>CM056193.1:44485636-45788136 GCA_029692085.1 Gymnothorax javanicus
AGGGAGAGAGAGAGATAAAGACAGTGGTTAGTGGTTGGTAGAGAGCGAGGGAGTAAGAAGGAGGTGAGCACAGAGGTCAGATAGTGGGAGAGGGCGAGGGAGAGAGAGAGAGAGTGAACGTGCACAGAAAACAAGGGGGCAGGCCTGAACACTGGAAAGTGCGTGTAACTGGAAACTGTGGATCAGGTTTTGGTGAAAAACACCTCTACCACAGCTTTCCTCCTGTTTCCATCATATTCCTTTACTTCTTAGCAGCTCAGAAATCTCCACTTTCACATTTAGACTTTTATTGGTCACACTGAAATAGTATTGCTGCCATTGTATGTCTATATCTAAAACATCTGCTCTGTTATAAAATGACTGAATTTAACAGGTAAATTGTTTCTGGTTATTTTAACTGTAAGTAGACTCCTGCGCGCATTTAACTGTGGTTTACATTTAACATACGTGGAACTCTGTTGTAAACTTATTGTAAAATTACAGTTAAAATAACTGGCAAAAAGGTGCCAGTTAAATTAACTAGCAAAAAAATGGTGCAAGTTTATAACAGTGTGTGCAGGGAATCGGCTTTCCATATGTGTTTCATGACAATAAAAATGATTAAAACCAATCAGATGAACAAATTACTAAATGTATTGCTACTAAATGTTAATGTATATTTCTTATCGCGTTTATTTAAAGATTTGTTAGACTCTTTGAAGTTTCAACTGAACTTTTGGTCTTTACATATTCAAGTTCTATATTTTGTATTGCTTCTTTTGCAACTAACTGATCGCTCTTATTATGAAACTTATTTTTTATTTAATTTTTATCCGAACATTTACCGCTATGACACATGATTTTGGAGTTCAGAAAATAACATCAATTGTGAGAATTATCCAGTCAGATTTGGAGCCGCTCACGCAGTAGCACAAATCTACCGCATGATGGCAGCTTTGTCCATCTCTTGCATCTCGTAGCGGTAGTCAGAAGCCAGCGGCACCAAGCACTCTGTTTGAGAGTAAAACGGACTTTTTGTCTTTCCGCGTCTCTCAGTTTATAGCAGCATATTCAGATCATGTATCCCTTAATCCAGTCTAGACACTCTGGGTATTTGAAACCAAGCACATTCAGAGCATAGTGAAGAGCTTCACTTTCAAACTTTAGGAATATGCTCAAGCGGTGAGAAAATTCAAACAAGTCAGGCTGAGATTTTTACATATATCACAATAATGTACAGATACTTTACGCAGTAAGGAACTAGTTATAAGCGAAATCTGATAGAGCCCAGATAAAACCTGGCACTGGCAGTGTAAAGGTACCCAGCCACGTTGAGCCAAGCCAAGTCGAGCAGAACCGAGCCAAGCTGAGCCGGGCCAGTTGGAGCAGGGCCTAAGTGATTTTAGCGGGACAGAGAGCATACGATAATGTCAAAGCATAAGGGTCACATGCTAAAGACCATGGGGGAGTGGGGACGGGTTGGGGTGGGGGTGCAGGTGGGGCCCGTGCAGCTCGGTCACGGTTGTCTGAGGACGGTGACAGACTGCGCGTGGGCCGTGGTGGGGGCGGCGTGTTCGCTGTGTGTTTCTGGGTCAGAGGTCACCGCATCGTCCCAGCGCTGGCCTTGACCCCGACCCCGTCCCCACCCCCCATAGGCACAGCCCCTTCTCCGAAAAGCGTCGTCTGCAGGACCAGAGCCAGGGGGCCTTCCTGCTGCTGGGGGTTAAGCCTCTGTTCCCATGACAACAAGCTCAGCGACACTCTTTTCGCACAGCTTTAAAGGTACCCATTGTGCTCAGCTGCGACTCCCATATGGAATGGCCATTGAACATATGGATTTACAATTAAACACCTGGTACTGACACCTATCAATTCAGTGTATTTCAAAATACTTAAAAAGCCACTATATTGATTTTCTTTTTACAGGCGGTAATATTGCAGTCTACATAAGCCTATTCTGTTATAGTACTTTTTATGGGCATCAAGTATGGATTTACCATAAATGGGTGAGAGTGGGTGTGGTGTTAATGATTAGGTGTCCACGAAGGCTCTTTTCGCTACTTTCTGACTCAAAGCAGACTGGAGCTCTAAGTCGAGATTGGAGGCGTTGACCGCGGATGGCGAAGGGCAGAAACGGCGAGCAGAGTGGACGGAGGAGTCCTGTGCTGATGCGAGACCGTGACCTGGAGGAAGGGGGCTACGGGGGGGCATCAATCACCCCGTTGTGGCAGCTCGGGGGGCGGAGGGACGGTCAGGGGAGGGTAGAGTCTGAGCAGGACTGACCAACTTCGAGTGTTGGGGGGTCGTGGGAGGTTAAGGACTGGGGGTGGGGAGGAGTGCTAACTGCTAGCTGTGGGACAAAGGTCAAAGCCGAATCAGGGCCCTCCCCTTCACTCGACCCAGCCTCCTGCACCCTCAGTGAATCACCCAACAGCCCCCCTTGCTGGAAAACACACAAAACTCCCCCCACACGAGACCACTGAGGTAACCACACGCTTAGTGGCCACGGACCTGCTTTGCACATGACACACTCGTGACTGAACAGCGAGTGGGCACGGAGTGGGCATAGGCGATCAGGATATTAGACCACCAGCTCGACCCGAATGAGCGCCGGTGGGACCTCACTGGTGGGCGGCGGAAAGTCCGCGTGGCTGAGCCCTTCTGACGCCACACCCAGCAGGTAACATCACACCACACCAGCTCTTTATTCTCAGCTTATCCCTGTATGAACATGAAGCGCTATCACAGATCACTATGTCCTTCTTCGTACTGGAGTCTAACAGCCGAGTCTGGCGGGCTAATTGTCCCCCAACTCATAACAACAGTCACATCTAGAGGTACCCTGTTGATGCTGCAAGTTTCCAGAAACTTCACAGGCCCCTGGCTACTTAGCCATGGAGCTCAATGGGATGTATGGCTTGTCAGATGACTGATGTACAAATCGTGCCCCCATCCCTTGCGTCACCCCCCAGCCTCTCACTTCCCACCAAAAACTCAAATTGTCCCTCTCTCACCTACGCTGTCATTCTCCCTCTCCTCCTCCCTCCGTATCCCTCTCTCTCCCTCTCTCTCTCTCTCTCTCTCTCTCTCTCGGCCCCCACCCCTTCCACTCTCGGTGCAGAGTGCAGGAGTGCTGGTCAGCAATATCCGTGACATCACTGGACAGAGCTCAGCTCTCTGATTGGGCACTTGGCCACGTTGCCAGGCAACAGGACTGAAAGGTCTCCATGTGTGCAAGTGTGTACGGTATATAGGCGTGTAAGGCCGTGTGTGTTTGTGTATACGCACGCTTGTGAGGGAGTGCAAATGTGTCATGAAAATGACTGTATCAGTAAGTGGGCCTTATAGCATTTGTGAATACTGTCTGCATATTTAGTACATATCATAATAAATGCAGGTATAAATACAGTAGTGTGCAGTGATGATTATACACCACCACTTTTATCGAAAAGGACTCCTAATATAATACTTCTCTATAATTTTTTGGTGAAAATGTATTGAAAAATACTACTGTTGGCAATGAGAACAAAAAAAAATCATTCCCACAAGTATACTGAGGTAAAAATATAGGTAATTAACAAAAACAGTGACATCATTTTTTTTATAACAATTAAAAGGAGTCACAAAATTTATTTTTTTGAATCTTGTATAGCCTGAATGCATGTTTGAAGGCTCATTCCATGATTATTGATGAAAAAAAATTCTTTAAACTGGTTTGAGGAAACATTATTCGGTAAAATTACCTCTAATGGTCAGTGCTTTAGCATATAAGATGACATGAATTTTGAGCGGTGTCAAAATGTTAAACACAGTGACATGATATAAAGAGCTCTCTGAGATTGTTCGTAGCCGCATTGTGGCTGTACATGATGTTGAAGACGTTTAATGCTGCCATGACACTGTAAGAAACACCATCAAGCTTTTCAAGAGACTGGTTCGCTGAAAACTAGTGGCAATGGAGGTGCAAAACAGTAATTAAATGCCCCTGATGTTCATTATCTGTGTATGACAAGTAAAAAAAATTGGCAGTTGACAGCACAACTACTTTGTGATGATATGAATCGTGCCAGAAGTGAAGAGATGGAAGCATCAAGATCTACTATTTCCAGACACCTGTGTAGAAATGGTCTGATAGATCTTGTTGCTGCCAAGAGTTGGCAACATCAAAAAAGACTTCAGTTTGCCAAGAAATTCAAGGATTGGAAACCAATAGACTGGGAACTAGTCCTTTCGGACCGATGAATCAAAATTTGAAAATTTTCTCACCCAAACGCTGGACTTACAAATACCATAGAATTGGATAACGTTTCAAAACTGACTGTTTAACCCCCTCAGTAAAACATGGAGGTGGTGATATAATGGTTTGAGCTTCAGTTTGCTCGAAAGGAGCTGGTGATCTCAAAAAAATCGTGGATCAAAAGAAGTATCGCAGCTTCCCTGTGAGGCACGCATTATCATCTGGAAAGAGACTGATTGGTCGGGGATTTTATTTTCAAAAAGGTAACGACCCTAAACCTACTTCAAAGTTGCACAAGAATTATCTCAGTCGGAAAGAAACATCTGACGACATAAAACTTATGATTTGGCCTGCTCAAAGTCCAGACCATAATCCTACTGAGCAAATCTCTTCTAATATCAAAAGAATCTCTTTGGAATGAACTTCAAACCATATGTAATGGTGTAGCGAGTGAGGTGATGAATTTTGATGAATTTTGTTAGAAAAATGGAGGAATTCCATTAAAACACTGTTCAGTTTAAATATATATACATTTTAATAAAAGTCCCAAATCACTAAAATGAATTGGTTTAAATGTTTAACATGGGGAAAAAGAAGAGCAGATATTGCAAAGTCAGAAAAGGGAAAACTGAAAGTGTGGCATCACACTTCTATCACACGTACAAGAAAGTGCTGTAGTGCGGAAATGTGCCCATGAGTTTCAGTTGCCACTTGGAAGTTTGAGTAAGCCTGTCATGTGTAGGTTTGCAGATACAGTTGGGGATCTGTTAAATTCAGTCACTGTTATAAATTGACTGAATTTAACAGTTAAATTAACGCGTTGTTTCCTGGTTATTTAAACTGTAAGTGGAGTCCCGCGCGCATTTAACTATGGTTTACACTTACATACACATAAATGAAACTCTGTTGTAAACTTACTGTAAAATTACAGTTAACATAACTGGCAAAAAAGGTGCCATTTTATAGCGGTGTATGTCCATAAATATTTGGAAAGAGACATAATTTTCATTGTTTTCGTTTCAGTATGCCACCACAATGGATAAAAAAAATAAAATAAAAATCAAGATGTGTTTTTCAAAAAATATTGTCTGAGCCATGTTTGAATTACACCCGTTTTAAATTCAACCCCCTCAGTTTAAGGGGCTCAAAAGTAACTGGACAAATAAACATAATCAATACTTAAATTGTCATTTTAATACTCGGTGGCAAACCCTTTGTAGTCAATGACTGTCTGAAGTCTGGAACCTAATGACATCACCAGATACTGGGTTTTTTCCCTGGTGAAGCTCTACCTGGCCTTCACTGCTGCTGTTTTTAGTTTCTGCCTTGTTGGTGGACTGTTTTGCCTTCAGCAAGTGAGATGCATGCTCTGTTGGATTTCAGGTCATATGATTAACTTGTTTATGGTAGTAAATTCCACTTCTTTGCCTTAAAAATTACTTCTGATGCATTTAGGTAAATCTAAGCAAATAATAGCCATATGCAGCTCAGAATTCATCCTCCAGCTTTTGTCAACTGTCTCATCACTGGTTCAGGTAGATACAGGGGAACAAGCTCAATTAGTAACCATACATGACCAAACATAACTCTTCACAGATGTGGTGGTATGCCTCAGATTATGTGTTGTTCCTTCTCTTTTCCATATCCTTCTTTTCCTACCTTTCAGGCATAAGTCGACCCTTGACTCATTTTGTCTACAGGATATTGTTCCAGAACTGTACAAGCATTTTTATTTTTTTTTTTTTTGGCAAGTTATCTGTTTTTGCGCCTTATCAATAGTTTACATGTTTAAATCAACCTTCTGTATTTACTCTGGTGAAGTCTTCCCTTGATTGCTGACGTAGGCACTGATATGCCTCCCTCCTAAGGAATATTCTTGAACTGGCTAACTGTTGTAAAGGGGTTTTCATGAACCAGGGAAAGAATTTTTCTGTCATTCACCACAGTTGTTATCTGTGATCTTCCAGGCTTTTTTGTATTCCTGAAATCACAGGTGCTTTGTTTCTTTTTAAGAATATACCAAAAAGTTCAGCTGGCCACACCTGATGGTTTCTCTTTTTCTCTGGTGGGTTTATTTTGATTTTTCAGCCTAATGCCCATGGCATGCTTTACTGGCACTGATAGCTCTTTGGATTCCATATTGAGAGTCAACAGCAACAGATTCCAAATGAAAATGTAACTCTTGAAATTAACTGTGGACCACACAGACACACCTGGTCATGTAACAGCTGCACATCCCATTGTTTGAATAATTTTTGGTTCCTTAGAAAAGGTAGGACATCTTTTAAAAAATGCTGTAATTCCCACACCGTCCCCCAATTTCTGATACATTAACCCTCAAACTGAAGCAGAATGTTCTCACTTTGATTCATATACATTTTTTAATTTCAACTCCAATATTCTATGGTCAACAGCAAAAAATAATTATAATGTTGTCAATGTCCAAATATGAATGTACCTAACTGCATATAGGAGTGTGTGACTGTGTGTAGGGCAGGGGGTATACAGAATTGTATAGGTGTGTTATAGTTGCCTGCTCATAAACAGAGGTGTGTAGATGCGTACGTGTATATCTAAGCGTGTATAGGTGGATATGTACGTGTTTGTGTATGACTAGGTAAATTTGCGTTTGTTTGTGTAGGTGTGCATGTAAGTACATAAGTAGGTGTGTGTACAGGTAAATTCATGCTTGTTTGTGCATGTAAGTGCATATGTAGGTGTGTATGAGTGTGTGTGTGTGACTCTCCAGGGAATGGGCGCTTATTGTATCTGACACAGCGGCTCTTTCTTGAGCCTCATATTTCTGGGCCGATCGATTCCTCTGACTCCCGACAAGACAATAATCGCACCTCCCTCCCTCACTCCATCACAGCCATTATTACCGGCCTCCCCAGGGAATATGACAGAGGGAGGGATAGAGGGATGGAGGGATGGAGGGAGGGAAAACAGACAGACATAAGGATGGAGAGAGACTGGGGGAATAGAGGTATGGAAAGAGGAAGAAGGTAGGGATGGAAGGGACAGAAGCACAGAGGGTCAGATGGGAAAAGGGAGGCGAAGACAGATTTGAAAAAAAAAATGTAAAAACATATGCACTGGCCTTAAGAATGTGCCTGAGAATGCCAAAAAGTTTTGTTCTATTCTTTGTATATGCAAGTTTGTGTGTATGTGTTGGAGTGTGTTCTTATACTTTTTACAAAGTGAGAACCAGAAAAAGATTTTTCCCACAGAGTGGGGAAATTTTTGGGAAGTGAGAAAATTTTCATCTGCCCTCATGACTACAAAGCCAAATTGTGACTTATTACTAAAGGTTAGAAGTACAGTTAGAATTAAGGATAGGTTAAGGTTAGGGTAATGGTTTGGGTGAGGCATGCGTTGCTTATTGTTTAGATTAGGGAAAGGCAGGCGCACAAAGAATGAATGGAAGTCAATGTATGTTCTCACAAAGATAGAAGTACTGTTGAGAAGTATTGAAATATAATCCTCAACATTACAAGGATAGCTGTGTATGAGTGTGTGAGTGTGTGTGAGTGCACGCGTGAGTATGCAAGTGTGTGCGTGTGTGTGTGTACGTGTGTGTGCGAGTGTATGCGTGAAAGTGTGTGTGTGCACGCGCATGTGCGTGTGAGTTAGTGCAAGTGTGCGTGTGAAAGTATGTGTGAGTGACTTTGTGTGTTTTTGCTTTTTAAAGGATTGGTCAGGACTTATTCTGCATCTTCCTCCACTGTGTCCATCATATTTACTAAATATTAATTAAATTTCTATATTTTCTCCAGACCTTTTACTCCCAAATTAGCTGCATTTTTTTATTTCAGCCCATCCTCCTGCTCCTCCTCCACGATTATTTCTCTCAGCGTCTCTCTTTAAGATACACTCACACACAAACTCACACACACAAATACTGTTTGCTTATTTTGCACTAGCATGCAAGAATGCACTCCTACACACACACATACACTTACATAAACACATAATAACTACCCTACTGATGTACTTATAAACAGTAACAAGCAGTCAGCCTCAGTCTTTTTTTTCTTCTCCCTCACTCATACTTACAAACACACACACATACACACACACACACGAATACACACAGACACACACACACACACACAGTGCCTGCATTAAGGCTCACACCCTTGCGTGTAGGCAGTTTACACCAGTCTACCTGCATCAGTCTGCTTTGGCTCTAGATTGCAATTACAGTAATTGGCTCTCAACTCAAGAAATTGCTGTTTGACCCCCAACAGACACCACCCTTCTGTCCCAGCATTGTGCCCCCCCCCCATTCCCCTCACCTTTCCCTGGGTCTCTTTCTTTTCTGTTACCACTCATCAATATTCCCCTCTCTCCCCCTTCTCCCTCTATCAGTCCATCCATCTCTCTCCCAGTGTAATCCCTCTCCCTCCCCCGTCCATCGCCCTATTCCTCTTCTCTCCCCTTCCCCACTTCCAGTGCTGCTCACTCCCTCCCTCTCCCTGTCTCCCATTCCCACCACACCTCTCTATACCTCCCTCTTTCCCTTTTGTTCCCTTTATCGCATTGGTTCCCCGACTCTAATGATCCCAGCAACTGAAGACTTATTGGCTTCATTTATTTGTCTGTATTCTGCTTATTACAGGGGTAAACATCACTGATACACACTCAGGGAGTCACAGGACTGCAGTCTGGAAAAGAGAGAAACAGTGACTGAAAGAGGGAGGGAGGTGGTGTAGGTGTGTGCGTGTGTGTGTGTCAGAGAGAGAGAGAGAGTGAGAGAAAGAGAAGGGGGGTTAGGAAATTGGTCTGGCTAGCGGAACAGCTTTTCACCTCTCTCTCCCTCTCTCCCTCTTTCCCTCCCTCTCTCTCTCTCCCTCTCTCTCCTTTCTGCTTTGTATTCTGCAGAGATGACAGGGGGAAAGCTTTATTGCTCCGAGTTTGTATCGATCGGGGCCCCTCACAGGGGGTTTGCAGACACACGCAGGCTGAAGCCACTTTCGCAGCGACCGCTGCTTCAGTCCCCCCCCCCCCATCCCTCTCACCCCACCCCCATTTCTCCCTCTTCTGCTCACTCTCTCTCGCTCTGAAATTCAAATTCAAGGCTCCTATTCTCAAAGGTTAAGAGACAGAAGCCTTCTCCTAACTGCGTGCTGAATGGGGCTGAATCAGATAAACAAACTGAAAGACCTTGAGACTTACATATAAATACAAGTAAATATATAAATATAAAGACTGAAGAATAAAGAGGCATCCCTCTTTTCTCCTCTCGCTGTCCGACTCTCTGCTTTCACACACACACACACACACACACACACACATATACAAACACAGACACACACGCAAACACATACATACAAACACACACGAACACACAAACACAGTCACACACAGACACACGCTCGCACACAACCATGCACACACATAGCCCCTCCCCCTCTTCCATTTCCTTCCATCGCAGTTCACTGCTTTTTTATGGCGTGTGAAAATGATATTGCCTCTGCCTAGATGAAAAAATAAAAAATGAGAAAGCCTATGCATGCATAAGCACATGCACACACACACACACACACACACACACACACACACACCCTTGCACATACAGAGAGACAAAAGCACAAAGTGACAAAATTATACAAAAATATACCCCAATCCCCCGGCCACATTCTGTTTACGCGCTGCTTGTAACAGGTATAGATTACGCAGCCACACTTCGTAAATATTTTACACGGAAATTACCGAGCCCAGCGTTTGATCAGCGACATGCCACTGATCGCTAATGACATGTGGAACAGCTGCAGGCGTGAGAGGGACAGATTGTTGTCAGGGCTCAGGATACATGACTAGAGGGCTGCAGGTTCAAATCCCACGTGGGGCTAGCGTGCTGCTGTTGTACCCTTGGGCAAGGTTCCTCGTCCACAGTTCTGCAGTAACCCAGCTTAGCAGAATTACTCTTTTTTTTCTGCACTCCTCCGGGTTAAAGCCTCATAAACAGAGCCTCCCTCACATCCTCGCGCCTTTGATACTGCGGAACCCAAGCCGGGGTCCAAACCCAACATCTTTCACTGGTTCTGCACTTCCATCTGCAGGAAATTCTCTTTGTTGCGACGTTTCAACACCTTCAGACAATAATCAAGCGTAAACATGTTCCCACTTTTACCATGACACTCCGAAACCACATCTAAGACAAAAATGTTGTATGTCCCGCCTCCTCAAACTGATATACATACAAAAAACCACTGAAATCACCCAGTTTGGATCTTTCCTCTCATATATTCAGTAGGAAAGAGATCAAATGTATGATAATACACACTACACTTGATCAATAATCCATTCTTCTAAAAAAGCTAGAATGAAACTCAGGAAGCTTCACTGAATTTATTCCATACAAAATATTACAACATCAATATAAATGAGACTATTTAAAAAAATGTGAATTATTTAGAAATCTGCGAATATGATACTACCAGTCCATCCTTTGCAATGAAACTACTTTGGTAATAAATTGCTTAGACTGAGAAGAGAGAACCAACCGACACCAAGATGACCACCACGATTCAATGTAGTATATACAAATTTGGAGTAATTTGCGGACCTTGTTCTGGCAATTCGTGACATTCCCCATTTATTTGTTTATACTGCAATGAACTGTGTACACATGAGCTGGCTAAATGAAATATTAAAAAATAATTTTTTTCCCCCCAAAGAATGGATTAGTTTTTCACATAAAAGAGTTGCTAATATGGCAAGCTTGCTGGTAATGCCCAATCAACTATGAGCCAAAGTGGAATAAATGTCCAATTATTTTTGTTAATCATTGCTATGTTCTCAGGTTAATAAATAATATTAGAAATTCCAGAAAAAAAGATCAGAGAAAGTATTTTTAAGATATACCGAAATTGAGTATGATAAGAGAAATTGAGTTTTATAAGATACCGACAGTCGCTATGCATGCATATCTGGGCGAGTATCTGATAGAATTATTGTGGCCAGGGCAGACTTATTTTTATTGAACAATGTGATTCAGGGAAGGGCACAGTGTCTTTTCATGTGTGGAATCAATGCATTCCCCAGCAAGCACAGAGATTTCAGGCGGCTCCCAAGTACACTCTTAAAATATCGATCGCTCCAAAGCCCGATCTCGTTCGCAGACCAGAGAAATTTTACAGGCTTTGCAATGACAGGAAAAGGGCTGGAACCCCTTCCAGTCGTCTATCATTCTGTCCCTCTGTCTGTCATTTCTTGTCTGTGGGGATGCGCAAAAATAGCCAGGCTCACAACCAGAACCAAAAAAGAGTTCATGTTCAATTTATGGGCAAACCACATAATCAATAAAAAAGCCACAAACCACAAGAAAATAACTATTTTCCCGGCTTCATAAGCTGCATTTATTGCACCAGCTATAAGTACATGGTGCAAAAAATGTCTTGATTCTGGCTCCAGGAAAGGTATTCACAGTGGAGATGCTCATATAAAGTATATACTTTTTATACAATTATAGACACACACACACACACACACACACACACACACACACAAGGTCGT
Source organism: Gymnothorax javanicus (assembly GCA_029692085.1). Classification (NCBI taxonomy): domain Eukaryota; kingdom Metazoa; phylum Chordata; class Actinopteri; order Anguilliformes; family Muraenidae; genus Gymnothorax; species Gymnothorax javanicus. The sequence goes on from CM056193.1 coordinate 44,497,374, forward strand.
TTTTATAACCACTTAGGGCCTTTGAGGTAGATGGATCAATGCATATTTGCAAGTACATAGTTCATAAGCACACTACTCAGTTATATTGTAATTAGTGTATTGTAAAACCTTAATGTGCTCCACTCATTTCAAACTGGTTATTATGCTCAGCGAGAACAAATCAAAGACCAAAGCAATGCCACATTAAGTACATAAAAGCCTGCATCTATAATCCTACCATTTTATTTTTCTGACCGAGCTAACTAAAAATTCAAAATACAGAAAAAATGCTTAGATGGAGTGATTTCCTCATTCAGTCTTGTTTGATTCCATTCGCTTGTTGGCTGCTATTGTTACCGGATCATGTAATAATCCCACAGAGCGCGGGAAGGTCTATAAAGTACATGAGTCCGCAGTGCTTGCGGGATTAGAGCTCGAAGACTGGGCCATGCTTACATTTCCCAGCATGCATTTCTGCAAACTGAAATGGCTCTAATGCTAGTAGAATATGACATATATCCAATATCATAGATAGTTAAAAGAACAGGAAGTATGTTGCACATTTGATGGCGCATTGTCACGTACTGTAAATTTCAAGATGAGTTAAGAAGGTGAGGTAAGGGTTCTGTGCAAAATTAACTTCCTACAGAGTCCGAACATGGTTCTCACAGTGAAGACTATGACAAAACAATGGCATGTACTTAACATCCATAGAGCATTAAACAGTACGCTTTACTATATCAGTACTGCAGGGTGCCAAGGCACACCTATAGTCACTGGTGGCCTCTCTGTAAGATTTACCCGAGTGAAAGGATTCTCCCAAGCTTTGTGAATTTGAACCGTTTGTTCAGTTGCCAACCACCAACAGGAAAATCCAGATTTTAAGATGAATTTCCAGATTGCAGGTGAAGATTGCTGATCTGTGGGAGCAGGACAAACTTTCCATGAGCTGGTATGTTTTGGCCACAAAGGACTCCAGAGGAACACTTTGAACATTTTTTCTCTTGTTCGCCAAGTAAGATGTGAGCACAGAAAATGAGGCCCCTGGGGCTGTGATTGGCTCACAGCTGTGATTCCTGATGCTTTGATTGGCTCATGGTTATGGTGCAGGAACGAGAAATAAGGGCCCCCCCTGGGGTTGTGATTGGCTCACAGCTGTGATGCGGGTACTGTGAACCTCGGGGTGTGATTGGCTCTTGGGTGTAATGCGGGCACCGGAAATGTGACATCTGGGACTTCGATTGGCTTGCGGGTGTGATGCGGGCATTAGAACCTGTAGCTGTGATTAGCTTGTGAGTATAATAAGGCCACAGGAAACAAGTGCCCCATGGGGCAGTGATTGGCTCACAGCTTTGATGCGGGTAGTGGAACCTGTTGCTGTGATTGGCTCGCTGGTATAATGCGGGCACAGGAACCTGTGGTTGTGATTGGCTTGTTCTGTGCTTGCCATATGATCACCATGTTTACATTCGTAAGGCGGCACGCGCTGCGCGATGTCTCTCCGCGATCGATTAGACGGAGAACGAGGGAGGGTGGGAGGGAGAGAAAAATCGGTAAAGAAAGCAGGTTATCTCCTGTCATTAACAGAGGGAATCCCAGGCAGGGGAGACAGTATGGGGGATGGTGCCGGGGAAGACCTGCATTCATTGATAAAAAAGAGGGAAGAGAGAGCGAGGGAGAGAAAGAGAGAGAGAGAGAGAAAGAGAGAGGCTGTTTGGCATCAGGCGAAAGCAGACAATTATCTGTATTGATTAAAGCAAGCCGGGACAGAGAAGACTGAGAAAACTATGATTGGATCAATAGAGAGAGAGAGAGAGAGAGAGAGAAGGAAGGGGAGATGGAGGAACAAACTGAGGTCAAAAGGGTGCAAACAGTGGTGAGAAAAGAGCATTCAAGAGAGGGTGGCAGAGAGAAGAGGGGGACCACAGATAGGAGGTAAATATGAGAAAGAGGTGAATAGAGCAGGCAGAAGAGGACCGAGGAGAAGAGAGTAAGGAGGGAAGAGGAGAGAAAAGGATGAAAAGTTAATACTCATGAAGAAAGTGAGGGAGCAAGAGAGAGAGAGAGATAGAGAGAGAGAGTGAAAGGAGAGTAAGGCAGCTTGAGAAGAGTAGATTGTCGGTGCTAGGTGCGGGGCCCCCTCCAGACTTAATCTACAGAAGCCGGGACAAAAGCCCGGCGGAGACGCCGCCATGTGAATGGACAGGAAGAATCCCGCTGCTGCGCTGAAACGCTGGCCCCGCCCCTCTCCCCCGCCGGCCCGCAGAGCTGAGCCGGCCTCGCCCCCTCCTTAATCCCCTTCCTGAGGAGAGAAACCGCTGTCCAGTTCCGGCTCCAGTCCGCCCGGGCTTGGGCACACTTCTGGGAGGGGGGCTCTGTGTCACCACGGGAACCTTGTAAAAATATCACTGAGAGGGGGCCTCTGTATCAACACTGCAGCCTGTGTTTCAGTCAGGTGACTGATTAGTGAGGTTCCATCAACCAGCCGTGAAGGGCAGACTGCGGCGACAGCACCCGCAATTACAAAATAAAGAAAATACTGTGCTGAGTAACTGTTTCATAGACACCGATTAAGCTTAGTCTTGGGCTTCGTTTCATGTTTGAAGGGATAATTTCCGCAAATAAACCCAGTTTTTCAAGGACTAAGCATTATCAGTGTAACTGGTCCAAAATGTGAATTTTCTACACGTCCGTCACTGTATGGCGCTGAATTAGCATTTCACTTCCAGTAAAGTCAACTCTTCAGGTGTACCTGAGTACAGCTGTTTAAATTTGAGCAGTGGCATTATGGCTGAACAGATAAAAAGAGAGAAAAACAGGGAGTGAATGTGTAGAAGAAAGAAGAATTAAGGCAGCCAGCGAAAGATGAAAAAGGAGAAATGCAGTGGCATGAGTAATGGACACAAGGAAGCGAGAGAGAAGGAGAGAGTGGGAGGGAAGGAGAGAGAGAGAGAGGCGCAGATTACAGGTGTATCGTTATGCATGCGTGACATCACAAGTCCCCTCCCCCAGCCCTTGGGAATGGGCGCCTTGGAAACAGTCACTAAGGGAACAGACGAGGGGGGGGGTAAAGAGGGGAGAACGAGAGAGAAGGTTGATAGAATGGGGAAGGTAAAGGCAATGAGCTAGAAAGGAAGAGAGGGGGGGGAGGGAGAAGAAAGGAAGGCAGATATTGTCCCCATATATCGCGGCCATGATTATTGCTCTCTGAATTACCACAGCCCTCCCCACTGAGACTCAATGCACCGCGTAGGCTAGCAGGCTAATAGCCTTTCTGTAGGAGGTGCTATGCAAAAACCTGGAGCATATATGCTAACGCGAGCACTCAGCCCTGAGCCCCAGTGCGGATCCATCAAGCCCATTTCGGCTGCTGTCCCCTTCTGGTTGAATGGGCTCTTGCTCCAGCCCCGGCAGGACCCTGTAAGTGCCGTCGGGCCCAGACGAAATGGAAGTTAAACAGCACTCACTGGCTTTCAAACTCCAGTTTGGTTTATTGATGCGCTGGCCTGCTGCCAAAGAAACGTTTCTGGGAAAGAAATGGTTCTCATTCCCCCATTCACTCCGACCGCAGTACATGCCCTATGAGCACACCTTAACTTCACCAAACTGCACTGAATATGGTCATGAGCAAGCGACCACACAAGCAAACATACACACACACACACACACACACACACACACACACAATCTGTTGTGAATTAACAGAGAGTAAACTGATTTTTTAATGGATTTTGAAATCAAAAAAAGGGCTGAACTACCTGTAAATGGGAAATGTAATTAAAGGCACAAATTTGACAGTTAGTTTTTTAAATGAACATTAATTTATCAATACTGCCAGAAAAAGCCTGTGATCAAAGTACAATCTGAACACAAAGACAGTGGCCATGAAGGGTTTTCAGTGGAGATCTCAGGTGTAAATGTATGGTAATTTAAATGCACCGGAATATTCCTCCCACACTGAACACTGCTCACCATCCAGCAGTACCATCTCGGGCGGCGCTGTGCTGCGCGGCCTCTACATTATTCATGAGTTTATCTGAATTTTTATCAGTCAAACCACGCGGCTGAGCATTAATCCCCATCGGAGGCCTGTCTCCCGCCCAATCCCGATCTTTCGATAACGCTCCTCTCCCGATTACGGCTGACAGGAAATGATGCCCACGCATTCCAACGCATGCTTTATTTCGCCACTAATCCTATTAGCTTCCCCGTCTGACGTACAGCGTATATGAGTCCAGGGGTGTTTGCTGCTCCGGACAGTTAGGTGCAATGGTGCTAAAGTTCAAGTGCTTTAACAGTACGGTAAGGGTATTGTCCGGCCAGTCAGGTGCCTGAGCGAAGGACAATATGGGAGACATGAGGCTGCTTGGGCTGGTAAAGCGCGCGGCCACGGCGGTCGGCTGTACGCGACAGCGTCTACCAACTGTGACCCTGCCGCTGCAAAAACGTGTGCTGTGAGGCCTCATATTGGTAGTCATGCCTGAGTTCTGTCTACCTGTCACTCTCTCTCTCTCTCTCTCTCTCTCTCTCTCTCTTTACCCCTGCCCCCACCCAGCCCAGTCTTTAACCTTGGCCCCTACCGACTCAGCCTCCGGTAATAAAGCCACCCCTCCCCTTCTCTCCTGCTTCTCTTCCTCTCCATCACTCCCTTCCCCTCCCTCTCTCTCCCCCCCCACCCTCCCCAACCGGCACTGCTGTTGTCCAGTGTTCACCTCATTCATAGTAAACACTATTGATTTTCAGCACGGAAAATAAAAAAAGCCATGAATTTTAATGCTTCTATCTGTCCCCTTCTCTCTCCCCATCCCTCTGCCACAGCCTCTCCTTCCCTCCCCCCTCTCCCTCTTTCCTGAGGGGAGGATAAAGAAAAGGGGGGTCATTTCTCATTTCCCAGCTGGGTCTTGCCCCCCCCACAACACCCACCCCTCCCTAACTAGCAGTCTGTCCCAGGAGACAGTGGCTACCCTCATACCTCATTCATAAACACTACTGACAGCCACGCATTGATATTCCCTCTTATGTTTTAACTGCTATTGATACTTGGGTGCCCAATACTGCTGCTGATATGGTTAACAGTGATGATTTCTTCCTAGGGCCAAAATGATAAATTTGCGGTTATTATTACCTTATGGATTGGATTATTGGCAGTGCTCTGATGTTACAATACTGCTGATTACCATGGGCGATGTGACCCATTGATTATATAGTGTAACGTCTTTGCAGATATGGTTGCTGTGGAACTGAATGCAATTCTTGGGTACTAATTGAACTGATAACTGTATACCTGGTTCCAACTATCACAAAGCAACTGTAAGAGGTTACGCCATTGTAGAAATGGCACAACCTCCAATTATTTATTTCTGCTAGTCTTCCGGCAAGATGTACTGCCCCTTAAAACTGAGCCAAGATTGAAGCAAAATAAAGTGTAAACATCCATTTTTAGATTGAATCCAAATTTTACTAACTCTTAAATGTGAATGCTGAGTTCTGCAATCATCAGCTTTATTGGAAAAAAACACATTTGCATCGCAAACAATTGTGATCAATTGCAAATTGAAGCCACTGATAAGCTAGTGCGAATTCACAATAGCTGCAACCACATACGCCCATAGAGCCACACATGCATGCATTCACGCACACACAACCTCACAAACACTAGACCTCAATGGCAAATTTTAGCCTCATGGTTAGAAAGCTGCAGTTGCTATAGGGTGGGGAAAACCTTGTGGATCAATGAATGGATAAATTTTTGTGGACTAAGGAACTGATGGACCAACAGAACGAGATACAGGGCTGCTGGTGGCAGCTAAAAATGTTACACACATCTTAGACCAAACTTGTGCATGAGCGTGTGTGTGTGTGTGTGTGTGTCTGAGTGTCTGTTTATCTGTCTGCGTGCATATGTCTTGTGCGTGTGTGCCTTTCTACAAAGTTTGGCCATGTTCTGTGAATCTGCGTCAAAGTTATGCACTTTTCCTTACAGGCTAAGCGCTCTCACTGCCACACCCTTTGACTCGTGACTAAGTTTCCCGCAAAGAAATTGTGCAGGTCTGTGAATCCATTGGAAAGTTATGCCCCTTTGTTGCGACAGACCACTCCCATTGCTACGCCCCATTCTAGCCCAATGGCATGAACACAAATGCACACTTTCCCACAAACAGACACACCTGACCTCAATGCAAAATTTCAGCCTTTTAGGACTAAATCTGTGGCCACCACAGACTAGGGAAATTTTTTGTGGACCAAAAGACCCACCGATGGACTGCCTGACAAACAGAACGCGCTACAGAGCTGTTGATCACAGCCAAAAAATGATTGAATCCAGCAAAACTGAACAACATCCTATTAACTATCTACCTTTGTTTTACCTCCACATTAGTAGGCATTGGTGACACAGCTATACCATTAAATTTACTCCACTACAGCAGATTAAGCTGTGTTGCCAAAGTAATTTTGGACTCCATTTTGTAACAAGGATATTGAAAGAGGGAGAAAGCATGGGCCAGAGCACTCAGCAGTGAGTGGTGACACAAAAAAAAAAAAACAACCGTGTGAAGTAAACAAGATGAGTCAGAGACAGCCAGGGGTTTTCAAGCACAAAAATAAACATTTATACCTTCATGAGTATCACTTCATTTGCAGACAGAACATTTATGGTTTTCCATTGCAATTTTTCACCACTATGATTTCCAAGGTCTGGTCTATTTTCCAGTCCATCAGGCAACCTCCCTTTCGCCCCCACTTTGGGGGAACAGCTGTCAACATAAATATTGAAATAAACAAACATAATTAAAACCTACATTAAACAATTGAAAAGGGGTTTAAGCCTATACCATACATTAAAAAAACACAAACAGAAAACTAATGACAAAACTTTTAAAAGGGATGGTTTTGCTGGAAATTGACCATTATCTTACTTTGCTACTTTACCGAACTGATATGGCAGACATTTTATTACATATTCAGATTTCAAACAACTTAAAAATGCTTTGTAATTAAACCAGCGGGATTCGTAGACCATGCAAATAGCACTGAGGCAGCTAATGCTAATGCTAGCACCTATTACAGGCATAGTATCTCATGGTGACATCATTCCAAGCGCTGGTCCTGACATTACAGCCAGTAAATTGTAGATAATTATATCAAATTTCTGGCATTAAGATCCATGACTGCAGGGCTTTCAGTGCCTCTAAAATAGACAATGCTGACATTAAATCACACCCTGTAGCTATACCTGGGATATGCGGCTAATGTCTGTATGCAAGCACTCTCAGAGCTTTTTATGGTTTCATCATTATTGCATCTTTTCCGACTGAGCTTGGCAGCTAAAGCGAGCTGCATTTCTTCCCCTGTGTGCTATTCTACATAACAATCAGCCACTACTCCCCAGAACAGTTTATTTTAGCTATCATTCCATAGCTGTTTCCTCCATATCTGCTTTAATATTCCTTTTTAATACTTTTAATACCTGCCATAACTCTCTCTCTCTCTCCCTCTCTCTCCCCCACTCTCTCTCACTCACTCTTTCTCTCTCTATCTTTTACCATATCCCAGGCTTTCCCTCTAATTGCTTCCTCAATCCCTTTCCCTTAATCTCCATTTCCCTTGTTCCTTCCCTAGCTCTCCCGTTGCACTCACTCTGGACCCTGCTTTCTTCTCTCCCTCTCTCAATCCCTCTTTCTTGTCCCCCTCTCATCTTCTTCCCCATTCTTTCCGTCTCTCTCCCTCTGTCAGTATTGATTTTGCCATAAGCGGTGTCCAAGCTGTGACAGGGCCGAGCGGACAGACAAAGGCAGACTTCATCAACTGTCATTGAACACAGAAACATCTCCTTAATAATCACTCCGTCACCCCACCATGGAGAGCAAGAAAGAGGATGAGAGACAGAGGGAGAACGGAGGAGTCAAAACAGCAGGGCGAGCTAACTGTACCTCAGGACCGGCCCTTTGATGGTGAACTCGCTGAATACTCCGGTTATCTCGTAATGCCCTGCCCGTATAATGGCCTGCCCCCTCTGAGCACCCTCCCTCCATCCCTCCATCCCACCACAGAGCCTTTTTCTGGAGTTCAGCTCCGGAGCTCCTGTACTGAGTTATTATTTTGCTATCTTGCCAGTAATACCTCAGGTCCCCTAAATAAGCAGGCGATTCTGCTCCTTTAATGGGAAAGAGAAAAGGACACCTATACACACTGCAGTTGTTGGCTTGCTAACTCTGAGATACGCGCATGATATGTTCACACTGAGCTCTCTCATCTTTGCTTTTTTCAGATTTGTCCAAACTTATTGTCCTGAAAGAGTTCAGGAGACCGCAGTGGACACAAATTCAAAGACAGGGTCCACTACATGGTGCAACCAGTGTAAATTCAACTCTGAAAGAGTTCATGCAGTTCAGTCGGCACCACATGCACAATGAAAGTTCATTTAAAACTGAACAGAACTGTGTTGTCTGATGTGGAATTTCAACACTAAAAGTGGGTTTTTAAGAGCAGCCATAATTGAAAACAGTGCATTTCTTAAGATGCATCCAACCTGCAAGTCTAAAAAGTGTTGTTAAATGAGTATGTAATTCCCATCTAGGCAGATCTATTTTCATGGGATGCTTTTCAGTTTCTCAGAATGAATAATCCCCTCTTTCATCATTCACAAAACCGTCACTCGCTAAAGAATATCGACTGTATGTAGTGAGGGGGAAATCTCATTAGGATGTCTTTGGACGATCTTTGTAATCTTCTCCCTAATTTATTGTGTACATTCAGCCGACTAATGCAGCTCAGCGAGAGGGATTTGTGATCAAGACCACATATCTGCACAGGCAGAGAAAGCCCACCTGCCACACTAACTACTAATGAGGCGAAGGCAGAGCTGGAGCACGAAGGCAGAGTTACTCACTCGTAATTAGTGCGGAGACCCTAATTAAGCCAGAATGAATGAATTAATTATTAGTATTCCTGTTTACGATGGACCCCAGAGGATTCAGAAACCAATGTTCAATACAAAAAGATGTGGCAGAAACAGCAATTAAAGATGACCTATGCTACAATCAGCCACTGAGAGCATATTACACCTACAGTGCAATGTTGTTTATCTACAAGTATGAACAATTCTGTTACCAATGCACGTGAACCACCTGATAACTATTATCTTAATATGTGTGCTTATGTGTGTGTTTGTGTACATATGGTTCAGTGTGTTGAATACCACAACATTCATGATGGCAATCACTAAAAAATGGTTAAGTCACAACGTATTTCAACTAACTCAAATGAAGCTTGTTTATTTCACAGGCTTTTCCCTCCTTTTAATGTGTTATCCTCCCGTGCCCTCTCCATCTCATCTTCTACGAGCCTGCTCTCTCCCTGCATTATAATTTGACTGATGATTAGACCTGTCACTCAAGGCAGCATGTGGCCAATTGGAATTATGGAGGGGGGAGGGGTCGCCGCTCTCAATTTGGTCTGTTTTGTTCTATTTTTTCATTCTAAAAAAGAAGAAGAAGAAGAAGAAGCAGAAGCCAGCAGCAGCCTGGCGGCCCTTTGATTTCATGGGTCTCTTGCTATTCCTTTATAATCATGGACTGCTTTACACACCGCCTCTGCGCTCTGGTACCGGTTTAGGACTCATTCCCTGTGCTTTCTCTTTTATCTGTGACATTGTGCAGTCCGTAATGACCGCAGTAACTGCCCTCCGCTGCTCGGCCCAATAAAGGCTCGGCCGAGTCCAGCCCGAGCAACGGAGGAGGAGAGAGAGAGATGGAGGAAAGCAGGAAGCAAGCTGAGGGGAGGTGCGCAGTAAAAACAAACAGACAACACAGCAACGCAACCTGACAGAGAAGCAATGGGGGGAGATATGGGTCACAGAGTCACCCCCCCCCCCTCCCAAAATGCACATGCTGCAAGACAAAGGGGTGTGGGGCAGTTAAACCTTTGTGCTCAGAGTTTGCCTCTATCTCTTTTTCTCCCCCCCCCCCAGCTCCCTTCGACTCTCTCTCCCTCTCTTTCTTTTCCGAAACAAAATATATATATATACTTTTTACGTTGGCAGGAAAATAAATAAAAAGAATGATGTTGCACTTTGATTAATTTTGTTTTTGTCAGGCGACACTAGCCATTTTAAATACTGGTGGAGCCCAGCGGAGAGTTCCGCAGCACTGTGTTGCAGTGCTGAAGCTACTGATCAGTTCTTCGGTAAAAGCCGGAGATTTCTTTTTCCTCGGAATAAATAGCTGCTTCCAGGGGTTTTGCCATAAATTGGCAATTAACGCAACGCAGTGCTGTGCCAGGGAACTCACAATAACATGTTGACTACAGCCAAAGCTATTTTCTCATACTTTTTACATTCTTTGGTATGATGTGTGTGTGGTTGTTATGACATGCACTGGGTATTGCAGACTGTTAAACAAAACTTTTAAATCATTCTATGTACCTATTTCTATCTGCCTCTCTCTGTCTCTCTCTCACACACACACAGAGTTGAAATGCACACCATATTTTATTTGATGGTGTCTTATTATGCAGTGAATGCAGTGGCAACCGAAAGCAACAGTGAACCAAGGCTTATTTAGCATGATCACTGACAGGTAAACTCACAATCTCTCTCTCTTTCTCTTCCAACCAAACTACCGAACCGAGGCAATACTGGATATAGAACAGAGATACTGGATCCCTGTTGCCTCTGCTGTCCTTTATTAATTGAAAAATGCTTCTAATTCCAAATGAAAAAAGTAAAACTAAGACAGAAATTATTCTGCAGGTTAATCACATATGATTGTTTCACAAGAAAAGGACAAATGAAAAGACCAAAACCAGCAGCCAGTTGCACTGAAATGGGACAACCTCGACGCATTTCTGGTATGAGAAAGTAATAAAATTGACATATCTAGCGACCATAGGAAATACCAAGTAAGTCACATTTTGATAGTTTGGAGAAAAATGGGGTGCAATTTCTAGCCTCTGCATTAAGATTGGGAATGATACCTTTGAGAAGTTTGATGATGGAAAACACTTTTAATCGACTGCTCTGAAATACTTTTGAGAGTTATCCAAAAATATGTTACATAACAGGATTTAATGTGACTTGCTATGTTTTACTTTCAAAATTTCTGTAAGAATGCAACGATACAACCTAGTAAGTCACAGCTCTGATCACTTACATCTGTGGATTTCACCAGCTATGATGTTGTCCATCTTGTTTTTGGAGGAAATGAATGAAGAATAAATGAATAAAGAACAATTTCTAAAAATTTGTTAATGTTCAAATTGAAACATTGATGAAATAGAACTATTATCATTTTATCAGTTGGACATATCCAGTCAGTGTCAAGACTGTTCGAGTTGTTCCAAGCAGTATCAACCAGTAAAAAACTAAACATGGCACATTAATTTCATTTCCAAGACAAGGCTATTCCAAGCTTTGATCATAGATGTAATCCGTGGTCTCATCTCATCATCATCGTAAATCACACTGGGTTTTACCTTGGTCTACTTGACTAAGTGTGTACTTGTTATGTTTTACCCCCGTGGTTTTGATGCATTGGTAGAAATTTTGCCAGTGAAAACATTTTATTACGATGCGAATAGACCCAGTAAGTTCGATTTTGACCTTAACTGATTTTCAGCCAAAGTGTGACTTACTAGGTATTTCCATCGGAAGGTAGATATAACCTACATGACATAGCTTCAACCAGACGCTTTCATGTTTGAGGAAACCTAATCATTTAGTTATGACATTAAAATCTCAAATTTCTAAAACAGCAATTCATGGTTACTGCAAACTGCTTTCAATAATAAGCGGGGTTTGGTCAGATATTAAAAGCAAATGGTATTTTATCATCAACCTATTCTTTGCTTTGTTATTTTTCTTTGCAACTGATTAAGCACTTGAAATACACACCAAAACAACTGTGAATATAACAAAAGACGCAATATTTACAAATGAGCATTTCTAAATCTCAGTACGGCATCTCGCAATGGCCAAACCTACTGTATCAGAAGTCGAGTTCCTAAATAGAGAGAGTTGCAACATACAGGTTCTAGAAAATCTGGTCATGGAGCCATTCTGTGCCCATCGCATTTTTGGGTACCATCTCAATGTGAATTAGTTTTTTCTTCCATTTTATCTTTTCTCATGTTTCATTATTTTTCCCTCTTATGCTTGTCAAAAACATTGGTAGTTGGTTATTTTTTTTTTCCCCCAAAAATCAACCAAAAGCCTTTCAAGAAAAAAGCTAAAAAATCAAACGATTTCCAATGTGCGAAATGACAAGGTTTCTCATGATGGAAACGAAATAGCTCCTATTCTTGAGTTGGAGCATCTCTTACAAGGAAATCTAGTAAGAAGAAAGGATAACAAAATGTAACTCAGAGTCACATAGAGGAACCCTGTGCAGATCAAGGGCTCTTAATCAGGAGTTTATTGATGTACAATTTTCACACACTCACCATACTGACATCTAAAAAATAATATAGCAGGGATCTTCAACAGTGACAAGCAAAAAGGGTTTTAAGTATGTAAGGTTGAAGGACAGATAGAATTGTGCATTTCAATGACGGAAGGAAGAGAAGTAAGTGCACCATTTCACAGTGACTTGAAATAAGTTTATTCACGGACTCTGGCTCGACATCTGACATAAACAGACATTTTAAGCACCATTCTTTAAGTCCTCTTCAGAACACAGTGAGTCACCTTCTATTGAGAGGGGCAGTGAATGACCTATGATGATTCCACTCCAAGTGATTATTATTATTAAGAGTCTGCTGGTTGAATAGAAACAATTCTGGCATCACTTGAGCATCTCTGTTCTCCTTGGTCTACCTGCTCAAGCCACATGAAGGACAAGATGCCAGGTGGGTTGCACCCGGCTGCTGCACTAACATTGAGACAGAACTGTGACATGCTGAAACTACAGAGAAGACATTGCCTAATCTGTCACAAAATGTTCAACTAATGAACAAATGTAAGTCATGTACCCTTTCATAATATTTTCTTAATTTTTCACCTCGCGGTCTCAAGGAAAATATGTTTCTGGCAGCACTGTCGCTTTGCTGGTGTTAAAAGCCCCGGCGTCAGAAAGTATTAAGTCTGCCATGGCTTTTTCTTACACCCATGGCGTCTGCGAGTTAGATTTGAGAATTAGCTCTGTAACCTGCCCGAAGAATTAGCTAGTCCAGATAATTGAAGCCCATAACCCAGGGAGGATTTTTACCTCCTGGAGCTGGTTTTCGCACCTCTGTCTCCATGTAGCATTGTAACGGCCGCACAGCTGCTGGTGAAACAGCAGGCCAAGGAAAAGGTCTCTCCTGCCTGAAACCCCATCACAGTGGAGCCGAGCCCTACCACCTCCTCACAGGAACACCCCAGCGGGTGGCTTTTCTCCCATTTCATTGAGACGTAACCCGCAACCGTGACTCGCTCCAACAGGCTTGTCTCCGCGTACACCGAGGTCCTTCCGACCGCTCGCCGAAAGAGCCGCAGTCACGTGACCCAGCTCTACGGACTCTTAACGCCTCAGGAAACGAGTTCAGGTCCATCGTTTCTTTGGGGTTGGGATAAAAATGGATCTTCTTTCCTTTGCTCTGGCTTCAAAAATCCAATATTGTGAACGTGCTTTAGGGTTTGAGGTGTTGAGAACAGCCCCCCCAATTCCCACCTCCCCCAAACCTTCCCCTGCTCCCCTATAATTGCTGAGGAACTGATTTATTATACAGTAAAACAATGCCCTCAGTAATGGTATACGGAGCTAATGAGAAAAAAGCACGTCTCCAGAATACGTGAATTTCAATAATTTGATATCTGAAATTATATCTTTGAGCCCCTGAATGTAGAAGTGGATATAATCCACTGATGCAAATGTGACACCTGGCTAACAACATACCCGTGCCTCAGACCGCTTTCCATTAATGCAAAGCCATATCAACCTCCACATCCAGCACCCGTTTTAGGAGCTAATCTCTGCCACTCCTGAGCAAGTGTGTGTGTGTTTGGGGAGCCATGGAGGAGCAGTAACAGGATTACATTAACATAGTGTAGTATCACAGTATCACATGATCTAGGGGATCGCTTTTTGATGTGCCAATACCTGGTCAAAAAAATAGCAGCTGGAAAGATACAGCCCCAAGAAGATAAATTACACCAGAAAAACAACAAAAAGCAACGTGTGAGGCTGGAATAGAGGGACCGAGAGAGGAAGGGAGAGAGATATGAAAGAGTATTAGGGCCAGGCTTAAAAAAACGAAAATGAGAGGGGAAGGATTTTTTTCAAATTTTGCATTTCAAGAATAAAGTCAATATTTTGAGAATAAAGTCAAAACGTCAAGGATAAAGTCCCTCCAGTATCAGTGTCAGGCATAACAAAAAATATGAAGGAAGGTTTTTTGGGGTTTTTTTCTCTTTTTTTTTTTTGCATTTTGCTAATATAGTTGAGACGTCAGGAACAAAGCTGAACAACCATTTCCAGAATAAAGGTGAAATTTCACTTAATTCTCAACATTTGACTTTCTTCTTGAAATACAAAATTTAAAAAAAATCCTGCTCCTTTCATTTCTCATTTTTTTCCCTTATGCCTGGCCTTACTGCTCTGTCATAGAGAGAGACTAAGAGAGAGGGAAAGACCAAAAAAAAACAGAGGAAAAGGGGGAAAGTGAGATAGAAGGAGGAGAGAGATGCTAACAGATTCATATTCAGTTCAGAGAGGTTAAAGAGAAGACTTCACCGGGGAAGCGAGAGAGGAGAAGGAGAGAGGGAGAGATTGCGCTGAGGGACTCAGGCACATGGAGGGGGAAGGGGAGAAGGGGTGGGGTGGTAGGGGGTGCACAGCAGACTAATTTCATTTCAGGGCCAGGCCCTCCAGCGGGGTTATCCCATTGAAAACGAGAGAAAAAGGGAGGGAGAGAAAAAAAGAAGGGGTCCACAAAATGAGGGGGAAAAGCATCCAAGATTTTTTTTTCCTTAAACAGGTATTGCATGTGCGAGTGCACGTGCTTCTGCGTGTGTCAGCTGCGGCTGCCCGGGTGTGTGCGAGTGTGCATCCGAAAGGGTAAACCACGCGTTGGTTTGAAAGGCAAAAAGACAGCTCTGAGTAGCAGAGCACTCAGATTTATTAAAAAATCCACAAAAACGACAGTTCCCTGGCCGCTCCATTGTCACCTGCTATTGTGCTTCACGCTCGCTATTCAGTTATGTACATGTGCACTCGAGCTGCGTGGTACTCATTTTTCACAAAGCTGAATGAAAAACACACACACAGCTAGCCAGGCAGTCTGAAGGACGGATGGAGGGCCCCAGAGGTTATTAGGACCCCTTTATTTCCATAAATCTTATCAGCTAAATGAAATGGAGAAAGAGGGACCCCTGATTTAGACACCTACTAAACTGCCTGCACCATGGGGGGAGGAACCTAATCAAACTGGTTAGTTTTATTACTCTTCTTTATTATATAAATCTACCAGCGGCACGGGACACATGGGTGCTCACACAAACCCAGTGTCACACACACACACACACACACACGAAGTATTAAAAGAAGTCAATCATGATCAAGTGAAAGGACAATATGAAAGAGACTGCACGTGACACTCGAGCTGAGCGTTCCATCGCCGCTGTTTTAACTATTATTACCAAGGCAAGGCCAGAGCATTGTCATGGTTAAAGTAGAAAAATTCAGTGTCAACATTTAATCAGAGACTACGCTCACTTCAATGGGAACACAACACAAAACGAGTGAGAAAACTGAAAAACTACATCTTCAAAGAATGTGTAATTCTGCAAAATTGCCAACAAGTCTTAACGTTCATGTACACTTTGACCTTGAATTTGCAGGAGATAACAGTCTATTTCTCAGTATTCAGGAGAATTTCTGGCATTTGTCGCAACAATAGTAAAACACTAGGAGATAAATCCACCCTGAACTAGGGTCTGTTTGATCCAGCTTTGGCAAGAGTGGCTTGAATGGACTAAGTAAGAGATGATTTCATTTTTTAAGAGTGACTTAACCAAGAAAATTTTATTGTACAGGCTATTTTAGCAAACAGAGCTGCACTCCAGTTGGTATATAGGATCCCTTTAAAATTATTACAACAGAAAAACCACTGGTGGAAAATCCATGTTCTGAAAGTAATTGACACTCCAGTCTATTACTTTCCAGTCACCTGACTTTTCATATAGAACAAGTATTTTGCCAGGGGGCACGAGTAAATAGTGAAATCAGTTGGCTGGGTTTATAGGTTGAAAAAAACACACAACAGGACCTTATCTTTCTGACCACTGATCTTATCTCCTCTGATAATAACCGCTGAATGAAGTAAACTTATCTCACAAGCATAACACGATCCTGTAAGAGGTAAGATCACGTATGTTTGTAACCAAACATTCTAATCCTGATGGAATAATGACCACCAGTAACTGAATACAATGTACCGGGAAGAAATAAAAATTTAAAAAATGCTACAAAAACCCATTCTTCAATGGACTAAGGTCTGAGATGGAAGGATTGTTCTGTAACATGGTCGACATTTATCAGGGATGAAGGTGACGGACACTAATCAATCCCAGTGAGCACCTCGGGCTGTGTTGTAGCTGACCTGAGAACAGCCGGAATACCATGGTAAGCTCAAGCCAGGAACTGTATGGACCAGGATGGAACAGTTAGACTGCGTTCCATGGCAGTGCTGATTGAGTGGCTGTATGGCCCGAGGGGTGGGATGTGCTTGGAGGAGACTGATTAAGTGGACCTCTTCACTGGGCCCTGATTAGAAATAACGCTGGACGGTCTTGCTGTGGCCATTTAACAACACCAGTGAGGACAGTACTGTTGCAGTGAGTCTAGAACAGGCCATAAATAGTATACTTTCTGAGCCCCAAAGAGCCAGCAATGGATGGGGTTGATCTTTTCATACACATAATGACTGGAGTTAAGATAGGGGTTGGGAGAGATGATACGGCGGTAACATTCGGAGGCAGACACAGTGAAAGCGGACATAAATCCTGACTGTGTTTGCTTCTGGTTTAAGGGTGAAGACACCACTGTGACTTTCAGTTAAAGGCAAAACCAAAGGGAGAGATGGAATATGGCAGAGACTGGGAGAGCAAGCGCGTGTATGCAAGTGTGCCTGCGTCCATTACAGTGTGTATGTGTCTGTGTGTGTGTGAGAGGGCAGCAAACAGACAACGCTCAAGTGAGTGTGTAGGGATACGCGAGTTGCTGGGTACGTATGTGTGGTAGTATGTGCAGACACCTGACTGAATGCATGAGGAGCATGTGCATTAATGTGTATGTGTGTGTGTGTGTGTGTGCATGCGTACAGGTCAGTATCTGCGAGCATGTTTATCTATACTCCAAGGCAGTAATTGAAGGTAATGGTAGGCAAGGGGGAATGGAATTCCTCCTCATTTCTCACTGGGAGAAATTCAATACGACTTTATTGCGTTAATGAGGCCGAAGGGGTTTTCAGCATTAACCCCATAGAACCCACAGATCCATATATGCGTCTGTCAAATGCAGCTTCTGTATTCAAACCTGTGGAATGTAAGGCCTATTTTAAATTCTAGTGGAGGTCCCATAGTTTCCAACAATCCCAGATATGTCCTGCTAATTAGCACGTAAATGTATTAATGATGTACAAAACCTAGATATTTTCCATTTAATGTAATTCTGTGACCATAAAAGCATGGAGTCTCGGGTTTGAATATTTCTCTCAATATAAGTGTGATGTAGCTTCAGTAAAGCCTTCTGACCAGCAGATACAAAATGTGAATGTGACATTGGCCTACAATGTGAAAAATGGAGGATATAAAGCCTTCTCTGACTTTGAACTTACTTGCGGGAAAACTTTAGCAAAAAGATAGAGTTTAAAGGGTTAATTGAGCCATCTGTTTACATCAGCTCACACACACACATGCACACATATATGTTCACTAATACATACATGCATAGGCTAGTACAACCTTGTTTCTCGAAAAGTTGGGTCCTTGTGTAAAATGTAAATAAAAACAGACTGCAATGCTTGGCAAATCATTTAAACTTTGTAATCAAATTGAAACTTTTGAAACTGATAAATTTTATTGTTTTCGAAAAATATGTGCTTATTTTGAATTTGATGCCAGCAACATGTTTCAGAAAGGTTGAGACTGGGCCATGTCTACCTCAGTTTCAAATCATCTCTTCTTTTAGCAACACCCTGTAAGTGTTTTGGAACTGAGGAGACCAATTACTGTAGTTTTGAAAGCAAAATTTTTTTCTCATGCTTGCTTGATTTTAGATTTCAGCTTCTCAACACTTTCGCAGACTGTTTTGTCACATTTGCCATTTCAGAATGCACCAATTTTTTCAATGGGTGACCTGTCTGGACTGCAGGCAGGCCAGTTTAGCACCCAGACTCGTTTACTACAGATCCTTGATGTTGTAACATGCACACAATGTCTTTTGGCATTCTCTGGCTGAAATAAGTGAAGCCTTACCAGAAAAAAAAAATCTGGATGGCTGTAAATGTTGCTCCAAAACTTGTATATATTGTTCAGTATTAATGTTGTATTCACAGATGTGCAAGTTACCAATGCTTTGTGCACTAATGCACCCTCATACTATCATGGATGCTGGCTTTTGAACGGTGCGCTAATAAAAAGACGGATGTTCCCTCTCCTTCCTAGCCTAGAGGACAGGGTACCCTTGATTTCCAAAATTAATTTCAGGTTTTGATTGGTTAAGCCACAGGATAGTTTTCCACCATGTCTCAGGCCATCTTAAATGAGCTCAGGCCCAGAGAAGGCGGCAACGTCTCTATATCTTGTTTATTGATGGTTTTTTCTTCTCATAGTAAAGTTTTAACTTGCATTTGTGGATGTAGTGACAAATTATGCTCACTGTGAATGATTTTAAGAAGTGTTCCTGAGCCCATGCATTGATTTTCACTACAGAATCCTGTTTATTTTCAATGCAGTGCCACCTGAGGGCCTGAAGATCACAGCCATTCAATATAGGTTTTTGGCCTTGTCCTTTGCATACAGAGATCTCTCCAGATTCTCTGAATAACTTTATGATATTACAAACCATAGATGATAAAATGTGCAGTTTATTTGAAATTTAATTCTTAAATTGTTGAACAATTTTCCCGTGCTGTCTGTCACTGAGTGGCGAAGCCCTCATCATCTTCTAAAAGACTCAGCCACTCCGAGATGCTCTTATCATACCCATTCATGTCACTGATCCATTTCCAATTAATCTAATTAGCTGTGAGATGTTCCACCAGGTGCATTTTTTAGGATTATAAAATATTTCCAATCTTTTGTTGCCCCTGCCCCAACTTTTTTGAAACACGTTACTAGCATCAAATTCAAAGTAGGCGAATATTTTTCTAAAAACAATATACTTCTCAGTTTCAACGTTTGATATATTGTCTTCAAACCATTTTTCAATTAAATATAAAGTATATATGATGCGCAAATCATTGCATTCTGTTTTTGTCTACATTCTACACAGCGTCTCAACTTTTCTGGAAATGGGTTTGTACGTTCACACTCACCAAAATAAGACCTCTTTTAGCCAAGGTTTTGCCAAACACTGCCAAAATTGTCTCAGAAGTGGTAACCTTGTTCCTGTGGGACTATACGCATGTCGCTTAACACAGACAGTGCAGTATGGCAGCAGCGTATCCATAACTACACATTGTCCACTTCTGCCATTAGAACAGGACTGCTGCAATACTGCAGACTGTGGTCCGCAGTGACACAGGGATAATCTATGTGCTTCAGGACTGAACCTACTAATGACCTTTCCTGCTGTCCCCCCAGCATGCAAAGGGTTGTGAATCCACTTCTGATGTGTTGCATTACTTTCAGAGAAAAGAACAAATTCACACACACATAAACAAACACACTCATATACACACATACACATTCAAGTACACACATATACACACCTGCACCCACATACACACATGGGCACACGACACACACACACACACACACACACACACACACACACACACACACTTGGTGAGCATTAGCTTTCTTTCTAGGTGCTTTGCTTTCTTGGCTTGTTTTGGTCTAATGCTCTCCGTCCCCAAGTTGTGCAATGAGTCAATGCATAACATACACTACCACTGAATGATTTTGTGCACTTGCAAATTTCAAGCTGTTAAACACGGAAAAAAGAAATATAAACACCCTTTTGTTTAAAAAAATATGTAAATCTTAGATTAATCAAACTGGCCACCTCTTGCAACATTTTCTGCAGAGCATATTCATGATTTTTTTCCATGAGGAAAGTCATATGGTTTTGAAAATTCATGCCTAACACTTCCATGGAAGTTCCCATAGATGTCCTGCCAATTCAATCCAAATTCGATTGATGTTACTGCCCCTGTTTAAAATTGAAATAACTGATCCAACGATATATTAACCAACTGTAGCTTTTTTGTGAGCCCTCAAATTATATTGCATGAAAAGATCAGTTGGTACTTCTCATCATTTACTAATTGCCCCATTTGAGATTATTTACTTAAAATTGCTTCTATTTCCCTAAAATAAACAGTGTTCAGAAGCCTTTGTCAAGATGAGTAGCATTAAAGACAGTAATAATGGCTGACTATAAACAGTAGGTCCTTGAAAAGATTAGTCCACGCCAAATACAGTGAGCTTTACCAGCAGAACAGGTGCACTGGGGAGGCAGGTTCAGCTTTTACCCACATAGGCTCTAAATCAATACTGAACACAGCACTGCAATCCACTGTCAGTCCGCAATAATCCAGTTTTTGAATATAGTTTATGGTTAATTTATAATATCTGAGCATGATAGGTTCAAAGGAGGAGACCAGCTAGAGGTTGGTGTGCTGAATAAACGGAAGACAAATGAACACGAGAGAGACGGAGATAGAGAGAAAGAGAGAGAGAAAGAGCTTAATGCAATAAAGCATGTTGTATTGACATCTTTCTTGTGTCTATTGATTCCCCATTATGTTACTAACAAACTCTGGTTGACATTTTGTCATTGGCAATCATGTTAGCTCTGGGACTTGCACCTTCCTCCGACGCACCAATCTATACACATACGAGTCTCCTTTCCACACACACATACATAAACACACACTAACAAACACAAACATGCACCACATGCACACATATGCACATTCAAACTTGGATGAACATATAACAGTCCATTAGAGGAGACAAATAAATTACACAAAGCACACAACACAGCAATATACACGCAAAGCCTCAGAAACTTGCATAAATAATATAACTGTGTTAAAGCACTGTATGCTAACCACAAAGCATGAGCATTCCAAAAGTCTAAGAACACACACACATTAAAAAAAAGGGCACGGGTAACTTATTCCACACAACTGGTGCAGGCAGCAATATAGCGTACTCTACTTGATACATTTATCTTCATAAATCTGCAGCCCGCAGTATTCATAAAACATTCCCCTGCCTCTCACTGCGGATTCGCCGTTCGGCGGTCGTTACGGTAACACTTTCCAAACTGCGTATTGATGGCGTTGTTACGGATGCATCAGAGAGAGGAGAGAGAATCTGAACTCTCCGAGGCCCTCAGCCCACACCACTCTACCGTATCAATCCCTTCTTTCTCTGCTAAACCTAACAGTTGTTATAAAATGCATTAAAGTTTTATAGATCCGTTAATGGCCATCGTTTCAAAAGCACTTACAACGCAAAGCTACCGCAGGCTCCTAGACACAATGGCATTAAAAATACAACACATCCCCAATGCTTCCGAAGCAACCAGCCAGCAAAGAGCAACACGTGTAACATGCTACATGCGTCACGTATGAGCCACATAACACATGTCATTGCTCCCAGTAGGCCCAGTGCGCCCCAGCACTGCGGAAATGATGGACAGAGCCTGTGTTTTTGAATGAGAACAACCAGCTAAGGTACGAGTTACTGCATTCACCAGGAAGACGAAACTGTAGTGAAGGAGGACTCATTTCCTGTTAAGTACAGGAACTCATGAGAAGGATACATGAAGATGAGGACTCAGAAGCATGTATGTGTCCTCATAAGCTTGTGCATACAGCCTTATGATGGGTGAAATGTGGACACAAATCTTGTGTCCCCTTAAGTGCGCATGGATTCATGAACAAGCGATGTGCTGAACAAACTTGCCTGCCATGCAAAGGGATTCAAGATGAGAGTAATATATAATGAGGAGGTACATTCGAGGGGCTAACTGGGAAGATGAAGGCACAGGTCCCTGACGTTTCACCAACAATCAGTATCCAAGCAAATTTTTTTTATTATTATTTATTTATTTAGATTTATTTAAGCAGGGGGCCTGACTGAGACCATGTCTCCTTTTCAGCAGGGCCCTGCATTACAGACAATTAAAATAACAGTTTTTCAGCAATCAGTATCAGAAATCACCAAGTAAATGCAACAATCAGTATCAGAAATCACCAAGCAAATGCAACAATCAGTATCAGAAATCACCAAGTAAATGCAACAATCAGTATCAGAAATCACCAAGTAAATGCAACAATCAGTATCAGAAATCACCAAGCAAATGCACCAATCAGTATCAGAAATCACTAAGCAAATACAGAGCTATTGCAGAAAACATACCAGTACTCAACTATTAAAATATCACAGTGACAAACAGAGTTGCCAAGGTAATCTCTACTATTAGTGCTTTAGATGAAATGTTTTAACTACATTTCATACATGCAGCAACCTAATAATCAAGAGCTTTACTTGAGACAACAGTGCTCAAGACTGCTCTTCAGACTTGGAATGACAGCATCCACACAGTACTGAAACTTTGCCCTGGTAGTTAAGAAATCTAATGACCAAGCAGAATCTTTTTCTTAGCCAGTTTTTTTTTTTGTTTTGTTTTGTTTTGTTTTGTTTTGTTTTTTTTTTTACCGGGATCCCTCTTTTAATTCAAAGAAAACACAATTATTCAGAACTTTTAAATTTCTTTCAAAATTCCACTGATTTCCCCTGCTTAACTGCAGCAGAACAGTCTGTGAAGGACTAATCTGATTATCATTGCTCAATAGGCCTTTAGGTGCCCAGTCATGTCATATGGGCCAGGGGCTGCCACAGATGAAGGTTTTTGTTTTCGTCCAACACCATGATAGCAACTTCAACTCATTAGCTAATTATGACCATTTTTCAAGAACTTGACAAACTGCATGATACATGGATGAGAATGTTTTTTTTTTCTTTTTTGACCCACATATCATGTGACCCTGCCTCTGCCTAAAACACTTGGAATCTTCGATGAGCATCAAATTGTGTTTTCAGTGCCCTCTATTAACAAAGGTGCCACTTCCACAGTTATTGTCCATTCAATACATTCATACTTTCAAAGAGCCACACCATATGACCCTTGGAAAGTTTCATTGTCAAACTTCTTTCAGGCCAACGGCATCCATTTTGCTAACTGCTCACCAGTGTGCACTCCATTTTCAAACCTTGAACTGCATATATAATGAAGTTAACAGCTGAGTTTCTGCCAATATCCGTGAAAACTGTTCCTGTCTTTCTCTCAAATGACCAGTCCGCCAAGGCTTAATGATGCTGCATTTGATTTAGAGTTCCCTTTGCATGTGAATGTCATCCAGTAATATGACTTTTATTCCACTTTCCACAATTCTCATTAAAAGTATGGTTTCCGTTGTTTTTCCTAAGCAACGCTGACACCCCTAATTTGACATGCTGAGACTCCCAGGGAACGAAATAGATGAGATGTGCGTGCGCCAACCAATTTCAA
Source organism: Gymnothorax javanicus (assembly GCA_029692085.1). Lineage (NCBI taxonomy): Eukaryota > Metazoa > Chordata > Actinopteri > Anguilliformes > Muraenidae > Gymnothorax > Gymnothorax javanicus. The sequence continues at coordinate 44,521,079 of CM056193.1, forward strand.
ACATCAGGCTGCGGTCATTAAAAGGCACAGAGTATGAAGCGCGAATGATATGCGAAGCTTTGTGCAAATCCTGGTGCTCGCGCTCACCTCTTCAAGTCAAACTGGGTTTTACTCTTCCTCCCTCATTTTTCACCCTGTCATGTATTTCTATTCTCCCTCACAGTTTCACGGGCTTTTTATCTCACTCTGACATTCGCCATTTCTCACTGTGCTGCGTGCAGACCCCTCCCCCTCTCCCATCTCTCTCTCTCTCTCTCTCTCTCTCTCTCCACATTAATCTCCAGAGATAGGCCAGCACACAGGTAACACGTTCTTTTCTGCATTTCACTTAATGTCCATAATCCCAATAGCCCCACTCCCCTACAGTGACGTCTTCATAATGCACTCAGTCTGACCAGGTACGTACTCCACGTGCTGTCCATGCTCATTACATTTTTTTCTAAGCTGCAACAGAATTTAAACGAGGTAGGCCTATGCCCAGGGGTCCTTTAATTATACAATCGTTTCTGCTCCTTCTGGGATCGCCAAGCCGATTGTGACTGCGGTTTATCGTGTGAGCACGACTCATTTTGAAAGCTTGTATAAAACAGAAAAAAAGCCTGATGAGAACGATCGAATATGACGGCTATCCTGGAAACGTGAGATCCATCATGGCAACCTTCACAGCCTATAAACTGATTGTCATTAAAAAAAAAAAAAAAAAATCAGTAGCCTACAGATTCGCTTTGCACTGCCCTTTTTTATTGCTCCGCACAATCACCATATTGGCGCAAAAAAATTAGCCAAAAATAAAGTCTTTGTTTGAGCAATCTATGCAACTCCTCAAACTCAGAGTTTTGCGCGCGCGCGCGCGCACACACACACACACACACACACACACACACACACACACACACCGGTAATGGCCACACAGACCGTTTAGAACGGCAGTGCTTCTCGTGAAATTAAGCCTTCCCGCTCTCAACTTCGGCGAGTTGTGCTTGATGTTTTTACAAGGCGAGAAGGGGGCAGTCTTCCCTTCCACCAATCCCTCAGTTTATTCCGCTTCAGTTGCAAAGAAACACAGACGGCAGTCCCCTCCCTGACGCCCTCCCTTACAGTCTCCATACACCGAATCAAGCTAACAGCTGAACTGTCTCCAACCGCCGACCGAGTAAGCTACGGGGCAAACCTGCTTTAATAAGATGAGCCGACCGTTTTGTTTGAAGTGCACAAAATGATCCGTAGCACAGAAAAAGCAATTCACTACACGGTAAATAAATTAATCATTAAGCAAGTGCATAAAGACAAAACGGCCCCTTCTCTCCAGTTCTTCAGTACTATTACGGCAATCACGAGGAAAGTGTTCTCGTGTAAAAGAAAGAAAAACAATCCGGGACACGGTTCCCTTTCCGTTCGTTCATCCATTCTCCCTTTCTCAATCTCCCTTTCTCTCCCCTCTCTCCCTGTATCCGCCGGCCCTGGAATCGATCTCCGCAGGATCGATAACTTGGCATGAATATTCCCTGCCCGCCGTGAGTCTAACTCGGGAGAGACGGAGACTGAGACAGAGGGAGAGGGAGAGAAGGAGAAGATACGGATGGAATCAGAAAAGGGAGAAAGGGTCGTCTGAAAGAAGGGACGAAAAAATATTGTAATATCCTACTGAGAAAGACAAATGCTGCGTAACAGCGCTCATGCACATCTTCTAATTGAAAAAAAAAAAACGATTAAATGAAAAATGGGTTCTGTTACAGGAAATATTTCCATTTAAAATAACTGATTTGCATCATTTTCTGAACATTAACATTCGGAGTTTGGAATTGGAAAATACAATCGACTAGACGTGAAAGACGATTGCTTTTTTTTCCCTGCTGTAGTGGATATAAAAACCGGCATTCCGGCGACATGGTGTGGTAAGGTGGGAACAATTTCTCTCCAACTGATTTCAGTGAGATGCTCGGCGAATGCGGTGATTTTGGTAGAATTACAGAGACAGGAGTAACAGGGAAAATGTCTTACCGGAGTTGGAACGCGGAGCCAGCGGGGACTTGAGACGCCAGGCGTTGAAGTCGGAAGCAGTTCTCTGAAAGACGAACGGCACCGGCAAGGGAACAAACATGATCCTCCGTCTTCTGATTTGGAAATAATTGCAGTGATAATAGCACAGATCTGTAGTTCTTCTTCTGTGTTTCTTCTCGTTTTCTTTCCAGGTAGATTGTGTTTAAATTGTAGCCTAGTTAATTAATTTATTAATTGTAGAAAACTTAAAATGTACGCACTAGTTCGTCGAACTAACGCACAAATCTATGCAGCTTAGTTGTATATACATTTTAGATACCTGTTTCGTGCTGGTATGTCTTTTTGGTGTGAAATCGTATAGAATACATATATTAGCTGGTCCCTTGGGTGTGTTGTAGTCAAAGATAACGGCTCTCCCTCTCAGTTCAGACTAACACACAGACGGATAGGTGGGATAGCCTATTTTCTCCAACAGTTTCGATTTTGTGTGCTATTATTATTATTATTATTATTAGCCTATTATTATAATTATTATTATTATTAGTGTTCGTGTGGTTTCTTGCCTCTATCGCAGGTTTCGTCGTAGATTGGAAGCTAAAACCCATGGAAGATCCGTTTGATATAGAATATTTTTTATTTTCCTATACTATTATTTTCGGCCTTTTTTTAAATCCTTTTTCGCTGTTTGCCCTGTCGATACAGACGTTATATCGGTCAGCGTTTAAGCCGCTGGCCTCCCCTTCGCATCCTACTCACGGATTTGCTTTGGTTTTCGCTAGTAAATAAAACTATATCCTACAATTATTCATATTGTATATAAGAAACATTCAAGATCTCCTCCTTCTGGCATCCATGTAAAGGCCAGCAGTTGCTGTGTTCTTATTTGGATTTGTGTTTTTGGTTCATTTATTTGGTTTCTAGCCGTTCACTATACCTTTTTCTCATGTACGCATGCACACATAAAATCAGCAATTTATGTTTGAAATGCAATTAAATAAACTAATTTATCTCTTATTTAAATAACAAATAAATAAATAATTAGTCTGGCTGCACAACGTGCTCGCTTGGCCTTCGCTCCTCCTCCCTCTCTGTCACAAGGTAGTAATTAAAACGCAATCAATCGATAAATAAATAAATAAAGCAAATAAATAAATAAATAACGAAAACGAAATAAAAAGAACGCGGAAGCCGTAGCTTTATGATTTTTGATCACTTGCCTATCTGTCCGTCCATCCGTCTGTGTGTCTTTTTTGTCTGTTTGTCCCCGTTATTTGGGAACCCCAATAGCTCATTCGACCCTACTCCCTCCCGTATTAAAGCGCTCTGGCACTACACTGCCTGCAACATTGAAGCGAGAGCGAACCCGCTACTACTCACACATTACCCCCCAACTCACCCCCTTCCTCGTTCACTCCCTTCTCCCCTCCCCCGCTCTCTCTCCCCCTCTCTCTCTCTCTCTCTCTCTCTCTCTCTCACACACACACACACATTCGTTTTCCTTAGAGCTGCGAAAGATTTCTTCTTTTGAGTTAATGGTTCCTATTAATGATAGAAACAACATGGATAATGCTAATAATGATCACCTGGGTGTGAGACTAATCAATACATACCGAATTTAGTCTGAATACATGCGTCGGCGTTTACAATTGTTACTTAATTTAATGTACGCAAATGATTTGGGCTTAATTATGTGAATGTTTCAGAATTTCTGTCGAATTTAAATATTCAGTTATTTATAAACTATGCAAACAAGAACTTCATTCCGCAACTAACTTTTAATAATAATCTGGACATTGGATTGTCTTGGATTTCCGTGAGTCTACATTTTAAGTTTGTAAAAATATTTGTCTTTGTAGGCTACAGGCAGAAATGCGATGCTATGAGTATGGGAACACTCGCTTTATTTGGCGTTATATCAGGGATATGTGTCAACTGAGGCGTCAAACTGTGCCCTGACAGGATGTGTAGTGAGGACCAACGCGAACAGCGTGTATCTGGCGTTCTGTCCTCTGAATTCCTGAGTGTTACAGTGGTCGTAGGCTGTGGGCCTCGCTCAGAAATCCTTGCCTTTTCTTCTGGTACATTACACGCTGTCAATTATGAAGCCACAATTCGCGCAGCGCACTTACACACAAGATTATTGTCACTATAGATTTTTAAATAGAAAAATCTATACGCTAAACATCGCAGTCAATACGGGGAAATCGATTGCCTTGAGTTAGAGTTCCCTCTGCCTACCTCTCTGTACTTGGAAAGGATTGCATTGGGTCTTCATGGTATACTATATTAGTAACATCTAAACAGAGCATCTAGTTGCCCTTGCTCATTATGGCGACAGCAGTAATAATGGTAATAATGGTCATACTTATTATTGTGTCTGATTAATTGCATTTGTAATTATGCAATCAGAATTTTTTCTTGCGATTGAAAACAAAGTAGCATTTTATGTCATTTTAACTGAAGTACATCAACATATTGTTATTATTAATAATAATAATAATTGTTGTTGTTGTTGTTATTGTTGCATTGGTTTGTTATTTAGTTGTTGTTATTTTGCCGCCTATTTCTTTACATTTTCCCTTTTCTTTCCCTCCAAAGACACCAAAATTGTATCACAAGGTTTATTGTCCCTGTCCTTCTCTCCATTCGCCATTTGACAGATGACATCCGCAAGTCGAACAAGGGGGTAAGGGGAGGGGGGGAGAAGAAGCGACTAGTTGTCCTTCACGAACCCCCCTGGTAGGGAGAGGGAGCAGAGCACCCCTATCCCTCCCCCCATACTCCTTCCAGACAAAAGCAATTATTTCTTGTAGAATATAGTGTGGTTGTGCGCGTCTGTGGGAGAGAGGGATAGAGGAGGGTGTGTGAGATTGAAGGAGAGGAAAATAAGATGGTGTTGGAAAGGGGTGGGGGGAGTGGGGGGGTCCCGAACACCTCACTGCCCCTTTTTTCTTATCCAGACATCTGGCTGCATGCGGTTTCACTCTTATAGCGCCCTCATCACTACTGTACATAAGGACATGCGCACACAGGTAAACTAATGAAAAACTAGTTCCGGCGGTTGCGCATCCGTATATAGTTCAGGTAGTTTATGCACTGTGTTTATTTTGATATGTCAAAACGGACTTACGCGCACAAACATACGCACACACACACACACACACACACACATATGCACACGCACCTACGCACAGACACGCACACACACATGCACACACTCGCGCGCGCACAGACACACACACACACACACACACATACACGCACAAACGTAAACCTTAAAAATGCATATTGTCCTGAATAATACCAGGTGCATTTAAAGCAAGACTGTAAACCCCCGATATTGTGGCAAACTTTAATGTTTTGTGGAAACCTTTTACCTCAGTCAAATTGTGTAAGCCATTCTGATTGCATTGTGTGGACAGTTGGCTACTTAAATAAACTATAGGTAAAAATTATGAAAAGTTGTTATTACCATGGTTTCAAGTGCTGCGTACACAAAATCATTAAGGTGGCTCTCACAATGTTTTTTTGAGGTAAGCGGTTTCCACAAAACAATTGAGTGCACCAGTCCATCTGGGTTTACAGTGCAGCTACATCTTCTGAACGGTCACACAGCAACCTCACAAGCTATAAGGAGGACTGAGGGCCGGCCTCGGTCGCACAGGAAATAGGAGTCCTTGGCGTGATCATCGCAGTCCCCTCTCAGACACTTTGAGTGTGTCCGGTCAGCACATGCGGAGCTCTTAGACCTTCAGGAGTACCTGTGGTGTGGCTCTGTCTCAAGCAGCTCTCTGTTGAGGCTAGTGGAGGGAGAGTCGGAGAGACACTTCCTCTGTGCTCATGCTCATATAGGGTATCCTGCTTCACTCATCCGTCAGCCTGCCATCGCTGCCTCATTGCTTTTAATGTAACATTTTTAAATTACCCTCAGCTTCCAGGGCCTTGAAGCGCCAGGACTCACCATTACCGGATACTATTATCGCAATGGCTTGATATTTGGCAATATAACAAATTTGGCTGTGATACAATCAGAAACAGTCTCATAGAAGTAAGAAGTAATCAATATATATGATCCAGCCTGCACAATCTTTTCACAGCGTGCCCATACGACCAAAATGAGTTTGAGAGCGCAAAAACTTATTGATGTCACATTTAAGGGGAGGAAAATGACTCTTAGGTGAGTGATGATGAAGTCAAGTTAGAAACGCAAGAGGTAATGTTGGCAGGATTGTTAAAGAGGAAACCCTCAAATGATTATTGACATCTAAACAAATATTTATTTTCTATGGTTATAGTGAAACTGGTCAGGTTATGCAGGTTACATCGGATTGCTGCACTGTAAAAAAAAAAAAATAAATTGTCTCAGCTGAAAAAAGTTAATGTCGTGGCTGCCTTAAAATTTCAAGTTAACTGAATTTAAGATTATAAGTTGAATATTACCTCAACTTATCATCGCTCAAGTTCAATGAGCTTAAAATTTTAACGCAGGCTGGACATGAACTTCTTTCAGTTGGGACAACTTTTTTTTGCAGTGTGCCCTTTGAAGCAATGTATCCTGTAACATTTTGTCACACCTTTTTTTTACATTGTCGAGTAAGGTGATAATATTGGAGACTATCCGAAGGCTCTTGAGTCTGTCAGCACAGTTTCCATACGTGCTCACTGGAACATGTAACAATCTTTCACAAAAAAGGCTGCAAGTGACATGATATCATGGCCACTTTGAATTTATTTAAAATAAATAAAATAAAGTTATGTATTTGAATTGTATCTTTTGAGTGAAGATCATGAGACTGGGATCTTTTTTACATGCACTCCTGGGACTTGCAAACACATTGAAATTATTTAAGGGTCTGAATGCAAATGAAACATGACATGCTGTTAAACATCACAATCAGTGCTGCTTTGTTCAGTTTTACCCTATATAATTTTTTTCATTATTAGGTCTTGTTTTTAATTTCTCTGTCATCATTTCAAGCTGTCACTCTAAGCATGCTCTGAGCATGCTGCGCCTTGTCCTTTTGTGACCTGATATTGATTGTATGGATTAATACTCTCATTTGAGCATAACTACCAACTTGCTTTGAATCATTCTGTTACATTACTTGCAATGTGATTTCCCAACCAAGCTCAAAACAGTTGGACAAAATTTACTGGCCAGCAAAATTTCAGTGTTCCATATGTACTCTTAATTTTAACTCTGTTTTATTTTTGTTATATGGTGAACTTTTATCTGAATTCTGTACTGTTAGGCAGGATGAGGTTGTCAACTTTTATGACTCTCTTAAGATGCTTCTTTAATAATTATTGCACAAGTGACTGCTGATATAACCTTACATCCTTTAAAGATTTTTTTGTCCTGAAATTTCAGCTTTTTTTTTGCACTATGGACTGATTTGTGATAAATGTAATGTTGTCCCTGTAAATTCCTCATTCTATGGTCACATGAAGGTTGTTAAAGAAGGCACTGCTGTTGTAGCCCCACTGGAATTATTTCTGCAGAGTGTAAAAAAAAAAATCATTCCTGTTCATTAATCTGGGGGTCAAATGATGTGGCTCCTTAACAAAACTATCTTACAGTATTTTCATTTTTTTTACCTCGAAGATGCTAAAAAAATATGCCTGGAATGTATCGAAGGCCTTGCTGGGTATCTGTGATGTTCCCATTTTTCACACTTGCATTGATAGACATAAATGCTTTGCCTGTTCCCCCTTGAATGGAGGCTATGAGCAAATCAAAATGTTTCCTTCATGTTTGACAGGAATGTTGTCTTACGTTATAAACCACGGTGCTTTTTGTACAAGAAATTTAATGGCAAAATCTTTTAAAATTAGTTTCTTTGAGGCTGAACATTTCACAGTGAGGACTATGCTCTGAATTCTGCTTTGTCTTCTTTGTAGTTTAAACTGATTACTCTCATGACCATCTACTGTGATTGATGATGATGATGATGATTATTATTACTATTATTATTATTTATGGCGAGAGATTATGAATTTTAACATGTTCATTGCAATAATCAAAACAGTTGCAATAGATATCTCAGCTTGAATTAATTTTCATCATTTGCAACTCTAGTAGGAATTTGCAGGTCAGGAGTCAATCAAATGAGAGATTCATTGATTATACTGATGAAGGAGCATTAGCTGATTTCTGTCTGAATGTTCTGTGGGAGAAGTTCACTGGAGAAAAACACAGTCATGTGTCTTTCTGAACACAAGGTCCAACAAAAATCATTACTGTTGTCTCTGCAATTTTAAACTTACATGCACTCAGTGCAATGATTCTCATATTTTCCGAGTCCCCTGGTTTTGTTTTTATTAAATTGTCTTTGAGAGAAATAGATGGCTAAGTGTGATTAAATGCCTTCAAAATACAGCAGTTTTTTAGTGTTTTTAAACAGTGGCTAAACCATTGCTGTATCGTTTATAAAATGTGGATGATATTTTATTGAAATGCGGGCAATTGGGTGAATATAATATTTTATGGGGTGCCTGATATCTTATGGTGCAAACCTACCTTTTTGTTAACATATACAAACAGTGCTGGCAAAATAGCAACTTCTGTGTGACATATAATGGAAAAAGATTAAACTTTGCATTATATTTAAATCTGATTTTCAATGTGACTGTGTCGCAAATAAATTATTTCATAAATGTGGCCAAATATAATGTATTCTATTACTGTGTTATGTGTACACTGCAAAATGTAATATGTTGCAGTAACTCCAATTACATCAGCAATCACAATGTCAAAAAGGAATTGGAAAATTTCTGTTGAAATATAATGACAATGGTAACATTAATTTTAATACTAATAACAGCAATGCGAGCAAACAATGCCAATAATGTGCCTACACACTTATTGTGCTTAGCCCTGTTATAATGACAATAAACATGAAGCACTCAAGCACAGGTCTTCCACAGCAAATCAATATAATTAGCAATAGCAATAGCATGACTGTCCAGTGGTTCAGCTTCACCTAGCAGAACCCTGTCTCATCAGAGCCATCCAATGGATGCAGTGCCTGCTGAAAATGGATGGACAGCATAAAGCGTAACTGCAGCTGCAGCTACAATACAGGCTGCTAATGATTAGGCTAGGGGTGGCCAACCAAGCACAGTAGAGCAACAGCCATATTTTCAATTAGATGTTATGATGTTATGATACGTGTGTGTTTTTGTGTGTGTTCCTAGTAGACAACGTATATGCATGCATGTTTCAGAGAGACTGTGAGACTGAGTGCGTATGCATGTATATGTGTCAAAGAAGGTGCGTGTGAGTGTGAATATGCCTGCGAGTGTGAGAAAGTGTGTGTTTGTGCACGTTTGTCTGAGAAAGGGAGTCAGAGTGCTTATTTGCAAATGTCTGTCTGTGAGAGTGTGTGTTAGAGAAAGTGTGTATGCATGTGTTTGTGTCAAAGTTAGAGAGTGAGACAGTGTGTGTGTGCGTGTTTGTGCATGAGAGAGAGAGTGTGTTTATGCACGTATGTGCTTGTGTGTGTGCTTGAGTGTCAACATGGGCGCGCACGTGTGCGAGTTCATGTGAGTGTGTTGCGGTTGTTATTAAATGGCGATGTCACATTGACAAACGAGCTGGTTGAATTAAATTCTCTGTCATCAATAACACAGCGTCCCAATCAATACCCGCAAACAATTATATTACTGCCTTCTCCACTGTTGTAACAAGCACCCATTACTGTGGACGACGGTCACTCACCGCTGCCGTGTGACATGGTGTCGGTGCAAACACTTCCTCAAATTGTCAAGGGGATTCCGTCCAATTCGCCACTATAATTGTGCAGCTAATTTATACGTATTCACATTTAAAGGAATTTAGGTTTGCCAGTGTGCTCAATGCACACAAAATACATTGTTGAAAAGCACATGTGTGTTTGTGTGTGTATGCGCACTTGTGTATGTTTACTGTATGTGCACATCTGTCTGCATTTGTGCTGTATTGGTTTGTGTGTTTGTGTCAACAAACACGCGCACATTTATCTACACACTGCATCTATCAGTTCATCGCTTTTTGTCCACTGTCCTCTCTTTTCTTCTCTCTTCTCTCTCTCTCTCTCTCTGCCTCTCCGAAACAAAATCAGCAGCCAATCCATCTAAAGCTCTTGTTCTTTCTGTAATCGTAGTCTTTTTTTTATTAGTTTTTATTAACTTTGCCTCTCTCTCTGTCAGTGGTCTCAATAATCAATGCTGATATATTGCCAATATCCAGCCTTGTCCCCAGTGCCATCTTTCACTCTGCCTCCTATATTGTGGAAGATTGGGCCAATAATAATGATATTTATTATAGATATTTATTATCTGCACTGTGGCAGGGAGACTACAATCTGTCTCTGTGTTACACTTACATACTATGGATTTTTTTTTATCCTCTGCTTTTGAACTTGAAGGTTACTCAGAAATATGAGCATCTGTTTAACTTATAACCACAGGGAAAGGTGATACATGAGTTGCATTAATTTTGTCGCCTTTGTTCAGCTGATGCCATTTTCCCATAGAAACCCTGTTGGAATGCATATTATCCCAACAATATACACCAGTAACAATAACCAACAATGAATTTTTCCAGACAATATTGACTCTGTGTCCTAAAATGCATGTTTTACTTGAAATAGATGGACCACTGAGCACCATTTGCGGTGATATTAGCACAGTTTTTATTCTATGTGGGGATGATGGGGTTCAGAGATAATGCATGTTCCAAATACTAGAAGTTTCTAATACACCTTTTTGAATTTTGAGGTTCATCCTCAGAAAACATTCATTGTTGGGGCGAGTGCAGGGCCAAGCCTGACTTCCACAAGTGCAGCACACATGCAGTGCATTCTGGACTCCCTTTATGACTCTCTCGCCTGAAGTAAAGCATGTCACATTCCAGAGCCCACTGCACTCTGGTCACAACCCAGGGTCCTGAGCTTCAGTACACACTGCATTGATTTCCCAGCATGCAACACAGTCCCCAGAAAGCGCATCGTCCCCGAACGACCAGCGTGGGCTGTGTCGGGGTCCCAGCACAGAGATGTGTGGCTGTCCAGCGCAGAGGCACAGGGCTGTTACAGTCCCCACACTCATCTCTGCTTCAAGAAAAATGAAGCTAGAACAGTTGGGTGTTCAGAGGAAATGGACTTCTCCTTAACCCCTTAGTGCAGAATACAAATAAGCCCAATTTTTCCTGTTGCGGGTGAGCCTATTTAAGGCTTTATAACTCAGTATTTGTGCCACAGAGACTGTGGAAAATTATTCCAGGAAAGCAAAACATTTGGACATTCAATTACAGAATTCTTTCGCAATTAAATTTAGGAATTTATGGACCCAGGCGGCTAAATCTGTGCAGAGGGGTTAACCCCTTTGCGCAAAATACAAAATAATGTCAATTTTTCCTGTTATGCATGAGCCCATTTAGGCTTTATAACTCAGTATTTGTGTCACAGAGACTCTGGAAAATTATTTTTGTGAAGCAAGACATTTGGAAATTCAATTACAGAATTTTTGCACAATTAAATTTTGGAATTTGTGGACGCCGGCTTCTAAATCTGTACAGAGGGGTTAACAAACTCAGAGGATTTAACCAGAAAGCATATCTGGGACTGACGGTCATCCAAAAATACTGAAACACAAGCACTCAAATACACGCGTATGCACGCACACTCACACATGCACTCTCAAATACTCACACATACAATCACACACTCACACACAAGCACGTATACTCTCTGATACAAATATGAACACTTGCAGACACATAAACAAACTCTCACGTAAGTAAACTCACACACGCATGCATGCACAAATATACATTCTCATCCACACACATCTACACATTTATACATATATACTTTCAAACACAAATATACGCACACTCAGTCGCATACACAAATACATACTATCCGATGCTAAAACAAACACTTATGAGCACAAACATCCTCACACAATCTCTCTCTCCCTTGCACATACACAGCCAAACACACATACACATACAAACAACACCCATAGACACACTAGGCTGAAAATAAGATCAGTACCTCTTCACCCAGTAGCAATGAGATGAATGCACGGAGCTTATGAAATAGAGTTCACGGTGGGACTAATCTGATTGTATTTATTACTGTATAAATGTGCTGAGGCTGCACGCACACAAAGCCACATGCGTCTGGCATTGAGGCACGCTAGCGGAGAGCGCCGGGCAGCGTGGACCACCGGGGCATTGTCTACAGAGATAAAAGCAGCTAAGCAGCATTACACACCGTAGGCTAATTCATCTCCACGATAGTGTCAACACCAGCTTGTGCACTATTCTCCATTCACTTTGTACAAAACACTCGGCCCCCGTCATTCCATGTTTGTCAATGCCAGAAAGTGCTCTTGTCTCTATCACCAAGATCACACGGCAGACATTGCAGTGAATATCCAGGGTCAAAAATATAGATAGGCTAAAAATGAAGATACAGGCTGGGGAGAGGCTTTTAAAAAACTGTAAGCTCAATAAACATGTTATTTAAAAAAAACAGGCTCATTTTCTGTGTGGCACTACCTTTAGAGTTAGTTAAACTCTGATTAAATACTCTGATGGATATTATTTTGTTACATCATTGATTAACATTGCCAGAATTGATCGACCATAGGTACATTGATTGACATTGCTGCATGTAATGTCCAAGTCTCTTGAGCAATTATGGAAATACTGTACATAGATTGAGAAAAAGCCTTGATTGTGGCCCAGCTGTACTCTTTGTTTAAACAGCTGAATTCTGAGTCACTCATTAGTGTATGTAAATGCAATCTTCAAAGACTTCAAGGTAGTGAGAACGTTTTTGGCCAAAGGAACATGAAAATGAATGAATCAAAAAATGAATAAGATGAAAGACACTCTGACAACTGACTTTGGAGTCATTCAAAAATACAGACTCAATGTAGGCAACTGGCAAAATAATATGTTAGTTTTTCCCATTGGCCAAATGCAATCAGTCATAGAAAAATATATAGGCTATAAAATTAGAGCCATTCTTTTGTCAGCAAATAAAAGGTGTGCCGCAGATGAAAATGTCATGACCATTGATCTGTTCACTGGCTGTCAAAATACGAAAGGTGTGGCATTTCCGGAATTTTACAGCCCTAAAATTACCTACCTATAACACATTCAGTGATTTAAAAGATTTCACACGTCAGTGAATCATCGTTTTAAACTTCTTGCCAATCAAAATTATTTTGGGTGACGCGAGCAGGTTGCCGAGAGACCTGTGCAGTCTTTTCACTGTTACCAGGCATAGGAAGCCAAATTGACTTTGTCGTTGGATTTACTGTGCTTCAGTGTCCACATTCGATACCAGTTTATAGGCTCATTACATACAACTAGCAATGGGCACTCTCTGTCCATCAGGAACCAGACCACAAGCACCTGGGGTACGTGCTAAAATTGCTCAGAAATTTAAGCCTGGTGTCATTTCAATTGTTAGCGTGCCACTGTATCACTGCCTTGCATACCCACATGAAAGCAACATGATTGTCATTGACAACTAACATTAGTAAAGGAGTGTAATGGTGAATTTAATGTTTTCCATCTTCCATGAAACTCTGAAGAAATTATGAAATCCTTGCAAATGATTATATCTGTCCATTTTCCAAATTCTAAATTTCATAAATACCTTGATAAATTGTTTAGTTCATTGTGCACTTTTTTGAATAGAAAAATTAATATTGAACATGTAGGTATCCCATTACATTTTTGAAACTATTGCTATTAAAATGTCAGTCTACTACACATCAAAAATAAAAAAGCGATTTTGGACAAATATTCGTGACAGCATTCTATTAGAAGTTTTTGTTGTAGTTGAATGAATACAGAGCGGGTGAATAAAGTATGAGATTTACATATCTGAGGACTGCAGTGGGCTGCTCCTCCACTGCACACAGGAGGATAATCCCTCTCTTTATCAGCGGATTCATTTGGAGCCGGTGTCAAGATGAAGGGCCCGTCCCGGAGGCAGCAGAGGGCCTGCATTTTAAAATGGGAGCTTCCCAAATCTGTTACTCACCGCCTCACAACTGAGTTTAATGTCCGAAGTGAGATAATGAAACAGGTGCCTATGCACTCATTGTATATCTGCCAACCCGCTCTGAGACTCTTGTTTTTTGGCCAAAAAATTAGAGATTAATATAAAAAAATAGTTTATGAGTGTTTGTAATTTTACAATTGAAACCTGTACAGAAACAAAATAGATTTTTGAAAAAAAAAAAAAAAGGCATTTCGCAGCTGCTACCAGGTTTCACCCACTAACTTCTTGTTGAAACAATTTGGTTGTTTCTGCCAGAGGAAAATAAACACAATAAATATTGTGTGTGCCGGTAAAAATAAAATTTATTATCAGGGAGACCATAGCTTTGGCCACTGGGCCACAGTGCCAATATGAATTTTATTAGTCTTGAGGTATTGTAGCTACAGTCTGTTAATACACAACACCAACCTTGAATTTGGGCTCTGCTAATGAGCAATTCACCAACGAAATGTATGAGACTCACTCAGTCCGATTTCAGTCCTGCATGATGTCTGATGCACAAGTATACCTGCATTGAAATGAAATATTTTTTGGTATATATGGCTAATATTATTAAAACTTTGAACGATGAAAACTCTCCCAAAGACAGGTGTTATTGTTTGTCATGAGAACAGATTTGGCATCCATGCCCTTACAAGAAACCACATGTTCCAAACCCACATGTGAACCCATGATGTGCAAAGACTGCAGATGTTCATTTAAAATAAGCCCGCGAATTTTGAGTCATATTATGTTTTCACATGTGAAACAAATTTTGCAGTCAAACACGACATTGTGATGATGCAAATGACTCAATGTGACCCTTTTTTTATACAAACAAGTGGGATTTTCATTCATGTGTGGAAAAACCAATCACCAGTGAGAATGCCCAGATCAAACTGGCATTTTCACTTTTGATAATAATCGTTAAAATAATATATGAAAATTTTAAATCTATACAATGCAGTGATATTCATGTATGAAAAGGCAAATTTGACATTTGTTGTGAAAGGGTCATTTTTCTCTCCCTGTTAATCATCCTTCTTCATTTAAAATACATCATGGATGGACAAATGAGTTTAACAGAAAAGAAATTGTATAAAATATGTTAGTTTGATTGAAGTTGACTGAAAAATACATGAAAATCTATTTGATATATTTATTTTACTGCAATATTAAGCCATAATTTTAACAAGTGACCATTGTCCTTTCTTACAGGAACCTACATAGGCTGTTTTGCCGTAGCTCCGCAGCAACTTTATGTGCTTTGTTATGAGTCTTTTTAATGTTTAAGTATAAAACGAATGCTGCCCTTATTCTGTGTTTAAAACTTCAAAAAGCCAAGAAAAATACATTTTAATGTTAAGTTAATATTAATGTTCATTGAATATCATTAATGTTGCTTGTATTCATTTTTAATTGAATAGTACATTTAAAAATACTCCTGCGCTATATGTGAGTGTAATGAGTATATGAATTGTTTATATGAAAAGTATAGAGTGCAGAGGTTTGGGAAAGGTGAGACTGTTTTTGTTGCTGTTGTTGAGAATTTGCCGCAGAGATGGCTGCACAGGGCTGAGCCCAGCTTGCGTCTGATGGAGTTTTTCGTAATGGCCGCCCTGATGGCTTGTGCTGTGCTCTATTCTTCGGCAAAAAAAGAGACAGAAAATAAAAGGACTGCATGCTGGTGCCCGGCTTGGTCTACAGTCCCAAATCTGTAAGGATGATATCCTGGATGAGCCCAGTCTCCAGCCGTTCCCTCCATTAGATGATGACTGGGCCCGTCGCGAACAACAGGACATTTCCTCCCTCCTGCCGATTTGTCACAGTGGCGCTCCGAACGCTCGGACACAACCCTGGCTGGACATCTGAGCCCCCAACCAATCTTAGCCCCCCACCACATCTAAGCCCCCCACCCTATTTGAGCCCCTGTTAGACCGAAGCTAATGCCACTATGCTGCGCAGTGCAGAGCTGCTGAGGAAAATTTTAGCCGTCTGACAGATCTCTTCCCCCCATGTTTAAACGGCATGAGTCATTGAATTGATTTTTCAAAATTTCTATGATTATGACTGCAGCATTATGTCAGGGTTGTCTCCTCTAAAACACAATGCTCTATACGCATGTGTGTCTAACCCAACCACTCTCACAGATGCCTATGTATTTAAGTCACTAAAACAAGCTGTGGTTAGTGCCACTGTGAATATTTGTTTGCAGCAACGTACTGTTCAATGTTGTACTCCCTATATGTGATGTTGTCCACTGTAACTTGTCAGTGGTTTACATGAGAGTCTTTCTTTACATCAATTTCACAGAGTTCAATAAAAAATTTGAAATAATTCATTGAAATTGGAGGATAAAGGTGTAGATCCTGATTTGTTCCTTTTCCTCCTGAGGTGGTCCTGTTTAAAACTGAATGCAGTGGCTCAAAATTAAAAGACTTAGTTACATGCCACCAATGAGGTAAACACACTCAAAGAGATAGTCATCATCTATAAGAAATTCAGCATTCAGCTGTCATAGTCTAGAAATGAGTTGCAAGTGACCAAATCTGAAATTAGTTTTATATTAAACAGCTAATTAAACAAGCTACTGAAAGTTGAAACTGCTTTAAGTTTCATACAAAGTACGTTTTCAAGATGCCAATTATGCAATTTTTGGTGCCTTTAACACAAACCTACTTTTGAAATTTTACACAAGATGCTATTAAAAGAAAGCATTATTGAGAGTATTTGGTTTTGAATTCATCTCCTATTTGGCTAGCTAAGGGACTGATGTTCAATGCATATGAAATATGAAATTGATATAATAATCTGAGGTATTTATGGATCCACTGGCAAAATAATGATTTTTATGACAGACACTGGCTGGATGATTAATTCTTGCTCTCAATTAATTCGGTGGGATGTGAATTTTGCACTATTAGATATTTTCAGAGTGAGTAGAGCTATAAAAAGAGAGTACAATATAAAATTAAATTGCATAATAGCATCATATCAGCAGAAATAATGCATAATCATATCTGCTGATATGATACATTTACATCATTTTATCTCATGTTTTATAATTCAGCTATGTGAACCACCATCAAAATCAAAGCTCGCAACTTTCTCTATAAATTGCTAAAAAGTATTAATAAAGCAAACCGGAAAATGCCATAACTCTCATAAACACTTTTAGTCAGGGTGGTTTCATTACATCGCAGACTTGCAAAGGGCATGCCATATTTTACAAACTCATATTGAACAGGCGCCTTTGCCAAGACACAGTTAGTCCAGCTCCATTCAAATAAAACTTCCATTTTATCTTGTAATTTGCACAGGCAGCAGTCTCAATTAAGGGAACCATATACCGGAACTCCGGGCCCAAGGTTATAAAATCAATGTGTGGCCAGGGCTGATTTTTATTCTCTCTCCCATCTTAAAGATACAATTTTAAGAAATTCTAAATTGTGAATGCATTACATGCAACCAAATTTTTTTTTTGTGTATTATATAATACAATTCATAAACTTTATATACACTACCAGTCAAAAGTTTTTGTACACCCCAATATTTTCTGTAATTGTTAAAATTTTTTATATTTTGTTCTTGTGTAATAGTCTCATATTGGTTGTATAACAAAAAGGTAGGAAAACTGAAGCCCGATATATAAACCATGTATATAACAAAACCAATTAAGAAAAACCAGGATCAGTCATTTTGTCAATATTTAAGCAGGTCAGTAACGATGGCCTAATCCAGTGCTTCTCAAGCCTTTCCTGGAGTACCACCTGTCCTGCATGTTTTAGATCTCTCCCTGCTCCAGAACAGGTGAATTAAATAATCTACTCATTATCAAGCAGCTTCAGGGGATTCATAGCGAGCTGATCATTTCAATCACCTGTGCTGGATTCCTTGTGGATTTTTCTTTTAAATGTATTACTTGTAATGAACAAGTATTGGGTTCCAGTGATTTCTTTGTTGTAAACATACATGTAAGATAAAGACTTGACAAGATCTTACGATGGGTGTGCAAAAGCTTTTGACTGGAGGTGTAGATGGTTTCATTTTTTTGTGTGTAGGTGCTAGACCTACACTGTTGTACTCCGCTCAACATTTAACACTTAATATGTTGACATGACATAAAACAAGCATGCTGACTTCACAGCATTTCTCAGTGAAAATTGAAAATTAAAATTTATTTTAAGCTCTATAAGTGGAAACATTTGACTGATGCTATTAGCTCTCCAAAACTTAGTGGCTTTCTATGCATTTTCATTTACCACATATGTACAGCTCCATTAGTGATATGTATGAATGAAAAACATCATACAAGGGGAGAATTTTGACCTTTATGATAAAAGAAAAACTCCTTGAAATAGATTTTTATTCTGATCATCAATTTGCATATACAGTTATCATTATGATTTTGCATATATATTCAAAAGTATTTTAAATAACGTTTCAACAGGAAGTAGACAAAATATCATATCCGCATCAGAAAAAACAGAGGTAACTTTTAAATATCTCCGCCTTAATTGCAAAAGAATCTGAACAGGTAATTCTTATTCATTGAAATGCTAATTAGCAATATGTGCCTTCGTTATGAGGTCCTGAAGCAGTACATAGCTAGTTAAGACTCCAAAGCAAGATGAGGATACTGACAGAGTTCTAAAGGGGCCGAATAGTTGGTGCTCAAATTGCCGGAGCGTTGGTGACAAAAATGATAACAATACTAAAGGTGACAAGGAAAACTGCACCAAAAATAATAACAACGAAAAAAAAAAAAAAAAAAAAACTGCGAAAGCATTACCTCTCCAACGGAGAAAGACGGTCTCTTGGCATGGTAGCTGCTAACAACCACCCACATACAGCTCAGAAAATCACAACAGAGTCGAATCAATCCATATCAGAACCAATCTAAAACACGGAATGTTGTGAGCTTCTGAAAGCCTCACCCGGCTGCGGATGGCACAAGGGAAGCAGCCTGCGGCTCACCCAGAGGCAGGTAAAAGCATGATGTGGGCCAGCAGTGTCTAATTCTGAGCTTTCATTCATGGAAAAGGCTCTGCTTTTTTATCCTTGCAATAATGAAAATCTGCGAGGACATTCTCTAATATCTAAATTACAGTGTAAAATGACAGGGTCCTCCATACACTTTGCTTGCCACTTTGAAAAATGGTTTAACAATAGAGACAATGCTTGCTTTGTGTTTTAAATATACAGTAGTGTGGAGTGTGCACTTAACAAAATGAAGATGAATCAGAAACCATGTACTATTCAAGTATTTATTTCATGTAATATTGGATGAAATAAGAGGAAAATAAGTAAGCAGATAACAATATATAGTAAAAGCAAAAATAATAATGTCTTTTTGGAGGAAGAAGTCAGCCTCCAGTGTGGCCACCCTTTGCTTTGATTGCAGCATTTAATCTTTCAGGCATAGTGTTCACATATTTTTTATTTCTTCACTTGCTTAACCATTCCATGCAGTTTGAAGTTCATTCCAAAGAGATGCTTTCGATGCTGCAACAGAATCGTTTATTTTGGTATCAAGAAAATCCCAGATTTACTCAATCAGATTAATGTCTGGATTTTGAAAAGGCCAAATCATAACTTTCACGTCACCAGGTGATTCTCTGTGACTGATATAATTCTTGTAAGACTTAGAAGATTATTTAGGGTCATTATCTTGTTGAAAATAAAATCCCAGACCAATCAATCTCTTTCCAGACGGCAATACATGCCACACAAGGATGTAGTGATACTTCTTTTGATCCATGATTCCATTGATTTTTATAAGACACCAGCTCCTTTCGAGCAGACTGAACCCCAAACCATAATATCACCACCTCTGTGTTTTACCGAAGGGGTTGAACGGTCATTTTTGAAACGTCATCCAACTCTACAATGCACATAAATTCTGCATTTGGGTGACAAAATATTGAATTTTGATTCATCGATTCAAAGGACTTGTTCCCAGTCCGTTGGTGTCCAACACTTGAATATCTTGGCAAACTCGAGTCTTTTTTTTATATTGCCAACTCTAGGAAGTGGTTTTTTGGTGGCAGGCCACTTTCACGCGATGGTCTTGAAATAGTAGATCTTGATACTTTCATCTCTTCATGAAGGTCGTCGTCGTGCTGTCAACGGCCGATTTTTTTTTACTTGTCGTACACAGATAACGAACATCAGAGGCACTTAACTTCTGTTTTGCACCTCTATTGCTGCTAGTTTTCAGTGAATCGGTCTCTTTGAAACGCTTGATAGTATGAACAATATCAGAGAGCTCCTTTTGTCGTGCCATCCTGTTTAACTCTGTGACACAGCGCAAAGATCATGTCACCTTATACAGTATACTGGAACAACTGACCATCAGAGGTAATTGCGCAGAATAATATTGCCTCAAACCAGCTTAAAAATTTTTTTTTTAACATCAATAATCAAGGAGTGAGCCTTCAAACATGCCTTCATGCTATGCAAGAGTCAAAAAAATAAAATTTGTGACACATTTCAATTGTTTTAAAAAATGAATGTTTTCAGTGTTTTTGTTCATTACCTATATTTTTACCTCAATACACTTCTGGGAATGATTTTTTTTTTTTCTTTTTGCCTACAATAGTATTTTTCAATACATGTTCACCAAAACATGATAGAGAAGTAATATATTATGACCCTTGTAGATGAAAGTGATGGTGTATAATCATCACTGCACACTACTGCACATTAATTACACAAGGGGAGTGTTCAGTTGATGCTCAAGCGCTGATCAGGCATTGCCGCTCTGGGAGCCTATATTGCTTTTTTTAATCGATGGAAAGATTGTCACAAGGAAGATGCTGGGGAAGCTCTTAAAACCATCTTAAGTGCAAACCCACCGCTCGTCCAGTGGGAAAGTAATGTACAATAACGCTGATGTTCAATAAAGCTGAGGACATGACGACATGACAGGGTGCTGAAGACAGGCAAGTGTGGCCAATGGTGCAGATTCACTCACTGTGCACATTACACACTGCCCATGCACAACCAGGGCTGATCCAATTCCACATTTCATGGCAACAGCTGCTCCAGTCAGCCTTATCATTTACTCCATCTGACATCAATGATATAGTGATATGCTACAATATAATCTCACACATGCGCTCCTGGTGAAAACAGTAAAAATATGAGCATACACAGGAGCAAAGCAGCATCAGTATTTTCACTGTATCAGATAATGAAGCTGAATAAAACTTTGGAGAAAAATAAAACTGTGGTTGACTCCCCTAACCATTGCACAATAGATTTGTGCAGACTGACACATTATACAGCATCACCATGCTGTGATCTACCCCTGCATTGTTCTTTGATAATCTGACTATAAAAAAGTGGAGCCATACATATACACCCAGAGAAAAGGAGATATAAAAAGGGAAAACTCTAGTCATTATGGGTAGTATTCCATGGGTAAATCAAAGGATAGTCCTGGAAATAAGTTTGATGATTCATTTGCACCTTATTTGTTTTAAAGAAATGGATTTTACCACCAAACAATACAAAAATGTAGTATTGAACAATGAAAGGCCAGTACTGTACTTTTAAGGATAATTTCAGCGCAATTTGTTCCTCAAAGAACAAAAATGTATCTTTATTTTTCCGAGAGTGTGTCGATTAGCAGGGACGTCCCTCTCTAGCTTCAAGAAGCTCTTGAAGACTCAACTCTTCCAGGTCCACCTTCTCTCCTAACCAACTAACCAACTAACTCACTCTTGTCTTTCTCTCCTTAAACAAATCCCATTGGTACTTATTTTGTTCTGTCCTGCTGTTTTGATACCATTGCACTTCACCCAGTTATTTTTTTTTTCTTGTGCACTTGATAATGTTTTGCTTATTGTACTTTGCCACTGATGCTTGATTTACTCCTTTTTGTAAGTCGCTTTGGATAAAAGCGTCTGCTAAATGCAATGTAATGTAATGATTAGATAGTCAAAAAAAAAAGACTGAATTAAACATATACAGCAATAAGCCAGTATGCATTGATTTGGCAAAAAGCATCAGGCATTACTCGCCACCATGGGAACAACAGCCTCACAACACACAGATCAGGAACTGTGCCCATAGCCACATAAGCACACACATCAGGCACTGCGCCCGCAGCTACATCAACACACACCTGCTGTTCCCCCGATAAACCAGCAGACACACTTTATCACAACCTCAAGCCACATCCGGAGCTTATTCACCATTTGGCACTGCCTGGTTACCATGGTCTATAGTCAGTCTGTGCGTGTACAAAAAGCCCTATATCTCAGGGCAGTTGGAGTCGCTCCTCATTCAACACGGGCGCTGTATTGTCCTTCCCTGGCCCATTTCCCAGTCTCTCAATGTGTGCGTTTCTCTCTCTCCATATCGCGCCCGCTCAGCGCCGTCTTAATGTACTGTAGTGTTCAGGGTCTGCGTATTTACCTAACCCTCTCTCCCAGCCTCTCTCCCTCACCGCTTCCCCACATCTGTGTGCAGTCACAGCGCGGTTGGGGAGATTTAGAGCCGGGATCAATAAGAAATTTAAAAATCAATGCACTTAGCGCCAGGAAATCAATGGGCCCTAATCGGGATGCCAATCGCACAAGTCAAAACAATTAAGAGAGAAGAAAAATGTTTAACAACCTCCTCACTCTTGCTTACATAGAGAAAGAGAGAGTGAGAGAGGGAGGGAGGGAGAGAGAGAGAGATGGAGCAAGGGGTGGGGCAGAGGGTCAGGTTGGGGTGGTGGGAATTATGAATCAGAGGAGAAACAGGTGGATTGATAGATACAGAGAAGGAAGGAGAATGCTGGAGAGAGAATGAATGAGATTGGAGAGAGGGAGGACACAAATAATGTAGACTAATCTAGACTGAACTCATTACAAAAAAACTGAGAGGGAGAGAGGGAAAAAGTGAGACAATGACAGTGGACAGTGAAATGATAGAAATCATTACATCAACATTTATTTTTAATTGACACCTGCAATTTTTCTTTCATCATACTATGGTGGTCAAGTGAGTGTTTTGACGACGGATTGGAACTCCATCCAACATTTATGTCAAGACTCCTCTCCACTGCATGCTAGGTGTCTGCATCCCACCACCCAGAGAAAATGAACTGGTTGAGAAAATGGATAAATAATGGATGGGTGATGAGCCCTGGATAAAGGAAATGTGCCAAAGAGCAGTGCCTGTTTCAAATTTGGGAGAGCTGTGCTCAACCTTGAGGCCAAAATCAAGACCACACTTGCTAATAAGTTTCTATTATAATAATAAAAGCGAGACTGTTTTTTTTTTCACTTTGAAAGTGCAATTTTTCAAGGTCTGCAATCACCTTACCTTTTAAATTAAGTTGCGATTGTAAAAGAAAAATTATGTGAATACTCGCATTTATTTGTAATTGAAATTTATGGGCAAATATCAACTGAATCCAGGCCAGAGAATCTTCTCCTGTAGATATAAAACTGATAAAGAGAACAAAAGAAATTGTAACACTTCAAAGCAGCCAATCACATGAAGCATTTGTCATCTGAAACATCCAATAGTAGAGCTGGGATTGAGAGAGGGGAGGCAAGCGCGGGGGGGGGGGGGCTAATTTGGGGTCAATCAATACCTGGCCCCTCCTCTTTCCGCTCCTTGCTTGCAGTGCTAAAATCAATGGGAAAGCCAATAGTTCCCCGGTTGTGTGTGGATTAGTGAACATTCAACTAATCAGGCAGTCACTGAAACTGACATTGGGGCGATTAACCTATTGATATGGTAGACACGCCTGCACACACACACTGTCTCTTGCACACACGTGCGTGTGATGGAATTTGTCAACTAACTCTTTCAACAGATCCTCAGTAACTCTTGCCATCTTTGGCATAGGAATGGTTTGTTAGCTGAAGCTCTGGTATTTGGATCTCTCATTCAACACAAAAACAAGTCTTCCCACACCCTTGCACAGAGCTGTCATTTGTAATCAGCAGGAGAATTTCTGGTATGTGGTGCTATTATCTTTTTTCAAGGCAAACTTGCACCTCGTGGGATGAATACCTTCAATTTTTTTGTAAATTGCTGCTCTTTCCTATTCAATCCTTAGGCGTCTTCAAGAAATATGTCGCCATGATACAGTCCCGGTTTTCAAAGCTTCATCAGACAAAACACCATCTACATATACTTTCCTTGCACATCTTTTCAAATTTGACATTTTGTGTTCTTTTTGTCTGGATTGCCACGGTCCAGCTCTACATCGGCAGATGCCCGTGGCTTCATGAGTGAGTGAGTGAGCGAGCGAATGACTGATGAAGTTATACCATTGGTCAGCGGGCCAAGTGTTCTTTCCCAATTACCATTTGTTTGTTGCATTTCACAATTTCGCACACAGACCATAAAAAGTCCAGCCATATACAAGGTTTTAACATAGTTTTGTTATAAATGCAATCAATACAACCTTTCTGCTGCTCTCCTTTACATCCTCATCACTAAGAAATGACACTGATTTTAGAGTGGCATTATTTTGGGTGGCATTATGTGATATTTTATCTTGGATGGTCTGCAACAGTTCTTTACTTTGATGTTTTTTATGGCAGTGAAATCATGATATTGGATTGCCCAGTATCAAAGGTAAGTGCCAGTAAACTGGTGTATGTGCTATTGACACAAACATAGAATGAAAGAAAATTATAAATCACGGGGACTGTCTGTCCTCAGCATTATAAGGAAATATCCTGTCTTTGCATTTGATTGGCTTGTATAATAATCAAAAGCAAAGCAAGTTCTTCCCTCTTCCTTAACTATCATCCAATCCAAATCACTTTTGCATATGCAGATACAATTTCACTTAGCCACTCAGTTATTCTATTTATGGCTTATATTCATGAGTCATTCTTGAAAAAAAATTGGTTCAAAAACATATCCATCAACGTGATCAAGAACTCATTCCAGATCAGAACTTTTTCACCATGGTGACATGCGTGCCAAAGAGAAAAAGCAAATGCTGTTCCGCTAATGATCGCTTGCGCAAATTCTACATAGGATGGGTACAATCTATTTGTATAATTTCTTGATCGCCCACTTTGTAAAAAAAAAATATAACTTAATGTGTTACTTTGTATCATTTCAATCGATCATAACCACAGGTATTCCATTTTTCTGTACAACTGAAGCTTTGACAGCATGAAGCAGATTGATCTAATTTCCAGCATTGCATCCTTACTGAACTGATGACTAACCATTCCTTATTTTAAAAAACAACACTTTTATATATATATATATATTTATTTATTTATATATATATATATATATATATATATATATATATATATATATATATATATATATTATAATGTACAATTTAATGCATTAATTAATTTATTTGACTGTACTGCTGATATTATTCTTATTAGTCTTTTGTATGCATAACCTACATATGCTGATAAAGATGAAGTGGAATAAGGCGTATGTTGTTGTCTCATTTCAACATCCTTCATCAATAACAAAAATGTGATATAAAAAAACCCAATGCACCACAAGAATGAATTGTTTTCATATGTGCTTTTGTCTAATTGCGCACAAAAATACTGTGACAAAAGATACACCTAAAATAACCATTGCTAATGAGATATTCTCACTGCATCGAGTAACTAGCTATCCTCTGAAACCCAGAACTCCTCAATCCATGCATACAATTCAAAATAAAATAAAAAAAATTCTCCAATTCCAAGCTCAGTCAAGCTCTGCTCAAAACATTCAGCTGATTAAATGAGAACATTCCATTAAGCCCAACCCCCACCTACTACAATTTGCTCTCACATACTACTCAGTATGATTTCTTTATAAAATAATTTCAAAATTGTATTTCTGCAAATCTATTTGCGTTGAGTTTGTAAACTGGAAAGAATGTATGTATGCACAAAGACCATTTAAATTAAGAAGAAGAAATATTAAAGTCTGCTGTGTGCTTCTGCAGGTTTGGTGAGCAGTATGACTGCAAAAGTGTGGAAGAACTAGGGTCATCCTCAATGTGGATCAGCCTCACACTAGTATGAACATTACACCAGGAGGGCCCTAAATTAACTAAAACAAAACATACTTGAAAATATGTTTTTTACTAGTTTAGTGAAATGTGTGAGGAATAACATGAGGGGCTATTGGGAAACAGAATAGAGCTCAGAAAATAAACCAAGAGGAGGAGAGAGGAAGAGGAAAAAGAAAAAGGATGAAAGGTAGATGACCAGTGTGAATGAAGGCAACATTGGGAGACATTTAAAACATTAAGAGATATTATTTGAAATGGAGGATGTTGCACAGATACAATGAGTGAGTAAAAGATTCTTGGGGACAGAATAATGACAGCGTGGAAGGACTGGGAACAGAGATAAATTTGGGATTAAGAGGATAGATTTAGGAAATGTTGAGAGGAGGGCAATCAGACAGAGAGAGTGGGGAGACGGGGGGTGGTAAAGAGGAAGATGTATTTTCAGTTTTCCTCTCCTCCTGCAACTCCCTGCTGTTTTCTCGCGCGCCGCTCTCCTCCATCGTTCAGCATGTGAGATTGGTATAAAACCAAACCGAGCCAGACAGCTGCTCTCTGCTACCACTTACTGGCCATGGGTAACTACTGCGCCATGACAGCAAGTGGCGCGTATGCATTTGATACCATCCCGTGGAGTTTCTGGTCTTAGAAAAGTCTAGCAAAAAGCCGGGAATGGAAATTTGGGAGCTATCTTTCCCTCATCTGTTTCTTGTCAGCGGTGGCGCTTGAGCTTTCATCATGTTGATAAGAGCGGTGAGGGTGGATATTAGCTGACTTCAATCGATCCTAACACGCATTTCCTGGAACACCTCCTGAAACAGCAACTTCTGGAAAAAATCTGGAGGCTCACCGGTATATGGAGCTGTTCCATTGGAAGGTGCTGAAAAGGATGAGCGGTCAATCAGGGAATGATTGGGCCGACCATTATTAGCCCACTCTCCTCAATAATTTAAGAATGACTTCTTTGTTTTGGCAGGTTTGTCGGATATGCTGTGACAAAAGTGTTGTGAAGTCATATGGCCTATTAAACGCGGAAATGATCATGTCGGCCTTCCGTCAAGAATAATTAAGCCTGAGATAATCAGATAACGTAAATGCATGCAGTTAAAATATATCAATCAGTTTACAAATACAGGCCTTCGAACATTTCATTTTTTTTTTGATTATTAAAAATAAAGCGAGTTTGAAGCATTTTCTTGTGCTATGACAATAGGCTAAATAAAGAGATGGAGCTCGTGTGATACTGAGCAATATTGATGAGGACGTCAACCAGACCTAGTCAGAAAACAGCAGACGCAAGAGAAATGGCGAACATTTTCAAACAATACGTTTCCCTTAAATACTTTGTGCAGAATCGCATCAAAGGAAGAGCCGGAAAAAAAAACTGAGAAAACATTTAAGTTGCATGGTCGAACAGTCGGCCTATTCGGAAAAAAGTCAGCTAAATTATTATTATTATTATTATTATTATTATTATTATTATTAGACCTCTCGGCCAAGACACGACTGTTCAGTTCATATGCTATTTATGAGCCCCGACTTTTCACAGCGAAACTTTAAACCGAAGCTTGATATCACCTCCGGATTTCGATTCATCTTGATCAATTTGAATATTTTCTGCACAATCAACAGTATACGAAGGGAACTTCCATCTCCACAGCTAAGGTGCTTTATATAAACCACACGTTTTCGCAATGATTTCTTTTTAGTTGCTGTTGGAGATAGGAAAACATAAACATTTTCGATATGCATTCTCAGCTGACACTTTCTACTTGGGGAAACGAGCGGGAAATTGTCGAGCAACGCATGTAAGTGTTCGACCTATAATCACTTGTGAATTTTACGCCATTTATGGACCAAAAAATCAAATTCCAGCTTAACACAATTTAAAAAACCTTACGCACTCGGATGAGAAAGGCACTGACGTCGGAAACAACTGATTTTTTTTTTTTTTTTTTTGTAGGAGCCCACTCCTGTTTGTGCATGATATTCACAGAATCATATTTATTGCTAAGCATTGTAAATGAACAAACTTAACAATGAAAATAATTAACGCGCGTGTGTGTGTGTGTGTGTGTGTGTGTGTGTGAGAGAGTGTGAGAGAGAGAGAGAGAGAGAGAGAGAGAGTGCGTGCGTGCGTGTGTGTGTGTGTGTGTGTGTGTGTGTGTTAAGTAGCGCGTGTTTGTTAATCTAGTGGGGGTTGGGGAGGGGTAGGTCAGTGCCAGGGGTCAGGTGTAAATTCGCCACGTCGTATGGGAGAGCCAGCGACCTATAGAAGGACCAACGGATATAAAGATGACCAAACGCTATAGGAAAAACAACGCGAAGGAGAGCGCATGCTGGAAAAGTGAAATTAGAAAACCATCTTTTTCCTGAGCTCTCTCGTGTTCCACCCTTCCTCCCGCTGTCCCTCGCCCTCTTTCCCTCTCGGCAGTTTGACCACAAAGGTCATCCAGTCGAATGAGGTCGTCTGTCTGGGATGAATTTGCACTTTGACCCCTCCGCTTGATCACACTCTAACCGCATGGACCACAGACGCGCATATATTGAGTAAGCCTATGTCTGTGGTCCGACGTGATTTTCGCTGATCAATTAATCACTTATCATGTCATCGTTTATTGACGTCTAGTGTGTATAGGCGACTGTGCGTAGCCAATTTCACACTACTTGTATGTTCAGCCGAAAGTAAACGAACCAAGTCATAACATTCTCTGTCAGAAAATCTACTGCTTTTGCAATGGCTCCGATAACCCTCTGGTTCAACCTAATCACACAACGGGTTAGCCTCGATTCCCATATTAATCAATTGTTTTTCAGTCTTGCTGTTTTCATGTATTTAAATTCACGCCCTGAAAATGAAAATATAGTGTAGGCAACAAGAAGACAGTCAACCATGCACACTCCTTTTCTTAAACACCATAGATGCTTTTTGACCTGATTTAGTTATAGCATTCAACCAGCTCCTAAAGGCAAAATCAGTCGTGTTCACTGAATCACCATCTGTTGAGAACTATTTAATTGAAAAATTATAAGGGTCGGATTAGCACGCATATTCCAAATTGCTCATACTTGAGATGCTATTATTATTATTATTATTATTATTATTATTATTATTATTATCCGCGATCACTTAAAATAACACTTGGTGCATGGTACCTTATGCACTCAGTGGCTCAAATATTGAATGCAAAGGATACATTCAATTACTGCAAATTTCCATGCGAAATGAGCATTTTTGCAGCGAAAGAGTACTATAGTTTGCTGAGTATTTACTATTGCTTTTCTAAATCTACAGTCTGAGCATTTTACCTTGGTCTACTATAGTCCAGTTTCTCCGTCCTTTTCCACTTTACGTAGGCCGAGTTGAAGCGCAGTGATTTTCATATGTGCCGTTAAGGCTAATATCCTAGCCCTTATTTTAACACTGCAAGGGTCAGCGATAGCCTGTAGGTTATCAACCCTTAAACCGAATCCCACATTGTTGTTATGATGTGTAATGACTGTGAGCAACTTGCGTTCGCTAGAAACTCGCAGTAAACGCACTAACCAAAGGTGCCGCATGCAGTTTCAATCTGTCTATTCTAATTGAGGCAGTGGCCAACTGACCTTTGACACGGGGTCGTTTTATTGCATATTGTGCTTTGCTCCGTAGAGGGACACAGAGCAATCACCAAACAGCACACATGGTTCGGGTTAAGCAGTCCATGATCATAAATCGTTATTTTTCAAACGATGGATTTTCTGTGGGTTAAATAGTCGAGTTTGTTTCTTCCTCCTTAAAAAAAAAAGATCGAATCACATTAATGCGTGGCAAAGACAAGACCGTTTACATTGCACTCATCGCACATAAAATGAATGCATATTCCAATATATATTTTGAATATAAAAGATGGAGACAGATGGATAACGTCTTGGGCGACAGGGCTAGGAGTATCAGTTTCTTGAAATCCTAAAAATCGCATTTCATAGAGCAACACAGCATTGTTCTAGAGGAACCCGCAAACCTAATTTCATAGTAACCACCCTTTACTCACACATTAAAATATGAAGGCGATGAGAATGTGCGATAGAATCCCTATTAATAATTATCAAATAGGCGACGATTTCACCCATGAATTGTGCACAAAAAATCTAAATAGTGGGAATCTGAATCAGGGTAATATGCCTTTGCTGATCAACCGCCATACGCATTTACTAAGTGTAATGACTAAACCTCAATGCTGAATGCAGCAGCATATTTGCATATGCAAGTGAACAAATACTATATTTTAGGGTCAGCACAAAAATGTGCAATATTACCTCTCCAAATATCAGAGTCTAAGGTTTTCAGAATAATTCACTATTTAAATAGATAAATTCATTGAAACATATATGCAATGAACAACATGATCAGAGATGTTTGAATGTTTGCTCTTTATTAAGAATTATTCATGTTTTCTAAATTGAACAAAATTTGTATGCATTTTTTGATTTTCCACAATCGTCAAACCAAATAATAATTACAATAAGTGAACTTATTAGCTTGTATTCATATTAATTGTGAGATTATTGATATATTCATTATTGTCACTTATTTTTTTTTATCAAAATAGGCTATGTCAAACTTTTATTAGATAAATCCCAGTCTATGGTGCGCGCTCACGTTTTGTAGCCTATTTACTGTGCAAAGTCCCGTGTTTTTAACAAACCCTCTGAAGTACAGCCACAGTAAACTAGGTTGTGATATCACGAATTACATTACGTGAATTCAAACGGAGAAAAGTGTTTTCCACGTTTGTCATAAACATGTACCTAAAATATTGAAGGACCTACAAAAAGCAGTACTGTGATAACAGAAATAATAACCTACGAAGAAAAAAAAACATTGATGTTTAGTTCAACCTAATGTGCAATAATACACATATTTCAATAGTTTCGAAGTTCGAAATAAGTGCTCAGATTTGCGAAGAATCTGACTCGCTTTCTATCAAGTGCTGCTTCTCCGCTTCTTCATTGACATTTTTTTCCCATCTGATCCTTTTTCCCATTGCCCGTACTTTGTATTGTCTCTAAACTCCACCTGAATTTTAATATATGTAGCCTATCATGAAGTTTGAGCTGTAAAGGATATTATGTAAAATGGGGCCCAATGAAGTTAGTTTAAAAGTAAAGTAGTAAAAGATTGATAAGGATTGCTACAAAATTGCGTCGTCTTAAAAAGAGTAGGTCAAATACGCACTGATTCCATTCTCAGTTCAATTCAGCGAGCATGCCCGTTAAAAGCTATTGGCCATTATAGGAAAGAGAAGTTCAAAACAAAAATAAAATCAGACAAAATGCATTTGCATATATAATACAAAATATCCGACCCTAAAAATTTATAGAGATCATCAACGTCAGCATCGGAATATAGAAACGAATTCTTTTTTTTTTTTTTACGCTGAAAAGCCGAAAAATAATAGCCTAATGCATTCTAATGCTTAATTGACAAATGCATATGCAACTTTTTTTTTTACAGGTGGGAACGGCGCAGGTTGCATAACGAAACAAAACTGTTTTTCATTTTCATTTCGTATTCATTTGCATATTTAGAAATAAGCAATTAGCATTCATGCATGACAAATATATTCAGTCCATGAATATGAGTAGGCTACTCGATTTTCGGTATATTGCATGCTTAGCCTATTTTGAACAAACTGAATATTTGAGTTCAAACGATGCGAAAGATCATTGCAGAATGTAATTGTAGGAGATATATAACCTACAGCTGAAATACATACATGGAAATAAAAAAGAAAAATGATAGCCTAAACGAATAAACGAATGTATAGGTTTTTGCCAGATATTCTGGTGGAAGGGTAGGGATAAACGTACTGCATTTATTTTAGTCTTAAAAGTAACATTAGCTACCTCGGCCTTCATGCATCTCAGCAAATTTATATTCGGTTAATAATTGATTCAGTTCGAAAAGTTTTGCGCAATGATATTGGGAATGATGCTCGCTCTCACTTTCTCTCTCTCTCTCTCTCTCTCTCTCTCTCTCACACACACACACACACACACACACACGTGCGCGGTCGCGCGCAACATACAAATCTATAATGAATTTTGTTTACTTTTAATTAAAATCACGAAGCCTGCATAATGTCAATATATGTTTTGATTTCGGGAATACTGTAGTCTACTTTGACAAGAAATTTTGTGTTGGCCCATGTATGCAAATACGTTTTTACAATACTTAATATCTATTAACGACTCGCATTGATTTTTGATTGGCATTGATATTAACATTTGATTTAATCACGTAAACGCATAAAACAGGCCTGCTTTAGCCGCGAATGGAAAAGTAGCAACCTTAGTCACTAACCGTGGGCCTATTAGTGACTGAACAGGCTGATTCAAATAAAAGACAGTAAATGTGCTGAATTCTAACATCAGACTAAAGTGAAAAAATAGCAATAAACAGGCCTCTCAAATTTTCACTGTGTGAAAACTTATTTTTAAGGCGAGCACGTCTGCTTTTTAAACCAAGCTACTTCAAAGTTAAATAAAGATTGAATCGGTCGAATCTCCAGGATAGCACTTTTGGCTACCTCTGACTACTTCTCTATACATTGTCGCATGAACTTGTGCATCTATTGCACCCACTCTTTTAAACAGTTTAGCCTGTTTTGCGTTCAGAATTGCGCAATCGGTGATATGTCAGCAGTGCCTGTTCAAAACGTGTTTGTTCGGAACGGGCCGATTGCTTGGCCTTCGGTATTGCGGCTTGCAGCTTCCTCGAGAGCCGCTCAGCCGACCACCTTTACACACAACACTGTACTTCTTTCGGTCCTCAACAATA
The DNA here is from genome assembly GCA_029692085.1 of Gymnothorax javanicus. Lineage (NCBI taxonomy): Eukaryota > Metazoa > Chordata > Actinopteri > Anguilliformes > Muraenidae > Gymnothorax > Gymnothorax javanicus. The sequence goes on from CM056193.1 coordinate 44,553,954, forward strand.
GAACCGTTAAGTATGAAGTCGATCGCATGAACGGTTGTCAAGAAAATATAGATAGGCTATAAATACAGACAGACAGACAAGCAGGCAGGCAGATATACAGACAGACGTACAAAGATTTTAATTAGTTAGATTACAGTTTATCCGGAACATGCAGTCATTGTGTTGGTAGTGTGTATGCGAAAGTTGACACTACTAAGACAAGACGCTAAAATATCAGTAGGCCTAATACAAAGTTATTCTAACTCTTCGCAATAAAACAGAAGAAAACACAGATAAGCTCAGGAATGGGCTATCTTTGTAAGATTCCGACTGGTTGGTTGTAGAATATTCTTTAAAAAAGGGGTTTTCACACTCGAGTTAAAAGGAAAAGGAACTGGTTTGCTCGTTCATTTAGAAACACGGCCCTGCGAAGCGACGACTTGTTCCAGAGATGTTTCATAAGTTAAACAACAATGTAAAAAATTGCGAATTTTATTTTATTTTCCTCTCATAAAATGTAACTGGCAATATGATGAGCCTTTCCTATTTTCAAATTACTTCATTTGTCAATAAGTGGAGCAAATACATAATGACAACGGCATTTTTTTTCAATTAATCTGATCCGACGCCATAACTCGACTACATAGGCTACTGCGCGGAAGAGAGGGAGGTGGACTAAAGAGCTCGGCAGGGAAGTCAATGTCTCCAGCCTTTCACCAGCATCCTTTCGCCTGCTCTGCCGCTCGGCACCTGCAGCTCGGCTTTTTAAAGCTTCAATCCCCTCCTCTTAATTGATTTTCCCATAATTAACTCAGTCTGTCCATCGATTTCCCTTCGGCTGCGTATCAACCCTGATAGCCGTGAACACAGCTAGCTCCAAACGGCTGCAGGCCTTATTACGATTATATTAACTGCAGTTATCCGGAATTCTGTCGATCCGATATCGACCGCATTGAATAACAATTACACTGCTACATTAAATACATCTTCTTACTCACACGCACATACCAACAAGGACACACCCACACATGCACTCTCTTAATGTGTGAGTGTACTATAAGATTTTGCGGCTGCAGAAGCTTAAGACTGAAATTAAACCAAACACAACAAAGGCTCCAGCAAATGCAATAAGAACGGATAAAAGAAAATGTTTAAAGATTCTGCTAATCAAAGCACTTTGTCGTCCAGACCGGGATTACAGTCGATGTCAATTATTTCATTCTTTCTTTAGACTTTCGTCAAACATGGTCATGCCCATAAACATCGTTTATGACAACTATAATGGAAAAACACAATCGACGGCGATACTAATCTCTATTGTTATTGTTGTCTCTCTTCCATTTAGCTCAAATCGACCCCAATATAGGATGGCATTTCCGGGGTCATATTAGCCTATTTATTTTATTATAATCTCCTCGAAAAGCCCAGACATTTTCATGATCTATTTCAATAAACATGAGGACGGCAATGAGAACCCAAAAACCACGATAACAACAAGAACTCTTCCGACAGAACCACTACAGGAGGCATCTCAACATTCAAAAGAGTGGGCAATGACCAATAACGTGACTGCAATGTGAGTAACTGGGCTTCGCTGAAATGCAGCGTGCATACATAATATAGCGAGTGCTCTCCACATTCAAAATCAAATATTCCCGCGATCCACCGCCTCTAATACACCATGCAGAACAAGTGATAGACACAACGCGATTCGCAGACTGAGCGAGTGCGAAAGAGAGGGAGGGTTGGAGAGGGAGAAAAAGAAAGGGATGCCCCATGAATTAATTTATTTCTAATCAATAAAAAGAAAATCCCCGGCGCATGCAAGAAATCACTGAAACTAATATATATTAGTTCATCTCCCTCTTTCAACCCGAGTCTCTCTCGCTTTATTGTTCTGAAGTGAGTGAGCTTTGCGCTCTGCAGACAATTCAAATGGATCCGCATTTTGTATAATCAAAATAAAATGAAGAGTCATGAAAAATACTCCAGAACAGCAAGGAAATGAGGGGAGGCAAGAAAGAGGAGGAGCGGGGCGGGGAAAAGAGGGAATAGGCGAAGAGGAGGGGTAGAAACAAATGCAAAGATAAGTTATAAATATGCAAAGTTTTACAGATTGTCTTTTCTCTTTTGTTGGGGAAACATTACCCGCGTTTCCATCGGTGAACGCTGCTATCTCCGCCATACGCGCTGGCTGCCTGGACACGAGAGATGGAGAGAGCAAGATGGGGAGAAGGCGAAAGGGAGAGGTATGGGGGGGCAGAGGTGTGTGTAGGGGGGCAGTGAACGAAGAGGAAAGACAGAAGGAAAAGGGGTTGTTGGTGGGGGGTGGGGTTGAAAATAGAGACTGTAGGTTAGAGGTGAAGGGGGTTTGGTCAGGTTAGGGGGATACGCGCGCAAGTATGGCAACACCCTAACCTTTCATCTCTCTGTCCCTCATTGTCCATTTTCCATCTCTCTCGCTTTCCATCTCTCTGTGAGTCTCAACTGTTTCCATGACGACGTGTGGACCAAGCGGCTGCTGAGGAGAAAGAAGGCGCGTGCACGCGCGAGAGCAGGGGAGAGAAAATCTGGGGGCGAATTAGCGCGAGGAGAGGATGGACACTGGGTCAGAAATGTCCAGCAGCCTCACTCCCTTGAACGTGCAGAGGAGGAAGTAAAGAAAGACGGTCGGACAGAGCGGTAAAAAGTTACAAATATTTCTGAAATGGGGGGGGGGTGTAAAAAAAAAAGGTTTTTGAGCCATTTTTTATAACTCATTCGTGCGCTATTTATTTATTTATTTATTTATTTGCTCATAATTACCGACTTACTTTCTTACTTAGGCTACTTACTTACTTGCTTACTTGCTAGTTATCATGCTGACAGGATGCGTGCTTGCTGTCAGGAATATTACTGGCGCCCCATTCTCGGATTGTAAGACTATGATTACCTTTCAAAAGTAGAGGAATGCAGAAAGAAATGTCAAATGACGGCTTGAATGAGCCAGACTAAAACGCATCTGAACTGTTTTAAATATTTTTATGCATTTCTACTGCCACCCGCAGGTTAAAATGACCATCACAATGAACAGCGAGGTCTTTCTGTGATATTAGGGGAAATAAATCGTGCTATGATAGATACACTGAAGTTCGAAGTTTACAGTTCCAGGATATGATGCGCGGCCTATTTGTGTCGTGATCGCGCATCGGTTAATTTCAACAAAGACACGTCATTTTGGGCGATTCTCAGAAACAAACTCCATGAAGTTTGGTTGAAACTTTATTGTCATTTGTTTGTAACATATATTATTATTATTATTATTATTATTATTGTTGTTGTTGTTGTTGTTACTATTATTAGTATCATATTCTGGACCAGAATACGAGCAGTCAGTCAATGAATCCTAACTTTATGAATTTAATATGTGACAGATCTCTTGATAACTTGTGAACACTTCCCAAAAGTATCAGTCTCAGTGACCTTTTCACCTGTGCAATGCTCTGTTGACTTCATTCGTGATTGCCAATTCCTCAGCATCCAGTGCCTCTTTTTCTAGTGTGCAGATATCACACATTTACCCTAACCACTTCTTCCCTCTTTCAATTTATTGGCCACATGATTTTTAAACTGAATGTTTAATCATTCACTTGAACGCGGTTTCAGGACAGATTGAAGTTAAATGGCAGCGTAAATGAAACTTCAATCACAAGACGTAGGATTCTCAAGCTATTGCACTTACCCAATCTGCGCCTTTGCTCTCCTTTATATAGGCTTATGACGTGTTCCTGTCTGCTGTTCCAGAGATTCTGCATCGTCCACCAACCCCTCCACCACCAACTTCTGACTCCGGCCTCTTCAGCATCTACTTCATCCGTATGACCCTTCTGTCCAATGGGGGATGGCTTTGCCCCTGCCTGCTACCCAGGCAGGTCAGCGCCCCACCTCACTTGAGGGTCCTCGAGGACGGAGTCATCGCCAAATACTGAATTTATTTCATGTCATTGCTTTGTTAATAAATCTCTTTCTTAAATCCAAAGTCTTCGTGATTGAACTGCAAGTTAGTTACCAGATAAAGGACATCAATAACTACGGGTCCCACTCAAGCAGAAATAACAACACATAAATACAAACCATCTTATGTTCAATTTCTGAATGACTGGTCACACTGAATTATCAATGAACCTGCTTCGGGAAAGAAGTGCAGCCAGTTCTGTGAGTACATGGCTTAGGTTAAGTTGACACACAAGTCTTAGCCTTGAGACCAGGCTGATCCCATGTAAGGAAAACAAACATGGGATTGTGGCCAGAGAAAGGTTGTAAAATCAAAGTAACTCACGGTAAGTTTTGAGAAGGTCCGCAAGCACACATCAGTCAGCTGGAAGCCCCTTTAGCATAGTGAATGGACATGGCATTCAAATAGCACTTTTTCACAGTGGGACTCAAAGTGCCTCACAATGACAAGGGGTAATTTCATTTCAATTACCATAAATGTATAGCACCTACCTGTTGATGGACTGCTGCCATTTTGCACCAGAATGCTCCCAACACATCAGCTGAGGTGGAAAGGAAGGGGACATCGTTCTTAGCCAATTAAATCAGGTGATAATTGGGTGGCAGGGCAAAAGAGCCAAGTTAGGATTTTTTTTTTTTTTTTCAGTTTTTTCAAAGGGAAGAAAGCTCCCTATGCTGGCCCATCAACACCGACTAAGTCTTCCAAGGTGCTCTCCCATCTAAGTACTGAACAACTAAGCAAGACTTGACTGGATTAGGCTCAGCTATTTGGTCAGAGTAGGATGAATATTGGTAAGGGTGTTGTCTATAGCAAAGACCAATATTTTAGAGCTTAAGTATGGATTCAACAAGATGACCATTCTAGGTAAAGTTTTGTGCTTTTGGGCATAAAGGATGTAGTTCATAAGAGAAGTTATATACAACCCCAATTCCGAAATAGTTTAGTAAATTGTGAATAAAATCAAAATGCAATTACAATAGAACATGCAGTAGATCACATTTCAAATGTTGAAACCGAGCCATTTTATATTTTAATCCACAAAATGAGCCTATTTAAAATTTTCTGGCTGCAACAGGTCTCAAAAAAGTTGGGACACAGGCAAAAAAGGGCTGAAAAAGCAATTAATATATAAGAGAATCAGCTGAAAGAACATTTAGCAAGTAATTAAGTTAACTGGCATCAGGTGTGTAACATGATTGGCCATAAAAGGGATGTCTGAGAGAGGCTGAGTCTCTCAGAAGTAAAGATGGCCAGAGGCTCTCCAACCTGTGAAGGCTTGCGTAAAAAAATTGTGGAATACTTTAAAAACAATGTTCCTCAATGTCAAATTACAAAGGCTTTGAAGGTCTCATCATCGACAGTGCATAACATCGTCAAAAGATTCAGAGAAACTGGAAAAATCTCTGTGCGTAAGGGACAAGGCCGAAGACCTTTACAGGATGCCCGTGATCTTAGGGCCCTCAGACGCCACTGCATCACTCACCGGCATGATTCTGTCATTGACATTACTAAATGGGTCCAGGAATACTTCAAGAAACCACTGTCTGTAAACACAGTCCGCCGTGCCATCCACAGATGCTACCTAAAACTCTATAATGCGAAAAGGAGGCCGTTGTTGAGCATGATCCAGAGGCGCCGCCGTGTTCTGTGGGCCAAGGCTCATTTAAAATGAACTGTAGCAAAGTGGCAAAGTGTCCTGTGGCAGACGAGTCCAAATTTGACATTCTTGGTGGAAATCATGGGTGTCGTGTCCTGTGGGCTAAAGAGGAGAAAGACCACCCCTCCTGTTATCAGCGTTCAGTTCAAAGGCTAGCATCTCTGATGGTATGGGGATGTATTATTGCATATGGTGTGGGACACTTGCATGTTTTAAAAAGCACCATGAATGCTGAAAGGTGTATAAAGGTTTAAGAGCAACATATGCTCCCCTCCAGACGACATCTATTCCAGGGAAGGCCTTGTGTATTTCAGCAGGACAATGCAAAACCACATACTGCAGCTATTACAACAGCATTGCTTCGTAGTAGAAGAGTCCGTGTGCTGAACTGGCCTGCCTGCAGTCCTGATCTTTCACCGATTGGGAACATTTGGCGCAAAATTAAACAAAAAGTCCGTCAAAGGAGACCCAAAACTCTCCAACAGCTGGAAGCCTGTATTAAACAAGAGTGGGATCAAATTCCAATGGCTAAACTGAAGAAACTTGTCTCCTCAATGCCCAGACGCCTCCACTCTGTGTTAAAAAGAAGAGGGGATGCTACACCATGGTAAACAGGCCCCTGTCCCAACTTTTTTGAGACCTGTAGCAGCCATCAAATTTGAAATGAGCTCATTTTGTGGATTAAAAAAAAGCTGTAAATAAGGGAAGTAACCATTCCCTTGCATGTCCCTCATTTAAAGTTTTGTGTTGATTATAATTACCAAGTTCGCCATTGAACTGCATTATCTTTGAGATAAAGTCATTTCTCCAGATTTGGATCAGTTCCTGACAATTTTACATAACCTACACAAGTATAATCAAAATTCATTTTCTTCTCATGTTGCACAGCACAACAGAAACCCCAACAGCCTTCTTTACATGAAGTGTGAAGAAAGGACATGAGCAAACCCATATCACCAATGCAGTCACATACAGGGCATGAGCATGAGCATACCCATATCACCAATGCAGTCACATACAGGGCACGAGGCTAACTATGACAAATGAGCTGAAAAAAGTTACTTGCATTATTTCCAAATGTTACGATGTCCGACCAAAAAAATCAGAAATAGTTGATGTCCCCATTGGACTCTGAAGACACTTCAGGGGCAAAGTAAATAAACATGACTGCTGGATTCAAAACACACAGAACACAAAAAAAGAAAATAACAGAAAAAACTATTTGGGTGGGTAATGCCCAACTCCACCTACTTCTAGACCTGGCCCTGAACACAATACAACAATTTACAGTGGGCACCAAAATCATTGGCATCCCTGGCTGAAAATGCATAAAAATACTATAGAAAGTGATAATACCAAATAGTATGATTATTGGAATAAACTCAAAATGCAAAAACGCAACAATTATTGTGCCTTATTAAGGCTTCAATGAAACCAACCATTCATTTGTATAAGAAAATTCCCTCCAAATAAAGGTTAAACTATTAATGGCACGCCTGGTTTAGTACCCATCTTGGCCCAGGATAACTGCATATCCAGCCTGTGCTGCTTGACGATGTCAAGGCACAGATTTGGACCATTCCTTTATGCAGGGCATTTCAAGATCAGCCATATGCCTGGGTTTGCACTCATCAACCGCTCTCTACTGTTCAGCTAACAGGCTTTCGGATTGAAATCTCATGACTGTAATGGTCATCGCAAAGAAATGATTTTGTTGCTGAACCATTTCAGCATGGATTTTGAGGCATGATTTCGGTCATTGCCCGGCTGAAAATTTCATCTATGGCCAAGACTCAACCGTCTGGCACAGGAAACAAAACTGCCAAACTTGCCCAATATTTGGTGGAATTGAACGAATAATTCTAACCAGTATTATAGCCCTCAAGAATCAAAACCCCAAAACAGTACTGATCCACCACCATCTACCATTGGTATGAGATTCCTTCCCTCGTAAACACTTCCAATTTGATGCCTAATGCGCAGATGCCGCATCTGTCTAAAATGTTCATATTTGGTCTTACCTGCCCAGAGCACTTTGTGATCAAATCATTGTGGTCAATTGCAGTCAGTACCACCAACCAGAAAATTTATATTTTGGTCAGATGTAGCTGCGGCATTTTTGGTGTCGAAACAGAGACGCATACAAAGAAAGTCACCTCATACCCATGGAGAAATATGGTGGTGGATCAGTGATGTTTTGGGGCTTTTTTAATTGTTGAGGTCTGGAGTCACTGGTTTAGATGAAAGGCTCAGCCATGTTTGACACACAGTCTGGTTGCTTCTGTCAGAAGGCTGAGACTTGGCCAATTGTGGACATTCCAAAAAGACGTTGACCATGGCACACCTCAAAATCCATGCAGAATTGGTTCTGCTACAACAATATCTTTGTTCTGCGGTGGTCATCTCTGTCACCAGACCTTAATCCGATTGAAAAACTGTGGACTGAATCAAAAAGGGCAGTTGTTGAGCGCAAACCCAGGAATGTGACTGATCTCAAAAGGCTCAGTTCAAAAATGTCCGAAATCCCTCCAAATGTGTGCCTTAACTTTGTCAAACAGTGCCAAGGAAGACTCAGTGCTGTTATCCTTGCCAGAGTTGGCAGCACCAAATACTAAACCAAGGGTACCATTAATTCTGAAACCTTGATTAGGGGAAAATTTTATCTCAAAGTTATACATCATTCTCGCTGGTTTCATTGAGACATTAATAGAGTACAGTGTTTCTCACATGTTGGCATTTTGAGTTCACACCTTTATTATTATTGTATGTGTTTATAGTAGTTTTAGCACATTTCCAGTCATTTGTCAGTAATTCATGAGCCTACTGTATTTGTGAGTAAAGTGCATATTTCCAGCTTATGTTTAAAGATGTTTAGTATACCATAACATATCAAGACTGCTAAAAGGCTGTGACTCACAGACATCACCAGGCTCCACGTATCTCCACTGATGATGCTCTGCCAGGATTGTAATGCAGCTATTTTTATACCCTGCTTATGTCTGGGAAAGCTAGTTGCAAGTTCTCTGTTCAGCATAGAAACAGGATGTTCATCTGCATTCACATTAGAGGACTTGCTTGGACAGTCAAGAAATTTCCAGTTCATGGATTTAAAAAACATACTGGCAGCTTGAGGAAAGGGCTGGGATCACTGTTTTGCTGGAGGACATCCATCCATTCTCTATACTTACTTCTTCCTTACTAGGGTCGCAGGTGAGCTGGAGCCTATCCCCACTGACTATGGGTGAAAAGCAGGGACTCACCCTGGACAGCTCACCAACCAATCGCAGGTCGCACACATCATTCATTCATATATTCATATCAACAGGCAATTTAGCACCTCCAATTAGATGAGCATGTCTTTGGACTGTGGGAGGAAACCAGAGAACCTGTAGGAAAGAGAGGACAGAGATTCTCAAATCTAGCCCAGTAATCTAAATCTGGCCCTGGTTTCCTTTCATCCAAAGTCAGAAACGAACACAGTGCAGCTGATAGGACAAACGGTCATTAGATCTGAAGCCCAGGTAGAGGGAGGGTGAAATACCGCCAGTTCTCAACCCTAGAGGACAGTGATTTGAGAACCAGGGCTGTAGGGTGAAGTGTTTTACAATGTGTTTGAGAGCATTTGGTTGAACTTGAGCAGATAAGATGCATTTGTGAACTTCAGAATTTATCATAATGCAGCTATCAGAAGTTACATCAAAGAAAAAAGCCAGGACCTGCAGCAGTGATGCAGGCTAAAACCATAATGCCCCCACCAGGACCTCTCATAGATGAGGGGGAAATGTTCCAGATCTTTGGCAGCTGCTTCTGGCCTTCATAAGTTTCATCAAACTGATACAAATCCATCTTGGGCTCATCTATCCACAAGACCTTTTAAGTGAATTCTTTCAGGTACAGTATCACGTTAAAATCTCATGCACACGTCAAAAAAATTCTTAGAGCAAAGACTCTACAAGAATTATGAAATTTGCATTTATAAATATTAATAATTTAACTGCAATAGCATGAAGCGGGTAAAATTGAAGTAAAATTATCAGCTGTTGTGACCACCCGTCACCGTTAAAACTTCTGGTTACACAGTTTAACAATTTTAGAGGAAAATTGGCCAAGAAGAGTTACAATTATATTGTAGAACTAGCCTCAGTTCTTCTGCAGACAGGGTGTCTAGTTTGTTTCCATGTCACCAAATAATCCCAGGCAGTCTGGCTGCTGCTGAGATCACTGCATGATGCGGACCATTCCATCTGTTACTTTGCTAAATAAAATACAAAAAAAATCTGCGTGAGATTATTTCAATCCGTAAATCTGAAATAGCCACCTTTTTTATCATCACAATACTGCAGGGGGAAAAAACGAACTTTCGACTGTACATTTTTGGCAGGCTGTAACCAAAATATCCTGTTTTTGTTGTTAACTAATAGTTTCCATCATTCACTCACTAGCAGATCAGTTTATGACAGTTCCTGTGAACAGTAGCCACCGACGCATCTAAGTATTCCTCCTGAGGGTGTTTCGAATGAGTCAGACAGGTGTTGAGGGGTTATTCATTGTGGCAGGAAATTTCTGATCAGCAACAGGGGCATTTCTTCACCCACCAGGTCTTCTACAACCACTGAGCTCACCGTCGCCCTATTTATGATGTTATTCTAAGCCGTTTATTTTAGGAAGCCTTAAACTTGGCCCAGGGGTCCTAAACCGCAGCCAGAAAAGGCACGTGTGGGCGCAGGCTTTCATTTCAATTAAACAGAAACACACCTGATTCTACTAATCAAGGTCTTCAGCAGCTACCTAAGGGGTTGACTATTGCTCTCAATTGTGTAACTGTACGGTTGGAACAAAAACTGGCACCCACACAAGCCCTTTCTGGACAAGGTTGAGAAGCCCAGGCTTGGACACATATTACAGCCTAATGTTTTCACCTAATTTCTCAGACATATGACGACTTTCCTGGACGTTCATTAGCAAATGTCTGGTCCTCAAGATGACTAAAGCCAGTAACAGACTTAGAAGACCGAAAAAAAAAATCCAAGAGCACAAATAACATAGACAACACTCATAAAAAAAATAATAAAAAAATGTGTGAACCCATTAATCCCATGCATTATTGCGACCTTGAATGGGGGCAGGGGGGGGGGCCTCTACATATACAGGGCTATCATTTCTCCAGGCGATACCAAACATAGCCTGACAAAATTCACACAGCGCCAGATGAACAAAAAATATGTTCTGAGCAAAGTTTGAAATGCTCTTTATCAGGACACCAAGTGCACGCGAAGGTGACTGTTTACACAAACAAGCATTATTACGTGCCATTCTCCTCCACACAACATTCGCCAAACAGAACGTTAATAGACATGCACAATACAGAATGCATCATGCTTCTCTTTTGAATCACAAGCTCCAGGATGAGGAAGGAATGACAAGTTCCGGAAAAAAAAGAGCTTTTCAAGCAACTGAAGGTTTTTAAATGGGGAGAAAGAGGTCAAACAATCTGACCTTCTAGATAAGGTGCCACCTCTTAAAATGGCTCTCATTTTGTAAAATTGCAGTTCTCTGAGGAAGCTCTTTACAAGAAAGGTCAAGAGTATTAAATTTGATTAAGGGGGCTGAACAGAGAAGAGTGACTGAAAGCGTTGTGATGGATTGGCCTGTTCAGGTGTTGCAGACATACATTTGAAACAGCGCATCAACCCTTCTTTCTCTCCAGCTAAAAGGAGCACCATCTGTCCCCAAACACTGAAAATTGTTCCTGACTGGCAACAGAAACAAGAGACAAAACTACATTTATGGACTCAGAATTTATTTTAAATTAGAAACTTTATTTTTCCCTTTCCACCAATATATTAAATTGAACTTTTGCCAAAATAATAATAAAAAGAAAGAAAAAAAAAAATCAAATACCTGTCGCCAAACTCAGAACAAAAGGGTTTTAAACAAAAGCTTCACCAGCGGCGTTTATCATTTATTCTACCATTGGTTACATTTAGCTAGCTTTCTACTCTAAACTACTGCACACAACGATATCATATGAACGAAAACACACAAATGTACACCTTAGTACAATTTATATTCCCACATTCCCCTGAAGTGGGAGCTGTAGAGGCCTGATCCAGAGGAGAGCAGCCGCTAGCCCCGAGAATCGCCCCTGGATGAGAGGACTTAGGAGGATGCCATTGATCGTACAGCGATGAATGAAGTCCAGGTATTAGTTCCACAGGCGTGCACCCCGGGCCGTGAGCGGAGGCAGAGAGGGGTAGAGCCGGGCGCCTTGTTCGCGTAATCTCAATCATCGGCGTATTGACCCATTCGCCGTCCCCTACCAGTCACGCTTAGCCCAGCTGAGCCCCAGGGCCTGGCCGCCCATCCCCTGGCCGGTATTTACGGCTTTGATCCCCCACTGGAACCCCGAGGGTGGGCTTCGAGGAGGCCAGAGGCAACCTCCTGAGCGGCTTCCCGCTCGAGGCTCGGCTTCCAGAATGCTCGGCGCTCGTGGGGCATGTAGGACTTCGCTCGGCTGAAATCAGGCCATGGTCAGGAGATGCTGTGAAAGACCGCGCCACGCCGTGCAGATGTGATCTGTGGACAGTGGCTCCTTTCATCCCTGCCCTTCCTTCCTTCTTTGCCACGGGCTCAAAACCTCTGCCCTCCTCTCCGTTAATAACCGCTTTCGTCGTCTCCAGAACCCCTCTCCTTCAATAACAGCACAATCCTTCTTTCAAACCTATATTATGTCCATTAAACAGAAATAAATTGGCCATTGGTGCAGCATTCCACTAGAGGCAATGGCAGCCCGTGTTATAACACTGTGACAAACGTAATCTGATTACTTCATCAATGCTCTTTTCCACAGGTCATATAAGCACTTCAATTTCAGGTACATCATCTCTTCACAACAAAAGATCATGGGAACACTTAATGTGCGCGCGTCTCTATGTGTGGTTCAGTCCAATGTTGGAAACACAAAGCAGTAGTCTCATCTTAACACGTGCTCCGTACAGACGGGTTAGCGCATTCACTTCTTCATCAGGTTTGTCGGCATCTAAGGCTTGGTGCTTCTGCGGTTCTGTGCGTCGAGTCTCGGGACACGCCTTTGGAGTAGAGGAAGAAAGCAGAGTAGGGACCGAAGTTTTCCTGCTTCCCCCCTCATTCACATCCCTCGTTCTTCAATTAACACAAGTAGGTTAGGACCTGAAGGTAAGAGGGAAGGGTTATTCAGGTAGTCCAGCAGAGTGGTCTACATAACCCGCAGGCATGGTATAGCAAAATACAGTCGTAAATTAAACACTGAGGCATGACATCACTGACTGTCACACATATTTCAGACTTAAAAAATCAACACCATCAGATGTTGTGGATATCCATGGATGGCCATCCATTCCAGGTGCAAGTACTCTCCTACAAGGCTAACAATTTTCAAGATTCAGAGGCAGAATCAAAAGGCCATAAATGAACAATAGACTGATTGTGAATTACATCCGTGGTACAGCACATCAATATTTATTTCTACATTTGTATTCCCAGCGTAAGTGCAGAGGAGAGGGTGGGAAAGGCTGCCATCGCGTGGCTATCGGGTGCATTACAATTAAGTGCTGGAGTATGCAACGCCAATGATGGACATGCATGCCCGACATGTATTACACATTCAGTCAAAAAAGCTGACTTATACACGTGAAAGAGCAGGATCACCGACCTCATAACCAATGAAGTACAATCGTTTAGTTTTTTAGGACAGCGCAATGCAATTGCAGCCTTGCATATTTCTTCCCAAAAAGTTGTCTGCACACTTCAATTCAGCCCCAAATTAGAAAAAGTTCGGATATTATGTTAAAATTAAAACTGAAAGCAGTGATTTCAGTAAATTATTTTTGGCTTGTATTAACATTGAAAAATTCAACAGCACCAGTTACGGCTGCTAGGCTAAAATTAGAGGGGGACAGAAAGTCCCTCTTGACTTGCAAGTAGTCCTGACCAGCTTTCCATCATTTTCCATTATTAGCAAGTTTTCCAATGATTAGAATAATCCATTAGAAGTTAAACACACAGATTCCATATTAATGCAATGCTGACTACATAGTAAGTAAGAATATTTTAATCAAATTTACAAAAAAGATAAACTTCTCCGTCAACTTCCACCGCAAGCCATCAGACCTTCACTTTGTGATTTAAAAAAAAAAAAATTACAAAATAGAAAACAAAGGATAGCAAACAAAATGCACAACTGCATAATGTTAACCAAAATGCAATACACCCAAAACAACGCTTTTTATTTCCCATCATACTGTAACTAGAACTGGCCAAATTTGATCATGTTGAGTGTTTTCCGAGTATTCGTAATGTTAATTTAAATGATTTAAAACTGATCAAGAGCAATTAGAATTTTAATGTTCCTCCTCAATTTTTAGTTCGCCATCCAACACTGAACAATGCATTATTTGATGTTTCCTCACGTGAATTTCATAGATTTCTCAAAATAAACATTTATTTCCGCTGCGATCCTCGCAACGTATTTCCTATAATTGGGACAGCAAAGTATTTACTACTTTATGATGTTGCCATTCCTTTTGACAACACTTTGTAAATGTTTAGGGACTGAAGACACCGAGTGATTAAATATTCCAGTTCTCACTTTGCCCTATTTCTTCTTGCATACACGTCTCAAGGGCGGCAACAGTATAGAATCTTCCTTATCATCTTTTGCGTTTCAAAATGCACCACTCTCTATTGAGGACAAGTCAGGACTTCAGGCAGGCCAGTAGAGCACCCACACCCACTAATTATGCAGCCACGCCTTTGTAATGAAAGCAGAATGTTGTTTTGCATTGTCATGTTGAAATATCCATAGGCGTCCCAAGAAAAAAATTGTCTTTACAGCATAAGTCGTTCCAAAATCTCAGTGTACTTCTAAGCATTAATAGAACTTAAAGAGAATGGCAAGTTACCCCTGTCAAGAGCACTGACACAACCCCATGCCATGTTGGCGTACTTCAGGACTTGTTGCAGAAACCAGTCTGAATGGCCCTTTTCTTCTTAGGTCCAGAGCCCACAGCATCGATTTCTTTCCAAAATCACAAGGCACGTTTCCACTGTGTCATAGTCCATCGCAGGAGCCTCCGAGCCCAGTGGAGTTGATGGTACTTCTAGACTCAGTCAGTATAAGGCTTCCTTTTTGCACAGGAGATTTTTAACTGTCATTTCTGGATGTAACCATGTATTTTGGTACTTGAACAGGGTTTGCCAAAAAAATCCTGGGCCCATGTGGCAATATCACTCGCAGATAAATACTGGTTTTCAGTTTGCGCCTTTGCCCTTTAGGTACAGAGGTTCCTGCAGATTCCTTAAATTCTTTAATTATGCTGTGCATCATATAGGGTGAAATATCCAAATCCCTTGCCATCCTTCTTTGAGAAACATCGTTTTTAACCCTTATTTTCTTGTGCATTTGTTAGGAAATTGGTGATCCTCGGCCCATCTTTAGTCCAGAGGGACTAGGCCTTCAATGAACACTGCTTTTGTACCAAATCATGATTATAATCACCTGTTGACATTATCTGTATTAAAATACATTATTCGAATTTTTTAATTTATCACATATCCTAAATTGCCCCTGTTCCAACTTCTTTGGAATGCGTTGCCTGAACGGCAGGAATGGATTCATATTTACAAATAAAATGACGTTGATCAGACGAAACATTACATTGTTTGTCTTCATATTGTCTGCAATGAAATGAAAGTGAAATTTAGAAATCACTGCTAGCTGTTTTTATGAACATTTTCCATGCCATCCCAACTTTTTCCAAGTTGAGGTTGAACAGTAAGGGTGGCTGAATTATTTAATAGCATATGCATCATCCTTTGGAAACCCAATGTATACGTACACATACTCCATGGGAGGCACAAAGTATTCTTCGTAATTTTCCGCATTATTCCAACAAACCCACAAACACACACACATATCCTTGTACTTCAATCCTCGTAAGGACATTACATTGACTTCCAATCATTCTTTGAGTGGCTCTACAGCCTTATAATAAGCAGCGTATGCCTAGCCCAAATCTTTACCCTAACCTTAACCTATCCCTAATTTCAACCTTTGCCCTAACCTTAGCTGACAAATCACAATTTTCCTTTGCAGTTGTGAGGACAGGTGAAAATGTCCTCACTTCGCAATAATGTCCCCACTCTGTAAGGCAAAAAAAAAAAAAACATTTTCTGGTTCCCACTTTGTAGCAAGTGCAAGAACACACACACACAGAAGGAAATGTTCATCAATAAAGCTGAACAGAACTGCTTCAGAGGCTTTTACAGCTTGCCAATAACCATTTCCTGTTTAATAAGGACACACCAGGAAGAAAACAAAATCAGGCCTCAGGATTCAGACGGAGAGCAAGCCAGAGTGTGAGACAAAATGAGAAACAGCAAGATCAAAACTGAGAAAGAGGCAGAGCAAGAGCAAATGAGAATGTGAGAAACAATATTAACAGTCAATGACTTAACACCAAGCGCAAAGTGAGTGACAGCCCTACAGCTAAGTGGCAGCCTGGCGCTCACCTGGTCCCAGCCTAGTACCAAGTCCTCTCCTGGCTCTCCAGCAGCAGCCTGCGGCCCTCTTCATAGTCGTCCTGGTCCACGCTGACCAGCAGTCTGACGCCCTCACGGCCCGCAGCCCTCTTCAGAGAGTCGGTGATGAAGACGCCCTTCAGCGCCTCCAGAAGGGCGCCGCTCAGGTAGTCGGCCCAGAAGGCGTCCAGGTTGCCCAGCTCGGAGAACTTGATGTCACAGATGACGGAGCCCAAGTCACGGGCGCGAAGCACCGAACTGGCCCGACTGAACAGCTCAAACTGGCGCTCCAGCGGCTGCTGCTTGTCTGAAGACACACCGCCTCGCAGCGCTGACTCATGCTCGGAGTACTCGGCCCGCACCCTCAGCCGGATGTCTGTGGAAAAGAGGAGAGAGATAGTGCAAGAGAGGGAAGGAGAGAGAGAGGTTTAGATGGCTCACAGTCTGGCAGTGTAGAGAACTCTAGTTTAAATACATCAATTAAAAAGGGGGGTAAGAGTTTTGCTGGCAGCTGGCAGGCAGGCGGAAGAGTGCAATATGCACCGGACAGAGGTGCATCAAAAAAAATAAATGGGCTAAAAAAACTAAAATCAACTCATATTCAAAAATTAGGGTACTAGCTTTGTTACAGCTTCAACTGAGTGAGAAAAAAATCAAGCAGGAAAAGGTGTGCAGTCCCTGTTGCAGGATGTAGAAACTAACAGGGATGTATTGAAACATAATGAGGGGACAGCACTGGCCTTCAGACAGGCCATACAAAGTGGTGCCAAGTTGATCGTCTAACTGCCATCTAAGCCCAACTACAAACGTTGCCACTATAAGCAGCCAGGGTACGGTTTTCCCCGGAGTGACACCACTGTTCTCCAACACTATTTAAATGGGACTATGTTCTCACAGCCATTTGTTCCTCCACCCAATCATCATCCTAGGTTCAAAATTAGTGTTAAAAAAAACACACCCAATTTTGCAAAACATCCAAAATTTCACAGTGGCCTAATTGCCCAGTCACAGGATCAAGATGGTTCTACCCTGAACCTGTGACAGAGGTCCATTGTTTCTCTGGAATTTTTGAGGGCAGCCATTTTCCCTTTTCCTTTAATGAATGGATTCATTGACTGAATGACAGCAAGCTGAGCGAAAAGGTAGCTTTATCAAGAGTAAAAAGTATCACGAGTAAAGCTTCCATGGAAGATAAATTTAGCAAATAAATATGGTCACAGACAAAAGCTCTCTTTCAATCAAGTGATTAACACCACATACAGATTTACGGACTGCTCTTTGTTAAAAGGAGAAACGGGAATGCTTTGGACAGCACTAAGTGAATGACTGTCGCAGAGTAAGCCCCGAGCGCTGGCTCTTTCATGCACAGTAAGTGACAGGTGATATTTTTGAGATGGTACATACTGGACAGCTGGCATTTTTGGCAGTGCTCATCTTGTCTTTACCTCAGGGCGGACGACTGCTCTTCAAACCACACTGAAACACAAACTGTCCCCCTTCCTCGGCCAGGGGAGAGTGCAGAGGGGGTGAAAGGGCAGAGGTCAGGAGTGGGGGAGGGGAAGGGGGCCTGAGGAGAGGCTGTGGGGTGGGGGTAGGTTTCACAGTTAGAGGGAGGAGGAAAAAGGCAATTGAGGTGGAGGAAAATGGCCCCCAAAGGAGAGCACCGTGGTTTATACAAACCCTCTGAAAACTCTCTTACAAATCCATCCTTCTTCACTCACCATCACTGCATGCATATCAATGGGCTTACAAATTCTTATCCTTGAAATACGGACACAGGTGAGTGAGCATGCTCATCCACACCAGTAGTTACACGCAGAAGCTCTACCACATTTCAGTTCAAAAAAAATAAGATAACAGGAATATTTAGAAAATCAGATAGCTACCAGGATTATTTAAATAAACATACCATACACCAAAATTGAGAAAATGTCATACAAAAAAAAAAACAGAAAACAAAAGAAAACAGGAGATACAAGATTTTAAAAAACAGAAAAAAATAGGACCAAGGGTCCTGTAGCTTACCAGCGAATGATCTTATAGTGATAATACAAGTTATGAAAATTTAATATGAAGTTTGACCTTCAAACCATTAATGCTGCGTTTACACTAGGCCACAATTTGGTCATTTTTTGAAAATCGCGTTAGAATCGCAACTCATCTCCAAGTGTGAGAGATCGCAGATCCAAATCATGGTGATCACAAGGGATCTCCATGATCGTGAGGCATCTTTATGATCAGGGCAAAATTTTAAACATGTTTAAAATTTGGCTACGATTGTGCCGATTTTTTAAAAATCGTTTCAGAGCGTAGTAGAGAGTAGGCACTGGAACAGATTGTGTTAACGCGTGGAAGAACGCAATGCCGCGTGGCGGGCTAATCGTATTACAACGTAATAAAGCGTATCAGAGTTTATATATATATATATAATATAAAATTATTTAACGTCCACGATCTATCACGATATATTGCGCTCTCTTGTGCTGTGACCCGCTCTGATGCGTTTGGCATGCTTTCCTATAAAAGGTGTCACGCTGCCTGACGAAATTCATTTTGATCCAGCTGCAAAGCATTTCACAATATATAATTTGATTTGATTTCTTTAAAATAACATAAGAAGATGCCACCAAAGAAAGGCTCCAAGGACAAGGGGAAGGGAAAGGGAAAGGGTTCCAATTCAACTCCTGCTGTCCCAGAACCTCAGATGGAAGCAACCAGGGCCAGTATATAGGCATGCAGCAGATGAGCAAATAAGCAATCTTCATCTGTAGGACATGCATCCATGTTTCCTCGGTGGAGTCACTGGACAAACTAACGAAATGTAAAATCTACCTCCTTTTTATACCAGTCTTGTCCCAATCATGTTCAATCGCCCTTCCATATCTTAACAAAAGGCAACAAAAGACAGCAAATCTTCATGAACGTCAAGGAACGTAAGAAAGTGTATGAAATCGTAATAGATTGTAGACCCAAATCGTGATGATCGTAGAAGATTGTGATAGATAGTCATAGAATCGAAACAGACCTTCATGGAATGGTAATGGATCGGATATCCAATCGTGGCAGATATTGTTCAGGATCCTAACAAAACGTATCCTATCCTTTTAGACCATATGAAACCGTAAAAAAGCCTCAAAAATGGGAAAAATAAACAAAAAGTTCCACGGTCAGTAAGATCTACTGCGATCTTTGGCTCGTATCAGATCGGCATAATCGTGGCTCTATTGTAAACGTAGCATAAAGGTCAATGTCAAGGTCACTAAATAAAAGTTCACATGCATTTATAAGACCTCCTATATGTCTGTAATACAATCCTAACCTCTGAAGCAGTTTTTGGTGATACAAGTCATTGAAAATTCATTATGTCAGTTGTGAACTTTAAAGGTCACAGAAGGTAAAGTTGAGGTCACTAAATGGACTTCATATATGACTTTCCAATAGTCTAATATAAATCTAGGCTCTTTCTGAGACCATTATGGTGATACAAGTCATTGTAATTTCACGATGTCGAATTTGACCTCTGAAGGTCACCGACATTCAAGTTGAATGTCACCTAAGGAAAGTTAAGGTGACTTCCTAGATGTCTGTAACACAAACCTAGGCTCCATCTGTAACCATTTTAGTGATACAAGTCATTGGATTTTCACTAGGTCACATTTGACCTTTGAAGGTCAATATGAAGGTCACCAAATGAAAGTTCATATGAGACTTCCTATATGTCTCAATACAAACCTACGCTCTATCTGTAATTAATTTGGTGATACAAGTCAATGAAATTTCCCTGTAAAGTTTCATCTTCAAAGGTCATCAAAGGTCAAGTTCAAGGTCACCAAATGAAAGAGTTCACATATGACCACCTATAGGTGTTCAATACACATATATTCTCTATCTTCAATATTTTGAAGCCTGGAGGCCTTTGAAAATTGTAACATTTTGCTTGACCTTAAGTTTGACCTTTCAAGGTCATCTGAGATTAACATTAACATAGCCAAAATAGAGGTCATATATGACTTCCTATATGTAGATGTTACAAACTTAATCTCTATCTGCAACCATTTAGCTTCCACAGGCCATTTTGCCCATTCTCCATAAGACCCATATTTAAGTGCAGTGCCCCCACTAGACCCACTTCCATTGATTCAATCAAAATGGCATTCACACTGTACATCAAGTGTACCAAGAGGAGTTGATTGCCAGATTTAGAAAAAAGTTATCAGTTTTTGTGATATCATTTTTTTGAAATTTCAAGTCCTATCTTTTAACATTGTTAATATTTTCCTTGACCACGAGTTTGACCTTTCGGAGTCAACTGAGGTCAAATTTAACATTGCCGAAATATAGATAATACAAACTTAATCTCCATCTGCAACCATTTCGCCTCCACCGGCCATATGGCATATTCTCCATAAGACCCAATGTTAAAGTACAGCGCCCCCACTGGACCCAATTCGGTCGATTCAAACAAAATGGCGCTCGCACTGCACATAGAGGGTACAAAGGTAAGTTGATTGGTTGATTTAGAAAAAAATAACAAGCAGTTTTTGAGAAATTATTTTTTTTAAATTTCTAAGGCCTATCTTTAATATTGGAGCCAAAATCTCAAGGGCCTCAAAAACAGACATAAATGATTCAATCAAAAATCAAAAAAAAAAAAAAAAAAAAAAAAACATCTGGAGATATGGTCTAGAAGTACGTTATGGCAAATTTACACGAAAATTCATCAGGAAAAAAAAAAAAAGATAAAAAATGTTCCGGATAACGGATGATGGATGCCAAACCATGACAATAGCTTATCTTAAAATCCCCAGAATATTGCAAATAGAAAAATAATTAAATCTTAATTTTTAATTTTCAATCCACTGGTGCTAAAAAGGAGCCCCAGCTGTACGAGCCAGACGAGAAAATTTCTTCTTGGTCCTAAAAGATTCTATATTAGCAGCATGGCAAGGAGAATGGCCTACATTCTTGTTGCCAGGGACTAACAGTACTCCCACTGGCTGCCTAAATTCAAGACCACTTAGAGGAGCCATGATGTGCAGAGAGCATAATGCTAAAGGTAGGGAGTGACCCTTCTTTACCATTTCACATTGGAGCCAAAGTGGAGAAAGCCGCTGGCATTGGCCCTCTGAAGCACTACTGCAGGCCAATCATCAGTGATAGGGCTGAGCGGAGCCTCAAATCAGAGCCTCTTAGCGGTTTCTCCTAGCTAATCAAAACACTTTGTGAAAAGAAGATGCTTTAGTGGGTATTCATTGAAAAGCACATTTTAGGTGATGCATACGATGTCAAAAAAAGCGATCTGCGGCTTTGATGTCACAAATTCCTGCATGAAGTATACACTGCCCGATGGGTATTCTCTAAAATTTTACAACTTAAGATGCTTGAATGACCTACTGACCGCTCCCACCAGCAAAATAGCCTGCAATACGATGCTATGCAGGCAGTTCAAGTCCCACAATGCTGAAGCCCCCCTTTCACGATCTTCGTGCCTATTCAGACTGGCTGCACTTCAGAGTCAAATTACGGCTAAATTTCTATTCCATTACAAATCTAAAATCAAATACAGCTTTTAGTCATAATTTTATCCGAACGAAAGTGGCTCGTTTGGAGAATCCCAAGCTTTAGAAGTGCGTATCGAGTAATTTGTAGCAAGGGAAAATAATATTTCTTTCTACTATGACCAACATATAACTACAATCAGAAAGTGAGCCAGTACAGCCCATATGTAATTGGTTACATGGCAAAACCGAATCCACAAGACATCTTAAAATTAATGGGGACTACATATTCATGGCCATAAGGGAAATGAGATGTTGCAACTTCATCATTCCAATAAGTGTGAAAAGGATATTTAAAACTGATCATAAAAGTAACAGTAGATATGAAATTAAAAAAAAAATCAAAAATATCCACTGCCCAAAATGTTTTCTCTTCTTTCTTTTGTCTGGTAAGATCAACAGTAATTTCAAATTGCATGAATTGTGCACGGTGGGGTGTTTCTCTGCGGAGTAATTTTATCCCTGGTTGAAGTGTAGGCAAGCACACAGAAAATGGACGCAAGATCATTGTTTGGCATGTTTTTCTTTTGTTCAACAAGACACCACAGACCCAAGTCATGAAACTGCACAGTTTGGTTTCCCAAATTTTACATTTTTTCAACTTTTGACATTCAAGAGAAATATAACAGAAAAAACCATACACTGACATGTTTGCTTTGTCTGGTCGACAGAGAGAACAGAGTGGGTTACAGGTCTGGACAGCTGCGGTAGGTTAAGATGGCCCCAACTGATGAATAAGAAACTAAGGTGGCAGACAATTTTGAAATATCCATCATGACACTGAGATACTTAAATGGAAGGGAAATCCAGTGACTGAAATGGAGAATTGCCCCCCACAGAGCTAGAGAACTGAGAATGTAGACAAATTCAAAAAATCTACAGCACAGCAACCCATAAGGTTTACCAGATAAGAAGGGACCCAAAAGCCTAGTGCTTTAGTCTTCAACCTAAAATTATTCAGCAAAGTACTGAAAACTGAACATGAAGATGCAATTACGCAATCCATCTATTTAAAGATTCAGAAACCTGATCGATTTAAGGCTACTATGGTTTAAGATGGGTCATTTCAACTGGCACAGTGATATGGTGGATTTACTTTAGGAAATCGGATAGATTACTGATAGATCACTGGACCACAGGCCCAGAAGCACGACAGATGATCTTGTTTGGGTCAGACACACATGATGTGGGACCGAAATAAAAGCAACTATTACACGTTCATGCATTGAAGATGAGCACTAGGTAAACACCGATTTCACACAATCCTGCTATAGTAAGGTAATTGACCACTGACAATGTGCACATCACAGCCCATGGCTCCTTCTAATCAAAGCAAAGAAATGGTGACATGACAGGCTAACAACAGCCTCTGAGTCCAGAGGCTGATCTGTGGCAGGTCTACATTATTACAGCAGGACTGTCATGGACAAATATTTAGGATATGGGCTGGCCACTTCATAACCTTACAAGGATAGAGATCCATTAGACAGAACATTAGAGGAACTGATTTGGGTTCAGTTCAGTACCATTTATGAAGCGTCACTTTGGTGCGAAGAGCTTGGCCTCCCCTTTATCGACTGATCCACTTTACTCTGCCACACGACAGAATGAGATGGAGGGGAGAGACAGACAGACACACCCTCTCTCTGCCTGCATTGCCTGTCTCACCCTTTGCTTTTTTTTTTTGTTTGTTTGTTAGTTTGTTCAACCATTCTGTGTTCGTTCTCTCGCTCTCATTTTGTGCCTGTGAGGACGACCAACTTGTGTTTCCCTGACACGAGTCGGTCTGTTTTGAACTGCGAACACAGAGAAAGGAGAGAAAGAGAGACAAGCACAGGTGGGTTTGGTTGGTTTCCACTGTTCCATTTTCAAGCACAAGCAGGCATGGTACATACAATCTCCTCCATTGTTCAGGGTGTATCGGTTCCCTTTGGGTTCTTTAGAGGTTTAATTGATTAACTCAATCCCATACACTAATGAAGCAGCACCAAAATAGAGAGCGACAAACCTGAAGCAAAACCTGACCATTTTGACCACAGAAGTCCAGTCTATAACAACCCCAAAGATCAAGCAAATCGCCATCCCTGACAAAAAATGTCAAGTAGGCATTTACTTTTCAAGGCATATTAAAATAACTGTCATTCTGTCGAATGCTGAACTTACCTCCAAAAGCATCTGAAAGACTCAAATATTCAACAGTTCATGTCACACGTAAGGTATGCAACATTTTCGGTCATTCCCAAGGACTTATCTGCGTACATTCATGGCTATTTGTAGACACAAGGAACATCAGACATGGCTATTACGGACTTTGCAGTCAGTCATACCCCACTATAGACTGGAATGGATGGTTCAGGTCAGTCGAAGTGCTCTCCCATCTTACTCATAGAAGTATTTGCTTCATTGCTGTATGAAATGTGAGCAATTAACCAGGTTTGCAGCAATTTTCTTTTAAAGTGTTATCTGTGACAGAAATGTTCCAGTTACATTTTATTTGATGTTTTTTTTCTCCATCTTATTCAATGACTGAACAATGAACTGGAGTCACATCTATTGGATAACAACCTCAAAGACAGAAATGCACTTGTAATACCTGCACTTAAGTAAAAAAAAAAAAAAAAAAGTTGGATAATATTGATATGACTGTCAGTTCCGTTTTCATGATTAGGTAATACTTTCATAGGCTTGCAAGGATTTGATTTTTTTTTTTTTTGCCTTCACACTTTCTCCTGTTTATAATCTGCAAATATTTCTGGTGTTTATTTCATTTAGATCTACCCATTTAGCCCTTGTTTCATGTTTGCCCTTAAACCCGGCTGAGTTCATTTCAAAGGATGTTATATTATTGCATTGTGACTTTAATCAATTTTTTTTTTAAAGTTCAGACTGATGCATAAGGCTTTCCATCATGCAATTAACTTTGATACTTTACACTTTCAAAACTGTGGTTGTATATATTTGACCAGACTTAATTGAAGCACGACAGAAGGTAGTCTCATCATGTAGACTGAGAAAAGAGACTAAAAGACAACCTTCACCTTTCACCATTTCAGCTTTGCACTTTTTGTTTAGTCTACAAACGACCGTGTTCATAAATACCAACATTAAACAACACATTACCACACTTATGATAAAAATATTTTTGAAGGAGGAATATTCAATAAAAAAAAAGTCACTAAAGCTATGTAGAAGAACTAAAAAAAAAAATTACAAAAGGTGTATTTCTTTCATTTTGACATTTTGACTTTAAAGGGACCTGTTATCTTCATCATGCAGACACAAATTTGAGCAGTACAATGCTGTGAGAAAGTATTTGTCCCTTTACCGACCTCTACTTCTGCGCATTTGTCATACTTTTACGTTTTAGATCACCGACCTAATTTTAATGTAAGACAAAGACAATCTGAGTAAGCAGAAAATGCAGCTTTAAAACGATCATTTCATTTATTAAAAGGTAAACAGTTATTAAAAACCTATATCACCCATGTGAAAAAAATAACTGGCTCCCTAAACCTAATAACTGGTTGTCCCACCCTTGGCGGCAACTACTGCAATCAAATGCTTGCAATAACTGGCAATGAGTGTTTTATCTCATTGAGGAGGAATCTGTCACATTCTTCTTCAGAATTGTTTTGAGCCACACTGGAAAGTTTTCAACATGAACTGTCAGTTTAAGGTCATGCCATAGCATCTCAATCAGATTCAAGTCAGGACTTTGATTAGGCAACTCCAAATTCTTCTTTATGTTTGAGTCATTCAGAGGTGTACTTGCTTGTGTGCTTCAGCTCATTGTCCTGATGCATAACCCAACTGCACTAGAGTTTTAGGTCACAAACTGATGGTTAGATATTCCCCTTCAGGATTTTCTGGTAGAGAGTGGAATTCATGGTTCCGTTAATTATCGCAAGTCGCCTAAATCCTGAAGCATCAAAGCAGCCTCAGACCATAAGACTATTACCAAATTTGATGGTTGGAACGACATTTTTATAGTAGAATGCTGTGCTACCTTTACACAGCATGCAACGGGACTCATGCCTTCCTAAAAGTTTAACTTTTGACTCATCAGTCCCCAGAGTATTATTCCAATTGTCCAGGGGGTCTTTAAGATGTTTTTTGGCAAATGTGAAAATAAGCCTTTGTGTTCTTTTTCAGCAGTGGTTTTCGTCCAGTAGCTCTCCCATGGATGCTGTTTCTTCCCAGTCACTTCCTTATCATGAAATCATGAACACTGATATTAACTGAGGCAAGGGAGAGCCACGGTTCTTTAGATGTTAGTCTGGGTTATTCTGTTACCTCCTGGATGAGTCATCAATGTACCCGAGGAGGAATTTTTAAGGGCCAGCCACTCCTGGGAAGGTTCACCACAGTTGTAAGTTTTCTCAATTCGTGGATAATGGCTCTCGTTGTAGTTATCCAGAATCTCAGAACCATAGTAATGGCTTTATAACCCTTTGTAGACTGATAGATGTCAATGACTTCATTTCTCATCTGTTCTCGAATTTCTACGGATCACAGCATCATGCAGCTTTTTGCCTACTTCAGATTGCCAAACAAGTTCTATTTAAGCAATGTTTTGAATCAACAGGGCTGGTAAGTTCAGTGAAATTGAACCCAAGTTTTAATAAAATGTTTTGTTGATTGGTTTAGAAATGAATGGGGCAAATACTTTTTCATAAAGCGCTAGGTAGGGCTGGAAAGCCTTTTTCCTTCAATAAATAAACATATCATTTAAAAACTGTATTTTGCGTTAACTCTGGTTATCTTTGTCAAATATAAAAGTTAGTTTGATGATCTCAAATGTTTAAGTGTGACAAATATGAGAAAAACAGAAGGGGGCAAATACTACTTTATCACGCAGTAATTCTTCTCCAAGTACAGCACACCAACACCCAAAATATATTAGAGAATCAAAAGGCACACTATAGTTGGAAATAATTCTTTAAACCTAACCCTATAGAACTTTGATCGCCATATTTATTTGGATTAGCCATGAATTCAGAACTCCTGAGGGAGTTTCTCACAAATTGATTTATACAGTAAGCAAAACAAATTGTAGTACCTATTAACTACATACCCAATATTTGTCTGATGTACCTTCGGTAAAGCAGCAGTCTAACGACAGGGTTGTACACGACTCAGGAATCCTCTGGAACTGAGAGATGTTTTTTGGCTTTACAATAAAATTAACCAATCTAACTGTGCTACTTGATGCATTTTTCGGTTTTTCCAAGCCTTTGGAATCCCTCATTTTAATCTGACACTCCTTTTAAAACTACTTGTTGGTTTTATTACATTTGTAGAAGAGTTTTACAGTAAAAATCCAATCCTTCCAAGCCTAACAGCACAGGCCACTCTACATTGTTAGCAAAGTTTGTTTATGTGAAAAATGGCTACACTAGCTAGTATATATATCAAAGTCAATAAATATAACACAGGAAATTACCAAAGAATAACTAGCCTCTCAGGACAGTTATTTTTAAAACAAATATTGTGAAACTATACTATCCCAATCACCATTCTTTCAAACAAACTGACATGGGTGAGAGAGACGAGACTGCATAACTTTCAGAATAGCTTGCATTGTTGGGTCATTTTCCTCAGAACTGTTCAAGCAAAGGTTCCAGAGAAAATAAGAACAACATCAGACCTGTATGTGTCATTTTGGGATAAAAAATAAGACCTGAGAGCGAATTTGGTCAAGTACAGGAACAGGCTTGAGACAAGTCTGCAGAGATCCCATTTTCAGAACTACTGAGTTGATCTGGTGATCTGAGGTGATCTACAAATTGTGACCATTTCATTGGCTATTTTAGAACACCCCGAGAACTACATGGGCTTGCAAATGAATGCACATTCCCAGAGCAGGTAACAGATCGTGGCTTCCAAGACCATTTGGGAGGCATGGATATCGCATCCAGTCTGGCATACGTTCAGAATGGTTAGGTCTTCTTTTCAGTGTCATAAGAGGACCAGGTCTTAAAGATGTTCTGATAGCTGGGAGAACATTTCCAGAACAGATCAGGGAGAATTGGATTGACTTTTAGATTTTTTTATGACAGGACTCTTTGGTCAGTTCTGTGAAACATTGAGGCCCACACCCCTGAGGGTAACTTCGAAAATGAGTCTGGCAGAGACTGAAGAACACTTTCAGGCACAGAGAGAACACCACTGACTACATTTGGGCACACTTGGAGAGCATCTGGGAGGACATTCAATGGAACACAAGGCATTGAACACAGAGCATTGTGGCGGCCCCCTCATGGGGCTTCTTTACCTTGGACACTGGGCCAACCGTGAGAGCGCGAGCGAGTGCACGCTGACAGAACGGACAGAGAGACGGAACTGACTCAATGCAGTCTCTCCCTCTCAGTTTCCTACCCGATCTGAGTCACAATCCAGTCAACCTGGTGGAATCAAATGCGGAGTCAAGACAGCATATTCTCATAGAACATGTCAATACTTGCAGGATATAGCAGACCTTTCGTTTCTGGTACGCGCGCGCGGCACTTCTCTGCAGGCCACACCTACTTCATGAACTTTCCGTCCGTTGTGATGTGACATGGGGCTCCCCTGTGTGCCGGGCATGCTTTTTCCGGCTACAGGCAGGTGGGTATTGAGTAAGAAAGCATTTCATGTAAAAGGTAAACAAATGAGAGCTGCCACTCAGGGGTCCGGCACAGCAGGCTATTGTGTATCACCCTTTTCATGAATAAAGACGCCCAATGGTCATTCGACTATGCGGAGTGAACTAAAGCACTGAAACTGTATGGTTTAGTAGACAGCAACAAGCATCCAGAACTAAAACACCAGAGTTGAGAGTCTGTGAAACACTGCCTGTGCCGGTCTGTTTTTCAACCTGACTGACTAGATAATCTTGGTAAGACCGTTGAACCCTTGTCAAAGGTGCATTTTGACATAAAGTTGGTACTCATCAATAGACCAACCAGTGCAGACATTGCGGTAAAGAAGCTGAGGAGCTTTGGAAAGAAAAACGTAAGGGATGAACGCAGCATGGCAGCTAGTGAATCTGCTCAGTTGCGGGTTGCTCTGCCTTAGGAGTAAATGGATGGAGGGAAGGGCTGAAAAGTCAACAGACAGACAGACAGAAATGAGTGAGAGAGACAGGATCACTCAGACAGGATAGTACAATCCCTCAGCATTCCAGATCATGAAGCTCTTCAAGCCATGGCCAAAAGTGTTTACAGATCTGTGAAAAGCAAGTGTCCAGCATTGATCATCAGGAGCAAATGCCAAATCCCCGACTGGCAGGGCGGGTCGATGTTCAATGGCGCACCATGCGAGCAGCATCAATCAATACTTCCCTGAGCTTTGGCAAGTGTATGCAAATAAACAGATGATGTCCCCTCCCAGGGGTAGATTTAAGGCACATGTCTCTCTCATCAATGGAGGGTTAGGAATACAGATGGAACACATATGTAGAGGTTATAAGGCCAGTATAAAGGTGGAATTCGGACTCATACCGCACAGCAGGCTTTCACATAAACCCCCCCCCCTAATCAAACTACAATGACCTACTGTCACCAGTTTGACTTTTCCTCAGTTTGGGCATCATTTCCTCCGATAAACAGGAGTCATTTGACTTGATCAGTGATGGGTGCCTACAAAATCTGGTTTCCCTCAAAACTAATGACCAACATTAATGCTGTTCATGCACTACTATAGGGCCAAATACACGACCAGAAACAATTTGGATGCAGGATGTACAACCTCAAATCTAGAAGAATTGGGACAATGAGTTGAAATAGAAAGTTATAAAAGTACAAAGACAGCATAAGCAATGCTTTAACTCATCAGGTTTATTGTTTTTTTTTTTTAAATAATAGCATTTTCAAACTGTGAGGGACGCAATACACTCCAATGAAGTTAAGACAGGTGCATGTTCACCACTCCGTAACACCTAACCTTTAAATAACTCTCTGTAGTCATTTAGGAACTGTAGACACGGAGTTGCAAATTCAGAATTTGTACCCATTCTTGACTGATGTAGTTGGCCTTCATAAACCGCCTCAAGTTTTCAGAAGGAGACAGGTCCATGCTAGCCTGACTCCGCCAGCCTTCGTACTTCCGCTTAATTTCATTCCGCTTCAGTACTCAGTCTGGTCACTCGGAGCTCTGCCTCGTTTACCTCGGCAGAAAATATGCCGGACCAACCAACGAACAGAAGGCGTGGCTGAGGGGCATGACGTCGCCGCTGCGCCGAGATTGAAATTGTAGTCTCCGAAATCGACAATGGCCACGGACATAGATACACGGGAGGCCATTCGCTCTGTCGTGGAGAAAATCCCGGGTATCAGCGACTTATAGCCACATCAAGATGAATGTTTGGTTAGTTTTTTTGAATGGAAATGATGTTGTAGCGCTACTCCCTACAGGTTTCGAGAAAAATTGTCATATCTACTTAATATCCATCATGAAACATATGAAATAGGCACCCTGTTCATCTCTGTGAGAGACAGCCGAACCACCTCAGCTAGCTTGTAGCTTCTAGTGTTATATTGCTCGCGAATTTCACATTATTTAAATTAGCAGCAAACTTTTTAAAAGCCGTGTTTTTGTGCATGTCACAAGACCTACTCGCTGTCTCAGTGTTATGTTGTCATTATCCATGAATGAAATGGCTGTCTGAGACAGCCAAACGCTTAGAGCCAAACTATGTCACTATAAAGTTAGATAGCGAGCTGGGTATGATGTTAGCGCAAGTATGGTTAACGGTTCAGTTTTCATGTCAACGTAGATTTCGTCCTAATGTAAATAATACGTTATTTTCACCGATTCTGCCGTTGGTTTCGGGTCTCTTGCGTTTTTTTTTTAATAGCAGCAGTATCGGCAGGAAAAACGATAGCTCAACAGTTTGTTTCTTGTAAGGAGAACAGACAGAGCACCTTTGGTTCTTTTAAGTGAATGAGTGAAGGCTAAAATTTGGTAGATGGGCATATGTATGGGTACAGTATTAACTTAAATGTACTGATCAGCTTGTTTTCGCTGCATTCTTGTTATGAAGGACTGTGTTTACAGCGGAAGTACTAGGCAGCCGAGCTGGCGCCTAACATACGTCATCGCCAAACGTTAGTGATTAGTTTACGGGTACACCAATGATTTTAAACTTCTGACAAGCGCCCACCCACCAGGAAGTAAACATTTGTCAATGACGAGTGTCCAGTCTCTGAGTACGAAGCGAAGCCAAGTAGCAGAGTCTGGTTTTACCAGGCTAGGTCCATGCAGCAGGCAATACCCATACTCTGTGACTATGAAGCCAAGGTGTGTTTATGTATGCAGTGTGGGGCTCGGCATTATCCTGCAGGACTGAGCAGGGGAAACCCTGATAAAGACAAGGTCTGTATGGCAGCATTTGTTGTTCAAAAATGTCTGTGTGCCCTTCTGCATCAATTGTGCCCTCACAGATGTGCACGTTGCTCCTGCCAAGACGCCAGAGCATCCCCAAACCGTAACAGATATTAGCAATATGTTCATAAGTTACTAGCAGCCAGGATGGCCAATCTCCTCTTTGGCTTCATGCACGACATCCAGTACTTCCAAAAAACTATTTGAAAGATACATTCATCAGTCCACAGCACTCATCAGTCCACTTTCCACTTTCTGTCACTCCACTGCAGATGAGCTTGAGCCCAGAGAAGTCCGCAGAGATTCTGGACTGAGTAGATATATGGTTTCCTCTCTGCCACGATGAACTGTGTTCACTGACATAGATCCAGAATTTATAGCCCAGGTGGTCATGTCCATTACAGAAGTATTCCAATTCTAAGTGCAGTGACGTCTGAGGGCTCGAAGGGCACTTGCATCCAATAATGGTATTCGGCCTTGTCTTTTATGCTCGGAGACTGGTCATGTTTCTCAAGATTCTCATAAACTTTTCGCAATATTATGGACTGTTGTTGGTGAAATTCCTCAATTCCATGCAACAGCACACTGAGAAATGCTGCTCTTAAACTGTGTCATTATATGTTCATGCAGTTTTAGGCAAAGTAGTGAACCTCAAGCCGCCTTCCTGTTCAACGACTGTGCATTTTGTCACTCCTCATTTTATGTCAAATCTTTATTGAATCACCCATTTTACAGTGGAATATTCCAAACAGGCATTTTTCTGAAGACTCCACAACTTCTCCGCTTTTTCCATTCCCCTGCCCCAATTATTTTGAAATGTGTTGCAGGCATCAAATTTGGAATTTGCTGACATTTATAATAATCGACACACCTGACAGGGTGAAACTTTTCTCTGAGCTGTTTAAGTGAATGTAGGTCGAAGAGAATATACAAATCAAATAACTATGTTCTAATTTGCATTTTAAAGACAGTCCCAATGCTTAAAGAATTCAGGCTGTACAGTATAAAGGAAGATGCCTGATAGTCAAGGAGATTGACCACACAGTTGTTAATAGAAATCCTATGACCAATGCCTTGTTTGCAGGATTTCAAGACCTAAACAGTATCCAGTTACAAATTTTGGCATAAATATTTCTCCTTCATACACGGTGCCTTCACATACCCACATCACAATATTCTCTTTGTCCTGATACATGGCAATGTGGCAAACCAAAACAATTTTGGAGAAAACTGTACTAATCCCCAACATGGCACCCAGAATTCAGAACACAGGACACATCAAATTGTTTCAGCTCATTTAAATACCATGTCTATGGAATCGCGCTGCTGTGAAGTGGATGTCTTGAATTCCTCTCGGAATGGTCATTAACTGCTAAAAAATAAAAAATAAAACATGAAACACAAAGCATGCGAGGGACATTTATGCAAGGAGTGTTAGTGTCTGAGAGGTGCATTCTCCTTAGGGCAATCTACTGTAGTTTGCCTTTCAAATATTCAGGGTATCTCAGACGGATCTTTAGGCTGTCACTCAGAGGCTATGTATTTATCCACCTAAGGGCCAACCCACACCCCCCCCACCACCATATTACCATGATGAGTTCAAGCCTGGGGCATATTTCTGGAGACCTCAGGGAGCGGA
This sequence comes from Gymnothorax javanicus, assembly GCA_029692085.1. Taxonomy (NCBI): domain Eukaryota; kingdom Metazoa; phylum Chordata; class Actinopteri; order Anguilliformes; family Muraenidae; genus Gymnothorax; species Gymnothorax javanicus. The sequence continues at coordinate 44,586,701 of CM056193.1, forward strand.
ACCACAGACTGCCCATAAGTCAGTGCAAGGAAGGACAAGGCCAAAAACAGGTCTGCTTCCGTTCACGGTTATTAAGTTATATGCAAGAAACACTTTGCGCACTGCTACAAAGAGTTCTAAACCCTGCATTCCAGCTCAACCACAGCCCATTAACCCAACCAGGGCAGATAATTTCATTTACACCAGCTATGCAGAGCTTAATATGATTAATGCAAGCAACAAGCAGAAGGGGGTTTAGGCAGAATGATTGTGTGACTGTATCAAGAAGTCCCCTGAGGCAGCTGTTAGATTTTATTTTAAGCACACAATCAGGAGAGCTTGGTGGGCATCCTCTGGTGCGTTTTCTCCATGAGGAACAAAGCCTGGAAACAGCCGTCAGGGTAGCTCAGATGTCTCTTAGCAGCTTTAGCTCTTTAAATTGCAGTTGTTTGGGAAATGGAGAAGCAGGAGACAAACAAGACCTTGTATCGCAGTGCACAATGCAGGCAACTCAGAGCATCTTTGGTTTTGTTGGCACAGATTTTTGACTAGCCCAGGAGGGGGGTAGGGAAATACAGGGCCTATAATTTTCCACCTTACTGTTTCAAGACACCATTCTAAATAACATCTAATTACAAAGTACTTTTCCATTTTCAGAGGAACCATTTCAAGCTGAATAAGAGCCTGTTGGATATAATGTAAATCTGAGCCTGTCAGGGCAAACAAAGCCATTCTAGGTTACGAGCGTTCGCTTGCTCATGCTTTACGAGGATATTTAGCAAATGAACAATAGCATGTGGCATTAAACTCAGCAGGTTCCTGCAACAGAGTGTAGGAAGGCAACATAAGCTCTCTCAACCAAAGGGTGCAGCTGTCAGCTAATGAACAGCATACACTGAACAAAATGACCGGCGGTTAAAACTTTTTTGTCTGCAACAAAAAAAGTAGACGGAGCTGTAATGGATCAGGGATGACGACATCAGGAGCCAGAGTACAGGCAGGTCTTTGAGGTTTACTTGTGTGCATCCTGCGGTCTGGCGATTAGGAGGATGCCACGTGATCCACAGGAATGGACAAGCTAAGCACAGTCAGTAAGTGTTATGAAAATACTATCCGGCTGGTAATGTTGCGCGATGGCGCTTGCGATGACTCACAGAGATGAGACAGTGAAGGTGAAGGGAGAACAGACACCGGTGTTTCAGACGGGGAGAAAAGATATGACCGCGCACACGCTCAGAAGGCAGTGTTGGCAATGGAGAGACAGGCGAGGCTGCGCTTACCGCACGTGACTTTCTCTGGCACTGGCTGGGCCTGTGGGGGGGCTTCCGGCAGTTCCGCCGCACTCCTAGAGGCGGTGCCACTGGCCCTGCCCGAGCGGCGGCCTCGGCCCCGTCTCCGCTTCCGCCGAGTGGAGTTGGGTGCTGGTCTGGATGGGTCAACACCTAACAGACAAGAAAGTCTAGGCTGCAACACACATCTTTGCCAATGAAGGTATTAGCCCACCCATTGATGAAGCGAAATGTTAAATATGTAGCTATGCTCACCAATATGCAGCATATGCCTCCCACACCCCCAAAACAGCAATCAGTATGCTTGCTTCTCACCTGCCCTCCACTGCCCTGAGAATCGGTTCTGGGAAACATCGGTCTGTTCACTGGGGTCTGTGAGTCCAGGTGAGCCAACTTCTTTATGATCCTCCCCAAAATATTCCACAATATTACGATCTGGAGATACTGAGACACAAAAGCATCGTCACTGTAAATGAGGCGGTTACGTGCCAAACATTTGCTGCTGATCAGCAAAACTGGTATATAATATTCAACAAAGTTGAGTACAGATCATCATGCAAATTGTAGGCACTACAGCTCTCTGAAGGTATCAACACTATTCTGCTGTGAATCAAAGAAAGTGAATAACCACAAAGAAATATTATCCTGGATGCAACTGCAACAAACCTTTAGCTTTAATCCAAATAAATATTTTGCAAGTACTGGGTTGAATCTAACCTAAAGGTGTAACAAGATCTTCCCACATTTTATGAGTCTCTTTTCCAAGTTTCTCACCTGTTCTCCTTTTCTTTCGCGAGACAAAAGGGAGGAGGTCGTGTCGGGTCAGCACCCGCAGCAGCTGTAACAACGGTTCCAGGTTTCCTTCGCTCAGATATCCACGCCTTTCAAGTTCAAGAAGCAGGTCCAAGCCACTCTTTGGCTTGTGTCGAGCAGCATCAGGCGATGGGGACCCCCGGGGCTGCAGCCGACGCCAGGCCGCCAGGAGTCTCGGACTTGGGGAATCGCCCTCATTCGCCTGAGGATTTTCAGGACAGACCTCGGGAACCCAGCCAGCGGGGTTGAGCGGATGTGTACCGTGGTACGTTTCATCCAAAAGGAACGACAGAACCTCCACATCAGTTTCCGTCAACTGGGACCCGATGATGTCGAATATCTCGTGAAGGGACAGCATGCCGTAATAATTCAGGCACTCGGTCTCCTCCCAGAACAGGGAGTATCTTGGTCTGCGCATTGCTGCCATAACTTCTGCTGAATTATGATTTCAGAAGACTTTCCACAACTTACAGGACGTTCATCAATCTAAATAGAAAAAAAAACAAAAAACAAAACCAAAAGCTGACGTCAAGCAAACGTAGCCAGACTATTGCTCGCGACTCACAGGGTTAGCTCGCAAAACAATTAACTAACTCATTTCAGGAACAACAATATGCGGGAGCTAGCGAGCTGGCTAAGTAACCAACAACAAGCATATGCTTGCTAGCCTGGTAAATTTGGCTATTGCTGCGTGTGTCCGTTTTCAGGTGTTGAGTGATGTAACAGCTGGCTGGCCAAACAGATATATTTATTTTTCGCGAGCAGTTACTAAATCATACTTTGGTGTTCTACACAGGCTGATCGCACAAGTACCTAAAAGTCCCCGCAGATGGAGCATCGATGATAACTAACGTCATTCGTCCGGAATTAGCACGTCTGAACATTGTTGACAATGCTAATATGGAAATGCACCAATATCACGTGTACCCATTACGTAACGTCACGTTTCAGCAGCTAATGTCCGCCCGATCCTCGCCAGTGATCCAGTTGTGTTTGTTTGTCCGGTTGTGCCCCGACGCTCTGACAGCCGAGTAGGAAAAGCCATGGGTCATTCCCGCATACCCAATCATACTACAAGCTAGCTATCCATCTAAATAATTTTAGAATAGCTACGAATCAACTAGCTGCACTGCTTGGTGAAAGCGATCGATCCAGTAAAAATGTCTTCAAATCATGTAGTAGCTGTTCCATTTTAATAACATAGCAGAGGGGCTTGAGTACACGCATAGGCTAATTAAAATTAGCCAGCTAGAAATCTATTGATCACAACCAGTGGTTAATAGGCAAATGTAAATGGTGACGAATACGACAATTGTTTCCACGGCCAACGCGGATTTTGGTAAACAACGGAGTAGATCATGTTAGCTATCTACCTACCTAGCTTGCTAATGCACAACGTAACTAACGTTATACTCGCTCTATTTTATCTGTCTATGTTGCAACCAGCTAGCTAACGCTCACTCAGTGGGTAAACTCACCTTGAAATATCTGCCCAAACCGTGCCCGTACTGTTTAAAATCTTCAGCTGCTTTGACATAATCTAAGTTAGAAAATTGCTAGAAGCAAGTTATACTGCTCAGATCCTAAATAGCACTGTCATTCTAGTTACTGTCAAGAAGTAAACAAGCTAAGCTAACGAATGCTAAAAACGTCGAAGTATTTGTATTTCAACAACCAAGATCGGCGATCTCGATCATGAAAATTGGCGCATATTCACGCACATTACGGAATGTAACTGAGTATTATCTGCACTGCAATGAACTTATATTGTTCTGAATGTTGTCTGCATTGGGAATAATCACTTACCTTAGAAATGTCTGTTACTGTAATGACGCCACCTCGATCCTGACTGCGCTATTCGTTCAGCAAATCCGACGAACCACCCAGACCACCGCTACGCTTCACAGGAACAAGAAGCCAACCAATCAGCCAGCGAGAATATTCTGCTGTGGTAAACGACCTATTGGGCTGCGTTGTTCACCACATTCCGTTTTGTTTCTGGTCGAAAAGTTATCTAACATGCCTTGACACAGAACGTGCGATTATCCTACTTCTGAATAAAAATTTATTGACAGCAAAACCGAAATTGGAAGAAAAATGGGGTCCCGACCGCCTGGAGTTTGCGATATGTTTTCCTCCTCTTGACTTTTCTTCAGGAAGGTGTCTTTTCTTTGGGAAAATACACGCAACCTTGGAGACCGAGGCCTGTATGAGAGGTATAGGGGATGGATGGAATATTGTAAAAACTCCTGGAAAATGGCTGTTGCGTAGAAATATCTAAATCTAGAATTTATAAAGGACATTCCTATAATTGTGAATGCAAATTAATTGTATGGTCTACTCAAAAGAGGTTAAAGAAACTATATTTTGCCTGGTGAATGTAACGGTTTTTGTAAGATGAGGGGTTCAAATACTTGATGCCTGAATTGCCGGTGCACTAGTCACAAAAATGGGGGGGAAGATTAATGGTGACAAGGGGACTTTTGCCAAAAAATATGACAATGTATGCCAAATAGTGACAGACAGAAGAACTTTGGTCATAAGTCAAAGCTGTCTGGCTGGGAAGCCTTGGATAGATGGACAATTGAGAGGATGGTAGCTAATGACCACAGAACGTCAGCTCTAAAATCACCAAAGAATTGAATTAATCCATATCTGAACCATTTTCAACAAGAGCAGTGAATCGTGCGCCTCACAAAACTAGTATTCATTGCTGTGTTTCCGATGAATTGATCACCCCCTGTGCACGCCATTGCTTGCTGAAAAGATGTCCATGAATTAAGTTAACTAAATTATTAGTCTTTTCTGCAATGGTAGGCTTATTTCATGCATGTTGCATATGTCGTCTCGGGAAAAAAACTGGGCAGTCACTGGTCTGTGAACTGTGGGGAGAAGCTGTGTCGTCATCAAGATTAGGAGTCTGACCATGAACACTGGAATGCAAAGCTTTATTTGCTGGGAGCCAATGATTTTTGCAGTCCATGAAGTGCCAGACTGAAATGTATCTCTGAAATTCCTCAAAAAAGTTACAGAAACTGAGAGAGACTGAGAGAGAGGGAGATTTTTTATTTTTAAGATCTTGTTTATTGAACCAGTTCAACAACAACAATTACAGAATGCATCGCAAATAAAATAACAGATCGCTCAAAAAATGTTCTCAAAAACAAGCTAAAACAGGGAAACAGTAAAAACACAATACAAAATATGCATAGATTCAAGACTATCTGAAAACCCACTAAAACAACCAATAAATTATATAAATATTAAAAAGTTCCATTATTAAAACAGCCAATTAAAAACAGACATTTCAGTATTTCATTCCAGTAACAGGCCTACTTATGCCTTTAAACACATTTTGTGGCCCCCTTCATCATAAAAAGAACATGGCGTCATTGACACACCAAACCTTTTTAAACAAGTGGTGCCAGGCACAACAAACCCCGCCCCTCGCACATACTTTCACCTACTTGTACGAAATTCAGTAGGGATCTATTCTGGGTCAGTGGCAATCCCAATACCGAATTTGGGGTGAATCTGGCCATTAGTTTTGCCGCCAGAGTGTTAACAAACAAACACACAAACAAACCGAACCGAAAACAATACCCCTTCCCTCACCCTTCGGGTGGGGCGGGGCGGGGTAATAAATCACCATTATTTGTCAAATTAAAATACATGTATTCTATACGAACTCATTCTAAAATTATCCCTCTAAAAACCAGCTGTGGCTCTGTGACCTGACCCTCTCGTACCTTTTTCGTCCTGGTCATCCAATTTGCAAGCTTGCCCAAATAAAAAAATTGAACAGAGCAAGGATATATATACTTTTACTTAGCATTGTTGCCTGGACCCAGGATAAAATTCCCCAAGTCCCAAATCACTGCAAGCCTCCCCCAACAAAGTAAAGTGCACATCCAATCAGTTATAGTGCAAGAACAGATGAGCAACAGATTCTTCCTCTCCACAAAAAGGGCAGGCCTCCCCAAATGCACAGTCAAAATGCGCCAGGTGTCTACTAGTGGCTATAGCTCCATGTATAAGCTTCCACTGGAGGTCCCCTGACCATTTAGGTAAAGGAGATTTATATAGCAGCCTCCAGTTTCTCCCAATAGAAATAAAATTTGACCCCAAACCCTGCCAAACACCCGCCCTCACCTTCCCATGGAGGAGAATGTGCCAAACCTTAACACACACCACATACAGAGCCTTTTTGCCTATTGCATCAAAAGCATCCAGTATGGGTGTTTTGAAAGTTAAAATCTTCCCCTGATCCTCCTGCCAGTCCCTCAATGCCGCCTGCATACTGACAGATGGGAATGCAGGGGTCTCTGTACTCCCTTGTTCAAGGACAGCAGCCTTGTCATTAGAAGAGAAAGACACAACCACCTTTATGCCTCTCAAGACCTGCTCAAACCAGCCGCAGAGATAGCATTCCCAGCCATACACTAACATCCCTCTCATCTCTCCAGGGGCTCTGTTCCAAGCTCCACAAGTGTCCCAACTCGGTTATGCCAGCCCTCAGGAAATGGTCCCTCAGGCCAGCCATCACCTGTGGTTCCACCTTCAGCGGCGGGTTATTTATAAGTGGCTCCTCCTGTCCCCAGAGGGCCCCTCTTTGTACAACAAAAGTTTCTGTCCAGGCCCTCAGCACAGAGCAGTAAAATTCAGACAAGCCTGTGATACTTATCCTTTTTAGGTCCAGGCCCCAGCCACCTGCCCTCCTGAGCAGCACACAGGCCATCTGTCTCCAGCTCACATCAGCATGATGGAGGAGTCTTTCTGCAGCACTGCAGCTTGAAGGCGGAAAGCCGTGACACGACTCTCCAGGTCCATGAGTCCCTGCCCACCTTCCTACAGGGGTAGATACAGCACTGCCCTGAGCCAGTGCTGCCCCGACCAAAGGAAAATCACTAAAGTTTTTTGCAGAGTCAATAAAAATTCTTTAGGTGGTTTTAAAATGGCAAGTTTATGCCAAAGAGCAGAAACAATCACGTCCTTAAGAATCAGCACTCTCCCCTCAAAAGATACCTGAGAAAGAAAGTATTTCCATCTAGACATCCTGGCGCATGCTTTGTCCAGTGCGCCCTCCCAGTTTTTCAACATGTACTGCCTTGTGCCCAGATACACCCAGAGAACCTTCAAACCCTCCCTCTTCCAGGCTAAATTTCCAGGCAGCATGGGAGGAGCCCTATCCCGCCATTGCCCACAAAGCAGCGCTTCACTTGTATCCCAGTTCACCCTGACAGAAGTGGCCCTCTCATACATCTGAATGCACCCTTCTAGTGCATTCAACTCCTCCTTATTAGACACAACCACTTTTTAATTGCCAGCGTGAGCTGAAACCTTACTTGCATCCTAATTTGATGATGCTCCTGGCACCCTCAACCTTCTCACCCTTTTTCACAACTGACACATTAGCGGTTCAATTGCCAAAGTGTACAGAATCCCAGACAGGGGGCATCCCTGCTTGATGCCTCTGTGCACATACACTGGCTTACTGAGCCCCCCTGCCACCTATACATGAGACCCACACATGAAACTAGACCCTCCCCAAACCCAAAAGCCTGAAGGGTCTTCAGGGGGTACCCATGATCAACTCTATCAAGGACTTTTTCTCAATCTATTGTTAGTATTCCAAAATTTAGATTACACATTTCAGTCAAATTCATAATATCCCCAAATAAATCAAATTTTAGAGGAAGAGAAATGTCTGGAATTCCTGAAGAAGTGACAACGACCTAAAAACACAGAGAATCGAGAGAGTGAGAGAAAGAGGGAGAGATGTATCTCTGATTACCAAAAGAAGTAACAGCAACCTAAAAACATAGAGAAAGAGAGAGAGGGAGAGATAGAGAGAGATTTATGAGTTGGCAAGAGAACACAGATTCTGAAAAAGGTGTGCTGTTCTTATAGTCTAATAACACATTCAAAGAATATTTTATATAGTGATGGAGCCATCATGATTAAACTTATCTTCTTATCTGCCAAGTCTGAGAACAAATTAGCCACCTGCAGAGGGCAAATTAAAGTAAAGTAATGTAATCCTACACCACAGATGAGATCCTCAGACTTAGGGACAAGTGCTATTGCATTTCATGCATGTGAGTGAAATTATACCACAGAGCCCATCACTTATTTCAACTTTGGTGGCAGAAGGCCGTTTCCCCTTCCTGATCTCTAATTTTGTCAAGTGTGTCTGTGGTGCATAATTTATCAATATGAAGTCATTTTAAAAATGTTTGTGGACGTTAGTGTGGGGATTGTTTTATCTGGTTTTCCAAATGTTGACAAATGATATTTGGCATGTACATGTTATTGTTGTATTTCAAATTCATGGTGTGATATTTCAAGTATTGTTGTTTATACTGTTTATTTGCCTTAGGGCCTTCAATACACACTTACAATCAGATCTTACAATCAGATATGTACATTGTAGCATGTCTATTAATATGGCGTATGAATACTCAAGTAAGCATTATTTAAAAGATTTGTGAAAGTTATTTTTTCCCTTCTTTTCTCCTGGCAGTGTAGCGCGAGGCATGCACTGTGTCTGCAGCTGAATTTCACATTTTCGGGAAGAATTTCGAACCATAGTAATACCAGGCCCATAATGCAACCCACCAACGCACCACAATCCAACCAGCACTATAGCCTCCATTTACAATCATCCTTTCAAAATATGGTTTTGCTCTCTATTCTCGAATTTACGGTACTTTATATTACTTCCGCCTCAATCTCAAGCACTCCACATCATATCCGTCAACAATCGGGCGAGGCAAACATCTGTTATCTCCGACGTAAGTTTTTGTTTAATTACTTGAATAGTTAACTTTACCGATCAAGATGTTTTGAAACCTTTATTGTTAAATTTTATAATGGTTAATTGTACGCGTTGAGATTGACTTTTTCCTTAGTAACTTCGGGACAAGAGTCGTGTCTGGTCAAGCAAGGTTGGCATCATTTCTTGTATTCAGTGCCAGCTGAGATGTTGAATTAGCGGGCTAGCTAGTTAGCTGTTAAATCATCTATACAGCAGTACTGTCTCGCAGTATCTAGCTGACTAGTTAATCAGTATTCGCACCATTGGCTGTCTGAAGTGATTTTTTTTTCTTTTACTTTTGGCAAATAGCATTGGCGCTACGGATAAATTAGTTTTCCTTGAACTAGCTGAATACATTTTGCTTTGAAGTGGAGTAGTGAACTTAGTCCTATAACGTAGCTATACTTAGCTAGCTACCCTGTTACGCCAGTAATTACGCACTGGTTCAGCAGGTTGTGTTGGCTATGTAGGTGAAAATATTCGTGAAGGGATAAAGCAGCTAATTTGATCGGTAGCTTTAAATCTGCAGTACTACGAGCCAGTTTAACCTGACTGTCGGAGTGAGTCCCGTCTTGCCGTTTTCTTCTTAGTCGAAACTTCACCGTGGTGACTGACGAGTTGGAGCAGTGATGGAAGGAAAGTCCGGGGATACCTTCACCGTGGAAACTGGGGAGCCAGCCACAGGGGGGTTTGGAAAGTATGTTGGGAAGTTTTATGTTTGCTAAATTGTAATTGATGAATATTTAGTCTAAAATTTCTATTGTACTTTCAGACAGCATACAATATATTGAGCTGTGTCCCTTGTGTTCCATCGAAAAGTTCATGGAGAAGCCATGTAAATCGATTTTCTTTAATTTTTTTAAAATTATTTTTTTTATTCTGTAATTTCTCTTGGATGATGAGAATGCTCACGAAACTTACCTAATTGCACAATCTAAAAGTGGGGATTTAACCTTCAAAATATTCATGCATTTTCACACGTATGGATTTCCACAAGCTTTCAAAAGAGTAAACGTAAATACTAAAGTAATTATTGAAAAGCCATGCATTTCACTGTGGAATTTGAAGGTTGGAAAGTGGGCAATGGGGATGTGAGGTTTTGAGTGCTGATATCACTCCTGGTTGGGACTGATGAGACTGAACTCTTTTGCTTTTTGAGAAATACTGATTAGATTTGTGGGCCAAATTAGTTTTCTTTGTACATGGCTCGCAGAATTTAATTTTTTTTCTGTTCAGCAATTCACTACCAGAAATCTCTTGACTGGCTGGAAATCTGTGGCATTGTGTTCCCACTCAGCTTACATCTGTGCACTGTTGGGCAGAGAAATTTCTATTTTCAAAGAATCAGATGCGACAAAGTATACTGAAGAGAAATAGGCTTTATTTCTGCTGAAAGAGGTCTGGACCTACAGATTCCATGATGGTTAAACCTGAACCAAAGGTTACAGAACTTGGACAGATCCGACAGAATACAAAAGAATATGATTTTTTTGATTGGTTTTAAGTACAGAGTACGAAAGAATATAATTGATTTGTTTGGCTGTGACAAAGTACAATGATTAGCTAAGTTATATTACATTAAATTAATTCACAATGATTCTGGAGACAGAATTGAAAACACAAATCAGGAGAAAAAGAGCAACACATACAGAGACTGAAAATTCACTCGGCACATAACAGAACACGGGCACCTTGAAAAGTGTACATATCTTCAGATTTTATGCTGTGCTATCTCTTGCTGTGTCCATTTCTAGTTGCTATTGAACAAACTGAATGTGTTGGGAGACAGTCCCATCAGGCCCCTGTCTACATCTTAGGCACTGTCAGTTCAACTTGCTATTTCTACACTGTGTGTACTGCCCAAATGCTGACCCAAAATACTGTCAGCCTTGCAGTAAAGTTTTGTATGTTTTCCAGAGATCCCTGTGAACCGGACTTTCACGCCTGTTGAATGTTTGTTTTTGCCCCTCCCACCAGGCTGTGGTTGCCAAAGGGGCTCTCGGGCGGTGTGGCTAAGGAGTGGTTTGACCGCCGCCGCATGGCCATCAGGCCATGGGCCGGCTTTGTCGATCAGCGGAAATTCTCCAAGCCGCGTAATTTTGGGGAACTCTGTCAGAGAGTGCTGCGAAACCTGGACTCATACCAGAGCAACTACATCTTTATCTTCCTGGGCCTCATCCTGTACTGCATGTAAGCACAGCTGTCATTATAATAAACTGTAAATAGACACACGGTGGGCAGTTCAAGCGAGGCGAGCAGGAAGTTACCTGTGCATGTGTTTTTACATAATCATTTACTGCTGTACGGAGCCAGGCACTGATCCAGTCCTTTTACCATGACACCCAGCTTTTACAAAACCAAACGACTGCTCTGCCCATGTTAATTAAGTCCAGATATCAGATATGCTCAAAGTTTTTGTTCTGAGTTAACCTTTGCATTCCATGATATGAAATGGTAAAATTTAATGTTGTTTATACATTTCAGCACAAGATGGATGCATTTATTTACAGCAAAATGCAGCAGATTTGACATGTCAAGCGCAAATCCTCAGAGATGCGTGATAAGTTTGAATTTGTATCTTTGCTAAAGACCTTGATTAGTTGAGCCTGGTGTGTAACTGCTTTGTTGGTATGCAAGCCTGCACCCACAACTGGCCCTTTCTGGATAAGATCGAGGACCCCAAGGCAATCGAAAAACAGAAAAATCAGTATCGGACTGAGCATAAGATGGAAATTTCCGTATGCGGACGCGTAACTGTTGAATTTCAGGAAATCCTTGAAGCAGTGCCCATTTTGAATTTCTGATGCACTAAGCAGAATTTTCTGCGGTCAATGATGGACAGTCCAGTCAACCCAGTAATTTCACAGATCTTTCCAGAACTTCTTTTTGAAACTACCCCTGGCCAAAACCCTTTGATTTTCCATCCCTTTCTTCTTGCTCAGTGGAGTTGTTACCTGGGCAGTGTCATTGGGGCATTGATGTGGCTCGTGTCAGTGGTAGTTATCTATATAATGAACTTGCTTGCTCTCTTTGAACAGATAACAAGCTAAAATTGGTTAGGAATGAAGGTGCTCTTCTGATCCACGGGGTTAAACTCTGTGTCTGAGTTCCTGCACCAATTCTGAGATTCTTCACACTGCTCCCAGAAAAGTCAATGCCGATTCTTATTGGTGTAATTGACTGCCCACGGGGCTAATGAGGTTTATTTAATTAATACTTACTGTGTGTGGGTTGTTAAATTTTAAATACTATATGAAAATGTACTGAAATCTCATAATTGATACTGGTAAGCTTGAAGTCTGAAAGAAGCATGTCAGTGGCGTAACAAGAGGGGGTGCACCGAGTGCAATGGCATTGGGGCTGTGACGGGGGGGGCCTTGATGGGCACCCCTGTGACAAGGTTGGTCCCTGCACGACGTCAACATGGACATCTTTCAAAAGTAGAACACTCATACTAACCAAAGCGCACAAGTAATGGCATTTGCCTCCGTGCTACTGAATATTTATACCACTGCAACTGCATTCATTTCTCAGTCATGGCAAGTCAATGTCATAATGATACATTATTCATCACTTTAATTGAACATAAGTCATTATAACATGAAATAATTTAGATTTCTTTTTGGAAAATGCTTAATAAAACAAACAATGATAATTTCATTCTGCTGTTGATATCGCCATTGAGACAGCAAGTGTTTCTGGGTAATGTCCAACATTCCATAGACCACCCACGTGACGATGTCACGGTCCGATCGTTATGGTTTAATCTTGCATGCAAGATAGGCTAGGTTCTTATGTTGTCTTGCAACTTTTGTCAACGAGTCTTAAAAGCCGCTCTCCCCTTTTCTGCATGAGCGTGAGCGCAGATCAACTGTTTTTAACGATGTCCATTCGCTCGCTGATTATTGTTCCCACAATTCCTTGCTGTTCACAAAATTTCAGATCATCCCAATAAAGTTATGTTAATATGTCGTTCATTTGCTCATTATGCCTTATTGTTCTTGATAATGACCATTCTTAAGATAATAATTTTAAGATAATAATGTTAAGAAAGAAATAGGAAACTTTCTGTTATAGAATGAAATGGTGTAGTAACCCTTAGTGTGTTGTACGTAGGCCCTATAACAGTTAGAGGAGCTTGCAAAAGAACAATCTTGCCAGTTTAAATAAGACATGGAATTTATGTGGTACAATTTTTGGAAATGCCTTCGTCCGTGTGGATAAAGCACAGATGCGCAACTGTTTACAATCAGGGGGCCTGTGTCGATGGGTCTGCACTCGGGCCCATGCAGATTACGTTACGCCACTGAAGCACGTTAACTACAAGGATTCTTGGTTGAGGGCATACCTCTGCCTATACTAACGATTTTGACCTTCTCTGTAATCTTAACTTTGACTGGTGAAAATCTAGTCACCTCTTACTGTTTTTATATATAACCTTGCAACAAAGTCTATTCAAATTTGGTCTAGAACTTGAACTTTTTTTTTTTTTTTCGAAATCCTGCTTACAGACACAAAAAAAAACGGGGACAAATGCGTTACTTCCGTCCATCTCGTTAGCGGAGTTAACAAATCTGTAGCATGCCTTATCTGTCCAGTGCTAAAAATGCGTCCACTGGCACATATTGTCTTCAGCATTTCAGTAAGATCACCACAAATTTGCGCCTACCTGTATGTGCATCCATGCTCATTGTTATATTGTAAAGCCTGAATTTTTCGGAGTTGTACTGATAGTGGTGTTTCCATTGCAGAGATTTTACTTTACTTTCACGAGCATCTAATTTGTGATTGGCTTCTCATCCTCTGCAGTATCAGCTCTCCCATGCTACTGGTGGCCTTGGCAGTGTTTGTTGGCGCATTCTACATCATTCACCTCCGGTCCCTGGAGTCCAAACTGGTCGTGTTCGGTGAGTCTCCTCCGTCCACCATTTTGCAGGGTCTCCTGTGGTTGTTTACCTTACAAGGTCCAACCCTGAAGAATCTCCTTTTTTTTTTTTTTTTTTTTTTTTTTTGGAAATCTAGTAAATATTAGCGCTAGGGTGTGTTTAAAACATTCTGCATGTGACCAAAAGTAATATTCGTGCCAAGTGAAGGCATGTTTTATCGGGAGAAGTGTGCAATAAATAGCTTTTATATTGGGGGGGCTGCTAAGGATTATTAGGATGTACAAGGCTGCCAAATTTAAATATTACTGAAAAATAAGAGACCGTGTGGAAATGGAGGTTTATTTTTCTATGCATTTGCTTCAGCAGCATGAATACATGTATCAGGCCAGTAAACCAAGTTGAGATTGATTGTTGTATTGAGATTCCAGTGAGTCAATTGCAGGGAAGTGATTAAGAGGATTTTCAAAAATCCAACATGTGAGCCGTTGCAGATCTGTGGCTTTCTGTCAACAGGGAGAGAGCTGAACAGGCCACACCAGATGGGCCTGGCCGGGGCCGTTTCTCTCCCTGTGTTCTGGTTGGCTGGAGCTGGGACGGCAGTCTTCTGGGTACTTGGTGAGTCACACATCATGTTGCCAATCTTAATACTCCCTGGCTGTGTCCGAAATCACTCACTCATTCACTATTCCCTACTCACTATAAAGGGACTCACTATGTAGGTGACTATGTAGTGAGCTCATTGGCAGAGGGAAGAAATGCTTTTGGACACTACCTGGCCCATTTTGTTGCAGCTGTTAATAGCGTCATTGCTGTCGCAAAATTAAATCGTACCTATTCAACTTCAGTTGAAGGATTTGGATGTATTTTTGTAATAACCAAACTGAGCACCGTGCTTGTGTTTACCATTAGGCTATTGTTTAAATAATAAAATTTGCCTTAAATTTTTAATATCGTCATCTATTTTTTGTCCTCTAACTCAACATTATTCGTTTTAATTGTACCTAAATGTCCGTTTATATGCTGTGTAAACAAACGGGTCTCCTGCGCTGCTTGGTTTCCAATTAAAAAGAAAAGAAAAAAAAAACATTTTCGCGCCTGAAGCTAATAAATGTCTCGTTCCTGTTTTTAAACTCCGTTGACTAAACGCAGCCTTTCCGGAGCTTTTCGGTTTGTGTGTTGTGTGCAGTGCATGATAGGACGTATAGCTGGGTTAGTGACCATTGGATGTTCACTACATTTCGCAGTGGATTGTGGGATGTAATGAGTTCACTATTTAGGGGATAAATATTCTTACAAACAATTTGGACAGCCCTACAAAGTGGCAAACCCACTATATAGTGCACTACAGTGAGTGATTTCGGACTCAGCCTCTCGTTCTCTCTCTCTCTCTCTCTCTGGAAAAAATGTGATATATGCGTAGTTTGTAAACTTCGTGACGTCTGCGGCAGTCGACATGGTGAATGTGAGAAATCTTAAGGATGGTAATGTCTCAGGCAGACGGCTATAGTGTGTATTCTAATAGCTCAGCCAGATGGCTGTAGTGGCGAGTAACACCACACCTTAACTGAGAGTCAGACACTCCCTTGCTGTTGAGACGGGGTGTAATGGCTCAGCCAGACTGCTCTAGTCTTGAGCGGAATGGCTCAGCTGGACTGCTCTAGTGTGGAGCATAATGGCTCAGCCAGACTGTTCTAGTGAGTAGCGTAACTGCTTAGCCAGACTGCTCTATTGTGGAGTGTAACGGCTCAGCTAGACTACTCTTGTCTGGAGCGCAACAGTTCAGATAGATTGCTCTAGTCTGGAGGGTAACGATTCGGCCAGACTGCTCTAGTCTGGAGCGTAACGGCTCGGTTAGACTGCTGTAGTGTGGAGCGTAAGGACTCAGCTAGACTGCTGTAGTGTGGAGCGTAACATTTGAGCCAGATGACTCAAGTGTTGAGTTTCATGGCTCAATGAGAGGGCTGTACTGTAGAGGATGATGGTTCTAGCGTAGGTGATAATGGCTCTGTCAGATTGCTCTAGTGGCAAGCGAAGTGGCTCTGCCTGACAGCTGAAGTTTCCAGAAGGCTTCAGTAGCAGGTGTGATGGTGATTTAGACTGTTTTTGTGTGGAGAATAGTGGCTAGGCCAGACCTATGTACTTTGGAGTGTAATGGTCAAGCCCAATGGTGGTTGTGTTGAGTGTAATGGCTGGATTGATTGCTGTAACATGGCATAATCTGAGGCAGGAGGCTGTCCTGTGGGGTGCAATGTTAAATCCAGCTGGATGTACTGAAGAGCATAGCCAGACTGCTGTCATATGAGGAGTATTGATCAAGCCAGACAACTGTGGTTTTGTGCATAATGGCTTAGCTAAACTGCCGTAGCCTGTAGGGTAATAGTTGGGCTAGCTTTCAGAACTAATGACTATAGAGCTATGCCCGAGGTCTTTAGGGTAAAGAGTAATGGTCAAGCCAGACAGATGTATTGCAGAGTGTAATGGTGGAGCCAGACTGTTATCTTGTGAAGCGTAATGGCTAAGCCTGACAGTTATAGCTAGCACAAGGCGAGATAGCCTTGGTGAGCCTGATGGCCTGCTGTCAGTCAGCCCTACACCACAGCAACTGAGCCAACTGGACTCTCGGCCGCGACGCCATTGTTTGTCGTGCGGCCTTGCTCTCATAAATCCGCGCGGCCTTGTGCTGTCACATTCTGCTGAGTACGCAAAGCCACAGGTTTAACATGACGTCTGGTGAGCCCCGCTAGAAGGTCATCCTGAACACATCCCATAATCCCCCTCTCCTTCACTCTTGCATGCGTGTTCACTCTCTCATTGTCACCCTTTGTGTTTTTTTTTTTTTTTTTTCATGCGCCATTGAACGGTCTCTCTGTTTTGTCCTACAGGGGCCACGCTTGCTGTGATTGGTTCTCATGCTGCATTCCATGAGGTGGAGGGTGCTGCTGACCTGGAGGAAATTGTCATGGAGCCCGTTTAACCTCTGACCTCCCAATCAAGTGCCTCTCGGGTCCCTGTCTACACTTGCCCTGCCATCATGACATATATGTTACTGACTGACTCACTTTATTGTAAGACTTCAGGGTATGAATGTGTACAAACCTTATTATTGGGCATGAAGACTGATAGACCTGACCGAATGTGCCCTCTTCATGCCATTGAGAGAGGAAAGATAAGTTTACATGCATATTTATCTGGCTTGCACCTTTATATTTAACTTTAAATACTGTATATTTACTCCTCTTGCACACATTTTAGAGGCCTACCCTGTCTGTGTTCCTTGTGCAAAGGACCCAGAGATGCTTGCCATCAAATCAATACAGATTAAATGCTTGTTAATCAATTTAATGTATGCTCTAAAAACTATGGGGCATTAATCATTTTAATTTCTGGTATTCTTTACTTTTGTCCTGGATTTTTAATATTGCTGTGTAGTGAAGGATTCTGTTGGATGTCACGCCACTCTATGTAGTTGCTGTAAAATTCATATTTCATTATTATCCAAGAACACCATTGCTATTCCCTACACCTGAAATTTCAACATTTTTGGCTTCACGAAGCGTGTATGAAGTGGATTTCTTCACTAGTGTGAGTTAGGAAAAATTCTATTACCGCATGTGTGCGCATTGCCCTCTACTGAGTCATATTTGTAAAGGCAGTGGTGGAGAACAAAATTGTTTTCTAGTGAATTGGCAGTTTTTTAATTCATCTGTGCATTTTTTTTTAGTATTCTGTTGCTATATTTCAAATCAAAATTTGATGACGTTCTCGAAGAAATGTTAGCTATTTTTATTAAATTGAACAGAAATATTCCTAGTAGTTTTTAGGCCATTTTGACAACTGTAATCAACACCTGTTGGTTTAACAGTCAGTTTTGTGACTGTTCGACCTGTTTTAAAATCATCTGTCAACCCCAGGTGAAATGGGCTTTGAGGCAGGCTTTCATGTCTTTGGTCTTTGACTTCTGACGTGCATCATGTAGCTGGCTTATTCAGTTTACCTCGGCGCACTCGAAACCTACCTGAAAGTAAACCTGCTTTGTTTCTATTCAGTCTTTGTATTTTTATTGACAGTTGGGAAGTGCAATAAATTCTCCTTGCTGTATGTGCTTCTTGTGTCAGGGTGTGTGTGTGTGTGTGTGTGTGTGTGTGTGTGTGTGTGTGTGTGTGTGTGTGTGTGTGTGTGTGTGTGTGTGTGTGTGTGTGTGTGTGTGTGTGTGTGCTTTTGAAGGTATTACATTGTATATGAGTGAGTGGGAATGGCGGTGAGTGTTTCCGTGGAAACCCAAACGCTGTAGTTTTGTCCCTTAAACTCTTCCCCCTTTCAATCATTTCTTTGTCCTGTCTTTGATTCCCTCCCTCACTCACTGATTCTGACATCACTGACCCTCCCCCCTCGCTCAAATCCCTGCCCCCGCCCTCCCCTACCCCCGCCACACCTTGCCTGACCTTACGACCCTGGTGCCATGACAACCCTATGAGTTTGTCCCTCCTTCTGTTGCCTAGGAAATGACCTTGGAGAATTCCCACCCCTCAAACAGGCCCATACACGCACGCACACACACACACACACACACTGCGGCAAAGGCAAGCGATCGATATTCCATTATACGGGGTGGCGGCTGGGGAGGGAGAGTTGCATTGCAGCGAGCTGGGAGGAGATATTGGAGCTGCTAGGAGTGTGTGTGTGCATGTGTATGTGTGATTCCCCATATTTAAGCAGTGCACAGTTCTGTGTCTCACCAAAACTATGTATTATTTATTTGGTATTGCTTTTACAGTGCTGATTTTATTTTTATTTTTGCAGTATTATTCCTTGGTTATTGGTTCTCCACAACAGTGCTGGGGCCCCTCTTTGTATGCTGGTCTTTGTTCCAAACGCAGTTGCAATTGTTGGATTTGTAGCTGTTAATTTGTCTTAATTATATGCATTTCCTGTTAATGGCAGTTATTTACTCTCAAGTCATATTTTGACAAATATCCATGAATGCCAAAAAAAATAATTCATCACATGGTATTTATTTTTGTAAAAAGTCAGGCTTGCATCAAAGGATAATTCAGCCGATTCTTGGACCGATTTTCCTCCCCGAAAATCTTAAGGAAAGCCTTTTCTTCCCCTCATTGGCTCAACAGATTATCTTGCCCAATTCTCCCGTGGGGTGAGGCGTGTTAATCCTGTATCTGACATCACCTGATCTTCTCGGAAGCCTGTCAGGCCGCAACGATTCCAAGTTGGACATATTTCACGTTTGGTATTTACAATCCAATATCCAGGTTGTTAAGTGAGTGTGCTCTCCACACAACAGAGGACCAAGAAATGTGATATACTATTTTTATCCCTAATTTTATGACTTAAATCTATTCAGCAAATGCAAGTGCTAACGGTATTGCAGATCAAAACTGGGCGTTTAACTCCATTCTGATTATTTCATGTCCAGAGGTGAAAATGCAACTGTGGCACTGTTGTCAAAAGTGTTGAACTAAGATGAATTAATTATCTGTGGATGTGGTGGGGGTTTGGCTCCATATAGGCCAATAAGATTAGCCTTTGCCATTCCCTTTAAAACCAGTGGGTTAATCCCATAGTGAACAGGCATTAAGTAAATAATAAGCCCCTGACTGCTGTTTCTCTCAGTCCTCAGCACCGCACTCCAATATAGTATGGAGTGGAAACGTTTAGGGGGACAAAGGTGGATTCACCATGCGTTTCATATGAAAAGATGTTGGCAATTTAAATGATATATAGAACAACACTTGTGGTATTAAAGAAAGGGTGAGACTGACGTCATTTTTTTTGTATTTCCCCCCACACAAAGAAATTTCTAACGTATGAAAAAAACCCCTTCACCCTCCCCATCAGACCCCAGCACCATTTTATTGCCATTATTTATGGAATACATAGCAAACATGAAAATGGGAAGGAAACAAAATGTGTTTACCTGCAAACTGCTCGGCTGGCAGCTATTCAGTCCCATGGAACCACCATAGAGCGACAGCATTTGTGTGAGTCAAAATATCAATGTGGTCTTGACACGGAAATGACACAGTGTCAGGTCTATGCATTGACACCCTTCCTTTTGCCTGATCCCCCCTCAATGTGCAAAACTTTTTATTTTGGTGCAGGAAACAACCAAACGGGGAAGGCGATAAATGTGCCATTTGCGACGGATGAAATGGCATCACATTACTGGAACATGCCTTTCCGTTTGCAAAGGCACCAAGATAAGTCCATGTATGTCTTCATATGTTGTATCTATCACATGTAATCATGGGTTAAGATTTCAAAAATCTGTTGTTGTGGGCCAGGCTTAAGGCAAGTAATCTAATAACATTTTTAAACAAATCAAATTAGACTTGTGGACAATTAGTATGTTCCAAACTAGGTTGCTAAACACAAAGTTCCTTAAAGGGAACAATTTGCCGCTTAAATCATTCCCAGATAACAATACATTCAACTTCTAACCTTTTCTGGGGGGTTCAAACCCTATGAAATTCAAATATCGAACCAAGGGTGGGAGCAAGCAGGCAATTCTCCCTTGAATGGAGTGTGCCATTTTATTAGAGCAGTCTCTTTTTCGTCCCTTCGCTGTGATGTTACTACGGCTACTCTGCATATACGCTATATACAGCACACACAGTACAATCACCATCTTTCCACTGCTATTTTTGTGAAATGAGCAAGCTTGCCAGTGTGCACGGAGTACCATTCAGTAACCATTATGTAACATTAGTTTGTTAGCTAGCTGGCTAGTTAGTGTTGACTGAATTTAAAACCACTGTGAATGTCTGGGACTCATTACGGCGTATCAAAGTGATATAACTCAGTGCAAACATAAAGCTCACAACAAACGCAAAATTTACTTAACTCATTTCATAACTTTCATTAGACATGCTTACTCGTAAGATCCTATATATGATGTATATCCTCGGGGTAGGCTACCGTACCGCACAGTGAGTTTGTGTCATTTGTCATGTATGTTTGTATGTCAGTCATGCAGACATAGTCGAGGTCTAGGTGCAGGAAATCTAACTTACCCACTTTCTTTCTAGGCAGGCAATTTGTTTTAATAGCTGTATTTCACACTAAAGACACGTAATGTTCAAGTATTATCATCACAATGCATAATGCGTGAATACAATACAGATGAAAATGACAGCCATAGTGAGCCGGGATGACATCACTATTTACAGTGCCCCAAGCAGTATTTCCTCAAAAATACCATCTGCTAGAAGTATCATGGCGCGTTCCATGAACTTGTCAAAAACATCTAAACAATTTGAAAGGATGATCCCACATGAAAAATTTCCTACACATAATTGATTTTGTATATTTATGCAGCTATTGAGTGTGACTTGCTGTACCATGACAATGTCCTTGCTGGAACTTTGTAACGTAAACGTGACACAAAACAGACTTGATTCTTAATCACTTACCTCAGAAAAGGTTTGCTTCCACAATCATTTGTCTGCAAGATCACCAATTAAATATTCATTGACTCTTTAACCCCTTTATACAGATGCCAAATCAAGCCAACCCTTGCCTTTGTGTGCATGACCCCTATTTAAGGATTTATAACTCAGGATTTTAGCGCCACAGTTAGCGGTCGGACGATTTATCGGATGCTTTATAAATTGGAAATTGGGTTGTAACAATTGTCGAGCATTCGAGCTGGAGTTCTGGCTGCCAAGCCTAGCCTCAGCTTATGGAAACGTTGCCAAGATCAAATAAGCATCAGGGCTAGATCGCACTGGACACCGTATCACCATTTTTACACCAAACAAAAAGACCTTGAGACGACTGCTGATTCCGAGACGTGATACAAATTAAATTCCTGTCTTACTGTATATCATGTGATTTTGTTCTTTTTCTGTCTTACTCGCTAATTATATTCCCAAAATACGAGTTTCGGGGATATCATGGTTTCGCCCCACCCGCCGCGGCCGCCGCCGCGTCCACAAATTTTAGCCGTTAGCGCGATAACTCACAAAATACTTTACATTGGCTTCTCATTTTTAGCATATGGGTAGATATGGTAGAGAGGATGAACTGATTAGATTTTGGACAAGTATACACTCCTAGATTTGCCAGCAGGTGGCGCTATATATTGAAAAAATCAATTTTTTAACCATATCTCTGGAACAGTTACTTACACAGACCACAAATTTGCCTCATATTGTAAATCAGTAAAGGGGAATCTAATAAAGGGGCCTTTGAGGATTGGGGAATTTCGAGGATATACTCCTTGCTGTCGGCCGCCGACAGTGTAGGCCTAGTTTCTTTTGGCAAGTACCAAGCCATACGGCACAATTCCATATTGTTGTTCCTCTACTTGTCACACAGGCATAATGACAGCTTAAAACGTTAGGGAGCAGCACATTTTTACAGTTATTCCAAGTGTTCACCACTCATGCAACAACTGAATGGAGAAAAAGCCAATCTTACTCCTGAGATCTGCCAAATTTTGGATGAAGAAATATTTTGGTTTTGCTATGAGTGACAAAAAAGGCAATATTTATTTAATATTAATGCAAGCTCTGCCAAAAAGAGTGCATTTACTTGGTAGTAGCAGTCCCATTCATAATTCATAGTTTTCAGTTGTCATCACAATCTTATGAAAACAAACGGCCACCTGGAGGGCAAAAGAGCGATTCTTTTGCATCCCTCCAGTCATTTTTATTATGTTGTTTCACCAAAATGCTGGTTAGTTGTTGTTCAATCAGATTTAGTGACCAATGAGGAGGTAAGCCTGGGTTGTGCAATTACAGAATCCTGCCCAAGAAAGAAAACTCAAAGCGGAGGCCATTGTGAACTGCTAATATTACTAGTTGCCACAGAAAGGCTGGTAACTGTAAATGATTAACATAATCAATATTTGGTTGCTCGCTGAATAGCATTCATCTTTGCTTTGACAAAGAACTTTTTTTTTGTCCTTCATCTCTTAAACAACAGCATTATTGACCAACGTACGTCAATTGAAAATACATATAACTATCCAAACTTGTATGAATTGATCCTGGCAGCAGTTTCAGGGGTCTTCACAGACAGCCAGCAATATTAAATGTGAAAACTGTAAAAACTTGGGATACATTAGGGACTTGGCTTGGCTGTTATTAATGAATGTGCAGTGGGTGCTGTGCATCGATCGGAAGTGCCTTTAACTTGGGGTTTGTTGGCATATAATTCTTGCTCAGAGAGGCAACCTAAATTGAAACAAATGCAAAAATGACTGGCTTTGTATGGCAGCTTTGTGGAATGGCAAGTATTGACTACTAGTATAATGAAATGGCCTTTTGCCCTCCAGGAGAGTGCTGCAGTCATGTGACTGAAAATTATGAGTAGCGTCATGTGAGAGCAATGAACATTGCAGATATCCTTAAAAGCATCACTTGTTCATCATGATTCAGCCCCAATAAAACCAAGAACAGAACAACATTAGTTCTGATCTGTATTTAAGTTGTTTCTCTGTGATGTCCCAGGTCCAGGTGTTGTATTGCCATCACCAGGGATGGATTTGCCCTGGTGAAGCTCATAAATAATTGATGAATTGCTTGTGAATTTTGGCGATTAATCGAACCACTAGTCATAGTGACTGAAGAAAAGATTTCAATGAAGCAAGAAACTCGTGTCATTTGGAACTAAAACTTGTTTCTGTTTACTTTCATAATTTTGGCACAAAAATGCTGCAAATGCAAAAAATAAAAAAATAAACAAAAATAATCAAAATTCAGCACTAACAATCTTTTGTAATGGAATGCCGAGAAACAAAAATGGTTAGGGGAGAAACAAAAATTTTTTTCTGGATCACGAACTCATTGACCAGAAGTGTGCTACATCTGATGGTGATGCCTAGAACTCCTGATTATCTGTGATGCCTAATGTCAGCTGACCCCTACCTCCCCCTACCTGAATTATAAAAAAATGTTTTATGACAGAGCAACTGTTCTGATGCATGGGACAAACTTTTGCATCAAATACAAGTGGATATAACTATATTTGAATCTTTTTGATTATTAAAATGAGGGGGCTAAAAAAGTACATTTCTATTCAGTCTCCAAACCAAACTGAAAACAAACTGAAAGTTTTTTTTTCTGTCTGAGGCCTGAAACAATCATCACATATGAAGATATCAATACAACAAAGGGAAAAATAATGCAAACTCATCCTCACAGACTCTCTGTTTTCAATGTCAGCTCGTGACATAATGTTGCACATTATGCTACACTCAAATGTATATTATCATTAATTGCATTGGAGTTTGATTATATTTAATATTATTAACTATTGCCAATCAATCCATGAGAAAATTGAAGACCTGTGTGCAAGAAGTACCTAAGTCACAAAATAATACTTTTGAGATTTTGGGGGTTAAAGTTTTCAAAACACATTGCAGATCATGACAATGGACAATGGAAACGCACCAATACACAGGACTTGAGCGCTTCTTTGCAGAAATCTTTGGTATCAGATGATGCTCTGGCCATTGTGGCTTTTAATACTGGTGTCAGCTCATTTTTTGCAAAATGTGACTTAAGTACTTCTTGCACACAGGTCTTCAATTAGTGTTCTTGTTCTGCATCCCGGGGATAAATGCTGTTCGTGTGTGAACAGATGGGTGGACGGGCATGACCGAAAATAACAGTCAATCTTTTGTGCAGCTATTCAGCTGAAATTTGGCATGTACATTACTAAGTAGCAAGACTCAACACATGTCCTAGGTTTTGATGCATGCTCCATTTTGACCTTGGTTTGACCTCTATGATAAGGCCACACCCCTAAATGTTATGAATACCTTTAAAAATGTTCTTCAAATCTACTTGAAAAGGGAAGCTAAAACGAGGCATGCATGTTCCTTCCCATGAGTACATCAGTTATTTCAATGCATTCTGATCTAATTTCGAATATGGCCGTCACCACGACATCTTGAAAATTCCATTTTACTCACTAGTTTATCAATTCTGCCACAATTTAGCTGAAATTTCATATGTACATGAATATTTTAAAAAAGCTTCTCCTTCAAAATTACTTGACTAAAGGAGCTTAAACTTGGCATGCATGCCATTTTGACTCATTAACCTCCGCCAAGGAGGTGTATGTTTTTGCTGGTGTTTATCTGTTTATTACTTGCCGAAATCAAAATTTTTTGTATGTTTGTTTGTTTGTTTGTCTGTTTGTTAGTAACACGCTTTTTTACCCTTTCATTATCGTTTATGTTCATGAAACTACGCTATGTGATATAGGAGGTTAGTCGCCAGACGCCTATACTTTGTTTAGTCCCTAGGTCAAAAGTCAAGGTCAAGGTAACCAAAAACATTAAAACCACATTTTGGTTCATAACTTGCTACTATTACAGCTAGAGACTTGAAACCAACTCCATTCAGTTCATTCTGTTTCAGAGATCTGTGCATGATTTCGGCAAGTCATCATTCTATGAATGACCTTTCATCTGCCTGTTTGTCTGTTTGACTGTTAGCAGGATATCTCAAAAACGGCTGCATAGATTTTAACCAAACTTTGCAGAGTCTTAGAGTAGCACAAGAGGAACAAGTTTTTAAATTTTGGCATATCTAGGCCAAAGTACAGTTGAGATATATGCCAAAGTTCAAATCCAGCTATGCTGGCAGAGATTTGAAGTCTTTCCAATGGGCCGGATTTCCAATCGGCGTGCTTTTGGGTTTTGCTGCCACCTGGTGGTGGAATACTCTACATTACCCTACATCAGCCAACGAAAATAACTAATGCCTTGGCATGGCGGAGGTGCTGCGCTCTCTGAGTGCTCTTGTTTGCCAATCAGTTCTGCAGCCATTCAGCTGAATTTTTATATGTAAATACTAAGTAGTCAGTGAGCTTTAATTGTCGATGTGTGTTCACACTGGCCCATGAAGCCCTTAATCTTGTTAGGTATTGTGTGTACTGGCATTTTGTGATCAATTGACTTGGTAATTCTGTACAATTTATAACTGATGTTCAAGCTTGCATCATGAATCTTATGTCTCATGCATGTTTGTGGAATTAAAATATACTAAGTAGGATTTGTGGTTGCAGTTTGTAAACGCAACATTCAAAATTGGCCCCTCCTCCAAAGCTTTACGATATCAGAGGCATGTTGTTGCAGTACAGCAGCTATGACCCTTCCTCACACTCTGGGCACCCTGGCTGGGGGCAACACACCCACTGCTTAATGGCTAACACCCAGAAATGTCCCGTACAAAGGAAAATAAGAAAATATAGGCAGATGGCAGGGTGTGTGTGGATACTGACACTAACCACGCACTTCAAATGGGTCATAAGTGATGATTGAGAGATAATTATTGAATTGGTCATTACACTGGCTTTGAGGAAATAATACGTGTCAAAGTCCAATGAAATATGGTCCACACTATATATGGCATTTCGATAGTGAAATTTTCACTATTAAACTCCTCAAGTGTATAGTTTGTGCTTTATAACCATTCTTTTTAAGAAAGTCCCAAATATGAATGGTGGTGAATTGGCAGGCTGACAACACCGAACAGCAGTGCCGTTAATTGTTAGCACGGACAATTGTTGTTGCAACTGTACACTTAACAACAAACAGACTGGGATGCACGCTTCTCAAAGTGACTGGTGCAATACCAAAGTGGAATGTTCATTCACATGTTAGATACTAAATATGTGAATACGTTCTTCACTGAACATCCAATTGATGCGAAAATAATCAGTACTTCTGGTAATTCACAACCATGCTGTTCCTATGCATTGTAGACTAGAAACACCTATCCTTCAGTGTGTGAATAGATAGTGACTGATATAAAGAACAAGACGCAGAGTCATATAAAAAGCAACACAGACAGTAGTAGGTTGTATTAAATGTTCTAGATGTTTTATTAGTGTTGGTTTCATTTCCCTCTGACATGTTTTCTACAGTTGTTGTTTCATGATTTTTTTTTTCAGTTCCTCTTCCAGAATGTTCTGAGGCAAGGCAGGCCAAAGCCATTGCTGATCTGATCCCCAGTAGAGCATCTTCTGGTATGGACACTATGCGACACGATCATTACCCGCAGCAGCTGCAGTATCAGTAGCATTGTTGTTTCAGCTAACTTTCTTTGCGGTGGCTTACTTAAAACACAACGAAGTATTCTGAAACCGAACAGGAAAAAATTTGAGGCAGTTCCTCTCTGTGTCACTGTTTCCATTAGTCTGATTCTTTTGATAATTGTTCTTGTCCTTCTTTAACATATTTTTATTCAAATGGAGAAATGTCTGTTTTCTACAACACACAGAAATATGGATTCAGGGGTGAGGTGGACACCAAGGACAATGGTTCACACAGTGCACACGAGAAACAAACTGGGATGATAGAATTTGGGGGGGAGGTGGGTGTTTGGCCATACCTAGTGTAAGATGTGGCTACCCCACACCCCGTCCCTGCTTTCAGTGAAAAATAAAAATCAAATCTATACAAAACAAAAAAACAATATCACTGAACTGAGAATTACATCGGGAGAAAAGATAAAATGGACTCCGCTCCTCTTTTTAGCAGTAGTAGGTGCATGTTTCAGGCTGACTTAGATCGATGATAAAATTATTGTTTTTATTGTATTTGTGTTCTCTTTGAGAGTGACCCATGAATAGAGAAAAGGGGATAAGGAATGATATGGGATAAAGTCTTATACACAGGACTGAGAATAGTCCTGTTATTCAATGGCTCTTCTCCTTCATAGTAACAACAAACGGCTGCTGTGCAGAGGTGTGTTGATTTGGGTATATGGTGCTTCAGTGTGTACGTACAGTGTCGTAACAGACAGGAAACATGTTCAGAGGGTGGGCAGGGGCATTGACGGCTCTGGTTATAACGCAACGGGGGGTTGGGGGGCAATTATTGCTTCCTTTCCTTTTTCTATCCTCTCTCGTACCCTGATCCTGAGTGTGTTCATGATTGAGGGGAGAGTGATTTGTATAATTTATGTTTTTGTCCTATTGTTTATCTATGAGGGACATTAGGTGGTGCATATTGAAAGGGACGATGTGAAGCAGAAGAAATGGAGGATGGAGGAGGGTGAGTATAGAAGTGTTTCGCTGATCAATAATAAGTCTCCTTTTCCACCCAACCTGCAAGGAAAGAGAAAGAAAGAGAGATATACAGCATTAAATTAAGGTTCATCTGAGGGTGAGCTGATTTGCATTAATTGATGTGGAAACTAAAGTGATAGGTAACAGCCATTTTGTGTGCGAAAACACATTATGAATCTGTGCAGGAAGATTGGAAAAAGCGCTAAGCAAGAGAATTTCTGATGAGATCATGTTTCCTGGCAGAGAAAACAGGATTTGGCCTAAAAGCCACAGAGCATGTTGGGGGGTTAATTTTGGGGGGTTTCTCAAAGTCATTTGTGCGACAGAAAAAAACCTAAGGAACCCCTTACAGCACCGTGTGCTGATGTTGACAAAAAATTCATGTACTTTACTTGGCTAAGGGATGGGCTGCCACCTACTGGCTGCTATATACCACTGCGCGTATTCTGTCTTTTCTCGGAAGTCAGCCATCCAATTACGGCTGAGCCCATCTCAGAAAGTTTACTTTCCTGGCAGAAGAGTATTTATGTTGGATGTTTTGATTATTACTCGGACCGATAGGCACCGAGTCTAAAAAGGGCTCTGTTTTTTTTTTCTCCATGTCGCGATTTACCTTAGGCTCTGTTACCAATGCAGCGCATGCGCAAATTCTAGTCAAGAGCACGAGATGAAAAGCTCATCGGCCCGAGTAAATGCTATCTGTAGCCTCTTCTTGTTAGGTATAGTTCGCTTGTGGATGTCAAATTTTTAAAATGTGTATTGGAAATAAAAAAAATACATATAGCATGTGTGCTTCAGGTTCAGTGTATGCTTGTATGTGTGCATTGGTGAGTGCATGCATGTGTGTCAGAGTGTGTGTATGTATTGGTGGTGTGTGCTGTGTTTGTTTGTGTGTGTGACTGTGTGTAGGGGCGTATGATGTACTCTCGTATGTTTGCATACATGAGTGTACGTACTCAAGCATGTACGTACGTGCATGTGAGAGTGCATATGTATGTGTTGCTCGCGTGAGCAAGGCTGCTTGTGTTTGTACCTCCAGGGTTCCTGCGCAGGAGTAGTTTTCGTATCTCATCATACACAAAGATGAGGAAACTGTAGGGGAAGGCGCAAAACCACCAGCTGGGCCTGAAATGGAGGGAGAAGGAGGGTTTATATATGGCCATGGGGCACCACATTCCCACAGAGGTAAACTTTACTGCTCTAAAGTTTTATGGCCCATTATTGGGAAGGTAAACAGCTTCAGGGAGCCTGTTATTGACTGGTGTGCCTCACAGAAATTAACCTGAATGCATAACGGTGTATTGGATTGTATTTTTCTCAGGTAAGACATTAGCACATTTGCTCAAACAATTAGGACTATGGAAAATCAAAGTTGTGAATTAAGCTGCTGTATGACAGTCCTCTCATAGTTTCCATTCTTTTATCATGCTGGTTCGTGAGAAGATGAGTCGGGATTGACTCTACCAAAGTCAGCATTTTTGCCACACAGCATTATAAAGCCCAGCATCCAACCAATAAATATGGCACTACGGTGTTTGTTGGGCTTTGGCGCATTTTAGCATGTTTCATTCATTTTTGTCATTGATTCATTACAGTAACCAAACACGTGTTCCAGTCCTAAACTGCCAGCACATTCCAGTCAAACTGACAAATCCTGCAGACTCTGTGGTTCTTCAGTACCAGTGTGGGTTTACATGCAAAAAAAAAAAAAAAAAAAGGTCTTCTGTGCTTGCTGCAGGTGTGTTTCAGTGTGTGTGTTATTAGGGGCTTACTCACTTTAGAGGATACATTCTGAGGGCCACGTCCATGCCTGGGCAGTAGGACAGGAAGGCAGCCAGAGCCGTCTCTTCAAACAGCCCAAAGATCAAAATCTTGTTCCTGTGGAGACCACAATGGCAGATTGAGACTTGCTATTGGCAATAAGACACACTGAGACGCAGGTATAGACAACTCGTGCACTCATACAAGCAGACGAACACAGAGCGGCAGAGAGACAGAAGAAGATATATTCTTAGAAAGAGGGACTTGAAGAGATTCAGAGAGAGACACCGTGGACTGGGATAATCAGAGAGAAAAAGACTGAGAGCCATTCAGAGAGAGAGAGAGAGAGAGAGAGAGAGAGAGAGAGAGAGAGAGACAAACTGGAAGACATTCATAGAGAGACTCACACTGAGACATTCAGAGAGAGACAGTCAGGGAGTCATTTAGAGACTGACTGGGAGACATTCAGGAAGAGACAGACAGATGAGTATATGCTCAGAGAAACAATGAGGAAAAGGCAGTCTGAGTGAGAGAGACTCACACGGAGACATTCAGAGAGAGACAGTCAGGGAGTCATTCAGAGACTGACTGGGAGACATTCAGAAAGAGACAGACAGATGAGTGTATGCTCAGAGAAACAGTGAGGAAAAGGCAGTCTGTGTGACGGGATCTGAGCAGCAGAGATGATCAGACGCACTTACTTCATGCCCTGCTGGAAGACAGAGTTACGCCTGGTCTTGCAGATGATGACATCGGCCCACTGCACCACCACGATACTGACAAAGAAGGCTGTGTGGCACGTGAACTCCACTATCTTTCTCTGCTCGTATGTCTGAGGGAGGAGGTGTCCACAAGAGAGCAAATTAAGAATCAAATTCATCCAGAATAGGGCTTAATCATGAATTTCCGCCCCATAATGAGTAGTTTTATTCCTGCTATTGATTACACTGTCAGCATCATTTATGTGTCTTGGCAGTGTGACAACTAACATTCTCTCATGCCAGTATAGCTGGCATGAACTGGATTTTCAATTTCAAAATGAACTGAGTGAAAGACAGAGAGCAAGAGAGGGAGATTGGGGGAGGATGGAGGATACTGAGTGACAGGAGTTTCAATGTTATATGTCCATGGACCACTCTTTGCTTCCCCCAGCAGCACCGAATGCGTGAAAGCTGGCAACCCTGAATGAGTTAGAAGAAGTTTTGAACATATATACCATAGAGTTGTCTCTTGCTAATTAGCTCAGTGAGATAAAACATAGTCTCTTGTGCCAGAAATTGTGAGTTCAAGCCTCAACTGCTGTAAAATGCACATTAGAATGGCACCTTTTTTTCGTTTACCTACACCCTGCTTGTTGCTCAGAATTGCCTAATTTTGCCTAAAATTGCCCGGCCCTGACCATGGCTGCGCAGCAGCTATAGTTTAAAACTTGGGTTTACCAGCTCTGTATATATGAGAAACCCAATAAGAGTGGCCCTGTGATAAAGGAAAGGAGCTCACTGAAGAACGACCTCTCTGGGATCCACACTGGCTTTTTTTAGTTTGTTCATTTTTTTGTAAATGAAGCAGTCCATTTTTATAAACATTGTTTTTGCTTTTTACGTTGGACCCTAACATAGAGCCATAGACTTCTTCAAGTATTTCACTCCAAAGCTGCAATGCTTTCTTAATATTTATTCAGTGTTTCATGTGGACCATGTTAACCTGAATTGTGAAAGATGGATGGAGAGGGAGACGGGGACAGTGCTAAGCTACTCACCCACTCTTGGCCATAGCTGTCCTCCAGGTCGTTTATGGCTCGATCATCCCATTCAAGACGGATTCCTACAAGGAATGTGGGGAGGAAGCCATTTTCTGCCAGAATAACGAAGTAGCTGAAAAACCCACCCAGAGCTTGAATCATACCTGCAGAGAGAAGAGAGGAAGAGAAAAGGTTCAGAGTTTGAGTGGGGGGGTAGATGATATATTTCTGTTGAAGAGAATAAACATGGCACCACTTATGAAAAATTACCATGGTTCCAAGCTATAATTACCCTATCGTAAATGGATGGTATTTTCGCCACCATAGTGTAGTATTACTATACTGCCCTATAATGGAAGACTGCAGTATCTGTATATGTTCACCTATTGCAGATACTGCAGTCTTCCATTGTAGGGCAGTACAGTGATACTACAGTTATTCAAACTACAGCAATACAGTTGTGTGGACTATAGTAATATCATGGTACTGTTGACTCTGGTAATACTATAGTTATAATGTGATGGCTATAGTACTACTCTAGTTTTGCCATGCAAACTACAGTAATTCTATAGTTATGCCAACAATACTATAGTATTACTAAGAAATTACTATAGGATATTTTCATAAGGGACTGCACAACAATATTCAGGGAAAAAAATAACCTCACCACCTGGGGTCAGAGTTCAAAGGTAAGGAGTCGGGTGCATGAGGCCCTGAGAGGTTGGGAGGGACGCACCGATCTGTCCGTAGGCGATACTGATCAGTCTCTCGTTCACCAGTTTGTCCACACGGGGGTTCCTGGGCTGGCGCTTCATGATGTCGCTCTCGGCTGCTTCATAGGCCAGGGAGATGGCTGGCACCTGAGGGCGCGAGGAAGTGGCTTCACTGAGATTTGTGCCCAGATTTTAGATGGCACCAAGATACACGGGTTATCAGGTGACATAGGGAACAAGAGAATTCCGTGTTTGTGGCATGTATGTGTCTTCCTACGTGTACTTGTGTCTGATATTGAAAATGTTGGCGCGTGTGTGTGTGTTTGTGCGAGTGCATGTGCGTCTGCAGCTCGTACCATGTCGGTGCCCAGGTCGATACACAGGATGGTGATGGTGCCGAGGGGCAGCGGGATGTTGATGATGATGAAGAGGAGGAAGGGCGTGATCTCGGGGATGTTGCTCGTTAGGGTGTAGGCGATGGACTTCTTCAGGTTGTCAAAGATCAAGCGACCTGTAGGAATGGAAACCGCAGCAACTTCAGCCACCTCTCCCAGTTTTTATTCTCTCCTCCCCCTCTCAGTCTTTCTCCTCCACCCATTCCTTTACCATCTCTGCTCTTTTGCCTTTCTCTCTGACCATCACTTTCCAAATATTTATGATTCTCCATTACAGTTGGCCTGCTCTTCTCTCTGCCTACCTATCCATCTCTCTCATACCCTCCATCCCTCCCTGTCTCTGACTCTATCTCTCTCCCCTTCTTTCTCACCCTCTTCCACCCCGGTGACAATGGAGGCAAAGTTGTCGTCTAGCAGAATCATGTCAGCTGCCTGTTTGGAGACGTCAGAGCCGGAAATCCCCATGGCGACGCCGATGTCGGCCTTCTTCAGGGCAGGAGAGTCGTTCACCCCGTCCCCTGTCACAGCCACGATGGCACCCTGTGAGGAGGGAGGGCAGGGCAGGGTAAGCGCTCAGGTACAATTATGAGGACACTGATGCACCCTCTAAAGAGGGCTGAGGCTAATACTCCACACAGAACATGTAATGCACAATGGAGTTTCTCAATACTCATTTCAGCTTTTATTTTGAAAGAGGGGTGATGATACACTGATTTTGTAAACTGTGAATACCTCCTTCACTAGAGCCACATTATCTGTGAGTGAGCTTTTTCAATAGGAAAGGGCAAGAGCAAGATCACATCAAGAGGTTCTGAAGATCAGGTTACTGAAAGATCAAACTTGTATACTGCTGTCAGAATGAGTATTCATTTGAAGTAAGGTTTACAGTCTTAAACTCACCTGATACTGTTCACTTAATTTAGCAGCACTGGTCAGATGCCAATTCGTTTTTTTTTTTTTTTTTAAATTTGGCATCTCCAATCCCACCCGAATCTGGAACGCCCAAATCGAGAACTATGTACAGGGCTTGCTCGTATGCAACCCCATGTCGCCAACTTGGGGGAGAGGAACAGTTCGCTGCTCTCCTCCAAAGTACGCGCCCATCAACTACTGCTTCTTTGCACTCATAGGTCGAAACTTCACAAGTTCAGAAGGAGGGCGTAGGATACCCGAACACGAGCAAGCTTAGAATCTTACTGACCAGCACCCGACTGGCCAACAGGAGGCGCTGGAGCAACGAACAAAGCTGCATTTTTCTAATATCCCAACCTGTCAGTCCCTTCCCAATTTATTTCCCTGCAGCGCGAAGCCAATTGTGCGCTGCTCTGAAAAGGCTACCGACCACTGCTGGCTGGTACGACCGGGGATCGAACCCGCGTCGTGGTGGTCACTACTGCACCGCAATATAGTGCCTTAACAGAGTGAACCAACCCGGCAGCCTAAAATAGTTTTTAAAGCATTTTTGGTTTAATACCAACAGAAGTGTGATTTGTCTGCGTCTGCGGTAAGGACTGTGTTATAACGGAGTGGTGTTTTTGCAGCATATTTGGTCTCGGTTTTGTGTGGGGTACGTTGGGTTTGCTGTAGGTGTGTGAGAAAGGGCCAGGCCAGCACAGGGAAGAGCAGGATGGGCTACCTGTCTCTGACAGCCTTCCACTATGATCAACTTCTGCTGGGGAGAGGTGCGGGCGAAGACGATCTCGGTGTGGTTCCGCAGAATTTCGTCGATCTGGTCCTGGGAGAGATCCTTCAGGTCAGTGCCGTGGATCACACAGGCCTTGGCGTCCCTGTGACAGGTACAGTGGAGTTTGTAAGTATTCAGACAGTGACACCCTTGCTTTTTTGGCCCTGTACCTGAGCGCACTGGATTTGAAACCCATGAGTAAAAGGTTAAAGTAGAGACTGCCAGCTGTTTTATTTTAGTGTTTACAACCATATAATGAGGATCAGAAAGTAATTGCAGCCATTTTCATCCTGTCATTGTCCAGATACTTACGAATATGCGCAACCACCTGCTCATGCATACAAACACAGAAACAGGATGACCAGTGTACGTAACAGCAATGGTAAGGTCGGCAGTTGGCCCTGTAGTGAGGACTCAGATGAGCATGAACGTGCATGTTTGTTCTTATTTTAGAGTGTGTGAGCGAGTATGCACATTACCTTGGGTTGACCTGACTGACAGGAATATTTAGCCTAGCAGCGATGTCTTCCACAGTCTCGTTGCCCTCAGATATGATGCCGACACCCTTGGCGATGGCCTTGGCTGTGATTGGGTGGTCTCCTGTCACCATGATGACTTTGATCCCGGCCGAGCGGCACTTGCCCACGGCATCGGGCACCGCCGCGCGGGGAGGGTCGATCATGGACATCAAGCCCACGAAGCACAGGTTGTCTGTCTGAAAGTTGACATCGTCGCAGTCGAAGGCAAAGCCCTTAGGGTACTGGTCTTCAGGCATGAGCAGGTGGCAGAACCCTGGTCAGGAAGGAGACGACCGCAAAGGTTAGACCGTGTGAGGGACCGTAAGCTGCATTACCACTTACCGATTAAGTACTAATATTTTAATTAACTGTGCTGATATTATGGATTATTTACACCAAAAGTATTACTCTATTTAGATGATATTGTTGGAATGCTACAAATAAGCCATGATCTTATCTCAAATTAATGCACATTGTTTAAATAAATATCTGCTTTCTCTCATCCATCTTAATTACTTGTTTATATTTTTTGTAAATAATAGCATTGCCAGAGTTGACTGCTCTCTGCATCTCTCCCAGACACCTCTCCACCTTATGGCAAACATCAGAATTTTTCAGTATGAAAGCAAAATTGTGAAGTTACAAAAATTATACACCAGAAATGTAAACAATCGCATTATTTTACGGCCCGGCAGGACCTGCATCCTTATGCTTGACCGACTGTTACCGTTATTTATGCAATAAAGGTTTGCAAACTCAATTGCAAGCATATTTTGTAAAATGTACATAGTTTACTGCGTATCTCTCTCAAACCCCCCTGTCCCCCCACCCTTACCCAGCACCCGCTCCCCCAGTCCCCCCCTCCCCCCCCACCCTTAACCAGCACCCGCTCTCCCAGTCTCCCCCCCACCCTTACCCAGCACCCGCTCCCCAGTCCCCCCCCTTACCCAGCACCCGCTCCCCAGTCCCCCCCCCACCCCTTACCCAGCACCCGCTCCCCTGTCCCCCCCACCCTTACCCAGCACCCGCTCCCCCAGTCCCCTCCCAGCCTTACCCAGCACCCGCTCCCCCAGTCCCCCCAGCTCCAGGTAGGCGTTCTGGAAGGCCTCCTTCAGCTCCTCGTCCATGGGCTGCTCTTTCCCCTGCAGCAGGATGGTGGAGCAGCGGTCCAGGATGCGCTCAGGGGCGCCCTTCATCACCAGCAGGTAGCGGTTGTCGTTGGGGTCCTCCGTTTCGTGCACAGAGAGCTGCGGGAACGAGGGGGAGAGGGGAGGGGTAAGTTGGTCATCCATTCGGGCATCCATGAGGTCGTGACTGTGATATCTGTACTTCTGAGCGTTGGCACTGGCGTTAAGATAAGAGCTCAGGGGAGCACAGCACGACAGCTTTGGCAGCAGAGCACTTATACAACTACATATTTCAGCACAGCAGTCTGTGTCACTGTGCGGCAGATAAATGAGTGCTCGCAACAAACTCTCATGCGCTCTATCTCTCTCTCTCTCTCTTTCTCTCTCTCACGCACATCTCTTTTTTTTCAGTGTGCTGAGTATTAGATGGTCTGTCATCCCCTTACATCATACAGCAATTGCCTCTCATATGCTTGTGAACAAAAACATGTTCAGCATTCATTCAGCTTCATTACAGTTCAAATATCTGAAAACATCCAGGTTTGGCTAGTTTGGAGACCCACTGACCGGGAGTACAGGGGATGCGGCTAAGAGTCAACAAGCCCTGCAAAAACAATTTATTAAAATCAATAACGTATCTAAAAAGTATTAAAAGTACTGTGTGACAGTTAAATTTATTTTAACATGGCTGATTTAACACGAAATATTCTACTGTGTAGCTTGTTCCCAGCACAGGAACAAAAGCCTCAATATATCTGGCACAGGGCAGTGATATATTGTGGCCAGCAGGGGGCACCCTGACCTGGTACTTGTTGGTGGAGTTGAAAGGGATCTCAGCCACTTTCTTGTTCTTGTCCCTCATGACCTTGACAGAGCCGCAGGAGAGCTCGATGCACTTGAGCAGGGCTGATTCGGAGGCGTCTCCTGCCACGTCCCGCTTCAGGATGGGCATGTTCTCCTGCCCCGCCTTAAACACAGCGCGGTTACACAGGGCCGCAACGCGAGCCAGGGACACCCACGTCACCGAGCTCTTATCGAAAGAGCTGCCTGGTGTGCGGGGAAGGGGAGGTGAGAGAGAGGCGGGGGGGGGGAGAGAAATAAATCACGTAATCTTATTTTCCATCATAATTTTAGTTAAATTCACACTTCTGTGAACTTCATTATCTGGGTGAATAGACCAAAAATAGACTATGGGGCGGCATGGCTCAGGTGGTAAAGCGGATGGTCTAGGAATCAGAAGGTTCCTTGAGCAAGACGCTGAACGCCGCACTGCTCCTGATGAGCAGGTTAGTGGCTTGCTCGGCAGCCTCCGCCATCAGGGTGAATGAGAGGCAAAATTGTAAAGCGCTTCGGGGTCATGTCATGTGACTAGAAAGCGCTATATAAAAATGCAGTCCATGCAGTCCAAAAAGTTCTGGGTTCTACATAACGAAATATTGAGAGACTGTCTCCTTTCCATTTTGACCACGGACATTACAGTTACAATAGCCAAACGGGTATGTGTTTAATGTACAATATCTAAGGTTTACTTGTGTTTGAATGATTGTTTGCAGTCAGTAACTGGTTTATTACAGTTGATGACATGTCCACTTGTGTGTGTGTGCATATGCATTTGAGTATCTGTGATTAAGTCAGTATGCCCCAGTCTCTCTCACCAGACTGGTCCTCGGTGGTGTCTGCCTCGTGGATCTGGTTGTCGAACCACATGTGGGCCACGGTCATGCGGTTCTGGGTCAGGGTCCCGGTCTTGTCGGAGCAGATAGTGGAGGTGGAGCCCAGGGTTTCCACAGCCTCCAGATTCTTCACCAGGCAGTTCTTACGAGCCATCCTCTTTGCCGTGAGGGTCAGACACACCTGAGGAGGGTGAGAGAGATGCTCAGGGAGTGTGAGCAGCTGATCGCTAGGGGGCAGTGTCTGCTCTGCTTGAACCATAGGGAAAGCCCTGTTTGTAGCTGAGAGTCTTAGGCCCCTCTCTCTTAAGGTCAGAAGAGGGTCAGCTTATGATTTCATTATTACATCTAGAAAGGGATTCAAATTAAACAAAATCCAGGGGCGATGGAAGCACACTGTATCGCCACCAGAAGAGCCCAGGCAGTCACAAACATACAAAGACACAGTAGGAGGCACATGTAAATACATAGTGAAAAAACACAGATAGACACACTGATAGAGACATAGTGGAGAGATACAGGCAGAAACAGCAGGAAAGGCATAGATAGAGACACAGAGACATATATAGACAAATAGGGAAGAGACACAGATAGAGACATAGCAAAAAGACTCAAATGGAGGCAGTGAAGAGACACAGACAAAGACATACTGAGGAGAAACAGATTGAGACATGGTGAAGTGACACAGATAGAGAAATAGAAACACACGGAGAGACACGACTGGACACACAGGGAGTGACACAGACATGGATAGAGACATAGTGGAGCAACACAGTAAGGGACAGAAAAACACAGAAGAGACATTTTGAAGAGATGCAGGGAGAGACAAAATTAAAGGTACAGGAGTCACCGCAACAGGGCGTGACTCTGACAGAGTCACAGTCAGAGACATAGAAGAGAGACACACACAGAGTCGCAGACAGAGACATAGATGAGAGACACAAACAGTCACAGAAAGAGACATAGATGAGAGACACAAACAGAGTCACAGACAGAGACATAGAAGAGAGACACACACAGAGTCGCAGACAGAGACATAGATGAGAGACACAAACAGTCACAGAAAGAGACACAGATGAGAGACACAAAGAGTCACAGACAGAGACTTAGAAGGGAGGCACAAACAGAGTCACAGACAGAGACATAGAGGAGAGACAAACAGAGTCACAGACAGAGACATAGAAGAGAGACAAACAGAGTCACAGACAGAGACATGGAAGAGAGACACAAACAGAGTCACAGACAGAGACATAGATGAGAGGCACAAACAGAGTCACAGACAGAGACATAGAAGAGAGACAAACAGAGTCTCAGACAGAGACATAGAAGAGAGACACAAACAGAGTCACAGACTGAGACATAGATGAGAGACACAAACAGAGTCACAGACAGAGACATAGAAGAGAGGCACACACAGAGTCGCAGACAGAAACATAGATGAGAGACACAAACAGTCACAGAAAGAGACATAGATAAGAGACACAAACAGAGTCACAGACAGAGACATAGAAGAGAAGCACACACAGAGTCGCAGACAGAAACATAGATGAGAGACACAAACAGTCACAGTAAGAGACATAGATGAGAGACACAAACAGAGTCACAGACAGAGACATAGAAGAGAGGCACAAACAGAGTCACAGACAGAGACATAGAGGAGACAAAAACAGTTACAGACAGAGACAGAGGAGTGAGACAGAGTCACAGACAGAGACATAGATGAGAGACACAAACAGAGTCACAGAGACATAGATGAGAGACACAGAGTCACAGACAGAGACATAGAAGAGAGGCACAAACAGAGTCACAGACAGAGACATAGAGGAGACAAAAACAGTTACAGAGACAGAGGAGTGAGACAGAGTCACAGACAGAGACATAGATGAGAGACACAAACAGAGTCACAGAGACATAGATGAGAGACACAGAGTCACAGACAGAGACATAGAAGAGAGGCACAAACAGAGTCACAGACAGAGACATAGAGGAGACACAAAAACAGTTACAGACAGAGACAGAGGAGTGTGACAGAGTCACAGACAGAGACATAGATGAGAGACACAAACAGAGTCACAGAGACATAGATGAGAGACACAGAGCCACAGACAGAGACATAGAAGAGAGACACAAACAGAGTCACAGACAGAGACATAGATGAGAGACCCAGAGTCACAGACAGAGACATAGATGAGAGACCCAGAGTCACAGACAGAGACATAAAAGAGAGACACAAACAGAGTCACAGACAGAGACATAGACGAGACACAGAGTCACAGACAGAGACATAGAAAAGACACAGAGTCACAGACAGAGACACAGGGAGAGCAAAAAGGTTCTCCTTGTGCAGCTGGTAGCAACACTCACAGTGACAGTGGCCAGCAGCCCCTCAGGCACGTTAGCCACAATGATGCCGATGAGGAAGATGACGGCCTCCAGCCAGGAGTAGCCCAGCACAATGGAGAGGATGAAGAAGGTGACGCCCAGGAAGACGGCCACGCCTGTGATCAGGTGGATGAAGTGTTCAATCTCTTTGGCAATAGGGGTCTTCCCGGTCTCCAGGCCGGACGTCAGGGTGGCGATCCTGCCCATAACCGTACGGTCGCCAGTGCACACCACAATGCCACGTGCTGTGCCTGTGAGACAGGGGTATGGTCAGTGCTGGTGCACATGGGCTACAGACACCATAGTACAGCCTGTTACCAAGCCTTAACCTCTGACAGAATTACAGACAGGCTTCATTATATATTTATTGCACCATCCATTATTTATGCAGGGGAGGAATCCTTGTGGAGAGTGACACCTCTGTTTTGAGGGATATACAATGGAGAAAATGATACAAACGAGTCTTTCCAAGAAAGGATCGTGCAGTGATACCTTCTCTTTTTAAGGTCATTTGTTTTTAATGTGCTTGCTTGTTTGTTTGGATACCACATCTGGAGTTTTACAGCTGAGATATTATTGAATCATCATTTAATGAGCATGATTGCACTAGCCTATTTTGGTTTTTATTTCTTTGAAACTTTCTTAGTCCTGCTTTCATTTTTAGAAAGCAGATATTGTTTGTTATATGGCTCTTTCATTGCTAGAGCTGAAATATACAATAAGAATATACAAGACTGTAGAAGACAGTTTTGAAAATACAAAGTTGCAAATGGAATGCATCAATTATTTGCCAAAATTGATTATACTAACTAATCATTCTGCCAAAAAAGAGAGAGATTCAGTTTGAAAGGATTTTGTTTGAATCTGCAACAGATTTAGAACAGGAGATTTATAAACGACCAGGGGATTTCATCGTTTAAATGAAATTTTTTATGCAGTAGGTCCTACATGCTATTTTGTTCATTCATTTACTATCTAATCCACTTATTCCAGGTCAAGTTCATGGGGGTGGGGCTGTGGCCAATGCCAAAATTCAATGGAAGCGAGGCAGGAACACACTCTGGGGTGTACACCCATCTGTCACAGGATTAACACGCCATTCACATGATGCAGTCATACCTACAGTATGGGCAGTATAGACTCCCCAGTTAGCATAGCCTGCATATGTTTGGACTGAGGGAGGAAATTGGAGTTCCTGGAGGAAACTTAAGCGAATAGGGGGAGAAAATGCAAATTCCACACAGAAAGTCGGCAAGACAGATTCAAACTGTGTGGTAACAACACTACCCACTGTGCCACTGAACTGCCCTTCGCTATTTTTGTATTAGAAATCATTGTGTTCATGAGGATTTGTCATGATAGAATGCTAGGCTGGCAACATCTTGCTTTTACATTGCTTCATCGCTTCCTCTGCTGGGCACTGATGGAGTCATTTCAAAGAAAACACTGCATCTTGTATGCACTATGCAGAACACATTGGACACACTTTTGAAAAAGAATATTTTTAAAAAAACAATGCCATAACCATAAACACACACTGGGGATGAGGGGGAGTCATTCAATATCACTCAGATAATGCCAAGTGCTTCCAAAACTCATTACAAGGACAGGTATTTTATCTGTGTGTCAGGACATTTAATCATATCTGCACATAATCCACTGTAAACACAAACCTGCTCTCATACGCCTGGAGACTCATAAAGACCCTCTGATCCAGTCGGATTTGGAGCGATTGAGAGACAGCAGCTGCCGTGTAATTGAAGGCACGAGGAGGGATTGTTTCTGAGCTTCTCAACTGTCTAGTGGCCTGGCGACCCCCCCAACCCCAAAATCCTCAAACCCAACCCTCCCCACTGTAAGGCACTTATTGGCCAAATATACAATGTTGAGCCAAAACATTCTGAACACTTGCAGTTGAAGTAAACCATGTTTATTATCTCGTAACAACTGCACATGTCAAAACCTTAGACTCAAGTGAGCAGTCGGTTCTTGTAGTTGATGCAATGCATGTAGCATAAATGGGGTCTGAGCAACTGTGACAAAGGCCAGATCATCATGGCCAAACGACTGGGTTGGAACATCTCTGGAGCAGCTAGGCTTGAGAGCGATGCTCCTGTTCAGCAGAGGTGGGTACCGACTGACAGTGGCCCAAGGGGGGACAAACCATGAACTGGCGCCGGAGTGTTGGGCGCACGTAACTCGTCAAAGCACCAGGGTGATGAAGGCTACTCTGCTTGGTCTGAGCCGACAGAAGTGCAGCAGGGGCACAAGCTGAAAAGACCGTCAGCGATGGTAATGGGAGGAATGTGCAAGACACACTGAGCATCACAACCAGCACTGTCTGGTGCTTTGGTGCCCATTCTAACCCCTGTACCTACATCGAGCACAGGACCTATACTTTGGAGCAATGATTACCTGATTAGACATGTCCCGTTTTTTGTACTTGTACATCGACCAAGTGCTTGTGTGCCATTTACCCATGGAAGAGATGGTACCAAGATACAGTGACGGAAGAAGACCTGCTAGTGGGTATGTGGGTGTCAATTTGACAGAGCTCATTTTACGGTACACAGAGGGCCACCACCATTTTGGGTAAGTGCTCACAGTGTTTTGGCTCATCGGTGCATGTGTGTTTGTATCGGTCAGTCTGGCTGGTGTTTCCTTCATCCTGTCATTCTATGGCTTTACTTACTGCTGTTTAAGCGCAGGCGGCGGAGAAGGGAGTTCTTTAGAAGCTGAACAGTATGACTCTTGATGAAGGCTAATCAGGCCTAAACGAGTGCCTGGTGAAGACAAGCAGGCTGGAAGATTATCTGATCTAAACTTCAGGCCCAAATAATGCCTGATCAAAATTTTCAGCCGTAACAGCATTCAAAATTAAATCAGAAACTGTATGGAATTTCTCTTTCTTCCACATACTTCACTTTGTCCTTTACTGCAGCAGAGCTTAGCAAGTGCTATTGCTGGTGTGTGGAGATGCAGACAGAGACAGAACATGGCACAGAGTGAGAGTCAGATAAAATTTAGGTTACCATCGGCAGGTTGGTTTTGCCACGTCAATACCATATTCTTTGGTTTGTACAAGAAGACATTGTGGGTTCTGAGGGTAGGACAGAGGTTTTGGGACAGGACTTGTAAGTATGGATGCTGCAGTGACTGTACCTTCTACACAGTTGGTGGAGAAGAAAGCTATGTTACGGGTCTCCAGTGGGTTATCATGGGTGCAGTCAGGTGACCGAGTCTGGGGTTCTGATTCGCCAGTCAGAGAGGAGTTGTCCACCTGTAACATGTATGGTACAAGGTCAGTGCTCATCATAGTAGATGTGATCTGGATAGATAAAATGGCAATGTGTTTACTGCATCGCTGTGTGTCATAAGTGTGGTTATACTGAAAGGGAGCAAAATAGAGAGTGTATAATACCAAAGTTCACAGATGGTGTTTAATTGAATGCAGCGAGAGCATAACATTCTTGTTCAGGGAAAGTGTAAAATAGCAGTGCATATGAAGTGAGCATAAAATACCAGAGTGTATGGAGGGAGTGTAAAATACCAGAGTTTACAGGGAGAGAAAGTAATATGCTGGACTCTAGAAAGAGCATGAAATTCCAGATTTTACTTGGTAAGAGTGGAGAGAGAGAGAGGCAAAGTTTACAGAGAAAGAAAGTAATGCAGTACAGTTTGGGGTACATGTAAAATGCTAGTTTTTACGGAGTAAGTGAAAAGTAATAGTGTATAGAGGGAGTGTAAAGTACTACAGTTAATGGAGAGAGAAGGAAATGTCAGAGTGAACAGGGTAGGAGAGGGAATAGAGTTAAATACCAAAAATTAAGAGAAAAAGGGTAAAATTCCAATGTTAAAATGCCAGATATAATTTGTATAACAAAGAAAGTTCGATGTCACAGAGTAAAGAGAAAGCATGAAATCTCAAAGATGAGAGAGAAATTGTAAAATGAGAGTAAAATTTTAGAGTTACTAGAGAGAGTGTAAAATGTAAGTGTGTGGGGATTATAAAGTGTGTAAGGTTTAACAGGCATACGGGTGGTGTGTCTGCCTGAGCACCTTGCAGCCGTGAGAGGAGACAATCCGGAGGTCAGCAGGGATTCTGTCTCCACCCTTCACCTCCACCAGGTCTCCGGCCACCACCTCCTCAGCATTAATCTGCATCTTCTCCCCCTCGCGGATCACCAGGGCTTGCTGCAGAGAGAGAGAGATGCTTATCTTACAGCTGAGCATACACATATACACGCATTCACACACAATCAAACTCACACACAGACGTATGCACACACACACACACACACACACACACACACACTTATGCACACACACACATGCACTAAGACACACACACACATATATATACACACACACACGCACACACACACACACAGACGCACTCGTACACATCCACTTGTGCACATGCATGCCCTTATGCACATACGTACACACACACATGCAAATGCACTCATGCATGCAGACACACAAACACGCAAATATTTATACACACATGAAGGAGAAACACAAAGTGATGAGTAGGATGTTCTCACACATAAGAACAGAGGATGTTTACACTCAGAGAGAAGAGGTACACTGGAGGAAGAGGGCACATGGGGTGGGGTGGGTATGGTGGATCAGAGGGGC
The DNA here is from genome assembly GCA_029692085.1 of Gymnothorax javanicus. NCBI lineage: Eukaryota > Metazoa > Chordata > Actinopteri > Anguilliformes > Muraenidae > Gymnothorax > Gymnothorax javanicus. The sequence continues at coordinate 44,631,160 of CM056193.1, forward strand.
AGTAGGAGAGAGGGAAAGAGTACAGACTGAAAGCAGAGGAATCCTCGCACCTGCGGCACCATGTTCTTGAAGGACTCCATGATCTTGGAGCTCTTGGCCTCCTGGAAGTACGAGAAGCAGCCGGTGATGATGACCACAGCTGACAGCACGATACCCAGATACAGCTGTGTGGGAGGAGAGCCGAGGGAATAAGCGTTTCATCACATGCTTTAAACATCAGGGGTGCTTCACAAGCACATGAGGACCATGTTTCAAATGTTACAGGTGCTATTCTCGCAGTCGGACATACCATGTGACTTCCATGATAACAGCGGTGGCCATGACAGTTGGGGGATAAACGAACAAAATCGTGGGATGTCAGATTTGTCTGTAGCATACCATTTCAATGAGGAAGCACTTGAAAGGTTGCACAAGCAGAACAGGAAAGAATAAACACTTGTGAGTGGAGTGGCATTTCACACGCGATACATATGTATAAGGCATGAGATGACAGCCTGAACAGCTGTGTCAATAAAATGGTAGAACACCACAGACGAGATGGACTGACTTCAAATTCTTGCTTGCGACCATCCAACCAGCGCATTATCAAGTAGGATAATGAACTATCACTAAGCTAGCTTGCCGTTACAAACGTGTTATGAGGGTCACAAATTAAAGGTTGAATCTGAAGATTTCCTCGTTATCCTACTGTGATTCTAATGTAATACATGTTGCTTTTGCATTTTTGCAGCCAGCTAAATTCAAATGCAAAGGTTGCTGTTTTGTCTCATCTGGATTGCCCCTTATCTGTATTGCCCTGCTAGCTAGCTAGCTATCGTGAAGCTGAGAAATATGGGAGCTGCTGTTGCTACTGCTGGGTCTGTCTCGCCAGATCTGACTGACTGTCAAGCTCGTTCGGTTTTTGCTCTTAAGTGCACAACACTGCTAGGAGAGACACCAAAGGCTAAGCGAAAGGGGCATTATGTCAACTTTTGCCGTTGAACGGGTGTGTTTTTTAGGAGCACAATGGCAAACATGAGGGCACGGCGGCTTTTGCTGTTATGTCAACCCTGATGACTTACATGGTGATTTGATGAGATAATGGTAGACATCTTTATATTCAATTCCTGGCCATCACTGAGGGTTGTTGACCCATTTATTGGCTGGTTCCTTATAGGGGCACTTGTTGATTCCAATTAAATTAATTTCGTCTAAATATCCAGACTGAGCTTCGGGAGGTAATTGTTCCTGATATTCATAGGACATTGTTTCAAATTATTAACTTCAATGACCGTAAAATGATAGTATAAAAAGAGTGCCCGGTGAGTGCATGTTGATCAGAACTTCTCTCTTGCTATCCCCCAAGTGTAATGGCGGATGTTTTTTCACATGATTGTGACATCACGCCGACTGCGAGAATACAAAAGGCCTCTGCTTCATGCTTCATGTAACTACTTTGGTTCTCATCCTTTAGGTGCCAGTTGACCAATACTGAATTAATTAAGCGACCAAAGATATTCCAGCATGAATCCTTGGAACCCAAGCACTAAAAAAAAATCGCAAAATTCTGGACTTTACGACCGGCTTCTCTGTTAATAGACTGCACGCTCAGTGCATTCTGTAATGCCACTCTTTGGCAATATAATGGCGAGAGTTGTTTCATAAATAAACTGGAATTTTATTTACCAAAGGTCTACCCCTAAAAAGCACTACAGTCGTGACTCACGTTGTCCCCGGCCGGCTCGTCCTCAGTCGCGGCCTGGATGGCGTAGGCCAGGAAGCAGAGGATGGCTCCGAGCCATAGCAAGATGGAGAAACCTCCAAACAGCTGGCGGCAGAACTTCACCCACTCGGGCGTGGTGGGAGGGGGGGTGAGGGCGTTGGGTCCGTCCCTGAGCAGAAACTCTGCTGCCTTCGCATTGGTCAGACCCTGTAAAGGACAGACGGCCAGACCAATAAAAAAGAACCTGGAAAAAGTGAACCTCTGGCACTTCAAGTTTCACTTTCTCCATTGGTTTCTTGGAGTACTGATCTTGGGGTGAAATTATATTACAAGAAAGAGCAGGCCGCAGCTCTCACAAGAAGCTCTGAGGCAGATGTTGAACCCACCAATATTATAACTTTTACTCAGCAGAATAATTAAAATTGTTATTTTATTATTATAATAGTGAAATTGCATGGTGGATCTTTTCTCAGGGAGCAATGTCTACTCTATATTTTTATATAAAGGAGAAAACATTGGCCTGCTAGCTAAATACGCCCCTGTATACGGTTCTGTAATGGTGTATTTGCAAAATGAATTTGGTTATTACGAGTCTTTTTAGAGCAGGTCAGTTGTTAGTTTCATAATGCTCACCATAATTAAAAGAATACATCATTACCCCCTTGGCACGTATTGCATCACATAGCCACAGGAGTTTCAACAGATGAGAATTCAGCAAACGCTGATGTCGGAGCTGAACAGTGACCTCTAGAGTCTGACTGGTGGTGGTGCAGCTGTGAGCAGAGTAAGTGTCGCACCTGGACAATGTCAGTGTTGAATTTCCGGCAGACTTCCTCCACAGACATTTTGTGTTCCGTCTGAAAGAGGATACAGGCGTAAAGATTAGACCAGGGAGTAGGCATGGCCACTAACGATCATGTGCCAGTGATACTGGCCTTTCATGAAAGTCTTCACAGCCATATATTATCCTGAACACCGACACTATCCCTTTTTAGAACTGCTGAGGAGGAGTGTTGAAATGGGGGAAACTGAAGTATTATGTCAATAGTATGTGATCCAGAATTACACTCTGTAATCATCTTTCAACAATAAATGACCTTGATTACAATTTGCCCACTGTTCAATCTCTCAGGCTTTACTGTGAGAGGTCTTGGGTCTAATTTCAGCTTTGCAATTATCTCTCTTGTATGCATGTTTGTGAAGCTTAGTTTAACATTAAGTAGAATGGCTTTGTGCTTCTTTGCATTAAAGTTCAACATGCTGTAGGGTTATTTCACAGTCAGGCCCATTTGTCCAACTTAGTTTAATATTTGGCCGCATAGTGGCAAAGTTGTTAATCTAGTTTGGAGTGCTGTATTGTCCCTGTCCAGGGAATGTTGTGCCCCTTGATAACTGATTATTACCATTGTGTTAGCATTGTCAGTTGCTTTGGCTAAAAGAGTCTGCTACACAGCGACTCTGATATATGCAAGCTGCCATTCATGGACAATGTTTAGGTAAAGGGATTAGCTGACCTGTGGGTCACTGTATCTCCCTGAGCTATGCATGGGACACATGGCAGGGTCTTACCAGCGGCACTTCTTTCTTCAGGTCATCTAAGTCTTTTCCTCCCTTGGCCTTCTTCTTGGGAGAATCATCTTTGTCTTGCGTGGTAGCCACGCGGTAGCTGTCTGACCGTCCATACTGCGAAGGGGACACAAACACAAATACAGTCACCGTGGGCTCAACCCTTGACCTGATATTATGTGGGATATAACCAGTCACAAGAGCAGTTTGATATTTCATTAGGATACGCAAGGATAGCACTTGAATGCAGCTCAACCCATCTCTCTCTCTCTTTCTCTCTCTCTCTCTCTCTCTCTCTCTCTCTCTTACATGCTCCTACACGTCTGTGATGTGTAGAGCAGCAATAGATTTGAAAAACTTTTTGTTAATTTGTTTTTGAAGTGAACCAGTGCAATTTATTTTATAATCCGGTGAGTAGACATGCCCCAAAATTATGATACCCCATATAAAGGGAAGCAAAATGGGACATGGAGAGTACATATTGATGTTACAGTATATGTGACCTCAGTACAGTGCTCTTGGGAGGAGGTGTGAGAGGAGCAGGGAGTGGTGAGGAGGTGCAGACATGAGCAGATAAGGGCCCCTCATGCAGTGGGGAGGAGACACTGGTATTAAAACAGGTGAGGGAGAGGAGCATGAGACCTAATCCAGCCAAAATGGCCGACCAAAGAAACACTCAGAACTAGAATACTGAGACAATCACTGCATACACTCACCCAAATCCAGCAGGGAGACACACACACACACACACACACACACACACATATACCCAAAATTCAGTCACAAACACAAGCATGTACACATGCACAAATGCACATTGAGTGAGACACAATAGGTCCTAGGCCAGAATGGGTTTGTTCCTCTCATTAGCAGTTAATTGTATGTGAAAATTAGGCTGTGTCAGTGGCAGACAGAAAGGATCTGACAGTGTACGTGTCTTTGAGTATTTGTGTGTGTGTGTGTGTGTGTGTGTGTGTGTGTTTTGCTTTTTACTATATTTCTGATGACCTAAAAGGACCCAAAAGTATAGTAGAATCTGAAAAAAAACCAGCAAAACGGGGAGTAGGCATCAAAAGGTTATGTATTAAAATAATCCTTGCCTATGGGACAAATTTGATGAAAGACTGCTGCTCATCACACTTTTGAGTGTAGCATGACTTGGCAGGCCTAACTAACAATGCCCCCCCCCCCATTCTTCCTCCCTCCCTCCCTCCCTCTTTTCCCTCCAATCACTTCCTGAGAGGTGACTGACAGGTAGAAGTGATGGAAAACTACAGTGGTATCCGCGGAGACAGAGATAGTTACACCAGCTGCTGAGCTGTGGTGAGCGAATATTCCACTACTGACGAGTGCGGTTGTGTCAGCAGTGCTGGCAGCTGCTAGACAGCATACATCTGCCAGTGCTGTAATATTCTCTCTCTTAAAAGCAATTTCATTACACAGTGATACTCGTTTTCCACAGCTACTGGCACAGCTTCCCATTTCATGTTTACGACCGAATACTCTAAGTGTTTCCTCGCCAGTCAAGTGTTACAAAATCACTGATGAATCATGCTTGTTGGATTCTGTTTCTTTTTTCTTTTCTTTTTTTGACAAATTTACAATGTTTGAACAAATTATACAAGCATTTGCAGATAACAGTACAGTCATACTAGTCAGACAGCATGCACATCTTGTTTCATTAAAGTTGTTAAGCAATTAACTCAAAGGCATCCTGAGAAGGATTTGTCGGTTGTGATTTGTAAACACAACATTCAAAGTTGGCCCCTCCTCCCTCGGCTCAACAACTTGCTCAACAACATCACACTTGCTTTGCCGCAGTTTTTGAATAAGGGCTGGGCTAACAGTGCACCTGCACAGCTGAGTGAGCTGCATTCACTGCCCCCCCCCCAATCATCCTACTGCACACGTACCCAACCCCGCTAACCACCCTCCCTTCGTACCCCATCTCCCGCTTCCACAGCTGCATCAAGGGAACACAAGAGAAGCAATGGACAGTCAGGAAAGAGAGAGCCAAAGAAATACCAGGGGATGGTAAGCCAGGGTTCTTGATGAAAGAGAGTAGGGGATAGAGGAGAAACTGAGGACAGATGGAGGGAGAATCAGAAGGAGGGGGATAAACGGGGGGGTGAGAGATCGACAGGTAGAGGGGTCGGACCAGGGTTTAGTGGGAGGAGCAGTCTGTCGATGCTGATAATATAAATTGACTTAGGCCTCTGTTGACAGGGCTGGAGTGATTAATGCCAAGTTCAGCAAGAGCCTGACTGCCTCAGTCTAGACCCTCCCCCTCAGTCTCCTAGCTCCACCCCCTGACCCTGGTATGCAATGGTCACAGCAGCCATGGCCACAAAGGGCTTCTATCTGGACAGCTGGGCTCTTGTATCAGGTCCCAGTCTTAACATGTTCTCTCAGTAACACATCAATTAAACAACAGGGGCCCTCTCAAACTGCTCTGTGCCCCCTCCCACCCCCCACCCCCCCAGGTAGCCTTAACTCTCTCAGACACATAATACAGGGTCTGGCCTTTTGGCTTTTATCACTACCCCTCCCCCACTGAGCACTCGGACCACGCTGCACAGCCGCCAGGTTGCTTAGCCACCTGACTATGCAAACTGCGTTCATCCACTGCACTAAACCACTTGGGGCACATTGCAGCTGACCGTACCTGGGTTTCTCTGAAGCAAATATCCTAACGCCATACACTACAAAACAGCCAACAAAGAAAGAAAAAACCGCTCCCCTATTTCACAGTGTTTCTGAAGTATTTTATTTACCCTTAAGAGAGGGTTTTTAAAAAGGAATATTGTGATTCTAAGTCAGAATTCAAGGACTCTTGCTTAAAATTGCCAGATGTGACTACCAGTTATCATTCAAATCACATATCTGAGAGCTTATGGGTGTCTGTAATTTTAAATAATGTGCAGGGTCTTTGTGTACTTATTCTAGCCCATGTAGACAGCTGCTGTAACAGCTTTTAGTCAGAGTAGAAAAGTTTTCCATAGAGCGCTTGATTCACCTAGTTTTCTTTTATTAGAACTTATTTGGCAATACCCACCCCAGGAAACTATGACTCTCAGAGGGGTCAGTTGTACAGCACCCTAACTTAACTGTGAGGGTCATGTGAGTGTGTGGTGTGAGCAACACAGGCTACGTCCATTAGTGTACTCAAAAGTCACTATGACACTCTGGTCATATGAGTCTAGGGGATGCACTGTATTCCCCTGTAATGGTGGGGGAGGGAGGTTATATTTCAGCACGCAGATCTAAACACCACCTCCGCAGAGGCTGTGGTCACATGACACTGAGACTGTGGTATCGGATATCACGGGGTAAGTCGGGAGAGTTGAGCCCTTTTTCACCAGAGCACATTATCATAAGTGGCTGGCAGATGCGATCAATTTGTAAAATGGCAGAACAGCGACATTACCACTGACTCTTCAGGAAAAAAAGAGTCCGCAGTTTCTCACCAACAATCTATTGAATTTTAAATCTTATGGACTGAAAGTAAAAAAAAAAAAAAAAAAAAAAAAATCCAGACCATGGACCCTTTTTGCAAAAAAAAAGGAATAAAAAATTTTAAAAATAGTAATAATTTGTTCATTTCCTTGAGTGAGCAGCATGCACCCACACTACTACCATCATCACTGCTAACACTATCATCAGTACCATTGTTGTCATCATCAAAGTTGAAAAAAAATTCTCTTACTAGGCTTCTCTGTTTTTGACTTGTGAATGTGAGGGGTGCCCTTTTCAATATGCAAGTGTTCGCGTCTGTCTATGAGTGCAACTTTTGGTATAAATTTGTATAATTGTGTGTGCGGTGTAAGTGTGCGTGCGTGTATGTGTCTGTGTGTGTGTGTGCGTGTGTGAGAGAGAGAGGTTCTGAACATATGTGTATGTATATAGCTGTGCAAGTATGTGTTGGTTTATGTGTCAGTTTTGTATGTACATGTACAGTGGGCTCCAAAATTACTGGTACTCCTGACTGGCAATGCACAAACAATACTTTGAAAATATATTTATAGCGAAACTCTAAATAACAACATAGGAAATATCATGTTAGATATTAATGTTCCAATGGAACCAACCAAAATCATGTACTGATTTTATTAAAAATCTATTTCCTCCAAATCAAGGTTTCAAAATTAATGGCACCCCTAAAGACTATTGTAAATAACATCTTCAGAAATTAAACCGGATATTAAATTCCACTTATTTAAGTTTTATCTAAGTGTTAAGGAACTATATTGAGCTATTACATCACTTCCTGTTTCACTAGGGTATAAAAATGGGGTAACACACATGCAATATCCCTTTGTCATCCAACATCATGATTAAAACAAAACAACCGTCAGTTCAAAAGAGGCAGATGGTCATAAACCTTCATAAATCTGCTAATGGCTACAAGAAAATTCACAAACGATTGAATATGCCACTGAGCATTGTTAGGGTAATTATAAAAGAATTCCAAAGATATGGAACTGTTGAAAACTTCAAGGGTAGAGGACGCAATTGCATTTTGACCAGCAGGATACTGAAGAAGATGGTGAGAGAAGTAACAAAATCTGCAAGAATCACTGATAAAGAATTACAGGCCTTAGTGGCTTCTTGGGGTCACCGGGTTTCAAAAAGCATCATCAGGCGTCACCTCCAAAAACCACAGGCTCTTTTGAGAGGGTTGCCAGAAGAAAGCCTTTTCTGACCAGAAGACACAGAAGCAAGCGCTTGGAGTTTGCCAATTTCCACATAAGTTATGACTGGAACAAGGTGCTTTGGTCAGATGAGATCAAAATTGCATGTTTCAGTCAGATACAGCATCGGCATGTCTGGCGTCGAAACAGAAATGCATACAAGGAGAAGCACCTCATAATATTAAGCGGAGGTGTGAAGACAGTCAAAACACATGCCTTATTAAAGACCTCCCTCCAGTACTGCAGTCCAAACACCAATTAATTATGCAAATTTCCAGTACTGCCTGTTCAACAAGGTGCAGCGTAATTAAGCCAGGCCAGGTCTACCGTGGTGAAATTTTCCCAAGGAGTACCGATGTGGTCTCTGAGCTTCAGTGGGCCAGACAATCCTCGGTGTGTTTAATTTCCATTTACTGAGGTTTACTGAGGTGTTGTCCAAGTAAACTGGACAGACTTCAGGATACCTCAGTAAAAATTTTTCCGAGGTTAACTGCTAAAATCTTCAGTAAACCTCAGTGTATTCTAAGTTTTTATAAGTGTCGAAAAAAAAGGTGCACTTTCTCGGTTTTTGGGTGCTACTAGTGAATGGCTCTGACAACAAGATCAACGTTCTGCAATGGCAATCTCAGTCGCCAGACCTGTGGGTTAAGTTGAAAGGGTGAACATAAAACCCAATAATGTGAGGATCTTGACAGGATCTGCTTAAAGAAATGTTAAAAAAGCCAATCGGATGCTGGGATACATTGCCAAAAGTATTGAGTTCAAATCCAAGGAGGTGATTTCTTTTGTGTTCTTCGTCAGACCACATCTAAATTGGACAGTTCTGGGGACCATACTTTAAGAAAGACATAGAGGCTTTAGAGAAAGTTCAGAGAAGAGCCAGGTTAATTCCGGGTATTAAAGATGAAAGCTATGAGAAAAAGGCTGAAGATCCTTAATCTCTTTAGTCTTAGGAAAAGGAGACTAAGGGGTGATTTGATTGAGGTCTTTAAATATGTTAAAGGATTAACAAAGTGAATTAAGATTCCTTCAACCAAGTGTTGTTAGCAGAACTCGGGGTCACAAATGGAAGCTGACTAAAGGTAAATTTGCACTGATATTCGGAAATATTTTTCACCCAAAGAGTAATTTCAGTGTGGAACAGCTTGCCTGACCATATTGTTGAGGCAGAGACCTTGGGAGTTTTCAAGAGCAGACTTGACTTAAAGCTAGATACCATTGACTCATTGAGTATCTGAAGTGATATATTCAGGATGGTACAAAAAACCAATAATAGTTGGGCTGAACGGCCTGTTCTCGCCATTCATGTTATGTTATGTTATGTTAAATGGTCCAAAATCCCAAATGGTCCTAAATGGTCCAAATGCGTGCCTTAACCTTGTTAAAAATTACAGGAAAAGACTCCATGCTGTTAGCCTTGTGAGAGGTGGTTGCACTAAGTATTAAATGAAGGGTGCCAACTATTATGAAACCTTGACTTTGTTGAAATTTATTTTGTATGAAATAATTGTTATGATTTTGGTTGTTTCCATATAAACATTAATAAAGTAAAGTATTTCACACACGTTGGTTCCGTTCCTCTGTAATTATATTGGTAAGATTTTTTTTTTTTGTATTGTCTGTGCATTGCCAGTCAGGGGTGCCAGTAATTTTGGAGCCCATTGTACATTCACATGTGCATGGATATAGTCATGTGTTTGTATGTGCATGCATGTGACTGTGTGGCACTGGCAGTTCTTGCTTCCTTCAGCGCCGAAGGCTTTTCTGCTACGTGTAATGACACTACTGCCTCTGCAAGAGAGATGGTAGAGTGGAGCAGAATAGAGACACCAGGCTGGAATTACAGACCCCGAGGAGGGACACAGACTTACAGACAGCAGCTTTGCTTTGCATTATTTACCACCCCTCTACCTGCGTTACTGTGGCCATTGACACCAGACCCAGGCTCACCAGAATGCCCATACACCGCCACAGCCCCACAGTTCCAGCACAGCTGAGAGCTTCAACCTTCATAAACCGCAAGGAACAAATTGACTGCTCATATAAATATGCTTGACTCTGCTTCAGAAATAAAACATAAGTAATCTCAGAGCTGTCAATTCTCCTGACCTGTCGGAAATCGATGTGCGGAGAGGATGTCACATTTATGTCTCGAACATCAACGCAATGGGAAACTTGTTCCACATCAGTGTGCTGGATTGTTGGAGCCTGACCAGAATCTTGATTATCGCCTGTCTTGCATATTTCTGCCAAATATAATTGCTGCTGTTGTAATTGGATTCATTTCAGTGTCTTGCCCTGCTCCTACAATAATGGCTTGCAAATTATTGATGCCAAAAAAAAGTAGGCTGGCCCTCGACCCGATCAGAGGGCAAAAATTAGAGAACCCTTCAGGGAACAAAAGGGACAGGAACCAAGAAGTTGCACAGACTCAGCCAAACTTAAAAATAGTGAAAGAAAACTGCAAGTATTGCAAACAGGTGGTGCATCAAACAGCCCTATCAGGCAGGCAGAGAATAAGGCAGTGAGACAGAGGTTCCCGATAGAATGAGAAAGCACTTACATGGGTGCAGCGAGGATGACAGCCTATACATAGGAAATGGAGCAGACATCACTTAAAGGTAGGCAATGCGATGGATAGCCTTTACAGACAGGCAGTGACATGGACTCTCCTTAAAGGCAGCAAGATAGCCCATCTTCAGTGGCTGCGGTTTTGCAATGAGACATCGAAAACCTTAAAGAAGATTAAGTACAGAAATAGTACTGCTGGATGGCCTTTAAAGTCAGGCAGTGAGGTGGCCAGCTTGGAGGACCAGGCATGTCCGCAGCCTGCACATCTGCGCAGCGGAAAAATGTCCTGGCAGATTATGCAGACTCAATGCGGCACAAGAAATGCTGAGGTAGCATAAAAATAGGGCACGGGAGGAAAGTCACTAGGGAGACAGAGAAACACGACAACGAGCCTCTCCACAGGAAGAGGCGGAGCGAAGCAAACTGCAGGTGCCGTACTGTGATGGCCATAGCCTCAGTCCTCAAGCACACCTGAGGAGAGGGAGGGGCAAGAGAGTCACTCCAGCTACCCCCAAAAAGGAGGAACAGAGTATCTCTGAGTGAAGGGAGAAGTGAGAGAACCAGAAACAATGTTTATATTCTCCCCTTCCCACCCCAGGGCACTTCCTGTCTTTAAAGGAAGTGTGGAGGAATTGTTAGAGAAGTGGACATTGTAACCGCTATCTGTTGGGAAACTTAAAAAATTGAGTCGCAAACCCCAAGCCCTAGTGTGTCATGTCCACACAAACAGCCTAGATTACACATGAGCATTTGAAAATGGCAGTACATTGCACTTTTTCATCAGACCATCACATGTTCAGCCATGACAGCAAAGAGGCAAGGAAAAGGCTATAATGTATATACTGGCAGCTGATAGCATTGACAGTTAAATACTCTGTTTCAGTGTCAGTGTCTCAATTCTGCTGCTCCTGAACACAAAGCACGCAACATCAGAGCCTGTGACAGGCATGCCCAGAGTGAATATGCACTGCGAATACTGTATGTTGTGTAAGTATGTACTCTGTAGGTTGAGTGTGTAGATAATTGGAGTACCTGAATTTACAGACAGGCCCTGAACTTTTCTGCACTCATCAACAAATTCACAATCATCCGCTTTTGCATTAAACCTAAACTACAACCTTTATTACAAATATAATTACATCAGATCCAAGCTCAGCATGTGCAGTAGAACTTACTGGGAAGTAAAGAATACAACTGGAACTAGAGCTGGACTGTGGGATTAGAATTGACTTCTCTGATTACTTCACCATGAGATTAATTTAATAACTGCACACTCACAATGAGGGCCCACAACAAGCACACACACACACACACACACACACACACACACACACACACACACACATTCATATAAAAGACTACCCACACCTATAATCTTTGACAACTAACTGTACTCTGGAATTATCCATACTCATTCACGGAATAAAGCACATTCTTCAATTACTCAGTTGTATTGCAGTTGTAATAGTATGGAATATTACATACTTGTCATGGAGCTTTTATCATTTTCTCTATTCAAAGATACTAATTCCCAATGACCTGCCGCCACAGCCACCCACGGACATAAAGGCATTGTTGTGAAGCTCTGAGGCACACACTAATACTATCAGTCACTCCGGTATAATGAGATTTAAAGATATCATGTAGAATTACACAAAACTCACCCCATCCTGAATGTCCCCTCTTACAGCACCATTCACCCCATTCTCCTCTTTTTTTTTTTTTTGGGGTATGGAATTTTGTCAAAGGCTGACTTTGTAGCTTTGTATTGAAGTCTATGGGGATACATTTGGCATCCAAAAGTGACAAGAAAGGACTTCTTTTTCATTGTATAGTGACACCCATGGCATCTGCCAAAAACTCAATATATAATGTATCAGGAGTGAGAATGGGCTTGCCATCCAATAGGTTTTCATTCAAACTCTGAAAAAACCTCATTCAATGACCTGAGACCTTATTCAGTTGCTACCTATTGGAATCATATAGGCAAAATTTGGGTTGAAGTGAAAATGTACATGATTGTTTATCTGCGATAAAATGGTTGAGAATCTATGCTTTACAATGAGCTCCACCGGGTGCCTTATGACTTCTTTCACCCAGGTTCACAGGTTGATTAGGTCAAATCCTCCAGCTGGGCATCCCTTTCTACATCGATGATGTCTTTCTGGTCCATTTGAAAGGGCCAGTTGACTCCTACATAAAATTTATCTGAATTTCCACTAACCAAATTTTTCACTGAAAATGGAAAAGTGTTAATTTTGAAAATGTCAGCTGTTCTTCAATCTTCTGATCAAGTAACTTGGCCTTGTTTGAGTAGAAGAGGTGATTCTTGGCAAATATGTGATCAAAGTAAAATCTTTTTACATGCAGGAGCAACATCATTAATTTGGAACAAACTTTTGCTGATGAATCTTTTTTTGTTTGATCAACATTTTTTATTTTCAAAAACGGGGTAGGGGGGTCACAGACATATTCAAATACATTCAAATTCTGAAAAAATGAAAAGAAAAGCAAGTATATACATAACTGACATTAGCATCATATTGAAGCAATAATAAATTGGCAAGTATCTAGTGTTATTCTGGTTGTTGGTTCTGGTCCAAGAGATTATTCTAGAAGAGAAAGCACTCCAAGCTTCCACAGTCCTTGGTCGAGCCTTATTGAGTTGTGCAGTTGTATGTTCCAGATTGACAGTATTGATGAGGCTATGTATCCAGAAAGAATTAATACATACATCAGGATCAAACCAGTTTTTCAAAATTGTTTTCTTTGCAGAGGTAAACCCAGCAAAAACCATTTTATACAGAATGAGACAAAAAGCAGGATTAGGTACATAAAAAACATGCAGCAAGTCAGACAGAACTGAGTTTACATGAGACCAGAAATTAGAAATAACTGGGCAGTCCCAAAAGTCCCATGTGCAAAAATGTTCCGGGTGTAGTGGTGCTACAAATATGACAAGTTTTAGTAGCTTGTAACCTCATCTGGAATCTTTTATAGGGTGTAATATAGGCTCTGTGTATGGTCTTAAAGTAAATTAGTTGGTGTGCAAAATTTTTGGAAGTCTTAGTTAGATTGGACCATGTTTTCTCCCAGTCTGGGTTTATATTGAAACTTCCCAGAGGGATTCAATTGGCAAATGCTTAGTCTTTTATTCAATCAATTTAGTGTATATTATCGACACAGAGGATCTGCCAAGTAATGATGCAATCCGTCGTATCATAGGGTGTGAAGGGAGGGGAGAGTTCCGGGGACTCCATAAGTTTTTAAGGCTGTTCTCAGCTGAAAGTAAATAAAATAAGAGGATGCCTGAAGGGAGAAGCGTGTTCTTAAATCTTGGATGGAACAAAGGCCTTCATCATTATAAATGTCATCTAATGTACTGTATGTACTCCTAGAGATGACCAAGAGGGTTGGATAAATGGTTTGCAACTGAATGTTAGCTTTGGGTTATGCCATAACGGCGTGTTAGGACAGAATTTAAATGAGCCATCCATCCAACGTTCAGCTTTCTTCCACACCTGTATGGAGTTTGAAATAATGGGCCCAAAATGATTTTTAATTGTTTTGTTTGTTACATTAGAAAAAAAGTATGTCTTGTAGCCTATGTGGTACAACCTTAGGCTTCAATCCTTTTCCATGCAGTCGTAGATTGTGGGTCAACCCATGTGCTAAGTGCTCTGATTCGAAATGAACAATAATATGTTATGATTCTGCTCTGTTCTGTCTTGTTTCTGCCATGCTTATTATGTTTCTGCCATTCCCTGTTATGTTTATGATCAGTTCTGTTAGGTTTTGCCATGTTCTGTTTAGTTTTTTGCATTTTGCCATGTTTTCGCTTTTTGCCATCCCAATCCACTCTTCTGTTAGTTTCCGGTCCATGTCTTTGTTCATGCCCTTCATTGCACTTTTGTCTCCCCAGTCTGGTCTTTTGTTAAAGACAGCTTCTCCCCAGTCCTGCGTGTCACATGCTTAGGTGATTTCATGGTTTCTGGGTTTCAAACATTCCTTCCAATCTCGTTTGCTTCCTTCGCCTCTCTTTTCTATATTACTAACCAATACTAACAGTTTGTTGTTTTAGATTAAAGTTACTAACCCAAACTAACATTATATATAATACTAACTTACTAACGAGCACTAGGGATTGTATAGCTGCACTTACTAATTGATTTCTCAGCAAGCCTGTTCTAGTCTCCGCCTCTTGCCTTCACTTTGTCTCTCCTGCAATTCAGCGGATCCTCCGCACCTGCTCCACTCTGTCCTACTTCTCATTATCTGTGCACATTAGAACTCCCTAACCGGAGCTGTATGTTTTGTCATAGGTTGTCTCGTGTTCCCTGTCCCGTTTTGGCTTTTTGCCAATTTCATGTGATTAGGTTCTCCTCATGTTTCCTCCTTTGTAATTAGTCTGATCCCTTCACCCGATCCTAATCATAGCATGTGACTTCCCTTGAATGTATTTAAGCTGTCTTCTCACTGCAGTTCCCCGTCAGAACGTTTTCCCAAGTTTACCTGTGCTTTTCATTTCGCTTTTGTACTCTCTGTGTTTATCTTCTGACTGGACCGCCCGACCTACGATTTTTGGATCTGCTCTTTGTACTTTTGCCTGTATCTGTTTTTGAACCCTTTTTTTTTTTTTTTTTAGTTTTGTGATTGGTGCCCTGGTTACGATTTGGATTTCGCCCTCCTGGATTTTGATTTTTGGATTGTGGACTTTGTACCGTTGCCTCCTGCTCTGCGGGGGTTCGCCCCCTTTCCAAATAAAATCCCATTTTTCTGCACTGCTCTGTTCTCGCGTCTGGTTCCTGAACGATACCTAACATAATAGAGTTCAAAGTTTGGTACTGCCAGACCACCCAGCAGTTTGGGCCATTGTAGTGTACTCAAAGATATCCTGGGCCTTCTCCCATCCCAAATGAAATTGGAAATCGTAAAGTGAATGTCCTTAAAGTATTTTGGAGGAGGGCAAAGTGGGATCATAAAGAAAAGAAAATTAAAACGTGGCAATATGTTCATTTTAACTGTGCTAATTCTGCCTTGAGATGTTTTTCGATTTTTCCATCTGTGGACGTCAAACTTTATTTTGCTTAACAAAGTGTTGAAGTTGTCTTTATTTTATCAAGATTTTATGAATTGTAATACCAAGATAAGTAAATGAGTTTTTAATCTGAATACCTACTGGAATAGAAGTATTTGTAAATCTATTATTCAGAGGCATCAGACTCTCAAAGCAGACTTTGTCTAATTAATTTTGTAACCTGAGAGGCTACTAAAATGATCAAATTCACTTCACTTCAAATAGAAGTGTCAAAGTTGTCTAAGAACAAAATTATATCATCAGCATACAGAGATATAATATGACTATGAACACCAATTTTCATAGGAGAAGCTGTAGATTGCCTAATAGCTTGTGCTAGTGGTTCTAGAGAAATACAAAATAAAAGTGGTGAAAGTGGACATCCCTGTTTTGTTCCACATTGCAGGGTGAAGGGAGGAGATATGTCACCTGTTAGAACACTAGCTAATGGAGAGTGGTATAATATCTTGATCATAGTGATAAAATTGTGCTTGAATTCAAAGCGTTGCAATACTGACCACAAATATGCCCACTCTAGCCTATCAAAGGCTTTTTCCGCATCGAGTGAGAAGACTGCACATGGATTTGGGTGTGTCTCAGCTATATCTATAATGCGTAACAGTCTTCTCATGTTATCAGATGCAAAGCACTGTTTGATGAATCCTGTTTGATCCTCATTGACTTGAGAGTGAATAACTTTTTAAGACGTAGAGCCAAAGCTTTGGCATACACTTTAAGATCAGTTGTGATGAGAGATCTTGGTCTAAAGCTGGATCACTAAAGGGATCTTTGCCCTTTTTCAAGAGTAGAGTAATAAGGGCTGTTTTTTGGTCTCTATGAAATGACCTGCTCTTAATTACAAAATTAAAGGAGTCAAGCATAAGTTTACCTATCATGCTGATGAATTTTTTAAGGTAAATTTCTAGAATTTAGAGGTCATGAGGCCATTGGCACTGTATGGTCCATTTTCCAAGAAAGAAAGACAGCAAACACAGCCCCAACTCTTGAAGAGTTGAGACGGCCTGGCAAACGCACATAAAAACAGAAAACAGCGATTTCTAAATTTACTTTGGCCATTATCTCATTGAAGACAGCCTGAAGACGAGATATTTAATGTTTTGTCTAGTCCACTTCGTTTTATTTGTAAATATACATCCATTCCTGCCATGTATTCCAAAAACAGTTGAGACGGAGGGAATTTAGGATTAGTTAGTCAGTGTGCCACCCCAGGTCTGGGGTTGATGCATAGCATACTATTGAAGGAAACATACATGGCAAGGTTTTAATCTCTTCCATGAAGAACATTCAAACCTATGGACAATTTAGAGTCGCCAATCAATCCGACATGCATGTCTTTTGGCTGTGGGAGGAAACTGCAGTATCTGGAGGCAATCCTTGCAGAACACGCAAACTCCATGAAGAAAGGCTCCAGGCTGAATTTGAACCCGCGACCTTCTTAGTGTGAGGCGGCAGTGATACCCATTGCATCATCATGCCAATGTACAAAAATGTAATTTGAAACAGCTAATGTTAGCAGGTGATTGTAATCATGATTTGGTGCTAAAACAGCATCCAGGAAAGGCCTGATCCTTCAGAAGCAAAGATGGACCAAGGACAGCCAATTTTCCCACAAATGCAGAAAAACGTTGAAAGGTTTGCAAAGAATGTTCCTAAAAGAACGATGGAAGCGGATTTAGATATTTCACCCGCTATGATACATAACATAATTAGGAGATTCAAGGAATTGGAGGAATTTCTGTGCATAAAGGTCAAGGTAACAAGCTTAAGATGAATACCCATAATCTCTGGTCACTCAGGCAGCACTGCATCAAGAACCATTATTTATGTGTAAGGGTCACTCCACACTAAATGAGGCAACTGCGTTACATGGGGACTCAACCGAAAGTAGGAATTTCCCTAATTTTTCCTAATAGCCATGAAGTATCATGCAGATGTCGCACATCCATGAGAAAGAAAAGATAAATGAAGATCTTGATACTTGGTGGTTACCCCATCAAAGAACCAAGGTTTGGATGTAGGAAATGAAACATATGATCGTTCAATACAAGAAAAGCTTGCACCCATTGCTCCATTGTATACTCTAAAGATGCACGGAATGTCATTTTCGGATTAAACAATGTCATAAATATGTTAGTAAAATGAGATATGGGTTTTCCCCGTGTGACTTTGCATGATGTGGATGTAACCTACGAGTTAAAACACCAACAAAATTGGAAAATGTATACCTCTCTTGGAAGAAAATCTAGCAAAGCAAAAAAAAATATTTGACAAGGAGATCAATGGGACGTAAATATTTATGAAAATATTGACTATAAAATTTTGGGTGGTTTTGGCATTTGGATACTTCTGCTGTTTGGATGTAACCCGATGGGACAGTAACAGTTATGCTCACTGCATTTCTTGTTCTTGTGAATGCAGTGAAAAAAATTTTGGGGGAAAATATTGAAGGTACCAGATTACACAGCTTAATACTTTTTCAAAAGGTTTGTATGGGTAGAATTTTTTTCTTTATTTTTTTCACAGAAACTTTTCTGTGTCAGGGGTTTTTAAGATTATGTGTCTTTTCATATTAAACTTGGACATGGAGGTGGCAGAGTGGTGCAGTGGTTAGCACTGTTGCCTTGCAGCAAAAAGGTCATGGGTTTGAGTATGAGCTGGGGCCCTTCTGTATGGAGTTTGCATGTTCTCCCCGTGTTTGTGTGGGTTTACTCTGCTTTCCCTGCTCAGTCCAAAGGCATGCTCATCAAACTAACTGGATACCTTTCTGCAAAATCAAACCAACCCAGAAATTTATGTAAATTTAGATGGTAGTCCAGTGTTCTGTATTGTAATGTAGAGTACCATGTCAACCAAACTGCATAGGTCTCAATAGCAGTGTTGAGCAAATAACCTGCAGTCCCTGACAGCAGACTATACTGCTTGTATCAGCATTAAGAGCATTAGAGTGATGTTGATAAAAACCCCTTCCATCAGAGCTCTGTCTGTGACACCTGTACTACAGTCACACTCAGCCTGGTTCCATATAACTCAGGAATTCCCCCATGTTTATTTTGGTACAGCAATTCTGAGAAGCGGTGAAGAGTGGTAGTATTTAAATGATGAATATGTTAATTTCCCATGAAGAAGACTGTTGTGTAACATTGTTAAAAGTGTATGAAGATAGTCATGTTTTACAGTTACTAAGTCTTACCAAATTTGGTAATTCTGTTCAATTACATTTTATTTCAAAGCAAATTTGTGAAATTCATGTGTCGGCAGTCTTTTCTAGAAGGCATGCTCTTTTCATGTGAGCATTGTTACTCTTTTGTGTTTGACTTCTGAAACTGCAGAGACTTCAGTGGTTCACAGTTATGTTGCACATCACGTGATACTTTTGTTATCATAGGCCAGGACAAGTATTTGGTAAAACATGGAGTGGTTTATTTTCTCTTGCAGACAACAGCTGTCCATATCAGTTCCGTATGTGTAAAACTACTAATTGGCATTAAATTATGTTTAGCAAAGTGGTTATTTTTTAAAACATCATAGCTTAAGAATAGTTTTCTTCAGCATTTTTATGAGGCATGAGCCATAACGAACCAACCATTTCAAAGTAGTTTTTTTTTTTAACATTTTCACTTTTTTTCTTTTCAAAACAAATCCAAAGTTTTGATACAGATTATTGAGCTGTATCAAAGCGTGGTTTGTGATTTTACATGACCTCTTTCAAAGTTGTTCATTCAGATCTTAAAGTTAGAAAGTTAAAATGGCCGATATCTCAAAATGCTTCTGTGTGGATTCGTTCAGTCTGGCAGCAAGGTATCCAACTGGCGATGCTGAATTTCCCGTGGCCATGGGTATGAGCGTGGGAGTGAATGGTGTGTTCGCCCCGCAGTGGATTGGCGAGTTGTGTCGCTGCCTTTTGCCCCTAGTCAGCTGGGATAGGCTCCAGCTCCCTCTGCGACCCTAGTGAGGAAGAAGCGGATATGGAAAATGGATGGATGGATGTCTTGAATTGAATATGCAAGGATAGCAAATGGGAAGAAAATGTTGTTTTATTGTTTTGGTTAGTTTTTGAGGATTTAGTTGTGTTACATACAATTGTCCCATTTAGTGTGGAGAGACACATAAGTGCTATAATCACATGGGCTCAGGATTACTTTGGCAAACCTTTGTCAAGTATTACAATATGTTGTTACATCCACAAATGCCAGTTAAAGGTAATTTTAAATCGCTTTTCAGTTTCAATTTTAATTTAATGTACTGTCCCAACTTTTCCTGACTTTGTGTAGTGCATCTTTCAGCGGGACTATCAGCATGGGCAGATACTACTCCGGGTAAGTAGAAACATACCTTAATTTCATTTTAATTTTTGAGTATCAATCCCCACCTAAGACTCAACCCTGCTGGCTAACCAGGATTTAGCCTCTAGTTAGCATGTATTACCCATTTGGGCCATGGCTCAGCCCAGCCAGGTGAGTGGTGTGCCCACTGGGGCACACTGCCTTTCGAACTACCTTCACATTAGCCAGGTTGTATGGGGTCTTCTGCTGTAGCTGTCAGACTCACGCATCTTCACTTTGTATGTTATCACCCATTACACTGTTACACAACCATGAGCTTATTCCTCAACAGAGGTTTTTTCAATGAGACAGCACTTTCTGGAAAAAGCAGCAGTGCTGCGCCGTAGGCGGGCCACCTAACTTGACCTTGCAAGAGGCAGCTGCAGTCCGTCCGTCCGTCCCTGCCGTCCACGCGTCCTTCTGTTCAGCCGCAGGGGCCCACAACCCAGCAACTGCTATACTGAGATCTCGAAATTATTGGGAAAATCATCGTATCATTTTATCATTCGTTAAGATCATATGCAGGCAACTCACGACTCTGCTCGTTCCTTGAAGTGCTTCTTTTCCTCACTCCTGTAGCCTTTGAATCTCAATCTCCTCTGTATGCCTTCTACGCTTCCCACAGTATTTGGATAATAACAGGTTTAAATTCAAATGTGTTTCTGATTTCCACACTGCAAACCTCCTTGGGTTGCCCTTTATAAGATGTAAAGCGGACAATGTTACCATGACGTGCAATGTGTCTAGCAGTTAAACCGAATGTTATCCCATTGATTGATTGGTTGATTAATAATCTTAGCACAGGCAAGAGTTGTTATGATGCAGCATCCTGTGGCCTCGCTCCCCTCTCTATTTTGAGCAGGTAACTGATTCCCAGGCTCATTTATTCTCTATCCCTGACCTTGAGAAGCCCCTCTCTTACTGCAGAGCTTTCATATACCACACAACCATCAGCGTATTCACGGACCTCCAACAAAACCTCGAAAACTTTTTGTTCTTTCTGAGGATATAGGATTGAAACTGCAAATGACCACAAGAGAGCATGTGAGCACACATCCACGAGAATGAATAAAGACAATGCCAATAGGATGATAAACATAATTAGCACTGGTTGAAATTATAGAGTAGAGCATTTCTGAAGACTGAATGGTCAAAATATGAATCCTCAAAAACAAAGCTCAACACAGAATGTTCCAGAAACTGTTTGCTGTCTGCTGAAACTGTCTGTCTGCCCAAAAATAATTAATTCAATGTGCACCGTAGCGTAGCAAAAAAATCATTACGTAGGAAAACAACTGGAGTATTACTGAGTGACCTCATGACACAAGAGAAATCGCTTTTGGAGTGCTCAACCAATGAGAGGGGCAGATTCAGTGACAGATGCTGGCCTGGGTTTCCGAGGCTCATCCAAAAGACTGCGACATGATGCAATGCGCACAATGCCGTGAAGGGTACAGCTTGGAGTTTCTGCCCCAACTGGCTGATCAAACACTGTACCAAAGGTACGAGCTTAACCCCCTCCCCCAACCCCCCAATCCCCCCCATGGGCTGCTGCTGCTGCCGGGTAACTTGGCCCGGAACGAAACATGAGATACGAAACTGTGAGCAAAGGCAATTATTTAGTAACAAGATCCCAACATGCACTTCCCTCTCTGCTCCTCCTCTCTGCCTGATTCCAATACCTTTTTTTTTTTTTTTTTACCACATCTACACTATCAGTCACGATCAACCCCCCAACCGAACGGCAATGATAATGCTCATGTCTCTGTAGGTGAACTGGTGCAGACCCACCATCCACACCATCCATTTTCCCAGGTTATTATAGCTCAATATTTCTCCTTCAGCATCAGTGAGCATCTCTCTCTCTCTCTCTCTCTCTCTCTCTCTCTCTCTCTCTCATGGCATGCAATCTCATATTCAGGACAGCCTCTTGATTTATTAATGCAGTTCCATCACTGTGACTGCAGGCCCCCTGTCTGTTTCACGCATAACATGAATGACCTTGGAGTCTTAAACCGCTAGTCCTTCCATTTCACAACTGCAAAACTTTCCAATATTCTTCATCATCAACCACTGCTTCCCTCGTCCCCCACTTCTTTCTGACTATCTCGTTCCACCATGGTCCCATGTCCGCCTATCACATCACTTGCTGGGGAATTTCCACCCTCCAAGCCACACCTCCCGTTTGACGCAGTAACCAAGTCGTGCGCGATTCCCCCCTCGGTCACCCAGCTGACAACCGGCATCCGATTTGAACACCCGATGCAATCACGAAGCCGGCTCCGTGACTATTTTATTCAATGAAAGAGAATAAAAATGTCCAGACATGATGACAGAATTCCACGGATGCCTCACCATTAAGTCGACTATATATTTCTAAACATGGGGGGCATGAACGATGCCAAATACTGTGCGGCAACAAGCCTTTGGTATGTCACGTCTCGACATTTGTGGGGATGCGTGGATCGCTAAAATGTTGCAATACGGCAAACCATTCATTTTTACACATATATCTGTCAATTGAGATCGCTATCTATAGCCTAGTCGTCGCTCTTCCCCTGATATTGTCCCTTGCTCTCAGCGTTTTACAGTCCAGTACACTCAGTGGACTATTCTCACCGAAAAACAACCCGGAAAGGTCATGACGAATTCAAATGTCACTCGAATCGGCAATCTATGAACCCATGTTGACTTTGCATAAGGAAAAGTGTCATTATTATTTCGCAGTCATGACACCGAATTAATATAAAACAATATTATATTGTTCTTGGGAAATATTAAAATGTGCTAGTCATTCTGTCATTCAGCACCAAGCTCTGTCCCGCTTATTCCTCAACTTTTCCCCGTGTTATTGATGCGCCCAGGTCCGTCTGACTTTTTAATGAGGCAATCGGTAAGTAATGCGCAATTGATGGATACATTTAGCTATGCAAAATTTGGCCCAAATTTTCTTAAGATGCATACCTTTTTCTGTGACGCAGTGTATTTATTCATGTCATCAGTCTATAATGTATCAGGGTCAGAAATACATTCACGGGACGCTTATGCCAGGTACCCGCATTATGACGCATGGTTTAGTGTGGTAGACGGCGCTGCACTGTCACACAGAACATACGCATTCGTGACAGGACTAAACAGAGGCGCTCAGGCCATGAGCCCGGTAAGTTTCCAGTTCCAGCTTAGTCTATAAAAAGTATGTTACACTAAGGACACGGTAAAAGGATGGAGCAAATTGGTTTCCACGGGAAAAGAACGCTATTGATACGCAGAGTAAACGGAACCGGTGAGGTGTCAATGGAGCTTATTAAACGTATTTTAATAAAACTATAATGAAGTTGCTGATGAACAGTTTTCTCTATAACAGTTTATTTAAACAAAGGCGATCGTTCAATCAGCTTTGGAATAAGCAACGTAGCATGCAGAAACTAGCCTTCTCAAATAACCATACTGATATTTCCCCTAAGTTTTCGCTCTTGAAGTGGATATGCCAGAGCTTGCATCAATGCAAATACGATTGAATGCCTCATTTTCTACGTAGAAAAACCTTATTCAGCTTCGCTTTATAAACGCAAGAATCTGCTGCGATGAACGTGGGGATAGCAATTAAGAAAGCATTTTGTTTCTATGGGATCGTCAGAATGACTAATAATTTGAAACTTGTAATAGGCCACTAATAGCACCACTTTGTCGCAGCTTATGAGACCGACCGCATTAGAGTCAATGTCATTCTGACACTCGGGATTGCCACAGAAAAAAATACGTGACACTGCAGTTTGACATCCACTGCATCACTGATATTGTTTTAAATTCACTGCTGCGATTTCAAAGCATTTTCCAAAGTCTTTTAAAATGCCAAAAGCTGAAAACTAGGTCTTACCCCCATGGTGTCCTTATCAGCTGGTTCTCTTCAGGTGATGAACGCTTCGAAGGTATATCAGCCGCAGGAGATTGAAATTCTTATGATGATTTAAATATTCACAGCAATAATCAAGCCTGAGACTGTCTTCTGAGTTTTCAAAGCTATTTTCACTTAACAACAACTCATGGACGAAGTTGAAAACTATCTATCTAGTTATGATATAAAAAAAATAAAGTGATTGTCTTCGTCTGCGTGCGAGAATTGCAGGTGATACAATATTTACAAATGCTATATCATTCCCATTCCAATTATTTAGGAAGTTGCTCGTAAAAACATGTCTGGTTTATTTGTATGATCGCAGACAGTACTTCAGGAGAGGATGTAGATCTCTTCCGCTGGTCTGATTTGCAGCGAAGCCGGCAAAACTCAGCAGCCGCACCGCATAAGGTTTTTGAAATTTAGTCTCCCTCCGCTACACAGCCACCTGCCGCAGTACTCTCCCTCTTCCTTCTGCACCACTCCGCCCGTGGAAGAAGCGCCGGTGGATGTGAGAAATGAACCGCCCCGTCGCGTTCTAGGAAATTTGATAAAAGAACTGTGACTATGACCCGCCCAAATACTCATCTTTTCACCAATACGGAGACGGAGCGCTATTGTACTGATGATTAAGTTGACCAATGGTTTTAAAGGAAACTGTGAGATAAGCCAATCCGGAGTAGTTGGGCGCTCAACCTGCGTTTATACAGAATACAGAGGTTGCTGAGCTCTGGTTGAAGTCGCAGTAAAAACCGGTAAAAACTGATACAGGGCGGAAGTTTCAAAAAAAAAAAAAAAAGATCATCCTGATAGATTCTCAATCAAAATAAACCCAAAATATTAGCTGGTGTCATGATAATATAGCATTATAATATATTAGTTAATCATATTATTATGACATATAAAATTCGTTGTATTAATTAACCGCACACTACACGTCATTTTTCCACACAAAAGCAGTAATACAACGGATTATTGTTATTAGTATTATTAGATAGGTCTAGTAGAAATGTGTTTCATCCAGGGGACCAGCTTTGGAATAATACATTCTCTTATTAGTCAATAATAACCTGAAATATTTAACAAATGGATTTTTTTTTCCCGCACACACCGGACTGTTGCTTGGAATATATGTCCGAGAAATAGTATGTACTTAGTGTATGCCAAATATTTATTTTGCATTTTAAAGTTTTGCAATATCGTTTAGTCGCGAGCTGTGCAAGTATTCTGAATGGAATTCACAGTGAAAAATTGGGTAAGAGATACTCGTAGTTTTTAAATAGAACTTGTCGGAAATAAATAGGTCCAATTACAGTCTTTGTGATCACTGCTGTTGGCAATCTGAACATTCCTGCTAGCCAGCTCATTATATAGAGCTCCTATGCAATAAAACAGAAAATTTAGTTTCTTGAGAACTAAAATGTGTTCACACATTGAGTCCTACATCTTACCCTATTTACATATCGCTCAGAGATTCTAGACTTGACATGCGCAGAGATCCTCTCTGGTGGGTCAGACAGTTCCTGTATCAAAGATCTGAGGGTTTTGTTGGCCTTACTCATACTGCTCTTTAGATTCAGATAGGTTAAGCAATGTGCTGCTGTCACTGAAGTATATGAGTTGAAACCCAAAAACCATGGACATAGAGTGAAAGAGGCTATATAACCAATTACATTGTCATACCAACACATGACAATATTGATATGTATGCAAAGCACATTTAAAGTATGGCATTTGAGCAATAGAAGAGGAAGTGACAGTTGAGCTTCATCTCCCAAGTTCAAGCAGGTACATTTCCTAGCCTCTTGGAAAAAATTATTAATTTTTTTTTAGCCTAATCTTGGAAATTAAGTTCTCTTACACTTAAACTTAGTCTACATTGGACATGAATAGCAATGATATAAATATTTTGAAATATTTTCAGTACTATGCATTTTTGTCAGTTAAAGGGATCTAACTTTGTATTTTGTCAACAAAAGAAAAACTAGGAGTACTTCGAAAGTGCAAACCTCCACCAAGGCTGTATGGTCAAAATCTTGCTGGGTGAACATGGCTCATAAGAAATGTAAGGTATCTGCAGGATTTCGAGATGTTGTGGTGGCCATATTGTTTGACGGATCACTGTCAAAATCAATAGGGTCCATCCCTGATGTAATAGCAACACACCAACAAATTTTCCGAGATAATCGTTCATTACTTCTTGAGTTATCTTGTACAGAAACAGACAGACAGACAGACAGACCAACTCTGGCAAAAAAATAACCTCCTTGGCGGAGGTAAAAATCACATACTTGAATCTCTTTTCCTCTGGGTTACAGGAGGTTAATGAGTTTGAGGAACTGATTGGGTCTTCACTGAGCTTTTGTTGCTATGTCTGGGTGTGATAATAGCTGACTGATTCACTGAGGACAGATTCTGTCAGCAGGACATTCCTTGCCTGAACATTTGACAGTGAGTCCTGTGAATTGGCTGATTCTTTGAACAGCCTATGAGGGAAACTCAAGGGAGTTTGCCCTCCCAAATACAAATTTGCTATTGCAGTCATTATGTGGTTATACAGATCTGTAGCTGAAACTGCAGAAGAAAACAAAAATACTTGTTAGAAGAAGGGGAACTAGGAATAACTAGGGTTTTCTTGCGTGTATGTGTGTGTATGTCTGCGCGTGCATGCAAATGTGTGTGTGTATGTGTGTGTGCAAGTGTGTGTATGCGCGTGCGTGCGTGCAAGCGCATGCATGTGTGCAAGTGTGTGTCTGTGTGTGTATATGTGTGTCTGTTTTTTGTGTTCCTAAATGTTTGTGCCAGAGTTCAGTTAAGCTACTCCTAAGGCAGACTCTAATTTATGTCTCATTTCACTTTGCATATATGAATCATTAATGTGCATCTGTGAGCACACAAAAACCCACACAGATCATGAACGATTCATGGCTGGATCTGACCAAAGCAAAAGTTTGCCAAGGAAGGGCTGCTTTAGTTTTGGTGAGTGGCATCATCAGCATTAATTGATAGTTTCTTTTTTTGTCTTATTTTAGATATAGAACTTCAGTCACTCAGCAGTCTGTGACTAAAATAACTGCACATTATGCTTTTCCAGCTTAAATCGCATCGCAATGTAATTAAGATGAATTGAGCCAAGATTTGCTTTTGGCTTCGTGCTAACATGCTTGAGAGAAAGAGAGCAATTTCCTAGCTACAAACAGCTATAGATCACTTTACTGCTGGGATTCCAACCTTATGCGTTGTAAAAACAGTGTTATTGTACAAGATCAATAACTGTACATTGCCAGTTGCACCGGCTTACACAGTGAAATGTTTGCCATAAATGACAAACAGAACTCTAATGGAGATACTGGAGTCCTAGAGAAATCAATTGTAGCACATCACCGTTCATTGAACAGCGAACAATGTATTGCATATAAATGCAATCAAATCTGGCATCAATTACTAATTACATTTTTGGACTGATTAGCAAAGATACATTTTGCCAAGTATATTTTTGCCGCTGATATTTTTAAAAATATTTTTTCCGCTTAAATTGCATAGCTTTCGGTGAAATAGCACGGGAGTATATTTGCAGTGCTGTGTAATTATCCTTTAAATTAACTACATTTTTAAATGCCATTGAAAT
The DNA here is from genome assembly GCA_029692085.1 of Gymnothorax javanicus. NCBI lineage: Eukaryota > Metazoa > Chordata > Actinopteri > Anguilliformes > Muraenidae > Gymnothorax > Gymnothorax javanicus. The sequence continues at coordinate 44,658,633 of CM056193.1, forward strand.
ACGCAGACATAATGCACACTTATGATTTGAAAATATACCATACATATTTACATACAAGTGCAATATATAACAGGACATTATTCATAACAAGACAACACCAAATTGAGAACCCTCAAAGAAGAGAATTTAAGGAGAATGCAAAGCCTGTGTGAGAGGCTGACTGTCATGTTCAAATATCTTTCAAATGAAATGAAGTTGAAAATATAAAAAACACAAGCATCTGTCATTTTTTCCTGTCATATAGGAGTGACAGTGAAAATTTCAGATACTCTTTAGCTCAATGATTCTAACATGGAAAATCACAGAATTTCACTTCTTTCACCCCCCAGCAGTGCACAAGTTCTGCTTCCAGGGAGATGACAGGAGAAGCAGAGGGGGAAATTGGACGGTTAGTAACGTTTCCTGATGGCTTGTCAGGAACCAGGCATACATACATAATCAAAGGCATCTATGAGTTGATGTGGCTGACGAAGAGAGTACATGGCTCAGCTGGGCCAGAGGAAACATTCCACGTGTCCCAGCGACAGAGATGATAGGAGCTGTCAGATTGTGTCAGAGAAAAACAGGGACAGGGACAGGACTGCTGATGCCCAGCAACAAGGTTCATAGTTTGCACCCGGCAAGGGCTTTACTGTGTGGAGTGTGACAGGATTTCTCCATGTTTAGTCCATGAAGACTGGACTAAAAGCTCTATATTGCCCATGAGTATGAGAATATTATGTATGATTGGTGTGTGGGCCTTATGATGGATTAACAACCTCTCCAGAATGTGCCTCCTGCTTATGTTTTGCTGAAAAGGCTCTTGGAAAATTAGAACCTCAGTTCCACAAGAATTGGGCCAGCATGTACAACCCCAATTCCGAAGTAGTTGGGACAAAGTGTAAATTGTGAATAAAATCAAAACGCAATGACTTTCAAATCACACCACCCAGTATTTTATTCACAATAGAACAGAGATAACATAGCAAATGTTGAAACTGAGAAATTTTACAATTTTATCCACAAAATGAACTCATTTCAAATTTGATGGCTGCTACAGGTCTCAAAAAAGTTGGGACAGGGGCCTGTTTACCATGGTGTAGCATCCCCTCTTCTTTTTTACATAGAGTGGAGGTGTCTGGACATTGAGGAGACAAGTTTCTTGAGTTTAGCCATTGGAATTTGATCCCACTCTTGTTTAATCCAGGCTTCCAGCTGCTGCAGAGTTTTGGGTCTCCTTTGGCGGACTTTTTGTTTAATTATGTGCCAAATGTTCTCAATCGGTGAAAGATCAGGACTGCAGGCAGGCCAGTTCAGCACACGGACTCTTCTATTATGAAGCCATGCTGTTGTAATAGCTGCAGTATGTGGTTTTGCATTGACCTGCTGAAATACACAAGGCCTTCCCTGGAATAGGTGTTGTCTGGAGGGGAGCATATGTTGCTCTAAAACCTTTATATACCTTTCAGCATTCATGGTGCTTTTTAAAACATGCAAGTGTCCCACACCATATGCACTAATGCATCCCCATACCATCAGAGATGCTGGCTTTTGAACTGAAGGCTGATAACAGGAGGGGTGGTCTTTCTCCTCTTTTGTCCCGGGGGACACGACGCCCATGATTTCCAACAAGAATGTCAAATTTGGACTCTTCTGACCACAGGACACTTTGCCACTTTGCTACAGTCATTTTAAATGAGCCTTGGCCCACAGAACACGGCGGTGTTTCTGGATCATGCTCAACAATGGCTTCCTTTTTGCATGATAGAGTTTTAGGTGGCATCTGTGGATGGCATGGCGGACTGCGTTTACTGACAGTGGTTTCTTGAAGTATTCCTGGGCCCATTTAGTAATGTCAATGACCGAATCATGCTGATGAGTGATGCAGTGGCGTCTGAGGGCCTGAAGATCACGGGCATCCAGTAAAGATCTTCGGCCTTGTCCCTTACACACAGAGATTTTTCCAGTTTCACTGAATCTTTTGATGATGTTATGCACTGTTGATGATGAGACCTTCAAAGCCTTTGCAATTTGGCGTAGAGGAACATTGTTTTTAAAGTATTCCACAATTTTTTCACGCAAGCCTTCACAGGTTGGAGATCCTCTTGGCCAGCAAGCTTTACTGCTTCAGGACCTGACCAGGGCGACTTGCCATCATTGATAGACCCATGAATTCTGCTCTCTACCAGAAAATCCTGAAGGAGAATGTCTGGTCATCAGTTTATCACCTGAAGCACAAGCGCAGTTAGGTTATTCAGCAGGACAATGATTCAAAACATGCAAGCAAGTACACCTCTGAATGGCTCAAAAGAAACAAAACGTAGATTTTCCAGTGGCCTAGTCAAAATCCAGATTTGAATTAGATTGAAATGAAATGCTGTGGCATGACCTTGAACAGGCAGTTCATGCTCAAAAACCTTCCAATGTGGCTGAATAAAAACAATTTAGCAAAGAACTGTCATCTAAAACTTCTCCACAAAGATGTAATAGACTCATTGCCTGTCGCAAAAAATGTTTGATTGCAGTTGTCGCTTTTAAGGGTGGCACCAACAGTTACTTGGTTTGAGGAGGGGGGCAATTATTTTTAATGAATTCCGGACCACTCCTAAAATAGTAGTTAACGATATATATTGAATTGGATAAGTATGGGAATTCGTGCTGATGATGGTCAAAATAGAGTTGAGTCGATGGAGACCGGTGCAGGATAACGGGGAGTCCAAGGCAATGAGTTTCAGGGTAGGGGTAGCGCCTCTGGCGTCATAAAAGCTCCTTCGAGTTCCTTGGCATTCCTATAGAGTGACAAGGTGAGAGATGAATAGAAGGGAACAAGAGGGGGGGATGTTGAACAAGACAGATGAGGATTGTAGAATGAAGGTGGTATAAATAGGCTGGTTTGTTAGGATGTGGATGAATGGAGTGACATTTTAGGCATGGTCTGGTCACTAGCCTGAATTTAACTAAATTAACGGTATTACTGGCTGGAAGACTTCAGTGCTTCAGAAAGTCTCTCTTTGCCATTAGCAATAGTGGTAACAATGGAAAGTATTAAACTATAATATAATCACCAGGGTCAGAGCAGAGTTTGAGGAGCGAAGCTGCGCACAGTTGTGGGCAGCGAGCCTTTGGCTGTATCAGGGATTTATGGGAAAATGGCCATCTCAAGTGGCAAGAGTCGAATTTCAATTCAGTTTGAGTCAGTTCAGTTGAATTTTCTGTATAGCGTTTTACATGAGAGGAGGACTGCTGCAGAGATGCTTTACAGAGTGAAAAAGAGGCAGTGCCCAGCCTGATCCCCAAGATAGCAAGTAAGGCAAAAAAAAAAAAAAACTCGCAATAGGGAGAGAAAACCTCAAACAATCGTGGGAAAAAAACTCGCCAGTGGGAAGAAATTTCAGAAGGCATCTGGCTATAATGCAGAGACATGCTGTCAGGGGAGACATTGACTTCACCTTTTATCGCTAGATTTTGTCAACCTGTTTCCATGCACTATGCCTGATTGACAATCAATCAATTTTTACTTTTTTACCGAACAATTAGGACCTAGCCTATTTGGAGCCTATAATGATTCATAGGTGATAATGACAAAAAGATTCATTTGCATAGAGCCTATGCTTTGATTCGAGACTGCAAGATTTTGAAATCTTACTAATTAACTAGAAAAAAAATCTTAACTCTCTCAGCAATTCCATGTATCGTTTATCAGATTCTGAAAGAAGACTGAGAATAAATTCCCTATTTTTTATGGCATTAGAAAGTACATATTTAAGAGGGAAATCATTATCGTAAACATATTGACCAAGCATTGAACACGGCATAAGAAAGGTTTTAACATTTGTTTCATGGCCTGGTGTTAGCTTCCTGTAAGCAAATATATGAGCAAATTTGCTGTCTTGTGAGCTTTTCAAGTTCGTTGCACAGAGCAATAAAACCGTGGAAACTGAAATTGGCCCATCATTCTGCTTATTACTCTTAGTAAATTAGTTAATCAATCTGATTGCTAATCAAGCAAAGTAATAGGGAGTTATCATTTGTTTAACGGTGAGAATTCTGCCTCACCTAAACTTACCTCCGAAGGCGAGTCACTGCTATAGTGGGGGAGCTCATCCTTCGTGGGCAAGCCAATTAATTGATTTCTTAATATTAATTTCTTTGTATTAATGGGTGTGGAGTAGGAATCAAGGATGTTTTTCTGATAGAGGGCTTTTTGGTGCGTGTATTTGGTCCAGTTTACGATATCGAATTTGCCCATGTTGTTCGGGTTGGGGTTGTGTGCTTTCAGTCCCCCTAAAATATACAGTAATTCCAGTGTAAAACTCAAGGGCAGATGAATTGGTGTTACATATCGGCGGAGACTTAGAAGGCTTTTCTGGTGGTGTTGGCCAGCAGTATCATCGGGGGGTGTGACCAGGCTACGGCATAATCGGGCTCATGCGCATCGGAAAGGATGGAAAAAATGGGTTCAAGTGATGTGTCAAGGAACTTGGGGGAAGCCTGGGAACATGATTGTAAAAGATACATCCTCATTGCAAGTTCTTGGGCTGAGCAAAGTCCTAGATATGAATCCCAAGTCCTTTTTATGGGGAAGGAAGCCCACAAGTTTAGTGCTTAGATGGTGGGAAGGATGTCTGGGTTTGGGATGATGGAGATATTACATTCACATTATTTATCGGACGCTTGCATCTGGTTGGTGACATGTTAACGAAAACAAATTAAACCTGTACATGCATTTATGTGGGGGAGAGAGTTCATGGGGACAAGGTAAAGATTGGATGGAGGGAAGTGACGCTATCATCGGCTTTTACCAGATTCTCTGTGCGACAGATTGCCTGCAAAACAGAAGCTTTGATAAAACAATTTGCATGGAGATGGGGGAGACAAGGGAATGAAGGACAATGAGATGAATAAATGGGGTGAAATTAAATTTGTCACATGTTCTTATGAGTTAAAACTTCTGAAAAATGAAATGCAATGAAATAATTAATGTGGGGGATGAGGAATGAGGAATCAAGGGGATGAAGGGGAGTGTTGTCTCATCTGAATTTGTTGCATGATCATATCAAATAAGGCTTATAAGAAAAAATGCATCATAATCATCTGGGAATGAGGGGACGAGGGGAAGGGGGGGACAAAAGGTAATGGGGGGGACAAAAGCAAACAAGGGAAGGGGTCAAGGGGAGAGGGACAAGAGGAAAGGGATGAAGGGAAGTGGATGAGGGAAGGGAATGAGGGTAAGTGACAAGGGAAGGAAACAAAAGGGAATGAGGGATGGGGATGAAGCGACACATATGCTCAGGGCTATTAATGCAGTCTGCAGAAAAATTGATGAAATGGGGGACGTAAGAGGCTGAAAAGATTGAAACTGAGGGTGCAGACACAGGGAGTACAACCTGGTCTGCTAACGATGGGCAGCTGTAGCAGGATCAGCAATGCAGGCTGTTAGGGAAATGACATCGTGGTTGATGCAGGTCAATGTTGAGGATAGAACCTGAGGCTGCTGTATTTCAGTTGGAATGCTGGCCCACCAACTGTGGGTGGCTGTTGCTGGATCGTTGGCGTAGGACAGGGCTATTCAACCTTATCCAGAAAGGGCCGGTGTGGGTGCAGACTTTCATTTCAACCAAGCACTTACACACCTGACTCCACTAATCAACCCCAAAAGTCTTTGCACCCACACCGGCCCTTGCAGGATAAGGTTGAATAGCCCTGGCGTAGGCTGTTGCTTGTGTTGACATCATGGTTGATGCAGGCAACGTTGTGGCGGGGACCCAAAGCTGCAGTACTGCAGTTGGAATAGTTGTAGATGGTGGAAGGTAGCTTTACTTGTGAATGATGTGGAACAGGACTGAAACTACTTGCTTTGTTAAAATAGTTGTTGAATGTATAGTTATTTGTTGCGTGCTGGGGACAAATGATGGCCCACAGGACGGAACCAGGAAGGCGTGCTAGGTTGCTTCACTGAATAGTTGAGAACACAAGTTGAAGGCTATTGTCTGTGACATTTGAGAGGAGATCAGTGGTGGCAAAGCAATGAAGCTTTGAAGAGCCATTTGATGATCTGCTGCCCCGGAACATGAACTGCACCAAGTAACTGGGGAAGTGACAAAGGCTGCACAAGCCCACCAGATCTGGGCCGTTCTTGCTTTAAGAACTGCTGATGGGCGTGGTAAGTGTGATGACGTCATTGACTCGTGAGCATGTGGCAAGGCCGTAAGCGTTTTTTGTTGTGGTTTCTTCAAGTGTAGCATCACAAAAGTAGCAAGCGTAGTTTGCTTTGTTAAAGCTTCTGCTAATGAAAAGTCTTTTAATCCGGAGTGCGTTGTAAAGGGCTGACTAGCTAAAGAAGTTTGCTTTGTTAAAGCCTTGGAAAATGAAAAGTCTTTTAGTTGAGACCATGTTGGATATACCTGACAATCATTGAAGATCTGGGTTGGGTTGCCGATGAGCAGTGAACTCTGTCTGGAGTCGCTGAAGTTGACTCTTTTGCCCTGGAGGAAAGCCCAATTGAGACTTAGGGAACAGCTGTTAGTGATCTGCTGTCTTGGAAGATAGACTGTCTAATCAAGAACGAGAGGATGGTTTCTGCACTGGAGGTGTTGGAGGAGAATTTGTTGGATAACTTTGGTTCGGTTGAACGATACAATTTGAAACAAATTTGGCATTTGATGGATGAGCTGGAGCTCCGAGTCCAGAATCCAAATTGCTAGGTAAGTTGTAACTTTGGGCAAACAAGAAAAAAATGTCAACTTAGCAATAAGCTGGTCGGGGAGAAAGCTGGTCAGGCAGAATGCTGGGTACGTTGCACAAGACAGACGAGAATTGTAGATTGAGGGCCATACAAGTAAGCTGGTGGGTTAGGACGTGGACAAATGGTGTGACGTTAACTCCATTTCACATGGGAGATCCAGGCTTTGAATAACGCTATACGAAAACGGCAGTGCATGAGGCCCGCTCTCCCTCGACTTCCACTTCACGAAGGACTTTCTCCCCGCTATCTGCCAATAGGTGATTTATTTCTCATTGGCTGGCTATTCTTTGCTGTTGCTCGTTGCGCACCGCTCGACTGGGGATTATACCAGTTATGGCCCTGCCATTTCCATGTTTACATTGGATGTTGGAGGTTGACGCTGAATACATATGGTTGGGGTGCATCCCTCAATATGTCCAGCTCTTCACGGACACCACTCTGGCCAGTTGGGGAGGGACCTTTGGCCAGGACAGTATGAGAGGCATGTGGTTGAGCTCCCATACCATGTCAACGTGTTTGAGCTCACAGCAATGCAGAAGGCACCGCACCACTTGGACCTGGTTTGATTAATGGTGGCAAGTTTGTGGTTGGTGCTGGACCTGCCCACAGCCCTGCGTCAAGCCAGGGGCACTGTCCTCTGGCATCTGATTTTGGGACAACACCTCATGGTCTGGACGTCGAGAGGGTGAGACTGAACTGCTGTCGTTTTTGGTTGTGGTTAGGTTTTGACTAATGTTGATTCGGGCACAGTTGGGAGTATACGGCATCCCTAAGAACCTTTGCCTTAGGTGTGAACCAATAATGAAGCCCATTCAAGGGTGAAGCACGTACGACACAGAATAAATAGTTAGCTGAATGTAACTCCAGTATTCCAGGTCTATGAGTATCCGCATAGTCCTTTGACTACGAGCTCAGCTTGCCCCAGTTGTTTGTGGCCGAGTTTCAAAGGGAAACAGGCAGTGAGAACACTGGGGCTTTCTTGGGGTGCGTATTGCATGGACTCTACACCCTGATTGGATAGTGAATAAATCAATCATCAATCTTCTCTCAGGTGCTGATGCGGAGCCTCGTGAGGTTAAAACAATAGCAAAGCCCGTTAGAGGGCCATGAACGCATAAAAATGGAATTTCTTCCAGCACACTTCTACTTCAGAAAAAGAAATAGAATGCTTCACAAACTGATGAATTACCAGTTTAACATGCAGCACTCTCTAGATCTGCTATCATTTGGGATATTAATGGTATAAAATTAAAGATAGTACACGCAGAGTCAGGGATAGCATGATACCATTGGCAATACAGAAATACAGAAGAACAGATGGCTTTCCCATTCACAAATCTTGCCAGCTCATCTGATATTTGTTTCAATATCCTTCCTATGAAATATAAATTGGATGCGTAGCGCAGTGCCTCCATTAAGCAGCTTTGCCAGGGAAATCTTTGCACTTCAACTGTGAAGGTCAACTAAACCTATCACCTTCATCCCAGATGGCTGAAAATATTGAAATGAAAATTATACCAGGAATGGAAATGAAAGTTATGATGCCACTGATGCACCTGGCAACCCTTAAAGCCCATGTTTACAGCTGCTATTAGAGCCATAACAATCTTCATCTAGATGCTGAAATAGCAGGTGAAGGTTAGGCCACCAGGATATTTTCACACAATGTAAGCTATGGCTAACAAAAGAAAAAGAGCTTTGTTCCTGTGAGGCACAAGCACTGTATATAGACCAGCAGATGGACTAGCAGGTTGCTGATACACTGTTACACTTGGTAAGTTTCTCTCTGTATTGTGTTTCAAGGGATTCTAGTGTTTCAAAGATGAGGGGGGCAGTGAAAAGAAAAGAAAACGCACTGCAACAACGCACCAACATACTGTAACTCTATTTTGCAGAGGACACATTGGTCATGGTTGCCCCAGCTTAGAGCTTATTATAACATAGAATGCAATGCTAAAGTATCCTCGGCCGTATGGGTATAAGACAAGGAATTACAACATATAAAGGGTTTTTTAATGTATGCCTATGTAACACAATGTGTTTAATACTTTCGGGCTTGAGAGAAGTTTCAAGAGTCAAAAGGAAGACAGAGGTAATTTTCCAATTTCATCTAGGAGCTGGCAGGTTATATAGAAAGTGTGGAACAGGACAGCTGGGACTATACATCATTTGGCATTCAGAATATGAAGTCTGACATGATGCGCGATGTCCTCCAACTTGATTATCCAGTGAGTACACCTTATGAATTTGACATAGCTACACCAAAAAATGTCATGGTAGTGCAAAGGTGTAATGAAAGCAACACTGTTCAGAAACAATGTGACCTTTTGACCCCATTAACCAGGTGAAGGTCATCCACCTTTAACCCTCGTCCAACCAAGGGTTTTTCTACTACAACCCCGACCAAGAGGAGCTGATTATTTTGAAATTAAGCTATAAAAATCATCTTGTTTGGTATCAGTATACAGCCACAGATGTCCTCTCTTCAAATCAAGTACAAATAAACCACATTTCAACATTATGACGTCATAGTGACGTCATAACTAACACCATATTAGGAAAAAACATCAAAATTACAAAAATCCATGTTTTTTTTATATTTTTATTAGTTTTAGCTGAAAATAAGTAACTTTCTGTAACCTCTAGAACTACTAATACTACAACTAATATTTTAGTATTATTATAAATGTTATAAACTAATGAGTAACATAAATTTGACATTACTATGATGTCATAAATAACTCATTTTGGGAAAAACACACACAAAAGGAAAACAAATAGTTCTCTGAAAATGTTTCACATTTTCTTTACTTTGTTTTTCCCTGTGATAGAACAAGGCTTATAATATCAGTAATGTGTCTGGTACATATGTTCTCTCTCAAAACAAGAATCAAACATCACAAACTTCAGCACTGTGACATCACAATGACGTCATTATAAATGTCATATCTGAAAAAAATACAATTTTTTCATATTTTTCCCTCAATTTTAGCTGTTACATATTTCCCCCCTCAATTTTAGGTGAAGGTAAGCAACTTTCCACCACTCTACATGTACTATACTAGTGCTACTGTAAACAATATTAGTATAATACATATTGTTATATACCAAGGAGTAACAGTAATGTAATAAATGTACATTACAATGACGTCACTAATTAGTAAAATGACTCATGTTGACCAAAACGAAAAAAAAAAAAAAAAAAAATACAAGGACAAGCTACATCAATAAATCAATAAGGATGACAATCAGTGTGGTCTACAAAGTTCATTGAGCATGAAACATAATAATAGCATACTATTTGTAACTAATTTGTAAGCTTATTTTGTATCAAAAACAGGCAAAAATTGACGCTGGTGGCAACCACCCCCTCCTACCCTTCGACTTTGACGGCCTACCCTACCCTTGGGGGGTGAGGTACCCTCATCATTTTTTCATGAAAATGAGCGCGAAGGATGAATAAACAATTACGTAGAAGCATTAGATCATATCTGTTAACGTTTTTGTGCAACAGGAAAAAATCTGTTGGGCGGGGTACCCACCTTGGTAGGACGAGGGTTAATGTTCTGCAAGCTGATTATCCAGAACATATACGCTGTAAATATTATGCGGCTACAACAAATATAGTGGATGTAATCAAGGAAACAATGTTTACAAAGAATGTGACCATTTGACCCCTTGAAGTAGGTCAAGGTTACCCATCTTCAAACTTGTCCAAGCTATATGTCCCAAGAACAGTCCCTGTGAATTTCATTACCCTGAAATTAATAGGAAAGGAGTTATTGTGTACACAGACAGACAGACAGACGGACGCAAGTCTTCACAATACCCGATGGCCATATTTTGGCCTCGGGTAAAAATCAGGGTTAGTTCCTGCAACGTTTTCATTGTGCATCTGATGGGTGTTAGTCTGAGGTAAACCTAAATCATCTTTTCCATAGTTTTCAAGTAAATGTTATATGAGGATTTTACAGGAAAGGATCACTTTAAAAGCTCTACATGCTACTCAATTTGCTAAGATGTGTCAGTGAAGACCTCATTGCCTTCGTTGATTGTCTGCAGGAGAATGCAGCCAATAAAGTTTGACCAATAATGAACAAAATGGCTGACACTGTGCAAGCAATATCCTTTTTTTTAACCTCTGCCACCCATTCCTCATCACTTTTTGTCCTGCGGTAAAGGAGGAGGGAGGAAAAAAATCCTAATTCCTGGTCTCCAAGGTAACTGCAATCAGGTGACCTTGCTGCTAATAATGCTGACTCAGAAATGGAGGACAGCACCATAGAAAGACAAATTGTGTTGGGGGAGAGGGAGCAGGGATGCGTGGAAACAGAGGGTGCAGAGAGAGAGATAGAGAGAGATAGACAGAGGGAAGCTCATTGAAAATGCATATCTCGTACATTGATCTGCTAGATGTGTGGGAACTGATCGAGGCAATGCTGTGTCATTGTTTTGCTGTCTTCTCCAGTTGTTCTCTCTCTCTTTATCTTTCGCTTGCTATTTTTATTCCTCGCCTCCTCTGTCCTTTCCTCTTATCTCATGTTACTTCAATTATGTTAAAGAATAAATCATTTACACAAGCAGTTAATATTCTGCACTTGTGTTTGTGTGTTTGGTTGAGAGACTGACAGTATATGATATAGCAGCATGTTTGCGTGTGTCCTGCTGGTTTGGAATGCTCGGAGTGTGTGTAAAAGTGCGTGGTTGTCAGAGAGTTAGGAAATATTTGCGTGGAGATTTTGGAGAGTATGCGTGTATGTGTGAGAGAGGGGGAAGAGAGAGAGAGAGAGAGAGAGAGAGAGAGACTTGGTGTGCTAGAAAGCATTCCGGTGGCTGGATCAGGTCGTGAGTGAGAGCCTATCTGAAGGTGATCCTTTCTAATCCACTTTTATAGATGTCTGACATAATCTCTGCGCACTGCTGCCCATGCTGAGGCCTGTGGGTTTGTGTAAAATGGAAGGAGAATTAAGGAGACAGTGGGGAAACGCACAAGAAGGTGTGATGGTGTGACGAGCAGTAAAGGCGAGAGAGGTAGAGAGACAGAGAGAGAGGTGTAGAGAAAGGGAAGAGCAGCAGGGGGAGTGATGCAGGGTGAGACCAGAGAGTGAGTGAAGGGGAGAGAGAAGGGGAGGAGGGAGGGATCGTGAGGAGAGAGGGAGAGAGATTCACTGAGCCTCACTTGGGGGTCTGGGACCAGCGCGCACAGCACAGAGGAGATTAAAGCGCGTTTAAGAGCAGAGTGCATGCAGGGCCACACATGGAGGACTAATCAGTAAAAGATTCCAGCTTCCTCTCTCACAGTTTCCCTGGGGCTCCGATACTCGACCCTGGATCCACCCTGTCTGCCTCCTCCCAATTCTAATGCTTATGCTTCCCATTCTGTTTGCATGTAAAAGGCCTCTAAAGAACCTTAACTCTGGGAATGTGACTGGTTGAACATATAGGGCTTCTCTGTCCTGATTGGATTGTTTTTTTTGACCATGATTGGTGCCTAGAAAGCAAGGTTAACATGGTTGTTGTCCACAGTATTACAGTTTAATCCAATCTTTAAAGGTGTAAGATTACAAATATGTGAATAGACTGTTCTTAGCAGACCTTCTAATGCTGGTCAGGACTGGTATTTTAAAGCAATTTAATTTTTGGACTCTGACCTTGAATTTTGAGAAAAAATAAAAACTACTCTACTAAGGGTTGAAACCCCAACTTTGTAAATGACATTTAAAAAATCTTTGTTAATTTTTGTGTAGAGTAGATAGTAAATCTTTTGTGCATGGTGTTGCTAGGTTAAATGCAGTTGTTCAAAGAACATTTTGAGAAGGATGCTCTTGCCCAATTATGATCAAACAATATGCTTTTACAATGGCAGAGTATTGTCAGTACCATAACTCACTGGACAGGGTCACATTTTATATTTTGGTTCTGTGCCCTAGCACTTTGAGCTTGAAAGGATACAGCGACAATGAGGTGAAAGTGCAGACTGTAAGCTTTAGTTTGACAGTGTTTTCATCCACATCACATAAACTGTATGAAAATTACGGAGCCTTTTGTTCATAATCCACTTCATTTCGAGGCCCATGAAAATACTGGACAGTGTAACATAATTTAGAATTAAGTAATAATGTATTATATCTGGTGTCATATCCTTTGAATGCAATGACAGCTAGAAGTCTATGATGCATGGACATTACCAGACGCTGGGTATGTTCCCTGGTGACGCTCTGCCAGGCCTGTTCCGCAGCCATTTTCAGCTTCTGCTTGTTTTGAGAATTTTTGTTATCTGCAGTCTTCCCTTTAGCATATACAATGCATCAATTTGATTCAGATCTCGTGATCGACTGAGCCAACAGAACCAAAATAACAAACAATGTGTGACTGTCCAATGAATTATGGTGCTCATCGTATATGGTGCCCTGGCAGAGCGGTAGGTAACGCTTTTGCCTCACAGTATAAAGGCTGTGGGTTTGAATCCAGTGAGGGACCTTTTTGTGTAGGGCTTGCATCCTGTCCCCATGTTCCTGGGAAGCTCTGGTCTCATAAGGGATAAATTTGATGATGGATGCACAGAATAACAGAATATCACATTCCTTTAATGTATGTTTCCAAAACAGATTCTTCACGAAAGCCCTTTGTGAGAGTGTTTTACTGTTTCTAATGTGGACAGCAAAAAAGAAAAGAAGAAGTTAAATGGGTAAACTGTTGATATTGAAGCAACATCATATTTGGTTCGAGTAGCCTAACCAAACATACACTGATGCTTTAGTCTGATCGTAGAGTTGTGAGGCATTAGGTCTCCGAATGCTCTGAGAAATACAGGTTTAGAAAATAATTGCTGTGTTTCCTGGTAAATAAGATAAGTGAAGCTATTACAAATCTTGCTCAAATGTTAAAATTGCACTGTAAAATGAAACCTGCTGGTGATGTTGCATATTTTCCTAATATAATTATCCATTCAATAATTGTTAGACTGAGGTCATAAAGGGATATGCATGGTCAGTAACAGTACAGTATGCTGTCAATTGATTTTCAGTCGGTTTTAGGTAGTGGAATGTGTGGCAAGAAGGTATCCCTCGCATAATTACAACACCTGGAAAACCACATGGACAGTTAGAAGGTGGATTCAAGGATTCCAGCTAGTTACTAAGAAACTTAACACAACAATTTGTATGTTGCAAAAGAATATGAGATTTATCTGACCAGACAAAATCTTTCCAACCTTAAATCAGTCACTTATAGCGGTAATGTGCCCACTGTAGCTTCATTTTCCTGTTCTCAGCTTACAGGAGAGGGACGAAGTGTAGGCTTGTCCTGACATGTTTTTTGTTAAGCGGTGCCGTTCTGTGCACCAGCATTATCTGAGCATTTGTTGCCTTCCTCATAGCTTAATTAAGTCTGGCTATCCTCCTTCATCCTAACTGATTAACAAAGTGTTTTCAGCCTAAGAACGGCAAATCTGTTCTTGCTGTTTTGGCATATTGCGCCATTCTCTGTCCACACTACAAGTTGTGCTTACAGTGCTGGAATACAAGAACTGCCACCGCTAACACTGAAAATTATAGCATGGTCAAAGTCACTTAAATCATGCATCTTGCCCATTGAAGGTTTCAGTTAGAGAAAATAATGAACCGCTTACCTATGTCTTAGTCCTATAAATTCAATAGTTGCCACATGACTCACTGTGTAGAGAAGCAGAACTTTATCCTGTAGGTGTACTAAATACGGTGGTTGTGAGGTCATTCCTGTGCATGTAATATTTATACCTTTATTTAATATATGTGTAATATTTATAATATTTATACCATTTACAATTGAAAAAAAGAGTATAGTGTAATTATCTGTCCTCTTCACTCTATTCAACATTCTCAATTTGTACATATTTACATTTGAAAGTCATTGAAATATTAATATCAAATTTTCAATATTTATGTACATAAAATATAACAGAAATTCTGAAACCACCTCCTCTTCCACTCAGTCATCATTCTGCCCTCAAGTTTAATTTCCCAGAGGGTTTTCTTCTTCTCATCCACCTCTCCTCCTCTCTCTCCCCCTCCCCCTCTTCCTGCTGCTGTTCTTTCAGCACCACCCCAGGCCTGAGTAAGCAGCTCTTCATCCAGCTAATAGTGCACTGGGACAGGACGCCCTCAGGGCAATGATTCCCTGCTTTAAACTCAAATCATAATTTTATAGCATTCAATATTTTTTGAAGTCCATGAAGCTGTTTTTAAATACTAAGAATCTTAAAAATCAATGATTACAACAAAAAGGCTTAAATTTATGTACACTTGCATGAGATGAGGAGTCACATTCCTTTACATGATGAAAATGAGCTATTTATTCTACAAGTTGCAGGTCATACTACATGATGGCCTCCGTGTTTAAAACAACTGACATAACTTTCACAGAAGATGAAAAACTTAAAAATCCGGCAACATGTCCCATGCAATCACCGCCTGGAGCTACCATTGGGTCTCCTGACCGTATTCCTCTGCCTAATTACCCTTGTTGCCGAGCCATGTGCGCCAAATATTTTTTTAGATCAACAATATAAATGTAAATCATCATTAGGTTGCAGGGTCTGAGGCTTTAATGTACAACCCCAATTCCGAAATAGTTGAGATAAAGTGTAAATTGTGAATAAAATCGAAACGCAATGACTGTCAAATCTCACCAGCCAGTATTTTATTCAAAATAGAACAGAGATAACATAGCAAATGTTGAAACTGAGAAATTTTACAATTTTATCCACAAAATGAGCTCATTTCAAATTTGATGGCTGCTACAGCTCTCAAAAAAGTTGGGACAGGGGCCTGTTTACCATGGTGTAGCATCCCCTCTTCTTTTTAACACAGAGTGGAGGCGTCTGGGCGTTGAGGAGACAAGTTTCTTGAGTTTAGCCATAGGAATTTGATCCCACTCTTGTTTTATACAGGCTTCCAGCTGCTGGAGAGTTTTGGGTCTCCTTTGACGGACTTTTCGTTTAATTATGCGCCAAATGTTCTCAATCGGTGAAAGATCAGGACTGCAGGCAGGCCAGTTCAGCACACGGACTCTTCTACTATGAAGCCATGCTATTGTAATAGCTGCAGTATGCGATTTTGCATTGTTCTGCTGAAATAAACAAGGCTTTCCCTGGAATAGATGTCATCTGGAGGGGAGCATATGTTGCTCTAAACCTTTATATACCTTTCAGCATTCATGGTGCTTTTTAAAACATGCAAGTGTCCCACAGCATATGCGCTAGGGGTGGAACGGTTCACAAAATTCACGGTTCGGTTTGTATCACGGTTTTGGTGTCACGATTTTAGGTTCGGTATGTTTTTTTTTTTTTGACAGCAGGAAGGGTGGCATTAGTTCACAACAAACAAAATTCTGGCTAAGAACATATGGAACATAAACACTAGACAAGACACACATTGAATTTTCAAATGTCTTGCTTCTCTGGAATAATTTTCCGCAGTCTCTATGACAAAAATATACAGCCTTAAATAGGCTCATGCACAACAGGAAAAATTGGCATTATTTGTAATCTGCGCTAAGGGGTTAAATGTTAAGAAAAGGTGTCTCTGTGCTTCTTAATTTTCCTCCTTTAGCATAGGATACGGAGAACCATTCTTTTCGAAAAGAAAGGAGATAACTCTATCCCTCAGTTCCGCGTGGCAGCAATATTTAAAGCGATGACCATTCATCCGACCACTCACAAAAACAAATGAACATGACCGACGAGAGATGCATGATCACGTTGCCTAGTGTAAGTGTATTCAGATTCTCTTATTAGCGCGCTTGTCGTCCTAAACTCTTATGAATTACGCTTTACTCATTTCCTTTACCTTATGGCGTTTTTTTTTCCAAAGGTGAAAGAAAAGAGGTTCAGTGGCGGTGCCAGGGGGGAAGCAGAGAAAATCCCTTTAAAACAATTATTTGTCCTGACCTGTCCTCGATTATTTTCAGAATAAACAATAGATTCACTCCGAGAGCACTCCACACTATCAGGTGCTGCTAGTTCTCCGCGTTTAGGTAAGACGACAATCATTCATCTGGATGCGTATTTGCTACATTTAAATCAGCGTTATTCAAAATCGCATACCTGTCAACTCTCACACATGGCTTGAGTCTCACGCTTTTTATATTTAATTGCCGAGTCCCACTTTTAAATCAACCCACGCTGTACCGAGAATGAAAGGCGATATTTCATTGGAACGCGGATCAGTCATTGTTCAATCAACGCAAATTTCAGAGATTCTCACGTGGAATTGAAGTCTTTATGCATGGAAATTTTTCCATTTTTAAATGAGGAATTTAAACAATCGTGAAGCGCAAGTTAAATCGCCTGATGTGAAGTTTCAGCGCAGTTTGTCCTTCGTAAAGCATAGGCCTATAAGTAAATTATTTTTCTGTAGCTACTGAATTTAGCCAATCGCCGTTAGATCGAATGATGAGAGAAGCCGTGTCTTCATTAGGGGCAATCTGATATACAATACGGCACATCGCAAGGCGGATATGCTTGCCGATAATGATGGCTCAACGGTCAAAATGTTGACGAGTGAACTTCCGCTCATATCCGCGCGCAGTCGAACGCTAGCTAATATAATTGCGATTTATAGCTTTTAGTTCCAGTACGTGAACTCCGGCTTTGACTCGAATGTAGCGTTTATTTGAGTTTTGCGGTATTTTCACATTCATACCTGTGTATCCACCGTGGTATTCGACTGCGGCTGCGCAATGCTCATCGCATTTTGTCATGCATGCATTAGGCTCGTTCCACAAAGCCGTAAATAACGCCATTAATTTGCATATGAAAACAGCGCTTTTAACGCCGTACTTGCGAGAAACGGCGTTAAAAGCGCCGAAAAAAAAGCAATAACGGTGTAAAACATGCGCGGTCTCGTCCCAAAACGCGTTTTATACAGACGAATTATGGCACTATCGGCTTGCCATAGTGGAGAGCAACTGCAGCGCCTGGCTCTAAAAACTGCGGCCGCCTCGCTGTCGCGATTTTATCGCCGTCCACTTTTGTAATACGTCAGAGCAAGGCGGGATGAAGTCTGACACAAAACTAACCGGCATGCATTGTGCGCCGATCGCCTTTGGTCGAATCTGCGCAGACCTGGCTCATCTCGAACGAGCCTATTGACTTGGCAAAGCTAGTCTTATTACCGGAAGTGAGGACATCGACAAAAAATCCCCTTCCTTCATCTCATCTCCTGATTTACGACAGTTTTGCGCTATATCAGATCACTCCTATTGCCAATGAATTATTACTATAATTGGAAAACGTGTCAATAAGGGAAAATGATTGAGAACTAGCTTGGACTAATTGTTGTCATGAAGGCATGCATCTTTGCCTTTGCCTATTTTTTACTACCCGGACGTAGCGTAGGTTTCAAGTGTCACTTAAATAAAAATGCAGCGTTACTGGCGCCTATTGCACATTTTGTCATTTTCGGCACAAAAAGACTGAACTGAACTCCTGAATACTGCACTCGGCACTCATCCGCGCCAACTGATAAGTTTCTCTTTAATTTCCACGGATGCCTTGAATCGACCAATACATAGCTACATGCCCCGAACCGTGACTAGTGAACCGAACGGTTCGAATTTTTTACTTGAACCGTTCCATCCCTAATATGCACTAATGCATCCCCATACCATCAGAGATGCTGGCCTTTGAACTGCATGCTGATAACAGGAGGGGTGGTCTTTCTCCTCTTTAGCCCGGGGGACACGACGCCCATGATTTCCAACAAGAATGTCAAATTTGGACTCGTCTGACCACAGGACACTTTGCCACTTTGCTACAGTCCCTTTTAAATGAGCCTTGGCCCACAGAACACTGCGGCGCATCTGGATCATGCTCAACAATGCCTTGCTTTTTGCATGATACAGTTTTAGGTGGCATTTGTGGATGGCACGGCGACCTGTGTTTACAGACAGGGGTTTCTTGAAGTATTCCTGGGCCCATTTAGTAATTTCAATGACAGAATCATGCCGGTGAGTGATGCAGTGGCGTCTGAGGGCCTGAAGATCACAGGCATCCAGTAAAGATCTTCTTACGCACAGACATTTTTCTAGTTTCTCTGAATCTTTTGATGATGTTATGCACTTTCGATGACGAGACCTTCAAAGCCTTTGCAATTTGATGTTGAGGAACATTGTTTTTAAAGTATTCCAAAATTTTTTTACGCAAGCCTTCACAGGTTGGAGAGCCTCTGGCCATCTTTACTTCTGAGAGACTCAGCCTCTCTAAGACATCCCTTTTATAGCCAATCATGTTACACACCTGATGCCAGTTAACTTAATTACCTGCTAAATGTTCTTTCAGCTGATTCTCTTATATATTAATAGCTTTTTCAGCCCTTTTTGCCTGTGTCCTAACTTTTTTGAGACCTGTTGCAGCCAGAAAATTTGAAATAAGCTCATTTTGTGGATAAAATGTAAAATGTCCCAGTTTCAACATTTGAAATGTTATCTATGTTCTATTGCAAATAACATATTGGCTCATGTGATCTGAAAGTCATAGCATTTTGATTTAATTCACAATTTACACTTCGTCCCAACTATTTCGGAATTGGGGTTGTAAATTTCAAGAGGTCTTACGCAAAACCAATGGCTTCAAAATCACTTTCATTCCGCTGGATAGGTAAATAACATTTTTCTTAATATCATGACCTCTGCCCTATTTGAATGCCATCAACTGTACTGTGGGGTAATGTAATCTTTACCGGAGCATCTCTGCTATTTTATTCCTGTTAAAATTCACCTTATAACTGACTTTCATAAACTGCACACTCCCAGTAGAAATTCCTGTCTTTTACCTGTTGTGAAACGCTTTGTAAAAATAACCCCAGGTAGTAGTGTACTAAGCCCATGCCATTCCAATCCTAATAAGATATGATTTCACTTGCAAATGCATATGCATTAGCGATGTCCTGCAATAGTCCTGAAAACCTATTCCTGTCTGAATAGGCCTCTATAGGCCTGTTTCACTTCCTTCAGTTGCAACATTATTTCATTATGGCATGCTAGTCTCAACTTTATTGCTCATTATTTTAGCCATCTATTTTGATTGTCGGGTAAATAAAAGTTACAAGCAACAAAGCCCTGAGGAAAAATATTGGACTGTTTTGAATAATGACTTCAGACAATAAATGCTTACTGATGTTATCAGGTAAATGGTGCCAGAAAAGGCTTCTAAAATGATGACAACATCCATTCTAGTTGTCTTCAAAAAACTGCTGCACAAATGACGATCGGGAAACAAAACACTTAAATCTGATTCTGACATCGCTTTCATGAGATGACAATAGCGATTGAATTGTTTCAACTTTTTGTCAAGAATGAGTGCATTGTGCTCTCCAGGGTTTTTGGGAGCAACAGTGCGGGGCAATCATGCAATTTTTCATCCACGTCAGTGGGTGTATATTTTCCACAATAAAATAAATTACAAAACTTTGTAGATTCCTCAAATTATGGATTCTCTACATAGCAGAGCTCCTTACCTAGTCCATTTTACTAGGACTAGCCCAAAATCAGGAGAGCTGGAGCACTCAGAGCTCAGAAAAAAGCACGCTTTTAAAAAACAAGGGAGACTGAAGTTTTGACGTCAATGGAGTCTTCCTAATGTCTCTGCGGAAGATATTGTTGACGTCTCACCATCAGGCTCCCTTGTTCATCAAAAGTGTCTTTTTCCTATGCTCTGAGTGCTCCAGCTTCCCCGATTTTAGGAGAGGTCCACTGAAATAGTCCAGGTAAGGAGTTATTGCCATACGGTTTTATTGTACTCGCTTTTCAGCACCTCTCTCCTCCTCTTTTTTACAGTGGGCTTGTGGCACGTATGATAGCCTTAATGGATTCTTTACACTTCCTAGAAAACAGTTTTAGTTTTGTTATGATGTTACTGGACACTAGCAGGCATGGTGTTTATTAAAAAGCTTTGTCTAACATCCCGTCCCCTCCATTCAATATCACCTAATGCATTTTCAAATCCATCAGAGTTTGAAACGCGCAACCACATTTCAAGTCAATCAAATAGACTCCCCTCCCTCAGAGAATTCCCCCGAAACTTTTATTTTAATCGGCTATCAATCAAATGGTGAAAGATTATTCTCCTCAAACTTCCATTTCACGGTGACTTTAAGAAGCAACCAGAATTGGAGCAACATTTGAAATGAAAGCTTGTGCCCTTTCAGAAAGCTATTACACACAGACAGAACAAGTTCAAAAATTATATGTAGTGAGGAAAAAAATCACTCAAACAGTGCCCTCAAATATACTCCATTATATCCTTTACCCTTTAAGCTTTAAGATTAGTTTTAAAAAGTGCAATTATGAGCCAGACAGGGAACATTACCAGGAAGTGTGTGCACATTTGAGAACTATGGACCCTTAACATAGCTGTACCCTGGCTCATGTTGGTCTGCTCAAATAAAACATTTCCCCGAGACTATGCCATAGCTGAGGGTCAGCGAGATGCAAAAATTCAGAACATTTTAAAAATGAATGGGAATTACCATGGCAATGAAAAAATTAACAGAGAAGTAAGCATCTAACAGAAGAAGAAAAAAATGTGTATTAAATACACGTTGGGCATTTCAACCACACATAGAAAAATGACACCCCAGCATTTCAGTTTGGTTCACAAATGTAGCATATTTTGAAAGAGGACAATAATGGTTATTACTGACCACAAGATACATAGGCTATGTACGCTGTTATCTGTGTCAGAATTTCCATTTTGCCATTGTTTTCTTACTTTTGAATTTGCTTTACTTTTATTTTCTGATTTCTGTGCTTATCTCTTTCAGTTAATTAGTTTCGTTAATTGCAGTGTTGTTGTCTCCTCACGTCTGTGTTTACCGTCCTTCTTCCATTTCTCTTATCCTCCTTGTTCTGTTTCCCTTATTGTCTGATTACCTTGTTTGTTGCGACGCCCTTCTGTGCTCTCCCCAGCTTCTCCTCTACCTGTCACTCATTTTCCTATTAAACTATCCATCGTTATAATCCCTTTTTCTTCTCTTCCTCGCAAGTTTGTATCAGCTGTTTTTGTCCTGTTACTCACTAGCCTTTTTCCGGGGTTGATTTCTTGTGTTCCGCCTTTTTTTTTTTTTTTACGGCCTTCATGTTTTGGTTTGCGCTCAGTGTTGTGTTGCCCTCTGGTTCTTTGATATTTGTCTGTTTTTTGACTTTGCCACTGTTATGTGATAATGTACTGCATTCCCCCTCTGGTTTTCGATTCAGACTGTTTGACCCTGATTTTGGCATAATAAACTATTAGTGGTTTTTTTTTTTTTTTTTTTGTATGACTGTCTGCGCCTGGATCCATTTGCTGCCCTAACAATCTGGTTACAACTCTAACTCTTAAAGAACAAAAATAGGCCAACCATACTCATCTTCAAGAGGGCTGATAACCAAATAAACACATTCAACCTGCTGAACCTCATGCCAGAGGAAAGATCTCTACCTCCCCTGCATCTGTGTCCTCAGCGTTATTTATAATTTTTTTTTTAAATACATGGGTCCGATTAGTTTTTGCAGTGTTTTATTCTTATTATTTCAAGCAGCTGAGGTCATGTGGCCCACGAGTAAATCTGACTAAATTTCACTTAGTTTTTTACCCAAGATCCTCATGACTGCCTTCTGCCCAATCACCAAATTGGAAAAAGTATCTTCTCTTAAAAACTCCAGATCACTAAAGAATCTCGCGTAGCTAAGAGGTCCCAGCCCAACGTGACTCACTCTACAATTATCCATACAGTCTCACACGTGTGGACTTTCCCGCGGCTAATGAAATCCCCAAAGCACATCCGTAGAAGTGATTATAATTCATCTAACCTTATCCTGTAACAGTGAAACACTCTCAAAATATTAATAAAGTTTGGAGTATAGCATCATTAGTTTACAGCTCCTACATAGAATATATAAAATACATTTGACATACAGTGTATTTGGAACGTGTAAAACATGGAATAAACTGACAACACAAATTTTTTCTAAAACAATATTGAGAGTATGTCGGTATGTGGTACGGTGGTAGAAAATTTAAATGTGCAGTTTTCCTCTAAACTCAGTTCTTGGATAGATAATACACTTTCACTAATTTATTTAGAGGATGAATTATTTATTGTAAAGGGGCTCACCTTAGCTTGTTTCTTGTGGGTCAATGGCTTTAAAGCCAGAAATTGTGCATCACCACACTGTTAACTGATTGCCTGTTGAAATACCACTACCTCTCTTTCTCTCACTAAATATCCATTTTATTCCAAACAAAAAACAAAGTTTAAAGTAGAAGTCACAATAATATCCAATGACAAGGTCTGAGTGATTGCACTGGACCTGGATAATTGTCTCATTTTTGAAATTATTTTCTTGTCTTTTCTTTTTGACATGGATTAAATCATAATGCAGCCAGCTCAGTTGGGGTGCTGTCCCTTTAAGGCACAGTGACCAATCAGGAGGGTGATGCTGAGATGAGGCCGTCCTTGGTAACGACCTTGCAGGGGGTTGAGAGTTGGGGAGAGCCGAGGGAGATGAGGAAAATTCTCTCCTTTACGAACTCCAAACTTGTTTTGTGTGAGTGTGTACCTGTGTGTGCGCCTGTGTATGAACAGAGAGAGGACTCCTATGAAAGAGCCTCCTTGAGCAGAAAGGTAAGAGAGGGAACGGCAGCGAGATGATCGGAGGACACTGCTCACTAAGAGGATTGTGGGAGTTAAGTGTCTCCCTCCCTCACGCATCCCCCCTCAGATTACAGTAACCAGCCTCTCGCATTGCGTAAGATATTCTCTGATTGTCACTGAGAGGGGGATAAGAATAGAAAGGAATTAAGAGAGGGTAAAGGAGGTGGTTAACTCAGACCAGACAGGGATAGGAGGAGAGAGAGAGAGGAGCAGAGACAGAGAGAGAGAAGGTTAGAGATTACTGCAGATCGAAATACCTGTATGAAAAGGTGAGAATGGAATGTTTTTTAAAATAAAAAGTTTCGAAATGCAATGTTAATGTGTGTAAAAAACAATTTTACGTGAAGGACAAATGTGGGCCCTCTTGCCTGGTGTGTATTTGTCACTGACTGAATCTCTTCCTGTGTGTTTGCTATGTGTCTCCCTCTATTGGTTAAACTGGGTATGACAGACACAGGTTCAGGTTTGACCCTATCCTGTGTTGCAACAGTATCTGCATCCCTGATGCTGTCTGGTGCAGGTTTTTTGGCTGTGCTGTTATCTGTGTCTCTGAGAGAGGCAGACACAGGCTTTGTCGACTGTGTCGCACCACTAGGGTCTCTGACAGAAGTAGGCACAGGCACAGGTTTTTGTGAATGTGACAAAGTGGGACTGCAGCAGTTGGGTCACATGCTCCATGAGTCACAATGACAGAGTGCTGCATTTCCCATCCTGTATGGTCATTACTCAGTGCAGTCTATTAACCGGAAACCAGCCCCCCCCCTTTCTTTACCCCCCCATCCCCGCTGGATTCTTTCACAGCCCTTATCTGTAAAGCAGCAGCCCTATACAGCTATCACTATAAGCTGTTTATACTCCCCTCCATACACCGCTCTGGCAGACAGGGGCTGCGCCTTACCATACAAGAGCCAGAGATGGAGTTTATGTCCCTGCTGTGGAGATGTCATTGGTGCCTTGTGGCCTCTGCAGGCCTGTAGCAGGCTGCTCTCTCGGCTCAGCAAGCAAAGCAAAAAAACACCCACAAGACAGAACTGACTTTGACATGAACTGGACTGGACAATGTTGTTCAGGGCCGAGTAGGGGGTTGGAGACTGTGTCGAAATATAAATATGTATTTGTAAATTCATCATAAATTGTACATGAGTTGCACTTACATTATGTCTAATAATGTATGGATCTGCTTACTTATATCTGTCCCTTCTTCTTCTTTCTTTTCTGTTCTCTTTCCCTCTTCCTCCACCATCCTGTACATACCCTTCTTTGACCCTATCTGCATCCCTCTCTTCCTTCACCTTGACTGACCTCCTGTGCTTCCTGGTTTATCCTCCTCCTCTCTCTCCCTGCTCCTCCTCTTCCTCTGTTCTCCTTCGCTCAGCTCAAACCTCCCAAGAGTACACCCTCTGTACGAGAGCGAGGGTATAATTTTAGCGTGAATACGTCAACACTATTCCTTTATCAGCACTGCTATTTATGTCACACACATACGCACACACACCCACTCGCCCAACCCCCCTACAGCCCCTACTCCCCCACTCCCCACTCTCTCTGCATCTCTCCATGAACCTGCTGCGATATGTTCCTGGAGGTGACCCTGCAAGACGTCTAAATAATCATCAAGTCTAGTAATTTTAAGCCAAACTGGTGACTGAATATATAAACTGATGCGGATGTTGACAGTTACTTCCAGTCTCCTGTATATTCCCGTCAGATACGCCGCCATCCTGCTCAGGGAAATGTGACACTGTGAATTTGCTTTAGTGCTGTCAGCATGGATGAGGCAGTCTGTTACAATTTCACTACAACCTCTGAGTTTGAACCAGCAGACACATGCAAACACACACACACACACACACACACACACACACACACACACACCACCACAGCCATGACTCAGAATAGTGGACTGGATTGAACACTGGTACTGAATAATGTATTGCATAGGGTCCTGGAAAACATATAAAGACGGTTGACAAAATAAAGAGAAAAAAAGCCTAAATGAGGAAAAGATGACAAATGAAGCTGCTGTTCTTTTTCCTGGCATGGTTTGAGTCCGTTTGCCCCCTTTAAAGCACACGGGTCACTGCTAAGTTATTTTTTTAAAAGATCACCTTTATATCCAATCATATCCTATGATGAATCATTCCATCATGAAGATTTTTCTATTCATTTGTCTCTCTCCATCACCATCAAAGAAACACCATCAACCGTTTCAAAGAGACCAGTTCGCTGGGAAGTGCCTCTGATGTTCATTATCTGTGTTTGACAAATAATAATAATAAAAAAAAATGGTTGACATCACGACAACTCCGTGATGATATTAATTGCAACACAAGTGAAAAGATGAAAGTATCAGGATATACTATTTCCAGATGCCTGTGTGAAAATGGTCTGATTGCTCCTTTGGCTGCCAAGAGCTGGCAACAGCAAAAAAAAAAAAAAAAAGAGTTTGCAAAGAAATTCAAGGATTGAACACCAATGGACTGGGTACAAGTCCTTTGGACCGATGAATCAAAATTCGATATTTTCTCACCCAAATGCAGAAATTATGAGCACCGTAGAGATGGGAATGTTTCAAAAATGACTGTTTAACCCCTGCAGTAAAACATGGAGGTGGTAATATTATTTGGGATTCAGTCAAAGGAGCTGGTAATCTGATAAAAATCGACAGAATCATGGATCAAAAGAAGTATCACAGCATCCTTGTGAAGCACGCATTGCCATCTGGAAAGAGACTGATTGGTCGGGGATTTTATTTTCAAAAAGATAATGACCCTAAACACACTTCTAAGTTGTGCAAGAATTATCTCAGTCAGAAAGATGCATCTGGTGACATAAAAATTATGATTTGGCCTGCTCAAAATCCAGACCTTAATCTGATTGAGCAAATCTGTTGTAACATCGAAAGAATCTTTTTGGAATGAACTTCAAACCCTATGGAATGGTTTACCGAGTGAGGAAATAAAAAATATGAGAAACTGTGCCTGAAAGATTAAATGCTGTTATCAAAGCAAAGGGTGGCCAAACGATATTGACTTTTTCTCTAAAAAGGACGTTATTATTTTTGTTTTTACTAGATTTTGTTATCTGTTCACTCATTTTCATCTATATGATCCAATATTACATGAATTAAATACTTGAATAGTACTTGGGTTCTGATTTATCTTTAATTTCTTAAGTGTATAATTATCACTGCACACTAATACATAACAAATAAACAAAAATCAAAGAAATTGGGAAGGGGGCAAATACTTTTTCAGAACACTGTACAAACACACAAACACCCACACACACCCACACACACACACACACATGCACGCACGCACACACACACACACACACACACACACACACACACCCACACACACACACGCACGCACACACACACGCACACACACACACACACACACACACACACACTATTCTCTTCTCAACTTACAGCCTCTGTCAAACCTCCAGGCACTTGATTTTTGATCATTTGACCTTTGAGACTGAGGACAGGAATTGCTGTACATCTTCTGTTCTGGATAAAACTCTCAGCTTATGAATGAAAAATCAGGTATAACACATGATATTACTTAAAAATATGGAAAGCATCAAAGCTTTTAATTTCTAATAAGCAAATGTGACCTTTAAAAGCATATTGGCCCTCGTCTAGCACACAGTAGCATACTGAATTATCATGCATTATTCAAGCTTCATGCTGTTCTGAGATCAGGTCGCAACATTGGCTGCGTAGCACCTTGTGCAAAATGTAAGGTAATTAAATACGGCACATGGCCTAAAGACATTGAGCAGCACTCAGGATGAAACAATGCCATGTAGTTACTTGATGTAAAATCGTAAAGGTACTTTGCTGAACTTCAAAGGAGTCATTGACTGTTTCAGCGCTTTTTTAAATGGCAGGAATCAATAGATAACTGAGGAATAGTAGAATAAATCAAACTAAAGCAGAGACATATTTATTGCTTTAGATGAAAGGCACTGCTTTAGAAAAAAAACCACATCCATTGTTGCCAGAGGGTGACATGCTGACTGGGCTAGAAACACCACCCTGAATACCCCCAGATATGTCATCATAATTCATACACCCTATGCGGTCTGCAAAAATAGAGGAACAAGAAAAAAAAAAAAAAACAATGCAGAGGCCCAAAGATGAAGAAGCAGGTAAAAGCCTGAATTAAATGTTGAGCTCTGTGATTTGGGGGCTGTTACCATAGTAACAGCTTCCCCTTTTCGCATGGCTTTCAAGTGAAGAATGCAAAGGGAGTGAGCAGCAAAGCCAGGGGAAGGGAGAAGAGAAAGGCCAGAAATAAAAAACAGCAGGATCCACTGAGACACAAAGAGTACATTTCTGTTTACCAGGAGTAGGATGACCAGTAATTAATGGAAACTAAAGAAACTAAACTAAAGAAAAGATGAGCATTGTAAGGAGGGTGGGAGGGTGGCAGGGTGAAGGAGTGTTCACATTGCAGTCACTGTAGTGACGGGCCATCATTCCCTTTCAATGAGACTTGAGCGAATTGCGGCAATGGCAAGTGATAATGGTTGGCGACTTATTGTGAGTGGGGCTAGCGACGCAATGAAGTTATGCAATGTATAACTAGCAAAGTATGCGCAAATGAAAAGCGATTTCGCTGCGGTGACTATTGATGGGATTCAAGCCCAGTGGGCACCAAGATGCAAAGTTTCATACTATGAAACAGGCACAGTTTTTTTTTATTCCTGTACTTTTCCAACATGAGTTAATATGAAGAGCCTCATCCTAGTGATGTACAAAATCCCTATTCTGTATGACATGGCTTTGGGGACAATGAGATGTGTTCCAAATGAAAAATGCATGGAAAACTACATCCCAAAATTGTAGGGATTCCTTGCAATTTTTCAGTTGAACATTTACAGGCTACAATGGTCTATAAACTATACACCTGGGAAAAAGTTAAGAACTACCCAATTCTTAAAACAAGTTCCACTTCACCAAAGGACAACATTAATAGCATCAACAAACATTGTCCAGTTCTTGAAACATGGCTTGGAAATACTGTTACAACCTAAATCAAATGCCATAACAAAAAGGGAGGTCACAAAAGGTAACATTCGTAAGGGGTAATCCATTAAACTAAGGACATTGAATAACTGAAGAGAAATCATAATGTGAAAGACAACAAGCAGCCCCCACCTAGAATTGGGAAAAGGCAGTTCATTAAATAGTACTTTACACAGGTGGGCCCAATGAGCTACGATTCATTCTTCACAGTGCCACCTAAAATGGCCAAGAATGAGAGTTAACTCGATTAAAATATCTGATACTAATTATCAAGTTGGGATCTTTGCATGCACGCCCATCAAACAAATGACTTGCAAAGAAGCAGAGCAGCTGGGCTGAACTTCAATCGGAAGAAACAAAATTAATATCTGACTTAAATGAAACCCTAAGTTTTTAGACATGCCACCCAACTGCAAACATTCAGCACGTATTAAGCGTGGTTTATGACAAAGCCTTTTGAATGTGAAATGCACATGGAATGCATGTGAAAACCATCCAGCAAATGTACGCAATTTTTTTTTTTTTAATTTGGCGGCGCTTAACGTTTGCTGAGGTGCATAGTTAACTCGATGTTAGCTATGTCATGCCGTGAATGCTATTGCGTAGCTATTCCTTATTTGTCCAATTTAATATCAAATACATTCTCATACAAGTTTGATTTTATTTGGTTTTGTGCTGTATTATGCTAAAGGTAAAATTTTTAGCCAGGCACAATTTAGGAGTCATTAAATGGAAACTTCACCAGGACAACCAGTAGAAAATCGCCCCACCAGCAACTTCAGCGAGCAATAGCTTGCTTGTGAGCGGGACATGAGATGATCATTTGGACTGAGATTCACCAGTCTGTCGACGTCTGTCCAAGTGCATTATAATCTGCCAGTCCATCTAACTGTCTGTCTCCTGATAATGTGTAATAAATGTTAAACATTTACACTCAGAACCTCTTCGTATATCTTACCACAAATGGTCTTAATTGATTTATCAGCCACTGTATACGGCACACAACAGCATTTACTTTGAGATGAGTCAGCCCTGCCTGTCTGTTCTGATGGCCTATGCCAGGCCAGCCTTCATCAGCAGTGGTAGAGCACTCTGTGCACAGCAGGTAAGCATTACCCTGTGATCAGCATCAACAAGCACTATTAGGAAACTGGTCATCTAATCTGATTTCCCCCTTAAAATTACAAATAAGTTGTTATGACGCCCTGCTTGATTTACTTTGATTTGGTTGTTTCATTCTGGATTTTCCATGTTCTAGTTGTGAAACCGGCTATATCTCACATAGCCATCCCTCCTGTCTTCCCTCTTTACTATGTTACAAGAAAACGAATCACATACCATGTGGCCCAAGTCAATTACTCCCCGCAGATGGTTCCCAAGGCGAGTCTTGCCCGTCTTCAGCCAGTCAGGGGTGGTCACGAGAGATGGGCAGTATAGCACAACCAATGAACAAATTAGGACGACAGAGAGCTACTCCCTTTCTCTTCTCTTCTTTTTGATCTAATACACACTATGCACCAAATTGCAGTGTTGTCCTTCCTGCATTTCCGTGCACTTTTAAGTCATTTAGGTACTGTATTTGTAGCAGAAGGCACACCATAACAACCCATATTGAACTGTAAAACATGGGTCACCACCGGCAGAGTATTTTTGCATTTGGGTGGCAAAGCAAAAGTGAAATATTCTCAATTTTACAAAAAATATTGCTGTAACACATACATTCCTTCTCACCAACTGTACACCTATACAGGTGAACAAAATACTCACCAGCCAAGTAAAGAACACGCATGCACACACACTGAATGCTGTCAGACACATCTGGGAGAGGTGGAGAGCCTTCCCATCAAGGTTGGGCGAGGTTCAGACAGGGTGGAACAGCTCTGGACTGGAATAGGCCAACTGCTATAAATACCTGGATGACACAAGATGGTAGCTTATTGAAGAGATTATCTCTCTAAAGTCTCTCCTTCTTTACCTTCGCCACACATGGCCTCCCCTTATAGGCCTCATGCTCTATGGTCTCTTGTTGAGTCAAGTCCATAAACAGTGTCTGTGGCAGTATATTGTACATAAACATTACCTTTTTTTCTCATTTCACTTAGGACAACTCACACATTAAAATAAGAAGCCATTTTTTAGCATGATGTAGTGCATTGTTATTTGTTTGGCAATGTATAAACCTGCTGTCGGTTCTCAGTGCACATACCCATGCTGTGTGCACTACCCTAAAGGCAAGGAGAATTGCATGAGGTTGCAACATCAACCTCTTGAACAAAGGACACCAAATCCCCTAGGTATACATAGTGGGTCTAAACAACAAGTGGGAGCTGGAGTGGTGGTGGGTGTGTAGCAAAGCAAGCAAGACTAGGTGCAACCTAGTATACGGCTGGGCCGCCAAGTGCTGTATGAGAATGTGGGCCCAAGAAAAGGGTGCTAAATGAGGCAAAGCTCAAGTAATTATATGAAGTGCAAGTTTAGTAGTGAGCTGATGCTGATAAATTATTCACAAAGTGGGTGGGGAGAGTGGGACAGTGAGAGTGTGAGAGTGTGGGAGTGGTAGAGTGTGAAAGAGCGAGAGTGTGAGTGATTGTGATTGTTAGATTGAGAGTGTGTGAGTGAGGGAGGCAGTGGGAGGTGGCGGGGTCTTGAGTAAGGAAAACATATCAAAAGTTATGCATTTGAATAGACAAAGAGCTAGAGTAAGGCTAGCAGTTATTGATTTTGTTAATGTGAATTTGAGAGAGACAGCAGCAGCAGATGTACAACCCCAATTCTGAAAAAGTTGGGACGAAGTGTAAATTGTGAATGAAATCAAAATGCAATAACTTTCATATCACATGAGCCAATATGTTATTTACAATGGAACATAGATAACATTTCAAATGTTGAAACTGAGACATTTTACATTTTTATCCACAAAATGTGCTTATTTCAAATTTTCTGACTGCAACAGGTCTCAAAAGAGTTGGGACACAGGCAAAAAAGGGCTGAAAAAGCAATTAATATATAAGAGAATCATCTGAAAGAACATTTAGCAAGTAATTAAGTTAACTGGCATCAGGTGTGTAACATGATTGGCTATAAAAGGGATGTCTAAGAGAGGCTGAGTCTCTCAGAAGTAAAGATGGCCAGAGGCTCTCCAACCTGTGAAGGCTCGTGTAAAAAAAATTGTGGAATACTTTAAAAACGATGTTCCTCAACGTAAAATTGCAAAGGCTTTGATGGTCTCATTATCGACAATGCATAACATCATCAAAAGATTCAGAGAAACTGGAAAAATCTCTGTGCGTAAGGGACAAGACCGAAGACCTTTACTGGATGCCCGTGATCTTTGGGCCCTCAGGCGCCACTGCATCACTGACCGGCATGATTCTGTGATTGATATTACCAAATGGGCCCAGGAATACTTCAAGAAACCACTGTCTGTAAACACAGCCTGCCGTGCTATTCACAGATGCCACCTAAAACTCTATCATGCAAAAAGGAAGCCATTGTTGAGCATGATCTAGAAGCGCCGCCATGTTCTGTGGGCCTAGGCTCATTTAAAATGGGCTGTAGCAAAGTGGCAAAATGTCCTGTGGTCAGACGAGTCCAAATTTGACATTCTTGTTGGAAATCATGGGCGTCTTGTCCTCCGGGCTAAAGAGGAGAAAGACTACTCCTCCTGTTATCAGCGTTCAGTTCAAAAACCAGCATCTCTGATGGTATGGGGATGCATTATTGCATATGGTTTGGGACACTTGCATGTTATAAGAAGCAACATGAATGCTGAAAGGTAGATAAAGGTTTTAGAGCAACATATGCTCCCCTCCAGACAACATTTATTCCAGGGAAGGCCTTCAGCAGGACAATGCAAAACCACATACTGCAGCTATTATAACAGCATGGCTTCGTAGTAGGAGAGTCCGTGTGCTGAATTGGCCTGCCTGCAGTCCTGATCTTTCACCGATTGAGAAAATTTGGTTCATAATTAAACGAAAAGTCCATCAAAGGAGACCCAAAGCTCTCCAGCAGCTGGAAGCCTGTATTAAACAAGAGTGGGATCAAATTCCAATGGCTAAACTCAAGAAACTTGTCTCCTGAATGCCCAGACGCCTCCACTCTGTGTTAAAAAGAAGAGGGGATGCTACACCATGGTTTACAGACCCCTGTCCCAACTTTTTTGAGACCTGTAGCAGCCATCAAATTTGAAATGAGCTCATTTTGTGGATAAAATTGTAAAATTTCTCAGTTTCAACATTTGCTATGTTATCTCTGTTCTATTTTGAATAAAAGACTGGCTGGTGTGATTTGAAAGTCATTGCGTTTTGATTTTATTCACAATTTGCACTTTGTCCCAACTATTTCGGAATTGGGATTATAGATAGCAGTTAAAAAGTATGTATGTATGTATGTATGTACGTAAGCTCATGAATCGTATTGAAACAATAAAGTTATTGTTACAGTTGTGCTAACCAGGGACATGACGTCACTATGTGAACACATGGCAGTTCCTATATAGTGAGGGTGTAACAACGAACTAAGAACGAAAAAAAGTTTCCTTTTTTTCCCCACGTTTTGTCTTTGGGCATGTTGTGGATAAAGAATCCACAGTTTCGAGTAAAACCGCTTAATAAATATGTTCGAGTGAAGGAGTTGCCATGTGTTTACATAAAGCGTTATTCGATATTGGTGATGGTTGAATATGGTTAACTATGTGACAAAAAAAAATTGAAATGCAATTAGTTTTAGTGAATTTATGACTTTTTGAAAGGTCTAGAAAAGGCCTTGTAGTTGACACCAAGATCATGAGAATTGGCCGAGAAATAAGAAAGTTTTGGAATATTATAGTGCCCCCAAATAACGAATTGTTTGGTATTTATTTCAGTTGCTGCGGACAAAAAAAAGTGTGTTGCAAAGTGAGCAATTTAGGTCAATTGTACCTCAAATATGGTAGACAGTCAAAAAAATGATATAATCAATGTTTGAAAAATGAAATAAAATACAAGAATTCAGGAAAGAAAGCATGAACGATTTTCATAAGCGACAGTTACAGCCTGAACGAGTATTGAACTTTGTCACAAAGCTAAAATGATAAAGTATCCCAACTCCCTTCATTGTACCCGTTTTCTCTCATATCGGTTGCGAGATTCAATAGGAAGATTAAGGAAATAATCCTGGTACGATTCCTGGTAAAAATTCCTTCCCTTCTCAATATTCTCTTGCTTTCGAGATCCAGCCATCAGCTTTCTCCAATGACAGCATATGGTTTGCCTACATCAAAGCTTTTCTAATTAGCCAGGCATGTGAGAGGGAAACGATGGTCTGGGATGCAGGTTCCCTTACTTGTAACTCACTGAGAACCTTCATGGATGAGATGAGGAGGGTTTTTGACCAGTTGAGGCATGGTAATGAGGCAGCCAGAGTACTCTCACAACTACATCAAGGCTCTCACTCTGTCTCTGACTATGCCACAGAGTTCCGCACCCTGGCAGCCACCATCAGTTAGAATCACAAGGCACAATACAATGCATCCTTTAAGGCCTTTCGAATGAAAAAAAAAACAAAGATGAACTTAAGAGTCAAGATCTTCCAGAGATCTCTGACACCGCCATTGACCTAGTTATTTCTGTTGACCATCGCCTGACCTCCAGCCACCATGAGCTGAGTTATACCCTGCAAAGATATGCCTTACTTCTTGGTCCTGTTCCACCTATCATCTCTCCAGCTAACCCTGCAACACCTCCTGATCTACTGAAACCCATGCAGATCAACCACACCATTCGGTCACCAGTTGAACTCTAGGGCCGCATGATGAGACGTGTTTGTCATTAAGATAAGATAAGATAAGATAATATACACTTTATTGAACCCCGTGGGGTAATTTGTCCTCTGCATTTAACCCATCCTATCGTCAGGAGCAGTGGGCAGCTACAGAGCAGCGCCCCGTGGACCAACTCCAGTTCTAAAGCCAGTTCCTTGGTCAGGGAGTGCTCCTATAATGCAGGCATATTGTGGTAACCCTGGCCACTTCATCGCCTCCTGCCTGGTAATAGACAATGGTGACCAGTAGGGAGGGGATTACTGGTGAGCGAAATCTAGGACGATCATTCTCCTGATCCTTGTTCCCTGTTGTCTGCTGTGCTCAGCCATGTCAATGGGGCATGACCAGGATTCTCTGGAAGATGAGATCTTGTATCTCAGTGGGACCTTCCTGACTAAATGAGGGATATATAAATCCCTTTGTGACTGCTCTGATCAACTCTGGAGCCAATAGCAACTTCAACAGCACCTAACTGACTGACTAGATACAGCTCCCTTGTCACCCATAGCAGAAGTCCATCCAGAGTTTGACATCTCTGGGACTCTTCTGGCTAGCATCACCAATGTCATCACTCTGGTTAATCTCCAGCTCTCAGGCAACCATTGCAAAGAGTTTTTCCTCCTGTTTATCTATTCTCCACAAGCTCCCATTGTCCTGGGCCACCCATTGCTGACAAAGCAGTACCCCTGAGTAGACTTGTCTCAACATTACTTTCAAGAGTGGAGTTCCCTCTATGCTAACCACTATCTCCTGGACACTCCAAAGCCCACTCATGGGAATCCCAAGATGCTGAAAGAAGCTCCTGATTCTCCAGAGTACTGGGACTGCTGCATCATCTTTAGTAAAGCCTGAGCTGCCACTATTTTACCTCATCAACCTTATGACTGTACCATAGGACTGCTTCCTGCTACCTGTCCACTCGGGGGTCATCTGTTCTCCTGGTCCTACCTGGAAACTTAGGCCATGGAGAAGTACATCACTGAGTCTCAAGCCACAGACATCATTCCACCTTCATTCTCTCCTGCTGGCACTAGATTCCTCTTTCTTAGTAAGAGGAATGGAGATTTTCATCAACGTATTGACATTGACATAGAGGAATCAACATCATTATTGTGAAGAACTATTGTGAAGAATCCTTCATGTCATCAGCCTTCTAGTCCCTTCAGGGAGCCCAAGAATTCACTAAGCTAGATCTGCATAATGCATACCATCTGATGAGCATCCAACAAAGTGACAAGTGGAAGATGGCCTTTAACAGTCTAACATCAGACATTACAACTACCTAGTGATGCCCTTTGAGCTCACTAACTCTCCTATGTCTTTCCAAAACCTTGTTAATGACATGTTCTGACACATTCTGGGTCAGTTAGTCTATGGTCATCTGGACACCATCAAAATCTACTCCTGAGACATTTTGAAGCAGACCCATCATGTCTACCAAATTCTCCAATGCCTTCTGAGGAGAATACTGTTTGTTAAAGCACAAAATTGTGAATTTCACAAGCCTTCAGGTTCCCTCCTGGAATTCATCCTAACCGCTCCGGGCATCTGCATGGACTCCAGCGAGGTCGAAGCGATTATTGAACGCCTTGGGCTCGAGACCTATAAGGACCTTCACCATTTCTTCGGGTTAGCCAATTTTGTACTCAGATTGATCAGAAATTATGGATCTGTGGCTGCTCCTCTCACTGTGCTCACCTCTACCATTACCTGTACTAAGTTTACTGGTCTCCCGTGGTCCAGTCAGCCTTCAAAAATTTAAAGGAGCGGTTTTCCTCAGCACTTGTCCTCATCCATCCTGAAACCTTGCGCCAGGTTGTCGTGGAGCCCAACGCATCTGACTTTGGAGTTCTGGGCAATGATGTCACAAATGTCTGCCTCAAATTGGAAAATCCACCTTTTGTACCTACTTCTCCCATTTCCTGACCCCAACTGAACGTAACTCTCTACCAGAGATCGAGAGGTGTTAGCAGTCAAGATAGACCTCAAGAAATTCAGCATTGGCTAGAAGGATCTCAAGGGCCATTTTTTGTGTGCACTGATCACCGCAACCTTGAGTAACTCAAGTCTGCCAAATGCCTTGATACATACCAAGCAAGCAGGTCTCTGTTCTTCCACTGCTTCAATGTCACTTTCTCAAACAGACCTGGAACTAAGAATGGCAAAAAAGACGATATATCCAGAATCCATGATTCCTCTGAGAGGTAGGAGCAAGAGGACATTATCCATCCATCCCACTGTTATGCTGAGGCGGTACTGTAGGAAATTGGGACAGTCATCTATGCTGCGCAGTCAGCAGGTCCTGCTCTCCATGCCTGTCCAATAAACCATCTCCTTGTGCCCCAACCAGCCCGCTCCCTGGTCTTTCTGGGAGGCCACTCCTCTCACCTCGTCAACCACCTAGGGGTCCAATGCACTGTGGCCTTCATTCACCAGAGGTTCTAGTGGTTGACCTAGGAAGACGGTGTGCAAGACTTTGTGTGGGCCTGTCCTGTCAGCGCCTGCAACAAAAGTTCTACCTCGCTGCCTGCTGGCCTACCCCAGACCATACCTGTTCCAAAACATCCCTAGTCCCACGTTGTATTGGACTTCATCACCCACCTTTCTCCTTCCAAGGGTAACACCACCATACTCACAGTGGTGGACCAATTTTGAAAGGCAGTGTACTTCCTTGCTCTCCCCAAGATTCTATTGGCTAAGAAAACAACCACACTTATCATTTAACAAGTGTTCAAGACCCAAGGTCTCTCAACAGACACTGTCTCTGACTGAGGTGTCCCAGTTCACATTCCACTTCTGGCAGGTGTTTTACAAACTACCAAAGGCCTAAAAGCCTCTCCTCTTGCAAGCATCCCGAGTCCAGTGTCCAGATGGAGAGGTCAAACCAACAAGTGGAGATCATATTAAGACACATCAATTCTGCTGATCCTACCTAGCCAGCAACTTCCCTGGGTTGAATATGCCATCAACTCCCTGCCAGCAACATCTATTGGACTCTCACCCTTCCAGTGTTCCCGAGTCCATCAACCTCTTCTATTCCCGGCCCAGGAGAAGGAGGTGGGAGTTCCCTCAGTCACCCACTTTATCAACTGCTGTCAGTCTACCTGGAAGAGAGCCCGCACAGCTCTCTTCTGAGCCACCCACTGCAGCAAGAGAGCAGCCAACCACCACCAGATTCCCGCTCTTCCATATGTCCAACGCCAGAGGGTCTGGCTATCCACCAAGGATCTATCAAGTCTCCCAATCTCACACGTCACTTAATTGGACCTTTCTCCATCTCCAAGATTGTCAAACCAGTGGTCGTCTGGCTGCAATTCTGAAGAACTCTTGGACCTACTCACCCTATAATCAAATCCATTTTTTACAGTCCTATGTTCCCCTGAGTCTACCTGAATTATATTTCCTGGTTACCTCCCTGTGTATATATTGCCCTTAGTTTAGCCCATTGCAAGTCTGTCTCTGTGTTTTGTCAGTGAGTTGTATTCCTAGTGTTTGATTCCTAGTTTTGATTTTCTTTGTTTCACATTCTTATGAGTTTGGATTGACTTCAGTATTTGTTTTTATTTGGTTAAAATTAATTGCCTGGATTTCGGTTCATAATCTTGTCAGCATCCTGTTGCTGCATTCTGTCTGTCTGAGTCCTGAATTATAGCCTGTTATTCAGAACTGATTCTGCCAGTTATTTTGGTACTGCAGTCCTATTGATAATTAAATTACATTACATTACAGGTACTTTGCTTACGCTCTTATCCAGAGTGATGTACAAAAGTGCAAACGTTTGGTACAAAAGTGCTGAGCTCCTAGGAGACAATTTAAAGTACTAATAGATCAAGTGACATGAGTAACACTAAGTGCAATTAGTAACAAATTATTTTTATAAAGGACCGGGACCGTCTGATTTTGAGCATCTCTTCAGGATAGTGTGTAAAACTGCGCTTGACTCCTCAGTCCCTAGTCTGTCAATGATAGTAGTCAAATATACGCATTCACCTACAATTCTTGACCTTATTTTCTGATGTCTTCTGATTGATCATGCCAGTTTGCATTATTCATATCATAATGAGAGACATGTCAGTCGAAAAGTCTTTTTGACTGAAGCTCCAGTCATCCATGCCCCAGTGGTAAATAAACCCTCTCAAAGTCGCTTAGGTTGTTTCCTCTTGCAAGTTTAATATCAACAAGACAATTCCCGCAGAAATTGTAAGAGTGGGCCTGGCCTCTGCAGGTTGGGACACAGGGGTGCCCTGGGATGCTGCTGGGACTACTCAATTGTCTATTTTCTCTCTGTCTATATTTTGTCTGCATTTTTTAGACGTAAAAATACACTAACGTATAAAAAAATAAAAACAGTGTTCAGTAGCAGTTCAGAGGTGAGGAAGAAGGTGCAATAACTTAGTAAAGAGCCGTTTACATTACAGTTCAAAATTTGTCCTTGACAGGTGGATAGTTGTCAAGCTGGGGGGGGGTGTCAGAGGTGGTGTTGGGCGGGAACTCAGTCCATTCGCAGGTCCATTTGGACCTGCAACAGATACTTCTGTACCCTTTTCTGGATGGCAGGAGGGAAAACAGGCCACGAGAATGGTGGTGAATGTCCAGTACTGTTGGTAGATCTCCATCAGGAAGGGGAGAGGGGCACCAATTATTCTGCTGGCTGTCTTTACAATTCTGTTAAGCTGCCTTTGTTCATTTGCCTTGCAGCTCCCCAACCATACCACTAACATACATGAATAGCACTTCCATCCTTGTCAGTGATTATATTTCAAGGTATTTAGGGATCGAGCCCCTTGGCCTGCAAGGCCGGGGCACAGGCAGCAGATTCGCGTCACCTTCTGTCTGAAATGGGTTAAACCGCCCAAGAACGGCCGTTACTACTCAGATCTCAGTGATTCAAATCACAACAGGTCAGATATCACTGACTTCGGCGCCGAAAAATGTTGTTCACGCCAATTTTGCAGGTGCAGTGGCTTTTGTTTTGTAAAAATAAATTAATTTTGCAACCTTTTTTATGGTTAACTGTTCAGTTTTCACGTAAACACAGATTTCGTGCTAATGTAAATAATGCATTATTTTCCCAAATTGTGGAGTTTGTTTTGGAGCAACAGTGTTGGAAATAGTACAATGTTAAGCCTCCATCAATATCGAATAAAATCAGAACCTTTTTGGTGTTTGGGTACCGAACCATTCGGGTGCGAAAAAACGTCAAGCTTACATCCAGTCAAGAATTTTTAGAGTTTAATTTGTAGTGCTGCTGCACGTGGTAATAGCATACAACAGTGGCAGTTGGGATACTGATGACACTCCTGCAAAATTTTTTTCATAACCAAGCTAAGAATATAAACCAGTTGAAAATCAATTGGAACATTTAAGGGTTAGGGTAAGGTTACGGGTTAGGGGGGCGATCACACCGAACGCTTTTATCGGCGTGGGGCGCCCATTTTGTTAATATTCCCAATGATTAGACGCGTGCTGGACGCTGCTTTTTGTGCACCAAGCGCCGCGCTTAAACGCCCCCAGGCGTTGTTTTTTTTTTTTTTGATGCGCTTCTTTGAGGCCTCGAAAAAAAGGCGCTTTCACGTCATTGTCAGTCTTTTTTTCCTGCTGTCCAATCCTGTGAAAAAACCTGAAATAAGTTCGCTGACTAGTTTGTTGAAACGGTTAATTTCAGAATGTTCGCAGATGAGTGACAGGAACGTTACTTGCAACACAAAAAAGACACGTCCAGCGCCTTTTTACAACGTTGTTTTCAAAAAAACAGATCAGACGCGCCTCGCGTTTCCACGCCGATAAAGCACGTCCGGTGTGATCGGCCCCTTACAAGGTCCTAACAGTAGTACCCTCTGCACAGTGAGCCATTATCCTCACTCGAATCACGGAGCGCTACCAAACTGGTTGGCAGCTATCCAGTATTGTCATGGCTGCCACCGTGCTATGCGATTACCGTATAGCAGCACGAGAAATTAACGTGTATATTCTCTTTACTGGATGTGCGCTGGACGTTGTTAGACACCCCAGTAATTGACTTGTTATCAAGCATTAAGGTAAGCCGAAGATTTCTGAATTTCATTTTATTGTGCACACCGGTTCTGAGTGGTACTCTTACCGAGCTACTTGGCTGACATTAGCTCATGAGCTAGGTAGCTAGCAAGGAAGGGAGCAAGCTAATAAAACACAGAGAATTCATCATTCAATGGTTGGTGCAAACACAATCTCACTGAGTAAAATTTCACTTTACAAAAAATTCAGTAGCAGCTGTGACGAAATGCTAACAAGCTAGTTTAAAAAGTTTGTTAAACACATAACTAGTAGACAAACTTCACCTACCTCAGAACAAGGTCAAAGGGGATCAAATCAAGCCAATATGAGTATTTTAATGACATCCAAAAGACAATTGACCAATTAGGATTGCAGGCTTGTCTGATAGACTAACAGCAGCTCCAATTACAATCAGCTCATGACTGGTTGCCAGGCAGGTATTACCAGAGACAAATGAATCACTTTCATCCAGTGCCATATATGGCACTGAAATAAAACATATCTAGCCAATGGCGTTGCTGCACTAAAACAAGCAAGGGCTATGTTCACACTGCAGGCAAATGTGGCCCAAATCTAATTTTTTTACCCCTTTAGACTCAGGTCAGATTCTTTTATGACTGTGTGAACAGGACAAGTCACACGGAATCTGATCTTTTCAAATCCGTTCTGGGCCATTTTCAAATGTGTTACTGCGTCGGGTTCATATTGGATTCTTTTGAAGGCGACCGCGGTCTGAACAGCCATGTTGCGTTGAATCAAAGAGTATTATGTGAACAGCCAAACAAAAAATCCGATTTGAGCAATAAATGGGAATTGAGCATTAAGGCCTACAGTGTAAACATAGCCCTCAGTTGAGGTTCACGACAGTTTCAACTGATTTTTGGCAGTTGGAATTGTCAGGACGTTCTGGATTGAGCTGTAAAGTAAGGGTTTGAAAGCCAATGGGGAGGGAAAAGGCGATTTTAACCATACTTTGGGGTAAAGTCATCGAACTGTTAGTTTTTTTTAAATCAGATTTGACTGCTGATTGGACATGTGTGGGTTTATGTCTCTGTGACCATTAATAGTGAAGTTATGGTTATTGCCCTATTCAAAACATGGGGAAGCCTAGTTTGCTGCTAGGCGGTTGCTAGGGCATTGCTAGGCGGATGCTAAGGTGTTCCGGGTGGTTTCTAGGGCGTTGCTAAGTGGTTGCTATGGTGTTCTGGGTGGTTGCTAGGGCATTACTAGGTGGTTGCTATGGTGTTCTGGGTGGTTGCTAAGGCGTTGCTAGGTGGTTGCTATGGTGTTCTGGGTGGTTGCTAGGGCATATTAGGTGGTTGCTATGGTGTTTGGGTTGGTTGCTGGGGCATTGCTAGGCAGTTGCTATGGTGTTCTGGGTGGTTGCTAGGGCATGCTAGGTGGTTACTATGGTGTTCTATGGTTGCTAGGTGGTTGCTAGGTGGTTGCTATGGTGTTCTGGGTGGTTGCTAGGGCGCTGATTGGCAGTTGCTATGGTGTTCCAGGTGGTTGCTTGGTCATTGCTAGGCACTATGGTGTTCTGGGTTGTTGCTAAGGTGTTGCTAAGTGGTTGCTATGGTGTTCTGGGTGGTTGCTAGGGCATTACTAGGTGGTTGCTATGGTGGATGGTTCTAAGGTGGTTGCTAGGGTGGTTGCTATGTTGTTCTGGGTGGTTGCTAGGCATGCTAGGCAGTTGCTATGGTGTTCAGGGTGGTTGCTAGGGTGCTGATTGGCAGTTGCTATGGTGTTCCAGGTGTTTTGTAGGTTGTTTAGGCACTGGTGTGTCTGGGTGGTTCCTAAGGCATTGCTAGGCAGTTGCAAAGGTGTTCCAGGTGTGTTGCTAGGGTGTTGCAAGTGGTTGTGGTTGCTATGGTGTTCTGGGTGGTTGCAAGGGGTTGCTATGGTGTTTTGCTATGGTGTTCTAGGTGGTTGCCAGGTGGTTGCTATGGTGTTCTGGGTGGTTGCTAGGGGTTGCTAGGGTTTCTATGGTTGCTAGGTTGTTGCTATGGTGTTCCAGGTGGTTGCTAGGCAGTTGCTATGGTGTTTTGGGTGGTTGCTAGGGCGTTGCTAGGCAGTTGCTATGGTGTTCTGGGTGGTTGCTAGGTGGTTGCTATGGTGTTCTGGGTGGTTGCTAGGGCGTTGCTAGGCTGTTGCTATGGTGTTCCAGGTGGTTGCTAGGCAGTTGCTATGGTGTTTTGGGTGGTTGCTAAGGTGTTCCTGGGCAGTTGCTCTGTTGTTCCTGGTGGTTGGCAAGGTATTGCAAGACATATTTCATGGTGTTCTGGGTTTTTTGCTAGACCGTTGCTAGGCTGTTGCTATGGTGTCCTGGGTGGTTGCTAAGGGTTCCCTGGGCAGTTGCTCTGTTGTTCCTGGTAGCTATGGTATTTCCTGATGGTTGCTAAGGCATTGCTATGGGCAGTTGCTATGGTGGTGTGGGTGATTGCTTGTGCATAACTGGGTGATTGTTAACTAGGCGGTTGCTATGGAGTTCTGCCTAGTTGCTGGGGAGGGATGAAAATCCATGTTTTTTCGGGAATTGTGAAACCGTAAGTCGGATCGCTTAGAAAAGACATACCACACCTTTCGATCGAAAGCGCACGATTTAATATATATATTGTATGGGTTTTCTCAAAGCTGTAAGACTAGTGGCGAACCGAAATTTTTACAGAAGAATAAATAATAAGAAACATATAGGCACAGAATAATGTAAGTGGCCAGGCCCACTACACTCCCTATTGGGGAGAGTAGTGGGCCTGCACTCAGCTCAGGCCCACTAATTAGGAATGCTCAATATTTTAATACTTGCCACAGAGCATGATAGAATCTAAGTTGCTTAATTATTGTATAAAATAATAGTTGTATCACAGTCCTGGGCTTGGTGACCAACTCCAGTTGGACGTGAAACTTGAGCAATTGCTCTGGCAGGAGTATACCCTTGATGCCTGTCCTCTGAGCAAGGTTTGAAGCTGTCACTCAAACAAAACAGAGACCTAAAGAGAGTGTGTAATTGAATGGAATGGCAAAAAATCTCCAACATTCCTCTATATACACTCAACCTTTCTGTTATTAGATGCTGAAAATACTGCAGTCTTTACTACTGATTCAGAGAAGAGCACATCATCCTAGGAAATAAAAGTATTAGGACTAATCAAGGCAGCACATACTGTATATCTCTAAA
The DNA here is from genome assembly GCA_029692085.1 of Gymnothorax javanicus. Taxonomy (NCBI): domain Eukaryota; kingdom Metazoa; phylum Chordata; class Actinopteri; order Anguilliformes; family Muraenidae; genus Gymnothorax; species Gymnothorax javanicus. The sequence continues at coordinate 44,702,088 of CM056193.1, forward strand.
GATCTGCATCTTACATTATGTCTTCCTGCAATGCCCTCAGTGCAACTGAAACTATACATTAATGTGTTTCAATTTGAATATTGCTCAGAACACTCTGTACCTAGTGATCTGTGGAAGCTCTAGATGGAAAGACATTAAGAGTGCATGCTTTTAAGCATAACAAATTCAGATGGATTTCTCAGTCATGCCAAATGCAGACTTGGTCTACAAGCTCAAACCTTCTTAGTATTGCTAATCATAAAGTCATTCAGACTTGGCGTCATCAGCAGAAAGATGAAATTGCCTTACTTCTGTAGGGGAGTAGAAGAAATGAGTGGCCCCTACTACGTTACTAAAAAATTCATAACTATTAAATGAAGAGTTGCTCCACAACCACCTTTGAAGCAAAGATAGCCAAGAATGTAAGCTTTAAGATGGTGAAGACTTCAAGAATTTACAGGTTGTCACACCTCGACAATTTGATGTAAAATTTCAGGAAATTTTGGCTTTTTTAGGATTTTGCTGTGTATTTTCTGGACAACCATAAAATTGACATGCTTGCTGTTTATTGTACCAATAGCACTATGTGAGGAGAGCTTGCCCAGAAAAAATCAGCTCTCTACCTGCATAACTTTGGTCATCATTGGCCTTCAAAGTTGGTGTCACAGACAACTTCGTCAAATAAATTAGCAATTTCAAACAGCCACAGCTCCCTAATAAAAACATATTTGCCATTGAAAATGTGTTTCACAAGTGTACTGGGCATGGATGCTACACTGTGGAAATTTTTGAGCCCATGGCGTTGATATAACTAGAGACATTGCCTCCTAAAAATCCACTTTTATTTGACGTTGCAAAAAGGAATTCAAAAATCAGCAAAACGTTGCCATCTTTATTAATTTTCTTTTGTCAAAACTAAAGAAGATATTTGACTGAAACGTTGCACATATCCTATTAAGTACATGGCCTTGCTGTGAGAATTTTTTTAAATAAATCTGAGATGGTCAGGTGGGGAAATTTTCTGAAATTTGTTGAATTGACATGGAATGACCCATATATATATATATATATATATATAAAATTGGTTATGTAGGTTATTGCCCACATACAGTAAAAACGGCCTGCCAGTATATCTTGTTTTGGCCGATCTGTATTAGCCGAGTTCAGCACGTGCACAAGTAACCATTGGCAACTGTGGCATTCGCTTTCTTCAGAGAAGCAGACGACAGTCACAGACCTAACATTTAGCTCTTTAATGAGTCTTGAAGTCGCGTCTTCTGAAGTACGTGACTTCAAGACTCATTAAAGAGCTAAATACTAGGTCCGCAACTGTGGCATTCACTCTTCAGAGAAGCAGACAACACTTGCGGACCTAGCATTTAGCTCTTTAATGAGTCTTGAAGTTGCGTACTTCAGAAGTCATAGTCATAATGTTGTCATGATAGCACAACATACGTAACCAATTAATAAAAATATTATAAATTGCTTATTTTCGATTGCCTTGGTATTGGCCTTTGGGTCGCAGCCTCGGGCCAATCAGGGGCGCACCCTCAGGCCCTACCAGGCCAATACCAAGGCAAGCAACAGGAAATAAGCAATTAATACATATATAATATATATGTATGTGAATATATATATATATATATATATATATATATATATATATATATATATATTCATTGTGATTATATATATATATATGTATATCTGTCACAAGCATCATGTGAATGCCTTCCATTACTCTTCCTATTCAGCAATTTGTGCGTCTGTTAGAAGTATGTCTCCTTTGATTGTTTTGTGTCTCACGTGTATTCTCTTCCCCGGCTGCATCTCATTTCATTGTAATTTCCTGATGGCTGTTTGATGTGTATTTAAATCATCTGCTTTGAATTAAAAGTTGCTGGATTGTAATTTGCTATTTGTGCTCAGAGCCGGACAGTATTCCCAGTTCAAACTCTTTGTCTTTATTAAGTGTAACCAAAGCTTTAATAACAGCAATTCAGAAAAGTTTCTGCCCAGCCTTTTCCACTTCAAGTTAATGTTCTCCGCCCGTGGGTTCTGGTGCAGTCCTGGTGCAACAAGCCTCCAAGTCTACATTAAAAACAGGATTCCAGGGACCAAAAGAAAAAATTTGGCCAAAAAAAAAAAAAATTCTTGTTCCCCCCCTTCTAACACAAGTCTGTTCCTGCCTGTCCATTTTCAATTTATGAACCAGCAGGGCCAATCATCCAAATCCAGCCCTTCTAAGGTCATCAGGATTGGAATCATGCTCTCCTCAAGCTACTCCGTCCTCCTGTTGGACAGTTCAGCTTTGGCAAGTTGTGCACTTCACCTGGCTCTTATGCCAGAAACTACTGGCCAGCTATTGAGACACAGCTTTCTTGCTTCTTGCTTCCTTACATCTTTGTATCTGCCACATTATCCTTATATTAAATCTGCCATCTTTTTGAAGTTCATGACTTGTATTAAAGAGATAGTTCTGACTGACTGTAATAATATTGATGGCTTCTCTCTTCAAGTTGGATGGCAAAATAGTGCTGTTCAGTGCTTAGACATCTCAGTGATTAACTTAACTGAAAATGCTGTATTGAGCATAGTGGTCAACCTTCCTCACCTGCAGTCCCTGACAGCAGACTACACTACTTGTATCAGTGTTAAGAGTATCAGAATGATTTTGATGAAAACCCCTTCCATCAGATTCCTATCTGTGACACCTGCTCTACAGTCACACTCAGCCTGGTTCCATTTAACTCAGGAATTCCCCCATGTTTATTTAGGTCCAGCAATTCTGAGAAGCTGTGAAAACTTCCTGGAAGGGTAGTAGTATTTCAGTGGTTAATGTGTTTATTTCCCTTGAAGAAGACTGTTGTCTAACATTGTTAAAAGTATATGAAGATAGTCATGTTTGAAAGTTGCTAAGCCTTGCCAAATTTGGTAATTCCGTTCGATTACATTAATTACATTTCAAAGCAAATTTGTGTCAGTAGTCTTTTCTAGAAGGCATTCTCTTTTCATTTGATCATTGTTATTCTATTGCCTCAGTCAGACTATGTGAAACTACGCAAAGTTTACCTCTCGATCACTTCCTGAAGTTTCAAGAATCTGATATCCAGGAAATGTTATGATGACACAGCCCAACAAACGTGTAATTCTCAAAGTTGGAGCGATGCCAGTAAAAACTTCTCGTGGTTTGTTGGCGTGAGACACAAATAAACCTTTCAAAAAAAATGTAAACAAAGTGATGGCGCATGCTCAGCAATGGCAGAAACTATGCTGATCCTCGACTGTCATGGAAGTAGTACAGGGAATCTGATATCCAGGAAATGTTAATCAACTTAATCAACTGATCTTAGTCTGCACTGTTGAATCAGGTGTGCGTCTGCTCGGTTGGATTGAAAACCTACAGCCTCTCAGCCCTTTTAGGAACCACTTCGATGCCTCTGTCCTAGGTCAAGTATTTGGTAATACATAGAGCGGTTTATTTTCTGTAGCAGACAACAGTTGTCCATATCAGTTCAGTATGTGTAAAACTATTAATTGACATTAAATTTTGTTAAGCAAAGTGATGTTATGTTTTTTAAAACATCATAGCATGGGGATGGGTTTCTTAAGCACTTTCGCCTTTACAACATATAATGTAGCATGAGCCATAATGAACCAACCATTTCAAAGTAGTTTTTTTAACATTTACATTTTTTTCTTTTCAAAACTAATATAAGGCTTTGATACAGATTATTGAGCTGCATTAAAGCGTGGTTTGTGATTTTACATGAACTCTCGCAAACTCGTTCAGATCTTAAAGTTAGAAAGTTAAAATGGCTGATTCTGTAATGGCTGAAGGAATAGGGAGGCCAGGTGCAACGACTAGGAGAAAGCAAGACCAGCAAGGGCTTAAAATACCCCACAGGGAGAAATATAAATGAAGAAACAGAACCAGCTCTCGTCGCTTCAAAAACGAACGCCCAACAAAACGAATAAGGAAGCAGATCGAGAGAGGAACAAAAAAATAGAGAAAGTAAAAGGAAACTTCCCTGAAGAAATAAACCACAAAAAAAAAAAAAAAATGCGAAGAAATTCCCCAACAAATCCCTAACTAGAGATATCTTCTGGCTGTAGTTATAACTAAATCAGACACTCCAGCAAAGGAGGCGTGGCAGATGTCCGGCTTATATAGCCTTAGAGGAAGGCGCCGCCCACGCCTGATGAAACAGCTGGGAAAAGAATCTGATAGTTAAAGAGACAGAGGTGGTCCAAATACAAGCCACAAAGAAAGTCTAAAAAGACACAAACAGGCAGCACCATGACAGATACAGTGGGGAAAATAAGTATTGAATGTGTCAACATTTTTCTCAGTAAATATATTTCTAATGGGGCTATTGACATGAAATTTCACACATACAAAGAAATCAAAACAAATAATCCCATTAATTAAGTTTTGCGTAATAACTGAGACTGCAGGCCAATCTAGCATCCACATTCTTAGCTTACAGTTCCATGCACTTGAAATTCATGCTGAATGTGGTCCAGCATCTTACTGGAAAATGAAGGGACCTCCCTGGAACAAAAAACATCTAAGTCAAACTCGTTTTCAATGTTTCCATCTCAGATTCACAAGTCATCCGTGCTATGTGCATTGCAAGTGAGGAGCATTCCTTTTGGTTAGATTTTATTCACGTGAATTTGTTTTGCAAATTTGTTTCTTGTTTCTTTCTTATATTGTTCAATTTCAAGTTCAAATTTTTAAAAATCCATTCTTTGAGGTCAACCATTGTTTTGTGCTTTTTAAAAATGTAGGTTAAGGCAGCTTTCAGACACCAGTTGTGATGGCTGGTGTTTCGAGACGCCAAATGCAGTGGCCAGAATGAAAGGAAGTACAGGAATGTAAGAGAGACAAACACAGACAAAATAGGAGAGAGAGACTCGCGCTTCCAAAGGACATAAATCCAGTCCGAGTGAAACAAGGAAGCAGGGCGAGCTAGCCAGTGCGAAACAAAGGAAAAAATCTCGGGAACCGAGGTAAAAAGACAAAGCACCAGACGATGCACAGAACGAGGAAAAGAAAGAGAAAGATTCCCTTTACTAACTAACACTTTCCTTTTTTGCAACTAATTCCTCAACACTTCTCTAGCTAGAGATCTTGCGGGCTACAGTGCAATGGTAACACTGACACTCTAGCAAAGGCGGCGAGGCGGAACTTGGGCTTAATTAGAGTCCGGGCTCCGCCCACAATTAATGCCAGCTGGCCAAAGAATCCGATTGTGGGCAAAACGATATCGTCATGGACAAGACTAACAAAGAAAGCTCGCCAGCTCTTTCAGCACCGACATCAGGGGAAAAAAATCCCAATGATATCTAACCCTAATTCTTAGTCCTAAATTGCCCCTGCGCCAACTTTTTTGGAGTCTTTTGCCCTCAACAAATTTGATATAAGTGTGTATTTCCAATAAACAATTGAATTTGCAAGATAAAGCATAAAACAATGTGCAGTTGTTGTGTTCTGAATAAAGAAGACGTTGAATGGATTCAAATCACTTATTTTTGATTTATTTGCATTTTCCATAATGTGCCAACCTTGTGAAAACCTACAGAATGGTTGATCTCCAGGAACAGAGCTGGGCAGCACAGCTCCAGAAACTCACCAAGGCCCTGTTGGTTGCCAGATCTCATCAGTGAAAGATGAAACTTTCCTCAAGGGCTGTGCAGTATAGATCATATTCAGCTCCAGATTTCACACCGGCTTCTTTTTTTAATTATTCATTCAGCCTATTCATTTATGAGAGCAAATATATTAGCTCTATTTTTGGCAAGCTTATGAGTGACAAATGAAGACTGCTGTCGTCCCACCTAACAAACTGATTTTATTGTGATCTGAGCTCACTAGTGCTGATGTAGGCCTGTATAAATATTAATCTAAATTGACACCAATGGCTACACAGCACTGAATGATATACACTCAGTGACTGCAATAAAACTGAAAAATAAGTCTATTTTACCAAGGATTTAATCTTGTAATTGGACTTAAAACACTTATTTCTATGACTTTTTTTTTTCATTAAAACAAAAAAAAAAAAATCTGCCAATGAGGTGAGATAATTTGACTCATTTCAACATTTGCCAGTGAGTTAGGAAAGTTTAACTTGTCAAGCACATGGTAACTTAATATAAGTTAGTATTTTTTATTTGAGAGAGATAACATGAGAAGTTAAAAAAATACTTACTAATACAGTCACTTTTTTACAGTGTATTAAAATGCCTTTTTTTTTAAATCAATACAGCTGTTAGAAAGGGTGATTAACCTGTTTTAGATGGATTAGAATGGATTACATCCTGTGGTGTATACAGTATTTGTTCCCACAGTATTGGTGACAGATTCACACTTTCATGGCAGGTTGCTGTTAAGGCATAAGCATAGTCCAAGATCAGGACATTTCATGTTTACAGTTACAAACCCATGGAATCCGACTGGGTTCCCATGATTCAAAAGACAATTTATGAATATATTTTCTTTCTCATACCACATACTTCCTACTGCCACAACAGTGACATGCAAAACTACTGAGTTCTTCTGTTTTTCACTTTCAGAAAAACTCATGCCCATTGGGTGCTTCATATGGAAGCACATGGAATATTAGAATGTGCAGAGGTAAGCTATGGTACACTTTTAAAGAATGTCACGGGACTACAATGTTTGTTAATGAACTGGAAAATTAGAAACCCATGTCATTCAGATTAAATTAGCCCAAGCAATGGTTTGCAATACTGTGATTTACAATAATTGTGAAAATACAGGAACACAGGAATACTTTTCAACATAAAATATTTAGGATTGTATTCTTATTGTTTAGATTAGTTGAGCACTATATGGCACTTTTATACTTTTTTTCCTTAAATTTTTGATTATCCATTTACAGTCTTTTCTAGAAAAAAGATAGTTAACTGCTGAAGATCACAGATATATCATGAATACTTATTGCATTAAAATGTGGATTTCTTTGGTCTTTCTTACTCAGAAAGCTGGGAAAGACAACCACAGTGATGTCATTAATTCCCAAACAACTGGCATACACATGATTAATATCTATACAGACAGTGTGTCATCATCTGTGAGCAAGGCTGGTGTGATTCAGTTTGATTTACAGATGGTCTGTTTTACATGCATCTCTGTGATGTTGTTCACTCAGAACTGAATGGTGAATCAAAATACTCTTGGCAGGAGTCAATGGCTACGTTTTCGACGATTCAAACAATTTTGCTTTTAGGCTTTTTCAGTAATTGAATTGTTTGTACACTCCAGAGCACAAAAAAAGTAAAAAAGGGTCAGGCCTAAAATAATATATTTCTAAGCTTTTCATGGTCTTTTAAACTAATAATTGGTTACAAAATTATCGAGGATAAAACAAACACACTCCTGGCTGAAACCTTCTGTGCCACCATTTGCTTGTTACCCTTTGCCATGGTGAAGTATTTTGGAAGAAGCTGAAAACTGCTTCACTGTGAAGCTTAGCTGCTTCACTATGAAAACTTAACTCATGCTTTAGAGTTAAATAAAATATTTCAGGGGGGCTTTTGCTCTAAATTGAAAATTGTTTTTTAAATAAGAACAATTATATGTTATTTTCCACTTTTTCTGCAAAAAGCCATGTTCAAGTTTATCCACAAGGGTTTCACATTTACAGAAGTAAAATGAAAAGGTATCCCACACTGTTACTTTATCTGTGTGTTCAGTTCTTGCTAATGTTCCAGCAAATAATTTGTTGTTAAAACCATTAAAAGCTTCCTATTTTGCTATTTTGGGCCTTGTCCATTGTTATGCCCAGGAGTTATACGGCTGAGAGCTTGGCAGTGCTAGGTGGTCGATGTATTATGTTTGTTTCAGTGTAAGTGGCTGTCTGCTAGTAGAGCCAAGGCCTTCTCTCTGGTATGATGTTTGTGTCTCTAGCTTTCTGTGATGCTTCCAAACCACTTTTGAGTGCAGAGTAAATGAGCACGAGAGAGTGGGAAACAACTAGAAGATCTCATCTCGGAGTTTTAAGTTATCCGAAAGATACAAACCTCTCCACAAACTTTCCAGTTTTTGCCACTTCTACTCTTAGGTCCTGATTTACTAAGACCTTTAGCACATGCAAAATCTTTTTGCCCGTGCAAAACCAATAACATTGCCACTGATTGGTGCAAGGCAAGTTCCCTGGCCAATCATGGGCAATGTTATTGGTTTTGCACAGGCAAAAAGATTTTGCATGTGCTAAAGGTCTTAGTAAATCAGGCCCTTTGTGTCCTCTGCTGGCCTCAACTGTTTACAGCTCATATTTGGCTGAGGTGTATGCAAACAGCCGACTTCAACAGTAAATGTTCTGTATATTTAAATAATAAATAATAAAGATTTTAAATTACAATTTGTCAAAAAAAGTGAAATATTTGGAATTATTTTCACTGTATTTGATTCAATTGACCACAATCAATGATATGGGCATAAATGAGAACCAAATAATAACAACTACAAAGTGAGGTCTGTAAGAGGTTCACTTGAATATAATTTTAAAGTTCTTATTTCCTGTCTTGATTTTTTTCTGGCATTTTAGAAAATTTGTGTGAGCTAGCAAAAGAAATAACCAAAGTATTGTCTCTATGTTGCAATATTACCTACCTAGACCACAGCATTAACAACTACTTCAATACTGATCCTATATTTCTTGAACGCATATCAATTAGCAATAACTTCAATAATGTGCAGACAGAATTCCGGTTATTTCTATAACCTCAACTTTTCTGCTTTTATATGATTTTGCTGAGTCACTGTTTAATGTGACTGTGCTGAACAGAGGCACATCACTTGAATGAGCAAACTTGCTTAAAGGAGTACTCCGCCACTGGAAAGAATGGTCTTTTCATAAAACATTGCTGTATATTCAGTAGAAAAAAAAAAAAAAAAAAAAAAAAAAATTGGTGCTCTATGACCTGAAAATGGAGAAAAAGGGCTGTGGTTTTTTAATTAATTCATCAATTTATTGATTTTTATTTATTTATTTATTTATTTACATAATTATTTATTTATTGCGCAAAGGTAGAAAACCTACAATCATCAGAATGCACTGGGCGGGTTGCTTTCCCAGAACTGATAATTGGATCGGCACAGAACATCCCTTTACATCAATTACAAGCACCAACTTGTTCTTGGTCACTTTCCTTTATTAAAACATTTTCCAATGAGAAGAATAATCCACTAGCAATTCAAGACAGCTTCCTTCTTAATGCAATCTAAAGGCAATTATATAACAGGCTAAATTCAGTTCAGTATGATAATTCACTCACAAATAGGCATATGCTTTACGAAAGGTAATCTGCTATGGAACTTTTGTGCCACATTATTGGCAGATCAGACAATCTAACCTGTGCCTTGTGATTGTTTAAATTAAATCAAAGACAAAGATTTGAAGCACTTTTGCACAATTTTGAATAAGGCTGATTGAAACGCACCAAATTGCATGTCCAAGTGAATGATTACCATATTACTATAATGATGAAAACTTGCAACACCTGATGGTGTGAAGTGTTTTCAGAATGAATGAATTTTTAATTAGGAAAAATGATTGAGGACACGTCAGGATGATAATTGTTTTGAAGGGATGTTCTGTGCCAACCCAATATTAAGTTCTGACTACGTAAGTGTTGCAAAGTACCAAGATAGTTCAGGTCTCATAAATAAAAATGTGTTGTGCATGATTTCATACTGTAATACTGCCATGTTAGCAAGATAACACTGTCTCTACTGCACTTATTCTACTAAAGATGTTTCGCCAAAATAGAATTGGAGGTTAATTCTAGTTTCTATTCAGGATCCTGAAGTTTCCAAAAATGCGGAAGTACAATCTGCAGTATGTGACATAAGTTCCAGCAAGTAAAAAGCCTTGTGGGCTGTACCATTCAGGTCCAGTTGAAGAGGCCTGATGGTAAATCTTCAGCATGTTACAATAACACACACAGGAATTTACAAGAGCTGGGATGAGTCGCTCAGTTGTCTCTTCAGTTTTGGAGGGGCAAGGCCATGCGAAACTCACTCTTATTGGCCCCTTTATAAGATACATCTGCTTATTAATGTAATAAAATGGTCCTCCAATCAAGCAGTCACGGAGCTGTAATTCAATTCATAAACATATTTTAATTCTTGTTCACCTGTGCATCATGACGGGGAAGACACTTACTCTGCACAACTTTGACAGTGGTATGCATGTTGGTGTCAAACCTGGTGGCTCTAGCATCTCTTGTTAACCTGCCCTCCTGAGTTTTTAATGCACCAATAACATTTCTAAAGTTCACAGAGGACTGTATTTACAGTGCGTTAGACATTTTATTAATAATGTGAATTTACACAGTATTCATTTTGAGAAAATGTTCCTGTATGCAATTGTACACAGAGGACACTGCTTTGAATTTAGAATAATCCCACCCTCTAGTGGTTATTCCTGCCAAGGTCCTGCTCCACTTTTGACTGAGAGAAGATCTGTTTGAAAGGGAGAGGGTAATAATGGAAAAATTGGAGAAAGCAGGCTTCAGGTAATTTGAGACAATAGTGCTGATCCTACATTTTCTCTTGCTTGAAGGCTAAAGTTATGCAATTTGGTCACAGCTTGAATTTAGTCAACTTAACAAAAAAAATCTGTTTTATGGGCCATTACATTCCTCTTAGAAATTCATATGAGTTTTGTATAACTTTAAAAGGACATTCATGACTTTCTTTCAATGGCTGCTGAAAACTCTAACAATCTTTTCAAAATAAGTACACTGAAGCAGCACTTCGACTGGAGGACAGGTGCTTTTTCAGAGAAATGGAGAAATGACGCGTAAAATGCGATTATTTCAGTTATTCTGACCAACCGTTACATCGTTTTGGAGTTAACATTTCAAATAGATTTATTTTCGCCTGTAAAATTACTTTTGAAAATGTCATCATCACTCTCTCCACATCTGTAGTCTCTGTAATCATTGCTTTGGTTATTCTTCCACTAAACCGGTAATCAGCAGTCGCTGTGACATTTAAATGTAACATTTCAGGAGTGCTCACTTGTCAAAGCAGGATAACAGTATGTTTCTTTGGCAGTTTAATAGACTATTTTTCCATGCACTCTGTGTCACTTCATCATTTGAGCATCGCTCTGTTTGCCTGCAGACAGCTTTTGGAACGACTGTGGGGAGCAACTTTTCCTCCCCCGCACAGTGATTTTCTCATAACTCACCAACTAAGTGCAGAATAATAGTTTAGCACTGGGCTTGTAACTCACAATGCCTCACAGGAGAGATGGGATTTGTTCTCAACGCACTTACCCTGAACTGCTTCCGCAAAATATCAAAATATATACTATGTATAAATGACTTATTGAGAAAATTCTTTTTAACATGTCTACAATATGTATACATTTCTGTGTAAGCCTCTTGGGCCAGGAGCAGCTGCTAAATTCCTAAAAGTAAATACAAGGCTGCATAATTTGTCCCAAATGAAATAACATCAGAAGGAGGATTCAGAGTGTTGAACTTTAGATCTTTCATCTTAATCACACTGAGATGTGAATGTAGCAGCCCGTGACACTAACCTAGAACATGGGACCACAAATCTGACCCTCGATTTCAAATCCATCCCTGCTTTTTCAATCCTCTTGGATAAAGCATAAAACAATTAGCACTGCTGATTTGACATGCTGTCTTCACACCAGATGCTCAGGTAAAGGGAGGATGGAAAACCAAGTGCTCTTAGCCCTTGAGGACTGGAATCTGAGGAATAGTCGCATAGACACATTTAGTCCAGGCTTTACACATCAGAGCTGTGCTTTCTCTCATTTGCAGGTGAATGAACTTAACTGGTCTCAGCTGCCTGGTCAGATAATCCATATACAAACAATCTATATGTATCCATATGCTATGAGAATTTTACATTATTAATATAATTCTACTTTATTACATTTGTAAATGCTGGGGGGTCCATTTGTATTCACAACATCTGCTTTCAGCTCAAAATGATTGTCTCTTTTGCCCTGTTCCATAATAGAGTTACAACTAAACGGTTTGCTACAAATTCATTTTCCATTTCTCAGGGTTTTTTATGCAAAAAGAAAATTCAGGGTGCTGATATATCCAGCTAGTTTGATGCTGAAGACATCAAAAACTACCAGAGCACTGATCTTATTCAATATACAGTAAAACAGTGAATGATTTATTGGGGATTTATTATTTACCCCCTTAATTCTATATTTGCTCTTAAGTTTTCCTTAAATAGGTTCAAAGTCAGAATAAGCTTTTTTTTTGTATTGTGGGACAATGTCACATACATTTTCTGTATCTGCTGGTTGCAGTGCTCCATTGAAGCTACATCAAACTTATAATGAGAAAAACTTTCAAACCCAGGATACCATGTTTTAATGGCCACAGCGTTACATCAAATGGACAGTATCTCTATTGTGTACATCATTTTATACACATTACCCTGTAATTCAGCAGGACATGTTTGGGATTTTTGGAAACTTTGGGATTTTCACCAGAATTTATAATAGGCCCGAAGTTCCACAGGTTTGAATACAGCTGCTGCATTTGACAGACCCATATATGGGTCCGCAGGTTTTATGGGGTTAAAATAAATATTTCATTTTTTGACAGGGATATTTTGCCCATTGATAGATATGTCATGCCTTGATATAATTCATACATTATGACCGTTAGATCAGGAAAAGCTGCCGCACCATTGCTGGATTGGGAGTATGCTGCTGTAACAGCATTTACACACAAGATGGTGCTATCCTTTTAAGAAAGACACTGTGTATGCTGGATTTTGTTCAAATTGCAATTGCAATCCCAGAATAAAGAGGTATTTTTCTGAGCTGCTCTCTCTGTGCTAATCGGAATTATTCACTGTTTTAAGTCACATTTTGTCAGAAATAGTTATGTGTGGTCTGAATAGTTTATTTTCTATTTTGTATAATGACTTTTTATTGCTTAAAATGAGGGGGGAAAAATTGTGACCGAAGAAATTTCAATTTAAGACTCAGCTAGGTTCTAAATGGAGAAATTGGGGACGCTTGGTCACTAAAACCAGCCATTTATTGGATAATTCAAAGAGTCACCAAATTATAATTGGTCCAGCCTGTTACATGATATTTTACCAACCCAGAAATGGCTGAAATTTGCCAGCTCACTAGCAGCTGTGTTATTTATAGGACACCAACACTGATGTAAATATTAAAATAAATTAATAAATAAAACAACTTAGTGAGCCTCTTTCATAAAAAAAATGTGTGTTAATATCTTCAATATAGTTGTTGATTTTGGCTCAGAGTCACTAACAAGAAATAAAAATCCATTTGTCAGGTTTATTTAAAATTTTTTGCCCTTTGCAGTAGGCAAGAAACATTTTTTGACCGCCGGTGGACCTCTCAAATAAGTTTATTGTGCCCTGTGCTCTGATTACATGAAGTTCATTGGTAAATGGCCTGTCAAATTTAGCCCAGATGTCAATTTTGTTGTATACTTGTCTGTGGAATTTCCATCGTGATTACATTACAGGCAGAATGTTCTAGCTCCCTAACAGGCCGCACTGTATCTGCGCTGATCCGCAAACCTAGGTCAACACTGCAAACACGGGTCTGACTGTCTACGAATAGGGCACGGTTTAAATGAGCCAGTCTGAAGCAAACTCAATGCCAGGCCTACTTTGTCAAACTCAATCATTCAGTGCAATGCATACATTTTGTGCTCATTCCATGCAATAATATGGGCTATTGGTTGTTTGTTTGGCATCCATGTGATTGTAGCAAACTGACACATTGCACAGTGTCGGCCCAATGTTTTTAATTGTTGATTCATGAACTGAGCTGTTTGAGCATTCCTTTATGCCAATAAAAACTGACAAATTTGGCAATGGATGCCATGATTATTATTATTGCCTATGGTTTCACACATTTCTGACTTTGTTGACCCTCAGGGTCTACCGGAATCAGGAGTTGTCTTGTGCCTGTATTTAATACAGGAAATAACATTTTGAAAAAAACTAAAACACCAGTGTTCAGAAACCTAATTAGCAGCTAATTGATACACCTCAGTCTTTAATTTGATCAGATGAAAAAATTAATTTCTGTCGTTGGAAAACACAGAATGAAGATGGAGCCTTTATTATTGAGAATGTGTTGCCATTTTTGTCGTAACATTCTTTAAGAGGGTAAAATATCCCTCTTAACATGAAAGCGATTAATTTTTAAGCAAAATTAACAGCAAGTTCAAATTTTTTGTTGGTTGGAACAAAAAACAGCATACACAGTGATCATCAGGACTGAGTTTGAGGACCACTGTCTTGTAACAATCGTTCTCCATTTTGATCCTGGGCATGCCTGCGATGAGTTTATGACAGAACCAATATCTCACAGTAGACAAACAGATTTATATTTGTTCTTTTTTATTTTTTATTCAAGTTTCTTCATACAAAGCAGTTTAGACATACCATTTTTGCTGTGTCTGAATTCATTGGCATCAATCCAATGAAATATTAAGTAGTATTAGTGTGCAAGTCATCAGACTCTGTACAATCACTCGTACAACCCCATTGCTTCACTTTAGTTTTTAATTTGATCAGTTAAAATTCCTCATTTTCCATAATTGATTTCAATGTTCCAATATAAGCAGAATATGAATATCAGATCTCTGGCATAATGCATCATCAGAGCTTTAAAAAAAATAATTGTAAACATGATAAATAGCTATCTAGTGTCTGGGTTGGCTCTCTCTCTAAAGGCATTATTTAAAGGGAAAGGGTGACGACCAGGTCTGGGATGGAATCAGGCTGAGCCGGTGCTGACTGCGCTCACCAGCCTCACAGAGGAGGTTCATAACTCAGGGATATAAGAGGTACACTGTCAGTTGGAGTTAGCATTGGGCATTGCTTAAGTGCCTCTGACTGACCATCTGTGTACCCGACACCGTCGGTTGCTTTCTTAACAAACATATGAAGGGTCCACTGGAAAAACGATCAAGGTCAATTTTTAGAGATTTTGAGTTAGGCCTGCCATCTATATTCAGACTCTTGTTGGTTTCACTTAAGATTATCATAATGCTGATAAAATGATCAGAGTCCAAAATATGCAGTGTTGAAATACTGTATCTCTATACAACAACAAAACGATCAATGTCATTGCAAAACACTAGAAGAATGATCAGGGTCATGTCACGTGACCTCAGGTAACCAATCAGCTGTGTTTTTCTGCAAGATAATAGTATCTTTTTGTTAATCTATCGCTTTGACCTTTTGGGATATTGATGATTTACAATGAAAGAACGATCAAAGTCAAGGGACTATTAACTTCAGAGCTCTATTAAATATGCAATATCTTCACCAGATATAAATATTCAGAAGTATACATTGTGGAGATTAGCAGACTTTATCAAGGTATAAACAATATACATCTCTAGCAACTAGTTTTCCAGTGTTGAGGTTTTGAAACTTTAAATGGTGATAAATCAAAAATGCAGAAAAGTGACCTTGATTGTTTTTCCAGTGGACCCTTCATATGTTCAGGCCACGTTCATCCTCCTTGTGTGCATGCTTGGACTGCATGAGAATGTGCATGCTATGACCACTGAAAAGAATCGCGCACCGTCTTCATTTTTCAGAGATGGCGGCATGAGTCGCATACAAGCATGCTTGCACACAGCTCACCTATTGGACATTCCAGATTCTGATGGCATTAGAGATGCAAAATGAATTGTAAAACAAGTGATGCAAGGCACAACATACCCCGCTCTGTTTTTTTGGTGACCTTGACGTTGACTTTCACCCTAACTCATTACCATTTCCTGAAATTTTTGAGTTGCTTGGTCAGACCATTTTTGGACTAAACTGCTGACAGGCATACAGTCATGTGCAAGTTAATTGGATAGAGGAGCTTGACAATTGAATGAGCTGAATGGAGTGCAAATAGCCATGCCAAGTGATGGACGTTTCACATAGCCACCTCAAAGATCACTGCACAGTACCTTTTAGCCACATTTCATTAATTTGCTTGACTTGTATGGTGCAAGTAATGTGATTGCATCATCAACACAGTACTGGGTCCTTCCATGTCAAATGTCTGAATGGCTCCCACTTGACCATCTCAGATTTGGCTGAAAAAATTCCAGCCGGTGTATTCACCTCCTAATTAGAGAAATCCAAAATTTTAGCTCTCATCTCCTCATAGTTTCATCATAAAAAAATATTTTTGCAACTAAGTTCCAGCCCTTTTTGAACAGCTATTTCTGAGGAGCCACTTTCACATGGCTATATCTAGAGAAGAATTTCAGCTAAGTTTTCAAATTTTCAGGGTTGAAAATATCCTACTATAAATTGAGGAATATGGACTGAAATAAAGCACTTTGTTGAGTTTAAGCTTTCTATCATTAACTATGTGCATTTTATAAAAAATGTTTGAATATGCCTTTGATGCCATGAAATGCTGTGTGTGCACAAAAATACCATTTTTCAAAAATTTATTTTGAAAATAAATCAGAACCCCATCTCAAATTTTGGATAACAGGCATCTAATCTTTCGAAAACAGTCAATTTGATGTTGGTGGATTTTTGGTATAAAATGTTAAAAATAGTACAAAATTTTTTTTTTTTTTTCATTTTCAAGCCTTAATATTTTCTAGATTATTCATAAGAGAGGGCCAGAATTAGAATACAAACTAAACAACATATATGGGAAGCTGTATGTGCAATACCAAATCCCTATCTTTGGCATTAGGCTTTTTACAGTCCTCAAATATTCTACCACAGAGCGCACAGTAAAATTTTCGAGCAACTTTAAGCTCCCAGAAATATATAATAAACTAAAGGCACACATTCAGAAGTCCATATTCCTCAAGTTAGAGTAGCAGATTTTCACCCCTGAAAATTTGAAGGACCTAGCTAAAATACTTTTCTAGATATAGCCATGTGAAAGTGGCTCCTCAGAAATCGCTGTTCAAAAAAGGCGGGAACTTAGTTGTTTAACTGTTTTTTTAAGACAAAACTATTAGGAGTTGAGAGCTAGAATATTGGATTTATCCTATTAGGAGGTGTATGCACCCACTGGAATTTTTTCAGCCAAATCTGAGATGGTCAAGTGGGAAGTTTCTCTGAAATTCGGACATTTGACATGGAATGGCCCTACTGAAACTGGGTTGGACTGGCCTGGTAATTCACCTGACCTCAATCCCATTGAGAATCTCTGGCTCATCATCAAGTCAAGGCTACAGCAAAAGGACCACAAAGCACCACAAAAGCCAAAGTCATCGACGCAGTTGTTCAGGTGTGGCATCACAACGAGGAATTCAAGGCAACCTGCAAAAACCTGGTCAGCTCCATGCCAAAACGGGTGGAATAGCTTATCAAGAACCGCGGAGGACACATCAAGTACTGAGTGCTGAATGTAGATGCTATTAAAGTAATAAAAAGCCTGAGAACCTTTGTTGTTTGTTTTTTCCCACTCCAGCCTGCTTTATCCAATTAATTTGCACAAGACTGAATATAAAAAGACAAACTAATGCCATGAAAAACAACACAGCTCCCCTTTAGGGTGGGTTTTAGTAAGAAATAATGAATTCCTAAACTAAGAAAAAAATATCGGTTTGTTAAAATTCTGGGTTTGCAATTCCACATGCAATGAAAACCATCAGCATACACGGGGGTCTCCAAGGATCTAAGGACCATGATGGAGAGGCACAGTTTTAGGGATGGAATCATTTTCTCAAATTGATTCGAGTATCAGGTTTCTAGTACCTTTGAAGAAATTGGACGTGATAGGCAGGCATGGAGGCCAGCTCTGTGTGTGAATGCCTGTGTGTTCACACTGTGCAAGGAATGGCCAATTCAGTCTTTCAGCTAGAAAAGAAGCAAGCTGATTAAAGTCTGTGACACACAATCTCACTTACCCGAGACTAGACACCTTTTTCACCTACAGTAAAATGAGGCATCTTTCTTTTGGCTATACCAAATAGCTGCTTCTTCAATCTATACCAAAATGAATGTGCTGCCTGATGATTGGGGGTAGGACGGCCAGTTATGAGACAACTGAGCTGAGACTTATTTGTGTCTGTGGCTATAACTGAAATGAGGCCAAGATGTCAGGCATAAATTCAACTCCACTTGCTAAGGATGGATAGATACTGTGCATTTTTGCATTTTCTTATATCGCAACCTTGTATTTACTGCCAGTCACAATTGGCATATGGCCAAGGATAGAAAAAAGAAATTTAAACACCTTTTGTTTAAAGAGAATACCTAAATCTTCAGTGAAATGGCCACATTTGCTAAAATGATTGCTGAGTATATCAATTCATATCAGATCCGTCCAAGAACCTGTTATATGGTCCTGAAATTTCACAACCAAGACTACAGTGGAAGGTCCCACAGGGCAACACTTTCAAGTCGCTACTTCTGCAATATTCAGTCCAGATTCTCCCAAATTAGCTTGATTCACTTCCTTTGTTAGAAAATGCTTATTTTACCAAAAAATGGCTTTTAAGTCATTCTGGTAACTATCTTCTGAACCACAAATCCTCTTTGACTTTTCATTGTACATGCCATATTTAGTGCTATCTTAAGTCAGTTACACTTAAATCTACTTATATTTCATGAAAACATGAACAAATGGTACAGAAACTTTTGACTAGCGAAGTATGCGGCAGCTGGTTTGCTGAATTTATTTTCACTACTTTAATCATATAAATGCCTACATGAATTACACCCTCTCTCCCCTTCCGAAAAATCCAATAAAAAAGATTGGAAAGTAAGGTTGGGTACAATACACATTGTGTCACAAGCTTTTCCTCCTGACCATACTGGCATTGGACTGCAGCACAGGTTTTTATGGGAACATCACTTAATTAGCTGACTTTTATAATGGCCAGAGTTGACATGCACAGTAATTACCATCGTGAAGCATTGTTCAAACAAAGGAACATTGCCATTAATTGTACTGACATTCTTTATCTGCCATAATAGCTCCACAGAGATTGCGATAATACCACAGTGGATTAATGAATGAGGATTTACAGCAGTATCATCTCCAATCTGCCATAAAAATGCATTTTCAGCTGGCTGTAACTGACACAATGATGAGTAAGTTTTATGTGGATTATTGCCTGAAGACTTAAGCCATTATCTATGATTACTAGCACTGCGTGCCAGAAAATTTTACTTCTTTAAGACTGTCAGAAAGGATTGAGATGTGCTAGCCTTCATTTCCCGGGAAGAGGGTAGAGGGCTAGATCAATTTTTAGCTATTTATGCACATTTTATTTATGGAGTGGGCACTGGGTATTCGATGTTGAGTCATGTTGCCAGTCATAATAAATCTGAAGCAGTAAACAGCCATAAGGAAGCAATGCCACTCAGGAGTGTAAACTCTCAGCAGGAAGGGGACGGTGTGGGTTCAAGTCTTAGTTTTAACCTCGCATTCAAGCCCTGCACCCACAGTGGAAAATCCAAACTTGTTTTAGCTGTACCTGCACAGTAACTATATATTACTTGGTTCATTAGAAATTATCTTGAAATTATAGCACCGGGGATGAAAAATGAATCAGTCAACAGATTGATGAATCAATTAATCAAAAATTCTGTGGTGTGGCCCCATTTAAGAAAAAATCCAATTACAGATGATGACCCAGTTGTGGACTGATGAGTTGAGCCCCCCCCTTACACTCTCAGGTAAATGGTGGATTATCAAGCTGTCAAGCAAGTTAAACCAGAGAACTGAAGGAAGAAAAGGGAAAGTAATTGCATCACTTTTCTGATGTGATCCTCAGTGGTTAATGGAAGAGATCGCATCTCACTGCTGAGGTGGGAGAGACAGTAATCACTTCTTACATGGCTCCTCCCAGAGACACACAAAAGACCAGAGGAGTACATGACATTCCAACTGAATAAGGATGAAATGGGGGTGGACCAAATTAAATAATTGTCCAAATGTGGGGGTGACAATATATTATACATTTCCAGTCCTCAGTGCTGAATTAGTTTCCAGCTCACATCACTCCTCAACTTTCACCATAGCAGAAGAACTCCTCACTTTATTTTTATTTATTTATTTTATTTATTTATTTATTTATTTTACCTTTTTTAATTTTCTTTTTTCTGGACCTAGAGCTTGGATTCACTTGCAGTAAGGCATTGTGGGAAATAAAAAGGAAGTTATGCTTGTGCGGTAGAGTATAAAATGAGCAAGGCCAGAGGGAGAAGACTCGTGGTTCTTGTTGAGAGGCTGGAACACATTCAGCTGTAAACTCATAGCAGTGAGCAGTGAACATCAGCAGGGTAATTACTTTACGGATCAATACTTCTCTGAATCCAGTCATTTGCTTCCATTGACTTGCATCCCTTAACCATCGTTAATAGATCCCCGTCTGACATTGCGACGATCGCCCACCAACCACGTGGAGACATTCGGCACATGCAGATAATTATATATCTGATTGAATCCATGGCATAATTGCAATTAGTTGAATGTGACTGCATAACATTTAAACGCTTAAGTGATAATATCGCTTACAACACTCCACTGTATGAATGAACACTGTTTTAAGACCTCATTAAGTTTTTTTTGTTTTTAAATTGTAGAATTGCTGTCATTTTCAGGAACCTTCCCCTTGCGTATTCTTTCCTCTTCCCAAGGGCTAACTTACTTTTTTCAAGAGTGTAAACAGCAGCTGTTTCTTGCAAAGCACAAAAGTGCCATACAGCAACTGTTGCTGCATGGTAAATATTTGAAACAATATAATAATATCGGGGAATTGCTCTCACACAACATCCACAGAGCAGGGCTGGGGTTATTTCCATTTCAATTCAGCGCTTTGGGAAATAAATGGAAATTAATTTCATGCGCTGGAAACTGTGCAGTGGTTCTACGAAGACTTTTCACTCCACTAATTCAAAATTTAATTAATTTGACAAGAAGCACCTCTCTTTCTTGTGGAATGTAATTAACAGGCAATTTATTGTTCAGATATTTTGTAAATTTTTTTTTTTTCGGGAGTTACTAATCCTTTCTCCCACTGCCTGTATTCAGCCAAGACACACTGCTGGCTTCAGTCATTGTTTATCGAAAGTTCTTATCATACATTTGGGGAAATAGGCATTTGGACAAAGGCAGCCTATCATTGTAATTTTTTGACCAACCTCCTGCTGTTAATATGGCATTCCTTACAGAATTGTCCATGAGATACACAATTTTACTGCCAAAACCTGAGATTTGGGTGCTCTACTTTTCTCTTAAAGTTCTTCACAAAAAAAGTCGGACAAATAAGGACAAAATAGATTTCCGTCTGCTGCTTACAGATATGGCATTTAGTCATTTGTAATTACACTGTGCACAGCTAACTTTGAATAGCATTGGCCTTACCAACTTATGCAATGTCCATTCTCACTCTGACATATTGATCACTTACAGTAGGAAATTAATTGCGTTACAGTCTATTGCCATGTTTCACTGTTGTTTTATACTGCTAGCATGACTGTACTTGCACATTTACAGCTACATGCCGCAAATATGCATATAATTGAATTATATGGGTTAATTCAAAGAACCACATGAAATGCATTTCAGCTCCTCGGGCAATATTGATTAAAATAAATCTATATTTTTATAAAGCACCACTGTGTAGTTTGAAACTGCATTTTCAGTGGAACTGTTTACATAATATTACTGCTTGGAGTAGCCTAATGCGCTGTAGCCACTAGTCTACTTCCTGAGCTTTACCTTCTCTCACATCCAATTCATCGGAGGATGAACTTGCGTTTTTGATATTCGGTCATATTTTTCTGTTTATTTACCTATTTCACCAATAAGCTATCTTCATATTAGTACATTCTAGAAGATCACACATTTTTCAAGCACATTTTAATTTTATGTCATTAGTTTGTGAGTTTCTTGTTATTTATGTGCAGACTGTAGCAAAGCGGGGGCCCAGCCTTATAAATGCAAAAGTCTGAGACTGAGTGAGTGAGTGAGTGAGTGAGTGATATCGTTCAACCATTTGTCAATCCTGAGTTGGAGTTTTCCCATTAGCCATTGCTCTTTCAAAATGAATAGCTGCAAACAGTCATCAATTGCGCCATCAGGAGGCTTTTAGAGGGAGGCACAGACAGTCCTTAAATAGATTAATGGTCCGTCAAAGGCACACACAAAAGTGGTGGCAAAAAAGACTAGTGTGAATATGAAAGAGCTACAACATAGTAAGTAAAGGCATAATCAAGGTGTTATGAACATAAACATGTTATGTTGTGCAGTTGGATGTCTGATTCACAATGGCAGGAACCAAAGGCCGATTTATTTTCCAAGAATTCTCTCCAGTAGAAAAAATCATTTTGAAACCACTAATGTGGGTGTTGGTAACACAGTGGTGAACTGAGTAGTGCTGTTGCTTCATGTCAAGAAGGTAATTTGTTCTAATCCAGCCTGGGGCCTTTCTGTATGGAGTTTGCATGTTCTCCCTGTGTTTACAAACATTTCCGCCTGGTGCTCCAGTTCCTACCCAAAGCATGCTTGCAAGCTTAATGGGGAACTAAAACATAACTGACTTTTTCACGATTCTTGCAGTTTAAGGTATTTTTTATTACTCTTTCCCCGAATACATTTGCAACCAAGCTCAATCGCCCTATTTGTGTTGAAAAAAGAAGATTAAAAACCAGCCCAGCTGCAATACGATTTTCTCGATTTTTGAGAAGCTAATCACGTATTAATTTATGCACGTGACGTCGTTCTGAAACTCATTGCAGCTCTCCGTTCAACGTGGATATACAAGTGTGAAATATCCAAGCTAAAGCTTCGCCTTTGGGTTGTTTTTAATACATTTTATTTGACTAATAAAACATGCCTCAGTCTTGTGTAGTTGGAGGCTGTATGAGGAACATTGTCAAAAATCTCACTTTTAATGTCGGTGTGACATCTTGCTCACTGTGAAGCTACTTACTGTGTCAATGACTGAAAGAAGTGACATCACTTGCAGAAACATTGATGACTCCAAAAACCCACAAAACTCTAATTGCATTTATGAGTCAATGCTGTAGAGGATTTATTGAATATGGCTTTCTGGCTATAAAACTGGAGAGTTAACAAGTTAACACTTGTTTTTTGTGAACAAGTTAATTTGCATGTGCGTGAAATAATGCAAAAAAAAAAAAAAAAACATTTGTTTGGTTTGCTTAATAGGGGCAAGTTAGCTGGCTAGCAAGCTAATTTGACTTTGCTATGATTGCTGTTTCTTCCCCTCAATGGTTTGTCTGCAATTAGTGACTTATGCTATGCTGAACCATTAGGCTGTATACAGCTTATGCTCTGAACAGCTTTAATGATTTAGTTTTTCACATGCCAACATTAGTTACAATTGTGTTCTCTCTACCTCTCTATATGTCTTCGTGTTCGTGTAAATAGATAGCGCCATCCCACAATAGGAACACAGCCTCTACTTCTGACTCTGACTTGAGTAGCTACAGCAGCAACATAAACCTTATTTTGCATTAAAAAAAATCAATGTATTTTCGAGCTTTTGTGCCATTGATTTTTTTGTGAAGACAAGACAAAGACACAATGTGAACAATCTGATAGTGGCTCAATTTAAGCCAACAGCTCTGTGACTGTATGTGGCACTAAGGCTTGTAAAGCTAGTGCATACCGTGCAACTGAGTCTCTGGCAATACAACGGATTTCTGACAACATAGGCGCAGAAACAAAGTGCCTCTAAAATGTAATTTCTCACCCAAATCCCAAATTGATTTTTTTTAAATTATTTAATCCCTAATCTAACACTAAAACACAAAGATATCGAAACTTCAGACCCCTTTTTAGTTCCTCTTTAATTAAAGACTGTAAATTGCCTAGAGCTGTGAGTGAATGAACTGTGGGTATGCAGTGGATAGGCAAGCTGTCTTTTCTCCATAGCCAGCTGGGATAGTCAGCTCACTTGAGATCCTGATGAGGAAAAAGTGGTTTAGACAATGGATAGATTGATTGATGATGAGCTTGCTTTCTCTGTTCTGCAAATTATTACATATAGCTCAGTTGTAGTGCAGCTGCCTTCTGCAATAACCTTGCCCTGAAATAGTTAGGCACTTTCGTTAAGAGAGAATAACTAGAGCTGGCAAATATTTATTGGACTTTTGTTAAAGTGCATTCAGCTCAATCATAGCCACTACCTGCCAAACCTTATTAGCTAGGCTACGGCAAACTAAGACCCCAACTTAAAAAAGTTGGTACTTTATTCCAAATGCACATTAAAAACAGAAAGAGGTCATTTCTAACTTAATACTTTGACTTGTATTTCATTGCAGACAATATTAAGACAAGATATTTAATGTTTTGTCAGGTCAACTTAATTTTATTTGTTAATATACTTCCAATCCTGCCATTCGGGCCTATAGCACATTTCAAAAAGCTGGAATGGGGGAAATTTACGTGAAGTAATGAGGTAATAAATAAATAAATAAATAAATAAATAAATATAGATTTATACTGAAACAGCTAATGTAAGCAGGTGATTGTAATCATGATGTGGCACAAAAACAGGAACCAGGAAAGGCCTTGACCTTCAGGAACGAAAATGGGCCAAGAGCAACCAATTTGTATGCAAATGCATGAAAAAAAAAACCATTGAAATGTTTAAAAATATTCGTAAAAGAATGGATTTGGATGTTTCACCCTCTGTGGCACATAACATAATATAACGATTGAAACAATCAGAGGAGTTTCTGTAAGTTAAGGGGAAGGGTACAAGCCTATGCTGACTTCCTGCGGTCTCTGCTCACTCAGACACTGCGTTCAGAACTGTCATGAGTAATACAACCACACTCATTCAAGATTACTTTGGCAAACCTTTGTGATGTACTACAATATGTTGTTACATCCATAAATTTCAGTTAAAACTTTAATGAGCAAAATGAAGCCTTATGTGAATAGTGTCAAGATGTGTGTGTGATGCTGTCCCTGCATGTAACCTATAGCTCAGGAGCAGCGATGGTTTGCAGCTTGTTTAGCGCATTTAGAGGCTCATAGAGGGCAGTGTGGGTGCCTCTCCAGGTCCTTTGGTAGTGTTGTATACCCTAGGGGCTGGGAATTGTTGTATGCATTTATACGTATGGGGGAAAACACATTTTTATGTGGTAGTATAGGTCTTAGGCTTTAAAAAAAAAAAAAAAACAGGTTCTCGCTCAAAATCCCAATAGATTTTGCCCTGCTTGCCCCAAAAGTTGCCCGTCAGGCGTTACATCTCGAGCCTTTCTTGAGCGAGTTTGACAAGCTTTTTTTAAAAAAAAATATATATATATATAGGTTTTTTGGGCTGGGAAGCACGCTAAATGCTATATTTAATCGATTTGAGAACTGGTTTACATGATAGCGGCTCTGAAGCTCTTCCGGAGAAACCAAATCAGGTACGAAATTTGTAATCTTCAATATCTCTCAGGTCATTTTATTATTTTAGATGATACGTTTTTGCTAAAAAATGAATACAGGTGTTAGGAAGTAGACAGGTGAGCACCAGATGCAGGAACTGAAGTGTTTATTAAAACACAAAACACTAGGAGAAAATAGGCAGACAAGCCAGAAACAAAACACCATGTACATGCACTGAACGTTTGGGAAAACTAAGGTACACTGCCCAAGGCAGGGGGAAACAAAGGTACTCAAAGAGTGGCTAAATAAGAAAACAAAAACTGGACCTAACTACACTGACAGAAAACACTGGGAGACTTGACAACGGGGAGACAAGACGAGGCCGCAGCAAAAACAAGACTCGGAAAATAGCACAAGGAAATACTCGGAAAGGCACAGGAGTTGAGATTTCACAGATCAGAGTCTAGTAAAGTTCCGTCAGATGTTTTTTCTCACTTTGCCACAGATATAGCCACGAGAGGAGGCGGGAACTCGGAATGCAATCTCAAAAAGAAACAGAAACATGTGGGATTAATAAAACAATTACACGAGAACCGGGTTAACAATAATGACTCGAGACAAGACGCTGAGACGATCAATCAAACTAGACGGTTTAGATTGAGGTAATCTAAACGTGACAAGTATAAGGCACCATGAGAGAAGCAAAGAAAAGCATAGCTTTAAACGCAGTTAATCAGGGAAAGCTTAGGCAGGAATTACAAAAGCTAGAAACACTCGCACTCGCAAATGAGTTGATCAGGTTAATACTACGTGACGAAATATTTACAATCACCCTCAAATAAGTGCTGGTTAGTATGGGCTAGTAATTATCCTATCAGAGAACGCATTCACTCAGAGTTTAGCGAGACCCAGAATTAAGCACAGGTGGAAGCAATGAATAAAATACCACAGCCGAAACTGAAAGAGGATTGGACAACGAGACTCAGGCATGGTGAAGGCTGTCACACCACACCACTGGAGTTTGGGCAAAGAGAGAATCGAACATCAGATGGCGGGAATGAAAGCTGAAAAACAAAACAAAAGTAAAGCACAAGCACAAATAAGCACAAAGACAACACACATGAGGCAGAACCATAAAAAAGGTTTTACTGTTTGTGTGATATGGCAGTTGTTTAAGTTGAAACCCACATCATAACTTCTACCATATCAGATCTAATTATATGGATTGGTGCAAGCATCATCTTGCAACTTCATGCACTTGCAGAAAGGGGTGCAGCCCACCTCCCCCATGCGGCATGGACATGTGGCTCGAGCACACTTGCCACAGTTACAGGTCACTGTCCACCGCTTATTCAGAGTCTTGTGCCCTGTGACTGGAACAAGGCAGTCGTTCTCTAGCTGATGCCCAAAATGTAGTGGATCTATGATGCTGGGTTGGAAGAGGTGGATAATCGAGTATGTAACAAACAAGGCTCGCATTATGTGTGGAAGCAAACCCTCTGACGTTAGAGGCAAATTTTGATGTGATGAGGCCTTGGTCTGATGATATATTTGGGCACGAAGCTGCGTGAAGGACAAACATTGGCTAGTCTCACTTAACACCAGCATGAGGAATTTTTCAGCATCAGCCTTGGTCTGGGGTATAATTGTCATTTCTCTACCGAAATTTCTAAGCAGTTGGGTGGGCTGGGCTTTGAGATCAGCTTTCTACTTTGCTCGTTGCATCACATCCAGTTAAGCAGTGCAAAGCAGGAAGGACATTGCAAACGTCTTGACCATGACGTTCGTGCAGAATGTGCAGTGGGATATATCGCACAGTATTGCCGCGTCCACCTCGCATCCATAGCTCGCTTAGTCCTGCCTCTTTCAGGGTAGGAAAGTGGTAGAGTAGGGCCACAGCAACGTCAGTGTCGTTGGACAAAACTACACAGGTTTTGTAGCCTGCCTTAGCACAGTCGAAGGCATGGAGAACCACTTGCCTCATCTATCTGCGAGTGCAATTCAGGAAGTACTGTTCTGTTGCCTTTATACAAGGAAGTACATGACCAGTCGTCACCCTGCGTTGATAGCTGACTCACGCCAGTAGGGTGCGGTAAGTCCTTTGCAAGACCAGAGACATGTTTGTAAATAAGCTGTTCCAGCATCATCTTGTTCTGTTGTGATGGCCAGAAGTTAGCTATCTGTGAGAGTGGAGACTCAGGGGTGATTTCAGTTAGCACAATCGAAGGTGCGGTACTCCTTCTCTCATATTCTTGGTCTTTTATGGAAGGCTCTCCAGTATAGATGTCAAAGACATAGTCGCAGCGGCCATGGGTGTGGTAGATCACTAAAGACTTTTGAATGAGTGTGAGCAGGTCGCCGAATGTCTTCAGCCCCTGAAGTGGTAGGCGGCGGACCAGGGCCATGATACCGATAATAAATGCAGAATTATCACAATTCCTATAATGCATATCAGCATCAGTCAGGACAAGCTCAAGCTCACGTACGAGCAGACTTTTCTCCGGGTGGGTCATGTAGTCGTCGGCGTCAAATATCATGGGACTAGGTATAACATCATTAATAAGATGGTTGTCGTTAACTCGGGTCGTGGTTGTGAAGTTTAGGACGGTCGTGATTTATGTCTGTCTTTGTTAATAAGACTATGCCTAGTCCTATAAACATGGTGTGATTCCTTCGATTGACATTGGAATCACTTGAAAGAGACTCCATATTGAATTTTTATTGTTTAAACGTGTTCCCCAGCCCAAAAAACCTCTATTTAAAAAAAAAGCTTGTCAAAATCGCTCAAGAAATGGCTAAGATATGACCGGTATGGTTTCTCGCCCGACGGGCAACTTTTGGGGCAAGGTGTGCAAAATCTGTAGGGATTTCGCGCGAGAACCCAATTTTTCTTTTTTTAGTGTAGGACATATACTCCCATATAAAAATGTGTTTTCCCCAATACACATAAATGCATACAACTCTGTCCCAGCCCCAGGAGTAGTAAGAGGGCGATAAAGGATGGTGCTGCCACTTCATCTTGAGCAAGAAAATGGGAGGTTGGTAACCCAGACCATACAGAAAAAGGGAGAGACTCTTGTAAGCAGAAGGTAAGGAGTTTCTTGCGTATTCTACCCAGTATTTTTAGTGGCTTGAGGCATTGGGTTGAGCTGCTGAACTACAATGTAAGAGGGTCTCCATTTGCTGATTAGTTCCTTCTGTTTGGCTGTTTGCACAGTGGGTGAAAACTAGAAGATGAGCCGATTGATGGGATCTGCAGTTTTCAAAAGGTCTTCCAGAAAGGTGACAAAAACTGGGGTCCCTGGTCGGACACCACAACTGTGTGTAGTCCATGGAATCTGATATTATGGTGGATAAGAAGTTCTACAGTTTCTTTTGGATTGGTATATTGGGGAGTGCGAGCAAGTGGACGACCTTGGTGAAGTGATCAACAGTGGGGAATATTATGGTATTTCCATTGTATGAGGGCAGACTAGTGACCAAGAACAGGGCAATGTGGGACCAGGGTCTATGAAGCATGGGTAATGGGTGCAATAGTCTGGAAGGTTAGGTGTTAGAAAACTTACTCTGGGCACAAGTGGAGCAGGCAAAAATGAAACTGCAGATGTCTTTTTTCATAGAGGGCCACCGAATGAGGTCTGAGGTGTGACGAGTGCCTGAATGGCTAGCAACGCAAAAGAGTTGCCCTCGCTGAAGGACTTGAAAGTGGGCTTATCAGGTTACAAAGAAGTGATTCACTGTGCAGGTATGGCGAGCTGGACCAGCTGACTGCACAGAGCAGACAACTACCTCAATATCCCATAGTGCCACGGCCAGCCAATAGTGCTGGGGTAGGACAGTGTCCTCTTCTTTGGTCTCCTCCAAGGGAGAGTGAATTTTGGCTTGCTATTGCTATTGCTTTGGCTTGCTATTCTTGGAATTAGGTTGATATAAAAGTTTGAAGTTGAAGAATAACAACCACCTGGGCTGACAAGGGTTGAGACGCTTAGCTGACCTTCGGTACTCCACATTTTTAAAATCAGTCAAGACCAGGAAGGGAGTCTCAGAGCCCTCCAGTCAATGTCTCCATTCCTCCAAGGCTAGCTTAATGGCATGAAGTTCCCAGTCCTCGATGCTGTAGTACTTTTAGGTGGTGATCAGGCAGTGGGAATAAAAGGCACAGGGATGAACCTTTTGATAATCAGGGATACCTGGGACAGGACTGCCCCAACCTTCATGTCAGAGGCACCAAATTCCACAATGAACTGGCAGGCAGATGGGGAGGGATGAGGATAGGTGAAGATGTGAACTGCTGCTTGAAGGATCTGAATGTTTGCTGAGCCATCAGGGACCAGGAAAACTCCTTCAGGGAGAAAGTGAAAGCAGTAAGGGGGCTGCCACAGAATTGTAGTTGCGAATGAGGTGTGCATAGAAGTTTGCACAGCAGAGGAATTGTTGGAGCTCTCACCTGGTGTCTGGAGTGGACCACTCTACCACTGCATTGACCTTTTGCTGGTCCATCAGCATGCCTTCAGTGGAAGGGATGAACCTCAAGAAGAAAACTGACTGACAGTGGGATTTGCATTACTCTGCTTGGACATAGTGCTGGTTCCTGAGAAGACTTTGAAGCACTCTTCAGATGTAGTGAGTGTGTTCTGCCATGGAGTGGGAGAATATGAGGATTTTATCAAGGTATGCATAAATGAACTGCTCAAGTATGTCATGCAGGATGTTTTTTTTTTTTTTGCAAAAATTTGGAAGACAGCTGGGGAATTGGAAGCCTGAATGGTATGATGTGATACTTATATTGCCGTTGGGCATGTTGAAGGCTGTCTTCCACTCGTCCCCCCACGAGTGCAAACCAGGTGATGGGCTTTGCGGAGGTCAAGTTTGGTGAACACCTAGGTGCCTTGAAGAGCCTAAAATGTGGTAGATATAAAGGGCAGAGGGTATCTATTCTTAATGCTGATGGCATTCAGTCACTAATAGTCAATGCAGGGGCAGATGTTTTCATATTTTTTGCCTAAAAATAAGAACCCAGCTCCAGTTGGTGATGAGGAGGGTCGAATGACAAATGCCCTCAGATCTGAGGCAAATCAGCATTTGCTTGACACTCGATTACTACCTGAACATTTCAGTGATGCGATCTAAAGGCTCGACCATCCCTCACAGTCACTAGAAAGATCGAATAACTGATAGTGTCAGGGAGCCATGCAACAAGACAAGAACTACAATTTAATGAAAATAATCACAGTCACACAATTAGTTCACGATTTGTATTTATTATTTTTGAGCAGAGCATTACAATAAATTATTAGTTCTGAATCATTATAATAGACAGTATCTACATCCCTTCATAAATATTTGGCTTCAGCCATTAGGAGGTTCAGTGAGGCTCCTGAATCAATGCAAATGCAGTTGACAAACAGACAGGAACTAAGAGGGATAGTTTGGACTTTTTGAAGTGGGCGTATATGGGATACTTATCTCTATTCAGTGTATAACCTGCAATAGGTACCAAGTCAGAAAGCTCAGGCTTTGTAGCGGCAGTGCGTAGAGTTGGCACAGAAGCAGAGCAATACACTGCTGTGAATGGGAACAGCAGCAAAACCTATAGTAGCCACCTAAAAGAAGGTCCACCTTTAAAACATTAGTCTCTATTTAGGTTTACACAAAATGAAAAATATTTTTACTGCTTTTCATTGCCGTCAGACAGCCCTTTCCTTTACCACTACACTTTCTCAACCATATACAGTAGTGTGCAGTGATGATTATAAACCATCACTTGCACCTAAAAGGGGTCCTAATATATTTCTTCTCCATAATTTTTTGGTGAAAATGCATTGAAAAATACTATTGTTGGCAATGATAACAACAACAAACAAAAAAAAATCATTCCCACAAGTATATTAAGGCAAAAATAAACAAAAACACTGAATGCATGAATTTTTTAACTATTGAAAGTTGTGGCAAATTTTTTTTTTGGCCCTTGCATAGCATGAATGCATGTTTGAGGGCTCATTCCATGATAACCGATGCTAAAAAAAGTTGTTTAAGCTAGTTTGAGGCAACATTATTCTGCAAAATTACCTCTGATGGTCAGTTGTTCCAATATATAAGGTGACGTGAACTTTGAGCACTGTCACAGTGTTAAACACAATGGCACAACAGAAGGAGTTCTCTGAGATTGTTTATAGCTGCATTGTGGCCTTACATGATGCTGGTTGGTCACTTAGAAAAAATTTCTGAAGACGTTAAATGGCCGCCATGGCACTGAAAGAAACACCAGCATTTCAAAGAGACCGGTTCACTGGAAACTGGTGGCAATAGAGGTGCAAAACGGAAGTTAACTGCCTCTAATGTTTGTTATCTGTGAATGACAAGTGAAGAAAAACGGCGGTGCCAGCACGACAACTCTGTGTTGATATCAATAGTGCCAGAAGTGATGAAAGTATCAAAACTCAGACACCTGAGTCAGAATGCTCAGATTGGTTGTGTTGCTGCCAAGAGCTGGCAACATCAAAAAAAAAAAAAAAAAAAAAAAAATGGACTGGAAACAAGTCCTGTGGACCGATGAATCAAAATTTGAAATTCTCTCATCCGAACACAGAACTTGAGTGTGCCGTACAGTTGGAGAACATTTCAAAAATGACTGTTAAACCCCTTCAGAAAAACATGCAGGTGGTAATATTATGGTTTGGGGTTCAGTCTGCTTGAAAGGACCAGTGTACTGCTCTGCTTAATTAAGGAAACCAAACTCTGCTTCTACTAACTGGGAGCTTGATGACTGCTATTTACTGCAAGTAATACACAGACCTGGGAAAAAGATGGCAGCCATGGCACACATAAAGAAAAGGTTAACAAGGACCCCCTCACAATAAAAACACAAACATGGAACAGAAGTAACACAAGAGAGAAAAACAAATACAGCAGAAAAGCAACAGCTAAAGAGCAGGAGGGTGGGGCAAATACAAAGGCATTAAAACACATCCACAACCACCTAATTAACTGAGACAAGCACTGTAAGCAAAAAGAAGTAGAACAGAAATACAAATGTAAGAACCAACTGAACACAAGAATACTGCCACCTTTGCAGCGGAGAGCTTAAAGGAGCAGTTCTCTGCACCGCAGTTGCAACATTATTGATATAATCTGTTCATTTTGTTCTAGGGGGACACAAGTGATTTCCCTTTTTATCCCCCCGGCATATAATGCGATGGGATATGGTCATGGGTGCGGTTGTCCATCCGCCCGTCTGTCTGTGAACATTTCATTTCCGGAGCATAACTTGAAAACCGTTCAATATTTTTTCATAAAACTTGGTGCGCACATTAATCATGACCTGAAGTTGTGCCTTTTGCTAATCCGAAGCTGATGAATTTTGTATTTTTCCTGGTTTCCATGGAAACAGTTTGAACATAGAATTTTAGGAGGTATGGTTTGTTTCCGGAGCAGGTGGCATTTTCATTCTTTCAATATGTGGGGGGGGGATATGCCATCTACTGATGGCTCTTGTTAACCAAGATGGTGAACTATCAGGAAAAGGTCTATGCACCTTTGAATGAATAGTAGCAACCTCTGCGATCTATCTACGCAATACTTGCAAATATAAATACCAATACCGTACGCCATCACCCATTTTATCTGTTCCTGCTGACTTGCCTTGTACAGTACGTCTGCCATCTGTATCTGTCTTGGATCTCTGTACATGTTCAGGTCATCTCTTCAACTATCTGGAGCGCAGGGGGTCAGTTCACTGTCTTAGCTCCTCAGCAGTGAGTCAGTAACTATGAAATTCAGCATCTCATAACAGATGTGCATTTAAATTAAAATTTATCTACGCATTTACAGCAAGCTCTAGTCCGGAGTGACTCGCATGAAGCGGCAAGACTACTGATTAGGCAATGATCAATGAACGCCACAACCTTTGCAGGCTGGTAGCAGCTGCTGACGATTGATCAATACTGGACATTTTGTAAAAGGTTGTAATTAGAGGAAAATTTTAGCAAAAAGATAGCAAAAGGCTGTGATCCTGCTGCTGTGTAGTTTAATCCATGTTTCATTCTGCGGCTTTTGGGCTTACTTCCCACTGTGTCAATTGTCTGTCAGACAGGGAAACACAAATCAGAGCGTAATGAGTAATGCACACCATTGCTCAAAAGTTTGGAATCAGTAGTGATTTTAACAGATTTAATGGGAGATACTTTTTGTAACAGCAATACAACAACTCAAAACATAGCTCCATACTCTGCAGGAACTTTCTGGAAAGGAGATGACAAAATATGGGGTGCTTTTCATTATGCTAACATAGCTCCTTACTTCCTTCACTTGTGTCCCTTCATTGCGTCTTTCCTCCTCCCTGCAAGGATCTGAGATGTGAGGTAGCGCTGCATTGACGGAGGGGCCAAAGGCGCTATATGAGAAATCCTTGAAGACATTTAACGGTGTTATACGTGTCTTGTTGCTTGATAAGACTTCCATGTAGGACACACCTTTGATCCCTCATGTTTAGCTCCTCCAGAAGCCTCCTCTTTGCCTCTCTCTGCATCTCCTGGTGGTGTATTTAAGGGATTGGAAGATCCTCTGTGATGGTGGAGAGGGAATAGGGAATGATTTCTGGGTCACAGAAGGAGAGAGGACACGAGGTCGAGGAAGCAAAAGTTAGCATAATGAAAAGCACCCTTGGGCTGGCCAGCTCAGTCACCTGATTCAAACTCCATAGAGCTATGGTGGAGTTACCTCAAACATAAAGCTTGTGAACTCTTCCCATGAGACACACCAGTGGGAAATACCAGCAGTCAATGCGGTAATCTATTGAGAATACCTTTGTAAAATTAGTATCCCTTAGACCCAAGATTTTCCCAGCTGTGATTACATCTTGAGGTAGATAGTTCTATCAGAAATGAGTAAAATAGGTTAACTGCTTTATGAATCCTTTAAAGACCTTTTTTGCCAGTAAATACTTGCAGTACCAAATGCCATATCCTAAAATACATGTTGGCATTTGTCTTATATACAATATGATAATCAAAGACTCAAAAATAATGGGAAGAACCACATAAATGGCAAGTGATTCCAAACTTTTGAGCTATTATGCGCTACCGCTTGAATAGAAGTGCTGTAATGACATGCTCAACTAAATTCCAGCCATCCTCAATGACCAGTTCAATCAGTAGTTCTCTGGCCTACTGCCTTTGGCATACTTTAGTTGTTAATGGGAATAAGAGCTGGTGTGGAACAGATAACAGGACAGCTATGCCCATTGCAGCAGCCCCCCCCCATTTGTATGGCAGAAGCGACAACTAGAAAGGATAGTGTTTTTCTAGCACAATCCAGCAGGAAACAAGTGGGTTCACACAATCACTCATTATTAAAAACAGCATTTAATTAAGGCAATCATAAAGCTGCACATTCCCTGTCGAAGTTAATGAATCCTGACAGGGAACAATCTCGCTCCCCAAAACGCATTCTGTCAAGCAGCGAGTGCAAAATGGTCGGGGTTGTTAATTAAAAGCGGGGTGAATGAATCATGGATGACAGGTGTTGGGCTAGGTGACATCACCGTGAGCCAGACAGGAGGCTGAAGGGAAAACCAGACATGGACAACTGACCTGGAACAAAAAAACCTCTGACCCACCTGCTGCCAGTGAATAACATGATTGACTTCAGTAATACCATCACATAGTTTGCAAGGCATGACACAAACGAACAACCGAGACACTAGAAAATGATATTAATAATGAAAAGACTAGGTCATATGAATGGAGTGAGTTTATTGGACTTGAATGAAAAAAATCAAATGATAACATGATGGCACAAAAGAAAAAAAAGGAACATCACATTAAAAACAAAGATTAAAAAAATAAATCCAGCACTTTCCGTGGTTTTTCCCTTTCACACCAACAGTAATAAACCAGTTTGACTCCCACTTTTAAAACTTAGAGAGAATATTAAAAACATTCATTTAAAAAAAAAAAAAGAAAGCAGACACAACTGGCTGCAGAATATAGCGAGGATGCTCATGTGAGGGGGAGAAAATTGTGTTTCGGCAGCCTGATTATAAATAGAACGTTCACAGTTTTATATTTGGCACGAAACTGCCGAGGGATGTAGAAGCGAAGCGCTTGACGAAGACGCGAAAATCTGCTTTAGTGAGAGGCAGGCCCCCGTCGATTCCTGTAGTGCCAAACTGGAGACAGTTCATAGAAAAAAAGGGACTCATTTAAAAACAGAAAAAAAAAAAAAAATGGCTGAGTCACATGCATTTACCAGTAGTCCCCAAGAGCCCATTGGACGTGGTGCTGGTCAGCGCCACATACTGCGTGATTATCTGACAGGAACAGAGGTATATTTTTGGCAGGGGGGGTGGAGGTGGATAATTGGAATCTTTGGCAGTTGAGTTGCATTAAGCAAGGCACTGCTAGGTCAGTAAACATTAAAAATCATGAGGTCCAAGAAAAACACGAGCCCCCCCAACAATCCACTCCCTCCCACCACCAGACCTCCAATCCCTCCAAACCACATTATAAAAACAGTCTCTTTCGTGGGCTCAAGCTGCAGATTCCCTCCAGAACAAACTTTTCCTCATAATGACTGCAATATGAACGAACAAATCATTTACAGCCAAAATTCAGACATAATTGGCAGTCGAGGGAGTTAAATAAGTGATTGTGATAGTCCCTTGGCCCCCCCCCTCCAAAAAAAAAGATTCGACTGCCCTCCTTTCTGCGCTCCCCTCCCTACAATAACAATGGAGTCAGGATCGGTACTGAAGGTAAGAAATGTTAGTTAAAAGTTTTCTGGTTTTGATTCAATATTGGGGAGTCAGGCAGCCCCAGAGAACAGCCGATCAGACTCCTAACCCACCCCCCTCCCTAGCTGTGCTGCAGCACTGCATGCTGGCGCCACCGGCTGTGGTTCCCACTTTAAAAATCAGCGAGGCATCTGAAGACCACGCCAGTGTTTAAAAAGTAGCTGATACAAAACTGCGTCATAAAGCATGCTATTATACATTTCATCCTAACTCTCAGATCATAACAGCCATGTCCGCATATTAACAAAATATACAAATATTTTTGAACCAATAGTACCATAGGATAGTGTAAGAAAAATATATTAGATCACCAGTATCTCCTCAGGCTAGTATTTCCAAGTATACAAATTCTTATTTTACATTCTCCATTTCGTTAGCACATTCTCCACTGCGTAAAACTGTTAACTGTGAGAGACATTTAATAAGAAATGATGGCCTGTCCAAAATAGGCACTTTGGCACTTTCAGAGATTGGCTCTGCATTGCAATTTAAGAACATTCTGGTGGTCAGGGGTGAAGCCCAAATCATCGCATTGCATTGAGGCCAATCCAGGGTGTCAGGTGGTCGCCGGCATGTGCACGTCAGGACGTGTGTCGAGGCTCAAGTCTACACATACATGGCGGGAGACATGAAGCTTTCGCCACGATTAGGGAGAGGGTGAGGTTCGGCTTCTTCCTCCCTTTCGATGAAGTTCTCGTCCGGCGGACTATCATATGGGGGTTCATCAATCTCGTCCGGCGCCTCATCCCCAGGATAGTGTGGCTCAGGTAATTCATCCACGCCAGAGGGGGCGCCAGCTGGAGCAGGGTAATCGTCATAGCCAGGGTCTCTGTCACTGTAAGCATCCAGATTCTGCAAAAAAAAAAAAAAAATGTATATCAAAATTGAGCCATTGGTTAAAATGAACCAAAAATAAAATCTTTTGCACCTGCAAGACATAGGACAATGCAAAGGCATGCTTAGTGCCATATTGTCAATAGAAAGTTGACAATGCTTAGCTCTTGAATTGCTACTTCCCTTTAGGGTTTTCAACACTTTTGGTCCTAATTAATGCACTTGGTGCTGTAATTTTCTCTGAAAAGAGTGTCTACAGATGCAAATTGTAAAGTAATATAAAGAAAGCTGCAATAGAAAATAAGATCTTACAGCAGCCGGCTCCCCATTGGTCTCGTAGTACAAGTTGCTCAGTGGCTGCGACTCGGCCACATTTCCCCGACTCGTGTTGAGCTGATGGCAAAGGGCAGTACAGTGTGAGCACCAACACTACACCAGATGGATAATTACTGTGCTGATCAATAAATCTCTCAATGCGGCCATTTATAACAATTCATTGGTAGCTCTCAGGGTTAACCTCTTCTGATGGATTCCTGTGACTGACAGGACTTACCGCTTCAATAGATCCAGACTTCTTTGGAGGGGGTGGCTTGTAGTTGGGAGGGCCACTTGGAAAACAAAAACCATCATATTTTTGTTAATGAAAATCTAGAATTTTCAATGTAAACATGGTCAAAAATGCATCAAATAACAGCTCTGGAACACTGAATACATACTAAACTTGACAAGTATTTGAGAAGGGTCTCACAGCCAGCTTCTACTACCGGGGCTCTTCCCCCCGCAAAACCCCCACTCTTCTCCTTTCACTCCATAAAAAACACAAAATATTTGATTTTTTTTCCCTTCAGAAATGCAAACAACAAAACGTATCATTTATATAATTTTTTTTCAATCCAAGTATAGCCTTTGTTATACATTGGTGGATGGAAGTAAATACAACCCCAATTCCAAAAAAAGTTGGGATGCTGTGTAAAGAGTGAATAAAAACAGAATGCAATGATTTGCAAATCTCATAAACTGACATTTTATTCACAATAGAACATAGACCACATATCAGATGTTGAAAGTGAGACATTTTACCATTTTATGAAAAATATTAGCTCATTTTTAATTTGATGGCAGCAACACATCGCAAAAAACTTGGGGTAGGGCCATGTTTACCATTGGTTAAAATCCCTTTTCTTTTAACAAAAGTCTGTAAACGTCTGGGAAGTGAGGAGACCAATTGCTTGAAGTTTTGGGAGAGGATTGTTGTCCCACTCTTGTCAGATATCGGATTCAAGCTGCTCAACAATCCCGGGTCTTCTTTGCCAGATTTTTCATTTTATGATGCGCCTAATGTTTTCTATTAGTGAATGGTCTGGACTGCAGGTTGGCCAGTTCAGCACGCAGACTCTTCTACAGCGAAGCCATGCTGTTGTGATGGATACAGTAGTATGTGGTTTAGCATTGTCTTGCTGAAATATGCAAGGCCTTCCCTGAAAGAGACTTTGTCTGGATGGGAGCATATGTTGTTATAAAACCTCTATATACTTTTCAGCATTGATAACGCCTTTCCAGATGTGTAAGCTCCCTACGCCATAGGCACTAATGCAACCCCATACCATCAAAGATGCAGGCTTTTGAACTGTGCGCTGATAACAAGCTGGATGGTCTCTTACCTCTTTAGACCGCACGACACGGCATCCCTGGTTTCCAAAAATAATTTCAAATTTTGATTCATCAACCACAGAACAGTTTTCCATTCTGCCTCAGTCCATTTTAAGTGAACTTTGACCTATAGAAGACGGCGTTTCTGGATCATGTTCTCATATTGCTTCTTCTTTGCATGATACAGCTTTAGCTTGCATTTGTAGATTGCACGGCGAACTGACAATGATTTCTGGAAGTGTTTCTGAGCTCATGCCAT
This sequence comes from Gymnothorax javanicus, assembly GCA_029692085.1. Taxonomy (NCBI): domain Eukaryota; kingdom Metazoa; phylum Chordata; class Actinopteri; order Anguilliformes; family Muraenidae; genus Gymnothorax; species Gymnothorax javanicus. The sequence goes on from CM056193.1 coordinate 44,740,978, forward strand.
GTATTCCAGTGCAGAATCATGCCTGTTTTTAATGCAGTGCCGCCTGAGGGCCCGAAGATCACGAGCTTCCAATATTGACCTTCGGACTTGTCCCTTACGCACACAGATTTCTCTAGGTTCTCTGAATCTTTTGATGATATTATATATTGTAGATTTTTCTGAAATTGTTCCACAATTTTCAGACAAAGTTTTTTGCAGATTGGTGAATATCTGTCCATCTTTACTTCTGAGAGACTCAGCCTCTCTAAAATGCTATTTTTATACCCAGTCATGTTACTGATTGGTTACCAATTAACTTCCCTCAACTATTTTTTTTCATTAGTACCACGTACTTTTCCAGCCTTTTGTTGCCCCTCTCCCAACTTTTTTTGAGATATGTCGCTGCCATCAAATTCAAAATGAGCCAATATTTTTCATGAAATGGTAAAATGTCTCACTTTCAACATCTAATATGTTCTCTATGTTTTATTTTGAATAAAATGTGGGTTTATGAGATTTGCAAATCATTGCATTCTGTTTTCGTTTACAATATACACAGCGTCCCGACTCTTTTGGAATTGGGGTTGGACATTGAATGCAAGATTCCCCTTTGACATGTCTTTCTGACGTTTGCATGTTTACATTTTGGAATTTTAGTCCTTGAAAATGTGAGTTTACAGCATACAAATTAACTTCAACTCTACAAAGCCAGATACTGAGCATTAGAAGGCCCAGGCCATCTGAATGAGATTTACGTCCAGGTTATTCCTAGGAGCAGACCTTCCTGAGTTTAAACCAAGAGTTTATGTACTTTTTCGATGTGCTTTGGGTCCATAAAGAGCTGCTTACATTGCAGTTAAAAAAAAAAAAAATCCAAATGAAATGTCATTTAATTTGACCTTGTACCCCAGAAATTAATCAATGAGGGAAGATGGCTTAATGAAGGCACTAAAAGTACATGAAAAGTGCCGTTTGAAAATGAGATTTCTCAACCCAAATCCCAAGACGCGAATGGCCTCTTACTCTGCGTCCTTTTTATTGCGGTGTTTCCGGATCAGTACCACAGCGGTGGCAATAAGTGCCAGGAGAATGATCACGCCAAGGATGGCGCCGATGATGGTGCCCGTCGTGGCTCCTTTCGTTGGCCGGCGGATAGCTGAAGAGGAGAGAAAGTCATTATTTAGCATTTCAATGTCTTTCTTCCGTCTGAAAATGATACAGCCTATTATTATTTAGCTATCTGCAGTATTAGTGCCCCATGCCGATTTATGTTTAACGATCACAAAGGTCGACTAATTAGTATTGAATCTGAATGAAGCCGTGGAACAATGAGTCTTAAGCTCGTGAGCCACTCTATAGTAGGTGGATGTACAGCGCCTTGGCAATATTGATTCATGATGTGGTGAAAAGAAGAGATAGCGCTGATAATCCAATGAGCGAGAAAGTATTCACAGCTACATCCCTCCTGAAGGTGTAGGCCTAGTGTTATTTTGAGGGCCTATAGTCATTGGGAAAGTAAACAATCCCACTTAACAACAAAAGCACTGACTTAAGAAACATAAAGCAGTTAAAAACAGCTCAAATTATAGGATTGCAATAGCACCAGAAAACAAAACCAGCAAACACACAGGTCCCCCAGGACACATTTTGCAAACATCTGGACTCGTTCTCTATCGGTTCGCATAACAGCAGACAATGGTAACAATTGGGGATTGTAAACCGCTGCGTTGTTGTCCGATACATCGCATAGTAAAGTGGGAATATGTCCATTATAGCTCCTCATTCCCTCTGGCATGCAGCCGAGTAAAGAAGTATTCGACATTATTATTTCCACATGATGGCGCTGTAACTCCACACAGCGTCAGGTACGCAAGGTCTGCAAGTCCGGGAAATTAAAGAACTGTGACAGTGGTTACCAATGTTTATCCAACACGAGAGAAAAAAAGTGAATGATTTCCCGGACAACGATCCCCCTAGCAGCACTGCAGAGGACACGCACGTGCCGTCTTTAGTGCTAATGAAATATCCGAGGAAAACAAGGCGGACATGTTGTTCCTCTCTGTGACAGAGGGGAGCACTGACAAGGCTGAGGTCGATAATTTAACACGGCAGAGGACGGAGACGGGAAGTTGGCTATAGCACCTTACATCCATATCCCTGTCACTCTCCCGAGATGGCCTTGCGACTCGTGGAGAGGGGCGGTCCAAACCGCGTCAATTAATTAAAGCAAGTGATGAATGTTCGATTAAGTCCATCACGGTTGCGCCCAGCCAAGCGTTCGCTCATCCTTGCGAAAAGGAGAAAAATTCCGACCGACCAATGTGAGGCAGCGCAGAGGGCTTCTCTTCACTCCGAGATCACTAGAGTGGCAGTCAGATGTGTACACACGCCTTTGCCTCGCCACCGTCAATTCAATCAGAATATTCACAACCCCCCCGACCCAGCCGGTTATCACGCAACCGAAAGCATTCATGGGATACAGCCCCCTGAGCAGAGGGGCAGAGGCCTCAAAGAGAGAGAGAGAGAGAGAGAGAGAGATACGTCTGTTATACTGCTCAATATGCCTTGCTTGAATTACATGCATAATGGGTTGCATCCAATGAATGAGAATGGCACTAGAATGATTCATGTTGGAGTAAGTGACTCTGAAGTGGCATGATGAAGGGAGGAAGGACGGAGGACTGACAGAGTGGAGAGATGAAATGAGGGTTTTTAAAGGTCTGCCCTCTCCTGAAGGATCAGTGGAGGGATGAGGGGGTGGTCAGCTTGGAGAGGGAAGACTCCAGCTTCATCAATGTGACATTTCCCATCAAACTGTCTGTCAGCGACAGCTCCAGCCCCAGTCTCTCCTCCACATCCCTCTCTCATTCTCTCCTCTCCCTCCCTCCCTTCAGCCCAATGCAAGCAGTGATAAGCTACCAAACAGGAGTAAACAAGGGAGGGCGAGAGAAAGAGAATCACAGGGACACACAGGCAAGTGAAAACATGCCGCGGGAGAATTTGGCACAGCTTGAAAAGGTAGCCAGAGCTTCATTTCGCACCCCGCGAGCCGCAGGCCTTTAAGTTTAATGACAGGCAAACCGCCATGTTTCTGCCTCTGGATATTTTCATGGTTTTCACAGCGGCGTCGCTAAGAGGATTAAGCCTGATCACCTCCCAATCCGCACGTATAACTGGTCTCACCGGGCAACCTGTCCCTTTAATATAGGTCCCCAGCACCACTGAGTACCCAGATGTCTGAAGAGGGTAAGACTGCCACGGCTCATTCAGCTGATCGGATCATCACGTTCGGAGGTATTTGCTTGATAACAAGCAAAAAACCACAGCAATGGGGGGCAACTGCCACAGTAAAGACTATTGTTAGTTTGAAAAACGTACCATTGTGAAACACAATGTCAATATCAAACTAAAACAGTAGGAGTCTGTCTGTCTGTCTGCCTGCCTGCCTGCCTGCCTACCTGCCTGCCTATCTAGTCTGTATGTATGCATGTCCCTCCATTTTCTCAATAACCATTCAGCCTATCAACTTCAAACTTGGCAGGTTTGTTGCTGAGGACCCACAGAGGTGCAGTGTCCATTTCTGGGTGGTTCTTGACACAGCCTCAAGCTGCAATACCGGAGCCCAAGCAAACGGCCCGTTCTGAAAAGGCACATTTTAAACGGGCGCCACACTAGTTAATTCACTCCACAGCCACAGAATGCTGGCAAACTGCATTTAAAGTAGGTGCGTTTAGTGCACATTAAAAGATTGTACTGCAGAGGGGAGAGAGAGTAAAGATTCAGCTCAGGGGTTATTTTTATGTCAAGTATCAAAGCGGATGCGCGCAGTAAGTGCGGCGGTAAATCACACTCCGCTGGCACGCGGCGGGATGCAGAATTCGGTTCCCGGGACTTGTTCTAAATTGGGTCATATTTCAGTCGCCCATCCCAGGATTGCGGTCCAGTCTCTCGCCCCGGATAAACCTGTATCCCAGGCACACAGCAGGTGGAATACATCACACTAACCGGATGTGTCAGGGGCTGGGAGTTAAAGGCATGTACATGCAGGTGTACACACGGCGAGAGCGAGTGATCTTAAGAGAGGGAGAGACAGGGGATATGAGGGAGACTGAGACAGAGGGAGGGTGGGAAAGAGGGACATCGATCGAGAGAGAGGTCGTGAGGGGAGGGGAAAAGATGCAGCGGAGGGAGAGAGAGAGAGTATGAGAAAGAGTTGAAGACAGAAAAAAATAGGACATGGGAGATTGAAAGAGGGAGACAGGGTGAGCGAATGAGAGAGGGAGAGAGAGCGCGAGAGAGAGTGAGAGAAGCAGAGAGATTTGTAATGAGAGGGTGGGGAGTGAGATAGAGAGGGGATAAGAAAGATAGACAGATAGGGAGACGGAGAGAGTAAGAACGGGTAAGAATGTGACGAGGGATGGAGAGAGGCTGATGGAGAGACAGATAGAGGGAGAAATGGAGGGAGATGGAATGAGTGAATGAGAGAGAGAGAGGGAGGAGTGTTGACATTCATCACAGCGTGTTCTCTCATTAATCACACAGGCCGGGAGCGGAGAAACAGCACTCATCACGCACCTGCAGCCGTCCCAGACAAGCACAAAATGGATTCAGCATTTGCACATCAGCCAGCCAAGTGCCATTCACCCATAATAAACATTCAACCTCGTAAAACCACACTTTACTCTGAAAACGCCTGGCTCAGTTTGAGGGGTTCGTTCTGCATAAGCATCATAACCTTGAAGTGTGTGTTATGATATATGCTCTAAAAAAACGGGCGGGTGTGTCAATTCTGTCTCCGGGCAGCTGGAGTTCTTCGGCGGAGGCGCAAGGATGACCGCACGCGACCGTTAGCGTTCGGGGGTCGTAGCTGCCCGCTCCTCCGTGGCAACCGCTGTTCCAGCTGCCTCGCGCACCGCGGAGCCGACGTTAATCTGCACTGATAACACCGCCCCCCCCTTCCCCCGCTCCCACGACCACGTTCACACCGTCTGGGGAATTAAGCGGATGTCAGTGACACTGCCGTGTGTGTGTGTGTGTGTGTGTATGAGAGAGAGTCTCTGTGTGTACAGCCCAGTGTGATGCTTAGCTTGCCCTGTGCTTCCTGTCAGAGTGAATTAACATAGAGACAGCAGGCAGTGGAGGAGGGCGAGCCTGGCTGTCTCCCTCGGGGGAGCGTCTCGCCCCCGCCCGCATTGTTATTGCACACATATTGCTCCACACTGGAGCTGGTTGAGCTCAGAGCACACGAAGGAGCAAACTTGACCCAAAATGGCAGCACTTCACACGTTATCGCAACTGCGCCAAAATGCCCAAATCCCACATGGATTCTGAAGAAATAAGGAGAGTACAAAGAGCAGTTCTTGTAATAAAAATGTGTCAAACACTGCCTAACTCTGCCCAGGTATCCCCCCCACCCCCACCCCAGTGCATCACCCCAGTGCAGGCAGACAGCCCAGATTGCTTCTCATCTGTCAGGCAGCCAACTGCAACAGGAGAGCCAATAGCTGACCCCCGAACCACAGGTGCTCCACCCACCACCCCCTCGTTACCCTTGGGGGTCACGGTGCCCAACTGTTTGTTTGTGCGTCTGCTGTCCGCCCAGCTTGCGCTGGCTGCTAAAGCCGGCTGTCTTAATTATCAGTGCTGGTCCGTTCCAGCGCGGCTAATTAATCAGCCGAGAGGCCTACGCCAACGCGGCGAGCTAACGGTCTTCAGTTTCCTCCTTCAGCAGTGCGGATGTAGTGATCCGCTGCTACAGAGGATAACGAGCACCAACGCTCCCAAAATTAGGAGGCCTGAAGCAGCTCCGCCACTATCACTCTTTATCTCCCGTTGGGAACGGCATGAAATACCAATTACGGGCCGGCCTTAGAATGACAGCCGCCGAGAGTCCGAGATCTCTCTCCAGGCAGCGATTGGCGTCTCGTCACGGCCCGTCTGAGAGAGACGAGGTGCTGAAGCATCACCGCTTTTTTAACTGTCTAGCGTTGAACTATAGAAATTAAAGTTTGAGATCACAAATTTGTGATTCCTGACTGAGCAATCTAATGTGAGGTCACAATCATTACATGAAAGAAGTGAATTGAGTCCTATAACACCAACTTGGAAAAAAAAATTCCATAAAACCTTCACTTCAACAGGTAAAAGGATGGGTGTTGACCTGGAGAGCAGGCAGAGGGTTCTACAGAACAATGAGAGCAGGTTAATAATGAATGTGAACGGCGAGAGCAGGGTCATCTCAGTCCATCTCTGCTTCTCGTGTCTGGATATTCACAGTCCATCTGCCTGATTGAAACAGCATGGGTCACGATAATGATCAAGAGGAGCTTCATTTATTCAATAAAATGCGCAGTACAAACAAGGACATTCTTAGACACGCAGTCAAATACAAGTCGATTAACTTTTTCTTTAAGAAGAAAGAATTCCTCGCAGTGATGTAAATTATTCAATACATATCTAACAAGTTCCACAGGCTGGATGTTCTCTCAACGACTTCACTTTTTATTGCTTTTTAAATTCTTTCTACCAGTTTGTCTCCCCTAAAACTTATAGAAAGGACATTGCTGGGTGGAGTGTGTTGCTTTTGGCTGCGGGGAACATGCGCACACACACGCACAGAACACACACACACACACAGACAAGCAAGTACAATCATAATGCTCACCAGCAGCATCAGTGTAATTACAATAGTAAAGTACACAGCTCGAGTTTTTACTACACACACTCTCTCACACACACACAAACACACACACACCTTTTGAAAGAGCACAGCCCTTAAGGCAAAAAAGAGACAATACATCTCCTCTTCAAACGTACTCACTCACTCACATGCACACACACTGCAACAAGCACATTTTAACTACACACTTGACATTCCTTCTTTGGGGGGGTGGTCAGTGGAGGAAGCACAGGGACTGTGAATATCAGAAAATAAATCATAACAACCAATTACTGCTGATGGGACAGCCATACTCCTGCTGCTCTCTCACGCTTACTGGAGACACATTCACTTCCCCGGGGAAATCTGCTATCCGCTCCCATTCGGAAACACAGAGTCTAACTGCGCAGATAAGCAGGCAAAATCACACAAACTGAATTATGATTAAATCATGGCCGGCTCTCTCTCTCTCTGTCTCTCTCCCTCCCTCTCTCTCTCTCTCGCTCCGCATTTCCATCCCAAAGTTCCTCAGCAACAGCCAAGTTATAAAAAAACCAGTGAAGTGTAAAATAGCTGATACCTGCCATTACGGGCTGGAGGAGTCAGAAGGCAGAAATGACAGGATCCGATGCCCAGTCGGGCATCAGTGCTGCAGAGTGACTGCACTGTCCTGCACCAAAATGGCTGGACACACACCATGCCTTGTTCTGCAGCTCACCATGTCATTTCAGATATATGCAACACAAGTGTAGACAAAACACGTACTTGCACGCAATGTGCCCACATGTCAACAAGCATACGTACATTATGTGGCCATATATGCACACCTGTACACGCTACACATAACACACACATACATACATACATACATACACAAAACACACACACACACACACACACACACACACATACACCAATACTCAAAGGATAACCTAAAACATGTCATAGCAGTTTAAATACATTATACGCATGCATACTTAATGGCAAGAACGCCGTATTCGCTACTGGCCACCAGCTAGGCAGTCGTGTCGTGGTGCCAAACTGAGAATGACATGTGCGCTGGGCTTCAGCTGTGCAGACTGCGTGTGATTGGTTTAGATCGGTGTGGGCTGAGCCTTCAGGGCTCGTATCAGTTCCCTGCAGGAATTCTAAATACCATCAGCATCTTAAATGGGCCTTCACTCCTCCTGAAAAATTCATTTCTCTGCTGAATTTTTAATAGTTTGGAGAGGGGGTGGGGGGGGAGCGAGAGGCCTCTCATAATGGACATTTTGGCATGCTGTGCAAACATGGGACACTAATTCTGAAGCGTGCGGAGATGAGGTAGGCGTCAGAATCGCGTAGGGAGGTAACCCAGCCTGACAACTGCATGGAGGGACATAGTAATGATGCTTTCTCTGCAGGTAAAGGCAAATGACTGTGCGACTAACTCCAAAATGAAGGGAGCCAAAATGGCCAGCTGCCTGGAATTCATCTCCATGGGAATCTTAAAATAACCTTTTTAAACTTAATTTTATTTGTGAAGCAAGGTCCGGTAAGGGGGCCTTAATATGGTGTTCAAAATGCAGCTACCAAAGGCTGAATTTACAAGGTCATTTCAAAAACAGTAAACCTTCATTTTCACACAGCATCAAATTTGAGAGGGTTTGAATCATGAATACCAGAGATAAAGTTTTACATAGAAAGTTGTTGAGAATGCCGCTATGCATATTTTAATTGCATATAAATTCTCTGTGTATGACCTCATGTCTGATTTCGGTTCCCCCAACACACCTTTGCTTCATTGTAGGCAGATTCAGGCCATAGCTGAGCATACAGAATGATCTCATCTCAGGAGCCGAAACCATTTATGGCTCACACTTCCCATATCGTGTGTGAATGGAGAGTACCTGCATGTTATCTGTGACACAGACCAGACACTGAAAATGACTCACTAAGACTCACTTCCTCATAGAAAATAAATACTGTTCAACAAAAGCAGGCTATTCGGCTCGCTCGCTCGCTCGCTCGCTCGCTCACACACACACACACACACACACACACACACACACACACACACACACACACACACACACACACACACACACACACACACACACACACAGCAGTCACGTGCACACAGAACTGGTTCCTCCCAGTAACCTGATACCCAGGTATGTTTATCAGGCACCGAAACTCTTCCCCTCCCTCCATTCTCCTCTGCTTACAGTAATCGCTCCGCTTTACAATATTTACATTTTATCATGACGGAAACCAAATACACTTTCCTTTTGTTTCGTTTTGGTTTTGTTTTTGGGGCAGAGCAGTGGTTTAACTGTCTTGGAATGGAGGAATTGATACTTGCCCATTTAATTTTGTTTAGGATAACCCTAGAAAGTTTGAGTACGCTAAATGGAACAGTGAAAGGTCTTTTTAAGGGCAGATACACAAAGAAAAATAATACATGTTCTGCCTGTAAGAAAACAAATAACCAGAGAAATGCTCAGAGCACAGGCACCATGCATATCATTTACATCTCTTTGTTCCATTTCGCTGCGCTGTGATATTCTTATCTTTCAAATATTCGACCAACACAGCATACTCACACCTCAAACCCTTTCTGGAAACAGTCATATAAAACATTAAGAGTGGAGGGAGAGTGAAGTGGAGAGAGACAGAAAGAGGTGAAAACAGGAATTTTACATATTAACTCATTCCCTACGGAATACTTTTATATAAAATTGTCACGTTTGTATGGAATACTTTACTCGAAAATTACACAATATAAAGTATTGAAGTACGGGTGGCCCATCACCGCGATCGTTAACACATTTCGTGTTTTCATCGGACTGCAAATGGTCATCCACGCCGCTGGCACCGGCTTACCGTAGGGAATGAGTAAAATAGCTCATGCCTCTCTAAAACAGGCTGCTCACTCACAATCGCACTCAAACACATGGACAGCAATATACCGATTATAACCCAAGCAACTCAACACCTTATGAGCGAGGGACTCGACATTAGGACTGCATTTTCTGAATTTTGTGCGGTGGATTTCAGAGAAAAATGGGCCCTGAGCACATTTCAGTGAAAAACAGGAGTGCGGTAAATTTCAGTGAAACGGCCCGGCAGTGAATTTCAGTGACACAGCCATATAGCGTATATTAGCGAGTCGAACAGCTGTGAGCCTGCAGTGTGCCGTTTGCTAGAGATACTGCAAAAATGCCACCGTGCCCCAAAGACAAGCTATTCCGATTCATAACCAGGGGCAACAGGCAAAATATAGTTTGTACATTAATATTAGCGTTTATTTTTGCAGTCACGAGGGAAAACGTGACGCACGCCAATTCCGAAGAAAACAGTTATGTAAAGAAATGGCATTTAAACAATTTCTTTTTTAACTCCGCAGTGTACGACCTTTAAGGTTGAAGGAATGAGTAATAAGAGAGTGGGCGATAAATAGAAGCACAGCCATAAGGACAACGAGAGGGAAGGGAGAAGGGAGGAGAGAGAGAAAAAAGGAGAGAGAAGGGAGGGAGGCAGAGAGAGAGAGAGGCAGCGTCATCCCAAATTCCCTCTGGCTGTTCCAGCTGTTGTTCACCCTCTCCTCTCTTCTCCCACACTCCTGCTCCCTTCATCCGTCTCTATCGCTTTCCATTTCCTACTGGGCCCTCACACCACCCCACCCCCCACCCCTCAGCACCACCGCCCATCTCCATTTGTCCTCCTGTCTGCTGCTCGCAAATGACTCAGTGAAACAGGTCAAGTGTTACAAAACTGCCCCTCCAGCTCAACCTGTCTAATGCAGAGCGCAGTGCACTGTGGCCAGTAAACACACACACACACACACACTCATGCCAAAACGACTCCTTCACACACATACGCAGGGCACAAACTGGGCCAACCACACACAAGGACCTAAATGCGCACTCTCATACATACACACACACACAGTCATTATCAGAGCCAGAAACCGATGGGATGGTCCAGCTCATTACACCCGTAACGAGTGCCTGCGAGAGCTCGGCTGCTGGAAGGATTAGGCGAGGAAGCCATCGAAAAAAAAAAAAAAAAAAACCACGCAACAGAAATGAACAAAATCGCCTCTCGATAGTACAAGTCACCGCCGCGGCTGTACGCCAGGCTCATCTTCCACACTGCAGAGTCGCAGAGTTACCCACAGTGCAGCAGCACAGATAGGGCGACTCATTACACGGTAACAGTGAGGTCCAGCAGGTGATTAATATTCCTTTCACTGGCCTAATAAGGAAAGCAGGTCCAGACCTTGACCTGTAATGAACGGAGCCTTTGAGGGTGCCGGAACACCCCACCGCGCCCCCCCCCCCCCCCCACCCTCTCCTCCAACTCCCAGCATCGAGCCGTTGCCGAAGGGTGACAAATCGGCACTCCGCTCAATGCTTTGGGCTGGGCCCAGATTCAAACAGCATCACAGAGAGCAGCATGGAGTTCTGAGAGATGGATTACACTCTCAGTACCACATTTATCTCTTTTAAACACAACCGTCTCGGAGATGGAGGGGAGACAGATACGAAGACGGCTGGACGGCGCGAGAGACAGTAGACAGGCTGGCTGGTTTTGTGTCTGGACAAAATGCCTCGAGAGAGAATGGACCCAGGGACAGGAGAAAAGCTGGAGGAGGTGTATGGGGGGGTATGAAGAGAATAGAGAGGTACAGAGAGAGATATGGACACAGCCGCAGAGGGTATGGGGGGTATGAAAAGAATAGAGAGGTACAGACAGAGATATGGACACAGCCGCAGAGGGTATGGGGGGTATGAAGAGAATAGAGAGGTACAGAGAGAGATATGGATACAGCCGCAGAGGGAATGGGGGGGTATGAAGAGAATAGAGAGGTACAGAGAGAGATATGGATACAGCCGCAGAGGGTATGGGGGGTATGAAGAGAATAGAGAGGTACAGACAGAGATATGGACACAGCCGCCGAGGGTATGGGGGGGTATGAAGAGAATAGAGAGGTACAGAGAGAGATATGGATACAGCCGCAGAGGGTGGGGGGGGGTATGAAGAGAATAGAGAGGTACAGACAGAGGGGTATGGGGGGGTATGAAGAGAATAGAGAGGTACAGACAGAGATATGGACACAGCCGCAGAGGGTATGGGGGGGTATGAAGAGAATAGAGAGGTACAGACAGAGATATGGACACAGCCGCAGAGGGTATGGGGGGGGTATGAAGAGAATAGAGAGGTACAGGCAGAGATATGGACACAGCCGCAGAGGGTATGGGGGGGGTATGAAGAGAATAGAGAGGTACAGACAGAGATATGGACACAGCCGCAGAGGGTATGGGGGGGGTATGAAGAGAATAGAGAGGTACAGAGAGAGATATGGACACAGCCGCAGAGGGGAGGGGGGGGGGGGGTATGAAGAGAATAGAGAGGTACAGACAGAGATATGGACACAGCCGCAGAGGGTATGGGGGGGTATGAAGAGAATAGAGAGGTACAGACAGAGATATGGACACAGCCACAGAGGGGTATGGGGGGGTATGAAGAGAATAGAGAGGTACAGACAGAGATATGGACACAGCCGCAGAGGGTATGGGGGGGTATGAAGAGAATAGAGAGGTACAGACAGAGATATGGACACAGCCGCAGAGGGTATGGGGGGGTATGAAGAGAATAGAGAGGTACAGACAGAGATATGGATACAGCCGCAGAGGGAATGGGGGGGTATGAAGAGAATAGAGAGGTACAGACAGAGATATGGACACAGCCGCAGAGGGTATGGGGGGTATGAAGAGAATAGAGAGGTACAGACAGAGATATGGACACAGCCCAGAGAGGGTATGGGGGGGTATGAAGAGAATAGAGAGGTACAGACAGAGATATGGATACAGCCGCAGAGGGTATGGGGGGGTATGAAGAGAATAGAGAGGTACAGACAGAGATATGGACACAGCAGAGGGGTAGAGGGAATAGAGGGGGAGATATGGACAAGAGGGAATATGAAGAGAGAGGTACAGGCAGAGATATGGACACAGCAGCAGAGGGTATGGGGGGGTATGAAGAGAATAGAGAGGTACAGACAGAGATATGGACACAGCCGCAGAGGGTATGGGGGGGGTATGAAGAGAATAGAGAGGTACAGACAGAGATATGGACACAGCCGCAGAGGGTATGGGGGGTATGAAGAGAATAGAGAGGGTATGGGGGGAGGGTATGAAGAGAATAGAGAGGTACAGACAGAGATATGGACACAGCCGCAGAGGGTATGGGGGGGTATGAAGAGAATAGAGAGGTACAGACAGAGATATGGACACAGCTGCAGAGGGTATGGGGGGGTATGAAGAGAATAGAGAGGTACAGACAGAGATATGGACACAGCCGCAAAGGTTATGGGGGGTATGAAGAGAATAGAGAGGTACAGATAGAGATATGGACACAGCAGCAGAGGATATGCGGAGGTATGAAGAGAATAGAGAGGTACAGACAGAGATATGGACACAGCCGCAGAGGGTATGGGGGGGTATGAAGAGAATAGAGAGGTACAGAGAGAGATATGGACACAGCCGCAGAGGGTTTAAGGTTTGTCAAGCCATTCGTGATTTGCCTTATCAGCCTGGCGGAGCAGAAAGAGAGAGAGAGAGCCTTCCCGCAGGAAAGGAACGGGTCGGACCAGTTCGAGTGAAGAAACGCCCTTGGAATATCCAGGAAAACAACCGGTCGCGCAGTCGCACCAGCTCCAATACGCCCATCCGCCCAACCGGCTCAACCACTCCGTGGCTCCAGGCCGAGATCAGCCCACCGCTGAAATCGCCCTGGCGCATTTCCCCTCTCCCCATCGAGTCTTTTGCTGAGGCGAGAGATGCGCATTGCGAGATGAAGAGAATGGTGCATTAAACAGCTAGTGCATGATCCACAAACCCCCCCCAAGCCTTCGACTCACATGCAGACACACAGACATACCACATCGCATCAAAATCATTTCCATTTGAGAAATCTATTCTTAGGAGGCGGATTTGCACCCACACAGTGTTCAAATGAGAATGCGCACACTAGTAGATGAAGGCATGGCCAGGCATCAAAGCCTGGAGTCCCAGGACCCTGTGCCTACTCTACCCTTCTCCAATCCACCCCTCAGACCTCCGACACCTCCTCAGCAGTGCCCACACAATGAACAGACAGCCAACCTCAAGATTTATAACCAGTATGTGGAAGGGACAGCGGGTCACAATACAGACCTGTAAAATTGAAGGGGAGGGATGCACCGGGAGGTGAGCCCATAAAGCACATTTCATGCAGTGCTACGCGGGAGCAGTAGTCCCTTGTGTGCGAGGAGAGAAGTGGACTTTCATGACTTTGCTCAACCCATTGACTTCCCTTAATTCACGTGACTTTAACCACTCCTGGAAGAGCTTTCACTTTGTGGTCTAGTTTACAGTACAAACTTATGACACTGCATTAATTGCTGACGACCTCATAAAAACAATCAGTAATTTGAGATATCACTTGGCTGAAATACAAAGAAAATGGACTACAACTACTACTACTACAATTCAACAGCAGGAATGTGGTCTTGTTTGCATCTGGATATATTTCAGATATGCAAAAACAACTCTACAGTCCTCACGTTTAAAAAAAAAAAAAAAGCAGATGACACAAGGAATGTGGAAGAACTGGGTCTTTGCCTGACTTGTAATTTCGCTCTTTTATGGCAGAGGTGCCGACAGAGAGTCGACAAACACTGGAGACAGAGAGAAGGCAAACAAAGCACTGAGGTATGTCCTGCAAAGTCTCTTCTGACCAATCAGAGGCCAGCCTCAGCAGAGCTGAAGGCTGTTCCTCAGTCAGTCAGGACCTTATATATCAGAGGGAGCCCAAACCTGGTGCTGGAGAGCTGGAGGGTATCCAGGTTTTTGTTTTTACCCACTAAGGAACCAGGCGATGCAAGTTAACTGTGCAAACAACTGCTTTAATTGATCAATCGAGTACTGAGTAACAACAAAAACAGGCAGACACTGTGGCTCTACAGGACCAGGGGTGGCCACCCCTGCTATACATCAAACCTTCAAGCCAATGGCAAAAGGGGAATGATCAAGCCCCGCACATCCATCACTGGCAGAATCAGATATGGCCCTGAGGAGAACAGCTCGGTCAATCCGTAACGTGCACGGACCTCAGCCAATTAGTCCCCGTCAATACAAAGCCACTTCTGCCAAAGGCTTCATACAATGCACATCCATTCTGCTGTCCAACAGAAGCCATCCTTTCTCAGATGCAGCTGCATGTAATGTTTAAACACTGCTGCAGGGTAAACTGTCTCGGCTACTCCTCCATGAGGTCATGAAGGCATCTACTCTTTAAAGGGGTGTCACAGGCTGAGAAAAATAGCCACCAGAAAAGTCCTGCTGTGCTATACAGAGCACCAGCATAAAAAAAAACCCTCAGATATACAGTGAAAGTGCCATGTGTACATGAAATAAAATCAAAGTACACGTTCAAATGCTGGCAAAACCAAATAAACTGAGTTTTAAGACTTGTATATTCAAAAATGGAAGAGAGTTATTCTAATATCAGCTTTCAATTTATTTATGTAAAATTTGCAATATGTGACATATCCCTGCAGCAGAGAGTGAGCAAAGAAATTGTTTTTGTCAGAGTATTATAGGTCTGCGTACACACAAACACTTCTCCCACCCGGTTAATGTTTCACCTACTGGTGGGTTTGAGTCACAGTTTAAACAAGGCACTCTTGCTGAAACTGGAGCAACGCACTCAGTTGAAATTGAGCTGTGCATTCTCCATCTATGCTGATAACAGTCTTTACTCTAGAGGAGGAAACTGCAGAGAAACAGATCAGCATTCCTAAGCGGTGTGCGCACACATACACGGTAATCCCCTGTCACCAGTCCGCTCACTCATCACTGATTAAACGTATCCCTTCACTCACAGAACTTAAAAACAGCCGGTTCTACTTCCACCTAAAAAATATATATATATATATATATATATATATATATATATATATATATATATATATATTCCTGCCAACACAATTCCAAAGAAGAGAGGAAGTCAAATAGGGAACATGACAGCACACAGCGGAGAGGTATGGCAAATGAATCAGACTTAAATCAACTCTTTAGCACCACTGATTAACTTAGCAAACCTCCTTATCTGGCAAGTTCAACAGAACTGAGTTCTCACAGTCTTACTAGATCAGAAGGACACCAAGGTCACTCACAGAGGAGAGCGTGTTTTATGACAGACAGCCAAGGCGACACATACAATTTTTCACTCAGATCTCAGTCTCTTCCATCTTCCCATCTGTATTTTACCCCCGGCAATAATGGCGACAGGCAGAAGCACAAAGACAGACACGCCAGCGTCTTTTTAAAAATCCAGAAGACTTTAATCAAAAGCAAATACAAAAATAAAGAGATGTGACAAACAGGGACACAGCAGGTGCAATATTTTCCCCCAAAGGAAGAACAGTGGCTTCTCGAACAGTGAGAAAGAATGAAGACGTGGTCAATTGCGTGAGTGCAACATGGTTCAATTTCAATAGTGACCTTGAAGATAATCAGTGTAGCAACTGACAATGTCCTTAAAAAGATACATTATAAACCCCCTGAAAATGAAACTGATTTAAAAGATTTAAAAATAAAACAGAAAATTAAACATTGACAAAATGAGAATACATCTTTCATGCTTGCAGCCATACAGATTCACAACCATGTGACACAATAAATTAGTACTGTCTTGTAAGATATTTATATATTTATACTATGTACAGGTGGGAAATTATTCCAGTACCACTGTGATGTGAGGGCCTAGTTGCCTCTTGAAAACCACACTATGCAGTATATTTTTAAATAATGAAAAGCAATTACAAAATTTCTGTGCTATGCATGGGTGTGTATATGAGAGAGAGGGAATGTGTGTACTGAGTCCTTGAATTAGTGTGAGTGTGAGTGTGAGTGAGCGTGTGTGTGTGTGTGTGTGTGTGTGTGAGTGAGTGAATGAAGTGTGTGCGCATGTGGCAAAATTTTCACAGTAGTTCTGGGAATACACCAGTCTGACAGTTCTGTGTGTTGAAATAATTACATGGAAGTTTAGGTAGAATAAAAAAAAAATTAAATTAAAAACACACATTTTGGGACAGATACTGGCTACAAGGAGTTTGACCATTTCAAACGCGATCCTCACAGTCCACACTTTTAAACTACGATGACAAGCCAGTGCTTATTTTTCCTGGACATTTATATAATAATAATATATTACCCATGAGGTGCTCCATAGACATTCAGAGAAAAAAAAGATATAAACTTGTTCTATATGGATACCCTAACCATTAAATTACTCTCGCAAAAAAATATTACCACCATCTGAGACAAAATATATTCTTCCTCGCATGTACAGAACAGGAAGAGGATAAGAACAGATCTAATTTGCGATACTGCTGATACTGTCGCGTGGTTTTGCTCAATGCGGCATAGTGTACAAGAAAAGACCACAAAATGCATTAATCAGACACAGAGCCACACCATGATATGTACAGAAGTCCGCCACGCCGTTGTGACCAAAGACAGGCGGCGCTGGGGTGCATCCACACCCCTAAGACAACAGTCTGCTCAACGTTTAACGCCCCATTGGCTAATTCCAAAGTCCCCGCCGCCCGAAATGTTTGACGAAGGTCACAGATAAGAGGGGCATAGTGTGTGACCGAGGTCAAAGATAAAAGGCCTGTAACTCGTGTCTGTGGAGAGGGGCGATTCTCGCCAGTTGCTTTAATGGGCTTTATCTAGCCGGATGAGATGAGACCCGGTGACTGGAGGCCATGATTCACTTTGGAGCAAACATTAAAGCGTTATGGACCGGGCTCGTCGACCAGCAGAGGTGAACAGGGCCCCAGTGTAACAGTAAATCACAGCGCCGGGTGCACCAGTCTGTTCCCATCATCCATGCCCAGGAACAGCCTTGGGCCACCGTTTGTGGGGGGGATGGGCAGCGTCACAGACCGCTAGCTGCTAGCCGTTTAAGAAGAGGCACTAAAACCAACAGTGATCTGGAATCTTCAGTAACCTACTATAGGCGGTTGTGTGTGTGTGTGCGTGTGTGTGCTGCTGAGTGTGGGTGTGCATATCTGTGCGCGACAGAGCCACAGAACGAGCGTGTTTATCAGAGTGCACATGGCGGCACGCAACGACAAAAAAAATCGAAAGAAGAGTCTCCACCTCGCCACATTGACTTTGGTCTACCGATCACGCCCAATTGCTTGTTCAATCTTATGCGGCCGATCCACATAGAAAATGGACAGATTGAGCAATTCATTTCATTTACCCCAAGCAACAGTCAGTGTAGCCAATTTCGTTAATGGCCGCAAATTGAGAGAAATGAGAGAAACCCTTTTGTTCCAATTCCGGCGGAAGGAAATGCCCACACACCTCAACTGAGAGCAGCTACCCATCAGGAGACCGCAAAATCCAGAACAAAACATAAACACCGGCTTAAGCTCGAATATAAAGAGCCCTCTTATCTAAACCCAGAGAACACAACAGCCAAAGAACAGGAAGCAGACGAGGCCTGGCTGTAGCACGAAAATGCACAGAACTTATCTCACCGTAAGCACTCGCACACACACTCACACATATACACACATCGAGCATAACATCAGTAAAAGCTACACGGAGAAGACCCCTGCCTTGAACCAGCCTAAAAAGGACAACACTTATTCACTGTACAGCAGATATATATGTATATATGTCTATAAATATATATGTATATATACATATAATTGAGGGGGGTACTTGTACCTTCACTCTGTGTCTATAGGCAGGCAGAAATCAGTCTTTTGATTGCAGAGGCACAATCTCACTCACCTCCCCGCCATCCCTGTACTGACAGAGTGTACTAAAGCAGAG
Source organism: Gymnothorax javanicus (assembly GCA_029692085.1). NCBI lineage: Eukaryota > Metazoa > Chordata > Actinopteri > Anguilliformes > Muraenidae > Gymnothorax > Gymnothorax javanicus. Next base: position 44,759,500 of record CM056193.1, read on the forward strand.
GAGCGATCGGTCTGGCGTGTGCACGTACCAGGGAGTCTGTGCATATACGCCTACACTCCAGTCCCCCTGTGACTCATTACCCATCACCTCAGTCCCAGCGCGTGGGATGGGAAGACTGGACTCCGGGCCAGGCGGGACAGATGGGTATATTTGGGCACTTTTCTCCCATAGAGCGGCTGCCCCGGTTACGACCTCGGAGCGCGTTTTACGGCACAAGGCTGCTGCTCTGACGCACTCCAGGCCCGCGCCTCCAATAACCCTGATAAAGGCTCGCAGCAGAGGCCACCACACAAGCCAATTTCATCCCACAGCCGAGTCCATTAACGCAGCACCTCAAACTTTACATCTAAAACCATTTACGCTCCTGCCACCACACCGAAAAATAACCGCTTGATTCAAACCCAGAAAGAAGACTTTATTAAAATCTACCACAGAAATGCTAGAGCCTGTAGCATCGAGAGCTCGAATGACATGAGAAGAACAATAACAGTGCATATCCTGTGACGATAGCATTAGCAGTGAGCCATCTGCGATTTTATGACATCCGTCATCGTGATTGCTGCCATGAAAATGTGACTTTCGGACGAGAATGCACTTCCTTTGAAAAGTGTCAATCGCACTCTTGTCGTTTATGTTTAAAATCTCTAATGACGATGGAGGTAAGAAGCAGCTTGAGCGATATTCAATTTGATTTTCTCAGTGATGTCAGATGTCCCAGTCTTTTTGGAGTCAAAGATTGACATCTCTCCACGTCCGTCCAGCACAACATCCCTCCTCAGGAAGTTCCGCTTTGTATTAATATTAATTTAAAAATAAAAAAGGGAAGGAAAAGTGACCAAAAAAGAGAAGTTTGGAAAGATGTTGCTTTAGTCTCCTCCTTGAACACTTTTCTTCTCCTTTCATTTCCCTTCTCCTCCTCTCCCACACTCTCTCCATCTCTCTCCTCCGCTCTAGACGTAAACTGCTGTCCGGGAGATGACCGAGCCGTCCCTCTGTGACTCCATGTCGTCGTCCAGGTAACCGCCGGGCTCTTCGTCCTGGGGGCGGATCTGCAGGATGGGACCGCTCCCGCGAAAGTGGTCGTAGCGTTCCTCCTCCTCAACATCCTCCAGCTCGTCAAACTTCTGCCGCTCAGACTCGTCCAGGTCGTTGCTGAGCAGGATGTCGTGGGCGGTGGGGGTGGTGTTGAGGACGCCTCCCTCGCCGCGGTTGACGTTGTTGGACTTCTCCGTCAGCGTCTCCGAGTCGCTCTCGCGGTAGGTGTAGATGGGCCCGTTGTTGTTGCCGCCTGCACCGTTTTTACTGGACTTCTTCCCCCCAAAGATGCGCGTCTTGATGTCGTAGTTGCCCTGATTGGCGTTCCGGCCATAGCCCTGTTGTCGCCGGCGGCTGCGCGTCACCAGGACGGCGATCAGGGCGCCGACCAATAGGAGGGCCAGGAGGCTGCCGATGATGGCGCCAGCGACCACGCCCGCGTTGGAGGCGATCTTTGGGGGCTCTGCAGAGGAGGGAGGGACACAGAGACAGGAAGGCGTGTGATTGGTGGTTGGAGTGCTGCTCTGGGCTCCCTCTCTCCCCCTCCCTCCCCTGCCCCCGTCCCCTTGCGCCGCCTGAAAAACGCTTGGCGCAGCGTGAGCCCAGTTTTCAGGCTCTCTCCAATTTTCGGAGGAAAAGGAGGGAGGGGGAAAAAAAAGGAAGTGATTGTGCTCGTGATTATCCTGAGCCGTGTGTGTCTGCAGGGATGAACAGGTGGATAATGGACACATGCAGGGAGATGTGAAGAATGGAGGGATGGAGGAGGATGGAGGGATGGAGTGACTGACACAGCGGGATGCCGGGGAGGCAGTTCGTCTCTCCGACCCGTGAATTTAGAACGGGGGACAGGCTGGCCCCTCCCACTCGCCTCATTTCTAACCTGCCGCTTATGTCGTCTCAGACTGCTCGCATCCGCCCGTCAGACCGTTTCCCCACCCACAACATGAAAGACGGCCAATACCAGGATGGCGACGGAGGGTGGGGGGAAGGAACTAGGCTGCCAAAGGTGTAGCACTGGCTTGACCCCAAGCTAAAAATAATATTAAGGAGCAAAGAGACTCAAAGTGGGATGGTGAGTGATGTTTCACTCAAGGCTGCAAACTAGTTCCCTCACACAGCAAACCTCCAAATCCCTCCCAGCCTATCCCAACATTCCTTTCTGCTGCCCTCACCCCAGACCCCCAGCACACATACACAAACAGCACAGGTCTTTCCCACATCTCCTGAATGCCTTACAGTTACGGTTTCCATGACAATGTAGCTGTAATATGTGGTACTGTTTGGGGCAATAAAGAATGATAGTTTCCCCGTTTCATTTCCTTAAGTGGCTCAGAACAAATGCCATTTCTCTGCTTACAATTTCATCTGCGCCGAGTAAGAAAGACAGAGGACACACACGCGGGCCGGAGAGAGATGGACATGGAGATAGAGACAGAGTGAGAGAGACTGAGAAAGGGAGAGAGAGAGAGAGAGAGAGAGGCAGACAGAGAGAGCAATCCCTCCATCTCTCTCCTGCGGAGCACGATTAGAGGCCGGCTTCAGCCCACAGAATGATGCGTACCGTAGGAGCGGCGCTGTGCCAGGAATGCAATTTACTCCCCCCTGCAGTGAACAACTCCCTTCCGCACACTTACACCCCCCCCCACAACCTCCAGTACTCGCTGCCAGAGCTCACCCCAACAGCCTAATTTACCCCCTGTCCTACTTCCAGCAACCTCCCACCAACTCCCCCCCATTTACCCCACTGTCAGTGCCCCAGGACTTCCCACACTGCACTCTCTCATCAGTAACCCCCAGAGTCCTCAGACCCCCCCACACATTGGCCAGGTTGGAAACTCCTGCCTCCCTCCATGTAAAGCCCAGGGGAGCCTCCCATTAAAGGTCTACAGCAGACCTCAGGAGACCAGAGGCAGAGAGGAGCAGCTTCCTCAGTGACATGGGCTGTACATAAAAGCCCGAGTTCATGATGTTCATCGTCATAAATACACTCTTACGCAAATGCCACACAGTTCAGCAGAACTGACTTCCGTCAGGAGTTTTTGAATGGGAGATTACGGGCAGAGTCCTGGGTAAAGGGTTTATCAGTCATTTGTAGAGACGGGAAATATCCTTTTTTTAACCAGTAAAGCCCGAGAGTGTCACAGGCGGGGTGCTGGCTGTGCTCTGATTCACTTTGCTGAAGATTAAGAACATGGAGGCCACCAGGGCATGGCGTACTTCTTCCCTAACAATGAATCATGACCAAATATCTCCCTCCCCCACAGTTACACAGGCCTTTCATCTGCCAAGGTCATATAAAAAGCTCACTGAGCGAGTGACTGAATAAGCCACCATTGGCATGTGTGCGTGTGCGCGCGTGTGTGCATACGAGATTAGGAGTGAGTGTGCATTGACATTGCGTGTCTGACAGCATACCCACACAAAATGTTTGTGTGTGTGTGTGTGCGCGCGCACGTGTGTGTGTCTGCACGCATTTTTTTGTGTGGTAAATTCCCTAAAGGTATTTAAGGTACTTTCCTCCACTGTGGGAAAGGTTTCAGCCAGCAGAAAAGACACTAATCACCCATCACACTCTCAGTGACTCATTAGCATATCATTTAGCATTTGTGCATTTCCATACATCCTGCCCCAATACCCACAGAGCAGAGAGACTAAGCCTAAAGGTGCTGAACAATCCTCATTTCAGTGAGAGAGAGAGAGAGAGAGAGAGAGAGAGAGAGAGAGAGAGAGAGAGAGAAATAGAAGAACAGAGAAAGAGCAAGAGAGAAGGAGAGACCACAAAAAGAGGAGGAAAAAGATGTGAAAGAATGGAGACAAAGCAGGGATTTGAGCTGGAGAAAGAAAATGGAGACAAACTGAGTTTGTCTGGGGCAGAGAGACAGCGAGAGAGAATAAAGACGGAGTGAAGATTTGCGTGAGACACAGAGACACAGTGAGAAAGAGAAAATTGAGTCAGAGTGAGAATTGTGTCAGAGAAAAGAAGGCCACAGAACTTTCCGGAACGTCGTCAGCTGATCCCGTCCTCACAAAGGAGGCCTCCTAGGAGGCTGAAACATCACCCCTGCAGATCCACTCTATAGACCCCTCTCTCTCTCTCCCTCTCTTGCGCCTCTCTCTTTCCCTTGCCCCTCTCTCTCTCTCCCCCTCTCTCTAAATGGGCAGGAGGGGGCTGACAGGACCCAGCAGAGCGGAGGCTTTCAATAAAAAAGCAGCATCTGTCCCAGGACGGGACACGCTCTTCCATCCCAGCGGTCCCTCTCCCTCCTTCACGCTACACAGCCCAAAGTGGCTGATCCCAGGTCAGCTCCGCCGCTGTTCGGGGGGCTAGTGGCAGGCTGGGGGCTTTTAAACCGCAGGCGCCGGGTGGGAGAAATGGGCTTTTTCCATTACCCCGAGTCGCCCGAGTCAGCACTACGACTGTCCCAGACACACGCAGCGCGGATGCATTTTGTATGAGGCGAGAGGGTTATCAGAATTCCCACTCAAAGCACAAATGTGGGCCATTTCAAATCCGCATTATCTGCCGGGACATGCGAGAGAGCAGTCACTCCCCTACCCCTGCATATCGCCTCGCTTTCAGGTAAGAAGACATTACGACATGGAGCCAAATCCCTTGTACCAGGAAGAAAGAACCAGACACGGAGAAGAAGTCAAATACTTCAAGAATTAAACAGGAAATCCAGTATAATGCCATGTACCCTCTCAGCACCCCACTCATAGGCCCCCACTGAACCTCGTAACTCCACCAGACAAAAGGTTAAATTCAGCTCAAAGAGACTCCCAAACCAAAAGCTTCAGCGAACAAAGCTTTGTCGTGCCAGTGAACTGTCGCCGGATGTGAAACGGATGAACGTATACATGCACAGAGGGTTATAACATGAGCTCAAAGCCAGGACTGATGAAAGGAGATGAATGCATGCAAGGGGATAAAAAAGAAAAATCTTCCCAGAAAAAAAATTAATAAATAAATAAGTGTATAAATAGAAAAATTTCCTTAACACCTCCTCGTATTCTTGCAATCTTGTAAAGTGTTGGTGCGCTCTGGCATGTGTGTATGTGAGTATGCATCTGCATTCGTTCCAGCATGAAATTGAAATGGAATTCACAACAGTCTGGAGTGAGGGAAAGCACTCGGGACTCTCCTCCAGCCCGTGTGCAGTGAGACTCAGGCAGTGAAACGCAGTGAGACCGTCCTGCCTTCGGTCACTTACCTCGGACCATTACGGTCACCTGGTCCTTCCCCACTCCCAGTCGGTTCTTGACTTCGCACACGAAGGTGGTGTTAACGCGCTCGTCCACCTTCAGCACCAACATCTTGTTGTCCTTCATCTGCACGGAGTCAGGCATCGGCCCCGACAGACTGGGGGGGGACACAGTGAGAAGTAGGTTAACCCTCAAAATGGGAGTGAGGTGTGTGAAGTGCCACCATTTTGATTATGACCAAGAAAACCACACATCTATGGTTTCACAAGTGAGTGAACGACAACATTCGAACAACATACCTGGAACAGCAGATAGAGACTTCATAACAAGATGATAAGAGGGCAGCAACTTCTCTAATATTTTAAGCCAAAAATTAACATCGTTCATCGCAAATGATACTCATACTTCTCAAACCAACTTAACAGCTAAATCCAAACCATTCGGTCTCCTAAAAGGCAAAGCTACTCACGCTTTCCAGACGACTGAAATCGGCACAGGGTTTCCGGTAGCTTGGCAGGTCAACTCAGCATTAGTTCGGCCGATGTACCAGTTGTTGTCGTACCCAACGATGTCCACCTCTGGAGGATCTGTGGGAAACACATAGTCTGTTTATACACTGGAGGAATGGTTTTGGGAACGTGTTGAGTGCTGTACAGGCATTGTTTGCTGTTGGTGTCAATCTTGAACATACAGTCAATTTTTACACCAGAAGGAGGAACTCAAAGATCACAGGCGACTTTAACAGACACCAGCAACTACAGGGTATGATCTTGCACCAAGGATGGACATGGAAAATTCCAACATTGGAAGAAGGGTTTTGCCAAAGTATCTCGAGAGGTAGCCATTTGGGAAGATCTTACACTCTATAGCCAGCTTCATCGGGATACTCTGTGGTTTCTCCAGCGTACGGTGACTGATCACACAGCTGATGTCCTTGCCATTGAAAGCTGGTTTGGGAACCAGTCTATACTCGCTGCTCACGGTCACCGTGCTGTCCGCGTTCGTCTTCGAGGTGACCGTCCCGTTGCCGTTGGCAACAGTCACCCACTTTATCTGCGATGGCGGCTTCCCGTTTTCGGACTCGCAGCGCGCCACCACCACGGGCTTCTCTCCCGCGGTTACCGTGACGGCGGAGGCCTTGTTCTTTGGTTTGGCTGAAGTACAGGGAAAGAGGGAGGGAGAGGAAGTACAAAACTTGATCAATACGACACTGCTTGTCGGCGCCAAACTCGGCCCCAACGCTTCGCCCTTGTAGTCAGTCCAGGGCCCGGACACAGGAAGGGACGACACACACAGCATGACAGGTAGGGTGATCAATACCAAGCCTCAAGTAATCTCTAGCTTCCCAAGTCGAGCTTTGCGGCCGTCCTGCCTTTAACAAGGTGCAGGTCATGCAGCAGGTATCATTTTTCATGCTAATTAAACCGATTTCTGCTCTTGAAGTTTAACTGACGAGGGGGGAGGGGACGAGGATGAGGACGCGGTGATGAGACGCAGACATACTCACCGAGAATGATGAGCTCAGTGATGCCCTGCTCGTTCCCCGTGGGGTAGGTGGCGAATTCGCAGATGTAGCTCCCCTCGTCAGTCATCTTGACGTCGGTGATGACGATGGAAGGGTTCTCCAGAGAGGGGTTGGGGAAGGAGATTCTCCCCGAGAAGGGAGACTCGGGGTAACTGGGCCCAAACTGCGGGTGATACACTGCAATGTTGTCTCTGACCCCTTCCTTCGTCTCCCAAATCCACGAAACCTACAAAACAACAAAGACCTTTGTTAGGCAAGGAAATTGCATGATTTTGACATTTCAAAACAGATAATCAAATATATACAACAAAAAAACGCTAAGGAACACTGTATTTTAACCCGAGAATGCGAAATGTACAAACTGAATGTAAATCCCAGGTGTTGTTTTTGTCATTGGTGTTAATCCAAGACACAGACTGCATGAAAATATTTGATAAGACAACTTCATTACCCCCTAAACAGGGTAAACACGGGGAAGAAGAGAATCACACCATGTTCTGACCATTAAATCAAAACGTCAAATAATGACAAAATCTTGTGTGAAGACCGCGTTTTCTCACCACAGCTTGACAGCGTCTTGGTAAGCTCAGAACAAGAGAAAATAATTGTGAAAAGGTTCAAAGGTCCTTAAAACTCTTTTTTTGTCAAGTATATGATGGCACAAACCCAGGTCTGTTAGGACAGAGCCAGTGTGATTGCTGAATCTCAGCTTAATAGCAGACATCTTTCATAATATCTGGGTGAAAGTTGGCAGTTAGTTTATTATCATTTATAACTTAATTCCTGAACATTGTGCCTTGCTACTCTGCCCCGACTCCTCTCACCACAAACTCATTTATATGCCAATATATTCTCCTATCTGCAATCCTATTCATCCCCCAACATCCACTGTGTCGCAAAGACAAGACGTACACGTAAGAAAACGGTTTCTAAATCTGGTGGACGCCAAAAAGTTGTCATATTTCGCATACACTGGGCTTCCTGGGCCACTTGTGAGAGTTGTGGTATCTGCTTACCTGAGTCAGCTGGATGTCTCCCTGGTTCGCGAAAGCACAGCGCAGATTGACCGTTTCGCCCGGGTACGACACCACCTCCGGCTGCACCTTCACGAGCTGCGACCAAGTCCCTGGGGAGAGGAGGAGGAGATTCGAATGTCACTTTAGGCGCCCGTCTGTCAGGCTGGGGTGCGGGCGACCTCTCGGCCCAAGAGCCGTGAAAGTTTTCAGAGGGCATGAGCCTCGGCGCGCGGATACGAACGAGCCGCCTGCTCAGAGCACGAATGCGGCAGGTCGCCCGCCGAACTGGGTCCGGTTCCCAAGGTCGCCGAACCTCCACGCTTACGAGGTGAGGAACAGAACCAGAAATTTGTAAGACCGAGAAAAGATCATTTCAGCCAGACAAGGTCTTTATCCATTTCTGAGCATCACCTCACTCAAGAGGACTGTGCTTGTGTGCAAGAACACGAGCGTGTGCGAGTGTGGCGTGTGTGCTTAAGAGTGCTTTATGTTCGTCCCTGCCTGCGAGTCAATGGGTGTCTGTGCCTATGTGACTGAGTGTGTGTGTGTGTGTGTGTGTGTGTGTGTGTGTGTGTTGGATGTGAGTGTACATACAACCCCAATTCCGAAATAGTTGGGACAAAGTGTAAATTGTGAATAAAATCAAAACGCAATGACTTCCAAATCACACCAGCCAGTATTTTATTCACAATAGAACAGAGATAACATAGCAAATGTTGAAACTGAGAAATTTTACAATTTTATCCACAAAATGAGCTCATTTCAAATTTGATGGCTGCTACAGGTCTCAAAAAAGTTGGTGCAGGGGCCTGTTTACCATGATGTAGCATCCCCTCTTCTTTTTAACACAGAGTGGAGGCGTCTGGACATTGAGGAGACAGGTTTCCTGAGTTTAGCCATTGGAATTTGATCCCACTCTTGTTTAATACAGGCTTCCAGCTGCTGGAGAGTTTTGGGTCTCATTTGACGGACTTTTCGTTTAATTATGCGCCAAATGTTCTCAATCGGTGTAAGATCAGGACTGCAGGCAGGCCAGTTCAGCACATGGAGTCTTCTACTACGAAGCCATGCTGTTGTAATAGCTGCAGTATGTGGTTTTGCATTGTCCTGCTGAAATACCCAAGGCCTTCCCTGGAATACATGTCGTCTGGAGGGGAGCATATGTTGCTCTAAAACCTTTATACACCTTTCAGCATTCATGGTGCTTTTTAAAACATGCAAGTGTCCCACACCATATGCACTAATGCATCCCCATACCATCAGAGATGCTGGCTTTTGAACTGAATGCTGATTACAGGAGGGGTGGTCTTTCTCCTCTTAAGCGCGGAGGACACGACACCCATGATTTCCAACAAGAATGTCAAATTTGGACTCGACTGACCACAGGACACTTTGCCACTTTGCTACAGTCCATTTTAAATGAGCCTTGGCCCACAGAACACGGCAGCGCCTCTGGATCATGCTCAACAATGGCTTCCTTTTTGCATGATAGAGTTTTAGGTGGCATCTGTGGATGGCACGGCAGACTGTGTTTACAGACAGTGGTTTCTTGAAGTATTCCTGGGCCCATTTAGTAATGTCAATCACAGAATCATGCTGGTGAGTGATGCAGCTTTTTTGAGACCTGTTGCAGCCAGAAAATTTGAAATAAGCTCATTTTGTGGATAAAAATGTAAAATGTCTCAATTTCAACATTTGAAATGTTATCTATGTTCTATTGTAGATAACATATTGGCTCATGTGATCTAAAAGTCATTGCATTTTGATTTTATTCACAATTTACACTTCATCCCAACTATTTCGGAATTGGGGTTGTATATTTGTGTGTGTTCAAGAGTGTTTACACATGTGTGAATATGGGTGTGTTTGTTTGAGTGCGTCTCCACAGCTACAACCACCAAAGTGTGCGCAGCGAGCAAATTTGAAGGAAACGTTCAGATAGCCAGAGTTTAAGTGGCAATAAAAATGAAAGTTGTCTTAAGAAAATCCTATCTCCGGCCTGTGTGCATTGCCATACTTATTAATGAGAATGCAAGCAGGCAATTCAGTTGCCAAATAACAATTTTCCCCTTCAGGGAAAACAATGAGGCGTCAAACCGGTTTCATAAACTCTGACTGAGTTAGCACAAAGCAGGCAAACTAATGCCGCTCGCAAACCCCATCAGGCCCATGACTCAAAACAACCCGTTTCACCGTGACAATCAGCGGAATTCATCACCGCAGCAAACATCAAGCAGTGACAAAAAAATTCTCAAAAAGACAAAGAAAAGCACGGCCAGCGAGAGGCACAGGGGAGGGGAGTCCTAAAAAAAATAAAATAAAAAAAGACTCCCTGTACAGATTAGAGCTGTTTGCAGTCTCAAAGTCCCACAAGGACATAATAATGAAATAGTGGACTGGAGCGCAGCCAGGGGGGGGGGGGGGGGGGTGGGGTCAGTATATTCAGTGCTGTGATGTAGTTTACAACACAACAGTGTGCAACAGTTTACAGCACTGAAGCGCCATTTTGGGCTTTCATCATCCCTGTTTACTCGTGACTGATAACCGCCCATTACTGCCGGTTAGGACGAGGGAGGACCGTTATCGGAAAGCCTCAGCTGCCATACCGAGCCGGAAAAATATCTGCTTTTCCTGGGCCAAGAACTCTCCGCTAGTCCTTAGAAAGTCTTTTATCGATGACGTCTATAAACCTTCAATTGATGAACTTGGGAAGTCTCCTCTGGGGGCTTTTTTCCAATGGAGCCGTATCTGTCAGAGGATGTAAAATCTTGCGTTTCTTGTCTCTAGGGCCCGACACGTCCCCACACCACCGTGAAACAGCCAGCAGAAGCCTTGGCTGTAAAATATGTTACCCTGGGCCGGAGCCTTCATTAGGATGCTGGACGGGCGGTTGATGTATGGGAGGGGAGAGGGAAGAGGAGAGGTGCGCGAGATATACGAGGCAGCCGGCAGGCTGGCCGCGGGGTGCGGAAATGAATCAGCCGCGCGGGGTGAGGAGGTGCGGAGTGAAGGAGTGCGCGTAACACGGGAGGGACGGACACGACGCGAACGGCGAGGAGCCGGGGCAACTCAGCTCTGTGTCAGAGGAGCTCCAGTTTACACCTGCTACAGCTGCAGGTGATGCACATATATACTCACTATAATTCAACTGGCACTGCCAGAAACCCACAGCAGTCACCAACTCCAGTGTGTGCAGACACGACCGTGTAAACAAGCGCGTGCACACAAACCCTCCCACACACGCAAACATGGGCTAGCATGTGCTGATGGGAGTACACACTAAAAACAGTATAAACCTGACTGCACATACATATAGATAAAACAAAGACACATACAAAAACTCCAGCAAACAGACGCACACCTAATGGAGGTCAACATCGCCCTCCCTTCCACACGCAGAGAACATTAATGCTAAAGACACAGCTCTGCCCTCTGCGGTCTGCCAATCATCATGTCACGCACGCACACAGAAAGTGACCCCGCGCTGGCTGCTGCCGTGACGACGATACCACCGCCATATTAAAGCAGACCTCCGGTATGAGCCAGACAATCTAACGCTACCGATCTCCGCTCGCTACCCTCAGTACAGAGAAAAAAATCCTCTCCCAGGTAACACCAGAGAGACTGACCAGAGGACCTCAGGGCAGTCAGAACACAGAGCCCACATCAACGCTGAGACTTTGCTGTGTTTGTGTTTAGTGTCACTTGTATACAGGCCGGTGCACCACATTGGCATTTTGGTTAAACATGCACTGTCCAAGCAGTGAACCCCTGTCGGATGGGTTAATCAGCTTTACTTCTAAAAGGATTTATCGAGCAAATGCACTAAGAGGGGGGCTGACAAAATGGGCCTCTTGGTAATGTTTTTGGGCACACGCTTGTGTGAACACGGAAATACACTGCCACACACAGACGGCGACCGTTACAGCCAAGCAAACAGACAGCCTCACGCTCAACCCCATGCACAGACAGACAGGCACACACAGTCTCACACACACACACACACACACACAAAATTACACTCACAGACAGAGCCACACACCAAGACACAGAGATAAATACAAGAACAAGTAAACACACACACAAACACACACACGCACAGCAGAAAAGTAGTAGGGACAGAAATGTCAGAAAAAGGAGAAATTAAAAAAAAAGTGCACAGAAGTTTCCAGAAAACAGGTGTGGCAGCCGGGCGTATAAACCAAAATAATGGGACGTGAAACTTGTGACCCTGGATTGTTGGTGTAATTTGGATTTGGGACCGGCCGAGGGGATAAAAAACCTCCAAACGTACAAAAGCGGCGATAAATAAGGACTAGGAGACATGTCTGTGAGAAAGGGGGAGAGAGAGAGAAAGAGAGAGATTTAGTAGAAAGAGAAGGAGGAGGGAGAGATTGAGCACGCTACCAAGAAAAGGTAGATTGCAGTTGACCTTGAGAAGGCAAGAGCTAACAGAGGAGGGCAGAAAGAGATGGAGGGAGGGAGGGGAGGAGAGGAGAGTGAGAGAGGGAGGGAGGGAGGAATATTTGTGCAAAGTCACACCTGATATAAACCTGACACAGTTAGCGAAAGCTGGGGTGCCGTTGTGAAAAGGGCGCACAGATTTGTATCTCCCAGGCAGAGCGCGTGACGGGAGCGTCTCTTTATCAGCCTCTTTATCGTGCCGCGGACTCGGGAAGCTGCAGCCGCCGGACTGATTGCAGCCCTGCTGATGTTTGATTGCGGGCGGGGGCTCCTGCATAATTTCAGAATTACCGCCAATTACTTTCCGCTTCACGTTCAGAAGCTCCGGGCCGCGCCGAGGGTGCCAGACGCTGCCGCTGCCACCGCATCGCTCGGCGAGCAACCGGCCGGCCGTTTTCTGCCACGGCGAACAGCTGGGCCATCCTCCGCTCGCACCATACACACACACACACACACACAAACACACACACACACAGGTGGCCCACTCAACCAGTGAAACACTGCGCTGTAAATACCCTCAGAAACAGATCAATAACACTGTTGCACTGCAGTTTCCCCGAGATGTTATAAGAACGACATATTTTTATTGTGATTGTACAAAAGGGAAAGTGTCATTTTAGTGGGACTCTGGAAACGAGCCGATCGCGCCAAACATCGCCCGGCAAAGATTTATATGCTCGTAACGTAACGAGAGAAAGCGGATATTGACTATAAAATAAAAATTTGCAAGATGTGGCTAATCACGATGCACTGCGCCACACGGTCACCTCCGGAGATTTACCGAGGGCGGGAGAGGCTGATTGTGATGCGAGCAGGGGCGGGTTCTGTGCGGATCAGGGAGGGCGAGTTATTGGATGCCTGTTGTCCTCACCTGGTGGGAGGACAGAGAGAGACCGTGAGAGATAGAGAGGGGTCACGTGTGTATGTCAGAGTGGGACTGTATTATGTAAATCTGATGTAGGAAAGTGAAAGGTGGATAAAATGAGAATGGGACAGAGACACATGTGCGATGATGTCATCATTTCTGTCTCTGTGTCACTGTGTGCTCCTGATTGGTAGCGGGACTCTGGTCCTGCTGATAGAGGGGAGGCTGGGTTTATGGGCCGAGGCCGACAAAGACGCTGTGCTGGGGGGGGGAGGAAATCAGTGTGCTCTGTCTGAGAGAGGCAGCTGCAGTAGCTGTGTGTGAGACAGGGTGAGAGCAGGACACACTCACATGAACACACACTTACACAGGCATACACTTACACACAGACACACACACACACACTTCCGTAAGGAAAGCCACACGAACAGGGGATACACACTTACATACGGGAGATGCACACTTGCACACGGGCACATTGAGATGCACACGAGCACACACATGAATGCACACACTCACTCACACGCATTACGCAGATATTTGGAGATACACGTAAACACACAGGGACAAACATTTGCGCGTGGGCACAATCACATACACGCATACGAACAAACGTACACACGTACGTATTGATACAAACACAAACAAGCACACACACACACACAGACATTCACATGCACACACACCCACACACACATGCATATGCACAAATATACACAGGCACACAGAGATCCACACAAACACACACACACACAGACACGTGCACACACATACAGGCAGAAACACACACATACAGTACTGTGCAAAAGGCACATTTAAAGCAATTTCTTAGGGCAAATGTGCTTGCAAAAATTATGAAATTAAAAGTTTCCAATAACTGAGTATTAAACAGAGCTGTAGACCGTTAAAAACTAAATCAGATCAATATTTGGTGTAACTAACTACCCTTCGCCAAAAAATTTGGGACACTGTCCTGTTGTGCTATAGTTTTACAAGATGATAGGCTTGCTTTGTCACCGTTCTTCTGCAGACTGACTGTCTCACTTGTGTCTGTCCCTCCAAGAAAGTACAAACAGCCATGATGATGCTGACATCAAAGCTCTGTCAAGACTATAATATCTGTATCGACTGTTTTTAATGGAATACAAACATTTATTTTTTTAACTTTTCTTTAAATTAGCATTTGGAATTTCTAATTTACTTTCCATCTTCAGGAACTCTAATATGGAAACAAAAAGTAAACATCTACTACAGATTTGAATTTTAAAAAGTGCAGGGTGCCTAAAACTTCTGCACAGTACTGTATGTAGAGACACAAAGATACGCACATGCAAATACACACATATGCAGTGAGAAACACCGAGGCGCACTCACTTGAACACACACACTCGTTAAGCTCCTACAAAAGAGCAGACTATTAACTGCACACAATCACAAGTACAAGTAATTTCCTGTCCAATTTCATTACATTGCCCTTTTTACAGAAACGCAGACACTTCACAAAGAAGCAGAAGGGGAGATAACTTGGCAAACACCCCAAAACGGAAAATGATGTTAAAAAAAAAAAAAACAGTGACTAAAATACTTCCCGAAGCACAGATTTTCCCCACGCGCACCGCCCTACAATCACCAACACACAATCACCTGTGGACACACACACACACACACACACACACACGATCAAACCAAACCAAAAGCCTGTAAAATTTCCTCATGAATAAATAAATCTCCAACTCAAGCACTTACTCTCAGAATACAGAAGCATAAATAGCAGTTTTTTTTCCTACAGTGAGACTGTCAATTCCCCTTTAGAATACACATTAGATTAGCAGTTCAGGCCACTTGAGCAACACATATCTCATGAAAACGCTCATTCACAGGGGGACAGGGAGTCATCCACACACCCAGTTCACATCTGGGACAAGAGTTTCCACCCTCCATCTCCATCAGCCTGAACACACAAACAAGGCCTTCTGAGGGCAACAGGCAAGTGCATCTAATAGCGCGTGTTCACGTGTTTAAACAGGAGGACTTCCTGTTCATTTAAAACACAAAAATGGGTTGAACTGAAAAGGTTAGCAGATGGGAGGGTCGGGCGAGTTTACCGACGAAGACGCGAAACGAGTTGAGCGCGCAGCAAACGGCGGCTCTTATTTAGCGATTACTCAATTGAGGTCACAATCGCAGCGCAAACACAAGCGCACTCAGCTGGGAGTGACACGCGCAACGCTCCATCCCGGGCAGTGAATAATTCATCCGGTCGTTAGAGAGAGCCCCTCTTTTTATTCCATTATTGATAAGCAGCAATATCCACGAGCCATGCACCTAACCTGAGACTGAGCGCGAGTGGGGGGAGGACCGAGGAGACGGAGGGAATGAAATAAAGATAAGGAGGGAGAGACGCGGCGGAAGTGGAGGGCTGGGGGTTTGAGAGTTTTGCGCAAGCACGCAAACAGAACGAAACCTTAGCGAAAGAACACATTTAGACCTCTCCCTCCATCGCCGCACGTTCCGTCTCAGGGGAGATGTCAAGATTTTACACGATATTTTTGAGGTTTCAGAAGTTTACACAGACTTTGTCAAAGCTGTCACAGCACCCAAAAGGCATATAAAAATAAAATATACACTCGAGGAATATCCCTCGCCTGGCTTAAACGGAGAAATCTCAGTCGAGATAATGAGTAGCTGTCAGGTAGGCTTTTCGCGCGAGCCGAGAGATTTAAACGTCAGTTAAAGACGCCTTGTTGGCATTTGCTCTTTTCAGGTTTCGCATCACAGGAAAGATGTGAAGTTTTGAGTCACTGCCTATGTTTAAGAGAGAATATTTCGAGCGCTAACCTTTACAGTTTGCTGCATTAGACGGGGTAGCTTGACAACAGCGGATGAAACGGCTTTTGGTTTGATCAAAGTCTGCTAGATCGTGGATCGCCATTATTTAATCGCGCTCGGTCTTTTTCCCCTGCCTTCAACCATTGTTGCCTGGTCGTCGTCATGGCAGTTGCCTGTCATTCTCAGCCAATGCTACATTCCCACTAATGAAGAGTAAACCTGGCCCCGCCCCAGGTGTGAAGTCACTCACGGCAGGAGGACTAACACTACAAGTGTATCCACACAGCCACAGTTTCACAGCAGCCTTTTCAGACCCAAACCAGAGCAGGCAAAGCAAGTCTGGTATAACTCCACACAATCCAGCACCATGCCCCAAAACTACATCTCCAAATCCACCCAGGATATTCTGCCATCATCAAATGATCACCAAACACCAAAAGGGACGACGAAGCACAAAAATAAAGGGATCACCAGGTCCAAGCAGAAAATCTGTGGAGTGATCTTCCCTGAGACCTGAGTCTGCATCCCAATCAGTTCCAGACAGCAGAAAGTTCTCAAAAGCGTGCAAATGCCTGCCACGGAACAAAGGAATGAAACGCTGAGAAATGACTGAGCCTACCACGGACAGAAACTGTAAACGCATACATCGTGTGAGAGCACCAGTCTGTGTTTGTGCCATTCCTCCTTCTGTACCTGGCAACAGCTCCATACAGCAGCAGAGGTACAGCTTCTGTGGAGGAAGCCAGTGTAATTTCTCACCAATATCAACCTTGCGAGATTTACGCAACGAGGCCTGTACATTTAACATCTAAAGATCTGCGTCTCTAGGAATCTGATATGTCGGGAAATTAGAATGCAGATATAACAATGAGCTCTTTAATGAGGAGAGCACAATCTGTGAGGTGCAGATAAACCAGCCTACTGCGTGGAGATATTGGGCATCAGTAACAAAAGGCTATGATATAGATTAGCTGCATTGTACCAGATGAGCAAGTGCAGAGCACAATGGCTTTTTCACTACTCCACCACACTTCTCTGATGCTCCCCATCACACTTTCACTACACAAGTTTCAATTCAATGAACACTCATCAACAGTAGGTGGTAAAGAAGAATTCAAACCCTGTCGTCAGATGTACAGCAACGAGGAACTGAAACTAACTGCTATAGCAGCGCAGCATTGCCCTTTGTATGCAAGCTCAATGCCCAGCTTGATAGAACAGGTATGGTAACTCTTTACTCATTGTATTCACTCTCAAGGAAATGAAGGCATCTATTATTTCAGCGTCACTGAATGGGAGACAGGAAACTGATATGCAAGACTAGTTGAATGAAAGGCGACACGAGAAATGGGGAAAAACCCAAACAATGAATCTTTATTTTTGGGTTGAAACGCAATGTACTCCCCCAACCCCCCCCCAAAAAAGAGGCTTTGAATACTTCAAAGGGCAGAATCCTTCTGGCAGAATGGTCAATTTCCATCTTCTCCAAAAATGCATCCAGTTAAGAACTTGCTCATCGACTTCTATAGCAGACTCCTTCTGCATCTGCCTTACTAATGGGGCCCATTTATCATGTTGCCTTTCGCTTCAAAGGCACCGTTTGGCGGAAAAATGAACGCTGTGACATATCGAGGCTGTGATCAACGTTACAGGAAAAGCAGCGATTTATCTGGCTGGGACTATATGGGCAGTCCATTAAAATTCCATAAGTGCCTTCGGGACACGTCTCAGATGCTCTGCATTCTCAAATGCTCATTTGATTAGAGTTAAAACGCAATGACACGTAAGGAAGTTATGAGGAACTCCGAGCCCGGGGTCTGAAAACGGCAGCCAGCTTTGAGGAGAGACGTGACATGTATGCGAATAGAATGTTCTGACTATAGCGAGCTAATGGTGATGTCACAATCGCAACTGATAAACGAAAATAATTGCGTTCTAGAACGGTCACATAGAATGTGGGCAAAACATTCCAAAAATCCTCCCCCTCAGTTATAGCGAGAGCTATCCCACTGAGGCCCATAGATCCAGAAACTTGAAGCTCTCAATAAACTAAAGGCCTAAAAAAAAAAAAAAAAAAAATTAATGTCCTTTTAAAGCATTAGATTTTTAACCACTGGCAAAAGCTCCCTTGGGCCTCTGAACAAATTAACAGTGACTTGAAAAAACAAACTAGCTTTGAATGGAACGCTCGAGAGCGATGGCACTTTGACTCCGCTCTCAGTCACTGTTTATTGACCCGACACAGAAAAGAAAAGTGCCTGCCTGACACTATTTATACCATGTATGGAGTTTTACTTCTCAGTAAAAGTCAGAGCAGAGCAAGGATGTTATGTGTGTGTGTGTGGGGGGTCCCATACCGCCAAAACAATCTGCAGGATATGAGGACGGCAAGTTGATGCATGTTTGGCTGAGTGAGAGCACTAGCATATGCAGCATTATCTGTGAGTCCTGAAATTAGACGGCTTGCTGTATTTCCCATTAAGGGATCTGGGGCGATTAAAGCACACTGGCTCTGAGGTGCAGGCAGCCGGCTCCTGTGATTACACACACATCTGCTTCACTGATCCTGGATTTCCAGGATCATAGCGCAATCCGTCAAAATCACGGGAGCCAGAGAAACCAATTACAGCGCATGGGGCCCCCCGCCTTCCTCCCCCCCCCCCCACCCCCCCATGCACCCACAGGCCTGAGCCTCCGCTACTGTATCACTGTGGAGAGAGAGAGAGAGAGAGAGAGAGAGAGAGAGAGAGAGAGAGAGAGACACCCCAGGCAGTGGAGAAACACCTGGCAGAGAGGAGGATTAACTCCACCTCCCACAGAGAAAGAGAGAGAGAGGGAGAGAGAGAAGAGAGAAGGGCGGGAGGGAGAGACAGAGGGAAGAAGGGAAGGAGAGAGAGGGGGAGAGAGGGAGGGAGAGGGAGCGAGAGAGGGACAGGGTAAAGAGCCCATGTGCTCACCTCCAGGGCCTCTCTAGCCGAGCCGGTCGAACAGGTCTGTGCTGATAAAAATGCACACAGGCAAACTCTGAACAAGTCACAGGAGGGAAACGTTAAAAACTGAACGCTGAGGAGCGAGCAGGTAAAGTTAGCACCTAAACACGACAAAATAACTCCTCAGTTCTGCCTTTCCTTCCATTTTCTACATCAGTGTTCATCTTCAAGCCACAGCTTAAACTTTAACCGGCATAAACCATTTTGGAGAGCAAGAATTAAACGCCAATCCCCAACAAAACATTAATTTGAAAAATGTGCACCTCTGACCTTGTTCAGTGGTGATTTATGACAAAGCAGAGTCCGGCCAAAAACCTAGATGCCAAGCTCAGGAGTGCACTTCTCCAATCAAACCCAATCCCTCGCATGTAATTTGCTCTGGTACAGGAAGGCAGCACTCGGTTACATGCTAATGAGCCGCAGGCCAGATCCCTCTTCGCCAGCGTAATTTGCCTATGTCGCGTATCGGAGGTTTTAAATTATGCCTGAGCGTTGGCCGACCGTGCGCAGAAATTCACAGATGTCACAACCTGCAGGAAATATAACAGGAGAGAGTCGAGATCCGCAGCAGCAGGTGTGACCCTTCACATCTGGACAGAGGATGGTCATGAGAGCAGACGAACCAGAATCTGCCGGAAGCTTTCCATGGGAAGGGCTGGAGAAACCTGTCCCTTTCCCCAGCAGCACTCATACAGGCAACACCTCAGCGCTCATTTTCCAGACCCCCCCACCACCACACCCCCACCGCACCACCCTTCTCACAACCATCTTCCTCCGTCATGACGAAAAGGGACCTTTCATCAATAATGGCCAACACTATCCTCCCCCCCACACACACACACCTCAAACAATCCCTGGCTGCACCATTGGCATGTATGGGACTGCGCTCGCTCAATAGTCCCTCCACAAGTGAACACATAAAGGCCTGACACTGTAAGGTCATCTGGGGCACATCCTCACGTCCTCCTCTGGAGCTCCATCATTGTAAAGACCTGCGCTGGCTCCACACCTTTGGGTTCCCTATCCGCACTGTGAATATCACCTTACAAAGGGCGTGTAAAGCTGACTTTCTCTATTGTGACATCCTGAGCATTTTCAGAATCAATACGAAGGACTAAAATAACGACAAAAAAAGGAGCAGCAACACTGGCGTGGGCTGGCAGCCCTTTCGACAGCCCTGTTGTGATTTTCTGGGTCGTTTGGCGGAGGCAGGGTTTCGCGGCGGGCAAAGCGCCTGCTCTCGCCGCAGCGGAGGCCGCAAGGCAGTGGCTCGTCTCTGATACGACTCTCCGGGAGCGGCCTCATCTTGGCCTCCCGTGTAGAGAGCAATCGAGCCGTATAACCCTCACAGTGGGAGCTGCGAAAACATTACGCAGGGAGATGCAAACTGAAGGCTCCCTCTCTCTCTCCCTCCCCCGATCTCTCTCTATCTCTATACCCACTCATTTCCTTTCTTCTCTCTCCCTCTCCCTCTAACCCACTTCTTTCCCCCATTCCTTCTGCCTAAATCCTTCCCTCCCTCAGGGGACCCCCCCCCCCGTTCCTTCCCTCTTTCTCACACCCACAAACACAGTTTCCCTCTCCATTTCTCATACAGGGACACCTCACCCCATTACTAAAGCCGGTCTGTTGTTACTGAATCTCAGCCCATTACCAAATCTCACCATTACTAAAGCTCATCCTGTGACTAAAGCTTGCCCGGTTACTATGGCACACACAGTTACTAAAGCTGCCCGTTGCCAAGACTTGACCAGTTACTGAAGTTTGCCTTGTTACTAAAGCTCTCGCCGTTACTCTGTTACTGCCTCTGTTATTAAATCTTTGCCCAGATAGTGAAGATACCAAAAATTCACACCAAAACTTGCCCCTGTTACTAAAGCTCCCTGTTACTGAAGCTCGCACTGTTAGTGAAGCTCTCCCTGTTACTGAAGCTCTCTGTTACTTAAATCTGCCCTGTTACTGAAGCTCTCCCTGTTACTAAAGCTCTCTCTGTTACTGAAGCTCGCTCTGTTACTAAAGCTCTCCCTGTTACTAAAGCTCTCCCTGTTACTAAAGCTCGCACTGTTGGTGAAGCTCTCCCTGTTACTGAAGCTCTCTGTTACTGAAGCTTGCACTGTTACTGAAGCTCTCCCTGTTACTGAAGCTCGCACTGTTGGTGAAGCTCTCCCTGTTACTAAAGCTCTCTGTTACTGAAGCTTGCACTGTTACTGAAGCTCTCCCTGTTACTAAAGCTCTCTCTGTTACTAAAGCTCGCCCTGTTACTGAAGCTCTCCCTGTTACTAAAGCTCTCCCTGTTACTAAAGCTCTCCCTGTTACTGAAGCTCGCACTGTTAGTGAAGCTCTCCCTGTTACTGAAGCTCGCACTGTTAGTGAAGCTCTCCCTGTTACTAAAGCTCTCTGTTACTGAAGCTCGCACTGTAACTGAAGCTCGCACTGTTAATGAAGTTCTCCCTGTTACTAAAGCTCTCTCTGTTACTGAAGCTCACCCTGTTACTGAAGCTCTCCCCATTACTTTGGCACACACTGTTACTAAAGCTGCCCCTGTTACTAAGACTCCTCCATTACTAAAGCTCTCTCTGTTACTAAAACTAATCCTGTTACTAAAACTCGCCCCATTACTAGAACTCAGCCAGTTACTAAAACTCACCCGGTTACTACAGCTCACCTACACCTCCTGGGCTGTGCAGGTCCACAGGAGGCCCCTTCACACCTGACCCCCACAGGCCTGGTGCTCAGGCCAATCCTGGCTGTCAGCCTGTCACCACCCATCACTCCCACTCCTGTGTTTCTCTTCTCCCCACTTCTCTGGGCTCCGTCACCCACCAGCTCTTCCCCCCAACTCCTGCCGCTGCCATCTCGTCTGCTCCACATCTCACCCCCGCCCCCATCGCCCTCGCTGTCACTTTAACTCCATCTGACAGATTCTCCCGGTCTCCACCTGCCCCCTAACCCCCCCCATCTCACAAACAGGAAGTCACGACCACCACCTCACTAACACGAACAACCTCTCCTCCACCACCCGGTAGGTAAACACGAGACTCCAGGTTATTAAAGCACTCTTCTGCACCATCACACCAATGACAGAACTCAAGAGCAAGAGGAAACTGTGACACAGCCAGGGCTCCTCTGCCACTTTCACATTAACAGGATTAAGTAATTAGCCACATGCGGTCGGGTTCGCGCCACACTTAGCATTTCGCCAGTCAATTATGATTAGCAGCGAAGGTTCATTGATGGCAATTCACAGTCATCAGGAGAAACTGCTGCCTTCATTCACTTCTCAAGTGAGGAGAGGCTCTCACTTCATTTCACTGCTGTCAGTCGCAGCCTCCCATCCCGGGCCAGACGGCGACGGTGCACCTCAAGGACAAACCCTAACAGCCGGCTCTGTGAGCCAAGTCGAAGGGGGAAAGCCCAAAATCTCCCGCCGTTTATCACAAACGTGATGCGCTTTCGCGGGAGAAACCCCAGCGCGACCGGCCCTGAGACGGCGCGGCAATTCTCGAGACTGAACTGACAGGAGATCGGTCTTTACCGGCCACCCAACTCCACCTGAGCTGACACTGCAACCCTACTGCCGCCACACTCCTGTCCCCACCTCCCTCTGCGTGTGAATAAATAAACACGAGGAGGGTAACGGCGGAAAAGTAGGACACTCCAACCGGCAGCCTTCCCTATTCACCGAGGCGGGGGGGGCGTGTAGAGGAAGCAGCTGGAGAGAAAAGAGGAAAGGAAAAGCAAGACCAAAGCAGAGGAAACAGGAAGGAAAGAGACTGAAATACAGTGAGAAGTTCCAGGTGGAGAGTCGGAAACAAGGGTAGAACACATCTACAGAGTCCACAAAGGACATCAATAATCTACTGCAGATAAAGCCTTTTAGTGTCAAAGCAATGAGGAGAGAGAGAGTGAGAGAGAGAGAGAGAATGAGGTAGAAAAATGAGAAAGCTCTTGTTGATTTAGAGTGAGGAGCAGTATCCGTCCCGCTCTCCCCAGGCAGTGTCTATTTAAATGTGCGTTTAGTCCCGGAGTGTTACAGCGCTAATGATGGCTAGCGTCAGAGCCGGTCTCTACCTCTGTCTTTCTGTCCTTCGCCTGCAGCTCTTTCCACTGTTTGCAGAGAGACGGGGTGGGGGAGGGTGTATAGAGCCACAAGCCCATCCCCCTCTCCTCCCCCCCGCCAGGGACTCAGCCACATTTAGTGATGAATTAATGAATCGCTGACAAAATATGCCGCAAATAAGCTAAGACCATTTCAGAAATTATACATCACAAATTTGCCGAAGCTGCCAGAGCAAAGAGAGGGGAGAGAGAGGGGGAATAAGGGAGGGAGAGAGAGGTGGGGGGGAACAGGAAATTAGGGAGCAAGTCAGAGGAGAGAGAAATCTAGAAACATGGAGGTTGAGGAAGAGGGGGAGAGGAGGAGTTAGAGGGGTGAGAATGAAGTGAGGGGAGAGTTAGAGCAGCTGAAAGAAAGAGAGAGAGAGATTGAGCAGCTGAAACACTAAAGCACAGGCGAGCAGGAGAGAGCACTTTGAACGGGCACCCGAAGCAAACAAGTGAGTTGCAGACAAGAGCCTGACCTATTAACGCACACGAGCAAACACGCTTCAGATGTGAAAGGCAGTTCACACACGCAGGGTCTGCAGAGTGCAGCTGAAAACACGCCCCTGCCTTCGCCCACACCCGAGTCCCCCGCCCCACAGAGAGGCAGATAGCCGCCTTTCATCTCCCGCTGCAATCACAGCCCCGAACATGAGCCTCGCTGTGGGTCAACCGTCCCCGCAGAGAGAGGGGGCACTACAGCACAAAGCCCTCTCTGTGCGGACAATGGCTCGGCTGCGACGCACTTCTCGCAGGTACAGAGCGCAGTTAGAGGTAGACTCGGAGGGCCAAAGCACCGCCGGCAGCACAATGGAGACTCTGTGCGCTTCGGGGAAAAACGAGGCGACATCGTCCTCGGCGAGGGGTGCGGAGAGGGAGGGGTGTGAGGAGAGATACGAGACTGTGACAGCAGGCTAAATCCAATCTCTGCAGGACAGGTCTGTCCTGATAAACACTGCATCTGTTTCTCTCTCTCTCTCTCGCTCTCCCTCTCTCACTGTCCCTCCCCAACTCTCCTGTAATCGCCATTTCATATCACCCAGCATGACCCCACAGGGCCCTGCAAAGCAGACAGAGTGTGGGGCCGGGGTGCGGGGTCTTACACACAACACACACACACACACACACACGCCCACGTACACCCGTGACAAGGAGAGCAGCATAAAAAAGCACAGAGAACGCAAGGAGAGTGAAAGAGATAGAAATCGAGAAAACGAGAGAATGTTGAGGTGACAGCACAGAGGAGGGGGTGGAGAGGTCTGAAGATGGAGGTCACATGATAACCGCGGAAACAGAAAACTGTGATAAAGAGAGACACGAGAGACAGAGATGGCTAGATAGAGATGGAAAGATGGAGAGCGGCATTCATAGATAATAAAAACAGCAGGGATCTACATTCCTGGCCGACTGGCTTTCATTTTTTACCTAAACATCAGCGGCCAATTCTGATCCACAAAACCTCTTCTGAGGAGAGCTAACAGTTTAAGAAACTTTAATTGCTCAATTAAGAGCTTAATTAAGTGCCATAGAACGGAAAGCAGCAGACCCTGCAGCTGGCCAGGACCAGGAGAGATGATCACGGAGATGGAGGAGTAAAGCCGCTTTCACACCGGACGCGAAACGAATAATTTCGCGCGACAGATTACATTCAAAGTCAATGCAAAGACGCGAATACACGCGTTTTCGTGTGTATTCGCGTCTTTGCATTGACTTTGAATGTAATCTGTCGCGCGAAAAATTCGTTTCGCGTCCGGTGTGAAAGCAGCTTAAGAGATGGGGACACTGTTGATGTCAATAGAGGAAATCAAGAGCAGCATCTGCGCATCAAACACTGGAGACCATCTTGTGATGGGATCACGCGAGTCTTTCTTCGAACCCTCCTACTTCTGGCACCCTTTGCTCGTACCGCACGCATCTAGTTCAAACTCGGTTGTAAACACAGCCACACGCCTGGAAAGTTTTGTGACTAAATCGCGCACCGTTGTAATGCTGTTGCTTTGACAAAATCCGTCCTCAGACAGACATTCATAGAAACACCTGGTAAAGTACTTATACCGATACTCTGGTTGTTCCTGAGAGAGTAGGCGTCTCCAGGACCATATTTTGCCGCGATGACAGACGTGCGTGCGCGCACACACACACACACACACACACACACACACACACACACACACACACACGATGAAAACAACACCAGCCCACGCTGTTGCAGGTGGCAGTAAGAAGAAACGAAAGGATGAACTCGAGAATTGATGTATTTTCATAACAGGGTCATATTTACAGGGCAGTCCATGCAGCATGTCAATAATCAGCGGCTCCGCATGGTGCATTAGACAACCAAACAATCGATAGGGCGTCAACAGATCAAACAGAGTCATACCCACACCGGGTGCATTTACTGCAATGGCTCTCATGTAAAGTCCAGAGATTCATGCGTGTATAATGGTCTTCAGTCAGACCAATTCTGACAAGCAGCTAATTAGCTATCTTAATTATGCACTTTTTATGATGGTGATCATAAAACATCTTAAAACACATTTTGCAATAGCTCTGCATGCGTGAAAGATCATGAGCTCCACTATGCTTACTGTAGTATACAGCAATCAATTAGCCTGCGCAGATCAGTTACAGAAATGTACACATTTTTTATTGGTAACACTGAAAATTTAGACAAATTAATGTGTCCAGTAAGGTTGGTGAATACATCCATTTCAATTCTTTCACGATTTTTCCCTTAAATGTTCTACAAAATGTAGGTTTAGCTTGTCATTATTTTCTTTGTCTTTAAATTAATTGTCATCAACCCAATACTGCCCATGTCTAATTTGAACATTTAAAATATTATTCTCTCCTTTTTGTAATTGAAATGTTGCACAGTGTGAATTAGACTTATTATTCACAGCATGCACTGCCATTTCTAACATAATGCTGCTTGAGAGTAAATATGGCCTCTAAACATGAAATGAGTAATTAAGCTTATTAAAATTCTGGGTTTGCAATTGCGGTTGGAACAAAAACCAGCATATGTGAGGTGGGGGTTAGTAATGGCAGACAGACACACACACAAACACACACACACACACACACACACCACCACCAGAGGTGCACTGGGGACAGCAGAGACGACATCCTGGAGGAGAAAGAGGGTGGGCGGCGATAAGGGGGAGGGAGAAATCAGAGGGGAAGGGAGGTAGAGAACAGTTTTGCTAAACGCTGGCCCACTGACCTCTGTAATTGTGTCGTCTTGCACCCCTGCCCATATATGGAGAAGGAATGTGCTGGAGACTGTGTTCACCAGTAGTGATTTAAATTCCCCTCACAGATAAATGTGCCAGGACACGGATGGACACACACAAACCATAAAACAACATGTATGGATCCATGAACACCGGCCTGCATGTGAGGTCACGTGGCACCACCCAGAGCATGCGCGCGCACACACACACACACACACACACACACACAAGATGATGTGAGCAGAGGCAACTATCCCGAGCAGCACTGATTCCCCAAGGATTCCAGAATGTTCTCATGCTGGGGAAGCAACATGAGCGCCGTGCCCCCAGTAATAAACAGGAGGGACGGACATCACACACTCAAGGGCGCTGAAATGCTGCTTTAAGGAAACAGAAAAAGGAGGAGATGGCATGGAAAAAGTGTGAAATCCCAACTATAAAAAGAAACAGGCAGACCTGCTATGTCCTCTCAACCAATCAAAATGGCCCAATGACATCACTCGGCATACCACTCAAGACCGTTTGCCCAATTATCCCTCTGAAGGATCAAATGGACATGTCTGATCGGGAGGATGACACCACATTGATTGCAGGCATCCTTAAGTCTTTCCAATGCAAGTTCCACATGGCAACTGTTTGGAATCTCTGCTAATGTGTAATTATGTGGGAGTGTTCAGACTTATGAGGCCATCATGCCCGGCTAGCACAGATATGACCCATCAGCCTGTGACAAGGATACGCCAAGACTGAAATTAACCCAGCTTCATTAGCAAACACTGTAATCGTTTTATAGGCGTGAGAACGCATATGACTGCGAACACACACACACACACACACACACACACACACACACACACACACACACACAACATACCACACACGCACACACACAGACAGATATACGCGCACACAAGCACGTTAACACACAAGAGGAACTAAGAATGGAGAAAATTTCTCTGGTACTTCCCACTAGTAGTTCATAGAATGCCAAGTTGACCCCTTCCTCCCTCAGAATAGATGTCAATGTACACTAGGTACACTGGACACCAAGGACTCAATATGGACCAGTACAGACTACAGAAAACACCAGCCAACCCAAAAAAAAAAAAAAAAAACCCAACATCTAGGCCCAGTATACAGAGCAGGAAATGGGAACTGCAGCATAGGCAGACGGGCAGAGGGGAATATCCAGACACTCCTCATTCGAGGAAATGAAGTTAGCCTGAATTGTCTGAGAGTGATGAAAACGCCAAGGCAATAAATCCAGAGCAATAATGCTGCTTTCAGAGTCAACAGGCGAAGAGAGACCTCAAATATAAGTCCTGGGGGAACTGCAAATCCATCCAAAAATCAAGTGATAACCCCAGCTATCCCTGTACATCTCAGCATACCAGTTTAACTATAACAAGTGTAATTTCATTCAGTTTGGCTGTAACTTTCTATAGAAGTCTACACTGAATTTTATGAAAGCATTGGATTGACAGCCTCTGGAGGCCGAGCCATTGGGTGCAATCTGTAGAGACATTAATGATGTCTCACGGATTCCGCAGGAATAAAGAAAACATAAGCTTCACCTCAGGGATGCATAAGGTTGCAGACCAAATCAAATCAAGCGTGAGCACTGACATTTACAAATCTTCCTGTCATTTTCACATCGGCGCCCTACAAACAAGTCCATCGAATAGGGTTTTTAAACTGCACAGCGAGCTGTCACTCGTGTTTATTTGTTTTGTAATCAGGACAAATAAAAAAAAGCAACTCACATTTTAAATAAGGGATAAGCCAGCAGTCGTGTTAGCCACACGTGGAGGATATATTTAGCTGGGGGTAAAGCAGGGATACATTGGTGGTATTTTACGCCTTTAAATCCATTATGCGATTTTTTCCCCCCTCTGGTCTTCCGAATTCTCTATTTCCCAGTCTGTCGCTCAGACAGTCGTAAACAGACCGGCCTTGAGCTGTTATCGAAATGCGCGGTGGTAGTGGTGGTGGGGGGTTGTTCAAACTCACCAATGACAAACGTCGCTCAAACAAAAGAAGTAGACAGGGGCTTGAGAAACGGCAGGGAATAAAAGGACGGAGAAAAGGGATCTTCTATTGCCGGGGCGGGTGGGTGGGTGAGACTGGGAGGGGGGATCGCAATATGACAGTCTCGTCTTTCCTACAGGCAATATTTACCCAAAGGTCTGAGGAACTGACCCCTGCTGACAAAACGCATGCGATTATAAAGAGCAAGATAATTTTGTAAAAAGCCGCGGAATAGCCATGGTATAATCAAATCAATTCTGGAATTTGTAACTGAAAAATGCAGAATATACAAATCACCAATTTTGTCTAAATTTTCTTCCTACTTCTCAGGCATCAAATCAAAGTTTCTTATCTGTACGTCAATTGGTAGGCGTAATTTTAGGCAACAGTTCCTCAACAACGCGATCAACCAAAAACTCTTCAAATAACCAAATCGTTAGCTACACAAATTGAGGGGTTTTTTTTCCACGGCGGTCATGCATGTAACCAAAAGTGGGTATTACCCATGTCTTGCAAATAGGCTAAATCAGACAAGCCATAAGCCGACAAGCAATAAAAAAAAAACTAACTTGATGAACAAACGTCGCTCCCAGGACGCGCACTGGCTAAAAAGTTGAATGTTCGACCCACTCCATTTCTGAATTGAATGATTTTAGTCCTATAGCCGTTTCAGACTCCACTGGATTCATAAATAAAATAAAAACACATTTGTCTCGTTTTTCCTGGTTTCCCCTTGAAAGGACAGCTGACGCACTGTAAAATGGGCCCAGGCACCTGAGGCTCACCAGATGAATAAATAAAGCACGAGTACTTTCCGTCTTTGTTCCATGAAGAGGATGTTATTAGATTTATGCCCAGTCTCCCAAGTATGTTTCTGTATTTTCACAATGAAAATAATAGAACCTCGCGCATCTATGTAGGACACGGATGACAATGAAACGAGTAATTTTTAAGTCTGAGTGAATTGCCAAGCCGTCAATTTCGTTCGGCGAATTTAACTGTCAAATGAACACACCCCTTCACACACCAATAGATACCGAACCAGCACGTTGTCAGGTGCAAAACAAGCGACTACTCGGGTTTCACAGCTGGTACTCGGAACTACAGCCATACACCTTTTCTGAATAATTAACCGGCTGAAAATGCAGCACTGCGTGGACTCCCAACTGAAGGGTAGTAATGACACCTTAGTGGACAGTTTGGTACTTGTATAGCCAACTTGCCAAGATTATTTCTTCACTCAGCCAGTTTTAATGCAATAATGAGGTGCACCCCATTAATTTCAGAGCTATACAACTGCTTAATCCTTAGGGAGCGAAATTAAACACGTCAAAACGTAAGACACAGTACACTTGTTTGGCCTTTAAAAGTATTTATCTAGCATCCCAGCAACGCATAAAACGCGCAACGTATCGACCGCAAAAGTAATAACCTTGTTGTCGTCCCATTTCACCTTATCATGCAGGCATTGACCACGTTGTCGCACTGAATAACCTACATTAAAATGCTGGATATGTAGGGCATCTGAGAACATAGAAAAACACGGGCAACACCCTGTTGCTCAGTGATCACGTTTATGCTCATATTTTCCCTTCGAAAGGACATAAGAAGGTAATATAATAAATAAAGTAATTGCGTGAAAGTAATGCAAGGACTTAGATGAGATAGTTGGCATTAAGAATACATGAATTTACAGACGAGGGCATATAAACCTTTTTTTAACGATCACACCTGCTGGCAACCAAGAAGAAGAAAAAAAAAACACCAGGAGGCCACACCTTGATTAACATGGCGCACCGAAACTCGGGACACAAGCGGGGAGGGGGGAAAGGGGTGTGTTGAGTGGAGGTGATCTAATCACAGGTAAAAACACACCTTTCGATATCTGAAAATTACACGAATACGTGTGGTCGTATTTTTATAGACGAAAGTTACACTGAAAATCAAAGAAAGACAGACATAGAGGACAAACCTTCTCGTGAAACAGCCGATTTTTTTTTTTTTTTACATTGCCTTTAACACAGCGTCTCAGTCAATGTCACGCAAAGGCTAGACTCGGGAATTCGGTGAGGAAAACAAAATATGAAATAAGAATACAAAGTGTGAAGAGGCAGGATACGGGGTACCATGCATAGGCTATCACACTTACCTTGGATAGTCAGGAATAGCGTCGTCAGAACCAGTACATAGTTCTTCACTGCATTACTGAAGCATTCGTTCACGTCCCTTGCCATGATTCAGATGTCCCTTTCAAAATTTCCGAGCAAATGTCACAAGGAGAGGACGTTGCAACTTAAACTATTTAGCAATCTCGGGTACTGAGCCGCCAGTCTTCTTTTAAAAATACTTTCTTGAGGACAGTCGCTTTTTTTCGCCCTTTTGTCTTCCTTTCTCGACAGATTAACAACCGCTTTTACAACTTCAAACATAAAAACCCTTCGCCAACCCGGCGCACGAAGGGTTCGTAGACCGCACAGGTGATCGCGCCTCTGAAGGCGGAAAGGTACCAGCACTATGCAGAGCACTTCAGTCCGACTGCTCTGTAGCTTTGCTCGAACAACTGTGACTGGATGGATGGCTAAGACGTCACGCATGCGTCATGGTTGCGCCGTCCAGTTGCGAAGTTCTGCAACTTTGAAACATTATCGCCTTCGTCTACAATTATATGCATTTACCTTTGATTTAGCCCACTGTTTTGGCGCGCAAATTTATTTTTGGACTTAATCAAATCATCAACATATTGATTGCTTTCAGCAAAGCCTGAAGTAGCCATACTGAAAAATAGTACATGCTATTCTGCCTCGCTTGCCAGAATATTGTACATGGTTCTGTTGCTCGTATATTATTCACAGTTTATGGCAGTCTGGTCGGCGCTTTCAAATGTGACTGAACATCTTATTAGGTTGTGGAAGTATTCTAAGAGTCCATATGTAGCCTAAAACATTCCATCCAACAACAAGGTGTTAAAGACGTGCAGTTCAGTAAAATGTTGTTATCGTTTACCAGGGGTAAGGCCTGAAATGACCCGATCATTGCAGAACGATTCGAACAAATTCATTGCTTAGCTGAAAGCAAATTAACGGCGTCATAAAAGGGAAATCACAACTCTGTAATTATAAAGCTCATAATTGAATAGCGACTTAGAAAAAATTCGGGACATTCTTGATATTTATTTATTTTCTTTTTTTAAGGACTCGGCTGTGTTGTCAGTCATTCTTACTTCTGTGAATGCGGTGAATGAAGAGATAATTATCTCTTAAGAGATAAGTGTTCATAGCAAATGAGATGGACACTTGTTTTTAGTAGCAGACTAATTCTTAGAATCAAAAGATTAAAATTAGAATGATGTACATATCTTTAATTTAATGTCAGGCTGTCTACTAGACTGAGTTTACTGATTACATATGGTGGTTTTCAATTTCACAGCATACGAATTAATTACTTTACTGCGCCATCTGTTGCCGACTTGGTGTAGCGATTCTTATAATTATGTCCAGCAGACAGCGCTGCAACCTTGGTTCCTTGGCCTTATAACGGCCAAGTCGGTCTGTAGGCCGAGAGGACACGATGGCTTGTGCGTTCTGTTCATGCCTTCGAAAATCCACCCTGAAACTTTCTGCCTACACCAAGCCATTAGAAACGCTATTTAATCTTCGCCGACTCTTTGAGTCTTTCCAAGAGTAAAAGACAGACATTTTGTTCAGCACTGGCATTTCAGCGCCGCAATAGTGCCCATATGTGTTAATCCTCGTAACCTTGTAACACTGTTCTCAAATTGCTTGCGCCCACCAGAGTCATTGTGCAAAGTGAGTGCTTGGATTCCGCCTCGAGTATTGCTCATTTGCGCAGCTGCAGCACCATCTCTCAGACCTTCCGCACAAATACTGACGAGTCCTCTTTGTTTCTGAATCCTTGAGGCCAGTTAGTTCACATTGCAGCACAAGGCTCCCACATTAAAACTAAAAAAAAAAAAAAAAAAAAAAAATACACCCATCCCACACACATCCATTCAACATGCATACAGAATCCCATTAAACACCTGCGGCTCAACGCAACGCCATCTGTGGCCCGATGCTCTTGGCCATGACAATGCATAGAATTCACTTGCATGCATTATATTAATTAAACAAGCGTGGTCGCTTTAATGGGATTATTTACCAAGTGGGTTGTGACACATACTGTGACATAATTCTCACCTCCAACTAAATACCATTCCCTTTCCTTGAAGGAGGCTTTTCTTTTCTGTCTTGATCTGAGTCCCAGTTTCTATTCTCCAAATGCTCAAACGATGTTGCTGCTCCCCTCAGCAGTCCACTCACCCTTTTTCCCTTTGCTGTCTCTATCTAGCCCCATTAGCGCAACAGTAATTTAGTGTTGATCTGGTGATAGCACTCAGAGGGGGCGATTAATAGGCCTACTGTTAGTTTTAATTAAAGACATTCAGGGTATGTAAAGGCATTGGAGCCCAGGGCATGAGATGTTCTATCTCGGTTTGTTTGAAATAAGGCACTTTTTCCTTGCTTTCACACAAGCATTTTGGCTCCTCTGTTCCTTTGCGATTTCATATCAGGACCCGTCTGGCTCATTTGCGCTCGTTGTCTGAACAGTTTCAGTCCACTGCACTGTGTTGTGGCATAATGCATGCAGGGTGTATGTGTGTGTGGGCTTGTATAGCTACCCTTGAGAGAATCAATGCTTGAGAAACCACATTTGCCGCAAGAGCATTGTCGGTCGTAAGGAAATTCTGTGTGGTCCTCACAGGGGATTGTGATTAATTGGTTCAAGTTAGGGTTACGGTGACAGTTCGGGTTCAGGTAAGATAAGGGTGGGGGTTAGGGTTAGACATACAGTACTGTGCAAAAGTCTTGGGTCCCCTGCATTTTTTAACGGTTAAATCTGGTTTGAGATGTTTAATTTTTGTTTTTCACATTACTGTTGCTGAGGATAAAAAGTAAATTTGAAATATCAAATGCCAATTTAAAAAATAGTTTTATTAATGAATGTTTGTATTTCAATAAAAACAGTCCTTACAGGTAATATAGCCTTGACAGAGCCCTGATGTCAACATCATCATGGCTGTCTGCATTTACTTGGAGGGATAGACCCAAGTGAGACAGTCAGTCTGCAGAAGAACGGTGGCAAGTTTTCCACTCTTCTTGGAACAAGCAAAAAGCCAATCATCTTATAAAACTGTAGCACTACAGGACAGTGTCCCAAATTTTTAGGCAAAGGGTAGTAAGATGAAATATTTATTTGATTTAGTTTTTAACAGTTTACAGCTCTGTATTGTACCTTTCTTGGTCATTAGAAACGTCTAATTTCATTATATTTGCAAGCATATTTGCCTGACGACATTGCTTAAAATGTGCCTAACACTTTTGCACAGTACTGTAATTTGGTTACCGTTAGGGATCGGGAAAGCCTGTAAGTCGACAAAATATTCTCAAAATTATAGCTGTACAAACTTGTGCCTGCGTGCGTGCGTGTGTGTGCTGAAGAAAGCTTCACCCCTTTGGCGGTCGTTGTGTTTTTAGCTATGGTATCTCTATCTGGGAATTTGACTCAGGCTGCTGTAGTTGCAACCTTCAACAAGGTGCTTAACTTAAATAGCCTCGGTAAACATCCAGCTGCACGCTCAGACACGGGCAGCGCATGAAAATGTGAGCCTTTTTAAAGCTCCCCCAGAGGGCTGGGGTTTATAACTGACTCTGAAGTGAGGAAAAGGTGAAGTTTGCTGTCATTATCTTTTAGTGACCTCTGTCTGTAACTCAAGTGTTTTTTCATCATTGAATTTTATGAAGCTGCCTCCCTACTTCAGGCCATAATGTCACAATTACCTCTTCTCTGTGTGTGAGTGTGTGTGTGCACGCGCGCATGTGTGTGTGTGGCCCCTTCTGTGTTTAAGTGTCCCAGTGTGTGATTATCAGGGCCCCGCACACAGTCTCTCACCAGAGTGGTGACAAGCTCTTCCTGACGCCTGTCACTTTCTGGTCCGCTCATATGCCACCAAGACAAGTGCTGTGCTCCTCTTGTCAGGGACCGGATATTAAAAAAGCCATAGTTGAGCCCCTGTTCTGTAAAATAGATGAGGTAGAGTGTGGTGGAGGGGCTGACTGAGACAAAAGAAAATGCATGTGGCAGTTAAGACCAGTTCACTGTCAGCGACTGCCTGAATTATAATGGAGCTTTCCTTTCTTCCTTGCACAGTGATCATCACACTGCTCTCCATCTCCGGAGCCAATTCAGCGGAAGGTACAGCTCATTTTATCCTAATAACCATTATTATGCTTTTTCAACAGAACTGCTGTATGGAAATTGAGTTGCGCTCCGTGCAACAGCAGCTTAACAGAAAAAAAAAAAACAGTACAAGGCAGAGGTCATTATGCAGTAAGACTGTTAGTATAGTGGCCTGCAGAATTTCTTGCCCTGTTGAACCCAGACATACACTACCGGTCAAAAGTTTTTGGACACCACAATTTTTCCCGTTTTTTAATGGAAAATTATGCAGTTAAATGTCTCATTGTACTCTGGAATGAAAGCATAGACATAATAGAACAAATTAACAATCGAAGTTAAAAAAAGAAATCAGAGAATCAATTTATAAACCAAAATATATTTTAAACTTTTGACTCAAAGTAGCCATCTTTGGCAGATATAACGGCCGAACACGTTCATGGCATTCTTTCTACAATGGAAATCAAATATTCTTCAGAAAGTTCTCCCCAACTCTGTTGCAGAAGTTCCCATAAATGTGTGGCACTTGTAGGTTACTTTGCTTTCACTCTTCTGTCCAGTTCATCCCACACCATCTCGATGGGGTTTAAGTCTGGAGACTGTGCTGGCCACTCCGTGTTTTCAAGCTTACCATCTTGTTCTTTTTTCCTAAGGTAGTTCTGGCAGAACCTGGACTTATGTTTTGGGTCATTATCTTGCTGTAGGATGAACCCCTGACCAACTAGGCACATACCAGAGGGTACTGCATGGCGCTGCAGAATGCTGTGGTAGCCGGTTTGGTTCAGGGTGCCTTTCACTCTGTAAGTCACTGACCCTGGATCCAGCAAAACAGCCCCAGACCATCACGCTTCCTCCTCCAAGTTTGACAGTTGATGTCACACACTGAGGAACCATCCTTTCACCTACTCAACGGCGTACAAAAAACCTGGGTAACCTTACCTTTTGTTTAAAACTTCTGACAGTTCACCACTTACCTTTGAACCATTTCAAGCTATTCGTTGGACTGGAACTGCATAATTTTCAATAAAAAACTGGAAAAATTGGGGTGTCCTAAAACTTTTGACCGGTAGTGTATCTAATTAGCTAATATACTATGATAAATCAGGTTTGATTTACTAAAAATAAAA
Source organism: Gymnothorax javanicus (assembly GCA_029692085.1). Lineage (NCBI taxonomy): Eukaryota > Metazoa > Chordata > Actinopteri > Anguilliformes > Muraenidae > Gymnothorax > Gymnothorax javanicus. The sequence goes on from CM056193.1 coordinate 44,795,153, forward strand.
GTATACTTTCATGGTTTTAAGTCAAAAGGGTACTTTGAGCTATGATTACCATGATGCTATTCTGCTAATATTTCAGCAAAAATTACTTACCCTGTCTTACCCAGTTTTGTTTTGGCCTATTCTATGCTCTAGTTTAGTAAAGGTCTGTCAATTTGAGTAAACGTGTATGAGAAGGTTTTGGACCTGAACACAGACTCAAATTCATTTGTAATCCTCATAAGAAAGCCAGCATCCTTTGTTGGATTATTTTGGGACAAAATTTCAACTTTTTAGTTGAACACAATTCTATATATTGATAAAAGTTTTCTGGACTCTTATCAGAAGACTGGGATGACATTGTGGTGACCAAGGTGGACATGCCAGTCAACTTGTCTTGCTCTGCCTGGCCACTCCAGGGCTCTGTGGAGCTGGAGTGGCTGTGGAAGCCTGTAGGTCAGGATACCTGGAGCCTCGTCCTCTCAGCCAATCAAAGGCAGGAATTCAGAGGTGGGGCTTCAAAAGCAGACATGCATTTGGCAGATGCACACTTTCAAAGGTTGGGAGACTTCTCGCTCTATTTCAAGGCACGAGCCAACGATGCTGGCCTCTACTCCTGCTTAACCGACCTGGGAGAGACGAGGAAGAGCAAGAGGGTCACACTGTTGGCCATCCTCACAGGTAACCTGTCTCCTCTCTCATTGTCCCTGTCACTCACACTGTCACTTCGCCTTTATCTCAAACTCTGCCTTTGACTGTCAGGTTCTCCACAATCAGTGGGTGCCATCTTCATCATTCCCTAGTGTCTCCTTGCTTTTTTTTTTTTTTCCACTTCTGCATTCAGCTTGGAGAAATGTCACTCCTGTCACTTTTGTTTTCAACCTCTAGCCCACTGGCATAGGCTGGCATCAACAGCTTCACAGCCTAATCAAACTTAATCCTTGGAGATCCTTGTGTATACAGTTTTTTTACAACCTGAGTGACAATCCCAAAATTTTAAAACGCTGCTATGTTTTCATAATTTGGAGATTTCATGTGGGATTAAATTAAATTCTGTCAAAAATAGCTATGCATGCCATGAAAAATAAATCTTATGCGGACATATATCACATGTTTGTCTACGTTTTAAGCAAAGAAAATGTTTAAATATGCATACAAAATCATTAGAAGAGTTAAATGATCTATAATGGATCAAAGCAAAGACTGAGGTCAATTAATTAGCTTCTAGTTGGTGAAAGTGTGGACACCTGGGGCCTCATTTATAAAAACTTCCGGAGCGTCATAAAAAAAGATTAAACCATAAAAAGCAAGCTTAGGAAACGTAGTGCAATATGATGACTGCATAAAAAAGCTGCAAATGATGCATACTTAACAAAAGCCCGAGGTGTGAAACCAGGCGTACGCACACCGGTGTGTAATTTAGCTTTGTTTCAGTCTTTTGAAAGCGTGCACTGGTGGAAGAGCTCTGGTGGCCTCATCAGTGGAGTGACCAACAAGAGAAAATATTTTCACAGTGAGAATATGTTGCTGCAGCCATAAATTTGCCCGGTTCACCTTGTTGTACCGTCACCAAAATAGTCTAACCAAAGATAAGGAACTTTCGTTGACAATCTGCATTGTAAGTTCCGCTGAAACATCGTCTCCTGTCAGAAAGCAGAACACGGGAGCCAAACGCAAGAGTCCAGTACGGTGTCTATAATAAGCATGAGGAGGAAGTTTTAATGCACAGGCGATGATGGTGGTCAGGAGACAGTCCAACGCGTGGCAGTGGTGAACAGGAACGCAGAGGGGTCGGGCTTTGGTGTAGTAAGCAGGCAGGTCGAACGTTTGGAGCCGTGGTTTCAAGCCAAATGGATCCAGGCACACTGGGCAGAGGCACACTCGGACAAGGACAAAGGGGATACTGGGGCAGTCAGGATTTTCCAGGATCGAACGCAGTGGGGAATAGAATCCCCAATGAATATTTTTAGAGCAAGAATGAAACACCAAAAAAGGAAAGCTTACAATCTAGCAAAGGGAATGCAAAAATCAGGAACTTAAATACACAAAGATAGCAATTAATGTAGTGGACATAGGTGTGCAAAGCTCAGGGAGGAAACGCAAGGGGAGGGGCGAAGAACAAGACTATAATTGAATAATAAGAAACAATTCACAAAACAAAAGCAAGACTGGTACAGACTGCAAGACTGCAGCAAACACTAATCAACAAAACATTCAGGACGTAACAGTTTCCAATGCACCACGTACCCTGGACTTTGATGGCTGGAATGTCATTGAGAGGGTTAGGGTTTCGTTTTGTAAGCACAATAGTCCCATATTATATATTTTGCCTGATCTTCCTAATAGTCATCAACATCAATTATATAACATCGATTTTCACTGAATGTTTAGGCATTTACTTTTAACTCACAGCCTAAATAGAGGATTGGTAATGTGCTGTGTTGGCTTCGCGAAAGTTTGAGCAATTATGAAATAAAACACATTCTTTGAAAAATCCAAAGCACTGGTTACGTGAGTCTGTAGAGAAAGAACTAATATAGACAGTTAATTTCAAGGTGCAGAGGCCCAAGGAACTGTACGATCCCCATAACAATTTTTATAGCAATTTATTTTAAAAGAAAAAGCCTTGAATTAATTTTCAGCACAGGGAAAAGGAAGAGCAATGTCTAAATGAAAGAGGTGGCAATACAGACCTGAAAAAACTTGAATCGTGGCAAATATTTATTTTCATTTATTTATTAAGCTTTATGGATACAACAATGAATTTAAACATAACATAAAGTACACAATTAAAAACATGGAAACAAAAATCGACACAATATAAAATAAATTCAGGTTCAATACAGACAGTTGTATCCAAGGGGTAACTACAAAGGATAAAACCTGTATCAGTGGCTCCCAAAATTATGAAATCACAATGCATAAAATCCTATAAAAGTCACATTTAGGCGGGCCTACATCTTGAGCAGTGACAATAAGTAACCAAGTTACAAGAATGGGTCAGATCAACAGAATCAACTCTTAATTAGTACATTTCAAATACCTGATTTTTAAAAGACTTCAAGGAGAAGATGGCCCTAACAGGCCTTGGAATACCATTCCATAGCCTGCAAGCCCTATTAACCCATTTAAACCGGGACAGCATGTGTGCATTTTAAGAACGTGTCATTGCCGACACAGATATGCGCGTAATTTTGAAAGTACCGTAATTACTGTAAGTTTTGCGCAAAAAAATTCCAACTGTTCCTGAAAGCTGAGAAGCTGTGCTTCAGCCCAAATACAGGTTACTATGGTAAACATGGCAGCATGATTCTCTGCTGGGATTTTTGCATTAGGCCTTAAAGGGTTAAAATAACTAGCACCATACTGCTCCATACAAAAAAACAAGCCTTTAAATTTGAGTGGATCATCACCTCGGACTACTGGACTTTAGAAGGTTTTCAGGTCTAAATCAAATTTTCTATGCAAACAATTGTGAAAAAATGACAAATCAGCCATTTCTCTCCTAAATGAAAGAGGAAGTGAATTTAGCTTATTTAACCTTTCAACATAAGTTTGACCTGAGCCAAGGATGTGGCGCGTGACACGTCTCTGAACTTTTTCCAATGACTCTTTCAGTATGTGTGTCCCACACTGTCGAGCAATATTCTAATTTACTCCGTACCAATGCTTTATAAAGGGTAGCATACACATCCGGGGTTGCCCTTCCGCCACAAACTCTTCGTATGGCTCCCCATGCTTGATTAGCATTATTAGTGATTGTATCAACATGCTTGCCCCATGACAAAGATGGATCGAAAATGACACCGAGATCCTTCACACTGTCTACCTTACGGAAGACCCTTCCATCCATATTGTAATAAAAGCAAGAAGGGCTATGCTTCCTACTAACTTGCATAAATTCACACTCAAATAGTTTCTCAATGTCCTCTTGTAACCTTAAATTATCATTGTGACTTGAAATTACTCTATAAATCTTACTGTCGTCAGCAAACAAATCTATAAATGTATTCTTATCAATAACAGAGGGTAAATCATTTATAAACAATACAAATAATAAAGGACCAAGAATAGACCCTTGCGGTACGCCGGATGTGACATCACAAACGGACGACTCAGTCCCCTCGACAACAACCCTTTGTTTCCTTTTAGAAAGACAGGAGGTAAGCCACTGTAAGAGGTAACCTCCCATCCCAAAAGATTGGAGCTTGTAAAGAGTTAGGTCATGGGACACTATGTCGAATGCTTTACTAAAATCCAAATAAACCACGTCGACTTGACCCCCCGAGTCCAAGACTTGACTCGGACAATGCTGAGTTTGAGTCAACTGCGTGGCCATCGAGCGTTTGTTCATGAAACCATGCTGGCATGAGGAGATCAAAGGACATAGAACAGGAAAGATTTTATTATAGACGCAGCACTCCATGACCTTTGACACAATTGATAATAAAGACACTGGCCGATAGTTAGCAACACTCTGCTTATCTCCCTTCTTAAATACAGGGACCACATTAACTAATTTCCAATCAACTGGTAACTTACCTAATTGCAAGGAAATATTAAATAGGAGCGATAATGAAAAACGAAGCTCTTCAGAACAAGGCTTCAATACACGAGGTGATATTCCATCAGGGCCGCAGGCCTTGACTAATCCAATCCTTTTAATTGCGAAACAAACATCATCAGGTAGAATATTAAAGTATTCCAATTCATGATTTACATAACGAGGAATGTCTGGAAAGATAGGAGTTTCAACTTTAGAAAAGTTAGAGGAGAAATACTTATTAAAGGCGTCAGCCTTTGACCAGCAGTCATCAAAATAGTTATTATCAACAAAGACATTCTTAGGTAATGACTTGCACTTTGTTTTGGATTTAAAGAAATTCCAAAACTGTTTTGGGTTTTTATTCACAACACTTCCAAGCCCATTAACAGACATACTATATATTTATCACGTGTCAACTTCCGTAACTGATTTCTTAACAAACGATATTTATGCCGGTTTGAGACTGTATTTCTGGACTTAAAATTTCGGCGAGCAGAGTGAACTTTGTTTGAAAGGCGTTTAACCTCTCCATCAATCCATCAAGGTCGACAATGATCACTGATGGTCTTGGTGGGGATCACCTATTCTGGCCCTCATATAATATGGCTAACCACTCTGACCACATCAAATCAATGCCAAGTGAATCTTTCGGGGCCTGTGAATGACGCAAAACAAAATCCGATACAGGTCCTAGTGAGTCTATAAGAAACAACTTCAAGCTATCAAAATCAGCCTTGGCATAGTCATGCATACATGCCAACTCTCCCGCTTTTGGCGGTAGACTACCGCTTTTGGGGCGTTTTTTTTAGAATGAAATGCCCCGAAAGCGGTAGTCTACCGCCAAAAGCGGTAGAGTTGGCATGTATGGTCATGAACAATGCGTGGTACACCAGTTTGCCGCAGAATATTAACCCTCATACTACAAACAACTGGTAAATGATCAGAATCAAAATGATCAAGCCATATTTCTATGTTAAACATCTTTTCAGGTTGGTTAGTAAGAATGAGATCAAGAGTGTTCCCACTAACGTGTACCACCCCAAACAAGTTGTGAAGATTAAAATCATTTACGAGATCACAAAACTCATTGGCAACACGATTACTACAGCCCTGTCTGCTACAACAAAGATCCCAATCAATATTGGGTACATTAAAATCACCCACTAATCACATTCTATTATAAATTTTATCACACTTTGTCAAGATATCCCTGAGCACACCAAAAAACTCTATCTGAGGCGTAACACTATCAGGGGCGTTGTAGCATGTTAGAACAATCATTTTCTCACCAATATTTGGATGAATTTCACAAGCAAGAGTTTCAAAATCATCATGCTCTAAATCCTTTCTCCTTACTGACTGAATAGCTGAATTACACGCGAACAATAGTCCTCCACCTCGTCGGTGTTCCCTATCTTTACAATACACAGTAAACGACTCGGGAAGAATTTCACTATCACCAATATCATTTGTCAACCACGTTTCAGAAACTGCTACGAAATCAAAGAAATTACACAAAACCAATTGCTGAAACTCTGCCAACTTATTTTTGGCAAATGTGACACATTTGAGGCTCCTTGAATTTAACACAAGTAAAGAATGATCTTTCACTAAACAAGGAGGATGTGATAATTTAGCACCTAATAAACAAGAACCAATTGGTAAGTTCAAGGGAGCTACTACGTCAAAGTTTGCCCGCAGCTGTGAACCGGAAGTGGTAACCCACAGGTGTTTTGGCTGCACTGCTTGGCATAGTCATTGTATGTGAGGTCCATTGTGAATAAAATGTTCCTGGCTAGCTTCCGTGTGCCAAGCGGAGTAGGATGAATTCCATCTCTTTTATAGAAAGCTGCACGCTCCCAAAACCGGTTAAAATTGAGTAAAATATGAGTAAAGTTGCCTACCTCTGACTTTTAAAAATATGGCTAACTGTAACATTGACATAAGTTTGTTGACAGTATTGTGCAAAGGATCATTTAAGGTGTTTCTAAAGGCAATTTTGGAGTAGCCCCCTAGAATTTGATTGTGGAGCACGTATAGAGTACTTCTGGTATAAAAAAATAGGGATTATTATATTTTTGCACATAGTCAATTTGTGTAACTGATAACACTGCTCTACAGCAGTGCACCAGTTTGGAACTTATAACTTTGGTTATATATCCAGCTCTCAAACCACTACACTGACAAAAGGGTACAGTGTAGTCATGTACCTCATAAATTTTTATATGAGTTCTTTGTAGCGTGCTGTTATTTCCTATTTATTCAAGCTAAAAATTTCCCTTGAAGCAAGACAAAATCAAATTTCATTTTCTAACTAGGAATGAGATGAGATGATAATGTATTTTATTCTTTATATGAGCCATGGTAGCTCCATATTCATTATTTTGCCACCTTGTTGTAGAATGTGTGGAGTGTAAATTTTCTGTCATTTTCTTATTTTTATTACTCTGTCCAACAAAAAGCATGGGAGAGGGGTATTGTTTTCAGTAGCATTTGTTTGTTTATTTGTATGCATATTTGTGTACCACAAAAGTGGTTTGGTCTAATGAATTGAAAATTTCAGGATAAGTATGCAAGGGTTCAAGGAAAACCTGATTAAATTTTAAGTAACACGGTCAAGTTTAAGGTCAAGGTCACCAAAACACTGCTAATCTTGGCAATACTATGCTTTCATGTTCACACATACAGTTGGCTCTATAATTATCGCCCCCCCTGACTGGAAATGCTATAAAATAATAGAAAAATAAATACTACGATTGCATATAAATATATTACTGTAAATAAAATCTACCAAATGAAGAACAGCAATGATTTACAACTTACTTTAGATCATCCAAGTCTTAAGGAACTGTATTGTGTTATGACTTTACATCACTTCCTGTTTCTCTTGGGGTTAAAAATGAGGTAGGCTAATACGAATGCAAAATCCATTTGTTGTCCTGCACCAGGAGGAACTTTAAGAAAATGGCAGTTCAAAACAGACAGATGGTCATAGCGTTTTTCATAATTAAAATGTAAATCTGCAACCCCATTTTCAAAAAAGTTTGGACATTGTGTCAAATGTAAATAGAAAACAGAATGCAATGATTTGCAAATCATTTAAACCTTAAATTTGATTGAAATAGTTCAAAGACAACATATTGCATGTTTAAACCAAGAAACTTTATTGTATTTATCATGGAGGAATAAAACCCTGAATTCTTTGCAATTTTATGTTGAGAAACGTTATTCAGAAATTTTCGAACTATTTGCCCATGCAGGCACTCACACAGTGGTGAGGGTCTCACTGTCTTTACTTCGAAAGACTTTTTATGATCAATTATGTTACTGACCTGTTGCCAGTTAACCAAATTAGCAGTAAGATGTTACACCAGGTGTAAATTATTTCACATTATACAACTTTTCTAGTCTATTGTTGCCACTATCCCAACTTTTTTGAAACGTGTTGCTGCCATCAGATTCAAAATGAGCAAATATTTTTCAAACAACAATAAAGTTTCTCACTTTAAACATTTAATGTTGTGTTTGTACCATTTTCAATAAAATTTAAGGTTTAAGTGATTTGCAAATCATTGCACTCTGCTTTTATTTACATTTGACACAGCGTCCCAACTCTGTTGGAAATGGGTTTGTAGGCTAAGCATGCTGTAATGGCTACAAGAAGATCCACCTAAGATTGGATGTACTGTTGTGCTCAAAAGTTTGCTTACCCTAGCTGAATGTGTGAGATGTTGCCATTCATTTTGAAAATATGACTCATCATGCAAAAAACTTTTATTTAAGGATAGTGATCATGTGAAGTTACTTTTCATCACATAGGTGTTTGGCTTCTTTTTGAATCATAATGATAACTGAAATCTCCCCAACGGCACTGATCATAAGTTTACATACCCTTGAATGTTTGACCTTGTTATATAGACACAAGGTGACACATTCAGGTTTAAATGGCGATTGAGGGTTAATTTTCCACACCTGTGGCTTTTTAAATTGTAACTCGTGTCTGTAAATAGTCATTGAGTTTGTTAGCTCCCGAGTGAATGCACTGATCTGGCTAGAAAAAAGAACTGTCTAAGGACCTTCATAACAAGGTAGTTCAACTTTTTAAAGATTGAAAAGGATATAAAAAGATATTCAAAGACTTGAAAATGGCAGTCAGTACTGTTCAGTCCATGATTAAGAGGTGGAAAATTAGAGGAAATGTTGATACAAAACGATGGTCAGGTAAGCCAAGAAAGATTTCAAGCCAAACTGCCAGGAGAATTGTTCGGGACACAAAGAAAAATCCACTAGCTATTTCAAGAGAAATACAGGATGCTCTGGAAAATAATGGTGTGGTCGTTTGAAGGCGCACAATAAGGAGGTACTTATCAACAATGGTCAAGTTGCTTGAAGGAAGCCATTATTGTGCCAATCCCACAAAAAAGCCCATTTAAAATATGCCAGACAACACCTTGACACACCTCACAACTTCAGGAATACTGTCATTTGGAGTGAAAACATCAAAATAAAACTGTATGTTCACAACCATAAGTGCTATGTTTGGAGAGGCCCATGGTGCAAATATACCATTCCCAGTGTAAAGCATGGTGGTGGCCCTCTGATGTTTTGGAGGTGTGTGAGCTCTAAAGGCACAGGGAATCTTGTGAAAATTGATGGCAAGATGCATGCAGCATGCTTTCAAAAAATACTGGCAGACAATTTGCATTCTTCAGCACAAAAGCTGTGCATGTGATGCACTTGGACTTTCCAGCATGACAATGATCCAAATCACAAGGCCAAGTAGACCCTCCAGTGGTTACAGAAGAGAAGGGTGAAGGTTCTGGAGTGGTCATCACAGTCTCCTGACCTCAATATCATTGAGCCATTTTGGGGAGATCTCAAATGTGCAGTTGCAAGACAACCAAAGAATCTGTAGGAGCTGCAGGCATTTTGCAAGGAAGAATAGGCAGCTATACCACCTGAGAGAATTGGGGGCATCATTGACAACTATCACAAAAGACTGCACAATGTTATTGATGCAAAGGGGAGCAATACCCTGTATTAAGATCTAAGGGTATGCACACTTTTGAACAGGATTCACTTCATGTTTTTCCCCATATTGCCATATTTTATCTCATGATTGTGCAATTCTACATGACCAACAGTTGGATATAAATCCAATAAGAAATAAAAAAAAAAAAGTGTTTTGCCTGGCCTTTCATGTTTTCTTTGAAAAATATTACCTATTTTACAAATTCAGCCAGGGTATGCCAACTTTTTTCAGCACAACTGTAGCACTCAGCGCTGACAAGACAATTATTGAACAACTTAGAGCATCTAGCAATTGAATATCAGGGATGGGAAGGAGGATGGTCAGAGGAGCAAAACAATCTCAGAGAATCACTACGAAAGAATTGCGGCCCTTTGTAAGGGTTGCAAGAAAGTCTCTTCTTACCCAAAGACACTGAAACCATCTCCTGAAATTTCTCAAAGGCCATTTCAATTAGGACTGGACAAAGGTGTTTGTAGACATTGAACAGTTTGGTCTCATACAGCAGTGGTATGTCTGGCTTTGAAATGGAAACACATTCAAGGATAAGGACCTCATTGCCACTGTGAAATATCATGGTGGATCAGTGCTGTTTTGGAGCTCTTTTAGTTCAAGAGGTCCAAGGGCAGTAGTTAAGATCAATGGCTAAATAGAGTCCACCAATCATCAGACAATTTTGGCAAGCAACCTGGTTGCCTCTGCCAGAAGGCTGAGACTTGGCCATGGGTGGACTTTACAGCCAGACAATGGCCCAAAGCATACCTCAAGATCCACACAGAAATGATTTCCCGGACAAAAAAGAAATCAATGTTCTGCCATGGCCATCTCAGTCTCTAGACCTGAATCCAATCAAAGACCTGTGGGCTGGATTGAACAGGTCAGTTGATAAGCACATCGTGAGGAATGTGACTGTTCTTGAAAGGATCTGCATGTAGGAATAGGATCTGCACAGAGGTGCCGGCACAAAGCACTAAACCCGGGGTGTCAATAATGAGGAAACCTTAATTTGGTTAATTTGTTTATTTGTTTTGTAAATAAATGATTTTAATTCGTTCCACAAGAATAATAACATTGGAACATTAACATTATTTTTAATAACTAGGCATTTTGAGTTTACCTTTATAATGTTATTTTTTTGATGGTATTATGGTGTACTTCTAGTCAAAGGTGCGAGAAATTCAAGGGTCAAATTTTTGTGGCCCGAATGACCGGGTTGGGGCATCTTTGAAGTGGCAAGATAAGATAAGATACACTTTATTGAACCCCATGGGGTAATTTGTCCTCTAAAATCCATCCTATAGTTAGGAGCAGTGGGCAGCTACAGAGCAGCGCCCACTCCAGTTCTAAAGCCAGTTCTTTGGTCAGGGGTACTGGTTGGAGTGTTCCTATGATGCATGTATTTGTGGGCTGGGGAAACCAGAGCACCTGGAGGAAACCCACGCGAACACGGGGAGAGCATGCAAACTCCGCATAGAAAGGCCCCAGGCCGGATTCAAACCCATGACCTGCTTGCTGTGAGGCAACAGTGCTAACTATTGCACTACCGTGCCACCCATGGCTTGTGAGGAGTTCCCTGTCGGCTCAGATGGGCAAATCATGAATTGGCGATAGGGTGTGAGGCGCCCATGGCTCATCGATGGGCAAGGGCAGCAAAGGCTATCCGTCAGGTCTGAGCTGCCAGGATGGCTTCTTTGGCACAAGTCGCAAAGAATTTTAATGAAAGTTACAGGAAGAAACTGTCGCAACTCACAGTGCATTGCATCCTGCTGCGTATGGAGCTTTGTAGCCACTGACCAGTCCGAGTGCATATGCTATCCTTTGTCCACTGCTGAATGTTCCTACAACGGGCAGGCAAGCATTAGAACTGGACCTTTGAGCAATGGAAGAAGGTTGTCATGTCTGATGAGTCTAATTTTCTTTTACATCATGTACTTCAGCCGGTTATGTGTGTGCCATGTACCTGGGAAAGAGATGGCACCAGAATGCACTTTAGGAAGAGGACACGCTGGTGGAGGGAATGTGATGCTCTGGGCAATGTTCTGCCAGGAAACCCTGGGTCTGGGCACTAATCTGAATGTCAATTTGACTTAGCTATTGTCGTGGCACACCGTAGACCAATAGCAAATTCGGTCTGCTATTCTGATCAGCTGGAGCGTGGCGGGCTTGAGGTGTCTTCTGAGAAAGCTGATTGCCTTTTTTTTGGTGACGCTGGTGCATTTCTTTGTTTGAATTCACTCCAATGAAGGGAGCCAAGTGACTGTCAGTGGAATCAATTGGAGGGAATCCCAGCCAATAAAATATCTGATTTTTGCAGTTAGCCCATTACCCACTGAAGTTTTTCGGAAATTGGCATTCTGATTGCAGATCGTCCTCAATTTATACCAACCTCGAATGTCCTGGAGTGCTGTTCTGGCTAGTATGGGCCCAGTTTAACCCTTGGATATTCATTGTGTTTTTTCTTTAAAGGCAGCCTGAATCTTCACTGAACACTACTGTAGAAGTTCCCTCAGAGGTGCTGCACTTGTGGGCTGCTGCTTTATTTAATCAGGCAGTCCAATTTTTTTTTTTTTTCAAATAGCTTGAATTTGCTTCCCTTGCTACTTAATGTAAATAATTATTTTACTTGTTTATTTCAACAATTATGACTTTGATTAATTCTAAAAGTTTGGCAACAATCCCGACTTCTTACTATTCACAACTTACCTTGTGCCATTAGTGGTTATTTACGTAAGTTAAACCTGCTTATATTTCCAAAAAAAAAAAAACATAAACAAATAGAGGCCACTTGAAGAGCACTGTTGTGAATTTTGTAGGCAGAGGAAGTTTCATTTGGATTTATTGTAGAGTGAAGTTTTTTTGCAAAGAAGTAATTTGACAGCTGATGTGGGTGTTAGTGTCACATCACACCGGTGCTCGACAGTGCTGTCTCTACGCACATAGAAATTCTTTTGGATCCTTGGTCATAAATATGAGCTGGATCTTTGCCAAAATCTAACCACTTCCTCCTTTGCACAGTATTGATCAACACAAATTCTCATTGACATCCATACATAACTTTTTGAGATATCCCATTAACTAACGAATGAACAAACTAACTACTGTATGTAACTAACAAATTCCAGTGAAAACATATTACCTCCTGGCGCAGGTATAAAAACATGAGGGTACAATATTTTTTCACTGATAGTATAGCTCACTATAAAATCATCAGGGATCTGGTGGCTCACTTGCTTGCCACTTGCTGACCCTCATCGTTGCTACCCTTCATCCTCTCTTAAAGTGGCAGTCAGCCCATCCCTGCCTGTCCCAAATGGCAGCACCTTGCGGCTGATCACTGAGGTGGTCCCATCTGAGGCAGTCTCTGAAGCGGCCTGGTTCTCCCCCCAGGGGCTTCCTCTGCGCTCCGAGACTTTCGCTTCAAGGACAGTCGTCTGCAAGCTGCCCCAATTTGGCCTGGCTGACGAGGGCAACTACACCTGTCAGATCCGGCCTAGGGGAAAGGTCGGCAGCAAACACTTCCTCTTCACCTACAGGATTATGGTTGATGGTGAGAGCTTTTTCCCATTTTATCACCTGCTCAGTGCTGAGAAGAGGGTGAGAGGGTCTGGGGCGGAGGGTGAGAAAGAGAGAATGAGAGAGAGAGAGAGAGAGAGAGAGAGAGAGCGGGGGATGGTAATAATGTGGAGGAGAGAGGATGAATAAAAAAGGAGAGGAGAAACACTTGGGAAGCAAGATGAAGCTGAAAACGAAGGTGACAGAAGTCACAGGGAGGGGGGAGCGGTGTGACATTGGAAAGCTGACGGAAGGAATGCATAAATAAGTTTCTGGGGAGAAAGGCAGGCGGCTGTTAAATTGAAAACTGTTTCCTGCACTTTTTTAACAAACGGGGATGGCCTCACTTCTGGATACTCCGAGTACTTGGCTGGCTTTCCTCAGTTTTCATGGTTCTCATACAGCGCGGTGAATTTTCAACCATCTGTAATCCAAAGTGAATTGTGTTTTCTCTGGAGCCACTGAAGCCCTCATTTCACAGAGTTTTTCTCCCTTGGTTTTCACTTTGTTCCCAGACCACTATTATGATTCATTTATCTCTCTCATTCTCTTCTCTCTGTCTCTTTTTCCTCTAGTCTCCAAGTCACCACAATTCTCAAACTTGAGCCATGGTGAGTGAATCTGCAGTAAGCATCGTAATTCATTGGACAGTGGTACGTTCTGCACTGTCGCGCTTTGAGTTTAAAAGGATACAATAACAATGAGGTAGGTTCAATTTGAGGGTGTTTTCATCCATATTGGATGAACCGTTTAGAAATGACAGTGCCTTATGCACATAGTCCCCCCCCCATATTCGGGCATGTCAAAAATAACATTGAAATGATGTACAGTAGAATAATGTAACAGTTTCTAATATTTGGTCACATATCCTTTGCATGTAATTACTGTTAGAAGTCCCCAAAACAAGGTGGCCGGTGTGACAAGCATGTATCAAATTCAGCTACATTTCATTGCATCCCCGGTGTAAGGGTGTAATTGACCTGGGGAAAGTACCATTCAAACATCTAGGGCCCTATCTTACGCCAGAGTCCCTAAACCCGTTATTTGGGGATTTAGCATTGCGTAAGAGGCGTTCCCCCGCAAAAGTTGCTATCTTGCACACCTGCCTATATCCCTAAAACACCTGCGCTACCCGTTATATTATGCATAGGCGTGGTTTGGGCGTTACTCCAGTTAAACCAATCAGTGTGCCAGGTGCCATTGCCTTTAGGAGCAGGTTGCGCTATCCCAAATCCTCAAACCGAAACCCGTGATGGAGAGAGGAAGGTCGCCACGTTTCTCCGAAGACGAAGTTAAATTGCTCGTGCATGAGGTCAAATCCAGACAAGGGAAGATCTGTTTTTGTTAAATTAATCATGAATTGTGTTTTATTATTATTATTATTATTATTATTATTATTATTATTATTATTTGACATTGACATATTGTTTAATGTTTGGTATGTAATAAAAAAAAACATCAAGCCTACCCTTTTGTGATGGAAACTCAAAAAAAAAAAAAAAAAGAAAAAATGCGTTTCGCCATGCACTTCCAAGTTCCAACTCCCTCTCCCGTCTGAAATGAAGCATAGAACAAAATCCCGTTTTAGAAAAATAAAATTAGGTCAATGCACTGGCACTCAGCGACGTAACTCTTTTTCCAGCGAGAGCGGCATTTCAGAACTCTTCGGCGAATGAAGATAATTCTGGTGACAAGTACGTGGTTTCGTCCGTTTACATTTTCCAATCGGACCGCTGTCTATTTTTTTTACAGCAAGTTGCGTGACCGTGCTGCAAAAACACGTGTGCGCAGTTGTCCCCGAAATTACCTTCATTCGCAAAAGAGTTCTGAAATGCCGCTCTCGCTGGAAAAAAATTACCGTTGCTGAGTGCCAGTGCATAGACCTATTTATAATTAAATTATTTTTCTGTACTGAATGTAGCCCATTATTTTGTCGCTGTTAGATCGCATGGGGGAGAAAAGCCGTGTCTTCAATTCCGCTTGATTATTCTTGAATTGGAAAACGTGTTCATAAAGGAAAACCATCTAGAATTAGCCAAGACTGTTGTCAATAAAGGGATGGATACTTCGATACAAATTTTCAGGTTAAGCGCCGGCCCTAATATTACATATAATATATTTAACGACAAACGCTGTGTTATGAGTGCTCGAGAGTGACTTGACGACATGCGGCCTCTAATATGCCGCTTTTTATTTGATTTATTCTATACGGATGACTATATTTGGTGTGTCGGACATAAACACTCCTACAACTTTTATAGGGCCTATGTAGGCTACATCACACACCAAAGGTTACTACACTATTTCATTCTATAACATAAAGTTTCCTATTTATTTCTCAATATTATTATCTTAAAATTATTATCTTAATAATGGTCATCATCAAGAAAAATAAGGCATAATGAGTAAATGGATAACACATTAGCATAACTTTATTGGGATGATCTGAAATTTTGTGAACACCAAGGAATTGTGGGAACAATAATCAGCGAGCGAGTGGACATCGTAAAAAGAGTTGATCTGTGTTCACGCTCATGCAGAAAAGGGGAGAGCGGCTTTTAAGCCTCTTTTAGCTATGAAACCAAATGTGCTTAATTTCGGCACCTTGGCCAACCTTTCCTCCTGCTCCTTACGCTCTTGCCGCTTCCTGCATAAATACTTGGTTTGTAGCCTATCTTGCATGCAAGATTAAACCGCAGACTGTCCTTGGATTAAACGATCGGACCGTGACATCGTCACGTGGGTGGTCTATGGAATGTTGTACATTACCCAGAAACACTTGCTGTCTCAATGATGATTTCAATAGCAGAATAAGCTTATCATTGCTTGTTTTATTAAGCATTTTCGAAAAAGAAATCTAAATTATTTCATGTTATAACGACTTTTGTTTAGTTAAAATGATGAATGTACCATGATGACGTCGACTTGCCAGCCCCATGACTGAGAAATGAATGCAGTTGCAGTGGTCTAAATATGCAGTAGCACACAACACTAGGCTGGTAGATAATCTATTTCTAGTGAATTGAGAATATTTGAAAATTTTAACAGTAGAAAAAACACCTACACTGTCGCCTATGGGGCCCGGAAGTGTACATCTGTGGGCCCCTCCCTGCCGCCGGGCCACAGTGCCGTTGCACCCCTTGCACCCTCTGTTGTTACGCCATTGAATATATATTATACATAATAATTATATACTATTATAAAAGCGGAAAAAATGATTGATACAAAATACAAACAATGTAGACTTACCTGAAAGGCCCAGGTATCTGGTGCGCTAGCGGTACACGCGTTCTGGTCGTCTTCTATTATTCAACTGGCGATCAAGGCGATTTAGTACTATCTCTGCCATTTTCTCAGGGGTTCAACTGAGGCTAAAGCAAGGTGGATTTTCATAGGCGAGGTAATTCGGGAAGTGGAGCCGCATGTGCACGTCCACATGTGTCCAAGTGGAAGCCGCCTGGGTGCGCTCTTGTAAAAGCCCAAATGGGTAGCGGGTGGTTTGAGGACCTGCTATATGCTTTCACTAACGTGTGTGGTCAAGATAGCAATAGTAGGGAAAGCGCATAAACACGCCCACGGGCATACCTCCAGGCGCAAATAAGGGAGTCAGCATAATGCATAGCGGGTAGTGTGGCCGCAAGATACCGTTTAGGGATAGTGGAAGCTGCTAAATGCGTAATTCACGGGTAGCGGGCAGTGGCAACGGGTAGGGCAGTGTGAAAGATAGAGCCCCAAGTGTTCTGTTTCCCTCACACTCCTCTTATTCTTCCTTTTCAATTGTTGTCCCCCCCATCCAAATAAAGTAATAGCTTTTTTAAATTTGGTTGCATATCCTTTGCATGCAAAGATTAAGTCCGTGATGTATGGACATCACCTGACTCTGGACATCTTCCCTGACCTTACCTTACCTTACCTTACCTTACCAGGCTTGCCAGTCCTGTACTTCAACCATCTTCAGTTTCTGCTTGTTTCAGGGACTTTTTGCCTTAAGTTTCCTCTTTAACATGTAAAATTCATGTCTATCTGGATTCAGAGCTGATGACTGACTCAGCCACCAGAGCCAAAATAATAAAATATGTCACAGTCTAATGAATTATAATGTGCACAGTATGTAATTTCACACACTGTGAATATTCTGTGGTTAAAAAATAATACCCCTCCCTACCACTACTGCCTTACTTAAGATGCAGAGAAAAGAGTGCCTGGCTGTGTAAGAATATGTCTTTAGTTATGCCTGCAGGTTTCTCTCCCAAGGGTAGCAGATGTGATTGACATCGTAAAATTGTTTATAACATTTACATTTTACAGTTTAGTCATTTCACAGGTGGGTATAAACCAAAGTGACTTTTGAGAAGTGCATACTTTGGTCACCAAGTGAAAAGGTATCAAATCCATCAATAGCAATAAACAGGCAATAATAGTCGGTAATAGTCATTGTTGTAAGTGTGTTGTAAGTAGGTTGTTATGACTTTATTTTCAAATTAGGATATTCACAAGGGAAGAGGAGAGGGGAAGGAAAGGCTTTGCAATTCAATGAAGACTCTGGGTCATTATGTACAAATTCAGCGACTTTTTTCATTACACCCTCTGTGTAATGGTGTGAACCTCGCCTGTGGAGAGCCTTGTACAAATGACATTCAGTGCTTAGGTTCCCTTGCCCTCCTCTTATTCGTCCTCTCAAATTCATTTTGCGCCATCTCTCCATCCTGCCTCTCCCATTAAAGGAACCATGGTCTCCACTGCATGTGTCGCTCGAACACCAGTGCATCTTCCGTGCTCATCTGGAGACTACGTGCTCCTGTACTGGCAGCATCCAGACCTCGATGACATGGAGCTGGTTTTCTCGTACGACCGATGGCGGCGTGCACGTATCATCCACACCAAGTCCCGGCTCCGCCTGACCGACCAAAGCTTAGCCGATTCCGGAAAGTTCTCCTTCCTGCTGGAGCCCGAGCTCAAGGACGGGGGTGTGTACCGCTGTGAGGTCTTTCAGAATGACAACGTCTTCGTCAAGGGCACCAGCTTGTCTGTTCTGAAAGGTAGGCAAACGTGCCTGGTTAACACCCTCTGAGAGCTCCACCTGGGCCAGCCCTGATGAGGTCAGGCATTGCTGGCCCTGCCTTCATTTGAGCGGTTTAATAAGCACCTCCCCTCCTTTTTCATCCATCACTGCTGACCAGGCGACACTAGCCAATTTGTCACTGTCATCCGGCCCATCGAATGTCAGAAGAATAACATATAATTGTATAGCTTCATTAGGAAAGTCATAATGTGAAATTATGCCCCATTTTATGCCTTTAAATTCTGTGTGAGCTCCAGTGTTATTGAACTGTTGAGACCAATTATCCCTACACTTACTCTTATCTGTCCCCCTGTGGGAGGGGGATACTCTCCACAGTTAGTGAGGAAGTGGCCTTTTGAATTTCAATCGATTAATAAGAATTTTCTCTCTTTTTTTTTAAACTATCTCTCTCAATGTCTCTTTCTTTGTCACTTTCTCTGTCGCTCTTTTTGTCACCCTCTCTTTCTAACTCTCTCGGTCTCCCTCTCCCTCTCTCTTTCTAACTCCCTCGGTCTCCCTCTGTCTCTCTCTCTTTCTAACTCCCTCTCTCTCTCTCTCTTTCTAACTCCCTCGGTCTCCCTCTCCCTCTCTCTTTCTAACTCCCTCTCCCTCTCTCTTTCTAACTCCCTCTGTCCCTCTCTCTTTCTAACTCTTTCTAACTCCCTCTCTCTCTCTCTCTTTCTAACTCCCTCTCCCTCTCTCTTTCTAACTCCCTCTGTCCCTCTCTCTTTCTAACTCCCTCTCCCTCTCTCTTTCTAACTCCCTCTGTCCCTCTCTCTTTCTAACTCCCTCTGTCCCTCTCTCTTTCTAACTCCCTCGGTCTCCCTCTCTCTTTCTAACTCCCTCTGTCTCTCTCTCTTTCTAACTCCCTCGGTCTCCCTCACCCTCTCCCTCTCTCTTTCTCTCTCCCTTCCTCCTGCTCTCTCAGTCCATGCGAAGGCCACACACTCGGCGCTGGTCCTGTGGTGCCAGTACACACAGCGTTCCCAGGTTCGGAGGGTTGCCTGGACGCACCAGAACCAGAGCTACAAGCTAAACTGGAGCTCCCCTGCCCAGGGCCGCCTTAAAACAGACGTACCACTGCCCTCCAGGCCTGAAGTGACCGGGAACTATACCTGCACCCTGGAGCTGAAGAACGGAAAGGTGATTAGGGCGGTGTATACTGTTACACCGCCCCCTGCAGGTGAGACCCGAGAACACTGCCTCAAAAACCTCACGCTGTGCTCTTAAATTCGGGCTCTGAGCTCCGCGGTCTGCCCTGTATTCTGTTCTCATTCATCTGGATTTGCTAATGAGGACAGTTCTTCAGCCAGGTGGTAGAACTGATTAGTGAAATCTTAAAGTAATTCATGATAGAGATTACAGTTATGAGGAAAGACTTAAGAAGCTTAATTTCTGCATTTTTAATGAAAGGGGACTTAGAGCTGATCTGATTGATGCATTTAAAGGTCAGTTTCGCACGGAATACTTTTTCATGCAGAAAGCGGTCACAGTGGGGAATAGCTTGCCTGGTTATATAGCAGACAAAGGAACTGACGTTTTCAAGAATAGGCTTGATACAGTGCTAGGTACCATCTTGTTCTTCAATATACTGTGTGTTAGGCAAAGCCGAAATACACATTGGGACAGGGAACGTATCCCTCCAATGTTTAAATATTGTTGAAATGTCTATACTGTTGTGGTAGACATTATGATTAGGGGCAGCATTGTGGTGTAGTGGTTAGGGCTGTTGCCTCACAGTGAGAGGGTCATAGATTTAAATCTGGCCCGGAGCCCTCTGACCGGTGATCGCATGCTCTCCCTGCATTCAAGGAGGTTTCCCGTATGTACTCTGTTCTCTTCTCCATGGTCCAAAACATGCATGCGTGGCCGGTGTGATAGTTCTCCTGTGTTGTGTTTGTGTGTGATGAATAATGTGATGATGGCCACTTCTGTCTTGCCAACCAAGAGGAGATTTACTCTTCGCCCAATGCATTAGTATCAGTACAGCAGCTTCACATGCCACGTTTCTACATGCACACCTCTACAAAGAAGTATCTTCGCCTCCGTTTAGAATTTTTTTTTTTACCACGTTTTAATACACCACTGAGAAGATAACTTGTTTCATCTTACCTCTCAGCAGAGCTTAATACAAACAGCGGAGAATTCCGCAAATCTGCCGGAAGTTACGTCGCCGAAATGGCAAAGGTCACACAACATTGATACAATAAAACAAACAAACTGAAGGAAAATCCCCAAAACACTTTATGCATAAATAAATAAGGAACAGAATAATAGTGCAAACAGAAATGGATTTTTGGTGAAATGAAATTTACTGCATTTACACGCAGGTTGCACATGCTGTGACTGTAGACTCTGAATAACCCCACAGGTATGAGTATGTGAATAGTGAATGAGCCCTGTGATGGAATGGCGAGTTGCCAAGGGCGTGTTCCTGCCTCTCACCCATAGCGGACTGGGATTGGCTATAGCTCCCCCTCAATCCTGATGAGAAAGATGTGGTTGAGATGAGGAATTGAGCTTACGATTGACCGAGTAATCATCGGGGTCAGCTGTGTCCATTGGTGCACAAGGACTGTTGACCCTGTGAGGGCGTCTTCAGTTAATCTAATATAAAGACACCACCAGTGATTTATCAAGACTTAGAAATCAGTGTTTTAAATGTTCACACTCACAGGCCAATGTTTCTTTTTCGTTTTCAGCAAATCACCCATCCAACTAATTTTATTCCTTATAGATTTGAGTTCCCCCTAATTGCTGACATAAATCGGCAGTTACCATTTGTAAAAGTGCACTTCGGAGCCTGAAAACTTGCAGTTAAGTGTTGCCAGGTAGCCCATATTTTTTCTTTAGCCTAAAAATAGTCCTCCCCTCCCCCCAAACCTCAGTGATAATCATGTGGGTTGTATCAACGTAAATTTTAAAGGCACACATTCAGCTAATTTCATATTTTTCTCAGGCTTCACTATATCAAATAGGTAAATAAAATAAGGATCATTCATACCTATGAACCTGTACATTTCGATACTAAGAACACTTTTTTGATTTAAATGTCTTTATTCCTCAAGAAATTACAAGTGATTGGAGTTTTGTGCTATGTTATCAGGAAAGTGTGTGAAGTACACTGACAGGAGCACCAAGAAAAGCACTGAAATTTGTAAAGGTAATATACACAAAAGGATTAAAGAGGGGGAAAACAAGGTGCAATGTTTTTGAATAAGTACTGCCAGACTCCATGAATTCAGAATGCTTCTCCAGTCCTTCAGCCCAGAATGTGTTTTCACAGTGCACTGTCTCCATCTCCTCTTCCTCCTTCAATTCCCGAGAAAGCACTGTACGGGACCGCTCTCAAAACGGTTATATTTCACACTGACATTTCATTACACGTCCTCATGCAGGCCTATTTTTTTCCCCAAAAATCTTTGTTTTAGTGAAAAGCTGATATCATGCCAGGCATTATCTTCAAGAAGCTGGCCCATAAACTTGCTAACTCAGAACTATAGTGTGATACATCTTCTCCCAAGGTCTTAAACTGCACTTTCTCGTGATTGCAAAGAATGACTTGTGTGCAAGCAAAATTCTTTACAGTCATGCGCTTGCTTCAGATATTTATTTTTATGTACTATCTCAAGAATGCAACACTTAAACAACTAGTCACATCAACATAACTTTCCCCAACAAATTCAGGCTGTCCTGGGGGCAAATGGGGGTCCCACCCAGCATTAGAGAGGCGCACCGAATATAGTGACCATTGAGTGTGTATTTTTTATTTTTATTTCTACCCGAATCTGGAATGCCCAATTGGGGAACTATGTACAAGACTTGCTCATATGCGACCCCTTGCTGCCAACTCAGGAGAGTGAAGACAGTTTGCGGCTTTCCTCCTAAGCACACACCTGTCAGCCACTGCTTCTTATACACTCATTGGTTGAATCCTCGCAAGTTCAGAACGAGGGCGGAGGATACCCGAACATGAACAAGCTTAGAATCTTCCTGACGAGCGCCGGCTGGCCAGCAGGAGGCCCTTAAGCAACAAACGAAGCGACCATTTTAAATATGGTCGAACCCGCGCCGTAATACATTGAGTGTGTATTTGACATGTCATCTTGCTGAGCAATGGCAGGTTCTGGTGCCTATCCCTGAAATTTTACCCATCTGCGTGGTTATGGTCGTGGCATTGGGTACACTGTACTGGTAGGAAAATGGGAATCTTGGTTGAAATAACTGGCCTTCTCTCGCCACTCATGTAATGTTATTCCGTAGTAGAAACACATGGTTGGAGTTTTACTTTCTGACTCCAGGAGTGCACACCACTTACAGTCCCTTACAACATTATTGGCACTTCTGGTACAGATGTGTAATAAAGGATATAAGAAATTGACCTTCTGGTGAGTTAGCTTAGTCTCACACTTAAAGTTCAAAATTCCAAAATGCAATTAATTCTGAGAGGAATAAAATAATCTCTATAATAAATAATTCTTTTTAATAAAAGCAAATGTGCCCCAATTATTTGCCCACCTAGAAATTAAAAAAACAGAATGTAAACGTAACTGAAGCAATTTTCCCATTTATATTTTATTTTTTCTAAATTGATCAGGGTGTTGTTCAGGAACTTTCCAGTGGTAATCCATGAGTTTCTGTTTCATTGGGGAATAAATCTGAGGTGGCACTAAGGCCAATAGTCATCAGCATAGCAGCTGTAACAGAGCACACAAAGCAAATAAATGTGTTGACCTGCATAAATAAGGGAATATCTCTGAAAAGGAGTTGCTTGCCTATGAATGCCCATAAATACTATTGGGGCAATACTTTAAGGCTGAATTCAAGTGGGACGTGTACAAACTTGCCTGCTAGAGAAACTTTACTCAGCCCCCCTGACACATTGAGGAGGATAGTAAGATAGTAAAAAAAAGGTAACCGTAACCCTAAAACTACCACCAGATGCCACTTCCATGCCAACAGGTTTTCCAGGCATGCCATGAAAAAATTATGTTCTGTCATTTAACCACAAATGTAAGCGCCTGGAGTTTGTGTAACACTTCTGGTACTTTGCATGAAACCATATTCTACAGTCAGATGAAACTTCAATGGAGGTTTTTGTTTAAAAAAAAAAAAACTCAAAGTGGGTTTAGATAGATAGATAGGCCTTTCACTGTCCACCTGAGTGGAAATTTGGCTTTGGCTTCTCAGACCGAACAGATTGCTTTAAATTGCCAATAAATAAAAACACAAATACACTAAATACCCCCAAGTAACTCTATGATTATGAAAATAAAGTTGATAATATGTGTATATACTGTAGATAAAAATCTGGAGTTTAACAGAGAAGAATGGAATAAAAAGAAAGATGGCTTCGCTGAAAAAAACCCTGATCCTCTCTGTTATGTATGGCAGAGGTTCTGTTGAGCTGTCTCTCTTTCAAAAGCCCTGGGAACTTTGTGAGGTTACATGGAATCATAGACTCCATTAAATACCAAGACATTTTAAATCTATATCTGGTTGCCTCTGCTAAGAAACTAAAATTAGGTTGGTGTTCGATCTCCCAGTAATCTTATGATCCAACATTGCGATCATCACGAAAATCATTCTCTGGACACAAAATCACACTTCGGCCAGGGCCATCTCAGTACCTTACCTAAAGCTCGATGAAGCCTGTGAGCTCAAGAGGAGAGTGCACAAGAGAGAGCCTCAAACCCTGGATAATCTGGAGAGATTCTGTAAAGAGGAATGGTCTCAAATTCCCTGCTCTGTATTCTCTGATCTTATAAGATGTTTTAGGAGAAGATGCCAGTTTTATTGGCTTAGGGAGACTGTACAAAGTACGAAATGAAAGGGTGTCAAAAAATTGCGGCGCATGGTTCATAATAATTCCTTACGAGAGCATTTTCTCTCAGTGTAAATTTACTTCAAGATAGATTTAATTTTTCTCAGTATGAGATTATGCTACATAATCAAAAGGTGGATTTTTTTAAAAATAGTGCCATGAAAAAGTATTTGCTTCCTTCTCAATTTCTTCTGTTTTGCTTATTTGTGACATTTCAATGTTTCAGATCATCAAATTAATTTTAATATGAGACAAAGACTAGGTGAGAAAACACAAAATGTAACTTCTAAATGATCATTTTATTTACTAAAGGTAAAGTGTTATTCAAAGCCTGTATCACTTGTGAAAAAATAATTGCCCCTTTAACCTTATAACTGTACTACCCTTTGCGGCAACAGATGCAATCAAACAGTTGCAATAACTGGCAATAAGATTATTACATAATTGTGGAGGAAATTTTGAATTTTGACCCTCTGTTCTTAGCAAAATTATTTTGATTCAGCCACAAGCCACACTGGAGGGCTTTCAAGCACGACCTGCCTTTTTAAGGTCTTCCCACAGTATGTATGAAAATGAGAGCTTTTACTGGCCATTCCAAAACCTTTTTTTTTGAGCTAATCAGGGGTGGACTTGTTTGTGTGCTTTGGATCATTGTCCTGCTGCATAACCTAGCTGCACTTGAACTATCAGTCACAAACTGATGGTCGAACATTGTCCTATCAGAATTCACGGGTAAAGAGCAGAATTCATGGTTCCATTTATTATAGCAAGACACACAGGACCTGAAGCAGCATATTAGCCCCACACCATCACACTACCACCACCATGTTTGACTGTTAGTATGATGTTCTTAATGTGGAATGCTGCTTTATCTTTACACCAGATGTAACCAGACTCATGTCTTTTGACTAATTAGTGTACAGAATGTTATCTCAAAAAGCTTGGGAGTCATCACGTTTTTTTTTCTTTTTTTGGCAAATGTGAGATGAGCCTTTGTGTTCTTTTTAGTCAGCTGTGGTTTTTGCCATGCAGCACTCCCATGGATGCTATTTTTGCCCAGTTTCTTTCTTATTGTGGAATGGTGATCTCTGACCTTAACTGAGGAAAGTGACTTTGTTCATAATGACTCTCACTATGGCTTGCTGGAGTCCCAGAGTCTTAAAAATGACTTTGTAACAGTTTTCAGACTGATAGATGTCAACGACTTTGTTTCTTATCTGTTCTTGATTTATTTTAGAATGCAGCATCATGTGCTGCTTTTTGCCTACTTCACATTGCCCAAAAGGTTTTATTTAAGTCATGTTTAGGTTCAACAGGACTAGCAGTAATCATCCTGGGGTGTGTCTAGTGAAATTTAACCCAATGACTTTAAATTTTCATTATTGGTTGATTCAGTAATCAAGGAGGCAATTACTTTCTCACAGGGCCAGGTAGGGTTGGATCGTTTTTTTTTTCCCCTTTCAATAAAGGAAATCTTCTTTGAAAAACTGCATTTTGTGTAACTCGGGATATCTTTGTCTGATATTAAAATTAGCTTGAAGATCTGAAACACTTATGTTTGACAAATATCCAAAAATAGAAGAAATTGAGGAGGAGGCAAATACTTTTTCACAACACTGTTACCTTTTACTCATCTTTACAGGGGTGCCAATTATTGTGGAGGGCACTGTGTCTGATATTGATGTCCAAACTCATCCTTGCTCAGAGAAGTCCATTTTGTTTCCTGACATTTTACTTATTTATGGTATGAATGTTATTATTTGCACTGAGGCAATTTAGACTCATGAATTCATAATTCATACAACAAGATGGAAGGGGGACAAATAAGTTGGTTACAGGCTTGATTGAGCTGTTTCTAGATTTATCTGACAGTAGAAGTCTTTAGAGCCTGCATCATCTATTTGCGCTGTGCCTTAGTGACAGATTTCATGTTGTTTGAAAAATGTATAACAGTGTAACAGAAGGACAGCTCCCACTAGCAATGCAAACATATGTACTGCCATACATTGCTGTAGCATGCTCCTGGGTTTCTTCCTGACTTGGCCTCAGCATACTGCGATCCCCATTAGGCTGCAGTAGTGAGCCTGGTGTGTTAAAAGCAGTCCATCATTCCGCTGGCACCGAGCCCCTGCAGCTAATAGCGGGCCCCTGTATTGTGAAGCGCAATGTCACAGTACACCTTGTATGCCACTTCAGCTCAAATGCACTAAGGTGACTTAGTATGCCTTGGTTTCAGGTCAGCAGATAATTGCTAACTCACTTACACACAGTGTGCAGACAAGGAGGCCAGAGAAACAACTTTCAGAGAATGGTCCTTTGGGGAAAGAGCAAGTAGATGTAGTGAGTCTCTTCCTTTGTGTGCGTTGTGTGTCCATCCATTTGTGTGCGTGTGTGTGTGTTGTTCATTGTGAGGTGCGAGTTTGGCAGTCTTGAGGCTTGAAGGGTGCTCGAAGGCCAGATCTGCAAATGAGGTGTGTTTGAGGAGTGAAGCAGGAGAAACATAGCGGTGTAGCAGTGTAATGCATATTGTATTTCTCCTCAGCTCGGGAAGAATGTTTTTGGAGAAGTAATGTCCTCATGGACAGGGGTTATAAAAAAGAGCAGCCTGATGCGCGAGTTAATAAAAAACACAGTTGAGGGCAGGCAGTAGAAGTTTCCGAGATCACTCTCTGCCTCAGCAGTACATGAACAGACACACGGTGACCAAGGAGCATTTGTCACCGCAAGCTTGACCGAGCACGTCCGAACCTGCTCTCGCAGGGATTAAGCAATATGGAGTGTGGAGGCACCTTATCTCTTTGCCCAGGGACACACATAATAAGATTTTTGCACATTATCCATTGTGCATGCAGAAGCAAATTGGATGAAGTGCCTCGTACAATGATCTAACTGTGCTATGCCAGGTAATGCAGACTCTATTTGTTGCCATTACAAGCCCAGTTGCTCAAATTGCTTTGCAAACAAAAATAAGTTTGTTTCTTTGTGTTTGTCTTACAGTTGGACGCCTCATAACCCAGACCAGAAAATAAGTTGATTTGATAATGGACAGATAGATATTAGAACAAAGACTAATAAAATCCATTACTTTGTTTTTCTGAGTCACTCCAAAAGCTTTTCATTGGGATTAGAAAGTTTAAAGATTTGTCTATGGTATAAGATTTCACTTTTTGCTTTGGTTATTGAAATCAAGTCAAAATTTTATGAATGAATATAAGTCTCATTACAAGAATTAACCCCCCGAACATCTGGCGTAATTTCGGCATCTGAAGTTGTGCAAAAGACTGTTGGTCCATCACTGAAATATCTCAAATATTAATATTTTGGCATGGTTTGCAAAAAAAATATTACCTCAGGGGATTTTTCCCATTTGTCCCCAATGGTACTTTATACTCAATGTGTCATTAAATATGAAGTGAATTTACACCTGGACCATTATTATATTATATACATTAGCTTAATAATATACATGTTGTATGTTGTTTTTTTACTTAACTTTAGCCCACAACCAATCTTTTCAATGTCTTGAAAAAGATGCCTTTTCATCTTTCACTTTCACCACAAACTGGATGTAAATAAAATGTGTCCATGAACATCTTTACAACCACTTTTCAACTACTCCGTGCTTGCTGAGAGGTAGTTGCGAAAGCTGACTTTTGCAGTGTGCAGGATATGAACACAATAGACATCTTGAAAAGTTTTCAGCTAAAGCAGTGCTCAAAAAGGTTATCTAACTCCGCGATTAAAACTCCATGAGAGATGCAGCCGAGCAAAGTTGAAATAAAATTTGCGGCTTTGTAGAGTTGCGTGAAGACCTCTAGGAAAAGGAAAGTAGCCACAACAGAGCAGACCTCAGAACACATTGGGTGAATCTCACTCCTCTTAAATTACATCCACTTCTTCTTCACTTAAATTGTTTCCTTGCATCTTAGTCTGTCCCACTGGTGACATATGGATGGAGAGACACAAGGAAGCCATGTGAGGAGATAAGAAATGATGAAATATGTTCTTAGAGAAAAGAGACGTTGTATGAAGCGATGTCCATTTCTGATGATGGTGCACGGCTGGACCTGCTGTTCGTATCTGTCGTTGCAGATTGAGGTCATGGTTTTCAAAAACGAATGATGCATTCAGTCGCTACAGCTGCAAAGGACTGAGGTCCATATTTGAGCCTTCCTTTTTTCCAAGGATGGTCCTGTGTTTCCTTGCTGGGGGGAAGCCAAAAATGAGCAAATTGCCTCCTTTCCTTCATAAAATGGACAATTTAGCACTCCTTGTCTTGGCTACCAGCCACACCATTTCTGGTTCATGCCAATTAGTGAGTAAGGTTCCTTGCATTTTAGAGATTTCAGAAGCGCTCATGGGCTGCAGTCAAATAGTCTTTTCTGCTTAGGAAAGTTCCCAACTCCTGGGAAATGACTCAGAATATACATGGCAGCAATGATGAGAGGTATACAAATTCTCTAAATCCTGAGCAAAGGTACTTCAATGTTTCTTTACTTACAGTATTTCCATTAGCATTGGGTATACTGGGCCATCCTTTATGAAAAGAATAGAGATAGCACTGTCCCACAATTCCTTGCGGCAACAATATTTAAAGGGTAACTAAAGTCGATTCTCAGACGGGACGTTGAACGTCCAATGTTTACAAACAAATCACTTGCTTTTGTTGACATCTTGCATTGTCACATGACCAATTTCATTCATCAACCAATGTTTTGTGTACACGCGTAGATAATCCTTCTATATCGGTTCGTTTGCGCAGGTGTGGCTCGCTGATTGGCCGATAAACAAAAACAATGGGAATCGACTTTAGATTCCCTTTAAAGCAATGCACCATCCATCCGGGCATTCACAAAAACAAACATAGGTCCTATGATGACACTGCCTCGTGCAGTGAGCAGTCACATTCTGTCAGCATTGTGATTGTCTTTACTAAGTCCTTAGGAATGCTCCTTCACATCGTTCCTGAAACTCATGACATTTTCCAACAGGGCCAAGCAAAATTTGGAATTAGATGATGGGAAAATTTTTTAACTATTTGACAATAGCAAGAGCTTCCACAATCTTGCCTGTCTCCTGTTGACTACAGGTTGGTGAACAGGTTCCCCCCTCTCTCAAATAATGCATTCAACCTCTGTGGTAAACTCCATGTCCCACCCAAGCAGAGCGATTCCAATAGGTCCATTTGCACTTGAGAGATTTAAAGGGAATTGCGACCTTGGGATGGAAAGCAGATGGGGGCCCTCAGCCAATGGCAGTGATCCAGATGTTTCATTAAATGGAGGCAGAATATTTAAGGCTTTCTGGCTGAGTTCCTGATGAAGCTTGGAAAGATGAGCCAGGAAATTTTTGTTGCACAACTAAGACATTTGTAGCGATTATGACTTTAAAGTCTGAGATTTGCAAGGACCCTAGCAAAAGGAATTCCTTCATTGATTTCAGAAACATTTCATTACATTTATGGGGAGGTTATTCATCCATGATTCCCCAATACGTATACTGGCTACCATGAAACAGAAGGCTAGGTTTATAGACTGAGCTTTTCCAAACCCCAAATTAATTAGCTTTAAAGCATTGTTTGGAGTGAGAATGATGAAATCTGTATGGCCTTGGTATTAATAGATTGCACGGAGACTCCATCTTACAGTACTGCCTAATGATAGATTTATTATCTTCAGGAGGATTGAGGAACTGCCTCTGATAGTCATTCAGCTGATAAGCAGGTAAAAAGCTGAGCCATTATGCTGATGAAACACTCAGCTACCATCATAAAAAAAGACAGGAGCAATTTCCATCATTATTTCATCACAAACCCTTTCATATGCATTGGGGAAATTTGGAAAAGTGTACTTGACTGGATAATCAAGATATTCGACAAGCGTGGATTGATGAAAAAGTAAGAAGTGCACGTTGCTCGTGCTGATATCTCACCCTGTAAAGCACTGAATCACAACGTCTGTGCTGTTCAGTCAGAAAAAGCCCAAAAGCGCAAAATATTAATACACGCTCATTTAGGTAAGTTAATTTCAGTGATCATCAAACTCACCGTGAAACATTTCAGGAGGCACGTGTTGGATTTAATTGTGCCTCAAGAAGATTACGGTGAAAGATAAGTGGCATGTGATCAGAATATTATTAACCAGAGTTGTAACAGACGCTACTGATAATTGGAAGCCAATGGAGAAGAGCATGTCTCCTTAGATCCATAAACAGATCCTTAAAATAAGAGACTTTCTATGAGAGCTGCTCTTAAAGGCAATGCGAATTTAACTCAGGCCAATGTTGCATAGCTACACTAACTGCAAATCCTCTATGAATTAATATACTATCGAAATGGCAACAGGTTGATGTCACAATGAGATGTTTATATTGCCTATATGCAAACTGGTGGTTCTCAAACTTGGTCCTGGTGGCCCCCCTATGCTGGTGTTTGTTTCAACTACACTTGCAACTGTAGGGTTTTAATAAGCCGCTAATTTGTCCTAATTGGGTGCATTTCATGTTTAATGTAATTATTTACTGTCTTTAGCCACATTTTAACAGAAATATCCATGTGTGCCACAAGAATAAAAGAACCTTTAGCATATGTTCATTTTTCCATATTGCAAGCTAATTCAGGTTGCAAAATTTTTAAACAAATCTAAATAGACACTGAGAACATTTGGTTGCTAAATACAGGTGTTCAGAGTTCTTTCAAAAAAAATGTTGCTTGACCCAGAAATGGGGTAACTCCGTAAGTCACTTGCCAAACAAATTGTTGGTTTTAACCAGTTTAACCATTTAGGAACCTACTGATTGTTTCCTTCGGTTAATTTGCCTCATACTAGCAACTCAAACTACCAATTTGTTTGGCAAGCAAATTGTAAAGTCAACCCTGTTCTGGGTCATATTTGTTATTAAGTTCAAGCTAATTATTCTAAAATAACTCTGGACACCTGTGTGCAGCAATCTAATTTGCAGCTCAGTGTCTAATGATCTATCTAGATGTTGTTGCCTGAAATTGCTTGGAATATAGAAATATAAACACGATATGTTAAAGGGCCTTTTACGAGGAAATTTCTGTTAAAACGTGGCTTAAGACGGTATATTATTACTACTAACATGAAATGCACATAATCAGGACAAACAGCTTAAAATCCTACGATAGCAATTGTGGTTGGAACGAAAATAAGTATACACAGGGGGGGCACCAGGACCGAGTTTGAAAACCACTCATGTAAATCGTGTCTAAGTTCATGACGAGAAGTGTTCCTTCCTTGCTTCTTTTAAAAACATTATCATGTGGTTTATGCAACACTGTCAGCTCCATCATAATTCTGATGTTTTTTGCATTATCACCACGCCCATTATAGCTACTCTGCTACTGCCACAAATCAAACGTCGGCCACATGCGGTGGGACAAGTGTAATGGCACAGGCGTCGTGCTTCAGTGCATTCAATTATCAAAAATTCGCAGCGTAAACCTGGCATGTTCAACACCGCAGGTCGAGAGAGGAGCAGCCTCTCATGCAGCAATCCCATTACAACTTGCAGCGCTCCTGGGCCAATCAATCACCCCCGAACCCTTTCTTCCCGCGCAATCATATCCTTCGTGAAATTGTATTGCAGCAGATCAGGCAACGACAAGTGAAAAGCTGAAATTCCAAACAGTTATGTTATGCAATCTGGGGGAGGTGCGAGAAATCTCCCGGAAATCAATTTCGCAGCCTTTCCTTACTCGACAAGTCTCACAGGTGCATCCTAACAGCTCAGCCGCGGAGTGTGAAACCAAGCGTCGGCGCCGGATCCCCGAGCACTGACTGGTATGGATCAATTATTGCAGCATACGTTTCCACTGGTGCCGCTGAATCAGGACAAATCTGAGCGGCTTAACTCAAGAATTCACCTGAGGATTATGTCACCGACCTGAAATTTGTTCTTTTTCCGCTTGTTTTTTTTTCCCCCTCTCTTCTTCGTCTTCTTTGCAGTATTTCTATTTGCATGCAAAGTGTAACCCAGCTGAATGCAAATTCAAAACATCTTCTGGAGCTTTAAGTACGCCTAGTGAAAGTCGGGTTTTATAAACGGCCTTTAGCTCCGCTATAATACAATACTGAAATCCTTTTTGTCCTTCGGATTTGCTCTCTGCATGTACAGTAGTTTGTCTTAGGCTCTTTTACTTTACAGACCTAGTTTATCTATCATGTCCATAGCTGCTGGTGAGCTGAAGGTGTGCTTGATTGAATGTCAGGAATTGGATGTTTTGCTGCGAGCACTCAGCATCAGGTGCGCAAGATATAGAACAGATGTGAGGCTGGACTTGTCAGATTGATTCATGCACATCATTATCCTCAAGCACATCCACATGGATGAACAACGCTGTGGTGCCCGGTTTGGAGATCTGTGCTTCCCTCTGCTGGCCAATTGTAGCCACACACTAATCTCGGCGCTTTATTGCGCTTGTGGTAATCAAAATTTCCCAATTCTTTTTTTTTTCTTCATCTTGCACGCTGTATCACAGTAAACCCCAGCTCCTCCTCTCCCTCCATCATCTCCCCTCTGTCTGGTTTGGGGCTCCTGGTGCCCTTGGTTGCTGTGGCTGTCGGTGTGTTGCTATGGAAACGTGGACATCACAGAGCTCGCCCCCGTAAGTCAGCTCACCACCTTCCTTCCATCTTTTTTTTTTTTGACTGTCCCTCTGTCCAGTTTGGGGTTAGAGCTTGTATGGATGTTGTCAAATAAGGACACCATAAATCATAATCTTAAGATGCCAGTATTCAGTCCGTGTGTTTGGGCATATGTGCATGCGTGTGTTCGCGTGCGTGTGCATGCGCGCATGCTTCCTATCCGTCACAAGTTTTGGGACAATGAAACAATAAAAGTCGATAAAAGTGAAACAATAAACATGAGGTTAAATTACTGATTGTCAACGTTAATCTTGTGCTTTGTATTTCAGTAAATCCCAACAGCCTCTCCTCTCCCTCTATCTTCTCCTGTCTCCTTGGTATGGGGCTCCCAGTGTCCTTACTGCCGGGTCAGATCTTAGGGATCTGTGCAGC
Source organism: Gymnothorax javanicus (assembly GCA_029692085.1). Taxonomy (NCBI): domain Eukaryota; kingdom Metazoa; phylum Chordata; class Actinopteri; order Anguilliformes; family Muraenidae; genus Gymnothorax; species Gymnothorax javanicus. The sequence continues at coordinate 44,828,180 of CM056193.1, forward strand.
AATGACTTCTTTTTCTTGACAGCACTAAAATAAACACCCATCTTAAGGAAGCAAAAGCAACTGGGCATGTTAGCGTAATCTTGCATGAAGACATTTTACTTGCATTTAATGACTTCTCAAATGTGTGTGACTGATAGATCTCACCAGAAGCAGGGCATTTGCCTTGCTAATTAAGTGGAATTGATGCAACACACTCTGTGTCCTATTAAAGGAATGTCACAGTCTGTATCCCACCACTCGGGAGAGCTGGAGAATGTGTATGAAAACCCTGAGGACCTCAGGCAGGTGAAGAATGGTCATTATTTTCTCTCACTTCAGTTTCATTCCAGTATCTGTACTGGCATGGCAAACACACAGTATATGAGTATGCACACATTCTTGTATATAACTACAACTCCCAATTCAGAGGGTTAACCATTAAATGAGCATCTGTAAATTAAAGTACTGAAGGCTGAAAGCTATGGTTTTTGCCCGGACTAAGAATGTATCTCTCTCTCTCTCTCTCTCTCACTCACTCACTCACTCACTCACTCACTCACTCACTCACACACACACACACACACACACACACTCACTGCATGCTCCTTGTCATTACAACCCCTCCTCTTCCTCCCCCCCACCCTGCAGATGTCTGGCCAAAGCGCAGTGTATATGGTGAGTTTCCATTCTCTCTCCTCGCTCGTGCTGACACAGACTCACTCACTTTAACTGACTGATAGACAGACAGACAGACAGACGAACCTCTGCTGATGGCTAAGAGAGCCCAAAGGGCCATCCATCACGCCTCATCTCTTCTGTCGAAGTCACGCCGTCTTTATATCCGCGGGGCTACATTAGCTATATTAGTAAATCAACCCCATCCTCACTCCTTTTGCAAGCCCTAATAAATCAGCTCTCAACAGATTTGTATCTCATCTCCTCCCAGGACCTGAAGCCCACTAATGATGACGACGTTTACAGAGAGTTGGATAGGTAAGAGAGAATGTCTGCGGGTCACAACGTCCTGCAGCTTCCTGTCACTCTTTTCCATCGCCAGCTGTCAGCTGTAGCACCCCTAATCAACTAGCACGGCATCACACTGTCACATCCATGAAACATGATGTCACTGTATTACTGCCAGTACACCTGTACCCTGCGCTACGGCTGTTGGCTGGCTGGCGTGGTGTAAAAATAAATGTCTCTCATTACAGATATGAGCAGTGTCCTTGCTGACTGGCTGAGCTGTCACCAACCACATGAAAAATGGGCCTGTCAGTCCTCTTCAGCATAGGCTACAGTTAAATTGTCTCCACTTCTATTGCGCTTGAATATTTTTGTTGTTTTTAGCACATCCAATTACTTTTCAGAATCAATGGATAAATCACCACAAGCATATATGGGGTCCACATCTTGGGAATGCATAATATAGCTGTAATTAAAAGTGTTTTAAAACTGTCTGTGGCCTGTGAATATTCTCTCCTTGATTAGAAAATTAATTAGATTTGTATGAGTTGTCTAATTCATAGTGGACACTCTAATAAACTCCAGTAATGCACCGTGATTTACTTCAGTTATTGTCTGCTTGATGTGACAGGAGTTATGTGTCAAAATTATGTGGCTAAAAATGCATATTCTTGCATGGCATAAAATGAGAAACTTTAACAAAAATAAATCTTAATTTTTAATAAAATGATCCCATTTGTTTTTTATTCTCAAAGAAAGAAAAAAATGTATTGCAACCATTTGTGGTTGCCATTTCATCTGAAATGAAAATATTTCTCTATATAAAGTACAAAAAAAATTGAGCCATACAAAATTATCGAATTCTTTATGAGAAATATATGCAGTGAGCACCATAATTGATTGGACAATGGCACGATTTTAGCTCAACTGGTTGTTGACCATCTGAGTTATTAAAGAGACAATTTGCCGATTTTCAACCATATCTATTCAAGTTGGGGATACAGTGCAAAAAATGCATGCAGTTTTTGCTGATTTTTTGGATATCTCAGGAAATCTGCAGCAAAATCTATCTACTTCCCCCTCCAGTGTCATCAATTGATGCGTACAGTGACGTGGTTGGAGGTAAGGAAGAACAACAAGCTGTTTCAGCCTGGATTTCCTTTCTCTGACTCTGGGGAGCCAGGGTCTGTGCCCTGGATGGCACTTAGAGATAATTTGTTACTAAGGTTTTAGTTAGCTTGCGGCTGCAGAGGACTGGAGCCAGCTGGCTTGTGGAAATTTTTGCCAGCCATTTTGGCAAAATAGCAGTTCTGTTTTAGCGTTGTCAGCTTTATTTCTGTCAAATAACGTTAACATTAGCTTACAATTGTAACGTAAGTTAGCTGGAGCTAGCTAATGTGGAAATTTTCAGCAATTATGACATTTACGCCAGATTATTGCATTGACATGGAAGAACAGCTAGCTGTCTGGATTGCCTCCTCACCTGCAACTCCGTCGGTCATCCTCTCTTCTCCAGTGGAGGTTTTGAGGGTGAAAGTGCGTCTTGATTGACGTTAAGTGCTTGGGTCAGAAATATACGATATGGCCGCATTTTACGGAATTTGACTTGAAGGACAAACTAGTCATTCTGATTGGAGATCTTTCTCATACTCAAAAATAAAATTCTCGCTTCAAACTCCTACATTTGTGTATTTATTTACATTGTACATGCATCTGTACATTGTCTTGCGTTTGCAATGGCCATGGCTATCCTCTCGCCTGTACTCTATTGGTGGGTAAACAGTGAAAAATTATGTCTCTGCCTTTGGCCTTTTTGTAGCCTGTGCACAGAGCAAACTCGGCATAATCATTATGACCCTCTGTGCAGTAAAATGATTGGTGCCCTAATGCAATGCTATCTATGACAGCCGTAGATCACAGATCTGCGTGGGTTTGAGGGCGTGTCCGGAGTAGGCTACTGAGCTAGCATAATGCATTGTGGAAGTTGTTGTTTTTACGGCAAATGCACAGGGAAGCCATTGGGTGACAAATACGTGAATATCTTGAGCTACTGTGGGAAAATGGGTTTGGTTTGTGTGTGACTCATTTATACAAAGCCCACATTTTGAAATATGTGGTTTCAACATGGCAATTTTCCCCATTAAGAAGGTGTAACGTCCGTTGTCCGTCATCATCCACCGGCGTCCACAAAAACAATTTGATCTGTAATTTATTGTGGTCACAAATTTTGATCACATTCGGCAACACCTGGTAGGCAACATCTTTAGCACATAAACAACATTGGGATTGCATTTCAGACCCACGTGGCAGGGTGGTCATACTGAAAAACTGAAGTTGTCCATTTAAGACCTTTCTAACATGGATAAAGAGCTGAAATTTGGTATGTACAGTATCTCACAAAAGTGAGTACACCCCTCACATTTCGACAATTAATTCATTATATCTTTTGAAGGCACAATGTTACAGAAATGAAACGTATATATATATTCTAGAGTCGTCATTGTACAATATGTGTTGCAGTCTAGATTTACTGCATTGTCCAAATAACTGAACAAACGGTCACTATTTCCAAAATGGGTGGCAACAAAAGTGAGTACACACCCCAATTGGTAATGGTCAACCAAGCAATAAAACGTGTCTTATTCATCATGTTCATGCTTTTGTCTGTTCGACTGGGTTATATGAGGTTGTGTGACGTGGTGAAGGTTTAAACTGTGGTGCTTTGGGTGCAATGCCTCATTCTGGTCACTGGATGGTCCACATGGCACCTCATGGGAAAGAACTCTGAGGATCTGAAAAAGAGAATTGTTGCTCTCCACAAAGATGATCTAAGCTACAAGAAGATCTGCGAAACCATGAAACTGAGCTACAACACGGTGGCCAAGGTTATCCAGCGGTTTTCCAAGACGGGTTCTGCTCGGAACAGGCCTCGTCAGAGTCGACCAAAGAGGTTGAGTCCTCGTGCTCTGCGTCAGGTGCACAAGTTGGCTTCAGAAAACAGAAGCAGGAGTGCTGGCAGTTGCTAATGAGGTTGCAGCAGTGGGAGAACAGCCTGTCAGCGCTCAGACCATACGCCCTGCACTGCTGCACTGCACCAAGTCGGTCTGCATGGCCGTTGGCCGAGACGGAAGCCTCTTCTGAAGCTAGCCCACAAGAAAGCCCGAAAACAGTTTGCTGAAGACAACCAGTCCAAGAACATGAACTACTGGAACCATGTTCTGTGGTCTGACGAGACCAAGATAAACTTGTTTGGCTCAGATGGTGTCCAGCATGTGTGGCAGCGCCCTGGTGAGGAGTACCAAGACAAGTGTGTACTGCCTACAGTCAAACATGGTGGTGACAGCATCATGGTCTGGGGTGCATGAGTGCTTCTGGTCCTGGGGAGCTGGCTTCATTAATGGAATAATGGATTCCAACATGTACTGTGACATTCTGAAGCAGAACATGATGCCCCTCCTTCGAAAATGGGCACGGCAGTTTTCCAACATGATAACGACCTCCAAGATGACAACTGCCTTCCTGAAGAAGCTGAAGGTGAAGGTGATGGCGTGGCCAAGTATGTCTCCAGACCTGAATCCCATTGAGCACCTGTGGGGCATCCTCAGGAGGAAGGTGGAGGAGCAGCAGGTGTCAAACATCCACCAGCTCCGTGATGTTGTCATGGAGGAGTGGAGGAGGATCCCAGCAACAACTTGTGCAGTTCTGGTGAATTCCATGCCTTGGAGAATCAAGGCAGTGCTGGACAACAATGGTGGTCACACTAAATATTGACACTATGGACACAATTTGGCATGTTGACGGTGAGGTGTACTGACTTTTGTTGCCACCCATTTTGGAAATAGTGACTGTTTGTTCAGTTATTTGGACAGTGCAGTAAATTTACACTGCTACAGATATTGTACAATGACTAATTTAGAAAATGTTCAGGTTTCATTTTTGTAACGTTGTCCCTTGAAAAGATATAATAAATTAATTGTCAAAGTGCGAGGGGTGTACTCACTTTTGTGAGATACTGTAAGTAGTATAGAACACGTCTCAACACTGGAAGGATGGGTTTGGGCAAATTCTGAAAAATGGCTGTTTTGTGACTTATGACATTCCTTCACTCTTAGATATCTATTTGAACAGCCTGCAACCTCTAGCAGTGACAAATATTTGTCAAATTTTATGACACAACAAAGTTGATACATGGGTCAATGACGTGACATTGTCCGAGTGCACTACTTTGGTTTAAAATAATTTTAAATGATTCATAATAAGCATCATTTTATTCTATTAAACCTGTTTAATTTGAACATATTTCCAGTTTATCATAAAAATGATATATATTTTATGCTTTGCCATCTCAAACCCTCAAAATGTCAGGTGGCGCAACTGTCCGAGCAAGTTAACACTATGTGAAATGTATTAAATATGTAATTTAAAATATGAATAAATAAAATTAATATGGGGGCATAATTTTATATTGAAAACCTTTCAAATAAACAAAGATTAATAGTTTCATTGTTCTTAAATAGTTTGGAAAACCAAAATACCCGCCCCCTACAATAAAGAATCCATAAGTTACTTTTAATACCCAGCTCAATTACAAAATAGTAATGTTTTAGGCAGAGTAGACACTCTCAGGTATACTTACTAAAAAAATCACTTAGAAAAAAAAGAGGGAAGTGTGTTTTTTTTCAAGAAACTTTTGGTTGCGCCACCTGACATTTTTTTGGCGGGTGAAATTGCAAATACAGTCTAAAACTGTACTAAAACGCTGTAAGTGTTGTGCAACCATTAAGACTTGTTTAAACACACTCTTCCAATGTATTCTGTACATTTTTAAAGATTTATTTTTAAAAAAAATTTTAAAAGGCTTATTTGCCATTGACCCACATACAACAACTTTAGGACATAAACTAGTTTAGTATTTCTTATCAGCCATGTACCCCCACTCCCAAATGGCTGTGGCAGGGTGGCAGACTAGTTGAGTTTTACGTTCACATGAACCTATAGTTTGTTATTTTTTTTTTTTTTTTTTTTTGGCAGAGTCAATCACCAGATCTGAATCCAATTAAACATGCATTTTATGTGCTGAAGAAGAGACTGCAGGCAAAAAGTCCCCAAAACAAGTTAGCACTGAAGATGGCTAACTGTGGTACAGGCCTTTCGGTGCATCACCTGGAAAGATGCCCAGTGGCTGATGATGTCAATGAAATAGTCATTGCATGAAAGAGATATGTGACTACATGTTAAAATGATCAATTTACTCTATACCAAGTAAAACTGTCCTGTATTTTTCTATGTGCTCAAATTAAAGCTGACAATCTGCAATTCAATCTCATTTCCACTGTATCTTTTCAAACTCAAAATGCTAGAGTACAGTACTGAAATAATAAATGTGTCATTGTTCAATGAATTATGGAGCTCACTTTATAATGTTTCATATTTTTATATAAAGCAGTAATTGTCGCATCCCACACCTCTTAGTCTGTTTTACCCTGCAGTCTGGACTGGCTGTTTTTTTGTTAATGTTATTTGTTCTCATTTTGTTATTGGTTTCCATTATTCTATTATTGTCTCCTTGCCTTGCACTGTTCTACTGTGTATCCCTCACGCCATTTCCCTCACCTGTTCCTCATTGTTTCTTGTGGCCTCTGTGTATTTGAGTTCCTGCCTTTGTTTTCTCTAGTCTCAGATTGTCAGACTTGCTCCTCAGTACCGAGTCTCTCTTGTTCCCTCTGCTCTCCTTAGTTCTTTTCAAGTCTATTCCATTGTGTCCCTTGTGAAGTGTCCTCCCTTGTCCTGGCACATGATTCCTTGTCTGTGCGCTCCTGATTTCCCCTGGCTAGATCTAATGGCTCTGAGTCTAGACCAGACTGGCGACCACGACTCGCCTGCCCCCAAGGCTGCCGCAGGTTGACCTCAACCTGTCTCTCAACTTTGTCTTGCCTACCTTACATTGCTCTGTTTGCTGGTTTTCAATCTTGGACAGTTCACTCTTCCAATAAAGCTCAGTGTTTCCAATGCCTGATTCTGCACTTCGCTCTGTCCATTCACCAAGCCCTGACAGTGATATGGCATTGTTGTCATATCTCGGCTTTAATTAATAATAGGTAAAGTATTATACTTACAGTGCCCCCCCACACACACACTCTTCTCTCTCTCTATCTCACCCACAAAAGTAAAAATAGGAACAAATCTTTTTAAAAGCATTTTGAGGCACATGGGATAACCTTTTGTCTAATTTCAACCTTAAACTGTCAAGCATATTAGAAAACTTAAAAAAGGCTAATTTTTCTGAGAAAAAAAAAAGTGTGCTTACTTGAGCTTGAAACGATGAAAGGTTCAATTAGAAGTTGCTCAAGAAGTTGAAATGTGTATGATGCTAGTCACAGTCGTTAAATAAAAAAAAAAGTGATGCAGTTTAGGTATCTGAAATACAAACGTAGTTAAAAGTGTTCAAAGACTTCATCATATAGAAATAATTGTGGTACTAACTGAATCTTTTGATTGATTGTGGTTGAAATAGCTGATCTAGGGGACAGAAACATTTGAAGTTGCAGTATCACTGGTAATACCTGTGACAAAGCTGGCAAAGTAATTGATTATTTACATTTAGCAATGACTAATGGTGCATTACATTTGAACTGGGGAAAAGGAATTTCCAAGCTTCTAATCATAAATTTCAACTGAAACACCCCCTGAAGTCAGATTTTCAAAGCAAAGACCTCACCATTCCTGGCCTCAAAATCCAAGATGGCTGCTCTGTGCATGAACAGTGATGAAAGCTGTAATAACATACTGTTTATTGGCATGTTTGTCTCAGTTTTGGCTCATTAAATCAGTTGTACTCCCTGAACTGTCCAACTAATGCACATAATACCACGTAGTGCGTTGTTATCAACTGGGATTGCAAACAGTCACTCAGCTGGCTAGAGCAAACCCCACTTCCCCCACCTAATACAAACTATCTTGCTTTTCTGACTTGTCCTGAAAGGTGGTCAGCTTGGATGAGAAGTCATTCCCAGGTCCGATTTATGACTTCTGAGGTAAATGGGATGTGGGATTATATTCATAGTAATCACAGCATAGCAGAGGAAGCATAATGGTCACACAATAGCAGCTGTACTTGTTGTACTTTAGTAATAGTGATGGTAGTAGCTGACAAAGTTTTTGAAAAAGATAAGTTTGTGAATGAAGGAGATGGTGGAATCATACAACCCCAAGGTAAGCACATTATGGGAAAGGTAAATAGAATCCAAAGGAGTGATTCAATTTTAAACTTGTGATTTCAATTGTTTATTGAAAATAGAAGCTTATTTCAAATTTGATGACTGCAACAGACTCCCAAAAAAGAAAGCACAGGCGCAATCTAGGACTTACAGTGGTGTGACAAATTGCAATGAGGAGGTGATTTTAAATAGATGGTGTTAAAGAGGTGAGCTAATGATGTTTAAGCAATATCACACCAGAGAAAGTGATGTTGTTGCTGAATATCATCACAGCTAAAGCGGTTGTGGGCACGAGGCCATAGGCTGAGTGCCGAAGATATCACTGTATCACTGCCATGATGATATTCGGCAACAACATCACAACTTCAAGCGTGATATCGCTTTTATACAACAGTTCTACAAATGCCACTTATTAGTTGACGGCAATAAGTTACGACAGATTATGATTTCTTTGTTTATTTAATCAGTCATGTGGCTACACCAGCGCAAATAGTCCCACAAATGGATCGGGAGTTGACTGTTGCTAAGCAACACAAACAGCGTATTCCTGAACACTAGCTTACTTTACATGATACAACAGTCCATGAATTCTGGCTTCCTTCCTTTTATTTATCCTCTCCTGACAACCATGCATGGTTTAACTTATATGTTATTATTGGAAAAATGTCCATCTTTTCGGCATAGTTAGTGACAATGCAATGCAAAGTTTGTGGTCAGCAGTTAGCGTAATTAACAGTTATTAAAACACTTGTGAGCAGAGTGATTTTGCTGTTATATGTCCCACTGATGTTGTACTCTATCATCAGCACTTATGGAATGCCTCTCGTCCAATCAAATTACTCGGTCAGAACTAACTGTTGTATAATGTAGTATAAAGGGAGCCTTAAAAAAAGGCCTTGTTCCGCCAGAGCAAAGATGGGTCAAGCCTCACAAATTTATGAACAGATGTGCAAAATTATAATCCATCACTTTGAGAACAATGTTCTACAAAGACAATCAGTAGGAACACAGTTATATAATGTAAGAAAAAATGGTAGGAAAGTGTTCAAATCTTATGCATTAAGGGCAAGGCCAAAAACCACTTCTTGATGTATGTGATCTCAGTCCCTCAGATGCCACTTGCTGAAGAACAAGCATGGCATTGTAATGGATATCAGAACATGGGCTCTAAAATACTTTGGTAAACCTTTGTCAGTCAACACTATTCCCCTCCGCATCCACAGAATCAAGTTAAGGCTTTAATATGCAGAGGCAAAGCCATACATCAACACTGTCCAAAGCCCCAACACTGGGCTTGGTGTCATCTGGAATGGTCAGAAGCACAGAGAAAAAAGTTTTCTTTGGTCTGACAAGTCGACATTTAGATTGGTTTCCTGTAAAAATAGCCACCGTGGTATACAGACTAAAGATGACATGGACAACCCAAACTGTTACCAGAATCAGGACAAAAAGTCAGATTTTGTCATGGTATGGGGATATGTTGGTGCAAATGGGATGGGTAACTTACACATTTGTGAGGGCAGCATTAATGCAGAAGGATATAAGAATTTTGGAACAACATATGCTGCCATCTAGTCTTTGAATGGTCTAGGGACTTCTCTGCAATTTCCAGTAAGACAAAGCCAGACCACATTCTGCATGGAGTACAAGTGCATGGTTGATTTACCAGAGAGTGTGGGTGCAAGCTTTACCTGCCTACAGTCCTGATCTGTCTCCAATTAAAAATGTATGGCGCATTATATGTCACATTTTGAATGATTTTCTGATTGGTTTTCTCCACAATCCAGCTGTCAGTATCAGTTTCAGTTATTTTTCATTAATTGATTCTCACTAGTTGGTTATTGACTTGGTCCAGTCCTGTCCCTCCTTGTCTCACTGCCCATGCCTTCACTGCTATTTTCCATTTTGTTGATTGTCATCCTGAGTATGTTAGTTCTTGATCTTTCCCTTTGCTAGATGATTGTTTTGTGTCTTGTGTCCTGCATAATTGATATATATCTGCTAAAAACCAAGAGTCTATTTATTAGGAGTATTCCCTCCTGATTCTTTGTTCCTGGTGAGGGGCTTCATCTAAGTACCTGCTTTGCTCCTTTTCAAAGGCAAGCACCTTCCCAGAGTGCCCTGGCTCATTTGGCTCACTATCCCAGTATCTGACCTTTAACCAATTCCTTCAACTCTGCCTTGCCTCATTCACAAGTATCTGTCTGCTTTCTGCTTATTCAAGGACTCAATCTATGGAAAACAGTCTTCAGCTCTGAAAGCTATTAGTCCTTCAGTTTTGTTAATAAAAGACCAACTTTGGCATATTCTGTGATCTTATGTTTGGTTCTGTTCTGTTACCCATGACATGACATAGGGAAATATATTCTCTCATAAATATATACATCAGGTCCCATAAAAACATGCAGCCAGTGACCTGCAAAATGGTGGAGTGAGGGAAAATCCTACCTGTTGGACTTGACCAGCTGGTGTCTTCAGTCCCCAAGCCTTAACGAGTGTGATTCACTGATATTCCGAGGTGATAAACAGGCGACTGTGGAAACTTTTTTGGACTCTGTTGCAGTCATCAGTTTGTATATTTTTTTTAATATGCACTTAAATTCACGTTAGAGCATTAAAATGTGTCATTGTCCTATTTTAAATGTAGCAGATGGTGAATGGACTTCTCACTTCAGTCATTTCTGATTTAATTTGCCGTTCCTATGATGTGCCAATTTTTTTGCGATTTGGGATGTTTTTTTTAATAGATAGTTTTATTTCTGCTTTTAATGTCATACAATGCTTATTTATGCAGGCATTTAATGAACTTAATTACAATTCAAGTAGCTGTAGCAAAAAAAAAAAAAAAAGTGTATTCACAACAAATTGGTCTCAACAAATATTTATGGGGGAGTGGACGTTACACCAAGCTTTGCGGGATTTCAGTGCGCGTGTTAGCCATCCATAAATTTAGGGAACTGACCATTAAAACAGAAAAAAAACGCTGCTTTTGTTTTTTTTTTTTTTTTTTGAAAAAGCTGGACCCATTTGTGTATCGTGGACTGTGGTGGCTACAGTGTGTGATGTAATAAATGTCATTTCATTAATCCACTCTAACTGACCCCAACAGGGTTCCATTATATATTCTGAAACTGCATTAAACTTAAACTTTGAATGCTCAAAATACTATAAAAGATCTCAAAAAGTTGTTTAATTTTTTAAAACCACAAGAGCAGGAATTGTGAAAGTGTGCCTGTTAGCGTAGGCGAGTGTTTAAAAGATTGTCACTAAAAATATCAAGGAGTGGTGACACTTCCAAAAGACTGGGGTTTGAACTTTCTGTCTATAGACTCCCTTGGTTAAAAAAAAAAAAATAATTAAAAATCGGGAAAAAAATGAATGGATTCAATAAGGCAAGAAAAAAAGACTTTTAAATGTATATTGTGGAAAAATCTACTGTATTGATAGGAGCCTATCAAAAGTCTTCGCAGACTCGACCTTGAACATGCTGAACACCTTAAACCTTGAACTTTGTGGATAGGGTAAACCGTGTAGAATTAGTAAAGGGCAGGGGGCAAAATAAGGAATAGTTGAATAATAAAATAAGAATTGTGTGCTGCTTCACTGAAGCTGAAGAAAACTCAAAAATGCATGCATGTTTCAACATCGATAGTGCACGTTGTTATTATAGGCTTACATTCTTTTTGACATGAGCTAGCTTATTTTTTCAGTTTAGAAATCGGTTTTAAATGATCATGTTTATTTAACAATGGCTCAACACACTGATAAAGCTCATTAACATTTCTTAACAGTTTTACTGGAGAGTCTTTCTATTATATCATCTCAACACAAGTTCTTAGTCTCGGGATATTCTTAGCATGGTCTTAATTTTTTTTTTTTGGGGGCGGGGGCAGGCAATTTTCAGCCTCTAAGTTATTATTGAACAGTGTACGACGAACGCCATTCTGTTGCAGACGCGTATTTCGAATGTAAACGCGTTCCCTATTAGGCTTCCGTAGCTTGTAACCCAGTGAAGAATGGCCGGTTGGCTGTGGTTTCGTTGTCTCTTTGGGCCCAATCTTCAGCGAATTCATCGCCTACCCGACCAAAACAGACCTGAAACCCGAACCGAGAGAAGGGTGAGTGCCGAGATAAACATGGGCGGTTATGTGCGTAAGACTGACTCCAACGGGAGACATACTGTTTCACTCGAGAAGGCTGTCGCTGTCTAGCTAGCTAATGTTAGTATAGCGGCTACTGCGGAAGTCTGTCATTGAATATGAAATTGGGCTGTCAAACTGAATGTCAGGGATGGGAGCATTATATGAACACTTAAAACCTTATTATCTGAGGGTGACGTATAGAAAAAAACAGAAAAGAAAAAAACACTTAGTTGTGAGAGCATTTGTGCTTTACGGCGAATGTATGCATTTATCTCATGAAGCTAACAAGTAACATAGCTTCTAACCCTTGAGGAAAGAAAGGAGAGACAGGAATCATTATCGGTTTCGGTGTTACTCATGGTGAAATCTAATTTAAAAACTTACATGCACATGGACTTCAATTCTGCATGAGAATCTCTAAAATGCGCCTTGATTGATTAATGACAGATCAGCGTTCCCATGAAATATCGCCTGTCACTCTCGGTGCAGCATGGTTGATTAATAAGTGGGACTTGGAAATTAAATATAACTTTATTTGCTGAATTAAATTTGGCAGTCTTCACATTTGTTTTGAACTTTGAGATTGCTGTTCTATGGTGTGAGAACGTGATATGTTGATGAAAAGCGTGAAAGTTGACAGGTGTGTAGTTATCAACTGACCACGCATTACTTCTGCGCTTCCAATCAGTGTGGATGTTCTTTTCTGTCACACCAACAGGGATGGACTTATCAACCGATGAGTCTCGAGCGGCATACCGGCAGCATCCTGGGATGGGTCAGTAGTCCTGCAGTGTAGCACTAAACAGCGCAGAGAGATACGTATCCACAAATTGCCACTCAAAAATCATGATCCCTATCCTTGCATCTGCTTTTCATGAACGAGCACTTTGTCGGAGTTAGGCAAGTGAGTGCGTCCATAAGTTGGGATCTAGCATGGTTATTTCAAATATTCAAAGTTATTTTCTCTACAGTGCTCATGGAAACGCTGATGGTGGATTAAACCACCATACACCTATTGATTGACACTTCTTGCATTGGCTGGCATTGATGAGTGTTGCTGGTCGATATTCTGACGTCAGTGCTTGTGTTACCGTCTCCCTAGGCTTCGGCGTTGTGGTCTCTGTCCTACTACAGTTCCCCGTTGTTATTGTGCTACCTCTACAGAAAAGGTACATGGACTGCTGCCTCTCACATGATATGTTTGTCTATGTGGTTGAAATACTTTACGTTACACTCAGTATGAATTTTATGGACATTACCGGGTTTATTAAACAAGAATTGCACTGCTGGACATGGAATTTGCTATTACTTTGGCGGGAGTTGATGCTTTGCATCTTAATATTTGATAAATCCAAATATATCAAATGGTAGTATACATTTTTTTTCCTGAAATAAATGGACTTGTATTTTAGCTGACAGGAGCGTATGATTTACCCATGCTCTAAGTAGAGAAAGTTCTGGAATCTATGGGGAAGAGAAGCATCCAATTTCAGTTTTTCAGCTTCTGTGATTTTACGCCTGTCCATTGATCCGCAGGGCAGCAAAGCGCTGCCATTATACCTTCAGGCAAGCTGCTTCAGAGTGCAATTTCTAAAACACAAATGGGTCCATTCAGTGCTGTGAAGAAAGTATTTTCCCCTTCCTGATTTCCTCTATTTTTAATTTATTTTTTTGCATATTTATTGCATTAAATGGTTTCAGGTATTCATACAAAATGTAAAATAGGATGAGAACTCGCGGGCACACAGAGTGTACTTTTTTTACTGATAATTTTATTTGGTGAAGGAACAAAGATGTCCAACACTTCTATCACTCGTGCAAAAAAGTAATATCCCCCCTAAATGTAATAATTGTGCTACATTTAGCCGCAGCATCTGCTACCAAATGCTTACGATGACAGGAGATCAGTCTTTCACATCCCTGCAGAGGAATTCTGGCCCACTCTTCTATTGGGTTAAAATTAGGCTTGCTTTAATTCATCCATTTTAGTTTGAATATGACCGAGCTGTTTAAGATGATACCTCTTCATCTCAAGGAGGCTCAGGTCCGAGGTGGACTTGCTTTTCTGCTTCAGTCATCTACCTTGCTGCATAACCCTGTTGCACTCGAGCTTTGGATCACTAACTCATTTTGATACATTCTCCTTTGAACAGGATTTTCTGGTTGAGCTCAGAATTCCTGGTTCCTTCAGTAACAAAACGTCCCCACATGATCACTTTACCACCACCTTGTTTCACTGTTGGCAGTTATGATTTTTTGTGTTGTGCTTATGTATCAGGGCTCGTGTCTTCCAAAAAGTACTTCCTTCGACTTCTAATAAAAAGTATCTCCTTGGACTCCTCTTTGACTCCGAATAAAAAGTAACTCCTTCGACAGAACTTTATCCCACAGGGCTTTTGTGTTATCAACGGGTTTTTGACAAAGGAGACCAGCCTTTATGTTCCTTGTGTTTAGCAGTGGTTTTTGGCTCACACCACTTCCAAAGGTTTTTGCATAGTATCTACTTGATCTAATAGTAGAATGATGAAAGCTGACCGTAGCCTTAGATACGGCGATAAGGCGAGTGAGGTCTGCTGTTCCTTAAATGCTCATCTTGATACTTAAGTGGCATACTTGATGAGCGGTTGGCTTGCTCGACGAGGTAATATGACTGGCCAGCCACTCCTTGGAGGATTCACAACTAACATTTCTTGATGATGGCTTGTTTAATGATGGCTCTCATTGTGGTTTGCTGGACTCCCAGAGCCATGAGTAGCTAAGGGGGAAATTATGTTTTCACACTGGGCTAGTTGGTGTTGGATAACTCGTTGACTGGTTTGCAGCAAAGAGTGGGCCAGCTCTATACATGTGAAAGGAATATATGCAGCAAAGAGTGGGCCAGCTCTATACATGTGAAAGGAATATATGCAGCGAAGAGTGGTCCAGCTCTATACATGTGAAAGGAATATATGCAGCCAGTCTTCAATGATGTCATCAGGAGGCTTTTATGGTGATGCGCAAAATAGGGCCTTCACTTTCTTCTCAAAATCAAGTTTGAACAAATTCAAATTAGTAAGCAATTTGTTTGAATCAATTCAAAACAACGCACAAGCATTATGGAGCACTCCGCCCCCCTCCCCCATGCTTTACTGCAGAATATTAGCTAGAAATACAAGTCTGTTAACCTGGGATTGTTTCGTTTTTTTTTTTTTTGGACAATATTTCCCACTGATCAGAACACTCAAAGTACTTGACCTCTATCATGTATAGCTATCGTGTTTTTTAACATTAGTTATAACTGCCTTTTACAAAAGTGACCTGTTTTTGAATCTTGCTAAACTACCTGACTGATTTTATTTCCCAATGCTGTCTTTGTCACTAACATTGCATTGCACAGTATTCAGAGTGGTAGGCATTTTGCCATCAATTTTTGTTTGATTTTCACAATCACTACTGGTAACGTTCAGTCTTATTAGGAACCTGATGACCTCAGCATGTGTAACCTAGGAGACAGAGGGCCATCTCCACCGCTCGTCTTCCCTTTTTCTGTAAAAAGGGCAGATCTTCATGCCACTGAGAGTTTCATGCATTGCAGACTGTTCATTTTAAATTCACTCTTTTAATTTGTAGTTTGAACTTAGAATTTTTCAGCAAGTTCGAATAATAATTCAAATTTTGAATAAAATTGACAGTTTGAGCACAGACTGCTCTCAGGTGCATCCTCACAGTCCAGCCTAGTTCTAGGTTTTGTCATAGTCATATTTAACAGTTTCCTTTTCTTCAATGAAATTATCATTAAGAAAATGTATTTTGTTTTACCTCTGGTTGTCTTTAACTCGTATTACATTCAGATGAAAAATCTGACGCAATTGAGTGTGGCAAATATGCAACAATAGAATGATGCAAGGGGTGGGCAAATACTTTTTTCATAGGACTGTACAAGGCAGAACATGTGTGCTACTCCCAATGAACACTAATTAAATCAATCAGGATTATGCATATAAAGGCCATTATAATTCAGACTGTCAGTGGACTGTTAAGAAGTCAAGATATTATATTTGTAATGTGATGTCTGGTGTATGATGTGTTCTAATGGTCATATCTGAATTTTTTGTTCAGGGTACATCTGCAGCTCTAAGCTTATCCCGATCAGTCAGTATGTAGGTACAGTAGTGATTTGCCTGCTGGGAATTGCCTGCTTGAGAGGTAAGTCTGCAGAACCTTTTACTGTAACCATCCATAGAGACCAGTAATGCATCTGTGTGGGACAGCCTTAGCATGAACTTGTTGATATTCTGGTCAAGACAACGTGACCTTCACCCCTTTCCGCAGACGCCGGCGTCTGTAAATTCCGAAATTTAATTCCTAAACAATTCTATAATTGAATTTCCAAATGTCTTGCTTCACTGAAATAATTTTTAATAGTCTCTGTGACACAGAGACGCGATAGTGCAGTGGTCAAGTAGGCTTGAGCATAACAGGAAAAATTGGCATTATTTTGTATTCTGCGCAAAGGGGTTAAAACGGCTTACCCATGTAGCTTTGGTTGGACATTTTGTTGTCAGGGTTGTTGACATTTTTGAGCCTCATCTTTTGAAATTTTAAAAGCGAATCAATCCTTGTGATAATATTTGTGGGCCTCAGGATGGTAACACAAAAAGGCTTTGGAGACACCAATATTGGGTCATTGTCTCTGATATTGCACAATGTTCTCTGGATTTTCTGCTGATGAGATTGGGCTATGTCCAGTTGGTCTTCTGCTCATGAGGATTTTGCTATCTCCTTTTCGTCTTGTGTATCTGGTCTGTGTATCAGGTCTGGGTCGTTGGAGGAACCCAGAGTACCTGCAGTTCATCAGCATCCTTGAGGAAACCAGGAAGAACCACACCCATAGTAACAAGGTACAACTATTCAGCATCATCAAGAGAGCAGATCAGAAGGATGGGACAGTTATGACCTCTCTAGTTTTAAAACCATCACTTGTGTAAAACTTCCTACTTTTGCATGTGGCATGAAGGCACAGCTTCATTGCCTTGTTCTTTTATCCTTCTAGAAAAAGCTGGCATGCTATGATTTTGACTTCTCTCACTGGCCAGCTGACTTCAGCTGGAAGGAAGTCTCCTCTCCGTAAGTACTGTGTGTGTGTGTGTGTGTGTGTGTCCGTATGTGTGTGGATGTTCGTAGTTCTGTGGTCTACATGCAAATGATGCACAGAAAATTAGCTTAAAGCAGCACCAATATGGATGATTTTGTCAGCGCCGAAGTGTAAAAAAAGGCCATTTTGGCAACGATGGGCCTGATTTTTACGACCTTTGACTTCTAGTTCTAATTTTACCTCTGACTGGTCTTTCTATGCTCATAACTGGGCAAATAAACTGTTTTCAGAAAAGCTTCAGGGGCATTAATTTGTCTCTCTGGCCGCATTGGTGCCACTTTTATGCATGCCTGTTTTGTTTCACAAATGTCACAGAAAGCTGCCACAAGGGGGCGTGTCCTTGCTGAAGTCAGAACCCAGGCACAGGGGGTCAGCTGACAGCCTGCTCAGCTCCATACGAGCCCTGCCGTGCCACATTATCAGGTACGGCCGTGCTCCACACCCCCTCTACCCGCACACGGCACGGCTCTCTCACCAGCACTATTGTTATCTGCTCTCATCCAGGACACACACAGCCCTCACTGTACCTTATAGCCCCTCTGTACATGTTTCATTTGCATTTCTACACCTGGCTCTACCGTAACATACTGCAGCAATTAATTTGCCATAAACGGTTACATAATTATGCTAAGGAAAGGTGTGGATGGCTCCATAAGTCTTGGGACAGCTTTTTTAAATAGTTCTTAAATACAAAATTTTTATGTGTGTAATAAAACATTTCTTATGCATTTGCAGCACATATTCAGATTTTTTTTTGTTGACCCGATGAGTAGAGATGGTGTGAACTGTGTTGTCTGTTGTCCGTCGTCAGGTGTCCATCGTCCGCCGTCCGAAGTCCATAAGAAAGTCGACCCATAATCTCTTGCGGTCAGAAATATTCATAAAATTTGAGAAAACTTGGTATGCATCATCTTTAGCACATGAACTACTTTGGGACTGCATTTCAGCTCCACGTGCCCTAGTGTGGGCGTGGCAGGGTGGTCATATTAGACAAAACTGAAGTGGTTCGTCTTAGACCTTTCTAATGTAGATAAAGAGCTGAAACTTGGCATGTAAGTAGTATAGTGCTTGTCGCAGCATATGAAGGGTGGGTGTTGACTATTTCTGAAAACTGGCTGATTTGTGACCTTTGACACTCATTGACGCATAGACACCTACTAGATCACCCCGTAGCTGCTGGTGATCACAAATCTTGATCAAATTTGATGAGGCTCTGCATGCTACATCTTTAGTCCATAAACTAGTTTGGTATTTCATTTCAGCCTTGTGCCTCACCCTAAATGGGCGCGGCAGTGTGGCAGACCAGCTGTTTCAGTTTCACTCGAACGCCTAGTTTTTATGTGGCTTTTTGCTCCACAGTTTCAGTATTATTCAAGCATTTCTCATGCAACTGAAGAGCATATTCTCAGATGTTTTTGTATTCGTACATTTGTCTGCACTATATAGAAGCTGTGGGTGGATTGTAAATCGGCTTTCGGTAGATCTTAAGCGCAGTAAGAATAAATGCTGCTGTGGGGCAAACTGATGAGCTGCTCCTTTTTTTTTTTTCTATTACTCTTACCTAATGTGGTCTTGAACAAATGGCAATCAAATGTCAAGGCCATTTGAAGTGCTTCTGGGAACAAAATTGTGTTTTGAAGACGGCTTATTGCTAGCGAGATCGGATATCTTCCATCACCTGTTTTAAGGCATAATTAGCCTACACTGAACCCGTTCCCGTGCGAAACTGACATTCATGCAATGTAGTTTGCTGACCCACAAATCAAAACCAATCTGTATCTCATGATGATTAAGAAGTGATAATTAGAAGCGGACAGACCTAACTTTGCTATCTTGTTTCAGTGAAAGGTTGCCAGTGATCTGAATAATTACTAATAAATCTTCCTCTGAATTCCATCTCTTATCGTTGCATTTTTGCATATTATTAAAGATCGCCCTGGATTTTGAGAGTCTAAAAATATACCAAAGTTGGAGAACATTATTGAACGTGACATTTAAATTATTTTTGCATTCATACAAAATTGCCAAAAGTCGGCCAAAAAAAACGATCTGGCAAACGCATTCAGACAAATCTGTGCTGATTAATGGCCATTAAAATGTCAAAATACGACAGACAAAAATGCTATCTAATTAAATTGGGCTATCTATCGATTCAAAGTGACAATTAAGCAAATCAACTGTTTGATTGCTATTGAACTAAGTAAATTGGAATGGGGTGAAGGCAACTGTGGGTGATGATTCTGCACTGCTCTGTTCAGCTCGGTGCCGGTGCTCGCTGTCAGTTCTTTATTTTCGCCAAGGAGGTTTTGTTTTCACCCTTGTTTGTTTGTCCGTCCGTCTGTCTGTTAACAGGATAATTCAAAAAGTTGCGAACGGATTGGCATGAAGTTTGGTCGGATGATAGGTGGTAGTCCAAGGATGAGTTGATTTAATTTTGGAAGTGATCCGGAACATATTCTGGATTCTAGATCCGGAAGAAGTTAAAATTTACGAGCCCAGTCTCATCTCGACGCATCGTGTAGTGATGCTCCCTGACCAAGTGTTAATATACGATGCAAAGGGAGGTTTTTTTGCATCCTTATTTGACACCAGTTTAAAACAAAGCCTGCCCCCAACCCCTAACCCGTAACTCGAATCCTAACCCTAAATGTCAAATGAAGATACCAAAAGCTTCTTTTTTCATCATATATTGATGCTTGGTCAGGTTGCATCACTATATGGTGAGTTTAGATGAGAATTTGTTGAATATACCTGAATAGAAAGATTGTCCTTCATGTAATGAACAGATTTTCATAAAATTTCTGTGTTAAATGGAATCTACACTAATGTAGAATTGATTATAGTTGTTGGTGGTGTGAATAATGTTCTTGTGGGTCCAGAACCAATATGGCATGGTGAAGGTATGCGCTCTACTGAGTGCCCTTCTAGTTTCTTTCTTTTTGTTTGCCAGCTGTTTGTTCGAGACGGCATCAGGTATGACACGTGGAAAATGACAGGAGGAACCTCATCTTTTTGCCCCAAGGCAGCAGTCATTCTTATTGCACTTAACATTATCGCGATTCCATTTATTGCTCGGCCCTTGTAGAAGCTAGAGCTCCTTCTATGCACGCTTAACCTGTTTCAGGGTGCCGTAATATTTGGGGCACTGTGTAATGAGGTTCATCCTTATCACAAGAATATGTGTGTTTCAGGGTGTAATTATCTGCAGTGCAATGCTATGTTATGTTGTGTTATGCTATGCATACCCTCCTGGTCTCTCCTGCAGCTACCTGATTACTCACTCCTTCGGGAGGCGGATGCTGTACCCGGGGTCCGTGGGGCTCCTGCAGAAAGCCATGAGGCCTATGCTGCAGCAGGGCCAGGCTCGACTGGTGGAAGAGGTGACTGTATAGGCTGTGGCTGTCTCATACATGCTCACTCTCACAGATCACACGTACCGTTCTGTCTGTGTATAAGCAAACATGGACTCTGGAAAGGGAAATTGCGGGCAAGCCATGTAAAGTAGGCAAATACCCCGCCATCTCTTGAAGAGTCACATTAAGTTGTGAAACTCCATACATTCAGTCCAGGGTACCTACTAATGTGGTGTAAATTGCTATGAAGTCTAGCGGTGCCATTTTGAGATTGCTCACAGACTGATGTTTGCATTAGCTTGTATGTCATATACACAAGCAAGCTCTGACAAGAGCACCCACAAACATCCATACAAAAGTGAGCACCCTGAATAATGCTGTCATCTTCAATGGTGAGACATAATTCTGCCCCTTTTAATGGGTTTGTTACTGCAGTGTGGTCTTTAAGGATGTATCTTGATCTTGTCCATGTCAATGAGTTCAAAGCAATGAACTTAAGCATTTTGCATTTAGTTTTCCTACTGAGGGACTGGAACATGTGATTAAATGTTAGTGCTGTGCAGTTTGATCCTGAGTCTGCAGTCTCTGTCTGTTCTGCGTCCCACAGTTTGAAGGCCAGAGGAACAAGCTGGTGGCCCTGCGATGGAAACGAGATCGACACCATGTTTGTGGACCGCAGGAGTGATGGAGGGGAGAGGGGGAAGACCCTGGTGAGAGGGATGGGGAAAGGGAGAGCATGATATTTAGTTATTTATTTATTTTCACATCTGCAAGTGATGTGTTGGAGAGCCCCCTTGTGTTGCTGCATCATTGCACCATGTCAGTCTGATCTCTCGGACCCCATTGTGTTAAAGCAGGTTTCTCATTTCCGATGTTCAGCTTTTTCAGTGTTCTTCATCTTTTCCCCGAGTGCTGGATGTGCAGAATGTGAATTTATGTTACTTAGTCAAGGAAAAACCTATGAGCAAAAGCCAGTATTGCTGGTACTGGGCAGTCAGAAAGGAAAAGATTGTGTTGCTGTTCAAGTATGAACAGACTTGACATTATATTGACTCGGCCTGAGCAGTTGCGCTGACAGGTACACCTTTCTCTACAGTGTACTGATGTGGTGCAGATGTGTAAAGCAGTTGACATTGTGTGTTACAGGTCATCTGCTGTGAGGGAAATGCTGGCTTCTATGAAGTGGGCTGTATGAACACTCCTTTAGAGGGTTAGTGCGCCTGCACTGTCTGTAGACCTTACCCTTGCTGACATGCTAAAAAAATTCCTCATAATTTGTGCATTTGTACATTGTGATTTATTTATTCTCTGTGAATTGAGGAGTTGTGTTTTCATATGAATTTGTGCATTTATGTCAGCATTATATTGAGTGAGACTGTACTTTACCTGTGGTAACATGTGGTTAATTGCTAGTATGCTTCTAACGGAGTGTGTTTGGGTGTATTCTGCAGGAGGATACTCAGTGCTTGGCTGGAATCACCCTGGTTTTGGAGGAAGCACGGTAAGCACCATTCTGTACTCCCCAGTCATCAAATTTAAAGAACGCTCTTCAAAGAGTCTCTCTGCTGGAGCTGCTTGAATCATGAATCATGAATCATTTCATGTTTACATAATTTAACCTTAGCCCGCCAAGTGCTGCCTCTGTACTTTGTAGCTGGTGTGCAATCTTTTGACAGAGATCCCTCTACGGTGCTCCACTGAGCCCATCGTGATCAGGCTAGTTTCAGTGGCTCACACTGAAATGAACTGCATTGGCACGGTAGTTTGGCATTATTAGCAGTGTAGTGAAGGCCTCTTTGAAAAAAGCACTGTACCCTCAGGGCAGGTGATGGCGAGCCATGAGTGCATCTGTAAAAAACTTCGGTGATCGATTGGACCGCAGAACCTAGAAAATCTGGTTTGGGCAACAGTTACATGGGTGTGAGTGTACAGTACCAGCGTGGCTAAAGGTTCCTTTCGTAACGCGAGTGTCAGCGAACGTCAGGTGGACGTGTCTGCTCACTGAACCGAGAAGTAGAGTGAGTGAGAAGGCATGTTGTTTCTCACATCTCAAAGAAGTCCAAATAAGTTTAGCGTTGAAATTTTTTAGTCGGGACGTCCATTATATTTGTAGTATAGTGTAAACGCCTGAAGTAATTTTTGCTACAGAAGCAAGAGTTGGCTTATATATTTATTTCAGGAAAGTTAATGTCTGCAAATTCATGTATTTTTTGCCTTAATATTTTTGCTGTAATATTTGCGATAAGAATTAAGAAATGAAACCTTCAGTTCTGGGTTATTGGAGAAAGCTGAACAACAACAAGTTTTGCCACCACTTTAATATTATTTAAATTATGAACAAAACCCAGACTTCTGAAAATAGAAATAAAATACGCAAATATCTGTGTAGTTGTAACTTGGTATGTGTAAATTCTTGGTAAAATAATGGTGTCACTTTTTCCTCAATCCTGAGAAATGTTTTGGCCTTTGGAAATCTGGAGGTTTTAGTCCTCATTGTGTAGCTATAAGCAGAACAACTCTCAGTCAAGAAAGCGGTGGCTTGTTCAGTCGGATCCCGTAAAGTGTTAACTTTTGTCGCTTTTACTCATAATTTGAGAGCTAATCTCAAGTGGCTGTTAATGACTTAAATTAACGCGATAAAGCCCTTCTCAGTTGCA
Source organism: Gymnothorax javanicus (assembly GCA_029692085.1). Lineage (NCBI taxonomy): Eukaryota > Metazoa > Chordata > Actinopteri > Anguilliformes > Muraenidae > Gymnothorax > Gymnothorax javanicus. The sequence goes on from CM056193.1 coordinate 44,851,625, forward strand.
AGTGTCATGGGGTTGCGCGGATTAAAAACTGTTTCACAGGCGGACTGATTATGCTTTCACATTTTGAGAAATGATCACTTATCCACTTTTTTAAAACATTTATATTCAGATTTAATGGGTTTGTTACTGCAGTCTTTTATGATGTAATCTTTGTCCATGTCAATGAGTTCAAAGCAATGAACTTGCTTTTTTTGCATTTAGTTTTTACTGAGGGACTGGAACATGTGATTAAATGTTAGTGCTGTGCAGTTTGATCCTGAGTCTGAAGTCTCTATCTGTTGGAGCCCAAGTTTGAAGGCCAGAGGAACAATTCGACACCATGTTTGTGGACTGGCACTGGATGGAGGGAGAGGAAGACCCTGGTGAGAGGGATGGGGAAAGGAGAGCATGATATTTGTTATTTATTTATTTTCACATCTGCAAGTGATGTGTTGAGAGCCCCTTGTGTTGCTGCATCATTGCACCATGTCAGTCTGATCTCCTGGACCCCATTGTGTTAAAGCAGGATTTCCGATGTTCAGCTTTTTTCAGTGTTCTTCATCTTTTCCCCGAGTGCTGGACAGAATGTGAATTTATGTTACTTAGTGAAAAACCTATGAGCAAAAGCCAGTATTGCTGGTATGGGCAGTCAGAAAGGAAGATTGTGTTGCTGTTCAAGTATGAACAGACTTGACATTATATTTGAGCATTGACAGGTACACCTTTTCTACAGTGTACTGATGTGGTGCAGATGTGTAAAGAAGTTGACATTGTGTGTTACAGGTCATCTGCTGTGAGGGAAATGCTGGCTTCTATGAAGTGGGCTGTATGAACACTCCTTTAGAGGGTTAGTGCGCCTGCACTGTCTGTAGACCTTACCCTTGCTGACATGCTAAAAAAATTCCTCATAATTTGTGCATTTGTACATTGTGATTTATTTATTCTCTGTGAATTGAGGAGTTGTGTTTTCATATGAATTTGTGCATTTATGTCAGCATTATATTGAGTGAGACTGTACTTTACCTGTGGTAACATGTGGTTAATTGCTAGTATGCTTCTAACGGAGTGTGTTTGGGTGTATTCTGCAGGAGGATACTCAGTGCTTGGCTGGAATCACCCTGGTTTTGGAGGAAGCACGGTAAGCACCATTCTGTACTCCCCAGTCATCAAATTTAAAGAACGCTCTTCAAAGAGTCTCTCTGCTGGAGCTGCTTGAATCATGAATCATGAATCATTTCATGTTTACATAATTTAACCTTAGCCCGGCCAAGTGCTGCCTCTGTACTTTGTAGCTGGTGTGCAATCTTTTACTCGACAGATCCCTCTACCGGTGCTCCACTGAGCCCATCGCATCAGGCTAGTTTCAGTGGCTCACACTGAAGCGGAACTGCATTGGCACGGTAGTTTGGCATTATTAGCAGTGTAGTGAAGGCCTCTGCGGAAAAAGCACTGTACCCTCAGGGCAGGTGATGGCGAGCCATGAGTGCATCTGTAAAAAAACTTCGGTGATCGATTGGACCGGCAGAACCTAGAAAATCTGGTTTGGGCAACAGTTACATGGGTGTGAGTGTACAGTACCAGCGTGGCTAAAGGTTCTGCTTTCGCCAACGCGCCATTGGCCGTGTGTCAGCCGAACGTCAGGTGGACGTGCTCTGCTCACTGAACCGAGAAGTAGAGTGAGTGAGAAGGCATGTTGGCCGGCCGTTTCTCACATATCTTAGAGTAAATCCCCGTCGCAAAGAAGTCCAAATAAGTTTAGCGTTGAAATTTTTTCGTCGGACAACATGACGTCCATTATATTTGTAGTATAGTGTAAACGCCTGAAGTAATTTTTTGCTACAGATTTTCTTTTCACAAGAGTTGGCTTATATATTTATTTCAGGAAAGTTAATGTCTGCAAATTCATGTATTTTTGCCTTAATATTTTTGCTGTAATATTTGCCGATAAGAATTAAGAAATGAAACCTTCAGTTCTAAAGTGCCGTTATTGGAGAAAGCTGAACAACAACAAGTTTTGCCACCACTTTAATATTATTTAAATTATGAACAAAACCCGCACTTCTGAAAATAGAAATAAAATACGCAAATATCTGTGTAGTTGTAACTTGGTATGTGTAAATTCTTGGTAAAATAATGGTGTCACTTTTTCCTCAATCCGCGAGAAATGTTTTGGCCTTTGGAAATCTGGAGGTTTTAGTCCTCATTGTGTAGCTGTAAGCAGAACAACTCTCAGTCAAGAAAGCGGTGGCTTGTTCAGTCGGATCAAACGTTGAACGTAAAGTGTGCTAACTTTTGTCGCCTTTTACTCATAATTTGAGAGCTAATCTCAAGAATCAACTTTGGCTGTTACCGACAAATTAACGCGATAAAGCCCTTCTCAGTTGCAAGTGTCATGGGGTTGCGCGGATTAAAAACTGTTCTCACAGCGGGACTGATTATGCTTTCACATTTGTGAGAAATGATCACTTATCCACCTTAGGTATACTAAAACATTTATATTCAGATTTAATGGTTTTTTATAGTTTTATCAGTGTCTTACTGACATTTGTGACACAAGCAAGATTTAAAATTTGGGCATCCCAGAAATTATAAATATACTATTCAAAAAAAAAAAAGAGGGATATTTTATTTTGAGATCAAAATTTTCCATATACAAAGGTGAAGCATTTAAAAAATTCATCACCCAAACACATCAAGACCACTTCTCCAAAATGCTATTGATGATCAAGGGGCATGCCACAAAATGACTCTTTGGAAGGTTAGCCACTGTAAAAATTTTGAAGAAACATCAGATTATCAGTGGTTGAAGTATTAATTGACCATGACATCCAGGAAGATGCCCTTGGCATGCTACAGGTTGGCACAAGACACAAGGGCAATGAATGTTTCCCAGTCTGTCATCAGCAGATTATGGTCCAACATCGTGCTACAGGGTCTGTTCAGGATAGACCCGATTTGGCAACAACTCAGGCTCAGGACATCTATTGTTTGAGAAATCGTATAAACAGCAAATCAGATAAGGTCTCAACTTCAAAGGGATACTGGCTCGCGGTGAGTGGAGACCATCAGGAATCGTCTGCACAGATTTCTTACACGCCCGGCGTCCTCGTGTCATTCCCTGTTTGAGGGATCGTCACATTAGGGCCAGGAATCATCATAGTCTGGGATAATCAATGGAACAACGTAATGTTCTCAGATGAGTCGAGGTTCACTGTAACAGGAGGTTCATGGGCGTATGCGTTTCCATGGCGTTAACGTCATTAGACAATGGGGTGGATCTGTAATGGTGTGGGAGGCATCACTGCTGCCGGCAGAACAACTTGCATGTTGTTGCTGGACGCGTGTCACAGGGCAGTACTCGGGACAACATCTTGGCACCCCATGTTGTGCAACGTCGTTATGGGCGCCGTTTCATTTTCCAAGATGACAATGCCAGATGTCATAGGGCCAGGATCCAGATTACCTCCAGCAGCAGAATAACATTACCATGGCCAGCACTCAGTCCGGCCATCGAAAGCATGTCTGGGGACATGCTTGGACAACGCTACGCCAGCGTCAACAACCTCCTTTCAAGAACTTGCTGCAGCATTGCAACAGGAATGGAATAACGTTCCCCAAATGACCTGGGACAGTCCCCCCAAGCTTGTCTTCGAGGGTTTTACCGCTACTGACCCTGTTTCACAATGGTGGTAAATTTGCTGTGTGACCCTGTGTTTGTACGACCCTTATTCTGGAGAATCTGTCCTTTACTGACTGTACACAGGGTTTGAATAAATTGACAAATGTTTCCTTAATGTTTTTATGTCATTTGTTTCCTTCCTGACCTCATGATCTGCATTTCATGGTACTTGTAAATCCAATATCCCTACTTTTTTTGAATAGTATATATTAATAAATATTTTGTGACAATAAATGCGTAAGTTGTCATCCATAAGGAAAGTGTTTCTGCTTCATGACTACTCCTACTTCTAACTGCCTCTTATGGAATTAGATAGTCTATTTTAAAACTCTTATAACAAAAACATCGATTGACTTGTAAATAAGTCATATCCAAAACAGTTGCGGTAGTTTATTCTTGCCAAAATTCAAGGCCTGCAATAACATCTGGTACACACCAGTCACACCCAAAAACCGCTCCCCCCTATCGACAGTCCCCCCCAAGTTCTGCCTGCGGGGACTACACCGACAGCTGTTGTAATCCTAGGCCACTCGCCAAGCCGATCGGAGAAAGATGGGCCTAAGCGAAGCCGACTTCTCGTTAACTTTAGCGGTACCTTTATCCACGCTGGTACTGTAATTTGTGCCTCTTCTCCGTGCTGGTTTAACTCTACCCTCCCAGGTGCTAAGTTCTGACGAAAGCTAACACAGGCCTTAAAATGATTTGTTCTGTGGTAGTCAGAACATGTCATTGTTTGAATACCTTCACCATGTCTCTTAATCTCTTTTTCACTCCTGCGGTCTCCTTCTTTTCTCCTCTCAATCTTGCTTGGCTTCAGGGAGTGCCTTTCCCCCAGAATGAGGCCAATGCCATGGATGTCGTGATCCAGTTTGCAGTTCATAAGCTAGGCTTCCAGCTCAAGGACATAATGGTATATGCCTGGTCTATAGGGGGATTCACAGGTAATTACTATAACAAACCGGCAAGTCCTCCTTTTCCTCAAGAGAAGCCAATTATCCTAGTCCTACTGAGACGAGCACTTTAGGTTTTCTGTGAAGATTAGCCTACTCGGGCTCATAAACGTACTATGTCTTCTCTGTCGCTCAAGCAGGCACACACACTCTTTGGTATAATAATTACATGATTTTCATAAGCTGACTCATGTCGGTTATCGTAAGCAGCTGCATCACCTTCTATTAGGATGTCATGCTGTACTAAAAATGACTGAGTGATCTTTCCAATATTTAATTGTGTAACCGCTGAAACTGACGGGACGTTATTCTCGGGCCTGCAGCCAGTTGGGCAGTGATGTCATACCCAGAGATCAGGGCTGTGGTTCTGGACGCCTCCTTCGATGACCTGCTGCCGCTGGCACTAAAGGTCATGCCAGAGAGCTGGAGTGAGTCATGGGGGAGGGGCTATTCTCGGCTTGATTTCTGGTTTCTCACCTTTTATGATAACTGACGTGGTGTTTTTGTGTTTGAAACAGTTCGTAGATGAGCTTTGGCCATTTTTACACAATATTCTTATACATTTTTATACAATCCGCAGAGTGGTTTTCTCGCATCTTATCTTAATTTATGCTTCTCTATCGGTCGTTCCACAGCTGAATTAGTATGTTCCTCTTGTTTCAGGGCCGCTGGTGACATACACTGTAAGGCAGTACTTGAATCTCAATAATGCTGACCAACTGTGCAAGTGAGTCCCCAGCATGAGACAATACAGAAATCACATTACAGTTGATATATGCACTACAGCACACCTTATAAATCTAATGTTGAAGGCATTTATATGGCACTCTCAGTTACGGCAGTTAAAGCTATTCCAGTGGGTGCAGTTGATCATCTTGAGTGGAGGTTTTTGATGGACTTTTGCAAAGAGGGAGGAACAAACGAGATGCTCATAATATAATGCCAGTTAACTCCAACGGTGTCTTCAGGTTTTGGTCAGAATAGAGTTCTTACGGATTGGGATGAAACAGTCTCGTCATATCACAATCACATGATCAACATAATCCTGTTGGCTATCTGCTTGGTACAGTGTCTCTGTCAAATATGTAAAAAAAAAAAAACTGTCCATATGAACTGTTCAGTAAAGGTAAACTAACTTCTTAAACCTCTTTTATAAATATGATTAAGGAAGAACCATGGGGAATGGGATTGTTATTTTAGATAAGCAGAATTATTTTTACAAAAAAAACACCTTGCTGTCACATTTTCATTAGAATATTTTTGACAACCTTAGATTTACTAATCAGTTCATTTTAAAAAGATGTTTGCCTTGTGAGCAAATCCAATTAACTCCTATTCAATCAAGATTGCTGTTGTTTTTCTCAATTTACAATGTAAAATTTGGTATTCAACAGATGCTGCTCTGCTTCTGGAGTGGTATTACGAATACGGTTGGCAACACAATGTTTGGGAAAATAAATATTTTCTTCATTTGGCTGAGATCTTGGTTCTCTTTGTGCACAGTTCCTTTTTCACTCAAACTCTAAATTATTTGAGGTACTTTTTGGCAAGCTGTAAAATGGCCATCCCGTTTTTGCAGGATGCTATGGAGTTTTTTCTTGCAGTGTAACCTTTCTCTTTCTGTGTGAGACATCTTAAGCAGACAGTGGTCAATAATACATTCAAAGCTGCGTGCAGAAGAGTGTTTCTGATATGCTGTGCTGATGTTTTGGTTTTTTCTCCATCTAAGCAAGAGTTTCATCAGCTTTAGCGTGAAATCTTTCTTGGCCAACCAGGCCCTCAGTGATTACTGAGCTCACCAGTGACCTTATTCATGTTTTAAGTAGTTGATTTTAGTAAATCCTTGGGTTAGACCAGTGGTTCTCAAACGTGGTCCTGGGGGACCGGCGTGTATTCTGGTTTTTATTGCTACCACAATTACAATCCTGGAATTCCATTAAGCTGTTAATTTGTTTTAATGGGCTGCATTTCATTTTTACCCTCCATCTTCACATTATGAGAAAAATAGCAGTGCCTGCCATGGGTAATGTAAGCCCCATGTCCATATTGTGTTGATAATGCTGTGTTGCAAGTAATTGCACAAGGTCTGACAAATTTACTGATCCAGGTAAAACTAAGGTTAATTAATGAGTTCCTATAGGTTGCTGCACACAAGCATGAAGTTCTTCTAATTTTTTTCCCTCAAAATAATAACTCAAAACAGGTGTGAGTTATTGTTGATTGCTTGCCTTCATACTCTTCATTATCCAATAAATGGTTAGATTTGGGGACGATGTGTCAATATTGACAATGAATTGACCATTTGTCAATAATTACATAAATTAAGAGATTGTTTTTATATTCGTAGGTACATTTTTTTTATTTTGGCTGTTTCCCATGTGGCATGATGTGAATACGGAACTTTTATTGTAGCCCCTGGTTAAAGTGGTTTCATGGTCATCGTCTCTGCTGTCATCGCCAAGTCTGTAGAGATTTTCTTGTGGACGCTCTACAGGCCACAAATTTCAGCTGATTCCTTTGGTATTTGGTGTGGGCATAGGTTATGGTTGGGTTGCAACACCTATCGATTTTGGTTGCCATGGCAATGATATTGGCTGAATGAAGCACAATTTCATGCTGAAAATTGGGAAATTTTCAACAAAATGTGAAAATGTAACAAGCAGGCATTTGGGGGCTACACCCATGCGGTCGCGGGTGCCCGGACTGTGTATTTGTTCATGGCATGCATAGCTATTTTTGAGAATGTTGCTAAAAAGGGTAATGAAGGGAAATGAATAACTCAGTAAAATTCTTGGGTTCAATTTGTGGTTGGAACGAAAACCAAAATACGAAGTGGTTCCCCAAGAGTGAGTTTTTGAGCCTTTGGGTTAGACTGCATGTCGGACTGTTTTTCACATTTTTCAGCCTAAAGCCACAGAAATAAGAAAATAATGGCCAAGAATGGCAACCTGGACTTTCATTGTCATTACTCTGCATCACGTACCTGGACAAACAAAACAATTGAATACGCCAGATTTATCATAAACTCCTGCAAAACAGTTTGTCCCAAACGTAATGGTACCTTGAAATGGGTAATGATGTCATAAAGGTGCTGAATGTAAAATTGTGGACCATACTGGAGACATGAAGAAAACATGAGGAAAGAATGTCTTTTCCCCCAGTATTTACTGTACCAAAGAAGTTATTTGAATCCCTGAACATCGCATCACTTTCCAGTACCTTTTCAGGGCTTTTTATGCCCTCGGAATCGAAGATTCGGGGGCATATTGTTTTGCACCTGTCCGGTTGTCTGTCTGTCTGTCTGTCTATCTGCAGAAGCAAAAAAACTTTAACCTTGGCCGTCACTTTTGATTGGTCCGAGATAGGCCTTTGATACTTGACATGTGTATCCGTAGTCACAAGACCTTTCACATGAGGTCATAATTTGTTACCTTGACCTTGGCGTAGGATGCATTTTCCAAAAACTTTAACCTTGGCCATAACTTTTGATTGGTCAGAGAGAGGCCTTTGATACTTGAAATGTGTATCCCTTCCCCTTTTGGGTGAGTTCATCATTTTTCAACCTTGACCTAGGGACGCATTTTCTGAAAATGATGAAACTTATCATTGGTCATGATAGGCCTTTGATATTTGACATGTGTATCCCTTGTCACAAGACCTTTCGGATGTGGTCATCAGTTTTCACCTTGTGACCTTGACCTTGGCATCATTTTGATTTCACAGTAGTTTCCTGGAAAAGTTTTACAAATTTTATTCATTTATTTAACCCTTTGCAAGTCCAAGAGATTCCATCTGGTCCTTTTCCATATTATAAATCCAAACTATGCTTATGTCCGGAGGCATCAGTGTGTCACAAACACATCTTGTTTAACTTTACCACTGAATTTACACAATGGTAATCCCAAGCTTCATGTGCTATTCAGGTACCAGGGCCCAGTGCTGTTGATCAGAAGAACCAAAGATGAGATCATCACCACCACGTGAGTCATCTGACTCTCTGTGATCCTCTGATTCTTGCTCTAACATAACTTTTGCCATCGCAATAACTGCACTGTAGCTACTTCGTTGGTAGAAACACAGATGCTATTTCAGCATTAATGGCTGACGCTCAACATTAAGGTCTGAGCTGGAAAGAATAGATTGAGCCCTCACCTGTTCACTTTAATCTAGATGAAATAAATCTCCTCAGAAACCCTCAGGCATGAATGGTCAGTGGTGCCAGCTCATGTCAGAGCTACATTTAGAAATTTTACTGTTAGCGTAGCTCTAAGCACAATTTTTTTTTTTTTTTTTTTTTGCATTTCAGGGGTCCAGAGGATGTCATGTCCAACAGGGGCAATGACCTGCTGCTCAAACTGCTTCAGTTCAGGTACATCTCTGACGCACCTTTGTTCTCTAAACTCTCTGCGCTCTCTGAGACTCAGGACTGGAAATCACATCACAGTGCCGAGTAGAACCTGCTGCTGTTAGTAACATGTTAACCCCTTAGACTCAAGATTTGTGGATTTGTGAATTTTATTGATGAGAAAGTCTCTTTTTTTCTTGTCCTTATTAATACCCTTCACTTGGGTGAACTAAAAAACTTACCACATTTTACACCCCCCCATCTCCAGATACCCAAAGGTCATGACCGAGGAGGGTGTGCGGGCAGTTAGAGAGTGGCTTGGAGCAGGAAGCCAGTTTGAGGAAGGTATTGGCTACATGAATAATGTAGTACTCACAGCCATGGCTGGACGGTGTGTGTGTGTGTGTGTGTGTGTGTGTGTGTGTGTGCTTCAAAAATTCCCTGAATTAAGGATGCTAGGCTCCAAATAAGACACAGATGGAGTGCATGAATGGGCTCCATTCTGGAATCATTGTGATGCTATCCAGTGTGTGCCAAGAATTGCATACTGGAACTTAGGGATGATTACGGCTCAAAAATCTATGGGTTGTATTTTTGTGATGCCATTGACCAAACTACAGAAATCATTTAGCTATTTTGCTTTCATAGCTTTTGTTTTTTTCATTGTGAAAATATATGGTTTTCGCTAAACCAGGGGTCTTCAAAAGCCATGGTTATTATAAAACCCCGAGGATTATTTCTAACCAGGGTGACAAAACTTACGAGCTAAGCAAAGAAAGACGACTGTCGTAGACACTTAGTGTAACGGGAGAGATATTTTCTCTTAAGTGGAATCAAAACATTGTGTTCAAACCATTTTGTAAGTGCTAAGGTTATTAATGAATTGTACTGCAAATAAACCATTTCAAGTAGCCTGATGACAGCATTTTAATTCCTCCTTTTCTATCACAACAGGCCTGTTCGCCTGTAGCTCTTGGTTATATCATCACATACCCTTTCAGCACAAAACAATTCCTACATTGAAAGTTCGCAGAACTTTGAACTATAACCTACATCAAACGGCGAAGCCAGCTTTCCTCTGCTTGGAGGCGGGACACTGGTTCAAGAGAGGGGTGAACCCAGAAACTGCGAGTTTGAGCAAGATCTGTGAAATCTGTTGCATGTTGTGGGCCAATTCTTTGTGCGGTGCCACAAAAATCAAAGCGAGCTAGTCAGTATTCAAAACTGTTCAGTGCTAAAATTTTGTCAGAAGCCAAAGGACATATGCTAGAAAATCATTTGTTGTGTATATTTGCTGTTGCCGTTAGTTGTTTTGTGCTGTAGTGGAACGGGAGAATAGAGAAGCAAAATGGTGGTGCAATGTGGGAACGTGCGCAAAGATCCATGACGTTCATCAATACAGCCCATATATTGCTGTGCCATAATGGGTGTTGTATTTGGTTGTACTTTCTAATTTAGATTGCCATTGAATCTTAGGTCTGACTATTCAGAGAATGCGCATGTGTTTTTTTATATTTTGTGTTTGTGTGACATTGATGTCAAAATCAGTTTCCCTCTCTCCGCAGCATCAGTGTACAGCCATTATGAGGTGGATGATGACTGGTGCACATCAGTGCTGCAGTCCTACCAGACTGACAGGGAGACTCCCTTCCCCTGGAGCGTAGGTGAGACTCTCATCTTTCGCCCCCTCTTCCTGTGGTTACCCAGCCAGTAAATTAACGGCTCAGCACGCCTGCTGGTGCGTCCCTTAGAATGGTAACCCTGGAGAGTGTACGCTCTGCTGAATCTCTCTCTCTCTCTCCTCCCCAGGTGAAGACATGACTCCGGAGGGGAGACGGCAGCTCGCTCTGTTCCTGGTGAGAGCATTTTCCTCACCTCGTTCACGCTTCCCATAGCGCACAGCTTGGCAAGTCTGTCATTACAAATCCTATGCAGTGCGTGTGCAGTACTTATAAGCACTCTCCACTGTGACATCTCCTCCCAATTATGCTTTTTTGACAAGACCAACCCCAGTTGTGCCAAAACCCTAGCTGCACTGCCCCGTTTCTAGAGATCTACCATCCTGTGGGCTGTCCTTAATTCACCTCATTCAAATGCTAGGTATCTAATTAATCTGCCTGCTACTGGAATCAGGGGTGTCTAATTGAAATTAAGCGGTTGGTAATCTTCGGGAACAGGGCTGGGCAGCCCCAGCCTAAGTTCGCACATTTACGTCATGTTAACTCCATGGGGTAATAGGAGTCTGCATCGTAACCATCCTAGCCAGTTAAGAGCAAGCGAGCTGTCACACTGCTGCTCCTGGGTGCTAACTCCAGTTCTGAGGACGGGCCCTTAGTTCATTCAAGGGAGAGTATCCAGCTTGAAATACATGCAGTACTTGTCTTGAGCATAAAGCCTAACTAAGGCCTAATTATATCCCTCTCTTCTCAGGCGCGGAAGTACATGCGGAACTTTGACTCCACCCATTGCACTCCTCTACCAATCACGGAGTTCCAGACGCCCTGGAGACTCTAGAACCAACGCAAGGGAGAGGGAATTTGGGGGGGGTAAACAAAGGGGGGAACATGGAAATGTGAACAAAAATTTGAATCTTGCAGGACGAGGTGGGGGGGCAGGAATGCTAGAGGCATGCTGCAAACAGAAGGGGCAGCTTTTGCTGGGATTTTAAGAGACTTGCCAGGGGCAATGAGGTGAAGATGCTTCATGGTCGGCTGTTGTTTGGAGTCGTTTTAACCGCACTGCTTATTCACCAGGTTTCTCTCCTTTCGGGTTGCATTAAAAAAAACCTCATCCATAATGAAACATTAAATACACCAGGAGAGGTCTGTTGCACTCTGGTCCTACAAGACCACAGCGAAGCTCTTCACACGTACTCAAAACAATGTTATGGCCTTATGAGAGAAACATTTTTTCTTTAATGGTACAGGAAATCACAGGAAATGTAAACACCAGTTACTCATATAACAGCTGCAACAGCATATTTTGTATTTAAGCAGGTGCACCAGTCAATGCTGCACCAGCTCTGATCTCATCCTTTTCCCCAATGGGAATTATATAGACCACTGCTGCACAGGTGTGAGAGACTCAAACACAGCCGTAAAGACTTATGTGTACAGTCCCCCCCTTCTCATCACCTTTTTTCACTTTATCTATTTTGTGGACAATGTTCTGAAAATCTGTATCCTAATGCTTATTCATGTGAAATATGTTAAATAAAAATTTGGTTGGAAAAATATGTTCTCTAGCAAAGAATGTACCTTTTAGCAATCAACAGCCCTGAAGGTAAATTGGTAATTGGTCCAAAGCATGTGGAAAATGGATACTGTTGGTTGGGCCAGAATTGTTCATTGCTTTGGTGCCTTTACTGGTCATTTGGGCACCTTAGGGTTGCTCGCCGAACAAGCATTTTTGGGTATCCTTCAGCCTGGTTGAGTTTATGCCATGACCGTGACCATGGCCTGACAAGAGGTGGTGGCTGACGGGTACGTTCCCGAAGACAGCGGAGAATTTGTTGCACTTCCCCGAGATGGCAACATGAATCACGTATGTGCAAGCTAGTTCAGAGTTTGGACATTCTAGATTTGGGGAAGAATAAACATGCCAAATTTATACACAAAGCAAGGTAATGCACCCTCGTGGAAGCCTTGTTGATGACATTATTTGACAAAAAATTTTCCAATCCCTGAAATCAAAAGGGATCCTCTTCATATCACCTTTGGCCCACAAACCAAAAATGAAACCAATCCAACAAAAATTGTAGTCTTTAGAGTGAGAACAAATTGTGGATGGACCAAGAGACAGACCGACCTGATGGCAATACATGCCCATCCGGTGGAGTGAGCACAAAAAAAAAATAAGACACAGCTACATCCTGGGTAAACCTAAATATTGATATTTTATTAGTTTTTTCCCCTCTCAAGTCATCAATGAAGAAAAAGCCATTCCATATAACAGTACATGACCAACACAAAAGGTATCATTGTGCAGCTGTGAAAAGTAGGTGATTTTTGAACAAGGGAGCGGGAGAAGCGTGAGGTAAAAATCAGGAAATCACATCATTTTCGTGAAGTTGTCTATGGCTTCTTTCACTTTTTGTAGCTCTGTCTGGTTCTGGCGAAGCTATGGAGGAAAACAGAGACAGTGTTACAGGCCAGGTCCATGTTCTTACAGACTGGACAAACTTAATCACTATCAGACAAAGGGGTAAAAGTCACTGGTGTGTAACAAATGTCAAAGCCCAACAAAAATAAAAACACTGACTGTGCAGCAAACAGGAAATGGTTCCCCTTGACCGTCTCACCTTTTCAGCATCCTGCTCCTGCACTTTGGCTGGTACCTTCTCCTTGTAGTCGCTCTTCTCCATTTTCTCCTTCAGCTTGTCCATCAGTCGCTCCAGATCTCCCTTCTTGGTGTTGAGCTTAGCCAGCTCTTTCTCAATGTCAATCAGACCCTGAGCGGGGGAGGAGGAAACGGGGAAACTGCATCAGCTCTGACAGGACACAAGCTGTATATTTTCATTTTATTTACATCTTTCCCATACGGCCAGCAGCCATACCACTACTCAATCAGCACCAGCCGCGTGGCTGAAGCTAAGCAGGTGTGGGCTTGGTCAGTACTTGGATGGGAGACCACCATTGGTTGGTGGGCCATTAGGTTGTGATCTTCCCTCTGGTGGAATACCCCAGTACAGTGATGGGGACACTACTGACGACGCAGTCTTTCGTATGAGACGTTCAACCGAGGTCCTGACTCTCTGTGGTCACTAAAGATCCTGTGACACTCTTCGATAAGAGTAGGGGGTTCCGCGGTCTCGTGGCTAAATTCCCAACCTGGCTCTTTCAATCTGCCACCTAATAATCCCCTGACCTACTTGGCTATGCAACTTGTCCTCTCCCTCTCCACCTCAACCCCCAGGGCTCCCTTGAAAAAGAGATTTCAATCTAGATGGGACTGCCCTGGTTAAATATATAAATATATTTTGAAAAATTGTCAATTTCACAAGACATAAATTCTAAACAAATATGCGTGGCTGCCTGGAAAAATCCAACACATGGTGAAATTTCTGTTTCTTTTGGAAGGTATTTACATTTTGGTCGAAAAGTTGCCTTTCACTGCTTTAAAAGTACTTAGTTCGCTGAAGTATCGAACGACACTGCTTTCCCAGCCCTCTCAAAAGTTTTGTACTGGGGAGCATCACCGCGCACAGATGCGCTCACACTGACAAACGGCGGACTGACAACGGTTAGCATTTCACAGACCAAAGAGCGTAGCAAAAATGCAAAACTAGCCAAATGGGAAACGGATCCCCATTCTAATACAAGAGTCATCAAAATTATGACATATCCCCCCGGCCCCTGATTATTTGCGAAAGTCATGTCAATCCTACACCTTCAAAGAAATTCAAACAAGAATGTTGAGGTGATTTTCCTCTGGAATGATCTGGAAGTATATACTGGCAACATCTAGCAAAGACTATGAAGCACATGTTGGCAAAGGCAATAAAAAAAACAAGGGTCATTAATGAACAGTGTTTTAGTTCTGCTCCGGAAACAAACCCAGCCCTGCGACTGAGTCCAAATCCATGTCGCTTCCATGGAAAGGAAAAAAAAAGAATTTCAGAAATTTGAAAATATGAAAAGGCACCACCTTCAGTACTTGGGAGATGCACACACGTTTCAGAAAGATATAATGAACGGTTTTTGAGTTGTGCTCTGGAAATGAACCTCTCTCTGTACAGAGTCCAAATGCAACTGGTTTCCATGGAAATGAAAAAAAATAACGAAATGAACTAGGCCTGATGTGCACCAAGTCCAGATTCGTTTCCATGGAAACGACAAAAATAGGAATCCCGAAATTTCCAAAGTAGCAAAAGGCACATCTAGAATATATAGAATACATGTACCGAGCTTGGTGCTGATATCTTGCATAGTTTCCGAATTCTGCTCTGGAAACAAAATGACTACAGACAGACGGACGGACGGACAGACGGATGAGGCGATGCCTATATCCCCCCGCATTCTATGCCGGGGGAATAAAAAAAAGGATAGAAAGGCTTGTTCAATGACTGCTTGCCAGCACGCCAAACTCATAACTGTGAGAAAATGTTTAAAATGAACCATAATCAATTATTATTGACAGGACTGGCAATGTATTCCAGAGAGAGTGGGGTTCCAATTATCAGATGATATAAAATCAATTTCTGAAAAAAACACTCATTTTTGATGTTTTGGGCATTTTGCCGGTAGCGAGTGTTTGTGGTGTCCAATGGGTTTTTGCAGACCACCACATATACCGGACTACTTATTGGACCAACTCACATTCTCCAAGGACTTTGTTCTGAGTCGATGATATGAAATGTTAATGGAAAAGTGAATGTACCAGACAGAAATGCAGGGTTTATCTAGCTCAGGGCAGGGCTAAGAGAAAAGCCTGGCATAAACAGAAACAAACAGGTACAGCTCGTTCCAGAAGGGCAGCTCGAACAGTGAAGGACACTCGTGCGCTGCAGCCCCTTGGCAGCGGAGGCGGGACGGAGCCCCCCGTGGGGTTTTCGTCGCCTCGGCCAGCCCTCACCTTCAGGAGCAAGTGGACGGTGCACCTGTCAGAGGCGATGGCAACAGCACAGCCCTCTGGGACGGCCCCGCCATCGCCTCCCGTCATGGCCTGGATGGACTGCGAGTACGACAGCGTCTGGATCTGCAGGCTGTACCTCTGCACCACGTCAGCCGTGTCCGAGTCAATGCACTGCAGGTAGCCTGGGGGGATGGGGGGAGGAGGGGGGGGTTTAAATGAGCCTAGGTCTGCCTGTCTGCGTAGCTGGACTGTGTAAATCAGTACCCAGTTGATTCATGGTCAAACATGTGATGGGTCCATGAATCGCGGAATAATATACTAATATTTCATTGCAGAGGCCTCACGGTTGGCACAGGCATCAGTCACGTCATAGCACATTATATGGTTGAGAATGTGAACTCACAATTGGTGCAGATATTGGTCAGGTTGTAGTACAGTATTGTGTAGAGGTGTGTGAATGGACTCAGTCGGTGCGGATATTGGTCAGGTTGTAGTACAGTATTGTGTAGAGGTGTGTGAATGGACTCAGTGAATGGGTGCGGATATTGGTCAGGTTGTAGTACAGTATTGTGTAGAGGTGTGTGAATGGACTCAGTCGGTGCGGATATTGGTCAGGTTGTAGTACAGTATTGTGTAGTGGTGTGTGAATGGACTCAGTCGGTGCGGATATTGGTCAGGTTGTAGTACAGTATTGTGTAGAGGTGTGTGAATGGACTCAGTCGGTGCGGATATTGGTCAGGTTGTAGTACAGTATTGTGTAGTGGTGTGTGAATGGACTCAGTCGGGGCAGATATTGGTCAGGTTGTAGTACAGTATTGTGTAGTGGTGTGTGAATGGACTCAGTCGGTGCAGATATTGGTCAGGTTGTAGTACAGTATTGTGTAGTGGTGTGTGAATGGACTCAGTCGGTGCAGATATTGGTCAGGTTGTAGTACAGTATTGTGTAGTGGTGTGTGAATGGACTCAGTCGGTGCAGATATTGGTCAGGTTGTAGTACAGTATTGTGTAGTGGTGTGTGAATGGACTCAGTCGGTGATATTGGTCAGGTTGTAGTACAGTATGTAGAATGGACTCAGGATATTGTCAGTACAGTATTGTGTAGTGGTGTGTGAATGGACTCAATCGGGGCAGATATTGGTCAGGTTGTAGTACAGTATGAATGGACTGTCGGTGCAGATAGGTCAGGTGTGAATGGACTCAGTCGGTGCAGATATTAGTCAGGTTGTAGTACAGTATTGTGTAGTGGTGTGTGAATGGACTCAGTCGGGGCAGATATTGGTCAGGTTGTAGTACAGTATTGTGTAGTGGTGTGTGAATGGACTCAGTCGGTGCAGATATTGGTCAGGTTGTAGTACAGTATTGTGTAGTGGTGTGAATGGAATGGACTCAGATATTCAGGGTGTAGTACAGATATTGTGTAGTGGTGTGTGAATGGACTCACAGATATTGTGTACAGTATTGGTGTGTGAATGGACTCAGTCGGTGCAGATATTGGTCAGGTTGTAGTACAGTATTGTGTAGTGGTGTGTGAATGGACTCAGTCGGTGCAGATATTGGTCAGGTTGTAGTACAGTATTGTGTAGTGGTGTGTGAATGGACTCAGTCGGTGCAGATATTGGTCAGGTTGTAGTACAGAATGTACAGATATTGGTCAGGTTGTTGTACAGTATTGTGTAGTGGTGTGTGAATGGACTCAGTCGGTGCAGATATTAGTCAGGTTGTAGTACAGTATTGTGTAGTGGTGTGTGAATGGACTCAGTCGGTGCAGATATTGGTCAGGTTGTAGTACAGTATTGTGTAGAGGTGTGTGAATGGACTCAGTCGGTGCAGATATTGGTCAGGTTGTAGTACAGTATTGTGTAGAGGTGCAGGAAGACTCACAGTCTGCGCGGGTCTTGGTCAAGTTGTAGTCAGCCCTCAGGGAGCGAATGGTCCGCACAACGGTCATCACAAACTCCATCTCCCGATCCACCTCCTCACTGTGCCAGCAGAACTGGAGGCAGACAGCACCACACACACGAAGCACCAGCTTCAGAGTTAGCCTTTGACTCTGACAAACTTCAAAACACTGAATAACACTGCAATGCAGCAGAACAATCATTAGCAATGCTTAGTACGAAGCTGCATCCCGCTGTGAGAGAAGTATGCGAAACTGCACAACAACACACTGAATGTACCTCCCATCCCCCTCTTCACCCCCTTCCCTTTCACTCTGACATGAACGACTTTCCTACCCCCCTCGCTCTCACTTTGACTGTTACTGACAATCCCTCCTAACCCACTTTTCCTTCTCCATAACTCACCTATCTGACCTTCCTGCATCCCTACTTCATTACACTTCAGGCTATTTTATACTTGTTAGACATCTCGACTGCCACGTTAAGAAAAATGTTGGCGAATGCAGATTGTTTAATGCTTAAACGAAGCGTCAGACAACATCTGCATCGTAAACGGTCATCTCCATGGTAATTCTATGGTATTCTATCGGTTTTATAACCAATTGATCTTTTTACAAATGTTACTACAGCAACTTTCTTTATCTGCAACAACCAGCGATCGCAGTCCGTCTAGCCAATGAAATTACAAAACAACTAACGGGCTTCCGCATCATTTCAAATATTCGACAGGTACAAGACACCGGCAAACAACACTTTTTTTTTTGGTCCGACATCAATCTGGTAGTCAGACCCGTCTTAGAAATATAAACCAGCCTTTATCTCCATCCCCTTTACCTTCTCTCCCCTCTTACTCCTGTGCTCTCTCCCTCCTGACCCCTCCCTTCACTCACTCCCTACTCCCCTAACCCTCCCCTCGCCCCCTCTCACCTCCGTAGACTCTGGGTAGGATGCGACGGTGATGCTGGCCAGGTCTTTCTCAGGCTTGCGGCGCGGAAGCCTCTGGAAGAGCTCCTCGGTGACGAAGGGCATAAGGGGAGAGAGGAGGCGCAGCCCCACCTCCAGACAGGTGTACAGCGTTTGTCTGGAGACGTCTGCCTCCCCGCTTCCGTCCTCGCCCTCCCTGCTCAGGACGGGTTTCAGACACTCCTGACCAGCGGAGAGGAGAAGTGCAGACGGCCAAGTCAAGAACCAGAGACCACACGCCACAGTATATTCACTCATGCATTGTTTGCATTACCAAACAGTTTCAACGCTGGCAACAGTCACATTTCATATCGCTTCCTTCTTTACAATAATATCGCCATTCTTCACGGGTACTTTTGTGGTTTATTTTCACCCAATTTGCACCCAATTAACACATTGGAAACCAGCTGTGTGGTTTTAACTTCAAGAAACAGCCAAAGAGCAGAAATGCACCTAAAATCAGTAAACAAATTATCGAGGAAGAGCATCAATGATCTGTGATAATTATCACAGCCTGCCCTTTTGACCCCCATTACTCAGGGACTTTGATCCATTCTGTCGGTGCTCAGGGAAGCTTCCCTTGTAAAATTCAGAATTTGAGAAATAATACTGTTCTGTTAATATAAAGCATGTGTGGCGTAACAGGAGGGGAAAAGAGCCCACTGGAGATGAAGGATTACCAGGTATACGTCACACAGCTCGTAAAGCCAGAAGTTGTAGATGGAGGTGGTGATGGCGGGGAAATCGTAGGCTTCGAACCCGGAGCTGCAGGAGCTGACTGCAGCACTCAGCCTGGAGAGGATCCACCGGTCCGATACGCTCTCCGCACCCGACAGCTGCGGTGGGGGAAAGGGCATTTCGTTACCACACGCTATCCGAATACGCTGCCAACATGACGCAAGCACTGCAGGCTCAGGCAGAACAGGGCACTGACATTATATACAATACTGCACCCAATCTATACAGGGGGGACAACATCCCATTGTACCCAAGAGTTTGTGTTCAATTTATCTGTACAGCTCTTTTTACAGAGGGCACAATAAGCATGTATGGTAAAAATTTAGGCGAAGACACAACGCTCCAGTAAAGCCCACCTCCACACTGGGACGGCTCACCTGCGCCTTGTCCAGAGGCTCAAACCCCTCTCCCAGCGCCTTCATGGCAAATTTGACAGCGTTCCACAGCTTGTTACAGAAGTGCCTGTATCCCAGGATACGGTTCACGTCCAAGTTAATGTCCCTGCCTGAAGAACACAGGGGGAATCAGACAGGCCAGATGGCAACAGCAGAGCCACAGCACACCTCAGTCAGACACACTACACAACGTGCACTGAATACATAACATTACAACAGGCAAACACAGAATACAGGGCAGGAAAGAGGACCATCAGACAAACCAACAGAAAATAGTGTATGGAATTATGTTAACAAAAAAGATGGAATAAGATGGGGTAGCGGAAAGTCATAGTTGCAATACTATGAATTATGTATGCAGAGACACAAACACACACACACACACACACACACACACACACACCACTCACTCTAATGCACAATGCAAATACAAGCGCACACACTCTCGCACAAACGCACATGCACACAGGCGCATTACCTTGGCTGGTGTAGGCACAAAGAGCGAACCTAAGTGCGTCCGTTCCACACTCGGGGATCCCATTGGGGTAGTCGGATTTCTGCGTGACACATACATTCATATAACACAATGATGTCGTGCAGCAGTAACTCCAGAACATTCTCAGAGAGAAACTCCACACTTGAGCTCTACCTGTCCCTGCTTGGCCCTCTCCGTCTCCAGCGGGTCCAGATTACTGTCCGTCAGCTGTGCATGCAGACCCTGTTCAGGAGTTAAGAACAGTGCTTACATTCATCACAATGCTCACTGCCCGCCACAATATTCTTTTTTTACATACTGAAGTCTGTGATGATAAATACTCCATCTTAATACATCTGCTAAATCAAATAACCAAATCACTCACATACACTGCAAGAAAAGGCATTGGCGCCAGGAACCCATCACTCAGCCACGAGAGAACACACACAAACAAGGAAGGTACGCTACCTCCAGGGATATCCCGGCGATGACATCCAGCGGGTCGATGACGTTACCCAGGGATTTGCTCATCTTTCTACCGTGAGCGTCACGCACGACGGCGTGCAGGTACACCTGAGAGCGCAAACATGCAGCACAGGGTCAACATAGCCCGATGTACAGCCTGTACAGCAGTGAGCATGCTCAAATACGTCATCACATCACGTACTTAACCCTCAATGGAGGGCCCTCTCTCCTACAGAATCTAAATATGTGATACACAGAGGGTGATCCGTGAGCCACAGCAAAAGAGGTTATCTGTGAGGCTCAGAGCCCCTTGGCTGTATGTTACCAGATATATAACACCAGAGGTGGATTTGTAATTTAAATTTTACGTGCCACCTTTACACTCAATTAAGCCAGACCTTAGCTAAGACAATAAGACTCATTTTACGACTATGTCTTTTCTAGTGGTGTTATTCAGGTTAAGAACAATTAGCACTCCTTAGTCACAGGATTTTGACAAATTACAAACTCCTGGCTAAACGCTGCTACAAGAGATCTGCTCTCTCACCTCTTTGAAAGGCAGCTTCCCAGTCAGTTTGATGCCCATCATCACCATGCGGGCAACCCAGAAGAACAGGATGTCATGTCCTGTCTCCAGCAGGGTCCCAGGGTAGAACACCTCCAGGTCCTCAGACTGGCCCAAGGAGAACACCAGTCACATTAAAGCATGTGCACCACAGTATCAATGGTTTAACATGCCAATATCATTCATAGTATGGTATGGACTCCTTTCATTAGCCAAATTGAATAACAACAAGTAAAAGAAAATTAATTGCACATATCATGACAACTATCTGCCATTTTCAAATTTCTGGCACTCCAGAATAAGAACAAAATTAAACAAATGACAAACTAACCTAGCCCAGTACTTCATATAAATTCATTAAATGGTAAGAACCTACGCACAAAAGACATACTCATCAGATGCGTACCTCATTGGGCCAGCCAAAAATAGAGAAGGGGAATATGCCTGAGGAAAACCAGGTGTCTAGCACATCCTCATCTGAAAAACAAGCACAGTGCCACCCATGAACACAGGAACACACATATAGCCGAGCAGAGCAGGAGAACCAGCTGGCATCTTTATTTCTCAATGGGCAGGCAGGGTCAAAAAAATAACAGCATTTTCACAGCTGCATCATAAATAACCATTTATTCAAGGATTCAAGGAACTTTGTCATATCAAACACATGCTCACACATGGAATGGAATGAAATAACGTACCCAAGGACCCGGGGATAGAATAATTTAAAATTTAAATTACGTAAACATAAACATGGCGGCGCTCAGTAGTGCAGCGGCTTCTCGAGCTCCTGGAACTAAGTCTCTTTTTTTAATTTATTTTGTAAGGCTTAACCCTTAAAGCGCCAAAGGCAGCATTTGCCACTCGCTGATACAATGAAATAAAATCAAAGCTTTTGAAAACCTATCATGTGGCGACTTGTTCTTTTCAACAAGTCGCCACATGATAGGTTTTCAAAAGCTCAAGATATTTAAATTTTTGAAGCGTTTGAAAATTCGTTTTGGCGCCCTAAGGCTGGAAGCT
This sequence comes from Gymnothorax javanicus, assembly GCA_029692085.1. Taxonomy (NCBI): domain Eukaryota; kingdom Metazoa; phylum Chordata; class Actinopteri; order Anguilliformes; family Muraenidae; genus Gymnothorax; species Gymnothorax javanicus. The sequence continues at coordinate 44,873,670 of CM056193.1, forward strand.
GAAGTGAGCATGGAGGAGCAAAGCTCTCTCACCCTGCCTCAGGCGGATCTTCTCCGCAGGGACACCGAAGCGCTTGGCTGCCCTCTCTCTGGCCTCCTCCTCGCTCCGCCCGCTCACCCAGTAGTGGCCGTCCATGTCCTGACAGAGAGAGAGTTAGCGCCATACAGTACCGTATGCTGACAGACACGGGGAAAAGCTGAATACAGGCACCAGAGTGGTCCAGAGACTCCAGCTTCACTGCTCCAGAGTGAGCAGATTAACACACTATGGTATTGGCAACATTCACTCGCCAAACTGACAGACAAATGGCAGGGGCATGACGACCTCCCTCACCTCACCAGGTTTGACAGATGGGTCATCAACAGTGATGAAGTACGCTGGGATCCTGTGACCCCACCACAGCTGGCGAGAGATGCACCAGTCCCTGTGAAACACAGAGGGGTTAACACTGAGTCACCTGGTCTGCTCCCGAATCAACACAGGCGAGCGCTGGGAGAAAGATTTTTAAAAATCATCCAGATAAAGATTATGTAGGGAAGTAGCCTTTTGTTCAATTCACATCACATTATGTTGTTAAACTATGATCCAAAACCGACTCTTGGCACTCGAGCCAATTAAGTGCTAAGCAGCATTATGTTACCATTGACTGACTGATCCATTCACCGAGTACAGAAACTATATAGAGGCATCAGCCCTATGCTTTGCAGATATTGGGTCCAAATTAATTAAAATAGGTTCATTTTATTTGCTTAAATTCAGTTTGTGATGAACTGTTTTGTGTAAGGAGTGGTATTTGTGCTTTTTTTTTTTGTCCCGGGGGGGTTAAACAGTTACCCTTCAGACAAACATTAACTCTAAACACATTCCCTTGCCGAGCAGATTCAGCTCATTTGAGTCTGAGTGAGAACTGAAAAACACAGAAATATGACACATCTGTACAAACCTGATGTTATCCATCCAGCTGAACCAGGTCTTGATATGGTGGTCAGGGATGATCTTGAGCCGGCCCTCCCTGACGGCGTCGGCCGCCTGCTTGCCCATCTCTGTGCAGTCGACGTACCACTGGGGCTTCAGCAGCGGCTCCACAATGTCCTTAGAGCGACTGCAGGGCAGGCCACAGACATGATTACACTGCATTCATCAGCACCTGGCACTTCGCTGTGCCACATTACACTGCCATATTTGTCACCAAACAGTGGCAACCCACAGTAATAGTATTTCTAGCCCAATAGAGCTAATCCATAGTTTTGGGTTTGCAGTCTGGCAGCCCTGACCCCATGATGTATTTTTATATCCCAGTAGCACAAACTGGTTATATTTTCATCCCAACCGTACCAGGCTACAGCACCGTATTGGCAGCATAGCTGTTCTAAGCTATAGACTTTTATTTGGAGCCCAAATTAGCCAGCCTGCAGAGTTGCCCAAGGGTGCACACCCACAGTCAGATGCCAAACACCACAAACCCCTCCACATCATGTTTTCAGCCAAATTGCGCTACATTGTGCTGAAAAATATAAAGAACCATCACCACATATGTGGAGTCAAGTTCTGAGAGGAAAACATGGCATTAACTTCCTAACTAAGGGTGGAGAAACAACTTTCACCCATCGTCAAGACATTATTCACGCTTCCGAATTGATTTTCACATCTTAATTTAATCCTTGTCACAGAAAACACATCGTTAACACCAGCTATTTTAGAAACAGAAAGGCATTACCCCATAGCAAGTATAGATGCAAGATAACACCTCGAGTTCCCCCCCCCAAACTCTCTACCCCCTCACACTGAAATTATGCATCATCACACCTAACATCTTTACAGTAAAGACAGCATTAAATCACAAAACTATCAATAGAAACACAGTGGAGGGCTGTTTCAGCGACAGATGCAAGCTGTGTCAGAGGAGGTGCGGCAACAGACTTTTAGAGATTTTTTACCGAATTAGCAACTGCAGACTCCGGCAGCTCATTGTAACTCTTGTCCTAATAATGTCCGCAGACAGTAAACACACTCAAGGGAATAGAGCTGGGCTGAACAAAATATTGTGTTCATAAGTTCTGACAGTCACTCTGCAGTAAATAAAGCAGTAAATGTCTGAACACGCACTCCCCTTGCAAGCAATGCATAATAGCCAATTAATATGAACGTACGCGCAGCGAGCTTTGGGTACAACCACATTTCAAACTTAACAGCTCAATAATGAGCAGTGAAAATTTGCAGTTGTCTTACAAGAGCATCTTGGCTTTCGCTGGTATCAGGAAAGAGCCCTGGACCATAGCAGCACCCACAATCCTCTACCCCAAAAATACACAGCTCCTAACGCTAATTTACATTATCTTGTAACTTATGAAGGCCTAGGCATGTTGCACTCACCTGCAGACAGGCACCACCATGGGATTGTCCTTAATCTCCTTAAACTGACCCCTGTCCTTCAGGGCCTGAAGCACCGCCTTTCTTGCATCAAACCGCTTCATTCCCTGAGAGAGCGAGAACAAAATCCACATTTCAACACATTGCGAAAGTGAAATGTATCCATCCATCCTTTCCATGATAAGCCCAGAATATTCGGACAGTGACACCATGGAGACACTGATACAGCTGAAAAGGGCCATACGAGCCCAGCACTGAGAGCACACAGTGCATCAGCATGGCAGTGTGAGAAGGCCAAGCTGATACAGGGCAGCCAGGTCTGTGCACAGAACTCAGCCGGAGGGAGGGAAGGTAAAGAAAAAGGGCGGGGCATAAAAATACCAGGAAAGGAGCGGGCACGTTGATGAGGAGGCCGTTTTCATCCATGATATTGATGAACTCCAGGTTGTGCCTCTCTCCCACACCGTAATCATTGTGGTCGTGAGCTGGAGTGATCTTCACCGCACCTGAGGAAGAGGAGGAGGTGGGGCAAAATCACACCAAGGCGCTACGCTAATGTTTTTCACATCACACTTCATCGAATTACTCGACGTCCTCCTTACTTATTTTTCCAGGCAGTACATATCAATCTACAGGAGCATTACTGCCCCTGAAGTGGGAGTGATGCAACGCCACCATGCAGGCCATTGTAGAACATCCTCAAACTCCACCGAGGACTCTTCTCACCTGTTCCAAAGTTCATGTCCACAAACTCGTCAAAGACGATGGGCAACTTGCGGTCACAGAATGGATGGATGACCGACTTCCCTTTCAGATGCTGAGGGAGGAGAGGAAGGAGAGATTGAGAGTGATGTAAGAAATGCACCCGATGTTCCTGTGAATACAGGACTACAGACAGCGGGACGGAGTGGGACAGACCTGGTATCGGGGGTCAGAGGGGTGGACGGCCACACCAGTATCACCCAGCATGGTCTCTATACGGGTCGTGGCCACAACAACCTCATCATCTGTGAGATACAGGATACTATAAACGCGCTGGCGCAAGGTCAACACACTTCATGTATAGTTAAGCGGGCAGGGTTGCAGGGGCATAAGTGACCAGCAGGGGGCGTTGGTGAAAGACAGGGAAGTTTTTATCACCCTGAGCACTGAGGCCAACCTCCCAACCTCTACACAAGGGAACACCTAACTGTGCATCAAACAGTGGGGCTTGATGCCACAGATGGCAGAATTAGGTAGCAGCTCCAAGGGCTCATCCATGTGCTGGAGCAGCACCTAACTGGGACGAGCCACCCAGCAGCCTCTATTTTATATAAATATGGACCACTGAACTTAGACCACACAGTTCTTTCTGGGAGAGAAAAAGAAATTCAGGTAGAGCACAAAAGGAGAAAGTACAAGACAGAGAGAAGAGGAAAGAGAGAGAAAGTGAAAGACCCCCCTGTCACTCATCTTACCTGATCCATCGACCTTGTATGAGAAGGAGACCAGAACCCCAAACTCCACTTTTTCTCTGTACCCAGGCACCGGCAGCAGAGTCCTGCCAGTGAGCTCCCTCTTATCCACCTGTAACGCACAGCGCACCGACACAACAAAATCACTGCAGGCTCACTCTCATACACAGACACTAACATAATCACTGCAGGTTCACTCTCATACACAGACACTAACATAATCACTGCAGGCTCACTCTCATACACAGACACTAACATAATCACTGCAGGCTCACTCTCATACACAGACACTAACATAATCACTGCAGGCTCACTCTCATACAGACAGTAACATAATCATTGCAAGCTCATTCTCAAACACAGACATTAAAAAAATTATTGAAGGTTTCCTCTGATACACAGACACTGACATAATAGCTGAAGGCTCACTCTCATACACAGACACTAACATAATCACTGCAGGCTCGCTCTCATACACAGACACTAACATAATCACTGCAGGCTCACTCTCATACACAGACACTAACATAATCACTGCAGGCTCACTCTCATACACAGACACTAACAAAATTACTGAAGGTTTCCTCTCATACACAGACACTGACATAATAGCTGCAGGCTCTCTCTCATACACAGACACTGACAAAATCACTGCAGGCTCACTCTCATACACAGACACTAACATAATCACTGCAGGCTCACTCTCATACACAGACACCAACAAAATTACTGAAGGTTTCCTCTCATACACAGACACTGACATAATAGCTGCAGGCTCTCTCTCATACACAGACACTGACAAAATCACTGCAGGCTCACTCTCATACACAGACACTAACATAATCACTGCAGGCTCACTCTCATACACAGACACCAACAAAATCACTGCAGGCTCACTCTCATACAGAGACACAAACAGGCTCACTCTCATACACAGATACTAACATAATTACTGCAGGCTCACTCTCATACACAGACACTAACATAATTACTGCAGGCGCACTCTCATACACAGACACTAACACAATAACTGCAGGCTCACTCTCATACACAGACACTAACAAAATCACTGCAGGCTCACTCGCATACACAGACACAAACAGGCTCACTCTCATATAGACACTACCATAATCACTGCAGGCTCACTCTCATACAGACACTAACATAATCATTGCAAGCTCATTCTCAAACACAGACAGTAAAAAAATTATTGAAGGTTTCCTCTGATACTCAGACACTGACATAATAGCTGAAGGCTCACTCTCATACACAGACACTAACATAATCACTGCAGGCTCGCTCTCATACACAGACACTAACATAATCACTGCAGGCTCACTCTCATACACAGACACTAACAAAATTACTGCAGGTTCACTCTCATACACAGACACTAACAAAATCACTGCAGGCTACACAGACACTGACATAATCACACAGACACACACAGACACCAAATAATCACAGGCTCTCTCACACACAGACACTAACAAAATCACTGCAGGTTTCCTCTCATACACAGACACTGACATAATTACTGCGGGCTCACTCTCATACACACAGGGCTCACTGCAGGCTCACTCTCACACACAGACACTAACATATACATCACTGCAGGCTGCACTCTCATACACAGACACTAACATAATCACTGCAGGCTCACTCTCATACACAGACACTAACAAATCACTGCAGGCTCTGCAGGCTCTCATACACAGACACTAACATAATCACTGCAGGCTCACTCTCACACACAGACACAACAACAAATCACTGCAGGCTCACTCTCACACAGACACTAACACAAACTGCAGGCTCACTCTCATACACAGACACTAACAAAACACTGCAGGCTCACTCTCATACACAGACACTAACAAAAATAATTCACTGCAGGCAGGCTCACTCTCATACACAGACACTAACAAACATCATACACAGACACCAACAAAACTACTGCTCACACAGGCAAAATAACTCTCATACACAGACACTAACAAAATCACTGCAGGCTCACTCTACACACAACAAAATCACTGCACTCATACACAGACACAAAAAACTGCACTGCAGGCACCAACAAAATCACTCACTCTCATACACAGACACTAACAAAATTACTGCAGGCTTCACTCTCATACACAGACACCAACAAAATCACTGCAGGCTCACTCTCATACACAGACACTAACAAAATCACTGCAGGCTCACTCTCATACATAGACACTAACAAAATACTGCAGGCTCACTCTCATACACAGACACTAACAAAATTACTGCAGGTTCACTCTCATACACAGACACTAACAAAATTACTGCAGGCTCACTCTCATACACAGACACTAACATAATCACTGCAGGCTCACTCTCATACACAGACACTAACATAATTACTGAAGGTTTCCTCTCATACAGAGACACTAACAAAATCACTGCAGGCTCACTCTCATACACAGACACTAACATAATTACTGCAGGCTCACTCTCATACACAGACACTAACATAATCACTGCAGGCTCACTCTCATACACAGACACTAACAAAATCACTGCAGGCTCACTCTCATACACATTCAACATAATACACAGACAATCACTGCAGGCTCACCAACATAATCACTGCAGGCTCACTCTCATACACAGACACTAACATAATCACTGCAGGCTCACTCTCATACACAGACACTAACAAAATTACTGCAGGCTCACTCTCATACACAGACACTAACATAATCTCACTCATACACAGACACTAACATAATCACTGCAGGCTCACATACACAGACACTAACATAACACTGCAGGGCCCTCTCATACACACTAACAAAATTACTGCAGGCTCACTCTCATACACAGACACTAACATAATCACTGCAGGCTCACTCTCATACAGACACTAACATAATCACTGCAGGCTCACTCTCATACACAGACACTAACATAATCACTGCAGGCTCACTCTCATACACAGACACTAACATAATCACTGCAGGCTCACTCTCATACACAGACACTAACATAATCACTGCAGGCTCACTCTCATACACAGACACTAACATAATCACTGCAGGCTCACTCTCATACACAGACACTAACATAATCACTGCAGGCTCACTCTCATACAGACACTAACATAATCACTGCAGGCTCACTCTCATACACAGACACCAACATAATCACTGCAGGCTCACTCTCATACACAGACACTAACATAACTGCAGGCTCACTCTCATACACAGACACTAACATAATCACTGCAGGCTCACTCTCATACACAGACACTAACATAATCACTGCAGGCTCACTCTCATACACAGACACTAACAAAATTACTGCAGGCTCACTCTCATACACAGACACTAACAAAATCACTGCAGGCTCACTCTCATACACAGACACTAACAAAATTACTACAGGCTCACTCTCATACACAGACACCAACATAATCACTGCAGGCTCACTCTCATACACAGACACTAACATAATCACTGCAGGCTCACTCTCATACACAGACACTAACAAAATCACTGCAGGCTCACTCTCATACACAGACACTAACAAAATTACTGCAGGCTCACTCTCATTCACAGACACCAACATAATCACTGCAGGCTCACTCTCATACACAGACACTAACATAATCACTGCAGGCTCACTCTCATACACAGACACTAACACTGCAGGCTCTCACTACACAGACACTAACATAATCACTGCAGGCTCACTCTCATACACAGACACTAACATAATCACTGCAGGCTCACTCTCATACACAGACACTAACATAATCACTGCAGGCTCACTCTCATACACAGACATAACACTGCAGGACACAGACACTAACATAATCACTGCAGGCTCATACACAGACACACTCTCATACACAGACACTCAACACAGACACTAACATAACTGCAGGCTCACTCTCATCACACACAGACACTAACATAATCAATCACTCATACACATACACAGACACCAACATAATCACTGCAGGCTCACTCTCATACACAGACACTAACAAAACTACTGCAGGCTCACTCTCATACACAGACACCAACATAATTACTGCAGGCTCACTCATACACAGACACTAACATAATCACTGCAGGCTCACTCTCATACACAGACACTAACATAATTACTGAAGGTTTCCTCTCATACACAGACACTAACATAATCACTGCAGGCTCACTCTCATACACAGACACTAACATAATCACTGCAGGCTCACTCTCATACACAGACACAGGCTCACTCTCATACACAGACACTAACATAATCACTGCAGGCCACTCTCATACACAGACACTAACATAATCACTGCAGGCTCTCATACACAGACTCAACATATCACACTGCAGGCTCACTCTCATACACAGACACTAACATAATCACTGCAGGCTCTCTACACAGACACTAACATGCAGGCTCACTCATACACAGACACTAACATAATCACTGCAGGCTCACTCTCACACTAACAGACACTAACATAATCACTGCAGGCTTCTCTCATACACATAACACTGCAGGCTCACTCTCATACACAGGCACTAACATAATCACTGCAGGCTCACTCTCATACAGACACTAACATAATCACTGCAGGCTCACTCTCATACACAGACACTAACATAATCACTGCAGGCTCACTCTCATACACAGACACTAACAAAATCACTGCACATCATACACAGACACTAACATAATCACTGCAGGCTCACTCTCATACACAGACACTAACATAATCACTGCAGGCTCACTCTCATACACAGACATAATCACTGCAGGCTCACTCTCATACACAACACTAACATAATCACTGCAGGCTCACTCTCTCACAGACACAGACACTGCAACATACACAGACACTAACATAATCACTGCAGGCTCACTCTCATACACAGACACTAACATAATTACTGCAGGCTCACTCTCATACACAGACACTAACATAATCACTGCAGGCTCACTCTCATACACAGACACTAACATAATTACTGCAGGCTCACTCTCATACACTAACATAATCACTGCAGGACACACAGACACTAACATAATCACTGCAGGCTCACTCTCATACACAGACACTAACATAACACTGCAGGCTCACTCTCATACACAGACACTAACATAATCACTGCAGGCTCACTCTCATACACAGACACTAACATAATCACTGCACAGACACTAACACAGACACTAACATAATCACTGCAGGCTCACCTCATACACAGACACCAACATAATCACTGCAGGCTCACTCTCATACACAGACACTAACATAATCACTGCAGGCTCACTCTCATACACAGACACTAACATAATCACTGCAGGCTCACTCTCATACACAGACACTAACATAATCACTGCAGGCTCACTCTCACACAGACACTAACATAATTCACTGCAGGCTCACTCTCATACACAGACACTAACATAATTACTGAAGGTTTCCTCTCATACACAGACACTAACATAATCACTGCAGGCTCACTCTCATACACAGACACTAACATAATCACTGCAGGCTCACTCTCATACACAGGCACTAACATAATCACTGCAGGCTCACTCTCATACACAGACACTAACATAATCACTGCAGGCTCACTCTCATACACAGACACTAACAAAATCACTGCAGGCTCACTCTCATACACAGACACTAACATAATCACTGCAGGCTCACTCTCATACACAGACACTAACATAATCACTGCAGGCTCACTCTCATACACAGACACTAACATAATCACTGCAGGCTCACTCTCATACACAGACACTAACATAATTACTGCAGGCTCACTCTAACATAACACTCAACAAAACACTGCAGGCTCACCTCATACACAGACACTAACATAATTACTGCAGGCTCACTCTCATACACACACTAACATAATCACTGCGGGCTCACTCTCATACACAGACACTAACATAATTAATGCAGGCTCACTCTCATACACAGACACTAACATAATCACTGCAGGCTCACTCTCATACACAGACACTAACATAATCACTACAGGCTCACTCTCATTCACAGACACTAACAAAATTACTGAAGGCTTCCTCTCATTCACAGACACTAACAAAATCACTGCAGGCTCACTCTCATACACAGACACTAACATAATTACTGCAGGCTCACTCTCATACACAGACACTAACATAATTACTGCAGGCTCACTCTCATTCACAGACACTAACATAATTACTGCAGGCTCACTCTCATTCACAGACACTAACATAATTACTGCAGGCTCACTCTCATTCACAGACACTAACATAATTACTGCAGGCTCACTCTCATACACAGACACTAACATAATCACTGCAGGCTCACTCTCATACAAAGACACAAACAAAATCACTGCAGGCTCACTCTCATACACAGACACTAACATAATCGCTGCAGGCTCACTCTCATACACAGACACTAACATAATTACTGCAGGCTCACTCTCATACACAGGCACTAACAAAATCACTGCAGGCTCACTCTAATACACAAACACTAACATAATTACTGCAAGTTCACTTTCAACACAGACGCTGACAAAATTACTGCAGGTTCACCTTCAACACCGACAAAATTACAAAAGATTCACTCTCATACACTAAAACTAAAAACATACACCTGGTTCGCTCAAATGTACAGACAAACAAAACTGCTGCAGGTTCACGCTCATACACAAACACTAGCAAAATTACATCAGTTTCACTTTCGAACAAAGGAACAAGCATCATTACAACAGGCTCACTCTCTACACCGGCATAAACACAACTACTGCAGGTTCACTGCCATACACAGAAACTTCAGGTTACAGAGGTACCCCAGTTCTCTGATAACACTCTGGGGTACAGCCCTCTGTGTAGTCTTCAGAAGCCCAATATCATTACGCCAGCCCCCACGGCCGGCAGACGTGACGACCGCAAACGCACGCCATTTGCATTCATATAGTGACCCAGCAGAAGAGCCTCCAGCACTCTGAATGGCCATTAGGACATTCTGTGGAAGTCCAACTGCATGCAGGTTGTCTTTCAGGGGCCAAACGCAGAGTGCTAGCTGCTCTGAGTGAGAGTGAACTATCTCCCCTCGCCCCAGTGATTTCAGGTCTCCTGGTAACGGCAGAGGCAACTGTTGGCCGTAAAGGAGCTGAATGATTTCTGCCAACCAGTGTTTCGCAGGCCAATGAGGAGCTATCAGGATGAGAGATAACTCCCTCTAGCTCACTCTGGCCAGCGTGTGCAGAATCAGGACCAGAGAGAGAAATGCATAAAGCAAAACCCATGGCAACTCATCTGCCTTACGCATCTAAGCCCATTGGTGCGTCCTGGCACCTCGGAGAAAAGAAGATGGGGCGCTCACTCGGTAAAGCATCGCGCTGCGAAGTAGAAGTGACTATCACGTCGCTGGTTCGATCCACGCTTCGTACCAGCCGGCAGTGGTCGGCAGCTTTTTCAGAGTAGCGCACAATTGGCTATAGCGCTACAGGGCAGCAAATTGGGAAGGGGCTGCCGGGAAGGGAAATATAATGGTTGCCTTGTTCGTTGCTCAAGCGCCTCCTGTTGGCCAGACGGGCGCTCGTCAGGAAGATTCTGAGTCTGTTCATGTCCGGGTATCCTCTGCCCTCCTTCTGAACTTGCGAAGATTAAACCAATGAGTGTATAAGAAGCGGTGGCTGACAGGCGCGTGCTTCGGAGGAGAGCCGTGAACTGTCTACACTCTCCTGAATTGGCAGCAAGGGGTCGACACGAGCAAGCCTTGTACATAGTTCACCAATTGGGCATTCCAGATTCGGGTGGGATTGAGATGCCAAATTTAAAAAAAAAAAAAAAAAAAAAAGAAAAGAAGACGGGGCACTAAGTGCACTCTTCTGAGGCGCACAGATCAATGCTGGAGTTGCCATAGCTAGCACTGATCTAACTGGTCACCTCTGGGTGGAGTTTCTACTCTCCGTGCAGAGGACTACCTCTGGAGAGTAACTTCACCCCACATTCTCCATGCAGAGGACTACCTCTGGAGAGCAACTTCACCCCACAGTTCAGTGCTTCTGGTGCGCGAGTAGCTCTCAGTGACAGGAGATGCACTGCTCCACAAAATCAGTCGAGTGAGCCAGTGTGTGTAACCGAGGGGACCGCAGTACACCTTGCCTGTTGATGCAACAGTTGACTTATCTGACCTTACAAGCGCATGATGGCCCCTTAGCAAGGGGAGAAAGTGCCTCAGTACCAGAGATGCTGCCAAAAGTTCTACAGAGTTTATCCGAGTGAAATCAAGGTAAGGAGCCCACACCCTGTTCACAACTGTGCCCCTGTGGGTGGCTCTCTACTCCTGGAGATGCCTCGGCCATGACTGCCTTCCTGAACAAGTTAAGTCTGACTCGAATCCCGTGTCAAACACCCGAAGAGTTTCCACTCACAAAGTGCTGCTACACATTCTGTTGTAACCCTCACATGATGATTCCACTATAACTGATGCCACTAGTCCCAGCAGCTGCAGGCATGCGTTTCAAGGGTAATACCTGTCCTTGGCACACTCTGCTGACAAGTGGGCTCTGAAGGAAACCAAATCTAGCGTTTGCCCAATGAAAGAACTTCTCTAACTGGGAGTCAGCACACTCAGCTCCTGGTTCACTCTGAACCCCCAAGTTCTCCAGATGTTGCAAGAGCACACTAGTGTGTTCCAGTGCCCCCTGGTGGAATTGTGTGGCCAGAAGTCAGTCATCGATGTATGTCATGAAATGTATGCCGAGCCTCCTGAGAGAAACAACAGGCTACATGCACTTTACAAACACCCGAGGGCTTAAGGAGCGCCCAAATGACAGAATATTATGTTTGCACACCGAACCCTGGAGGTCAAATCCCTGGAAATTCCTGTGTGGAGCATATATTGGCATATATTGGTATGTGAAAGTATGCATCCTCTCGGTCCCTGATCCTCAAATCACAGTCCTCATGGCCCAAGAACTGCTGGTTGTCCACCCTCCCTTTACCTGGCAGTCAGGTGTAAAGGCAGTCTGGCCAATCAGGGGTGGTAATTGTTCATTTACTTCCCTGGGATAAAAGAAAACCTGGATTGAATTTGGATATGAGGTCCAGATTTGAAAATCCCTGCTCTACGTTAACTGAATAGAACCAGTCCCTTAAGCACAAAAATCCCAGCAGGGCAGCATGTGTCAGCATTCTGAATTTGTATGACCAGAACCCCTATCCCAGGGCCCGCAAAATTTTCAAAAAAGTGGTTACCCTGTGGGCAAATCAACCTGGAATTTTGCTTGCCCTCAACAGCTGCCCACCTGCCCACCTCAAATCCAATTTTCAGAATGTTTTAGCCCAATAACATGTATTTTAAAATAACCAAAAAAAAAAAAAAGTTTCCTGTCAGATTGGGAATTACCCGTCAGACTAAGAAGCTTCTTTGTAGCTACCAGGGTACCAACATGCGTGAAATTCTTTATTAATGTTTTCATGGAAACAACTAAAATCATAACAATCATTTAATACAAAATAAATTTCAAAAAATCAATGTATGTAAAATCAATGCTTCATCAGTTGAGAAGTACATGAACAAAAAGCATGTTGTACAATGAGGAAAAGAAACCGAAAATGCATTTTATATAAAACTATAAAAACTAGTTTTTCATTGAAGGGATTGAGACACCAAGATGAAATTTGCTGGAAAGGTTGATGAGGTGTGTATCCTTGGGTGGCTTAAGTCTGAATACCCTGACTAGGTGCCCACAGGGGTAACCACCCACTTGAACATAGGGTACTTTTGACACTTTTTGGCCCGTGACGATATTTACTGCTCAATTACTCCTAAATTGAAGCAATGATGAACCTGAAACTCTTTTGGCCTATTGTACAGTTCCCAAATATATTATTTGTAAATTTTTTGGCACCGCAGGTTAATTACTGTAATTTGGTAGCCCTTCAAAAACTGCAAAAAAAACTTTCGTCATGAAAGAAATTAACATTTCAGCTGCCAATATCTCAGGCAGTAGAAGAGATAGAATATTTCTGATTGCAGATTCTGAAAGCCTGGGCAAAGTTAGTCATTTTCAGGTCTCTACCTCTTTTGGGTGAAAAGATATTGGCAAATAAAAACAAAAACACTTTTGGTGGGTTTTGGAAAGGGGCGTGGCACTCAAAATTAAATGGGCCTATCTAAGAAACCCATGGGAGTTTGGAGCCAAAACTTTGGATTTGTTCATTATATTCATCAAAGTATTTTTAGAATTTTTTTCAGCGAAATCTGAGTCAGTCACCATGGGATTTTTCTGAAATTGAGTGAATTGACACAGAATGGCCCAAATGCCAAATAACCGTGATTTTACTTGGGTATTTAAGAAATATCAGGAAATGAGTATTTTTAAAATCAGTGCAATGTAAAGTAGGAGTTCATTTTTGGTGTAATCGTTTTTGGTGTAATATCTCTTTGGAGTATCTGTAGCCTACTTCAACTCAAGCGCAGGCTTTCTGTAGGCTACTTTGTCCACTCCGAATGGGTAAATATACTTGTATGGCAGTGGCTATATTTACGGCCCGACCGGCACATCCGGGTACTTTGCCAAAAGGCAAGGCCGCGCCCCTTTTTGGGGGATAGGAAACCTCAGATCCCATTGACCATAAAGTAATTTGATGAGTTTTTAGGTGTAAAATTTATCAGATTTATTTAACTTAATTTCCTGTTTATATTCATTTCTTGATTTATTGATATGTCTAGCGATTATTTTGCTACCTTGCCCAAACCTGAGCATTCGCGATACCTTAATAAATGAAGTGTTTCCCACACACATTAACATGGGAAGGCAATGGATCCCATAGCTTCTCCTGTTTATCTTCTCTCCGGATAGCTTGAAGCCATAAAGCTCTCCTTTTCGGATTTTTCCCTTGTCCAGGTAGGAGAAGGAACCTGAGGTCCGGACTGGTCATTTCATTCTAGGTGCAACCCGGCACACAACAACTTTTGGGCATTTTACTGCTCAATTTTCGCGCTTATTTCTCATTGATTTCAATGCATAAGCGCGATTGTTTTCCCCGAAAAAGGGGCGCGGCCTTTGCACTGAGCTCTTGATGACGTTGAACCGGTCGGGTCTATATTTACGACGCGCATGCGCACTGTTTCTTCACTTGTGCCGTCATCTTCCAGGCTCAGCATGCTGAACTTCGGTCTACGGCGGTTTGTTTGTTTTTAATACTCTCAGAATTCCTTGTTCAATCTCCGCTTTTTTCCGGCTTTTTAATTGCCAGTACAATTTTAAAAGGAGGCGCCAATATGTTTTGGGGGATTTTATTATTGAGAAGGGGCTTTAGAATATTAATATCGCGAGCGCATGCTGCGTGTGCCCTAGCAACCCGGTGTGTACATACATTGTATAACATCTACTAAATGGTAAATTGTTTTAATCTCGCCTTTGCTATGCATTTCACTTAAAGGAGAACACTGAGATAATGCATTATGCTGTTTTATACAAACATAATTAGTGAATAAATGTGAAATACAAAAATGCGGATTTTTTGTTTTTCAAAGACTAGATAAATGAAGGTTTATTCTCCCTAATTAGCCGTCATCAGCTGCAACGAGAGTGAGATAACACGAGAACGACTGTGATAATGACGTCACATTGCCCATTTGTTTTGAATGTACATTTTTCAAGCCACCTGCCATCACTGACAATGTAGTAAATATCCACACATGGCACAGAGGCCACTTCATTTCAACTACCGGTCCAACTTTTATACCAGCCCACACACAGAGACACACACGCGTATACTGGACATGCAGGATGATTACCTGTTGTCCCACTGCCGAGGCACATGTCCACGAAGTTCCTTCATTTGGATTACAGAAACTCCGAAAACTCTCAACATTATCAGGTCTGACCAGTTTCAGTGTTTCCCATACATTGACCGCCATAGTCTAATTTACCCCGCCATAATCTCAATATGCGCAAATGCCGCCTGTTGAGATTACATGCGCACATTTAAAAAAAAAAAACGGAAAAAATAGGAACGGGACCGGTAGACTAAAATTGCATAATAACCCCCCGCTAATCAAAATTGAGACCAATACCCCCCGCTCAACAAAATGAGAATCAACATTCCCCTCCCTGCTCAATATAATGAGAATGCCACCACACATGTGCCCCCATAGTCTCCAAATATTCTGTGGGAAACACCGAGTTTTCATAAATAAGTTGTACCTGTCAACTCTCACGCATTCGGTGTGAGTTGAAGTGGCATATTTACGTTTGCCTACTGTAGTCAGCAATTATTCAAGCAACACGCGTGTAAGAGATTCTCGCGCTTTTCTATACTCAGGGGGTTGGAAGCAATGTATGCGTTTCATGATTGTTTAAATGAAATAAGATCACTTGAAACGTCTTTAAGCGATTCCATTGAGAGTTTTCGGAGTTTCTGTAATGGTAATTTAAATAAATGATTGAAAACAGGTCAAGGCTTTTAAGGGATTGTTTGAGCTTTCCCTATTGCTAGTTCACGAGCTGCCAATGTTCAACTTACTTATACTTATAATCCAAATGCAGGAACTTCGCGGACATGTGCCTCGGCAGTGGGACAACACGATATCTTCGCCGAAATTCATCTCGATTATTGACAATTACACTCGACTTATATACACAATTACCACGATTAATTGGATTAATTGGTTGCATACACAAATATAGATTTGTCCAATGATTAGATCAAAGAAAAATGTTTTATGAAGGAGACAAGAACAGTCTTTGATAGTCATTCATGATAATTTAAATAAATGCGCCTGAAATGTCAGATTTCATAAATGGTTTGGCTGATTTAGACAATCAACTAATAAAAGGCCAGAAGTTGGTGTGAAAACCAGGGACAGATAAGGCCCTCGTTGCCCACCTCTGGTCTAGTGGAAACGCCCATTGACGGCCGGCGGCTATGAGCGCCAGCGAATTTTTTATGGCGTCGCGCGGCTGCAATGTATTCCTAACGAGAAGAAGTCACGAGGTAACTGTCCCGAGGTCTTCATGTCACGAAGGCTGAAGTACCAAAGGTTGCAAAATTGGGTGTACCCTTTCTCCCTCAGCATCCAAAGCTGAAACGCGTTCTACCCCGGTGAGAGGGACCTACCCTGCTCTCACAAATTATATACTGAAATACAGTGGTATTTAAAGGGCGGGTTCTGCTGACTGTTCTCAGTCATGGGAACCCTAAGAGTCACAATATTAAATATTTTTACGCTGTCTGCCCTGAAAGCTAAGCTTAATAACTCTGAATATGCACATGAATCAAATCAATTCCTCTGTATTCCTGCATTAAAACAGTTAAAAGCAGATGTGCTTGAGACTGGTGGTGGACTCTCGGTCGCTGCCCAGGCGACTGTAGCTGCTCCGCAACGAGCCCCTAGCATGAACGGACTACATTGCAGGGTTCTGGTCAATCCAGTAGATCTGCGCATCGCTTTTTTCTGATTAGTTGGAAAACCAAGCCAACTAGCTCAACATAATCCTTACCGACTCAGACAAAGCTTAATGAGGGTTCAATGTCACCAATAGCCTAATTACGCAAGCAATGTTTGTTTTGTATCTCTGACTCAGCTGAAGTGTACCGTACCGACGTTACTTGCGCATACCTTCATTTCACATCTGCTGTAGCCAGCTAACTCGCAAGCTACAGAGCTACATGAAAACGATAGCGCTAAGCAGCACGTTTTTCATGTAGCTCCTAGCTAGCTACTGTAGACTAAAATTATTCTGGCTGGGTAGGAATAATTTGGGCATTGTCGCTACAAGCTAGCTAAGTTACATTCTCTGGAAAGATCCTTACTTTATAAGCGGCACTTCAGCCGCGTTGCATCATACTTGATTAATATGCAAAAAGACACCGCATCGCAGGGTCCTATGCAGTCCAGTGAGATTGTAAGTTGCTGTCGATACAAATGAGATGGAATGGAGTCTTTGGCAAATGCGTATCAGTTTGTGCATTAAACTACATGACAACAACTACAATGAACATTTTCAGTACGGTATTTTGGCACAAGTGTAGCATGACATCTTATGGTGATCCCTGCAGGCCAAAGAAAATCATAGGAATGCAACCCCATGGCGCCACACCCTAACTGGGCCAATAGATTAAGTCAGGTACACCTGAGCGCAGTTTAAAAGTAGAATTTGCCAACGATAGACGGCCCTCAACCATTTAACATTTACCGTTCATAAACGGAGATCATAAGTTTACTCATCGTTGTATTTGGGTTTTGCCTCTTTAATGTAAAGGCCTGTTTGTTAAATTAGCGTTGGTACAACCGTTTTGAGAAACTGCTCTAGCCATTTGATTTTGAGCCAATCTTGCAAGCCATGCCACTACAACCGGGAGTAAAACATATCAAGTAATTTGACAGTTAAGGCGTTGAGCATGTCTTAATTAATCAGTCGTCTAAATATGTCGTTAAAGACCATATTGACCGCCTGTGTTCAGTTTACATAGCCTACCTTAAACAAAGATGATTAGCTTCGGCTCCAGAAGCGGGCGTTATACATGTGCTAGATATAGCTTTCAAGTTGGGAACTGGGTGCACACAATAATGCCAGTAGTGAGCGTTTCCTTGAAGCGGTGTCGCTAACCGTGTCCGTAAATTAGCTGCATAGTTTGAACCATAGACTGTAGGTTCCAGCTATACTAGGTGGAAATAGTGCTTTTGAGAAATATACCCCTGGTTACTTTTCTAAGTTTCTAATTTATGGACAGTGTAATTGGCGAAGTCAGTTTCTTTCCGTTTCTTTCAATTGTTCAAAGCTCGTCTGAGAGCAAAGCTAGCGAGCGAGCGAATTCAGGTTTTCATGAGCCATAACGTGAACTCCGGAAAATAGCTCGCTAGCAACCAAACAGAAATACAAGTTATCGTTAGCATTGGCAGAACTCCAATGCCACAACGTTGGTGGTTAGCAATCCATCTCCCTGATTTGAGCAGAGGTGGACAATCCAGGTTCAGAAAGTAAAAGTCCTCCCCAGTATTTAGTTCCAACCTCCTGGATTTGCTAAATAAAACAGCTTCAGACCAGAGGTTGGACTAGTCAAGAAAATCAGCTGGTTGAGTTGATGGGTGGAAGTAAAACATGGTGGGACTTTTACTTTCTGACCCCTGGAATGTCCACCTCTGGATTTGAGCATGTTATATTTCAAATTAAACTTCCATAAAAATGTAAACCCCGCAGTTACGTCTGCCTGGAACTGAAACTAACCGAGAAAAACTACCAGTGAAATGGAAAGCTACTTCACTTTCGGTGAATGGTATGCAACGAGCTAGCTGAAGATAAGCTGGACTGAACGTTATATTTTCATTAGGTCTACAAATATGTACATAACAAGGGAATACATAGCTAGCCGCATACATCGCTACACATTAGCTATATTGAATGACCAAGAAAATGCATTCCCGTTGTGATCCTCATACCAGGCCACTGAGACGTCGTAACTAGGGATTTCCCTGTCAGGCACCAATTTAACTAGCGAGGATAACGTTCTGACATAAGAGAAGTACAAGGGACGCCACATTGGTCTCTGCAACTATTCGCTCCGACGGCCTCCACTTCCCATATACACTCAATGATATAGACCCAGCCCGGATTCCCTATTATCTTCACCCGGGGCCTGCGTGATCACCGATAGAAAGTGGTTGCCCGCCGGGACACACACTACAGGGCAAAAGTTTGGTGCCACCCTCAGATTTTTAATGGTACACCAAGTGCAATGTGACCCCTTGGTTTTGGGGAATGCATTTATACAGCATGCCTTCTTGTTACATAACATGATTTTATGTCACTAGGACTTGAAAAATGTTCACACAAAGGCATTGGAACTCAATTATAAAACATTGTGGTCAGTGATCAATCAGTCAAGACAGCTTTAAAATGTGGTCTGAGGTCTGGAATTCACCCAAACCCTATTGGCTTCCTATATTTTATGCACTGAAGTCATTTCATGTGCAAAAAATAAGGAAAGAACAGTTGATGCGTGATTTTTTTTAATTCTGAGGGTGGCCCCAAACTTTTGGCCTGTAGTGTAAGAAGAGAAATTGCAGTTGCCTGACTGAAATTTCTTGTTGCCCCAGGACGTCGGGCAGGCGATTTTGCGAGCCCTGTATCCCCCCGTATTTTTAATTCAAGAAAATATCTTGAGAAGAAGCCTTGCTGGCTCTACTCCGGAGGCAAAATTCATACAGCCAATCTCTCTCTCTGGAATACCTTTGCCGATTCCCCCGAGCATGGGAGAAAACAATTCTCTCATGCATCCACTGGTGAACAGTCACTCCTCTTCGCGGGGCAGTGAACTGCCAGTCTCACCGGGCATGCCACATAGAGAATGCACTTTGGAACACGACGGGAGCCGAGGAAAGTGAAATTAGGGAGCCGTTAGGCCTGCACCTTCCTCCTTACTCCCTAAGAGGAGGTTGGTGGAGGAGCCCCCCTTCTTACTCAACCGTAGCAAATTATTTCTTCAGTCAAGGGCCGTTGTTTTGTGGCCTAGGCTGATTTTGTGGTGGAGGCTGAGGGGCTGGATGTCTGGGAATCTTGATGACTGAGCCACAAGCCTACCTTCTCTTACTTGGAGTGAAGGCCCAGCTAGGTGTGGGAGTGGAGGTCTTTCTTGAAGGGCAAAGTTGCAGGGCTTCTGCCTCTTTTTCCTTCACACTGCTTCTGCATGGTCGCAACAGCAGGGCCTAACAGCTTGTTTGGGTCCACACTCTCATCCAGGATGCCACACTTTAGCTGGTCAGGCAAATCTGAGAGGTTGAACCGTGTAGACTGTTCTTGGGTGATCGTGGCCATAGCCCCATCTGCTGACTGGACAGCACACTTGGTGAGATTAAGGCAGTGGTTACAAATGGCACAACTCTTCCCACCCAGATGCTGTTACGATGGTCACCTGCTCCTGCCATTCAGCCCGATTAGCCAGGAGTACAGAGGAGGCATTCAGAGATTCCGTTCACGGCACAAAAAAATGGCGACTGAGTGGTTCAGTTTATCTAAGAATCTGCTGATGACACTGCATCATCCCTTTAGAGGGGAGAGGGTGTCCCTCCTCTTGATGCAATTGTCACAACTGCCAGTCAGCTGGGGCGGCATAATGATGGAAGACTTCTGAGGACTATGCAGATGGCTGTACCCCATAGTGAGATATAGAGCAAATTACTGCAGGTTCATGGTCACATATAAACTAGGGTTCTCCATGAAGGCCGGCGGCCGGCAGTTTATGTACAGCGGTTTTCCATTGTACCCACTGGATGTTTCTAGCAAAGTCTCAACGCAAAAAAAAAAAACGTACAATGTACAGTACATTTGTAACAAGGTACCGACCAGTCTAGAAAGACTAGCCTCATAGGGCGGGAAAATATGCAGTTTACGTTACTGGCTATCAAGCTCGGAGTTAAATGAAGTTATTTCAGATACAGACCCAATACTCGAAATTTTCTCATAAGTTTGGTACAGGAGCATGTGAATTTTTCAGGGGAACCGGAGAGGGTGACCTAGGACCCACTGGGTGATACGAGGTGGAATGACACACCTGTTCCATTTCCTATGAGCTTTGCCCTTTAAGGCTGTCGCTATTGGGACTTTTTCACGAGGGAAATCAAGAGGGGGTTCGGTCGTCTTCGCCTCGACCCAGTTCAACAGATAAGGTACCTGATATTGATTCCCCGGTCTCTGCTGCCAGTCTTGGCTTATTGGGAAAACCCCTGAGTTCTAATGACGGGAGATCCCCTGGGGAAAGTTACATCGCACATCACAGTGTTCACAGATGCGTCTCTCACACGTTGGGGGCGAATGCGTCAGTCTCGTGTGGTTGGGGGGAAATTTCCTCAGCCCCCCTCCCAACACAAACAGCCTGGAATGGTCCACGATAATGAAAGAGCTCAACCACCTTCTCTGGAGTGTATTTTTCTCCTGGAAAGAAAGTCCATGTCCTCCCCTCATAATACTTTGGAGGTTATCACAGACATACTGCAGATATACTCATTTCAATATGTAAGAAGAAAAGCTTTCAAGAATTTGAGCATTTTCATGGCACAAAAAATTTAACTGAGTGATTTAGGCTAAAGGTAATACGTTTCAATTTTTAATGCATGTTACTTGGTTTTGCATGGTGAGTGTGCTACATATTCAAACACCATCACTCCAGGTTTACTGCCGAACACACACACTACAACCATTACTCCAGGTTCACCTCCAAACACATATGCCACCACCAGAACTGCAGGTTCACTTTAATACACACACGCCATCACCATTACTGCACATGCTCTCACACACAGCATTACCATTCCTGAAGGATCTCCTCCATACACACACACCATCACCATTACTGCACATGCTCTCACACACAGCATTACCATTCCTGCAGGGTCTCCTCCACACACACACACCATCACCATTACTGCACATGCTCTCACACACAGCATTACCATTCCTGCAGGATCTCCTCCATACACACACACCATCACCATTACTGCACATGCTCTCACACACAGCATTACCATTCCTGAAGGATCTCCTCCATACACACACACCATCACCATTACTGCACATGCTCTCACACACAGCATTACCATTCCTGAAGGATCTCCTCCATACACACACACCATCACCATTACTGCACATGCTCTCACACACAGCATTACCATTCCTGCAGGGTCTCCTCCACACACACACACCATCACCATTACTGCACATGCTCTCACACACAGCATTACCATTCCTGCAGGATCTCCTCCATACACACACACCATCACCATTACTGCACATGCTCTCACACACAGCATTACCATTCCTGAAGGATCTCCTCCATACACACACACCATCACCATTACTGCACATGCTCTCTCACACACAGCATTACCATTCCTGCAGGGTCTCCTCCACACACACACACCATCACCATTACTGCACATGCTCTCACACACAGCATTACCATTCCTGCAGGATCTCCTCCATACACACACACCATCACCATTACTGCACATGCTCTCACACACAGCATTACCATTCCTGCAGGGTCTCCTCCATACACACACACCATCACCATTACTGCACATGCTCTCACACACAGCATTACCATTCCTGCAGGATCTCCTCCATACACACACACCATCACCATTACTGCACATGCTCTCACACACAGCATTACCATTCCTGCAGGGTCTCCTCCATACACACACACCATCACCATTACTGCAGGTTGACTTTGAGACACACTATAGCCATTTCTACTGGTTCACTCACTTTCACACACAGATACCAAAGCCATTCCAGCACGTTCACTCTGAGTAGACCACAGCCTGTAGAACATATGCGGCACCATCACTTTATCTGAACACAGAGGCTAACAATATAACTCAATGCTAACTTTGACTGACACTGTCACTAGAGTAGTCAGTAGTCACTGGATGTGACAGAAATCATCCCCGGCTCACACCGTTACCTCCCACCATTACTCCAGGGCAGCACCACAAGTCACTGAGCGTGTGGTGCTGCCCTGTGTTGGGGGGCTGCAGTGTTCTGCGCAGGTTTGCGGCTCTCACCTCTATATCGGAGATGGCGGAGTTGAGGGTGCAGGACCAGTTGACGAGCCTCTTGCTCCTGTAGATCACCCCCTCCTCGTGCAGTCTGATGAAGGCCTCCTGTACTGCGTAGGACAGTTTCTGCGCACAGCAGAGAGGACAGAATAAATGCCAGTTTTGCGACACCGCTGCTGTTATCAGCACACAAAAAGAGCTCTGTCACTCACAGCACCTGTCCGGAACCAAATGCACATTTACAGTGTTGAGTTAATGGAAAAAGCTAGCGAGTCACATTTTTCTTCCACATCATTTCACTCTGGAACTGTCTAGAAATAATGCACAGGTTTCCAAAAAAGCACCAAACAAAGGAATGGCAAAAGAAATGGCCTTATTGACAGGGTTGGATATGCTTTCCCATTTTTCTCAAAATGTCTGAAATGTGACTTACTAGCTTTTTCCATTTTAAGCCAGTGTAACTATTCTAAGACCACAGCCATTATTGTTATTACCACCTCTGCCATCTTTACCTTGTGTTCTTTCTTTTTGCTAAAAGGCTGTTCATATGATATGGAGCTATTCACTTTGACTGCATTTTGGCCACACAGTGTCATTACTATACAGGATCATTTCAAACTACAGGCTATATTGTGAAGAAAGCACGGAGGACTATGTCGCAAAGAAAAATATGGTTCTGCCCATTTGGCAACATTATGGGTTTACACTAGACACGCAAGGATACTTTATAGCTATAGATCAAGCCATTTTCAGACTGTAAGAGAGTTGTACCAGTGTCGCAGTCACAGACGACTAACCTTCATTCACATTTGCAAGTTTATCACTCTGCAGGGGCTGCTGAGCCAACTCCTCGTGATGCTGCTACCTCACTGACTTTGTTCCTGTCTCTTATCCCGGTCAATTTATCTTCCATTACTTTAAGGCGCTGACTTTTTACTTATATAAAGAATATGCAGTGGCAGAACAGCATACAATTTAAAAGGCAGGCTATACTTTTATAGAATATTTTTGAGAATCCATTTTATTTTTGTTTGCTCAAAAAATATATGATCAATATATACTTTCAATCACAGATATTTTTTTTGGAAAAGAGGATTCCCATTATCATTATAATTACTATTATTATCATCAATGGTTGTGCCATGTTACAGGTTGCAGTAATACATATATCGTTATTACATAATATGACTGAAAGGTTTTCCCTGCGTGTTCAATATTATACACAATTCTGCATTTTGATAAAGTGACTATCCAACCCCATGCTTATCGATACCTCCCACTCATCACTGTGCATCCTCCAGGCTATTATTTCTCTGAAAGTGGCACTGCAATGATTTGCTCATTAAGAAATTATTTTGATGAAGAGTGGTGGACCAATAGCCCTTCATTAACACCCCAGGATAGATTAGGCTTTTTGAAAAAATATTTATGACAATCAATTACTGGTTTTAGAAGGCAAACCTTTTTTTTTTTTTTTTTTTTTTTTTTTTTTACCTCCGTCAAGGAGGTTATGCTTTTGCTTCCGTTTGTTTATTCACCCCGCCCGCAACAAATGTTGCGGAAGGGGTGTATGTGGTTTTTGCGTTTATTTATTCATTTACTTATCTGTGTGTCTGTTTGCACTCTACAGGCCGCAATTCTGGACGGATTGTCTGCAGATTAGGGACAATCCTTTGGTGGAAGGGAAGAAATGATTAGTTTTTGGTGACGATCGGGCGGGGTGATGTGGCCTTCCGGACACACCCTCTAGTTTATTTATTTGTTTGTCTGTCTGTCCGCAGGATATCTCAAAACAGTTGCATAGATTTTAACCAAACTTTGCAGGATGTTAAAGTAGCACAAGAAGAACAAGTGATTAAATTTTGGCATATCTAAGCGAAAAGTTAAGCTGCGATACAGGCTAAAGTTCAAATCCAGCGATGCTGGCAGAGGTATGGGCTCTCGCGAGTCCAGCTCTTGTTGTTTTATTGCAACAGACAGGCCTAGTAATCTTACTAAGATAAAGATGGTTCAAGAGTGTTTCATTTGATTCGGGCCTGTAGTTTTAACTAAGCTGACAGCCAGTCCCCCAGTAATTGCTTTTTTGCGCATGCAAAGAAATTATGGAGTGATTTCCATCTGTAGGCAAGTAGCTTGGGGAGAGATCGGCCTGAAACAGAGAGCACTCATGAACAGCATGTGCTTCCAGAGATGAAATAAGAATCAAAATCGCTTAAAAATCACTCATGGAGGGAGAAAATCGATCCCTCATGACAGGTCGCGATCCATGATTGTGTTGTCGATAGGCTCAACCCTAATCCATGCCCACAATCGCACCTAAAAAGATGACATCCACACCCACAGTTACACCCACAGTGGAGGTCCTCGAAGAACACAAATGACTATATACCTCCAGGGCACTTGAGCCCACTCAGTGCTCTAGGAGAGTTACAGCAGCCTCTTGCAAATAAATATTGGTTTCCAGTGTATGACTTGCTGGGCCATGAGGGATAAAGAGGGAAGACTCACGGAGTCCATGGTGAAACAGGCCCTGTCCCAGTCCAGAGAGGAGCCCAGCCTCTTCAGCTGGTGGTAGATACGGTCACCCTTTCTACACAGAGAACACAGATAGGACTGAGTCAGCATTTCATCTACCTTTTTCACTACTGAAAAACATACATGAGCAATTCCACGGAAATGGTCCGCAGGCGCGAAAAATAAAATTTACAACAAACCACATGTATCATACATCAAATGAAAGCTGAGAAGCTATATTTTCAGGAACTATAACGTTTATGAAGATGGTGTGCAAATGTCAGAGACCCTTGCATAAGGTGATATTTAGTATCAATAGTAGACCCACCCTTTGCCTTAAATCCTTAGTTTGATTTCTGTAATGTGGATGGTGGGATATTAACCCATTCTTTCAAGACAGTCTCCAGTGTTGTGCCATTTAGAGATCTAAGAAGTGGACTCCTAGCGCCACCTGCAGTTGAGGAGCGCAAATAACTTAGCTAGGACATTGGTTCACAAAGCCTTCGGACATTTGTGATTAAATCGGCACCACCATATCACCGATGGAAACGTGACAAAAGTCACATGATTTTTTTCGTACTCATAGGAAAAATTTTCTTGTACGAACTGAAGCGCCGTGTATTTGTAAAATAGAATATATTAGTTTGTTAATGGTGTTTTGTATTTGCAAACCACACTTTGTTTGTATGTGAATCAGTTTTGTATTTGCAAATCACATTTTGTTTGTTAGTGAATCTTTTCGTGCATTCGTAAAACGTTCGGTTTGCATATTAGGTTTTGGCAGTAATTTAACTTCACAGACAACCTTAATGGTTCGAAAACCGGTTAGACACTTGCTTTTAATAAAGTTAATGCTTGTTCAAGAGTATCCAAGGTAATTTTTAGTTTAATCTTGCATAAATAGCTTTTGAATGTCACTCGTCCACCCCATACAAAATTTTTGTCCCTCCATAATGCTAATTTAAATGTGTACAGCAAAAAATTATAAAGTCAAAAGCTACTTTCTGCTAAATTTTTAAAATGTCCAATGTGTCTGTTATCACCCACAGAAAAGACGTCATTATAACTTTAAAGGCAGAGCAGACTTTCTGAAGTGTCCCTGGATGTCCAATTTACTGAATTTTCCTTGTCCCTCCGTTAACGCTGACCTCTGACCTCACCCAAAGCCACAAAAATGAAGAAACGAGTTTGGTTTTTTGACAGGACTGTGCCTTAATTACCAAGATTCCTAGTTGTCTGGAAAGCCCAATTTATTTTGCTTCTTTTTGTTCCCAAAAACCTGCCACTTTGTCCCTCCATAACATGTGGAATTGCCCACATATCGAGTTTGGTGTACTCCCACCACTGTCCTTAACCAAAACACTGCACATGCAGAGTGGTAGTCCACCGTCTGACACAGCTAGGATGGGTGAATGCAGAGAAAAAATTATCGCAAAGGGCTCAATACATCTCATCGTGGCAGTCTATCCCTCCCTCTCCTAGCACTCACTCGTTCTTCCACTGCCACACCTCCTCTATGAAGGCCTCTCGGCCCAGGTCGTGGCGGCTGAGACCACGCTCCCTCTTCAGCTTCTTCTCCACCACCACCTGCGTGGCGATACCGGCGTGGTCACAGCCCGGATTCCACAGGGTGGTCTCCCCCCGCATTCTGTGCCTGCAGCGCACAACACGGTCAGAAGAGGGCGCAAGCAACTAGCCGGCACTGCTGCACGATGATTCCGCCGCAGAAAGACTGGCTGCGGCACCAATTATCTCAGTACAGAGAGCATAACGGATCCAATAACTTCAAGGGGCATTTTACAAGGGATGTCGCATTTGCATGGAGTACAAGATACAGCCTCACCACAGAAGATATTAATGACACCAAAATCTTAATTACAGGAATGCGCTCACAATTAAACAGGCCGTTTACACTTTGTCTGTATGAAGTAATGATATTTCCCATGGAAATGAGCAGCCAAGAGTCAATGAATAGCAATGACAATAACATGTTCAAGCAAGAAAATGCATATGTTCTGGGAGGTAGGATCTATATACTGTCAGCATGAACAAACAGAAATCTTAGAATAACAGCAAAACAGTTAACACAGAACACATCAACAGTTTGTATCCTACAGGACAAAGCAGTTCCGATCCTGCATGCCAACTGCCCTGGAGGTTTTGATTTCAACCCTAATAGGGCTAACTTTGAGCAATTAGTTAATTAACAAAAAACCTAGCATTGAAATTGAAATGTTTAGTTACACTTTGAGTGAAACCCCATAGGACAGTAGATCCCCAGGGATAAACAGAATGTTTACAGATTTCACGTATATGGAGGAGGCAGAGTGAAAGACAGCGCAGGTGGGCATGAGAGTTACCATCGAGTCAGGCTGTCCTGAATAGCATTTGTGAGAGCGTGACCCAGGTGGAGAGATCCGGTCACATTGGGCGGAGGGATACACATCATGAATAATCCGCGGGGATTGGGTTCCTTCAGACTCTTGCGCTGAAACAGAGAGCCAGATATCAGCATATCTTCACCATTATCAGTGAGAAAAAGTCTTCTCCATAAATCTAAACCCCAGTCAAGAACAAACAGGTTCAATCATAGAGAATCATTTACCTTAAAACTTCAATTCCACAAGAATTGGGACAGTATGCAAAATGAAAATAAACAGAATAGAGATTTGAAAATTCTCAATAGCCTACATTTAATCGAAAACAACATAAGGAAAAATATTTAAACTTTCACCTTATGAAATGCACAGATTTTTGTAAATATTCACAATCCTAATTTGATACTTGCAACTCGCACCAAAAATCTTGGGACACGGGAATGGAATGACTGGAAAAGTTGTGGAATCTTCAGTAAAACATCTGTTTCAAACATTCCACAGGCAAACAGGCAATTTGGAAACAGGTAATTCAATTATGCAAGCCTGTTTCAAGCCTAGCGGCTCATCGGGCCGGTGCTTAACGCCAGTTTCAGTACCAAGCAGCGACTCTGAGTATTGTTATTCCCCCTGGATGGGATGCTTGTCCATCGCAGGTCCCCCCCATTTCTTAGTGAGGTTTCCCTGATAATTTGCCAGTACCCGATTATGCACTGGGTGGAGTGAGGCGCTGTGGGAGTGAAGCGTTTTGCCCAAGGACACACCACCAAAGCTGCGGCACGGACTCAAACAATACCTATCAGTTACCAGTCAAGCATGCTTAACCACTGCACTGCCACTTCCCCAATTCAACTATGATTGGGCATAAAATGAGCAGTCACAAAAGGCTTAGTCATTTACCATCAAGATGGCTCGAGGTTCACCACTTTGCCAAAAGCTGCGTGAGAAAAATCACGCAGTTTATGAACAACGCTTCTGAACACGCAACTGCAGGGGATAGAGGGATCTCATCATGGGCAGTTCATAACATAGTGAAAAAACAGAGAACCCGGAGCAATCTCAGAGCATAAAAGCCTATGCCAAATACCAATATTGGATGCGAGTGACCTTCGAGCTAATACTACAAAAAAGCCATTATCAGTGAATGCAGACTGTCGTACTATCATCAAATACAAGTAAAGACTCAGCTATGTGAAGAGAAAGGTATACATCAATATCATCCAAAAACACCACCAACTTTTCTGGGCTCCAGTTCATCAAAAATGGGCAGATGGGGAAGTGGATAGGGGAGCTGTTGTCTGATGAATCTATCCATCAAAAGCCAGCATCTGTCATGTTCTGGGGCTGCACTAGCGCACTGAGCATGGGCAAGTTGCACATCTTTGAAGATAAAATGGATGCTGAAGGAAACACACCCTTTTTGGAAAAGCATATGTGCCTTCCAGATGTAGAGTTTTTCAGGGATTCCCCACCATGTACCAGCAGGATGCCGTTACACTCATATATCACTCATATATCATAGCAGTGTGGTTTGATAGTCAGTATTTGGGTACTGCCTGCAGCCCGGACCTGTCCACTGAAAACAACTGAAAGATTATGAAATGCAAAACAGAAAAGCGGAGATCCGGGACAAGTGATCAGTTGAAGAGGGGAACTCCTCCGGCTTTCGCAACTTCACCGACTATGATGTCCTCAGTTCCAAAACAACCACGGAGTGTTTTTACAAGGAGGAGTGGTGAAAACGCACCTGTTCCAACTTCACTGAAAATTTTTGCAGATCTCAGTTTGAAACAGCAATCATTAAAAAAAAAGGAAACAGAAGTCTCACCCCATATTCAGGCTTGAAGAAGCCCTGCTTCTCCCACCAGGGGTACCAGGCAGCTTCCACATACTGGGGACTGTAAGAATCTGGCAGGGGACTCAGCACATCTGAGACAAAGGGATGCAATGGTTTATAGTGGTCTCTCAATGAGCAATTCATTCGACACATTGCGCATTTACAGACATGCATACTTAAAGGTTGGTATATGTGTTCCCAAGTTGCGAACAGGACTGTAAATACTATTACACATGACTAGCTGCATGCATGTTTGTCCTTGTGAAGACTACCATGCAGATAGACAGAGACCGACAGACACCTTCTCCAAAATGGCTCATTGAATAAATTATCTACAACGTAAAAATTAAAAATGACTCTTCAAAGCAAAGGACTCCCCGTCGAAATAAAATACAGAATGCAGTCTTTAAAAATCTAATGGAGTGAAAGAAGAGAAGAAAGAGGGCATAAATAAAGTAGCCACACATTCACCTTTCTTCTCCCCTGGAGGAGTGGGAATGCTGTATGTGATCACACCCAGTTCCTTCTTCTCTGGTTTGCTCTTCTTCTACAGGGAAATATAGAGGAAGAACAAATTAAGCCAAGTTTAGACAGCACTCAATCACACTTCAGGCTCACAGGGTCCCAGCACATCAGTGACTTTAAAGGATGACTTTTATCCAACTTTTTACCCGTTTAATTATGAAGACATATGTTTTCTCGTTGTGAAATGGTCAATCATTTATCCCTTATTAACTTTGTTTAGTAATTATTAATTATTTTCCATTTTAAATTGATCATTTTTGAGCCACTATGCCCCGCCCCTAGAAAACGGGCGCATTGGGTCATGTGATCTTTTACGTCATCGATTGAACTTGTTGACAGTCAAAGGTTCTGCCCAGGATGCCGGGAGTGCTGGACGGAAAATTTCTGCCAATTCTGCCAAATCCTTTGGGCTTCTAAAGACCAGCATATATCAGTACTCACCACACAGAGCCTCACGTACCACCCTTTACCCACCCAAGCAGATCTACCCTCCCTTCTGACCTCCCATTACCCACCCAAGCAGATCTACCCTCCCTCCTGACCTCCCTTTACCCACCCAAACAGATCCACCCTCCCTCCTGACCTCCCTTTACCCACCCAAGCAGACCCACCCTCCCTCCTGACCTCCCTTTACCCACCCAAGCAGATCTACCCTCCCTCCTGACCTCCCTTTACCCACCCAAGCAGATCCACCCTCCCTCCTGACCTCCCTTTACCCACCCAAGCAGACCCACCCTCCCTCCTGACCTCCCTTTACCCACCCAAGCAGACCCACCCTCCCTCCTGACCTCCCTTTACCCACCCAAGCAGATCTACCCTCCCTCCTGACCTCCCTTTACCCACCCAAGCAGATCCACCTCCCTCCTGACCTCCCTTTACCCACCCAAGCAGACCCACCCCCCTCCTGACCTCCCTTTACCCACCCAAGCAGATCTCCCCCCCCCCTCCTGACCTCCCTTTACCCACCCAAGCAGATCTATCCTCCCTCCTGACCTCCCTTTACCCACCCAAGCAGACCCACCCTCCCTCCTGACCTCCCTTTACCCACCCAAGCAGATCTACCCTCCCTCCTGACCACCCTTTACCCACCCAAGCAGATCTACCCTCCCTCCTGACCTCCCTTTACCCACCCAAGCAGATCTATCCTCCCTTCTGGCCTCCCTTTACCCACCCAAGCAGATCTATCCTCCCTTCTGGCCTCCCTTTACCCACCCAAGCAGATCTACCCTCCCTCCTGACCTCCCTTTACCCACCCAAGCAGATCTACCCTCCCTCCTGACCTCCCTTTACCCACCCAAGCAGACCCACCCTCCCTCCTGACCTCCCTTTACCCACCCAAGCAGATCTACCCCCCTCCTGACCTCCCTTTACCCACCCAAGCAGATCTACCCTCCCTCCTGACCTCCCTTTACCCACCCAAGCAGATCTACCCCCCCTCCTGACCTCCCTTTACCCACCCAAGCAGACCCACCCCCCCTCCTGACCTCCCTTTACCCACCCAAGCAGACCCAACCCACCCAAGCATCCACCCCCCTCCCCTCCTGACCCCCCTTTACCCACCCCCTCCAGATCCCACCCTCCCTCCCCTCCCTTTACCCACCCAAGCAGATCCACCCCCCCCTCCTGACCTCCCTTTACCCACCCAAGCAGACCCCCCCCCTCCTGACCTCCCT
Organism: Gymnothorax javanicus; assembly: GCA_029692085.1. NCBI lineage: Eukaryota > Metazoa > Chordata > Actinopteri > Anguilliformes > Muraenidae > Gymnothorax > Gymnothorax javanicus. The sequence goes on from CM056193.1 coordinate 44,905,991, forward strand.
TTACCCACCCAAGCAGACCCCCCCCCTGACCTCCCTTTACCCACCCAAGCAGACCCCCCCCTCCTGACCTCCCTTTACCCACCCAAGCAGATCTACCCCTCCCTCCTGACCTCCCTTTACCCACCCAAGCAGATCTACCCTCCCTCCTGACCTCCCTTTACCCACCCAAGCAGATCTACCCTCCCTCCTGACCTCCCTTTACCCACCCAAGCAGATCTACCCTCCCTCCTGACCTCCCTTTACCCACCCAAGCAGATCTATCCTCCCTCCTGACCTCCCTTTACCCACCCAAGCAGACCCACCCCCCTCCTGACCTCCCTTTACCCACCCAAGCAGATCACCCTCCCTCCTGACCTCCCTTTACCCACCCAAGCAGATCTACCCTCCCTCCTGACCTCCCTTTACCCACCCAAGCAGATCTACCCTCCCTCCTGACCTCCCTTTACCCACCCAAGCAGATCTACCCCCCTCCTGACCTCCCTTTACCCACCCAAGCAGATCTACCCCCCCTCCTGACCTCCCCTTTACCCACCCAAGCAGACCCCACCCCCCTCCCTGACCTCCCTTTACCCACCCAAGCAGATCCACCCCCCTCCTGACCTCCCTTTACCCACCCAAGCAGATCTATCCCCTCCTGACCTCCCTTTACCCACCCAAGCAGACCCACCCCCCTCCTGACCTCCCTTTACCCACCCAAGCAGACCCACCCCCCTCCTGACCTCCCTTTACCCACCCAAGCAGATCTACCCCCTCCTGACCTCCCTTTACCCACCCAAGCAGATCTACCCCCCCTCCTGACCTCCCTTTACCCACCCAAGCAGATCTACCCCCCTCCTGACCTCCCTTTACCCACCCAAGCAGATCTACCCCCCCTCCTGACCTCCCTTTACCCCCCCCAAGCAGATCTACCCTCCCTCCTGACCTCCCTTTACCCACCCAAGCAGATCTATCCTCCCTCCTGACCTCCCTTTACCCACCCAAACAGATCTACCCCCCTCCTGACCTCCCTTTACCCACCCAAGCAGACCCCCCCCTCCTGACCTCCCTTTACCCACCCAAGCAGATCCACCCTCCCTCCTGACCTCCCTTTACCCACCCAAGCAGACCCACCCCCCCCTCCTGACCTCCCTTTACCCACCCAAGCAGATCTATCCTCCCTCCTGACCTCCCTTTACCCACCCAAGCAGATCTACCCCCCCCTCCTGACCTCCCTTTACCCACCCAAGCAGATCTACCCTCCCTCCTGACCTCCCTTTACCCACCCAAGCAGATCTACCCTCCCTCCTGACCTCCCTTTACCCACCCAAGCAGATCCACCCTCCCTCCTGACCTCCCTTTACCCACCCAAGCAGACCCACCCCCCTCCTGACCTCCCTTTACCCACCCAAGCAGATCTATCCTTCCTCCTGACCTCCCTTCACCCACCCAAGCAGATCTACCCTCCCTCCTGACCTCAGACGGAGGCTGCTGCTTCTTCTTTTGCTCCATCTCCTTCTTCTGCTGGAACTTCTCCAGCTTCTCCCTCTTCTTGGCCTCCTTCTTCAGCTGGGCTTCGGTCTTCGGTGGCCCTGAGGTGCATTAAACGGACGTTAAAATAACGCAGCGCATGCAGACAGCACCACGTCTGCATTAGCATCTTTTCGGATAAACCATTTTCATCAGCTACAGTGCTTGAGGCCTAACTGACCAACAGTAACTGGCTGTTTACAAAGTCCCCACCAGAGTCATTTCTTCTTTACTAAAAGAAATACAATTTTGCAGCTTTCTCCCTCATGGTGAAAGTGCACGCTCTACACCGTCGAATGGTAACGGTAACATTAGCACGCGCATGTTCATGAACCAGCATTAGGCAGATTTATACCTCCAGCAGCTGAAGCACTAGATGAGTTCGCAGTGGGAGCGCAGTTGACTTTGGGAGACACTGGAGCCATTTTCTCACACAGCGCGATTTTGCCAAGAACCTTCTGGAAATTTGGCTGGTTGATGCAGGTGACAAACCACCTGGTTAGGTTAGTCAGGGATTTTCTGTCTGAGGATTCCAAGGCCTGAGGGTGGAGAAAGATCACAATAAAGAGATGACAAGTAAAGTTCAATACTGTAAAGTTCAATATAACACAGCAAATACAGCTGACACAACCCATGAAATAAAACACAACTCAAAGATGAGATAAAAAAATAAACTCAAATCACAGGTGGGTCATTGCATATTAAATCAACAAATTCTGAGAAAAATTCCCGCATGACCTCTTCCAAATCAACTGAAAATTTTTAGCACAGTAACTACAACATATTTAATGAACCAATGCCAAATTTTTTTTTGGATCATGCAAATAATTTTCAAATGACTGACTTTTGAAGTACACGAGTGCAAGCCGAAATTTGGGAGCTTCATTTTTTCCGCCATATTTGAGTCCTCATAACTTTGTATGTGAAGTAGGTAGATGAACGAAAATTTCAGCATTGAAAGCCACATATCAGCTCTGTTGAAAACATTAATTATAATACTGCCATGTCTATTTGTGGTCTCGCAACATGAAGTCAAACTTTGAAAATTTGTGATTGCGATTTTCTTGGAAGCCAACTTCAGACATTTATATCTTTGGAAATATACTAACAGGCATTAAAAACGCATAATAAAATATACTGTTTTAAGTAGTGGTAAATGGTTTCTTTCGTAGTTGCAAAACAGCGTCTCGGGAAACTGTGCTTTTAGTTGTGAGACTTGCCCTCACTGTTATCGTTACACTGGCAGTCAGTTCAGCAGTTCTTATGCATTATCCGACATGGCAGAAGACGTTTTATGGAATGTGTTTTTGTGGCGTCACAGATGACGCACTTTGTCGAGACGACAGCTGACACATCAGGTCATTCTGTGTCATCCCTGCAGTCTGGATACAGTCATTTAATGGACATTAATGCATCCAGAATCTTTTCTTTGAGACTGGCCATCATTCAACATTCAAAATGTTTGATTCTTCTGAGATTCATTTGTTTGTGGCATTTGAAGTGGGAATGATGTGACTTTGGTTCATGCGTGTTTTTATTGGCCCTGATCTTCAACTTATGTGCAAAATGATTTCTCCCAATGTGATTCACGACCATGATCCAGGGAACTGTGCTGCATTTAGATAATCATAATGAGGTGTTAAACCAAGAAAGGATTTGAACCCAGACACTTGACATTTTGCAATGCTTACCATATCTGATGGTCATCATGTCAATCAGCAAAAGGAAAAACTATCAGTTTTCAAATTAGACGATAAAAGCCACTTTGCATTTTTAATGCCTCTCAGTATATGCAAGTTTGATAACTGAGCTGTGATCAGATTTATGGTTAGGATACAGAACAATGAAAATAAGCATGATTTGCATGCATTAGGATTTGTTTTATAATTACAGGAAGATCTGAAAACATGAGAAACCTCATTTTGTCAATCTTTGACCACACGTAATGCCATGTGGAATAGCTCATTGGTCAGTGAAAGCTAGGTCATTTGAAAGAACTCATTTTCATCTGCATTTTGATAATAAAGTAAACTTCTAGCCATGAATCCTTCTGTGTCACAAAAACTTTCCAAAAGTGCCATAATTGCAAAGTGTAAATCATTTGTTCAGGTTTGAACATGGCAAATATGATGATATAGCTCATGCTGACATCATCAGAATCATGCCCAAAGTGAATTGAAAGTTGGAAACACCATGGACAGAATGATAATCAGCTAATTTTGTAAAGTTTTTGTGTCACAGAAGGATTCATGGCTAGAAGTTTATTTTAGTATTAGAATGTAGATAAAGATGAGTCCTTTCAAATGACCTAGCTTCCATTGACCAAAAAGCTACCAACATGGCATTATGCGTTTTCCAAACTTGCCCAAAATTAGGTTTTTCACGTTCTCAGATCTTCCTGCAATTACAAAATGAATCCTTAATGCAGGCAAATCATGCTTATTTTATTTTTCTGTATCCTAGGCATTAATTTGATCATAGCTCTGTTATCAAACTTACATATTTCCAAAAATATAGAAGCTTGAAGTTGGCTGCCAATTTTGCAATCACATATTTTCCTAGTTTGACTTCATGCTGTGGGGCCACGAATGCACATGGTAGTATTAAAATTGATGTTTTCAGCAGAGCTGATATGTGGCTTTCAACGCTGACATTTTCGTTCATCTACCTACATCACATACAAAGTTATGAGGACTCAGAAATCGCGTAAAAAATTAAGCCCCCAAATTTCGACTTGCACCCGTGTACTTCAAAAATCAGTAACTCGAAAATTTTTTGCATGATCCAAGAAAAATTTGGCATGGGTTCATTAAATATGTCGTAGTTACTGTGCTGAAACTTTCAGCTGAATCTGAAGGGGTAGAGCGGGAGCTACTCGTTGAAATTAAATGGAATGACCCGATTTTGAAAACTAAAATAACTGGCCTATGAAAACTTGACACGGGTAATGGCATCTCAAATGTATTTTTTAATGGAAAACTGTATTAAAAATATTGATCAGGTCTATATATCTAATGAAAAAACAGGGTCAACTTCTGTAATAAATATGGGGACAAATTACACACAAACACACACACACACACACACAGTAAAACCAGTGTGCACAGCAAGACTGCTTTTCTTGAAAACAGAGCAAATGCAACACATAGAAAATAAAGATTATAACAAGTAACTCCATACAGTAACGGAAGTTCCATCATACCTAAAAACTACAGCATAGAGGAATGGGGAAGATTAAGGAAGCAGTCAGGTTCTAATTTGCCAAGTTAACAGACGGATAAGTACCAAGGACTTACATATTTAAATGGCAGCAGTACTGCTATGGAAACAGCTATGTCAGCCAATGAAACACTCTCCCCGACCAGGTAAGTCCTGGGCTGCAGGCTCTTGTCAAGAATACCGAGAACCCGCTTCAGTTCCAACCGGGAATTGTGCTGGAGCTACAAAAACCAGGGAATGGAGGGGAGGCAATTGGGAAGCAAGAGAACTTAATACTGAAGAACATTTCTGATGAAAAGCACAATGAAAGCATGGGAAATAATGAGTGTTCACCACAAGCAGCATTAGAAACTGTGCCTGTAAACTTGAACAGTTTCATAACACTATAATAATGTCTTTGCACAGAAGTTACTTCTACTAATAAACAAATTCTTTTCAATAATTAATTTCAATTTATGGAAACAGCAGACTTATGTCAAACATTAAAATTATTTACGAGTGGAGGAGGCAGATGACAAACAAGACACAGGTAACAGATAAATATGAGTAACCACGCAGCACCAAGCACAGGGACAAGGAGATAGTACAAGGAACCAGTGCACATACCTGTTTGTCCACTCCTGATACACCGAGCAAAGGAAACACCACAGCACAGGCAATAGGGATCAACTCGGTTTCTGCAAAATTGAGCCACTGCCAGATCTGGCTCTCCTCCTTCACATCCCTCTTCCCCTTCTTAGACCCAGAGGAGAGGAACCAGCCCACTGCACTAGGTCCAGTCAGCACTACATCGCTTTTAGCCAGGGTCAGGGCAGGACGGGATTTTGCTAGGTGTGCGGGAGAATCTCCAGTAACAATTCGCGGAGGGGTTGGGCAATATTCAGCAGCGATGAGGGCCAAGAGACTCCTGATGTCATCTGGATGAGGGGAGACATAAAGCGTGTCCATCGCTGGGGAGAGCAGAAGAGAATGATAAGGTGAGGAGAGGAAAAGATTAAACCACACAAATGCAGCTGCTGTGCACCTTCCTCGGGCATCATCAAGAGCTCCAGCGAGTTGCCGGATCTTTACAGCCTACAGTTCATAGGAAGAACCTTTTTCTATCAGTCTCATTTCTGCAAGTTAAAATGGAGTTGGCAAGTCAACTGCAATAAGAGGGAAACCGTTACCTGTTCGATTAAATTTTTTAATCTTAACTAGCAAGCTAGCTAGACTTAGTAATGTTGACCAACTAACGCAAACTCGTTAAAACTTCACTTAGACGTGCAAGGAAGCGTAGACAATTATGACTAAATCAATAAGTATCAAGCAATCTGTTAGACAGTGGTTCAAGCAAGCAAGGACTGCCTAATCATGTCAATAGAAATATGATTTCATTCATTCAGGCATGGGAAAACACTGGGCTGATGGTAGCCAAACAAGATAGATGTCATCTGTTGCTATTCACAAGAAATAAATGGACAGCTGCTTCAAATGGCTCCACACAAGCCTGACGCTGAAGTAAGTAATTTTGCTAGCTACCTGGCCAGCTAACACAATACCAACGACGCTTTCAGCAAGCATCTGACTCAAATGCAGTCAAATCTGTCATAACCACAACCTGCCAACGTTAATTGAAGCAAGCTACTATATCAAGCAAGTCATTCAGCGGGCATTTGTCAACTCGCCGCAGTCAACAATGTAGCTAACCGACCAAGTTTTAAATCTAGTCCCATGTAGCTACCCTGTAATCAGTCTGTTTTATATTAGCCAACTAGCTCCTGTCAGAGGGAGTTTCGCTCGGCTATATCCGCATTATTATGCGGGACATTGCCGTTAAGCAGTATAAAAGTAAATAAATCAGCTTCCTCACTTTTCGCTGCAAATTTCAGGAACGTCAGCTTAGTGCAATGATCATGCAACCCACATGGAACTTCCCCCGTCGTTGCCGCTAAGCAGGGTGATTTGACGTAATCGCCCTGCCGTCTGATGCAACGCGCACATATTCCATGAGGCTTTGCGAGGACCTTACGCACACATCAGGTGGACGCTCAGCATCATATCGTTTTAGAATTTTTGAGTGAAGTGTGGTTATTTTGATTTTAAGTTCATTTTAAGTATGAATACAATTCTGGAAATACCAGAAAAAACTCTACATGTCTTAAGTTTTGAAGCTGCAAGAGGTGCCAGTTGAGAGGCTTAATCTCCACGTTTGCCCCCGGCCAAGTTATTTCAGGCACTTGCAGCAGAAGCACTGAACAGAACACATGTTCCTATAGCCAACAGTATGAATATGGTTTTCCAAATCTATACAAAAGCAGTGAAAAGAATTAATATCTCTTTGTTTAATGAATTAGGTTCCCTTTAACAGTTTGAGACTAGGAGGTTTGATCGTTGCCCCCTGACGTGTCCTTTCAAGTGCATCAAAATTCCAGGGTGTTTTGTGTCTGTAAATGTTTGAAGTACGAATTCTCATATTTCCCTCTCAAGCCTTCAAACCTCAAGAAATGAGGATTTAAGGGTGTAGTTTGGCTTTTTCGCCACCAGATGGCAAAAATGCATCTTCCCGGCACAACAGAGAAAGATCTGGCATATGGATGTTGGTCAGACAGAGCACTCAAGGTGCGAAGTGTCATCCTTATTGCAGACTCCAACTGCGTCCGTATCCCCACCCGCAACCCTCTGCAGACAATCAGAGTCACAGGTTATCTTTGAAGCATGTTTCTTAAGGGGCACTCCACCCAAAACACGATTTAGGCTCATTCCTATGTAAATTTTCTGAGTAAATTAAAATTTCCAGACAGTGACAAACCATCCTTTCTATGCAGAGTTATCATAGGTTGCCTAGCAACTTTCATCAAACCAGATGGGCTCCTATAGTCATGTCATCACTCGTCTTTGAAAACACGATTCTGGCATTTTAAATAAATTACATTACAGACCATTGCCTATTTACACAAGTAATGCCAGTTATTTACCTGGTAGTTGTTTATTACGTTCTTTAAAACAAGACACAAGACTAAATAATGCCTGAAATTCCTCTGATTTTATTTGCCAGAGCCGCAGCTTCCAGCATTTTTGATTTTTTTTTTTTTGGGGGGGGTAATCATACAAGGAATTGCTCTTGGTCCAACAGTTGAGACAAGGAGGTGCCCAGTTGAAGAAGCAAAAACTGATGTGAAAGAATGTAAAGGAACAACGAAAAATAAATGATCAAGAGCAATTATGTAAACTCATCTTATGACCAGCATCAGTGAAATGCTGGAAACAACTGGACTGTAAAAATGGGCATCTTACTTGACAGCATATCTGGCATTTAAAAAATTTCTGAGGCTGCCCAAGAAAAGAATGAGGGGGTTATGGGAGACTAACAGCAATCGCGAGGGCTACTGTCTGCTTGGGAAGTGGGGCTGAATCTCCTATGTCCTGACCTCCTGGGGTTATAAGGGGAAACAAGAGGACCAGAGGTTTCCTGTTTGGTGCTTATGTGGTATGTAGCAATGCTGTCTCAAGCTTAATCTATACTGCAGTGAACATCTATCAACTGGTGTTTGAATGAATTATTACAGTCAAGCTATACTTATCATCCCCATTTTCTTTTTCAGGCACAAAATTTTGAACATTTGTGTAAAAATGGAAACAAATATAGCAAATGCTTAATATGGCAAATAAATAAATTAATTAAATGTATTTTTAATTAATTCCTTGGAATGAACCAATGGACAGCAAAGAACAATTCAGCAACATGTGCTCTTAACAGATGGGAAGTATGCAATATTTCAGATGCAAAGCTATATTCCACCACAGATCCAACTTCATTACAAATGGTGCAAATTTATTAGCACAACAAAAAATACACTACAACAAGAATGCCAAATTACAATCCAGTGTTGTGTTTTCAATTTCTTTCCAACCCATAAAGGAAAAAACGGATGAACCAATATCGCAACACATCAAGCTATTTATATCCCATTCTGTATGCAGTCCATCTTTCAGTCTCTTTACACACAAATACATTCTGTATAGCTGACTGATCACAATACATTCTTCAAAATTAATTTCCTGTAGTTTGCTCATGCTTCTACTATACTGTTTTCAAAGGCATGCAATAGAGGATGTTTAATTGTTACAGAATAAGGCAGATCTATGATGTACTGATAATATCTGTGTTAGTGCACCTTTACCAATTCATGCCTTTACCTGCATGTTATTCTAAAATGCTTTTGGGATGCTTCTGGGTGTAGGTAGCGCTCTTGTCTTCGAGTTGCAGGATTCATGTGACGACAGAGCCTGTGGGAGCACTTGGAGCCAACAAGTAACAGTAGGCTACAGTTGACCAAAAATAAAAGCAGATGAGGTTCATTCTGAAACTACAGTAGTGTCATCCTTGGACTTGCTTTTCCTTGGAGGCAAAGCATTAAAAATGATACAAAAAGAAAAAAATGGTAAAAACAGATTGGATGTATGAATAAAGAAGAAATATGAGAGTAGACAGGGTTAGGGATAATGTTTCTTTGACGGTAAACACAGAACAACACCTAGGCTCAAAATCCAGCATTGTAGACCCTTAAGAACGTGAGCAGTTTACTTCTAGTCCAAACATTGAGCAGTCATCAAGCAGTATCACCCAGAAGTGAACAGATCGATAAAGCTACAAAATGAATATCCGTTGTTTCCAAGCACTTCCAAGGCTGTATCCGAAGCTAGCCCCACACTCTCACCACGGTCCAGTCTGACAAACGTCAATAAATTTTTCACTTCTAGTACTCTGTTTGTTCAGCAGTTATTCTTTTTAGGAACCAAGGTCATGGTGTCTACAGTACCATAAAAACAGTGATCAATTTTCAAGCAGGCACTCGCAAAAGTGATCATGCCAGTAAAGCAACGATGTCAGTCATCTCCAAATACTTCCTTCACCATCTCCACAGTTGTAGCCAAAGTCCCCCACACTATTCGCCCCGCCATGCACACTGTATTAACCACACCCTTTCCCCCTCTGAACGCCAGCTTTCCAAGGCCACCGCCCGCCCTTTTTGATTGGTTCCCGAGCTCAGAGAGGACAGCCCACAGGAAGCCCTCGCTCTGTTCCCACGTACGCCCCCCAAAGTATTTGGTCACCGACCAAGCCCTGTTCAACACCCCTCCAAAAATTCCCACTCCATCCCAGGTAAGGGTCCCCACACCCATGACCCCATCCTGACAGGTACTTAGGAGAGCGCCCACAAGTGGTGAGGCGCAGGAGTACAAACAGGATGCACACGTAGACCCTGCTCTTCCCACCAGGCCGACGGCGGACGACACGCCCCGATACGTGTCAGCGGCCACATTATTAACGAGCGAGAGTGTGTCGCCTGGTAGTGTCGAGAGAACGGCCAGGTCCTCCCGAATCACGTGGGTCACCTGTCCAGGGATTTTGGTGAGGGTGGAGGTCACGGGGCGGACAGGGGTAGAGAGGAGCCACAGGGAGTAGGAGAGGAGATAGAGAATGGTGCTGTTTCCTTGTGGTGCGGCGCGCGACTCTTCAGCTGCTTGTGTGGTGCTGGACTCTTGGGAGGCACTGAGCGGAGCAGAACGGCGGGATAGCACACCAGCGCTCTCGTCCTCCTCTTCTTCGCTGGGCGAAGGGGAGCTCGAGGTCTCTGCACTCTCAGCCAATGAGCTTTCTGCTGCCGCATCCACATGCTCTGGCTGAGGAGCACTTTCTTCAACTGTTCCAGAGGAGTCCGTCTGTGGAGCACTTTCCTCTACCGTTTCAGAATAGTCCGTTTGCGCAGCACTTCCCTCTACCGTATGAGAGTAGACTGACTGTGCAGCACTTTCCTCCACTGTTTCAGAGTAGTCAGATTGTGCAGCACTTTCCGCTCCTGTTTCAGCGTCGTCTGGTTGTGTAGCACTTTCCTCCTCTGTTTCAGCATCGTCTGATTGTGTAGCACTTTCTTCTCCTGTTCCAGAGGAGTCCGAGTGTGCAGCACTTTCCTGTTCCGTGTCTGAAAACTCTGACCGTGTGACACTCTCATCTACTGCTTCAGAGGAGTCTGATAGTGTAGTGCTGTCTTCTTGTCCATCTGAGGATTCCACTGGTGTCGCCCCCTCTGCTATTGTATCAGATGAGTCTAGCTGTGCGTCTGTATTATGCATTCCTACAATCTGTTGAAATGCATTTTGGAGGAATGTTAACGTGAAAACACCTCCAGCTTCCCCTCCATCGGCCACCTCACACCCCCCTAAAAATACACCTCCCACTCCAACTGCCTCTGCCAACCCATTCACATCCAGAACCCTGGCCTCTCCCTCTCCATCTTTCACTATACCCAAGCTGAACACAACCTCGTCATCCAAGACCGCACAGCACATGGCAGACCAGAGCAAGTCCAGCTCACACCCCTGCCCAACGTCTTCCGCGCCTCCCTTCCCAGTGAGCACATAGAGGTCGCCCCCTAAAGACTGACACTGTGGGTGGATGTTATTTTTGATCAGCTCTGAAACCAGGGCATCCCAGGTATCAGTGGGTGAGCCGGAGGAAGTGTAAACGTTATGTCCGTCTCGTTTGAGAAGCGCAGGCGTTGCGGGGAGATCCTCTTCAGCAGTTTGGGATTCCTCCATTTCCTCTGTTCCTGTCTAAAGAAGATAGAATGAGATTCAATAAAGAAAATAATATGTTTAGCATCTCCAGTCCTAGCCATGGCCTAAAATGACATGCAAATAAGCCAGTGCACTGTAGCAAATACTATAGGATGCAATAAGATGTAACCCAACACCACCATCCAGCAGTGAAAACATGGTCCAAGTGGTGTTTTAACGACCAAAACATTCATATTGCCTGCACTGTGTTGATTCAGCAACAACAAAAAAAAAAAAAACCAGCATATGAGAAGTGAAGGTACACAAATCACTTATGTTCACGGTACTTGAAGCTGCCAAAAATGTCACCATTTGATTTTCTTTGCATCATCAATCTCCAGAACACATTATGATGTATTTCTAGACACACCCATTTCTCACACTTCCTCTTCAGAAATCTGGATTCAAACCACCAAAACCCGTTTCAACATGCTCCATTATAAAATTAAGTGCTATAAAACTACTGAATTATTACAGAAACAATTCGAATATATTAAAATGAACAAATAATTAAGCAATGCAAAGACATTCCAAACACTAGTAATTACATCATGTCTGGAGATATAACAATACATAGTAAATAGATTTTGAGCTCAAATGAAAAAAATATATGACAGAACGTGAATGGCTGCCAGCAAGTTCAATAACAAAAAAAAACAAAGCAAAACATGAGAAGAAGTTTTACTAACCTCAGTGTGCTCATCAGTTTCTCCCCATGTTTTGTGCAGACAGAAAGCAGAGAACACAGTGCTGTCACAGGAAGTGCTGTACAGGCTGGCGAAGGTCCGTCCTGCACTCAGGCTGTGGCAGCGAGGCTGCAGCTCACCCCCGGAGAAGCCCACCGGTGGCGTCTGTTTATAGAAACTCTGACTGCACTCCGAAAACTCGGCCTCTGTCTCTGCCAGCACCAGCGTGCCAAAACAAAGCCCTATCAAAACCCAACCTATGGGGACAGGCATGTTTTTTCCCCCTACAGACGCTCCTGTCAGCCTTTATATTCCTGGCTAAATTAGCCGTCTGCTCTGCTGTCTGGGCCCGCGATGTCTCGGTCAGGTAAACGGTCGACTTCTCCCTCAATCTGGTCTCCTCTCTGTTCTGCGCTCCACCCAGCACACACCCACGTTCCTGTCACCAGGAGTGAAATTACTCCTCCCTAAAAACTGCCCTCCCTCCCTCTCTAATCACTACCCACTTCTGGCAGAGTCTCTACCTCTGGGTTAGATTTAAGTACACAAAGCCTAACCCGCTCCCCACACCTATGCACCTGACCTGAAAGTCTGCATTCTGGAACAATAGCCCTGCGTAAATGCTTTTGCTATGGGAAACCACTTGATTGGCAGTCTTCACTATCCTATACAGTAAAAAAAAAAAAAACACTTGGGTTTAAGTGCTGAGAAGAACACCACATAGAACACTATTGTCTTAGACAGTCTTATCATGCCATAACTATGTTTAACGTGTATAACCTGTATTGGTATTGACTGGTGCATAGAGAAATGTTGTGTAGCATGCACTATGCGCATGATTTGATTTTTTAAATTTGATTTGGTCAGTTTATTTTGGTCTTAAACTGAACAGAATTTTAACAGGAAGAGATAATGAATAATTACACAGGTTACCTTACAACACATTGAACCAAAAGTTTGGCAATGATTTGCTTGAGTAAAAAGGTGTAGGCAGAAGCAATAGCTTAATTTGGAAACGTGCTGGATAGTGGCATCTCATTCACAGGAGCTGGTCTCCTTGATATGCTATTCAGTGCTTTCGACTGTGTTAATGTCATAGAGTCAAAAACAATGGAGCACGTAAGTGAGAAAAAAAACACATCAACACTATTTACATTCATTTATTTGAGACCTTTTCACTCAAAAATAAAAAATGTGCTACTTTTAATTCACAAATAAAAAAACTTGAAGATGCAGACTCTTTCCTTCGTAAAGATGTCCTCTGTGTGAAAGCTGGAGTGAGAGGGAGAGAGAGAGGATGATCAAAATGAAGGCAGTTTTCACAAATCAGCGCAAGCAAAGACATGTTGAGATTTTACATGCAACATGCTGCACTCGGCAGTAGGGGGCACCTGTCAGCCTATTTCACAGCAGGCCAGCTGAACAGGTTTGATCAGAAAAATGCGGCATGACAGAATCTAGGCCTGCTGCAGAACATAGCCGTGGGCCTGAGCCAGGCCAGCCCATCCCAGCTGTCTCGCATTCCTCCTGCCTTCTTCTTCTCTGAAACAGCCCCGCGGTGCAGTGCGCGACACCCCCCAGCTTGCTCACACCGCAACAGGAACGCTCACCTTCACTCGTTGGGGATGTCGATGACCAGCTCGGCCTCTTCCCCCTCTCCCCTCTCCTCCTCCCCTCTGTCGCTCTCTCCCTCGCTGTCCCCCTCCTCCTCCGCCACATCTCCGCTCAGCATCTGCCGCGGCACCCAGCTGAAGGGAGCGCTGGAGGCAGCAGGGGGCGCCGATGCACTGGGGTAGTTTGAGCCAGAGGAACCTACGACCTGAAAGAGCGGAATAACGAGGGGGAAGTGAGGGGTTGTAGTTTGAGGGAGGATAAAGGGTGATGAAGTGAGTGTTGAATGGCAGGGTTGAGTAATGACATGCAAAGTGATAAGTGGATAAAAAGTTAGGGCAGAATATGCAGGGAAAGACAGGTACATAAGAGAAAATAAGAAGAAAGTTGAGTTGTGTCAGGAACAGACAACATGAGAGCGTGCCCTCCAAATGTTTCCAATAAAACGAGTATGGCATATTCCTCACTCAGCACATGTGTACTGTATTCACATGGTCCAATAGCCTACAATTAGCTCTGACATGCTTCCCCACCCATGCACTGGGCAGACTAAATGAGCCAATACCTCAATCATAGCAAAAATTGCAATAAAATTCTCATCCTTAGTTTCTAGGTTAATGTACTGAATGATTAGGCCTGCTAGGTTTGATTTCGCCCAACATTGACATAACTAAAAATAGAAAATAAAATATCCAGTCAGGTCCATAAATATTTGTACATTGACAAAGTTATTGTTATTTTAGCTGTCAACCGAAGACTACTGCAGTTGAAATTAAATAATGATTTTTTTTTTATCGTTATTTACCAAGGAAATTTCCACTGAGATCATGTTGCTTTTTTCATGGATGCCCTGGGAGCAATATCAGATGGATTAGTTGCAAGTGAGAGAGAGATAAACAGGGGAAAAGTCCCAAGAGCAAATTTTGAGGTTACGGGCCTTGCTCAAGAGCCTCACGGCATAGCTCTTCCCAGCTTGACCTCTCCAGATGCAGGTCAAAATCCCAAGCCTTAGCTGCTGCAATTGAGTCCAAAGTGCATATATACACATTAAATTTGGTGGAGGGTGTAGGAGTTACAGCACTTTATCGAAGAGCCCTGCCTAGTCTAAGGGCCCAAAAGTAATTGGACGGCCGGCAGCTCAACTTTTCCATAGCCAGGTGTTTCTTACTCAGTAATAATTTAGTTCAAAGGTGAACAAATCAAGATTTACCAATTATTTCGAGTGCTGCATTTGCACTTGGAATCTTAACTCTCAATGTGAAATCCAAAGAGCTGTCACTGCCAGTGAAGCAAGTCATCATTAGGCTGAAAAATCAAAACACAGCCACCAAGGAAAAAATAAAATCATTCAGTGGGGTCAGTTGAACAATTCTGTATATTCTTAAAGAGAAAGAAAGCACTGGTGAGCTCAAGAATACAATAAGGGCTAAAAGACCAGGGTAACAACTTTGGTGGATAAGAGAAAAGTTCTTTGTCTTGTTCAGAGAAACCGCTTTGCAACAGCTGGCCTAATAAAAAGCAAACTCCAGGAGATAGCTGTATTAGTGCCAAAGTTAGAAATCAAGAGAAGACTTCACCAGTGAATTCAGAGGGTTTATGTCAAGATGGAAACCATCTGTGGGGCTCAAAAGCTTAAAATTTGCCGCAAAAAATCTAAAAAAGCCGATATTGGTCTGATGAGCAATCTGGCAGAGCATTTTCAAGGACTTAGTCCAGCATCAGGTGATGTCCATGGGTTTCAGACTTCTTGCAGTCATTGACTGCAAAGGATTTATGAACAAGTATTGAAATTTAAAATGAATTTTTTGATCATGTTAATTTGTCCAAATACTTTTGAGCCCCTAAAACTGGGAGGACTATGCATTAAAATGGTTGTAATTACTACACCATACATACAACATATCTAGAAAAAAAAACCCCTTCAATTAACCCTGATGTCCACCCTTTTAAGCACATTTTGATTGATTCAATTCAAATCCATTGAGGTGACACACAGCAAAAATTACGTCAACATTAAGATACTAATGGACTGCATTGTAGATGTGGCCGGGGTAGCAGAAGTACAAGTCATGGACTCTGGTGACGCAGCTGTGCCGAGGGGGGGGGGGCTTAGAGGGGACAGCTGGCAATGCGTGCACACATGCCTGCACTCATACAAAATGACTGAGGGGACTACAGCTGTGAGATAACCTTGGATATGGCTGATGATCCAAAGCGTAAAAAGATGGAGAATAGAATAAAGCCAGTCTCTGAAAAAAAAAAGATGTGTACAAACACACTGCCTATGCAGCAGCTAAATATACTGTACCTGCATGCATGTCAAAGTAGGACAAGTTTCACAATGCAATAACACCCCCTTCTGGCCATTAAAAAAAAAACACAAATCAAATCTTATTTTTGGATCTTGTAAAATTCCCAAAACAAACTCATGTTTGGTATATTTGCGATGGCAATGGGTAATATTTATATGCAAATATTTGCAATAGCAATAGGTAATATTTATATGCAACAGTTTAAGGTTGGATCTATCAATGTGATGTGATTAACTTTTTTCAATGCCAACATTTAGCAAACACACATATCCAGAGCGACCTACACACACATTTATGAAACTAGAAATAAATGAAAGCAATTTAAATCCTCCCTCAAGGGCACAGCTACACTGGGAATAAGACATGCTACCTCCAGCATTCATGCCCAGTTCCATGCTCATCACAGTACACACTGCTGATGCCACTGTTTGTACACAGCAATACTTGTCTTAGAGATGCTGCACTTCTTTTCCCTATTTTTGAAAGCTGTTCTAAATTTTAAAAAATATTGCACGATACATTGTAGTTAAATGTATTTTAAGAATTTAGTAACCTTTTTTCATGCAAGGGTAGATTTATTGAGCATGCATGTCTCTCGACAACCATGCTTAGTGAACGTCTCTCGATTGGCCTTTAGCTCTGATAGTGCTATCCACTGTCACACCATGCCCCCCAAAAGTGATGTGGGAAAATGTAATGGAGAAAAGAGGGCACAAAAATAACAGGGTGATCAGCTGACATAACTTGATGTACACTATGCTTCTAGAAAGGTCCGATGACAGTGGTTTCAGGTTACTGGTATGTCCTCTATGTCTACACTGGTGTAACCCAGGTCGAAAACAAATTTAAATCTCTACATTAGTCTCTATGTCAAAGTAATTATGTCAGTATGAATAATTAACACTGAGAGGATATTACACTGGCTAGCAAGCTCCTTCATACTAAAAAGGAGGGCGGACACAGTGCACATGTGCTGAGTGACTGAACAGCTATCTGCAGTACACAAGTGCTCCTATCTATGTCCCCTCTCACCTTCCCCGCAGAGTCTTTCTTGTGTTTGGTCATCTTTGGCTTTCTCTCTTTCTTCACTCGTTCGGCTTGGGGAGCCAAGTACTCTGGGGGGAAGGGCAGCTACCCACCATGCACACAGAATAACCCCCCAAACACGCACACGGGACCACCCGCACAGAGCGGAGTGCATAAGTTTCCAAACACAAAAGAAAAATGTGAAGATTCATCGGGGGGAAAAAGGAGGGGGGAGGGAGAAAACAGGACATGAATTGGATGGCAAAATAACCCACAAATGCACAACAAATAATACTGATAGTGTCAATGGTAATTTCAATCAAAAATAATGAAATTAAAACAATAATGGCAATTAAGGTGAGAGCGATAGAGAATTTTTGGTAAATGTCTCAATGAGGTGATGACCCCGCTGATGTTAGACTTTTTCTTACATACATCCATGAGAACAGTGGTGTACACTCACAGTGTTGAGGTATTGCGTAGACCCTGTCGACGGCAGTGGATTCACTCCAGAGTGAGAGAGGAGGGAAAGATGGGGGGATGAGGATGGAGGAGGGGCCGGAACACTGGGGCTACTCCTTCTCCTAAACGACAGAATTCACCAAGTGTATGCAAATTATCAAAAATGTATATTTTTGGTGTATATTTTTACAGTTTCCTCCACGAATGTTGGCAACCTTGGTAAATATTACTTTAAATGGCAACCAAAAATATAGTTATGGTTAGTCCTTCCAATGTTTCATTGAAAAATTATTAAAAATATAACCCAGAATAACACCATTATTTAAGAAAGAATGATTAAGCGAAAAAACTATTCTCATCATAGAAAATCTTATTAAAAAAATCTAATTGAAACACACAATAATTCATCCTTAAATTTTTTAAGTTTGTCATAACGATTCGAAACACTGAAATGGTCACCTGTGACTTGTTTCCCTGGGGTAAAAATATTTTGTGACACACAGGCCACTTTCCCTTAGCACCATGGTTATGAAAACAAGAATACAGCAATGAGGTGTGACAGAAAGTTGTTGAGTCTTAGAAATGGGGAAATGGCAGTATAAAATAGCTAAAATTGGAATCAACAGAAACATGGTTCACCGACTACAGAGTTGTTTTGCCATAGTCATCCCAGTCCCCTGACCTAAACCCAACAGAAAACTTGTGGGACAAGCTTAAGAGGAAATTCCATAAACATTAACCCATGGATTTGAAGAACCTTGGGAGATCCCAAACCATGTCTTTTCAAACCTCATTATACGCGTTAGCAAAAGGCTCAGAGCTGCTATCTTGACTAAAGGAGGCTGCACAAAGAATAAAGTGAAGGGGATCCATTAATTGTGGCACATATGTTTTTGAGAAAATCTTCTTTTAATTGTTGCATTTCAATTAAAACCTTTATTTTGAAATTATTTAGAATGCAGTATCAAGGGATAAACAAAACAGGGATTTATTCACAACCGTTTTCACCAGGGATGCTTGCCAATATTAGTGGAGGGTAATGCATAAGCACACACTGCTAGGACTCATTCACTGCAGCAATTGAAGAGCATGGCAATGCTGGCGCTGCGGCTGAAATACAAGGTCTTTTACCACACTCACTTCTTCCCACTGTCTCGTTCCCTCTGTCCCTCTCCTTCACTGTTTTCAGACGAGGCTGTGGCATCAGAGTCTGCAACAAATTAAGGACACAATGTTCCAGCATTGCTGAAAAAATAAAAATTTAATAAAATCTGTGAAGTAAATTTGAATAAGCATTTTGGCTGAAATCTTCACCAAACAAAAAAAGAAAATAGTGAGCTGGAGAAAAGATATTAAAATTAAACTGAATTATCAAGGACCTACCGGAGGAGTCTTCGTCTACTCTCTCATACTGCAACAGTCTGTCAAGCAGAAAACTACGAAGGAAGAGTGATTACAAAAGATATGAAGTACATAATGTGCAGTTCCACTAGTTTCCTCCATCGTTGTAGTTTTCCTCACCTCTTGTCTCTTGAAACTTTGAGCAGCTTCCTTTGTGCTCTCCTGAGCTCTTCTTGAAAGCATTCCTGCTCCTGCAGAAATACAAGCACGGCAGAAGTTTAAAAGCACTAGAAAACTGACCAACGGACCTACGTAAAGACAATTCATAATTAACATCAATTAAAAAGCAATAATGAGCAACGATGCAAGGGTGTTGGACGTGAAAACTTACATAAACCAAAAATTTTAATTTTCGCTTCAAATTTTTGTATTTCCGTTTGTAGTCTACGTCTATTTCGGCTTGACCGTTCATTTCTGCGGAAAGTAAAAAGCAGGCACAGGAGACACGTTATTCATCAACTCAGTGCATCGTAGCGGGGCAACTACTTCTCCACTGACTCGAAAATATTAAACCTAACATCGAGTAACCAACTAAAGCAAGCAGAGCTACTTCTGGGTGATGTAGAATGAACACATGCATCACAGACAGCATAAAATGCAACTCGTGTTTTTTTAACTTCTTCGCACATGCTGAAGTAAACCAGTTAGCTAGTCTGTTGAATTGAACAGCTAGACCGATTACCAGCCCAAGCTCTGCTGAACGTCTGTCTTGGCTGAACCAAATTCTAAACTGCAAATACTATTTGCGGCAGTTACTCACGCTTCGATACTACTGATGCACACCATATGGCGGACACAGAACAGCAAAAAATACTGTAAATATATATATATTTTTTTTTACCTAATAACTGTGCCCCAGAACAATACTGTACTGTAGAGCGTTTCTTGTTTACTTCCGCTTACATCTTTTCCCTCCGCCGGAAACAGCTGCCATCATGAATTTGGGTAACGTAGTTTTACGGTAAACAAAGCCACCTACTGCCTACGGAAAAAAGGCGTCGCTGAATAAACTATTTCAGGAAAAAGATTATTCAAAAAACACTAAAATATGAAATGAATAAAATTTACAGATTACATTACATACATTATATGGAATATAATAGTAACTAGAAAATAAAAATAATAATGAAAAAAATAATAATAACAATCATTGTTATTGTCACCTGGGCAATCCTATCGCAATTTTCTAATGACATGCAGTGGTATTCAGGAAAATAAAATCTGCTCGAGAATCTGCCCAGTGCTCTGGCATGAACGCTGTGCAACTCATCTGCTAGGCAACCAAGAGATGGCTTCCAGATGCAAGTACAAATTTCATATAGGAAAACCTACAAAAATTTGTTGATGAAACTCCACATGTGGGATAACAATGAATCATTGCCCCATTGGCCTTGTGCTATAAAATCAATGTCCTCAAGTGACAGTACATCCACAAAACTTCCTCACCTGTACCCAGTGGTAAAAGGCAAGTTTTTTTTTTTTTGAGTGTTATTTAATTTACTATTTTGCATCCTCCACTTATGACAATACATTTCTTGCTTGTTGTAGTATTGTAGACCACCCGCTGCATTCCACCCCCTCTTTTAATTCCAAAGATACTTCCAGACAGGAATAGAAAGTTCTCCCTACAGTTCTCAATGTCATATACTTGTTATGGTGCCCATTCAAACAGCTGTGGCCTTTGTATTTCTCCTCCACCCACACCACGCCCCACAACCAAATGAATATGCGTCCCCTATTCAACAAAAAATGTATGCCCTTCAATCAAAATATGAGTTGACAATGTGTTGACATTGTTCCCCTTTTTTGATTGATTTCTAAAAATGGTATATTATGAACAGGCATGTCTTTAGTCCATCTATCCATGTGTCTCTTTTCTGTTGTTGTTAGTCTTAATTTCTACCTCTTCTTCCCCCCTCTCTCCCTCTCTCTCGGCTTTCCACTCCGGCTGGATTTATTTGTGTTTCTTTCTCACTCTATCATTCACCCTTTCTACCAGTTAGCCAGGCTTGCCCATCACCCTCTTTTATATCCCCTCCTTCAGCATTTTCGTTTATTCCTAGCCTCACCGTTCCAACCAGCCCCATTTGAAGAAATTGGAATGTCAAAAAATTATATTAAGGACACAAACAACTTCTGCAGTAAAGGTCATCTCACAGACCTGAGGGTAAGCATGGCATATTTTGTTTTACTCTTTGCATGATCATTTTTTGTGTGTGTCTTTGGCAGGAGGTTTTGTTGCTGTAGTGGAGCTATAAAATTCTGGAGATTTCCTAAAATGTTGAGTACTGATTTTATCGCTTGCATGATTGTAATATACAGATGTGCAGTTGTTCAATGAATAGCTCTTCACGCCGATAAATAAATTAATAAAATGGCAAGATAATATCTATATGATGTATATGCAGTATGCATATAGTCATATACTACTTAGCCAAAAGTTTGTGGACACTTTAATGAAACCTCAATGACTTACATAGGAAATCAAAATTTTTAAATTCTAAATGCCTAACATTTTACTTGAATTATGATGGACTTTCAGCCTTCATTAAAGGATATTTTCATAAAGTTCTGCAACACAATATACAAATTGTTGGCCTGTTTATGTGTGTTGCCCACCCCCACTTTCACAAGTGCAGTTAGTTTCAATGGAGCCTTCAGTATGAGAGGTGGTGGAGTGGTATACAACGTGCTACAAACATCCTAAAGTTAAAACAGATTTGAAATATAATGCCTTTAAATGGAAGCTGAATGTCCATTCTATCAGGCAATACAGACCAATTAATTCTAAATTCAATTTCAATGTTAGATATTGTGAGAGTGATTTATTCACTGTTTTTTGCTTCCTTGCCCCCTCCTGCTCTCTTTGTCTGGCAACCTCAGGAGAAGCTGATTCAGGCCATTAAGAGAATAAAACACGAGTCAGACGAATGCTGGAATGCAGAAAGGGAGACGTATATCCAGTCTGTCTCAGTTGAGGTACTGCATTACTTCTGCATGTGTCACCATTACCTGCTACTCGCACCCTATGGATTGGTTTTACATTTTTAAAAACATTGGGAAAGGTCTGTTTTTATGTCCTGAATAGGTGCGATAATGTTCCATTTGTATACACCAAATCAGTAATCTTTTTATACTTTTCAACACTTTTAGTAATTATTTTTATTTATTTATTTTTTTTTGAATGAGTTCAAAAACCTTGTGTCTGCAGTTTCATCATGGCTTGCGTTATAAATACTGGGCTTGGAACATTACGTTTTTATCAGTCTTATGGTCCGAACAAGTCATTCGTTCCGAAATGAGTTGATGCTCCATCTTGCAGGCCACGTTTGATGATTTGGAGAGGGAGGTTCAGGCAGAATACAATAACCTCCACCGCTTCCTGGAGATGGAGGAGGAGATGGACATGGAGCGACTGAGAAAGGAGAGAGAGAAGAGGGTGAAGCAGCTGAGAGAGAGGGAACGAAAAATCGCAGAGCAGGGAAGGGACTTAGACAGGGCAATCCACATACTGAACAGCAAACTGAAGGAGGAGGACAGTCCACAATTACTGAAAGTAAGAAAACGATGCAAAATTGAAATAGTCAGGGTAGAAGCCTCACTTTACATTTTATACATGTTACATTCGTTAGTTTGACTAATTGTAAATTAATGCATCGTGACATGAAACTGCAAATGCATTACATATATTTTCTTTTTCTTTCTCTGTAGGATATGAAAGATCTCTTAAAAAGGCAAGTGCTTCTTATTTAGAGTGTTTTTGCTGGTACTTATTCCCTGGTGTTTCCTTATAAATCACAAACTATCTTCTCCTGGATCTTCAGAAATCCTCTTTCCCTTGCCCTGTTTTCCATGTCTCTATTTTTGCTTTGCAACATCTCCCCTCTTGTTGTCTCACTCTCTCTCTCTCCATCAAAAAGTGACATACAGTGAGTCAGTAAAACTCTATGCCATTACATTCATTCATTCACAACCTCCACCCCCACATCTGCCCACAGGTGCCAGGTGAAGTTTATCTCTCCGCCTGTAGTGAATAGTGACGTGCGGGCTGGTCAGTTTGTGGGGCCACTGCAGTACAGAATCTGGAAACACATGAAAAACTACCTCTACCCAAGTACTGTCTTCATCTGTACTACTTCTTACAAGAGCAGAGGATGCATAGCATACAGGCATTCACAGTAAAAGAATGTTATCTTTTTCTAAATAAGTTTTACTTCAGATAATTTTGTTTTGCAACTTTTTGACAACAATAGAATAAATTCGGAGGATGTGTCAAATGAATTTGTCCTTATTACAATGGTCTTAGTAACAATCAACATTTTAACATTTATCTGTGTGAACTCCCCTTTCTACAGACATTTCCTCCATCACTTTTGATCCTGAAACTGCCCACCCTCTCCTCTCCCTCAACTCTAGCTTCACTTCTGTGCGGTTTAAAGAGAATCAGGATGCAGCCAATGAGGAAGAAGAACAGGACAGCACCCCTCGTCATTTCCACTATTACTACTGCTTGCTGGGGCGAGAGGGATTCACACATGGGCGGCACTACTGGGAGGTGGAGGTGGGCCGTAAGACTGCGTGGAGGGTGGGCGTGGCCAGAGAGGATGTGAGCAGGGGCGAAATGGATTCCACCTCTGTAGTTAACGGCCTTTGGACTTTGGCGCTGAAGAATGAAACCATACAGGCCTGCACGGACCCTCGACCCACCATCGTACAGGTCTCCATCAGGCCCACTCGAATCGGGGTTTTCCTGGACTGTGAGAAACAAGAGGTGTCCTTCTACGATGCTGTCACCATGACGTCTCTCTTCAGCTTTTCCATGGGAAACATTTCGCTCCCCGTCCGGCCTTTCTTCAACCCCTGCGACACTGACGAGGGGAAGAACACTGCTCCTCTATTTCTGTTCAGTCCTGCACTATGAGATTTTGGAGCCAAGTACAATGAGTCATTTATATTCACAATTGGATGGAAATCAGTGAAAACAGATTAAATAGTCACTTTCTGCTATGACACATGGAATAGGGAATTTAGAAAAGTGGTTTTTTTTTTAATTAGACAAATAATCCACTGTTAAAAATGATAGCTCTCTAGGGAATCATTCAAAAATTCCAAGTGAAATTCAGGAAATTCTGTATTACCCAGAAACCTATCACCAGACCTCCACTCCACTTTCTAGCTCTCTTAACTATTGAATTTAATTGTTCATTTTTTAAAAGTGTATTTGCATGTTGAATTAATGTTCAGGATTAGATGTTGAGCTGGCCTGTGATTCTACCAGCTAATGAGATCTTTGATTTTTCTCTTCACAGCGGATTAATTGAGCTTTAGCGTTAGTTCAGTCAGGCACGGGAGTCAGGCTGGTAACAAGCCTGTTTCTGCCCAATCGTTCTTAAATTTAACTCCTCCCACCCTCTTGGTGGGCTTTTATGACCAAGGCAGTGTTCATTCATTTCTCTGGCTCCGTGCCCTCTACACAGCTCCAACTCAGATTTACTATGAAATCTGCTTCTCATCTCTCTCCATCTCCCCAAATCTTCCTTTATAATTATCAATGTTCATCACAATCAACATTCGTTCATATCATGTTCAGTAACTTATGTAAATGTTAACAGGATTCAAAAGAACCTCAAACTCTGCCGGGGGGGTTGTGATCTCAGGGTCTGTCTGTATCATGCTTGCTCAGATTGTTCCAGAGCATCACTCGAGCAGAATCACCGCCAAACTCAAACGCAGGTCGTCCTGCAATAAATCATTAAATCTGACGTGAGTGTCCTGACTGAACCGATCTTTGCACATCAAACAATCATTAGAATGGAAATACCATGCTCATTTTAATTCATTAAGGTGGAATAGAAAATATTTCTGGTAGAACCAACCCACCTTTAGTACTTTATGGGAATAAGTTTTATATTCTTGCAGGACAGCATTGGAAGAGGCCTAATTGCTAAATTGGGTTTGAATGCTCTGTTGCCAGAATCCAGGCTTGGTAGCCTGCAGTGTCAGCTTGTTTCCGATGTGCCTCTGCACCAGTGATTAATTTAAGTCATTGATTGGCTGAGTAACACCTTGCACCTCGTTCTGAAGGCTATAGTTGGCTGCTGATTGGCACGCAACGGCAAATATTTGCTTATGCTGCTGCCTACTAGACATGGGTTTGACACCCTTGGCTAAAAGAATGATGAAAAGGATGCTGGTATTGCTGTATCATTATAAAATTATACCTCATTGCCCATTGGGTGGAAGCAGAATCTGAGGTCAGTTGAAATAATGTAAATTAATTTGAGGTGAGCTATTCAGAGCAGGTACTCTCCTTAAGTCAGGAGTCATAATGAACAATATTAGTTCATTTATTAATTTTAAAACAATTGTAACTAGTGAAAATAAAACCTGAACAAATGGCTTCTAATATATTATGAAGTGCATCACAATTATGCTGTCTTGGGGTGCTGGAAAAAGCAGAGGCAAACAACTTAAATAAGTTGAGCTAGGCAGACGAGGCTTGCGTAAGACAAAACGACTGTTGCCCCTTTTCAATTCCCCTATACTAATGACTTATTTTTCTTGTGACAATAAAGAGGAATTGGAAGATTGTAATCCTCTCAAAATACATCAATACAGGCTGATTTGCTGAAATTGATTTGCAAAATGGCTGGACGAGCATTTTCTGTTCACCATATTTTATCACCCTTGCTACTGTAGCCTAAAATACATGCATCAATTCTCAGTTCTTGTCTGTACCTGACAGTAATTTTTCATTATAAAGACAGCTGAGGGACAGGGGTTCAGGCAAAAACATCAGTTAAGAAAACATATTTGAAAAATAGCACGTAATATAAATGAGGGAAAGGTTTGTGGTGATGAAATGGTGATGTCTATACTAATACGCTACCTTAGCTATTTATAAATACCTGGGTCGTGACTGTGACAGACTCTGCTGTGAGTATGGGAGAAACGCAGCAGGAGGGAGGGAGGCTGTAAAACCGTGGTTATATTATACTGTGTGCATGTGTGTGCCTATGTTTGTTTGACAGAAAAGGGGAGAGAGAGGTCATAATAAATATGTTTTTTTTTTTATATTATGTTCACGTTAAAATTGAAACATAAACTAGACACATTTATTTTAAATACATTTATACGTAAGGGTCACTAAACCAAAGATCTCTCGCTTACAACGACCTCCAAACTGGAAGGACATCCAGAGACCCTAAATCTAATGGTGATTTTTTTTATGTATGACAAATACGAAAACCCTAACATAATCATAGCCCCCTCGTATTGATGCAGTACCCTCTGTCACAACAGCATTGAACAGGATGATGAGATACTTGAACAAATGCAGCAACCCAGCCTCGTTAATGCCATGCCAGTTATGTATCAGGTGGACAGCCATACACAGTCAGCACTGGCATTGTCAGGATATGATCCCAGCATACTCAAACCTGACCGTCAGATCCAAATCTAACCCTGGTTTTATTTACTTATAGGTTACCAAGAGAACACTTACTGCCACCAGTTGGCCTGTCTTGATACTAGACAATGAAGTAACAGCAGGAGGAAAACCTTTACTTCTTGCCCTTAACGACTCTGATTTGAGTGCCATAGGTCATACCACTTGTCTGGGTTGGTTATGCCACTTTGGGGGCCTTTACTAATTCTTGGAAACCCGGAATAGTGACAATCATGAGAGTTTTCAGACTGCAGCTGATCTAGTGCCATTTCCAGCACAATACAAAAATAGCATAACACACATAATGTTCAAAATCACTTTTATTGTCATTAGACATTCAGTAAAGATGGAAAGAAGATTTTGTGCACAAAAAATATGAATGGTGCAAAACTGAGTGTTGATACTCATAAGCTACGTCTACTTAAGTGACTAAAAATATCAGAAAAGAGAGTTAGTTACGAGTTTTTCAGAGAAGCACAAGAGGGATGAATGGTGAGACAGCTGTGCAGTGTTGATTTCTAAGTATAATCTTTCCCATTATTTTTCTCTGCAGATCATTATGGCATGCTAGAGAGGAAAGGAAGGCTGACATTCTACTGTCTTAGACCTTGCTTTCGATAACAGCCTTATATGAACCAAACTGTGGAAGTCATAGCACTGTTAAATAACACCTGTGATAATATTGCTGTTACAGATGTATGTTTTGTAGAGTTCAGCAAAGATATCCCAAAGATAACCACAAATTAGTCACTACAATATAGTTCAGTACAAGCAGCACATAAAACCCACAGTGTCACAGATTGCAAATGTGAAGTGAGGACCAAAAGTATTTGGACAGTGACAGACTTGTAAGAGGACATAATTCCTGAATTCTTTACTCCAAATGAATATAAATACCCTAGAATTAAAATGCAGAATTAATTTCGGGGTATTTACATCCATATCAAGTGAATCATAGAGGATGTGCATGCCTTTAAATTGTGTCACTGTTCAAATCAAATATTTATTGACCATATGCAAAAATAATGCATAACCTACAGGCTAATTGAGGAACATTCTGAAACCTATTCACTGACAGAGAAAGGGCTACAGTGTCAGTAAGTTACAGGGAATGATTATAGTTAGGCTGAGTACAATTATAGCATCACTCTCAACATGCACCAGTTTTGTGAGTGCTATGGCTATTTTTGTGATCTAGTGTATTAGTCAAACATTTATCATATGAGATATTTGACATGTGATACAGTTAATAACAGCAGCAACAAAAAGATAAAAAAGCATGAGTAAATAAGCTGTCTCAACTCTGTAAGTAAAGATTCACGTAGATAATACGTATGGAAAAATCAGCACATAGCTTGGAACACAGCTGTTAACGATACACCTCACAGCACTGATATAGTCTGACCTGCACACAGAATCAGTCACACATCACACTCATGATAGTGCTGGGGAGGGAACGGGGATCCTGACCTCTGGAAGGCATTGAAAAAAGCCTAGTAAGGAGCCACATGGTTGGCTGGTTAGCTGCTAAGCTAGTCCTTGTGGTTGGGGGGGTGGGGGGGTGGTTGTGGAGGCGGTGCAGAGAGAGGTAATTTGGGTTTGGGGGGAGGTCAGTCTTTCAGATACTTTAGGAATTGTGTTTTTGGTTTTGTGGACCTTACAAATCTTTCATGGCTTTTTGGTCAGGAGTCTGAAAAACGGCTTTTTGCCAGTTCCCAATTTTTTAGCAATCTATTCTGCTTTCTGTCTGTTCACCACATGTTGCAGTCTCCACCCCCAGGCCAGTCCACACACAAACACACACACGCACACAAACATACACGCATCCTTGTACTTATATGTTTGTTATGGCATTACACTGACTTCCATTCATTCTTTCTGTGTCTCTACAGCCTGTCCTTAATCTTAACAATAAGCACTATATCCCTCACCCAAACCCTTACCGTAACCTTAACCTATCCTTAATTCTAACCTTACCCCTAACCTTAACTATAAGTCACGATTTGCCTTTGCAGTTGTGAGGACAGCAATGTCCCCATTCTGAAGGGAAAAAAACATTTTTTGGTTCTCACTTTTTAGCATGCCCAAGAACACACACACACACACACACACACACACACACACACACACAACGCTCATGTGCTCACAGAGATAACCACACAATATACACCATCCAAGAGGAACGGTTGTGGGATATTCTTTTTTTATAGTTTTGATACTGTAATACTTCTCTTCAGTTCATGAACAGAAACAGACACTGACAAACAAGACATTGACTTTTACAAAACACTCATTATACCACCTTCCTTACATGTTTTTAGCATGCTGCAATAACACTTTTTTCTGTTACATGGCCTTTTGTTGACCATGTAGACATGACAGAAACTGTCATCATAAAGAATATTTATAGCAAAAAGCAGAAGCAATAAAAGCTGCAGTAAAATATTTGCTGTTTGATCGCATCTAAGATGGGTACGGTATTATGAAACTGCAATAGCATATTTGTGTTTTGCAGTTACCGGGCAATGCTTCTATAATGCAGGCCGAAATTGTGCCAGTGGGGGAGGAAGATAAAGTTACAAACATTTGGGTGGATTGTGAAAGAGCTAAAAATGAGAGAGAGAGAGAGAGAGAGAGAGAGAGAGGGGGGGGGGTGAATAATCAATGATCTTAAGAAGCATAAGGAGTCTGCTCACAGGTGTAACTGAACAGTAAATTAGAATGCAATTCTGAATAGTTTGTTTTCACGTACATTTTTTTTTTAAATGCGGCCAAAATAAATCACGCATTCAGCCTTGCATGAACACATCACATTGATTATTAGCATGCATTATGTACATATAGGAGATTGAGCATATGAGAATGTATTGCCAGTATGGTATGGTATGTGTTAGCTTCTTTGCCTGTGAAAGCCACAGTATTGCTTATGTGCAACATGGACAGTCAGTCCCTTTGACTGTGACTGTGAGAGGGGCCTGACAGCACTAATATAACCACAGACACAGGCAGCGGCAATGTCACATAACATTACAAGGAGGGTCACTGCACAATCATTCGTATACTATTCATCCAGTTTCCATCCACAAATTAATTTTGACACTTTGCAAAGACATTATCTGAATGCCTCAAATGTTATCGTTTCGTTAACTGGTGGAGTGTTTATTAGTGAAGCACCGGTAATTTGAGTGTTTGATCAAATTCTCACATTCTACATCAGTTGACAAGGCTACTTGCTTTCGGGGTAGGTCAGTCAACAAAAGGAACTACCTTTGTGCTTTTTGTAGAAATCCAACACATACAGTTTGCAATTATAAGCATTCAAGGATGTCTAGGATTCACGGACATGTGGAGAGACTGTTCGACACAACGTACCAGCTAGCCCCTAGATGACTGAGCTGGGGCAGGGCATACACATCTCCACCTTATGAGGCAAAAATCTCAATCAGAACACTCGGTAAACTTTGGCTACTTATGAAATATTTGATAAACTGCACATGGCAAATATGTCTTTGCTAATGGTGTTGTGGAATGTGTTTAATCGCACTTTATACTGTATTTGGATTCAGGTTCATGGTCGGTGCTTGGGCAGTGTCTTTTTAAGGCGTTCCATTAAGAGTTGAAAATGATCCATCACTTCCCAATTATTCATCAAGCGATAGATCAAATGATGTCAATACTGATTTGCCCTTGTTTTACATCACTTTCTATTTATGTGCAGTGTGGTGATGATTAATTTAGCATACTGTACAACGCTGTTCATATTGTCAGTAAATACCATTTATTGTAATAATGATATCGGTCACTAGAGACAAAGAGAACTTATTTTGCAAAGCGTGTTTAAGAAGCAATGCACTAATTCTGAGTTTAACTGAGATGACTTCATCCCAGTGAATGAAGCTATACTGAAATGCTTTTCATTTACAGTTTACAATGAAAAATTAACTTTTGTAGTCTTTGAGATTTTTAAAATTTAAAGAATTAAATATTAAGCATTAACAGTATATTGAAAAATGTGAAGGCATGTGAGTGTGTATGAGCTGTATGTCTGTACTGAAAGATTTTACATATGTAGTACAGTTAATCCAGGGATGCACATGTTTCAAACATAATATTGGGACAGCAGGTGAAGCAGATTTTTGCAAAAAACAAAACGCAGCAAAAGAAACAGGAGGCAGAAGAAGCAGCTATCATGCCGTTGATTCTCAAGTCCACAATATCAATTGCCACTGCGTTGAGTCTCTTGCGTGTGTGCTCATGTATATTGGTAACAACAGCTATCATTCACTTGTCTAGGAACTGTTACAAAGAGTCTTCAAGCGCTCAGAATGTCCGGGGGGTGCTCAGGCAGAGGCCTCCGTCACAAATCCGGTGAGTTTGTGGTATCAGAGCACCAGATCCACCAAGACAGCTTCCCAGATGTCTGGTGTTCAGGATGCTGGCTGCTGTCCTTCGTTGATGAACATCTTAGGGGAGTATTTCAGTATTGGCCACACATCAGTCACTCAATCAGTTGCGTGTTTAGGTGTCCAGCGTTTGAGACATTAGGAATGCTGGAGCCTCCATCAAAAAAAAGTTCAGGCACGTGGTCCAGATACCCCATAAAGTCCAGAATCTTTATGAGTAATTCAGGATGATCATGAAATGTAAAGAGAGGTTGGGTCCAAATGATGATGCTGTTTAAAATGACCGTGCAAGTGTCATCCAGCATTCTGGTGATCAAAAGCGATATCTCTGGATGTGTTGGAGTTGTTGTAAACTGTAGGGGTGATTTATATATTTGTACCCTGTTTGTCACAGCTTTTGAGAGTGTATAATTAACAGCCAACCCTTCACAATTGAAATGGTTTTAGGAGACCAAGTGTCTGATTCAGCAGGAATCCAAGGTAATCAGGTGATGGGCTGGCTACGCAACTACAGTATATAGCCTATAACAAGCCTGTCCAAAATGGCGAGGAGATTTGCATTAAAGATCCACAGGCTGGCCCAAAATAGATTTTTATTGCATTCATATTTAGCAAACAACCATTCGGAACATAGCCCACTGAGTTTTCAAGAAGTTTGAACTTGGAATTATTATCTCAAGTGCAAAGAGGATGCATATTTGTGTATGATGTTGGAATTTTCTTTCCTGCAGGCTTAAAGTATCCATTTTGGGACAGTCACAATGTTATTTTCTTTCAAAATTGCATATTTTGTATAGCCTACTTGGAACTGGTACTTCAAAACCATTATTGCAAATATCAACCATGTGTGACAGCTTAAGCCACTGGTAGTTTTCTCCTATTTTGCCAGTGGTCAGTCTACATGCAGCATTGAACATAGTGGTCTATATTTAAATGAGGAGCCTGGATGGAATACATGGCTTTCACTAGCTCATCATTATGCTTAGAGTGTACATTGTTTATTGACTTAAAACAGACTGAACTGCTAATCTATTTCAAGAATCAATCTGGGGCGCGTTTCCCGAAATCACAGATGCTAACTTACATAGTTGGAACCATTGACAGAGAATGGATGAACTATGTAAGTTGCTAACTTAGTTAGGAACTACACCTTTGGGAATTGGTCCCCAGAAGGTTCAAAGAGGAGAAATATTTTGAATAATTCTCTGGGCTTTTAACAATATGGAGTGGATTTTCAAGCGAGTATTGTATGCAGTTTTTATGGACGAGATGCATTCATATTTTAATTAAATGTAAATATTTATATATTCCCTGGCCCGGGGTGGGCAGGTATTGATTGTGAAGGGCTGTCTGCTGGCGATGATGTGAGGCTGTTAAGGTGTTAGGTATCAGGGAATGTCCTTCAAATGGTTTGGGAATGGGAAGGGGGTTGGGATGATGGAGGCCTTCTCATGTGGCGGCCTTCTCCTTGCTGGTGTCCTGGACAGGACTGCCGTCTACGGCAGCTTCAGATGGAGGCCCACTGCTGGCTGCATCGCGGGCAGGGGATGTGCCCGTGTTGGCTTCGTTTGTAGGAGTGTCGCTCACACCGGGTTTCAAACTCTTCGCGGCAGCGTCAGAGGCAGCACCAGCTGGGTCTGCTTCAGAGGTGGACTTAACCACTGGCTCAGGAGCATGACTATCACTAGGCTTGGAATCAGCGGCAGTGATTCCGTTCACACCCAGGTTATCAGGCGTTTTGTCAGAACTTGGCTTAGGCTCAGGAGTCTTGTCTGTACTGGGCTTGGGTACAGTGCTTTTTTCATTAGTAAGCCCAGGATCAGGGGTTTTCTCAGTATTAGGCTTGGAATCTGGAGTTGCATAAGTAGTAGGCTTGGGTTCAGGAGTTTTGTCTGTAGTAAGCTTAGAATCAGAAGTTTTGTCAGTACCAGGCTTTGGATCAGAGGGTTGGTCAGTGGTAGGCTTGGGATCAGGAGTTTTGTCAGTGGTAGGCTTGGGATCAGGAGTTTTGTCAGCGGTAGGCTTCGGATCAGGAGTTTTGTCCGTACTAGGCGTGAGATCAGGAGTTTTGTCAATAGTAGACTTTTCAGAAGTTTTGTCACCCGTAGGCTTGGGATCGTGAGTTTTGTCAGTACTAGGCTTGGGATCAGGTGCTTTGTCAGTTGTCGGCTTGGGATCAGGAGTTTTGTCAGGGCTAGGTTTGGGATCAGGAGTTTTGTCAGTGCTAGGTTTGGGATCAGGAGTTTTGTCAGTGCTAGGTTTGGGATCAGGACTTTTGTCAGTGCTTGGCTTGGGATCAGGAGTTTTGTCAGTGCTTGGCTTGGAATCAGGAGTTTTGTCAGTACTGGCCTTGGGATCGGGCGTTTGATTAATGCTTGGCTTGGTTTCAGTGACTGCAGTGCTGTTCAGTTGCTCAGAGTCCAACTGGCTCTTTGGGGAGGTGTAGGTTGGGGGCCCATCCGTGTCACTGTCCAGTGGTAAGCCTGGGGCGTTGAACTCTACTCCAGAGTCACTCATTTCCAGAAGGTTCTTGGACACCTCTAGGCCCTGAAAAACCAAAACAACCTGGTTCTAAAGTGGTTCTACAGTTTGTTCAGATATTTTCCTTTCCCTGTTCTTCAAATAGTCAGGCCCGGGTCCCAATTTTTCAAAACAGTTACTCACCTTAATTTCTACCTCAGTCTTCGTTGTGCTAGTGTCACACTGAGATGGTGTAGCAGAGTCCTCATTTAATCGAATGCAGGCATCTTGAACCACCTACCAAAGATGCACAGAGACACAGTCACAATCAGACAGTGTTATGCACACCTCATGAAATATAAAGCATTAATGGGTATGAGCATGAATGCATGAAGGCAACAGTTGTCATAGATGCAGGATATATATTGTAACACTATATTGACTTTTAGAGGGGAAAACTGGTAAAATAGATTCATGGATAGTGTGAAATACTTCAGATCACACAGTGACATACATGAAGGGCCAGCAATTAGTACAAGACAAATGACGAATATTGATTAGTTTGTGGCTGAGCAAAACAAACAGCCTACTTAAGCACTGGGTTCCACACTTGGCATAGCAATGCTGATTAGATAAACTGCTCTCTGACAGACACGCACATACATCGTTAGAGGCCCAAACCAAAATACACAAGCTGGACATTTACAATTAAGCAGATAATTTCTGAAAGTAGTCAATAATTAAGTCAAGGAAAGATGGGACACCAGTTGAGAGTAATTCTGCATCCTTGCTGCAATGTGCAGTCATGTGTTCCCTGAGTGGATATGCCAAGAAACCTGGGAAGATACTTTCACAACTAGAGTGTGCAGGCACCAAAAAACCAGTTCATGAAGAGCTTGGTTTCAGTTCTCATTAAAAATACATTGCTTTCACGAATGGAGTTTCTCTGCCAGTCTATGCTTTTCACATTTAAGGCCAGTGTAAAAGATCCTGTACCAGGCCAATTTGCCTTCTCTTCAAAAATGCTGTCATTGAAATATTGTTCTTCTTTTGAATTCATTTATCCTGAAAACCCCCTTGGTTATGTCTAAATTAAATTTAAATTAGACGTCACTGTATCTGAATTTAAGAAAGAAATACAGTCACATGAACCATAATTAAGAGAACTGGAACTCCCTGGGAGTGGCAGAGATTATGTAGGTAATTCACGCTTATTAATGAAGGCAAGTGAAAACTTTGTAAGGAAACTGACTGGTAAAAATATCAGACTAAACTCTAGGGTACTACAAGCTCACAAGCCATGGCTGGACCTACACATAAATCAATGATGACAGAGGCCGGAGGCAGGCATTAAAGGCTCTGAAAACCCAACCACTATAAAGAGACAGGAATTCCCTCATACATGGATTAGCACAAAGTTAAATCTATTTTCCCTGCTCGATGTGAAGGAGTATTGTCATCAACTGCTCATTTGATTTTCCCTGGAAATCTCACATCAAACAAATGTCAATATCCATCCTTTCTTCTGCTGGGCATAAATTCACACCAGACAGAATGTCAGACATAAATGTAGGACAAACTAATGCAGGACATAAATAGTAATATCAATATTATATTGATTAATCTGCCACAATATATATTTATATATAAACACCCACAAATATCCTGTAAAATGTGCTGAGTAATGATAACAATAGTGTATGTATGCAGAACAGTGCCTTCCAAAAGCAGTGGAACACTTAATAATTTACACATTTCTTATACACAAAATGAAAAAAAAAATCTAACTTTCTTAACCACTCTCACAAGTAAACTTCTCATACTAGTTGTTTTTTAATATGCAAAGTGCAATACCCTCAAAAATTATTAACCCCCTTAATGAATATGAGCAAAACAGGCTGTGGAAAAAAAGTCTTTGTTGTTTATCCTCTTGGTCTTCCACTCAAAATATGCACAAAAATATAATCTTTTCATGGAAGAACAATGATTAAAAGAGAAAAAATCTTGAACTTTAATAAACATTTTCACCCAAGACTTGTGCCACAATTATTGGCATCCTCAGAAAATTCTAAAGTTAACATCAGTCTGAGGTATATTTCCACTCTAAATTGGTTAACCCTGACTTTGTGTTTCTCCAGGGCATTAACATGAAGGGATACAGGCCAAATTCCCTTAGTCATTCATCACTATGGGAAAGATCCAAGAACACAAAGATGAAGTGCGACTAAAGCTTGTTGAGCACTGCAAACAGGATATTGATTTAATAAAATCTCTGAACAGTTGAAAATACCCATGTCTGCAATCAGGGCAATTGTTAGGAAGCTTCGAGCAATAGGTGATGTTAAGAATCAGCCAGGAAGGAGATGCGTGTACATCTAACCCACGCTCCGTGAGGGGGATGGTTTGACTGGCAAAAGAATCTCCAAGGATCTTAGCTGGAGAATTTCAGAAGTTAATCAAGTCTCGGGGTGAGAAACTCTCCAAAACTAACATCAGATGCCACCTGCATCACTATGAGTTGTTTGTGAGGGTTGCCAGAAAAAAAAAAGGCCGATGCTGTCAATCAAAAACAAACTAAAGGGCCGACAGTTTGGCAAATGTTGCTGTGACTTTCAATGGGACCAGGTTATATGGTCAGATGCAGCCAAAATAGAGTTTTTTGGCAACAAACATCAGAGGTGGGTTTAGCCTACACAAAAAGATTGCCATACAGAAAAGCACCTCGTACCCACAGTGAAGTATGATGGTGGATCATTGTTGTGGGGCTGTTTCTCTTCTAATGGCCCTAAACATCTTGTTAGGAGACATGATATTATGAACTCCATCAAATATCAGCAGATATTAAATAAAAACCCAACAACCTCGGTCAGGAAGCTTAAAACAGGCTGTGCTTAGACCTTCCAGCAGGGCAATGATCTGCGGCAAGAGGAAAGTCCACAAGCATCTGAGGGATCTAGAGAGACTCTGTATGGAGGAATGGTCTCAGATCCTGTGCCATGTGTTTACCAACCTAATCGCACATTGCATGGGGATAAATAATTAAAAGACTTTTTTGTGCCTCAAATTAGCCCATTTTTATCAAAGGGTGCCAATAATTCAGGGGGGCACTACAAGCTTAATACCAGGAAAAGGGGACAAATACAATGTACACATTAAGGTGCACAAATCTAAACCTCGATATCATGATCTGGTGGCATTGTCTTTGGCAGCCGTTGAATCCAAACAGTGTTCTTAGAATGAAATAGAACATTTATCCAGGCAAATTGCTAGAAAAATTCAGCTGGGACGGGAATCAGCCAGCACCCTCCAGAGTATGTATTTCCCCTGGAATTCCAGTCACAGGTTGGGCAGTTTTGTAAGGCAGAGTGCTGTATACATAATATAAACATGAATATGACAGTACACATGGTGAATAAATACAAACATCTGCACATTGTTAAAATGTACATATAGTAAATGGCAATACAATGGTGGAGCGCTGGAGGAATCTGCCGAACAAAGGCAATGTGCCAGCCCACAGAAACCACTTATACGGAAAAAGGAAACTTATGAGTGCAACTACATCGCCATCATTAATTTCACATCAAAGATTAATGAAAGCTATAATGTTTATATTGTTAACTCAATATGCTTATCAGTTCGAAGGCAGAAAGCTCAATAGTGAACATCTTATTGCCACTGAATAAGACTGAAGCACAGGTTCTCACCGCACCGGCACTCCTTCAGAGGCATCATCAAGAGGAAAAAAATGCATACAGGGGTGAAACATTGACTGGCTTCCAAAACAAGCTGCTGTTCCAAGCAATCCAGCACATTTCTCAATCCACTGTAATTAACTGTCTGCCAGCTTTTGTCACAGAGAGCAGCAATCAGGCACTTCATCATAATCAATAAGTTCAATGACACTAGCTACTTCAGTAATAAAAGGGTGAGTGAAAGATGCATATTTAATGTTATTATGGCTTTATCAACAGCATAATCCTATTTGCATATTCTTCTGCCGGCCGTGAACCATACTTTTGAAATCTCAATAGCAATCACTTAGACGTAAGATAAAAAACTAGTGTCCATAACCTCATTTGTCTCAAGTGACTTGTGAATGGCAATTGGCTGACTAAACAGGGAGTTAACGCCACCGAGAGTGAAGATGATAGACAGACAGGTAGACAGACATATGGACACCCCCACACCAATGCATACATCAGTGAGCTGATCTTGCTTTGCGGCACATTCATCAATGTTACGTAATAAAGATGCTCAAAGGAGGATTTGTACTGAGCCTACTACTGCATCTCTCAGGTAGACGTTACATGTGGCCTGGTCTTACCTGTCTGAAGGCATCGCCCTCATCTTTGCCAGCGTTCTGGGCGATCTTCTCAATGGCTTTGGCCTTCAGAGCCCTTCGACGCACCTTCACCAGGCAGGACACCAGGCATACGAAGAGCAGGAAGACCAGCAGGGAGAGCAGGGAGATGACTGCCACAATGAGGGGAGGCAACTTATATCCTGAGGGAGAAAGAGGCAGAAACAGAGAGTGAGGACAGAAAAAACAGAGATTCATTTATTTATTCAAAAATTATAAACAATAAAATCAACATACAGCAATACATTTTAAACACTCGACTCATTCAATTCATACATAGACCAAAACGTGCTTAAAGTTCCTAAATATCACTTTTTTAATTTCTCCAGTGAGATAATGGCATCCAATTCATAATTCTCTTGAAACCTAATCCATGTCCAGGGAGCAAAATTATTTACGTAAAAGTTTTTTCAAGTTGAATTTTGACTCAAGGGACCTCAAAAACCAGCCAGTCCTGAGACCTTGCCTGGTAAAATCTAGTATGCTATGTGATGAAAGATGTCAGGTGATTCAGTAGCTTCTGTAAGATTGGTGAATAAACAAATGTCAGCTGGTGCTGATTTCTCCAACTCGCAAGGGAAAGTCAGCGCACTGCCTGATACTGAGTATAGTGATGCATTCTAAAATGATCCCCTGTAATAAAGTAAAGTGTTATGTGTTAGATAGTGTCAAGCTGTTTCAAGGTGGTAGGGGCAACGCGCGTATAGTAGATAATCTTGCCATGATCAAGTACTGACAAGAAAGTAAGTTTCCTATTATCATATGAAAAACATGATCTATTTCTGTAAGAGAACCCAATTTTCCCTCAAAACTTTTTTTTTGTCAGGTCATCAACATGTGTTTTAAAAGACAGCTTTTCATCAATAAATATTCCAAGGTCCTTCTATGATGGCATTCGCTCAATTACAGAGCCATACAAAGTGTAATATTTTAAATTTGTAAAATTCATCCCTGAACAAATTGTACCAAGAGAAATGCATATATTTTGTTTTTGCTACATTTAAAACAAGTTTAAGAAAAGAGTGTTAAAAGGAATCAAAGGCTAACTGCAAAACAGATAACACTTCATTCAATGAAGAAGCTGAAGTATATAGCACTGCATCAAGCATAGAAGTGCACCTTCCAGCCATTTTCTTTTTTTTTTTAAAGATTTTATTTTTTGGGGATATTTCCCTTTATTTGACAGTTATATAGTGGAGATTGACAGGAAGGTTGGGGAGAAGAATGGGGAAGACAAGCGGTAAATGACCCGAGCCGGAATCGAACCCAAGTCGCCGCGAGAAGGACACAGCCTTTATGGTGCGCGCACTTAGACCGATGAGCCACCGGGGCGCCCCCTTCCAGCCATTTTCAAGAGGAATCCTTTTCATTAATGTACGAAGTGAAAAGTAAAGGTCCTAAAATCGAACCCTGTGGTACACCTTTAGTGACCTCCAGGACAGTTGATTTTGTAGAGTCCGCAACAATACATTGTGTTATGTGTGAAAGATCACTTGGGAACCATTTACAGGCATTCTGATCAAGGCCAATAGAGGCTAGTCTTTCTGCTAAAAGTGAATGATCAATTGTGTCAAGGGTGTTGGATAGACGAACAAACAGTACAAAATGTTGCCCACCATCGAGAGCACAGACAATATCATTCATAACAAGAGATTCCGCTGATATAGCACTGGGAGCAGGGCTGAAACCTGACTGAAAAGTATTTAAAACACAATATCTGCTCAAAAACAAATGAAGCTGGCAATTAACCAAGAATTCAAATCTTAGCTAAACAAGGTAACTTGGAAGTTGGGCACTTATTACTAGGATCACGATTGTCTCTGCCCTTATGAAGTGGAAGCACAAGTGCAGTTTTCGAGAATTTTGGAACAACTGCTGGACTCAGTGAAAGTTTGAAAATATATGTGTTAAGGGCCAGGCTATAACTGAAGCAGCTAACCTCAACAGTCTTGGGTCCAAAGATCACCACCAGCAAACCTTTTTGGGTAAATTTTCAACAGAGTATCAATCACTTCCAATTCAGAAAAAAAGCTAAAAGATAAACTACAATGCTTCATATCACTCAGAAACAAGACTAGGTGCACCTATTATATGGCTCGGCTGCCTCTTCCCCACTGGCCGACCAATCGCTGAACTTCTTCCCCGCGGGCCAGCCAATCGTTGAACTTGATCACTCAGTCAGTCAGTCAGTATGTCACTCACGCAGTAACTCAGACAGCGACATTCGCGTTTATAAGGGCCGGGCCGCTGCTCGGCCCAGCCCAACAATGGTCCTGGTTGGCAAATATACTCAACAAAAAAAGTTAAGGACCACGGTATTTTAAGGCGAGAATGTGAAATGTATGGACTGAATGTAAATCTTAGGTGTCGTTTATGCCATTGGTGTTAATCCAAGGCACAAATTGCATCAAAACATTTGATCAGACGACTTTATTACCCGAAAACCGGGTACACATGGGGAAGACGAGAATCACACCAAGTTCTGACCATTAAATCAAAACGTCAAATAAAGTCAAAAGCAATTTCAAAATTTTTTCTGAAAACCATGTGTTCTCACCGCAGCTTGACAGCGTCTTGGTAAGCTTAGAACAAGAGAAAATAATAGCGAAACGATTCAGTGGTCTTTAACTTTTTTTGTTGAGTATATTATTTTGTTTATGATGACCCATCCTATTAGTGATATATAGCAGATTTGAACTTATGTATTCAAGTGAATGGCCTGCACTTAAAAGTTATCATTAAAAACATCACAAACTTTACTCTTGTCACTTTTGGGACCTTAGTCAGACCATAACTGCAAGGGAAGTGCTGGGGTAAAATTATTCTCCATTAATTTAATTGTTTTCCAAAAATTTAGTAGAGTTACCAGCACTCTAATGCAAAGAACTGAGATAATAAGCTGATTTGGCTTTCGTAATCATCGTAGCGCACTTTTCACATCTGCCTAAACAAAATCCAATTGGAAACAGCTTCGGTTTTTCTAGATTTTGCCCATGCCATGTTCTGTTCCTTTAATACTTTGGATAATTCATGTGAGAATCACGCTCTAAATCTGTCCTCAACTGATAGGAGCATGTTTGTCTGAAATAGTTTTAAAACCATTGGAAAGGTATGCGAAGGCCAGGTCTAGAGCAGATATAAGAGATACCCCGTCTAACTCACACATATTTAAATCATGCAGGTCAAAGTTAAAAAAATTACTACTAAAATGATGAATGGCTTTCAGCTACAAAGTTTCAAATTCCTAATACAATCAATAGGGCAATGATCGCTAAAATCTTGAGGAAAAACTCCACTGAATGAATAAGGCATATTCAAATGTCAACCAGAGAGGATCTGGAGCTTTTTTTTTTTTTTTTTTTTTTTTGCATTCGGCCATGTTGGTTTAGTAATTAATTGAGTCAAATTTAGGTTACTATGCATATAATTGAAACTATCAGACCCTGGTCTTTCCCAATCCCGGACAAAATCCCCCATATTTTGTGAAGTCTCAGAACCCTTGTGTTGAATGCCTTCTGTGTCTCCTCCTATTAAATAATTTGCGAGTCTATTAAAGATAATGTCTCCTTTGATTGATTTGCGTCTTACGTGCTCCCTTAATCCCCCGTTGCATCTTGTTTCATAGTTACCCTACCTCTTGCATGAGTGATGCATTTATACCCCCTCTTTTGAAAAGCAAGTAGCTAGATTGGAATTTACTATGTGTGCTGCTTACAACCAGCCAATATTTACCAGTAAAACTCTTAATCTTTTGAAAGTAAAATGTAATCTTTAACGAAAATAATTCGTGGAAGCTTCCTTCCTATTTCAGTTAGTCAGCACAAGCTCCCAAGCCTTTCTCATGGTCTCCAGGATTGGGACCGCAATCCTGTAAATTCTATCTGTCCATTCCTCTGTTGAATTAGTTAGGAACAAGCTCCCAATCCTTCAACGGTCATCAGGATTGGAACCACATTCCTCCAAAGCTACCCCAGCAAACACTACACATTTCTTCCATGTGTAAGAAACTGGTGGTTTTTACATGTGTCATAAGTTACGTGTAACTAACGTGAAAATGTGAAATGAAGCACATTCCAAACCATATGCGTAAAACATGTTGATTACATGTAGCAGTACTGCATCCTGCCTTTGGACAGTATGGCTCTGGCAAAGTGTGCACTCCACCTGGCAGTCATCCCTGAGAGCCACTGACTGGTGATCAGCAACGCATACACTGCTTTGCCCATATCATCTGAACTGAACTGTACTATTCTCTTCTGGGCCTCATCCGACTGTGACTGTATTGTTATCAATAAACCCTACCATTGGATTGTACTCTGCCTCCATAGTTGACCCTGGTATGGATCATAACAGTCAACTAAACTGTCAACAGCACAGAGGAGGGCTGACAGGGGTTAACCCTTTAACGCCGAACGTGTTGTTGCCGACACAGATATGCGCGTAATTTTGAAAGTACCGTAATTACTGTAAGTTTTGTGCGATAGAAAAAAATTCCAACTGTTCCTGAAAGCTGAGAAGCTGTGCTTCAGCCCAAATGCAGGTTACTATGGTAAACATGGCAGCATGATTCTCTGCTGGGATTTTTGCATTAGGCCTTAAAGGGTTAATATGCCCCGAAAACTGTTGTTGTTTGTTTTAGGGGCATATTTAAGATTTACTGATGGAGACAGACATTCGAACCGTTTTGGAAGGGAAGTTGAGATTAAAACAGATACTGGAAAAATATGTTTTAGCAAAAATAGCTACACCACCACCTTTTCCTGTTCTGTTGCTCTAAAAAGGTTATATCCATCAAAATGAACATCAGAATCTGAGGCGGATTTTTTTTAGCCTAGACTAAGAGATTACCAAACTATCAGGATTTCTCTGTTCAATCAAAATATTGACACAGCCCATTTTAGTGGCCAGACATCTCACATCCAAATGTGGCAACTCAAGCCCATTACTAGATGAAAAAACCGATAGAGAATGTAAGATAGAGGGTACAGTATCAGCAGATACACCAGGGGCATAAAACAAATTGCTAATTGATATCCCTTTGGTCCGTGAAAGGATCAGTGAAATCTAAGGTGAGAAATGAATTGTATGGCTGACCAATCATGAAAAGAATTATCAGGAACAGGGGAGTTCACAGAGATGCCAGCGGGCCTGAGCTCCACACATACTACAGAAAAAAAGCATGAGGAACCAACCTGACTGGTGCTACCATGAGATCTGTGACTAGTGATTGGAAACATCCCAGCACAAGAGGGCCCTAGTAAGTCTACATGAGGATTTCATTCTAATAGAGGAGCAGGGAAGAAACTAGAGATGGGATTTATGGCTCTTTGAAGGGAGCCGGATCTTGAGGAGCCATTCCTTTCAAAGAGCCATTCAAAAGACTGGCTCCTTGTTATATTTATTTATTTTCTAGAGGTCAACCAGGGGTAACTCGTTTTTATCAAGGAAACAATCACTGGTAGCAGTTATAAGATAAGATTTAGATCAGAATAATTCAAACTTACACATCCCACCAATATATACTCTATTGGTGGGAATTATTCTGAAATATAGATTAGAATTTAATTTGGCTTGTGTTTTCATTTGTAAACATTCCATAAGGTGGTGCCATATCCCCATGCCTTGGCAGTGAGTCACTATTTTGAATTTTGCCTCACCTAAAAAACTTTGTGGCACAATAAAAACTACGCAGGCTACAGATAACTTCCACGCAAAACAACTTTACTGTAAAATTTTTCACACAAGAACATTTTAACAATACAGAAAAAAATATAAAAATAATAAATAATAAAAAATATATATGTATATAAAAATATAAATAAAACTAGATTAAAAATTAGGACATGATAAAAATGTGAAGGCAAAATTGTACTACCCTACCTGGTGTTTGTACACCTGAACTACTTTACAAACAGGAGCTCAGCTCCTTGACTCGAATCCACATCAGAACAGATACAGCGGCAAATGTCTTCAGTCCAGTTGGGGCGGCAAGACTAATATTCTCCTCCCTAAGTTAGCTGCGCATATATAGCTGCGTTCACGTGAATGGAGCATGCTGTGGACAACTCAAACTCGGAGATGTCATTAGTCGTTCACGTGAAGGCAGCATGGACAACTCAGACTCATGGGGCACACAGATGACACATGAAGGCAGCATGGGCAATTTGCATATAAGAATGGCTCGCAAACGACTGGCTCGCAACTGCGAATCGGTTCTCATCGTTCACTTAAAAGAGCCGTTTAAAAGACTCGACTCGTTCGCGAACGTCACATCTCTTGAAGAAACCAGCCAGAAACTAGAGACCGGAGTGGCAGGTGTTGCAAACCTTTGGTTGTTTGGACATGCAACACTATACAGTCAAACTACTGTCTGAGAATGGGAGACAGTATAAATATGCAAGGAAAGAGACAGAATCGGAAAATGAGACCAGGGTACTCTGGAATCTCAGGTCTGTAGACAATTAGATTAATTTCTGGTAACATCAGAATAGAAAATGCAAGGAAAGAGGACATGGCATGTGGAGGAAAAGACAGGAAAATAATTTGAACCTTTGGAAGGAAGAGACAGCGAGGAGAGGGACAAGAAAGAAAAAAGCATGGAAATAAGAAGAGAAAGGTGGTTTGGCACTGGGGGTATGAGCATTCATTTTACATTCAGGCTGACCCAGTGTTGTTCCTAATCCATTGCCCTGCCTGCTATTTTCTGGGCTTTACCTTCCACCTCCTGCAGGTAGACTTTGGACACCATGAACCCCTGGAGGTCAATCACACTGAAGGTTCCCACATCGCTGGCTTGGACCCGCTCCAGGATGAGTGTGGAGCCCTCCAGAGAGAGTCGTCCCTCCAGGGCTGGGTCCAGAGGATCCGCCAGCTCTCCCTGATCTAGAATCACTGTGCTTTTGGGGTCATTGTCCAGAGTGTGCAGCACTTTCACCTTGGTGCTGTTCAGGATCAGATTAATTTTCAAAGTCCCACTGTAGGGCAATTTGACAAAGTCCAGGTGCTCTGAAACAAAGACAAGCGAACAGGATGACACAGAATTAAAAGAGGTAAGTCTTGGACTCTGGCTGCCTTTCTCTCTTGCTCTATATGGGACTCACCATGCCCCTCTCTCACTCACCTTTCACATTGAGGCACACTTTCTGTTTTATGCTACGCTCAGAGTCCAGTACAGCATAGCTGCCCTCGTCTGATGTGGTCACGGTGTGCAGGGTGATTTTCTGCTCCTGCGCACTCAGGCGTGCGGCGTACTCGCCCACGGGAGTCCAGCTACGGTCCAAAATGAGCACCATGGGTGCTGCAGTTGCATTGCCCTCTGGACTGGGCCTGAACTCCAGAGATATCGGGCCAGAGATATTCTTCAGGAAAATGGTGAAGGTTTCTCC
Source organism: Gymnothorax javanicus (assembly GCA_029692085.1). Lineage (NCBI taxonomy): Eukaryota > Metazoa > Chordata > Actinopteri > Anguilliformes > Muraenidae > Gymnothorax > Gymnothorax javanicus. Next base: position 44,950,872 of record CM056193.1, read on the forward strand.
GTATTTCACATTTGCATCAATGTAGCAGTCTGGAAGGGGTACACATGCATGCACACAAGCGCACATGCACACACACACACACACACACACACACAAGCAAAAACACTGTAAGACATACAGATGGGCCACAATAGATTTGCTCACTCTCCCAGCTTCCCTGGTTTAATAGCATTTGCAATGATAATGACTAGTATATACACACTTTAATGCAGAATATTCTCCAGTATGTACAGTGTTTTTCTGTTTGTGAAACAAGCTTTTTTGTCTTTTGGGCACATTCAGAATGCGGTATTAGGAATAAAACTTAACGAGGAAGATAAAGGGCCTGCTAAGGATGAGGCTAATGCATGTAAGATAAGAGCTTTGTGCCAGAAGGGAAAAGAGAGGCAGATTTGTTTGGATATGTTCAATATGCATCTTTGTCTCCGAAGTGCCAGGGACATTGAAGAAGGTAGACGTGTTTTAGGTCCTGCTTTTGTAATGAGTTAGAGATTCACCTGAGGTAGAATGCTAACCTCAGGGATAAAATCTTCCAAGAACTCTAGAGACAAATGTTATTAGCCCACAATAGGTGAAACCACCCATAATTATTGGCAACAATGTCAGTTTGAAATTTACGGTTGCAAGGCGAGAGTGCTGAAACCTGCGACTAGTGCTTCGCACCCCCCACGCCTTTGCGTCAGGGGCAAATGAGCTAAGCTGCAACTGCAACGCAAATGAAAGGAACGTCTGTCTCATGCTGTGAACATAATGAGCCTGCTTAGACCCATCCCTCAGACTCCACAGAGCAGCGCGAGCACCTCTGACGGTGAGGATGATGTGCTTGACATCCTCGGGATCATCGCTGTACTTTACGATGTAGGTGCCGCCATCGCCCTGCCCCACTTGCAACACCTGCAGTTGATTTCGGTGCTGAAGGTCGACCCTGGGGCTCAGCAGCTGCCCTTCCCGCATCAGCACCTGCTCCGATCCAACCGGCGCCCGGCTGGGCTTGAACAGAACCTCTGACGTCTCGACAGACGGGAGGATGATATGGAAGTCCTCCCCGAGAAAAGCTGTACGATACTCCTCCTTCACTGCTGGGGACAACAGGGAGACGATGGAGGGTGGAGGTGTGAGAGCCAGCAAGTAGAGAGTGAGAACAGGAATAGACGGAGTGGGTGTTGGTGAGAGAAAGGTAATTTTACTATCTCAAAAATACTAAGACGTAGAAGAGAGATTAATTCCACAGAGAAGTAAAAAGTGAAGTGCCAGTGCTATGCAGGATATGAGTAGCCTTATATAATGTCATTATATAATAACACTGAGCAGAGAGGATACTTACCTTTCATTGGTGTTGCAAGTGCTGTGGGAAACATAACAGAAAATGAATTACATTTAGCTTAGTTTGGGAGCTTTTCTCTAATCATTTTTTCTTCAGAAATGCAAGGAATTACAACCCAGCCCATTCTACCACGCTTTCAAAACAGCAAATTGAAGAGCCTATGTAAGGCCACGCCTCCAGCTGTCCAGCTCACCAGTCTACAAATCCCGGATCGCACTCCAGTCATTATTCTATTATTATCAACATCTGTTTCTCATTACCACTGGGTGGTAGCAGTGTGTATTTCAGACTGAGCTTTCCTCAGTCTCATTGTGAAGTCTGTGTTATCTCATGCCTGTTTGACATAGTAGTATTGTATAGGCTTATTCTCCGAATTCACTTTATACTAAAACCTAGAAACCTGTGCTGTTTGTTTTTCCAGCACGTTTTTATTTAAAGAACCTCGCTTCCTTTTCCTTTTCCTATTGTAATACAATGTTACTTTAGCCTTAGTCCAGACTTTGTGTTACTCATAGTGCTTATTTTTAGGAACTTCAGTTCCCTTGTTGTTTTGTATTTCTTCGTTTGTGCCTTCTGCCGTGCATTTGGCTTATTAAATACAACCAGGTCCATCCTTGCACCTGAGTCCAGTCCTCAACTTCCTCAACTTGTTCAATTTCAGGCAGTATGAAGACAATATATTTTATTAATTGGTTAAGTATGTTATTGCTCGCATACAATAAAAATGGCCTGCCAATATATCCTGCATTGGCTCACCTGTATTGGCCGACCCTGTATTGGCCGAGTTCAGCAAGTGCACAAGCAGTCGCGGACCTAGCATTTAGCTCTTTAATGAGTCTTGAAGTCGCGTACTTCAGAAGTCATAGTCACAATATTGTCATGATAGCACAACATACTGAACCAATTAATAAAAATATTATAAATTGCTTATTTTCGCATTGCCTTGGTATTGTCCTTTGGGTTGCAGTATTAGCCTGAGGCCACGGCGACCCTCAGGCCAATACCAAGGCAATACGGAAATAAGCAATAAATAACATATATTATTTGTAAATATACATCCACTCCAGCCATTCAGGCTTGCAAAGCATTCCAAAAAGAAGTTAGGATGGAAGCAATTTAGGACTTGTAATGAGGTAAAAAAAAAAAATGAAAGAAGTGAATTGAAACAGCTGATGTCAGCAGGTGACTGTAATTATGCTTTGGTACTACAGCACCATCCAGGAGAGGCCCAGTCCTTGAGGAGCAGAGACGGGCTTAGGATTGCCAATTTGTCCACAAATACATGAGGTTTGGGCAAGGTTTGAAAATAATTGTCCACAAAAAAATAGGAAAGGACTCAGATATTTCACACTTCGCGGTGCCTAACATTATTTAAAGATTCAAACAATCTGAAGAAATTTCTCTGCGTATCAACAAGGGTGCAGGCCTGAGCTAAATACCCTTGATCTCCAAGCACTCAGATGAAACTGCTTCAGGAACCATCATTTATCTATAAGTGATACAACCACATTGACTCAGAATTACTTTGGCAAATCTTTGTTACATTCAGAATACCTGTCAAAATTTAGCATTGAAAAAAGGAAGCCTTTTCTTCACAGTGTCCAGAAGCTCTCCAGGCTCAGAGGCATCTGCAATTTACCATCTATAGTGGGAATATTTATTGTGGTCAGACAAATCAATAATTCAGGTCTTTCTGGGGGGAAATGGATGCCATCCCTGCTGGAAAAACCAGCATGGACCAGCACCAAAACACAACATATGCTGGTATGACGCCAATATACGCCTATGACCAGCATACCAGCATATGTTGTGTTTTGGTGCTGGTCCATGCTGGTTTTTCCAGCAGGAATGTGCCCCGGACTATAAAGAAGAAAAGGACTATCCAGACTGTTATTAAAAACAAGTCCAAAAATCATCCTCTTTCATGGTATGTGGTTGTGTCAGTGCCCTAAGCATGTGCAACTTGCACTTCTGTGAAGGCACCATTAATGCTCAAAAGTACACTGAGATTTCAGAGCAACATAATGCCTGGAAAAATCAAAAACTTTACCTGGAACATCCACGCATATATTAATAAGAGAATGCAAAATGGCATCCTGCATGAATTCAAAGGCGTGACACCACAGAAAGAGAAAGAGGATGCTGGACTGGCCTGCCTGCAGTCCTGACTTGTCCCCGACAGAAAATGAGCAGCGGAATTTGAAACACAAAATGAGACCACAAAGATTCTGTACTACTGCACACCTTAACCCATTAATGCCCACATTTCTTTTCAAAGTGAAAAATAATTATTTTGTTATCAAGGGCCCCAAATATGTATGATCAATTACAAATGTACACAGATCGTTATAAGCATAAAGAAAATCATCATTCTGAGAAAAACATATTTAGATAATGCTATAATCACCAATTTTCGCTCATAGTGTTGCATAAAAATGTGTCTCAGAAAAATATGGCACCCTCACCTTTTAGAGCATTGCATAGTCCTGTTACAGATTCAAGAAATTCATGCGAATGGTGGTCCCCACGACTGCTGTAAAGGGAGACTACTCTCTTAAGCACTTTTCCTGTATGGGAGTTATTTCCCTTGATTAACCTACGGCAGCGTTGTCACAGTAATGCATTCACTTGGGTTACAGAGGTTAAAATGTGCTGCGTCCCAAAAATGGGACAGTGGTCATTAATGGGTTAAGACTCGTTTGAAGGAAGCATGGCCACATTACAAAGCGGTAAATACTTAACTCTACCAACCTTTACCATACAATATAAACATCAAAGCAACATAGTCATCTGTTTTTCATATAGTCAACAGATAGATAAAATTGGCATCCGTGTTCATACCTGTGCAAAGCAGAGCACTAAAAACAGCCAGTCTGATCATCTTCATTCTGATCTCTGGAAATAAACAAACCGAAAAAATAAATAAATAACACTTCCTGATGCAGATGAAAGTGCACTCATCTGAATCAAGCCCTTAGGATCTGGCCTCAGATCTACAGGAATGAGAAGAAGTCTGTTGCTAGCTGCAAGATTTATGCATAACCCCCGCTCCCACCACCACCACCACCACCACCACTACAAAACACACACGCACACACGTGCGCACACTCCTAGAATCAAGCGTTTGATTCGGAACATGAGTGCTGGTGAGTTCAGTGATAGCAAAGGGCCTGTTTGGCCATGGAAATGAGACAAGGATTAAAAAGACATGAAAACTCGAGATGATCAAAATCTGTCCACAAGACCTTTTTTAGACCTTTATGTGCTCTTTTAAATCCTTCCAATCATGCCATAGCTTAGCCCCCTTTTCACAGATTACTAGGAGCTTGCATTTGGCAGAGTAGCCTCCATAATTTAATTTCCATTTGTGAGGTCTTATGCAGGAGGGGGTTGACTGATACAGCCACACCAGCCTCAACAATTTTTTTGTCATATAGGACAGGTGGGGTTGGTCATCAACTGTGCAGGGCTCCCTTGGATAACTTGGTGGTTACTCTGCTCACCAGTGCAAGGACTGAGTATCTGGTATACTGGGTGATCTCTTCATGGCAGGATGCCCGCATGTTTTTCTTTTTATTTGGGGGGAGGGTCTTGGCTGACCCAGCCAAAACAGCAAGGAAAGATCACATGACTGGTCTGCAGGATAGTCTCTCCACTGATTCAGGCACAATCACATCCTAATGCAAAACCTGAATTTAGAGGCCATTGATTTTTAAGGACAACATAAATGAATAAACAATTTGGTTGAGTCAAGCAAAGCACTTCAAAACAACAGCATCTCTTCTCACAATCCTTGTGTGAATCCCTTGTGTGTCTCTTGCAATTCAGCGGCTTGCGTGTTTATTAGATGTATGTGCGTTGGGTATCTTGTCTTGTGCGTCTCTCCCTGCTGCGCTGAATCTCCTTGCATGGTTGTTTCCTAATGAGCCAGTGACAAGTATTTAAGCGCTCTAGTTCACATGCTGGTTGCTGGATTGTTCGATTGCATTTGTATGGAAATTTCGAGTCAAATGTATATATAGCCTCGGTCACAACCGGACGCACGGATTTTTTAATCGTGCGTTCTCTGCGTTTCTTGCCGTAGGTGAGAGTCGTAAAGGACGTGGAGGTTTAAAAAAAAAAAAAAAGTAGCGGTCGACTTGCGTATTGGATTAACGGTTTTATTTCCACGACCAGTCAAAAAAACGCACGTCTGACCTGCGTGCTCCTTGCGTCGGGAGCAAGTGAAACTTGCGTCCTTGGCCTTTCTCTGGAAACCGTGGAGTTTTTTGTGGATGATGAAAATCCATCGTACGTGCTTACGGGCAGTCTGCAGCCTCAAAATTTCGCAAGAAGAACCTGCGTGGCCCGTGAGTTCCTTGGCGTTTTTTGCTGTAGATACGCCGTGGACTGGAAGTACGGCCGGTTGTGACCGAGGCTTAAGTGAAGCTTCTTAGTCTTCACCTAGTGCAACTAGTACTTTAGTGACAGCCTATTTTCTCAGTAACCTTTATTCTCATTTAGATAATTTTAACAAGCTTCCAATCCTAATCAGGATCCAGGGCTGGGATTGCGTTCTTGTTAACCCTTCCAAGTCTGTTCTTTTTGGCGAGTTTGTTAGGAGCAAGCTTCCAACCCTGATCCAGGTCCAGGACTGGGGCCGCGTTTGTCTCAAGCAACCTCCTCCTCATTGCGAGCAGTTCAGCGCTGGCGGATCCAACAGAATATCTGGCAGTATCCCGAAAGCCACTTGCCAGCGACTACAGCCCAGCAAGTCTATTGCATCTGTGCTGAAAGGTGTCTCATTATATCGGGAGTTCCGTCCTCATCATTACCGTACCGCTGTCAATAAACTGCAAAATGATTTGTATGTCTGACTCTCCACTTGATTCCTGGTCTGGACCATAACAATTTCTCATGTTTTTTTAATGTTGTTATCATTTTTTTAAAGTAGTATTTTTCGAGCATTTCCAGTTAGCGGTTCTAATAATTCTGGAGCCCATAGCAATTAGAGAAGTTTGTCCATATTCAATTTCAGGTATGGTGGTGGCTTTAATATGAAAAGGATATGATTGTTATCTCCATGAACTGAAGAGTTTATCAGTATCAAAAAGAAATGGGTTGGACTTGGAATATTTTTGGGAATTAGCATAAAAATAAAAACCTGATTTTGTTGGCTAATTTAGTCTTGTCAAAACATATGAAGCAAAACGAAAGTTAATTCAGGAAGACTATCCGTTTTATACTTAGATTGATATAATATTTCCATTTGTATCCTGCCATTCACATATCTCACACATACTCTATCCAGAGCCATCATTTGATCACCTGTTCACACCTATCCAATGGTACAAAGATATAGCTCCACTGCTAGCCTATATTCTTGCTGCTGTCCTGTTAAATGTCTCTCTTCAAACTCTATGGTTTCATCCTGCCATCATGCACACTCCTCCACCACCCTATCCTCCATCTTTGCAGATTCATCAGTGTCTTCACTTCATCGGCCTCATCGGCATCATCATTGTCACCTGAGGTCATCAGCCACACCCATCCCCATAATCTAAACTCCACAGGGGGATTTATCATGCTGCTGCTCAGGGCTGACACCCCTCGATTGCACATCTCTTTGTAGAGTAAGGGCCAAAGACTTTGTACACCGAGACTTTAACACTTAATCATCTGTATAATAAACGATTACCTTGACTTCATTCACTTTGCCTCCCAAATGATAGAAGCGGCATGTGCTAAGAGGGGTGCTAATTTTTTTTTAAACTCAAATTTAAATAATTGAATAATTGAAATTGAATAAAATTAATTTTGGAGGGTTTGTTTTCCTCTCCAAAAATTCTTGATGACTGTCAAACACCCCACCCTGAACCTTTACCAGGCACTCAACTAAGAGCCAGGAATCCTTTTTTGACCAAGTGAGTACACACATATTCTTGTATTTGAAGTGCAAGAGTGGGTTGTAGCTGGCCAAAAGTGGAGGGCCGGTCTGGGCAAAAATCCAGGGCCAATTTTTAATCCCAGTCCTGCCTGAGGGTTCATATCTAAAATAGTATTTTGAAGCTGGTGGGAACTTCTATTGGATTTTTTAGTCTCTAAAAGCTCAATAAAATATATTTTTAACATCTAAATAATACCCTGTTGACCCAATGTCTGCATCATTATGGAGGGGTTGGCCTCATCTTCTGCTGTTCCTGCAGAAAGTCCCAAGACCCTTTTAAGAATTATTTAGGTTAAATTCTGTGAGCAGAAATTGAAGTGAACGCATGGAAATTAGCCAAGAGTAAAATTAGCACAGGTATTGGGAATTGATTTTTTTCACAATTCGGAATAGCTTGCCTGGACATGTCATAGAGGCAGAAAATCTGCAAGTTTTCAAGACTACGCTTCACATAGTGAAAGATACTATGCAGTCCTTAAGCCGTCTAAGGGTTAAGTAAACTTAAGGGGTATGAAAATGGCAAGTCTTTTTGGGTTGAATGGCCTGTTCTCTCTCTCTCTCTGGAATGTAAAAAAAAAAAAAAATGAGGGGAAACCCATTGCCACCGTTCTTTTCTCCACATCTAGTGAAATAAAGTGAGTGTAATTAGCGCTTGGGTGTGAGGGGAACTTGTGAATAGAGCACAGGGCACAGGCAACTTTTCCATTTCCCTCCTTTTTTTTTTTTTAATCTCCTGAAACTAATTATGGGTCAGCGTACACAAGAGTGTGATTCTAAGCCCCTGAGGTTCCCAGCCCTAACCATAACCCCCACCCACACCCACACCCACACCCTGCACACAAATCAGGCAAAAGCAAAGCTTGAGCTGTGCCAGCTTTTTGGCTACAATTCAAACAGATGACCACCTAAAAACACATGATTTTGGGGGGAAGAAATAACACCCACAAATGATATGCCAAATTGTAATGTCTTCAAAATCCACTGTTTGGCATAAATGTGGCCAAGGGGAATGTGAGTTCCAAAATTTTTGGCACAAATACATATTTCTTGATTTGCCCAATACACCTAACATAAATTCAACAAATTCAACCTAATGCTTCTAAACCTTTAGAACCATGTATGAGTCAAAAGTAACATAATGATTCTAAATTTATGGCCAAAGCAAAAAAAGTTTTTTTCCGAGGCTGAACTTTCAGAAAATTACTAAAAGGCCTATTTAATCACTTTTTATTAATCTAACTGAAAATGTATTCAGCAAAAGAAAAAATATGAGACCATTTTCAAAAAACTGGAGTTATAGATGGTTGCAGACAGTGGAGGCAGAGCATCACAAGAGATGGGATGGTAGCAAGCAACAGGCAAGAGTTAGGCAACAACAAGCAATCCTACACAATAGAAACAATGATACACTGCCATCCAGGCTCTGACTTTGGCACGCCTAATGGGCTACTGAGCTTGAGGGAAACAGAGCAGGGAGTAGAAAGGATATCTTCCCATGACAGCACATCTATCCTTCCCCCAAGAAAATGGCACTATCAGTTGATTTCAAGAGTTACATTTTCATCTGGAATCTGATGCTGTTAACTCTTGATGTAAAATCCAAAGAGCTGCCAAGTAAGTCATTATTAGGCTGGAAAATCAGAACAATCCTCTCCGAGAAAAAAGAAACCATTATGTGTGGCCAGTTGAGCCTTTTGGTATATTCTTAAAAAGAAAAATAGCCATGCTAACGCGGGCAGGACCCCTCAGCCCCGTGCATAGTTGAAGCGTGTGTACCTATTGTGTTAAAATCTCCACACCAGCAACAGTGAAGATTCATTTGCTGAAAGAGAGATTTAACTGTTATCGCATGGAATGGAAATTCAAGATGGCGGCTCTGGCAGCCATATTTGATTTCGGATCACAACCAAAATCGATAGGTTTGTGTAGTAACTATACCCTGATGTCCTCACCAGAAACCGTGATGATCGGTGATGGCGTTTTTCAGTTATCGCACGGAATGGAAATTGAAGATGGTGGCTCTGGCAGCCATATTTGATTTCGGATCACGACCAAAATTGATAGGCTTGTGTAGTAACTGTACCCTGATGTCCTCACCAAAAATTGTGATGATCGGTGATGGCGTTTTTCAGTTATCGCACGGAATGGAAATTGAAGATGGCAGCTCTGGCAGCCATATTTGATTTTGGATCGCGACCAAAAACAATAGGCTTGTGTAGTAACTGTACCCCAATGTCCTCACCAAAAATCGTGATGATCGGTGATCGGATTTTTCATTTATTGCACAGAAACAAATGTGGATGGACAGACGGACGGACGGACAGACAGACTCTGTGCGTGATGACAATACCCCACAGCCTCTTTCAGGGCTGAGGGGTAATAAAAAGCACTGATGAGGAACACAAAAAAGCTGAGAAGATCACAGATAATAACTTTGGTGGATAACAGATAAATTCTTTCCCTCTCTCAAAAAACCCCCTTAATAACAATTGGCCTGATCAGAAACATTTTCTTGGTGGCGGGCGCATCAGTGCCAAAGTCAGCAATCAAGAGGGACTTCACCAGAGTAAATACAGAGGGTTGATTTTAACATGTAAACTTTTGGTGAGGCTCAACAACAAGAAACCTGCCCCAAAAAATCTAAAAATGTATATTTCTGTATATTTATAAAAAAAAAAAAAAATCTTATGGACAAACAAGACAAAGATCAACTTATACCAGAAAGATAGGAAAAGAGGAATTTTGAGAAGGGAATGACCTGCTCATGGCCTGAGGCATACCACTTCAGCTTAGAGGAGTAGTTATGTATGGGCATGAATGGTTGCTAATTCAGCTGGTTCCCATGTATCTACTGGTGATAAGACTGTTGACAAAAGCTTGCGGATGAATTCCGAATTGTATTGGGCTACTTTATGTGCTTAGATTCAGCCAAATGCATCAGAATTCATTAGAAAATGCTTTGCAGTGCAGATGGACCGTGATTTGGAAGCATACTCCAAAAATAACCCAATATTTTATAAGGCAAAAAAATTGGATGTTCTACCATAGACAAGTCAGCCATATGACCTGAATCCAACTGAGCATGCATTTCTCAAGCTGAAGGCAAAACACCCCCACAACTAGGCAGGAACAGCTGCAGTGAAGACCAGGCAAAGAATCACCAGGGAAGAAACAAAATGTCTGGTGATGTCTATGGGATCTAGACTTCAGAAAGTCATTGACTGCACTGAGTTTGCCATCTAGTATAAAAAATAATGGAGCATTTTCCATTAGTTCAGGCAGGCATGGAAGTTCAGTTAAGTCGCAAATCCATTTCTGTCCAGTCATTCTTGACCTCAGCATCTCCCACCCAGTTGGTGAGTTTTTATAACCAAGGTAGTGTTCATTCATCTCTGTGACTCCATGCCCTCTACGCTGCTCCTACTCTGGTCTTCCACAGATCTGCATCTCACTATCTCATCTCCCCCACCTCCCCAGCCTTCTCCTTCATAAATATTATTCTTCATTGTGAGCAGCATCTGTTCATTTTGTGTTAATTAATTTAAACCTAAAGAATCTCAGGCTCTGTAAGGGGGATTTGTGATTGCAGGGACTGTCTGTGTCATGCATGCTCAAATTGTTCTAGAGCATCACTCGAGCAGAGTCACCACCAAACTTAAATGCATGTCGTTCTGTGTTAAAAAGTCAAAGCTGACATAAGTGCCCCATCTGAAACAATTTAATTATTAATTTTGTCAGTTTATTCAATAACTTTTGAGCCCCTAAAACTCAGAGGACTGTGCATGAAATGGGCGTAATTAATACATGGCTCAGACAATATCTTTGAAAAAACTCTTAAATTGAAGTTAAAAGTCTGCATGTAAAGCACATTTTATTACTTCTTTTCAAATCCATTATGGTAGCATACACTTGAACAAGAAAAATTGTGTCTCAGTCCAAATATTTATGGACCTGTCTGTATTTATGTATGTTTGAGATGTGGCTTTTGGGGTGTACTGCTTGCATCAACTCCTTTGTGTCACAAAGAACAAAGAAATAACTAATGCGTCACATCAGTGCCAGGTGAGACTCTGGAAATCCAGATTTTGAGAAGATCATTGAAGTTCTTTGGCCATATATGCCGCACACGACACTCCATGGAACAGGGAATCATGTTGGGCATGGTTGAAGGCAAGAGAACTTGAGGCGGACCAAGAGCTCGATGGATCGATGGTGTAGGCTACTGGGCATTCTTGGTATGTCACTCTCAGAGGCTCTGCATCATTTAGCTGAGGCTCATGATGCCTGGAGTGCACGTGCTCTAGAGGTCACCAGGGGTCAGACACGACTCCGTGGAACAAGGTGACGAGGTGATATATAAATCCATCCCATGACTGATTAAAAATCAGTGTGATACAACCCATGAGATACAGGTTTGGTATCATGCACATGTGATGCAGCTTTCTCGCATCGCGATTGTTCAGATTTCATTCATCGACAAACATAAACTAATATGTTTGCAAAGGTAACTTTACCAATTCTTTTGATGACCTTTCACCATCACTGGCATTAGCTTCTAGTTGACAGTTTATTCAAGTCAATAGAAAGACTGATTTGTTCGCTAGCATGTTAACGCTTTTGGCCAGTAAAGTAATGTTACACATGTAACTGTTGTCGTAGGCGCTTGAATGTATTAATTTTAGCATGCGAGCCAGCGAATTATTCATCCCATTGACTTGAATAGTCTGCCAACCAGAAGCTAACGTCAATGCCATTTCTCCATTTTCCGAATAATACAAGGCAGACATTTATGGGATAAATAGGATCTCAAATTCGTGAGCCTGCCATATCAAATTTATGAAACTAGAGTAGTAATTTTCATTTTTTCCTTGTCAAAGGCTCGGAATAAATGAAAATTATTACTCTCGTTGCATAAATTTGATATCTCGGGCTCGCTCATTGGAGATTCTCTCTCTCTTTCTATATATATATATACACACACACACACAGTACTGTACAAAAGTTTTAGACACATTTAAAGCAATTTCGTAGGGCAAATATGCTTGCAAAAATAATGAAATAAAAAAGTTCTAATAACTGAGAGCTGTACTAAACAGAGCTGTAAACTGTTAAAAACTATATCAAACCAATATTTCGTGTAACTACCTTTTGCCAAAAAAATCTGGAACACTCTCCTGCTGCTCTATAGTTTTATAAGATGATTGGCTTTTTGCTTCTTCCAAGCAGAGTGGAAAACTTGCCACCATTCTTCTGCAGACTGACTCTCACTCGTGTCTGTCCCTCCAAGTAATTGCAGACAGCCATAATGATGGTGACATCATGGCTCTATCAAGGCTATATTATCTGTATAGACTGTCTTTTTTAATGAAATACAAGCATTTATTTATAAAACTATTTTTTGATTTAGCATTTGGAATTTCAAATATACTTTTTTTCTTTAGCAGCGTAAATGTGGAAAACAAAAAATAAACATCTAAAGCCAGATTTAAGTTTTAAAAAATGTGGGGTGCCTAAGACTTTTGCACAGTACTATACACACACACACACACACACATATATATATATATATATATATATATATATATATATATATATCTCTTTTTGGGAAGAGGCCAAATAGTTTTTCACAGCACTGCATATATCAAACTAATTTTAATATTAGACAAAGATAGCCTGAGTAAACACAAAATGCAGTTTTTAAATTATGATTTCAATTATTAAAATAGAAAAACTATCCAACCCTACCTGGCCCTATGTGAGAGAGTAATTGCCCCCTTTGTCACTAAATCAACCAAAGCTACAAATCCAGCAGATAATTGGGTTCAATTGCACTAAACACACTACCAGCCCTGTGTGTGTGTGTGTGTGTGTGTGTGTGTTTATTTCAACAAGGACCAAACTTTTACAGGCTTCGTGCTCTTTCGGTGGTTGTATATAAGAAGGTCCCAATTGCAGACAGCTTTTTTTTTTTTTTTAGCTTACTCATACCAAGCCACCTGCATGCTGTGGCTAAAGCGAGAAATTGTCTCTATGGCTACAAATTGGTATAACTGCAACAAATATTCATGGAAAGAGTAGCAGGTTTAGACTGGTCCCATATGAGAGCATGAATGTGGGAGAAAGCACAGCTTAACTAGTGGCAGGGAAAAAAGATGCAACAGCAGGCAATGTTGAGTTGCAGCAGCAAAGAGTGATGCAACAAAGCAGGGAATTTTTTTCAGGAGAGGCAGAGCAGGGGAGCAGCTTAAATAGCCTGTCCACACATAGGGCAGATCACTGGTAGATGTGCATGAGAGTTTTTATGGCAATAAGGGCATGTCTTGAGTTGCCTGCCCAAACTAGCAACACCCACTTTTTAAATTGATCACTTTATTTATTGAAGGAAAAATGTTACCCAAAGCCAATTGGCCCTATGTAAAAAAGTAACAGCCTATGTTTAATCAATGAATTAATAATTGGGTAAAATTAGATTACACACTCATGTGGAGGTGGATCTGTTAAGTTTTGGGGTTATTTTAATTCTAGAGGTCCAGTTAAGATCAATGGACTCCAACAAGCATCCAGCAATTTTTGCAGACAATCTGGTTTCCCCTGCCAGAGGGCTCAAACTTGGCTTCCCAGCAAAACACTGACTCAAAGCACACCTGGAACCCATGCAAATTGGTTCTTTGAGAACAAAATCAATGTTATCTAATGGCCATCTCAGCCGCTAGACCTCAATCTAATTGAAAACCTGCGGACTGGATTGAAGAGGGCAGTTGATAAGCACAAATCCAAGAATATGATCAATGTTGATGGGATCTGCATAGAAGAATGATCCACATCCCACAGAGTTAGAGCCTTAACCTTGTCAATCATTTTTGGAAAAGACTTCATGCCATTATTCTTGCCAGAGGAGATTGCAACAAGTATTAAATCAGGGGTGCCATTGATGGTGAAACTATGATCAGCTGGAAGATGATTTTCAATTAAATAAATTCCATTGAAACATTAAACAAATAACAATATTTTCTGTGTTAACATTTTAAACTTATCTCCATCTTATCAATAGTCATACTGAGCCCACTGGAGCTGCCAGATAACCTTTTTCCTTCAATGAATGATCATTTAATAACTGAATTTTGTGCTTCTGCATGTTCTCGTTGTCTTTAATGGCATTACTTATGAGGATCTGACACCATGTACAGGGATAGATAATGGGTGGCACAGCGGTTAGCACTGTTGCCTCACAATAAGATGGTGCTGGGCTTAAGTACCGGCCGCTCCAGGACCTCTCAGTGAGGAGCTTGTGTGTTCTCCCAGTGTGTCCTCCAGTTTCTCCCACCCTGAGAGACAGGCACAATAGGAACACTTCTACTAGTGCCCTTGAGCATGTTTCTGGCTTTAGAACTGGAGATAGTCCCCAGGCACAGCACTGAGCCTGCCCACTGCTCCTAAGTGTCTTGGATGGGTCAAATGCAGAGGACGAATTACCCCACAGGGTTCAATAAAGTATATCTATCTATCTAAATATGGAGACTGCTCCGTCACATTACCATACGACACTGCAGCATTATCATGTCCCAAATATTATATCACCCTAAAATACGAGTATTATGTAAAATGTCCTGTCATCCGCACGTGGTGAAAACAAAGTGAAATACTACAACCTTTGATAAAATGGGAAGATTGCCCTAATGCGTATTGATGCATGATGAATCTAGAATTGTGGAGGCCAGAGCCAAGGGCGTAACAGTTAATGATTAGGAGGGCAGAACAGTTGATATGGCTGTGTCTGCGAGAATATGTCTTACTTTTATCATTGATACATTTATCACAGCACATTATTGTGGAGGCCACGTCCCCCATCGACAAGTGCAGACTTGATTTGAGAATTAGCAGGGAGAAGGTAAATGCGAGCGCACACCGTGTGCAAGCTGGAAAATTGTTGCGCTTATTTGAGTGCAAATACTGCTCTTTCAGTTTACAGAGACAATCATGATGTGTGTTTCTTTGATTTATCATGATACTTAGTAGTTCTCACTGACAGATGTCATATTCATATAGGGTGAAGTCAGGTAATTTTTGACATCAGGTAAAATGGAACAAATAAGGTTTTATAGCTTAGGGTCTTTAAATATTGGCAGTCAATCACCAAACATGATATCGCATTGATGCTACAACTGTCCTTTACATGAAAAAATCATTTTGATTGGTCTGAGATAACTGGGATGAGCAGAGCCAAATCCAAAAAAATCAATGGTCGCTGGATGTGCAAGGTAAGGCATGTGGCATGTTGATTTTCTCTTTTTGATAATTAAAGTACTGCAGCTAAAACAAAGAAATGGTTGTAGGACGTAGCATTTTATTAACTGTTTGACTTAAAATCTAAATATTTTCACATTTCACTTTACTTTTTATGGGAAAGGATTTTAAGTGACCGCCCCATTTTACCTGGATGCACTAGGTAAACAAATTAAATAAAATTGCACATTTTTCTTGAATGAAATCTGAATGTTTCTACACGACAAGGTGTCACAAAAAATAATGCTATTGTGAGCCACCAAGTCACATCAGACATTTTAGAATTTTTGTCAAGTAAAAATATTGAAGATTATGCAGTGAATCCACATAAGCCACAATTCCAGAACTAACCATCATTTTTACACCCAGGAGGCGCACACTCTCATGTCTGTGCATTTCACACATACATGCACACACAATGGAAGTGTTTGTGCACACTTGCAAGCCCCTCTTCCTCTCTCACACTCCTTCTCTCTCTCTCTCTCTCTCTCTCTCTCTCTCTCTCTCTCTCTCTCACACACACACACACACACACACACATCCTGGTGAGGGAGGGAAGAATAGTTTGAAAAGGAATATTAATATTTTCAATATCCGTTGTACACAATATATGGCACCAAAGAAGCAGGCAGCAAAAGAGCAGGGAAAGCATGGCAGAAGAGGGGAGGGGAGTAAAATCAGCGGAAACAGGAATGATTGAAGCATGCAATAAATGATATCAGAAAATGCTGGAGTCAACTAAGACTTTAGATTTTTAGTGAGGGCATGGACTGTGGCAAAGTCAACATTAGAGAGGCGAGTAAAGGGAGAAATACGTGGCACAAAGTATGCCTCCGTTGGACCTTACTGTCGCATGCATTAGGCTGAAATGTTTTATTATTAATAATAATAATAATAAATTTAATCTCTAAGAAATAGCTCAGTGATCATGGGATTGTTCATATTTTATTTAACAACTGCTGCGGTCGCGAATATATGACTTAGTTGAGTTATAACTTTCAAGGAGGAACGCATGCACGCCCAATTAAATCTCTATGACATGCTAGAATAACCCAGACGTATTTCATGAGGTGGGAATGAAATAATCAAAAACGTTAGCCTTTCGCCTACAGCGAATGCAGAGCAGGGTCCTTCCCTCCATGCCGTCACAGGCGTGAACCACGTTATCGCAATGAATGCAATGTACAAAGACAAATACACATCAACACTCCCCTTTTCGTCGACCATATTATGGCGTGCTTAAGATCAACGGTAAGAATTCATACCGCATCGACCACCCCCATCTTCCACACCCCCCACCCAATCGGCCCACTTGCTGATGCAAGATGTTCATTCACCCACTGAAAATGTACGTCTCTGTGTGCATCACTCTCCGGAAACTAAAATGCAATATTACCATTGTAATTTTCTCACATCCCCTCTCCCGGCCACAGTTATGGTCTACACCGCTATTTTGACTTGAATTAATTATAAATTGCGATATATTCAGCTTCAAGACGGTCCTAGATACAAATCAAGCAAAAAATAGCCTTTTGCCTACCGCCTCGGGCGAGAAATGGGATGAAAAATGTAGCCAACGAGGACTAAATAAATAAATAAATAAATAAATAGATAACCAATGGATACAATGACAAGCAACCACCATGCACATTGCTCTGAAGAATTGTATCTAGTAGCAAAGACAGCCAGCAATTACATGCAAATGTCTATCACTTTGTGACTTAACATCAGAAAAAGGCGCAATTACTATAGGGACCACAAGCAGCTAAATTTTATACACCATTATGCCGTCGATCCCATAAAACATTTTTAGAATATTCATAGCCTATAGTCTACGTGGGACATGAGTAGCCGAACCCAAAGGCAACTGAGAATTAAATACTCGAAATCCAGCTCATTAACGCGCACTATTAGCCGTCATAATTCTCATATCATTCTCCCATAACACCAAAAACGGAGCAAAAAATACACTGCAATATTTCGCCTAGTCTCTTTTTCATTAAAAAATTAATACCGTAATGGACCCATCCATAACATCCTTCTGCTAAATGAACGTAGCAGTAAACGGATTCCGTTTCCAAACGTTTGATTGCACTCACAGCGAAAACCTGCCCCTAATACGTAATAAAAAACGTTACAAATCGTTTAAGCAAATAACCTGACAAAAGAAAAACTGCAGAATTTAACCTGTCAATTCCCAGTGTGAGAAAAACGTGGTTCTTCGAAGCGTTGCATGCATGTAATAAATTGCATCGTTATATTTACCTTATGCACCTGTAATCCAAACCAAAGCAATAGAATAATCAGAGGATTTCAATACAGAAGCGGGCAATTTTATTTCGATTTCCCTCTCAATCTCTCCCGTGCCCTCATGCCCAAAGAAATTCACCCTAACGACTAAGGCTAGATATGGATACTTGGAAGATTGGAGAGGAAACCTTCGGCATGTAGTAAACTGCGGATATGCCCGAATGGAATCGCGCATTCCCGGATTTACGCATAATGTATGAACGCCAGCTAACCTCTCGATCCCCTTCGAGGAAATTATAGTCGGGTTTTTTTCTTTTTTGAATATTTAAAATGACGATAATGCCCTCTTGGCCTAAACCCTCCATCCCCGCCCCATTCAGTTTATTCCAGACTTTATCTGGGAACACATCCTTAGCCTTAATTAATGAGCCGATGAATAGAAACAATCACAACCATGTTACCAAGTCAAACAGCCTCCAACTGCCGGAGGCCCTCGTGTATGTGACCCTGTAACATCACTTTCGAAAATGCTCAGCTATTCTTTTCATTTTTAAGAGTTCGACCACAAGCCGAACGGAATTAGAACAAGGTGAGGCGCTCAATGATTCGATTCGCAATCAAATCAAAGGCACGGTCATCCCTAGAGCCAGAGCTCATATTCTGTATTATACGACGGTGTGTAACAGCATTAGAAAACATAATTCATACTGCATGCTGGAGTCAGCATTTTCCAGTTTTAATAAATTGCACACACAAAATCAAGTACATTGTCTCTATTTTGTACAAAATTGTTTAATGGGAATGTCATAAGATTGTATCACATAATAATCATAGAAACTGAACTGAGTGTCTATATACAATATTCATGAATAGGACAAGTATACCATTAAAACTACGACAGTGCAGCTAACAGAGGCCAATTTATACTATTATTCATTTGGTGGGAATTGGTGTGCAAAACACTAAAGCAGTGGTTCTCAAAGTCGGTCCTGCCCCTGACCCTGCCCCTAGTAAATCGCTTGCCTAGTAAATTGCTAGGTTAATTGCTGTCTCTCCATGGTTGTGCCATTTTGGAACCTTAGCAATTAAATGTCTACTTTTATGGTTAACTTGCCTAACTCCAGCAATACACAGTAACTTTATCAAACAATTCACTGGGTAAGCAAATAATGGAGTCAATCCTGTACTGGGTCATAGTTATGTTAGTAATTTCAAGCAAATTATTTTTAAAGAACTCTAAACACGTTTTCAGCAGCACAATTTGGAGCTGACTGATAGCAGTATAGAAATATTAACACAATATGTTAAAGACTTTCATTCTTCGATGCACACATATTTAGTTCTGTCAAAATGTGGCTTAAGATGGTAAATAAATACATTAAACATGAAATATACCTAATTAGGACAAACTGACTGCCTATTAAAAGCCTCCAACCGCAGTTGTGGTTGGAGCAAAAATCAGCATACGCAGAGGGGCACCAGGATCGAGTTTGATAACCACTGCACTGGAGCAAGTTTACAATCTGAGTCGCAGTGGTGAGTTTTACACCATATTCCCTCTCGGGTTACTTTTCAAGCATGCAAACCATGTTATGATACACACTAAGTACACAATACGAGTGTTAAACAGGAAGGGAAGTTCAGTAGAGGCACTGAAGGATTAAGGCACAGGAAGACTAATAGAGAGAGAGAGAGAGAGAGAGACACGGGCAAAATAAACAAGCAGCATTAAAAATCTCCAAAGGGTTCCCCTAAACATCACCAGGACAGCAGTTATCACTCTTCCACTCTGATATCTTCTGCTGATCTTCTCATTTCACTCTTCCTCAATCAGTGAGGGGTATCACCGCCAATCCAACCCCCAGATCAATCCTCTCCTGTATGAGTCACTTTTTCTTCTTCCCTGTAGTCCCGCCCTTGGCTCCGCCCGGGGCCCCTTGTTTGAATCCGGGACCAGAGAGGGCATGGCTGACAGGATCAGCCCTCTGCTGCAGGATTCCCGAGAGCAGAAACTCGGCGCTGACCACAGGGATGGAGGCTGATAAGGCCGGGGTGCACAGCGAGGCGTCCTCTGTACAGGAAACCACCACTGTGTCAGGCTGCCGACAGACAGACCGACAACCATGTCAGTACACACAGCCATAATACCCTTGTTACACAATACAGACTGAGAGATAGTGTATGTGCCCACACAGGAGAATGGTTAGCATTAGGTGAAAAAGTAAATGCAGTAGCACTGTTGAATATATTGCGTCTCAGGGACTTTTATGCATGCACAAACACAAACGCACTCATGCACCAGCAGACACCCACTGGTAAACATTCACACAAGAGCACAAGAGGCAGCAGATACAATGTATATTCCTGATACAGAAAGAAAGGGAGAGGTAAAGCAGACAGGTAAAAGAAGGGATTGGGCAGGACATGACTCACTTTGAGCACAGTTGGCATCTTTGGGAGATAACGGGCTCCACTGCAGGTTATAATGTCTTTCATCTGGGCAGGCTCCGGCTTCACGGAGCGCGTAACGTGGATCTCATAGCCCTGGGACAGAGGCCAACAACAGACAGATACATCAGCAAACACACAGCAGCACCTCGCAAGCCTGGGGCAGGAGCGAATTACACTCATTCAGATCATTATCCAGCACAAACATGGCCAATGAATTAAAGGGTATGAATTACAGGTGGATATCATAATCAGTTTAACAACACAGGCAGGTATTTATATTCAAAGATGGTCTCTTGCACACGGTAAAAAGGATAAAATTTCCACAAAAAATCCAAAAGAAATCCCAAGCAACTCTCTCTTCTTAGGCAACTGAAAATACCTTATTCTGTGTGCCACATTACAAAGTGTTTTTTCCCCCTACAGTATTTCCGGGGAGAACTGTATTCAATTTATTCAGTCCTCCCCCTGGAATGCGCCTCTTGTAAACATTTATGAAGTCATTTTACGGTGTTTTTCAGTTTTCCTCCCGAGAGTAAACAATGGGAAGTTGAAGACGTGCTGCAGTGAAGCGTAACGCTCCGGGGAATGGTGGGAAGACACCTGCAGGAGTGGCTGAGTCTGTGCTGCGCTTAGCGACTGCTCCAGGCAGAAGCTAAACTTCTGCTCCTGCTCCACGTCTTTCACCAAAAACTCAGAGGGAGGGAGGAAACTGCCTTGCTTGCCACTCTGAAAGAGACAGATATATTGGGATTCAATCAGCGCGCATCTTGAATGTTAACCAACAATCATGGTAAAGAAAGTTCCCCCACTACAAATTACCATGAGGCAGACCAAAATTAGCTGTGAAAACCATAACAAAAAAATGTAAAAATTGCAACCTTGTACACAAGATTTGACTGAATGCAGACATTTACCTTAAAACCAGTCTTTTATCACCATACAATACTCCATATGAATTAAAGTTTAGTCCAAGATTGAATCAATCACCAAAGCCAGATTAGACAATTGATTTTATAATACATCCACCGAGGCCATTTTCAACGTATTGTATTGTATTGTATTGTATGACTAATGCAGAAAATTGCAGAAAATGCAGAAAATGACTTAGCAGTTCTGGTTCACGCTTTAACCCATTTAGGCCTGAGGCCTATTCAAAAAACGCCTATGAAAACCTATGGGCGATTTTGAAAAGAACCCCTAAAACCTGAGGTTTTCTGGAAAACAGCACCCAGGTGTCAACGTCTAGTAAAAAGCTGATATCTCAGCCCCTATAGCAGATAGAAACAAAATTCAAAAAGTATTTGAGAGCTTACACCTGTGGCTTTCATAAGAACTATGTTTTTTATTTGTGGAAATCTTCATCACAATATTTAAAACCAGTGGCGGAGCTACAGGGGGGGCGAAGACACATCCCTTTTAGTCCTGCCTAGATCTCAATCATTTTCCTTTATTGACGTCTTTTCCAATTATTGTAATTGGCAACTGAAGACACGGTTTCTCTCCACATGCGATCTAACAGCAATTAAATCGCGGGTTAAATTCAGCACAGTGGCGGAACAGAGAATTGGGTTGCACAAAACAGCCGTTTAAAACAATTATAAATCCTGACCTGTTCTCAGTCATCTTCATGATTAACAAAAGGTTCACTCCGAGAGCGATCCGCACTTAACAGGTGCTGCTTGTTCTCCCCGATTAGGTAAGACGACAATCATTCCTCTGGATGCGTATTTGCTGTATTTAAATCTATGTTATTCAAAATTGCATAGCCTACCTGTCGACTCTCACGCAAATGGCTTGAGCCGCACGCTTGTTATAACCTAGGCTATTTAACTGCCGAGTGCCACTTTTTTTTTTTTTTTTTTTTAAATCAACCCACGAAATGCCGAGAGTGAAAGTCCGCGTTTCATTGGAACACGGACCAGTTAAATCACGCAAAGCATTGGCCAATTAATAAGTAAATTATTTTTCTGCACTGAATTTAGCCCATGATTTCATCGCTGTTAGATCGCACACGATGAGAAACCGTGTCTTCAGTTGCCAATTACGATAATTGGAAAAGACAATAAAGGAAAATGATTGAGATCTAGCCAGGACTAAAAGGGACGTGTCTTTGCCCCCCCCTGTAGCTCCACTACTGGGTGGCAGGCATGATAAAGTGTCCGTTCAAATAAAATAAAAATAAACATAAAAATATAAAAAATAAAGTGTCTTGAAGTGTTACTATGGCATCTGCCCTAGTATAAAGTGCCAGTAAAAGAACAGCTATGAGCCCGGAAATGGTCGGAAAAGTAATGAAAACAACAAAATGACGTATCCGCTTTCCCGGCCTGAAGGGTAGAAATGCGTAACAGCGTCTCCGGTTTTAAAGGTTAAAATGCGCACATGCTGTCCCGGTTTAAATGGGTTAATGTTTAGGTTTGAGTGCGAAGCAAATTTGCTACCAGGCAGGAACAGTCTCATTGACTTCGAAATTTAACTATGCTTCTTAACAATACTGTTCAAATTTTACAAAGCATAGAGAGAGAGAGAGAGAGAGATTGAAATTGAAGGAAATTGACTTTAAGTGAAAATGGACAGAGGAAAACTGGACAGACTCCATTTCCAGCTGTAGAAGTACCCCAGAGAAGCAATGCCATTTATGCTGCCCAGACACCCTTTTACTTTGCCATGAACGAAAGCAGGGATAGAAGCCAGACAGCTTCTCACCACAATTAACAGCCTCTTTTACCCCATCAATACATGAGCTGCAGCAGTGGAAACTAAGTTACGCAATTGCCTCCATCATTTTTTTTCCTCCGGAGCGAATTGAAAACTCGACTTACTCAAGCGCTGCATAGGCTGCCCTCTCTCCGGTCCCACGAGGCTATATCAACACAGTTTGCCACTATTTATGATGGCATACGGCGGCCAAGTGAGCAAGGCTCTTACAATTCTTAAATTTTAGGAGCTCCTGCAAATAGATGTGTGTTCCCAGGAATAATAAGTGCACCTACTAATTTGGGATTCAAGGCAAAAAATATTAGCCTTACTGCCCAAGCCAGGACTCACCTCTCAACACTTAGTATCCCTTATACCACCAGATTGAGAGACAAAATCCATGAAAATAAATCCAAACTACTGCCATCATCTCAGCACTTAGAATAATTCCAGCAAATATTAAATCATTCCCAATGGTCCCTCTGAGCCACTAATGGGAAATTAATGAACCCAGACCCCAGGGCCCTTAACATTTTTATGCCATCTGATCTCAGCGGAGCTTTGAAACTGCAGGCCCATCTACTTGCCATAAACTCCTCAGTCTCTCAGATGAGACCCTGGCTTAATAAAGATCTCAACTTTCAAGGCGACTACAGTTTGCTGCCCCAGATACAGTAATTACAGATTAATTACTAATAAGGCCTTAGTGAACTGCAATTGCCACAAATAGCTTTGTGTCTCATTTCAGTGCTTTCCAGTTCACAGAAGTGTAGAGAAACACAAGCACACCCAGCACATCAGAGGTAACCAACCCCGTTGATGAAGGTCCATCAACCTGGAGGTTTTCACTTCAAACCTAATCTGGTAGACCTGATTCCACCAATTTCCTGCTCAACAGGACCTGTATGAGGTGTGCCTCGCTTAGGTCGAAGAGAAAACCTACAGGACAGTAGGTCACCAGGAACTGGTTGGGTACCATTGCTATGCATGTTGAGGATGTCCAACACCATCTCTGATCAGTAGGGGGCACTGTTGTTAGTGCCAAAATGTGGGAAATGAGACCATGAGCAGCTCTCTCCATCATGCCTAAGTGCTGCAGCCAGGATGGTCTCACCTTTTCCAGCCAATTAGTGGTGACGATGGGAATACCGCGAGCCACAGCGCACAGGAACTTCACGGTGCGCCGCACCTTGTCCGTAACCAGGTGGGTCATGTCATTCACGCCCTTGGCTAGGCTGCCCCCCAGACGAGGTACCACAGCTTCTCCCGAGGGGTCTGTCACACCTGTGAATAAAACCTGGGAGAGGGATAGAAGAAAGAAGGAGATGGCATACTCAGTTACCAAGGCAGCACATTATTAATGACTAACTGGGGGAGCACTAGCCTCGGTCAAAGGCAAATTGTGAAGGAAACACAGCTACTCTGAGGCACCATGTGCTTTCAGTAAGAAAAAAACAAAACTAAACGTAGCCTACATATAAACAGAGGAAGGCCACATGGGAGCCGAGATACTGCCAGCTGACCATGCTGACGTGGTGAGAACGCAAAGCAGCTGGGTTAGGAGTTACAGAACTGAAGTCATCTTCAGGGTTAATTGGCAATTTATTAGAATGAAAAAGGAGCACACAATGGTTTAATGCTGATTACGATCTAAAGGTGTTTTCTATGATTTTGTGCTCCATGCAAATGTTTTAGTGTCTAGCCTGGTATACAGACCAGGCGGAGCTTCTTTAGACGTCCCCTGAAGGTTGGTTAATTATGTCTCATTATGGGCTGATGTATAGCTGATCTGGCTCTATTTTGTATATATCCTACTTTATTAATTGGTTAAGTATGTTATTGCTCGCATACAGTAAAAAACGGCCTGCCAATCCTGTATTGGCTGACCTATATTGGCCAACCTTAAGCTGTATTGGCCGAGTTCAGCACGTGCACAAGTAACCATTGGCAACTATGGCATTCGCTCTCTTCAAAGAAGCAGACAACAGTCGCGGACCTAGCATTTAGCTCTTTAATGAGTCTTGAAGTCGCGTACTTCAGAAGTCATAGTCATAATATTGTCATGATAGCACAACATACTTAACCAATTCATAAAAATATTATAAATTGCTTATTTTCGCATTGCCTTGGCATTGGCCTTTGGGTCGCAGTATTAATACGGTGACCCTCAGGCCAATACTAAAGCAATATGGAAATAAGCAATTAATAACATACAATATTGTCCATTTCCAGGCATTTTAAGCCTATTGGGTCTGCTTGGTCAGAATAAACCTTTTCCTCTTTCCTAATTTATATTTTTTTTTATACTGATGTATGTGGTACTTATTTATATGGGTTAATTATTCAACGTCATCTGACATGCATGAGATTAGTGTCAGATGCACACCAGGTGCATGCACTGCTCACAGAATACTTCATAAGTCGCTCCCTTTCTGTGTCTCTTGTATGCTAGACTTAACAACAACCAAGGGCCGAAACATTGTGACATTAAAGCATTTTTTGCACCTTGGGAGTTTGAGTGTGCGGCATTCCTTTTTCATTCTAATACACTTACTCCATCGCCTGAACCTCATAGCTTAACAAACCTACGGTGTGCATTACTTTTTTTTTTTTTTTTTTTTTTTTTACTAATTGGCAATTTAACCAACACTGTTCAATAACGGGTCAGAAAATTCAGAACCTGGGTGAGGATCAAACTAGGAACTACAGCCTCAGGCAGAAAGCAACAGGTTGCCGCAATGGGTTCAGCTGCAGTAAAGCCACTGTTCTGAAAGCAGAGGATGTCAATAAATCTACATCACTGGTAATGTGCAGCATATAAAAATTATACAACTGATAATAAACCTGTTGAAGCACACGTCTGCTGCAATCAAAGGAACACTGTGTAATACGACCATGAGAAGAGTCAAAGCAGTGAATGTATGCCCATTTACTGGTGAACATTTAGTGAGTTATGTATGAAATATTGTACATTTAATAACATTCCTTTATTTTTTGACATCAAGTTATATTGTAACATCAACTGAATCATTAACTACGACTAGATGTGAGGTGATGTGACAGGACTTCAAATATCAGCTCTGCCGATCTTTCCGGCTGAATGTGCAGTCGTAGAAATGCTGAAATCTTGTGGGCGCACACGTCGTCTATACGCCTGCACATGCACGCACGCACACAACCATTCACAGGCGAAACACATGCACATACCCACGCACAAACCTTATAAGCCTGAGTAAGAGCTCTGGTTCGACCCCCACCCCCAGGGGAGGCCTCACGGGTCATGGAGCCACGGGCGATCTTGGCAGCGGACGGAGACTCACTTGGGGCTGCACGTTTCCTGACATTTTTCCCAGTTGGGGTCCGAGGCGCCTAATGGAGAGAGAACAGAGAAAGAGAAAGGGAGTCGCCCCAGGATAATCCTGACTTAGTCATCAAATGTTCCAGTATTTCAAGGTAGTTCATTAAATTTGACTCTGGGAGCGAATATAAATGCAATGCAAACTCAATGAAATTCACAGCGGGTTCCACTGCATCATCTTTACAGCACAATACCAACAGAAGGCTGACAGTGCACAGACTAACTCAATACAGTCAACAAAGCATGCAAACAACAAGCCCCGGTGGTTATTACATCAACAGTGCAGACAGAGGAGATACAGAGGCGAACATCAACCCTACTTATATTACTCACATCCTGCTCTTCAGAGCTGGGAGCAGAGACGGCGTCCTCATTTGACACTTCATCCCTCCCTTCATCTTCCTCAGCCTCCTCTTTCTTCAGTGCCGGAGTCTGTTTCCCTCTTCTCGTTTTCTGCACTGCATGACCTTTGACTTCCTCACCCTTCTTCAACTGCTCTTTCTTCACAAGCGCAACAGGAGATCTTGTTCTACTATGAGTCGTATTGGGTTCAGAGTTCATGACTGGTTCCTCCTCACGCAAACCCTGCTGCTCTTCCACCTTCCCTTCTCCTTTCACCCCCCGGCACGATTTGCCCCTGGGCACCTTGAAAGAGCTGCTGACCTCCTCCTCAATCTCAAGACCTCTCTTCTGGCCTCGAGCTTGACTACTGCCTTTAGAGGGTTCAACCGCAGCACACACTCCAGCAACCTCTGTAGTTTGGGCCGCATCTGGGGTTGCTACGTCAGAATCACTAGAATTACGGCCCCTACGCCTTGCTCTACGGTTTGCTTCAGGTGCAGGGTTTTCTGCACTAACAACAGTTTCATCTGCGGTATCCATAGGTTCTCCGGTTTTGCCAACTTCAGCTGATGTCAAGTCCAAATCATTTACTTTACGACCCCTACCCCTGGCACTGCCAGTTGTTTTAGATGCAGGGGTTTTAAAGGTTGAAGTCCGCATACTTTCCGTACTCTGTTCTATGTCTTCAGCCACCAGGTCCGAATTGGTCATTTTACGACACCTACCTCTTGTCCGAGTGTTCTCTTGAGCTGCAGTAGTTCCTCCACCCAAAGGTTCTTCATTCGTAGTTTCAGAAGGCTCTTCTGATTTATCAATTGGTGCCGATGTCGAGTCAAAATCATTCCCTTTACGACCCTTACCTCTTCCTCTATTGTTTGCTTTAGGTGCAGGTGTTTCTGCATTTGAAGTTGCCAAGTTGTCAGTAGTTTGTTCCGTCTCTGTAGCTGTCAAGTCTGAATCACACCGAGTCCTACCCCTTGTTCTGCTGTTTTTTCTTGGCACAGGGGTGTCCACATTTGAAGGTTCTAAGATGGCAGTTTGATTTTCTGCAGCTGTTGGGTTCAAATCCATTAGCCTACGACTCCGCCCTCGTACAATGTTTGCTGAAGGAGCAGGAGTTTCCTTCTGTGACTTTTCTTCTGTGATTTCTGCAGTTGGAAGTATTTCTGTAGTAGCTGAATCAGAATTGCGCACTTTCCTGCTCCTCCCCCTGGAGCTCCCTTTGGTCTCAGCTGCCTTTCCATCCGCTGTACTTCGGACAGTCTCCACTGCCTGAGGCTGAGCGTCAACCTCTTTCCTGCCCCGGCTCCTCCCTCGAGGTCCCTGAGGGTTGGGATCATCCTTCGGTGAAGTTTCAGGCTGCACAGAGTCAAGATCTGAGGCAGTCTTTGATGAGCCAGAAGTGCCATTCTTTGCACTCCTTCTCCCCCTTCCCCTCCCACGGGAGCTGGGCGTGAAGGGTATATCCTGTTGAGTGCAGAGAGGACCAGGATCTGTTTTAGGCTCCATCTTCCCCTGGGCACGTCTCCCTCTCCCTGTGCTCCGCACGGTGGTGCTGGAGTTGGACCTCTCTGAGCTAACTGAGCTTACAGAACTACGGCGGGACCTAGTCACTGGTCCAGGTGTTGACTCTATGGACACAGCCTCTCCCTCCATCTCCATTCGCTCATGTCCTTCCCCTTGCTTGCTCTCTTTCGCCAACCTTTCCTTCGCTCTTCCCCTCCTTTTCCTGTCTGGCCTTTCATTAATTTCCTTCCCTGTATCTTCTTTTTCTTCATATTTATTTGCTTCCTTTTCTGCTTTTACATTCAGCACCCCTTCCTTTTTCTCCCTCTCCAGTCTTTCCTTTTCTTCCCTGTCTTTCCTTTCCTTCTCCTGCTTTTCTTTCTCTTCTCTTTCTTTCTTTTCCTTCTCCAGTCTTTCCTTTTCTTCCCTGTCTTTCCTTTCCTTCTCCTGTCTTTCTCTCACTTCTTGTTCTTTCTTTTCCTTCTCCAGTCTTTCTCTCACTTCTTGTTCTTTCTTTTCCTTCTCCAGTCTTTCTCTCGCTTCCTGTTCTTTCTTTTCCTTCTCCAGTCTTTCTCTCGCTTCCTGTTCTTTCTTTTCCTTCTCCAGTCTTTCTCTCGCTTCCTGTTCCTTCCTTTCCTTCTCCTGTCTTTCTCTCGCTTCCTGTTCTTTCTTTTCCTTCTCCTGTCTTTCTCTCGCTTCCTGTTCTTTCCTTTCCTTCTCCTGTCTTTCTCTCACTTCCTGTTCTTTCTTTTCCTTCTCCTGTCTTTCTCTCACTTCCTGTTCTTTCTTTTCCTTCTCCTGTCTTTCTCTCGCTTCCTGTTCTTTCCTTTCCTTCTCCTGTCTTTCTCTCTCTTCCTGTTCTTTCCTTTCCTTCTCCTGTCTTTCTCTCTCTTCCTCTTCTTTCTTTTCCTTCTCCAGTCTTTCTCTCTCCATTTGCTCCTTCTGTAGTCTTTCCTTTTCTTCTTTTTCTTCCCGTTCTTTCTCCAGTCTTTCCTTCTCTTCTCGGTCTCTCTTTTCCTTCTTTAGTCGTTCTATCTCCTCCATCTCCTTTCTCTGCTTTTCCAATTTTTCCTTTTCTTCTCTCTCTTTTCTTTCCTTCTCCAACCTTTCCATTTCTTCCCTTTCCTTTTCCTGTTCCAGCCTTTTTCTCTCCTCCCTCTCTTTTTGCTCCTTCTCCAGTCTTTCATTCTCTTCTCGTTCTTTCATTTCTCTCGCCAGTCTTTCCTTTTCTTCTCTTTGTTTTGCTTCCTTCTCCAACCTTTGATTTTCTTCCCATTCTTTCTTTTCCAGCTCTAGTCTTTCTTCCTCTTCCCTTTTTTCCTTCTCCAATCTTTCCTTCTCTTCCTTTTCTTTCTCCAGCCTCTCTTGCTCTTCCCTTTCATTCTTCTCCTTCTCCAGTCTTTCCCTCTCATATCTCTCCTCCTCGTCTCTCTCCAGTTGTTTGGTCTCCCTCTTGCTGGGTGGGGCTTCCCCGTATGCTTGGGTTGTCTCCAGATCGGACTCCTCCCCTGATTCAGGCTGGTCATAAGGCTGGGTGGCCTCACAGCTGTGGGACACTCCCAGCTGGAAGGAAAAGGCCTGGGTGGGCTGATCCTCAAATTCCTCCACAAGTGAGGGGTCCATGGAGAAGGGCTGAGTGGCCTCCAACGCAAGGTCTCCAGGTGGACCACTCTTCTGACCTTCAGACACAAAACACTGAGTTGCAGCTAACATAAGGTCCTCTTCAGAGTCCTCCTGACTGTCATCATGGGGCTTGGCCTTCAGCGGTGGAGGAACAGTGGGACCTTAGTGTTTAAAGATACATCACATGGTTAAATCTTCAGAAACACAAGGACAAGAGAGGTTAAAGGGAAGGAATATCTGTGTTTTACTAAAGAGGTTTATCAGGAAATAATGACAGAGGTCACTCACGCCTGAAGGGGTCTGAGGAACAAATGAAGGCCTGCGTCTCCAATTCCTCCTCCCGTACAGCTGCAGTGTTAATGCCATAGGGGTTACAAAAAAGTACTCTACTAACAGCGATGACACAAGCAGGCAAATGAATTAAGCAAATACAAAACAGAGCTATTCAACCTATAGCCGAAGAGGCAAAATGAGAAATGCAACTGTTGTGCACTGAACACAAGGCAAAAATACAAACAAACACACATATTGTGCATGAAAAATTGTGACCATGCCCATGGCTGCATACCTCAGGGTTTCCCGCAGCGCTTTATAGTTAGGGCGGCCGCCTTGACAACAAATGCCCCCCGCCTTGACTACATCCCCCCGAAAAAAAAATTCTGCTGCATCCTGCATGCATAGACAGTAAAATAAGGCCGCATCGCGATGAGGCCGAATAGCGGCCGGCATCTGTTGGTTAAATATGTTACTGCGCCATCTATCACCTGTTGCTACGCCAACATCAATTTTTTTGTATCGGGAAGAAGCCAATTATCCGGATATACAATGACCCGTCGTCGTCGTGGGAAGGACATGTGGAGGTAAGATAATTATTCATCTAATCTAAACATTTGGATAGTGTTTCCTATCAACTGCCTGCCCACATATTCTGTTTCATTAAGATAGGCTATATGCAATTCATTTAGTTTCTTATCAAGGCTACCGATGTGTTTGCGCGTGGCTTTCTGCTATGTTTGACAATTGCATGTGGTTTTCTCTAGTGTACAGTAATGGATGGGGAAAAGCAGTCAAAAAATATAAGGGTACTTTATTCAAAGAAGCCGGTGTTCTGTCAAATTTTGCTACCTGTCAAAATATGCTACCTCACGGTTCTGCGCTTGCGCAAACCTAAAATCTTGGGCTCCATTTCTTCGCTCACATCTCAAGTATCTTCAAATATCATAAATATACGTCTTTTTTCGGTGCGCCTTTCGACCTGTAAGCGTATACATATCTCCACATACCCGGATGATAGTGGCATACGGCATATATCTTTAAACAAACTTACCCAACTCATTATAACATCTGCTCATGTTATAATAAGCTAACAGATAACAAAGTTACCACTGTAAACTGATTCATATTACAATATTTAGGCGAAAACAAAGACTTTATGATCGCTTTGCATTATCGTAGCATTTTTTGCCAAGGCAGCACAAATTGTCAGAACACCGGCCTACTTCACCATCTGCGCCGCCTCCTCTGCCACCACCCCCCGCCACAGCCCCAGTCCTCTAAACATCGAGGAAGTGGGTGGAACCCAGAGTGGGCTGTGGACCCGAAATATTCAGGTTGGTTATATCACACAAAACACGGTGAGTGTAGCATTAATCTTATCTCAAGATTTCGTAATTACGAGATAAGGGGTATATATTTTTTTAATCCTGTGAATGCAATGCGCTTCCGTACAGAATACCGTTCTCCTCTCCCCAAACGTAACCATAACCCCAAAGCATTCGGGGAATTGAAGTCAAAACTGATAACAAATACATTTTCCGTTCATATGTTAATTGTCGTTTAACCCTAAGGGACGGTTGTGCGCATTATACGCGCTATTCATTTTTTTTTTTTTTTTTGATAATTTTGCCTGTGTTCATGCATGTAGCATGAATTTTGGTAAGAATGTGTGTTTTTATTTGATCTTGTTATTTCCAGCTCAGCTCTTACAGTAAGGCTAAAATACACTGTGTACAAGCAAGTTTTACACTATGAAAACTTTGTAATAAAGTTACAAGACTGTTGACTTTGTCACTTTATTATTGCACTTTAACGGCTTTGTTTATTTATAGAGTAAATAAACGCTGGCTGTTGCCCTCCCCCCCGGTCACCACCTTGACTAACTGATTTTCTGCGGGAAACCCTGATACCTACAATTGCTGGCAAATTCAAAAGCAAAAGAATTTACTGCTCCTTTTTTAACTCAACAAACTTCGTCTTTGCCAACCTGTGTTAACTTATTGACAAACAGGATGGACAAAATATCAGACAGAAATGACATATTTAGTAGGTAACTAAGAGTAAGCTCACCCTTTGACTACAAAATAGTTTTAATCCTTCAGTCCTTATAGGAATGCGGTTATAACACAGTCGGTGCATAGAGATACATTGGCCTATTCTTCAAAAATAACAGTCACAAGCTCTTTGAGGGTTTAATGAGATAGAAATCTAGTTCACATTTGGCACCCAAAACATCCCTTTAAGGCTCAATTATGCTCATGTATGAGCGATTGTGCAAGCCATGGCAGGAATTTCATTCCATCTCGGTGTTCTGTGAACCATTCTGTGATGATGAAAGTGCACCAGCAGTGAGAATAAGACGTCCACAACGGACAGAAAAGCAGAATCTTAAGGCAAACCAAACTCAGGAGACTAACGAAAGGAACGGAATAGGGAGGTGGCCAAAAAAAAAAAAAAAATAAACAAAAAAACAAATTTCAGCCAGGAATGAAAAGTAAAAAAAAAAAAAAAAAAAACTTATTTCCCAATACCACAAAAAGCCAAATAGAGCTATTCCACTGGAAAAAGATAGTTTCGTGTTTGCGTGCTTATCTTTGATGCAGCCTGATTTTGAAATGCTCTCTAATAACAGGCAGCTCATGTGAGTTTGAATTACACTGAACAAAAATATAAACGCCCCATGTCAAATATTGATGCCACATGGAGTTAACAACTCTAAGTGATCATATGCTGACTTTTACTTGTACAATAGGGATATTTCTCTTGATTTGTGTACCATTTTTTAATCCATCTCTCTATCAGTGAGCATTTGCTCAGTGATGCAGTGATTTCACTCAGTACATGGGTGTGGCATTTCCAGACAGTGATCAGACAGAATGAGCAGTACCCAGACACACTTATACTGAGGACAATAAAGGCCACCCCAAAATGTCAAATTTTGTCAAAAGTCATCATGCCTCAGATGTCTCAGGTCATGCGGGAACGTGCCACTGGCATGCTGGATGCAGGGGTGTCCACCAGAGAGGTCACTGTGCAGCTGAATGTTAACTATCGGACGACAGGCCGTTTGAGAGTTCGTTTCCCACAGACGGGCAGTACTGCAAATCGACCTCATCCACGTCGGCCACATGTGACCACACCAGCACAAGATCGCTACATCCGGCTCGTCCACCTGCGGAATCGGCTCAGATCAGCGACACGCACAGCGGATGAGACCGTTGGTCTGCACAACAGACGCATCACACCACAGACAGTCTGTAACTGCCTGCGAGATGCCAACTTGCACGCTCAGCGTCCTCACCGTGGTCTGGATCTCACCACTGTCCGGCGTCAGAACCGACTCGTATGGGCAAACGCACACGTTCGATGGCCCTTGGCACGCTGGAGAAGAGTGCTATTCACAGACGAATCCCGGTTCCAGTTTTTAGTTAATAAAAACTCAAAAATTTGACATGGGGCGTTTATATTTTTGTGCAGTGTAGATTTTAAGTGAGGAAATGCAGAGAGTCAGCAAAGAGATTTGAAGTAGAGTGAAGTACAGCAAGGAGAGAAGGCGAGGTACCTGAGCCTACAGGTGTGGAGCTTGTGGGCTCTCCCATGTGCCTGACCCTCCCCTGAGCCCCCTGTTCATCCTCCACATCCGTATCACTGTCAAGGTTGAAATCTCTGAGATCCGCCTTTGATTTGGCCGGAGGCTGTGGTTCTGCAGAGTCAAACTCCTCCAGGTCGGTATCACTGTCGGTCTCCGGACAGGCCGCGACCACTGCAGGAGCAGCGCCAGGTACGGCGGCCTGGGAGTGCGACTGTTGGGCCGCAGTGACTGGGGCGCTTGGCGGCACTGAGTCGTCATCTGCGTCTGAGCCGCTGTCGGAGAGGATCTCCAAGCCCTGCGCCATAGCAACCATCGACTGCTCGGGTTTAGCATCTGCCTCCTCCGTGTCGGTGTCGCTGTCATAGTGCAGCTCCTGAGGCATCGCCTTAGCAGCCTTCGGCTGGCTGGAGCTCTCCCTGGAGGCCAATCCAGAGGGATCCTCTCCACGGTCTTCAGTATCCACGTCACTGTCAAGATGGAACTGTATTGGTTGAACCGTGGGGGCCGCAGGGGGCGGTTTTGCAACCCGTTCCTCCGCGGGCGAAGACGCCGAGTTCGCCTCCTCCTCCACATCAGTGTCGCTGTCCAGATGAAATTCCTCGGCTCGCACGTCAGGGTCTGAGGACGGTTTCACGTCCACAACTGAGGTCGCCTTGACTCCCGCAGATTCCTTTGTGTCAGAGTCGCTCTCTGAATCGCGGATCTTGAAATCGGCTTCATTTCTGCAGGGCCCAGCAGGCGGCAGGGCTCCACTGGGCCCAGCCTTCTCGTTGATGCGCGAGTCTGCAGCAGACCTGTCCCGAGAGGCCTCCTCCTCATCAGGGTCACTGTCTGAGACGTGTCTCGGGGTCTTGCCGGTTTTAGAGCGGTCCAAACGCCCGGAGGAAGAAGCAGTGATGGAGCTCTCCTCCTCACTACAAAAATTATAGGGGAATATATATAATATGTTATAGGGGAATAATAAACTAATCAGATTATTCACCCGCACTCCCTGATGCAAATTCACAAGTTAACCTGGACATTCAGAGTAATAGGCAAAGTTGAGTCAAAAGGGAAAAATGTAATTTTTGACATGCTAATGTCACCAAAAGGACCCAAGACTCGGCATAACTGAGTGCTGATATTATGGGCCGCGCAACGGCTCACCCGGCTAAATCTCAGCATTTCAGCATGAAACAGTATCATGTTCAAACCAGATCACAGCACTGCCAGGTGTGAAGTGTAGGGTTTCCAAATCCAATTGTCAATAACAGTGATGATGAGTGAAATTGGCCAATAGCTGTATTCTGCCTGTAACGGCAACAACAAAGTAGTGCAGCACAGCTAGTGGGCACAGCTACGTAAAGGAAGAAGGACTGCATGGCACAACATTGTCCAAATGAGAGAAATCGCCTGCAGCACTGCACATACTGAATACTAAAAAATTAGTATGCAGAAAAGAAAGAAATGTTTTCATAGCTATAACTAAGGCTCATAAACACATTTTTTATAACAGCGATTAAAATAAACCTAATTGCAGATGACTGTTTTCATGATCTTATGAGACATTACCTATCTAGGACAAATCTGCTTGTTGGAGTGAGGAAACTAGAGCATGCCAGCCTGGATTCTCGAGGGGACTCAGAGTCAGGGACTGAGGAATAGAAAAAAGAGCATTATTGAAACACAGAACACAGCACATATACATACAGAAATTAGTCGGTTATGTGAAGAGGCACTGGAGGTGGTTGGAAGCTGAGGGAATATAAAATAGCGAGGTGGCTGCTCAGGAACTTACCGAAAAGCTTTGCCCTCCTTTCTCTTACTATACTGATCTCTCTCTCAGAGTCCGAATCTGACACACAGCCCGGAGCAACCCCTCTCAACGTGCCTTTCCCCCTCCCCGTCTCGGTCTTGGATGGCGTATCCACATTGCCCCCAGCCCCTCCCTCTCCAACTCGAACAAACTGACAGGGCAGATCAGCTATGAGCACACTTTCGCCCTCACCGAGGGCATATCGCACGTGAGGGGTGAGCCGAAACCTTCCCCTCCGCGTGCCGTTCATGCTGCCCAGGTCCCACAGCAGGGCTTCCATTACTCCTTCGCCACGGTGCTTGTTACCATGGAGTAGGGAGAGTGAGATGACAGCATGGCGTTTGGAGACAGAACGAGCGGATAGGAGCAGGCTGCAGGAGGCGGGGTCACGCCCCAGCACGTTTTCGCCGAGGAAGAGGGGAAATTCTGCCGGATAGGAGAACAAGGAGCGTTAGCAGAGATATGACGAATGGGACACCAATAAAATGACAGTGCCAATGGAGGGTGCTTATGAGGTATATAACCACACAATGTGGGACATATGGACATAAGGCAAGGAGTGGTGAAATGCTGGTGTCTCTGAACATCTACAGCAGTCTCACCAGTCTCTGGGAAGTGCTCATTATTGAAGACTCTGAGTTTAGCCAGAGGCTCTCGCCCTTTTCCAGAGTTTCTCTCCTCTACCGCCTTATCCTCTTCTTCTAAGAAAGTGTCTTCTAGCCTCTGGGTTGCATCCATCCTGTATGCAAAAGGAAAATTAAACAAATAAAAAAACCCTATTATGTCAAGAAAGAGTCTGAAAACGCATTTCTAACATAATGGAAAAATGATTGCAGACAATCTTTTCCATCAAACCATTATCAACAAGTAGGTAAAATACTATAGTTGTTCCACTATGAGCCAAGCACGTAACAGACACTTATTCAGCCATTCCTAATATGTATGGGAACATTCCCTACGAATCTGGACAAAAAAAGACCTTTAATTTTTACAAAGAAGTTCTGATATGGATAAGGATGTTTGATGCACATCTCAAATATGTATCACAAATACTTTAAGAGAAAACTGCATCTGGAGTACACCATTTCTTTTAGAATGCCATATTCCAATCGTAAATGTTATTGACCCAAGTAAGATCCTGGAATAAATACGCTAATACTTCAAAGTTGCAGTAAAACAGGAAGGTAAACAATTTCAAAAACAGTTTTGCACAGTAATCTATTAACTGGCACTTTAAAAGTAGCATTTTAGACACGTTAAGATAACCTTTTCTCCCGATTTCACACGGAATGTCCAAAAGCAGCTCACTACCAACCCAGCTAACGAGACACCGCTAGGCCTACATCATAACTAATTAACAGCAATATTATAGCGAGCTAAATGAATGTCACAAACTGCGCTTTTCGTGAGTTATTTATTCATATTTCGTCATACAAGCACAGTTACGAGTGAGATACTACTTCAATACACAGATACAAATTTCCATACACCAGGTCAAGCAAGTGTCCAACCCCGGATTGATGAGGTGAACACAATAGCTAACTGTTACCACTCAATATGTTATCCCGCAGTTCGCAAAAAACGGAACATTCATAAGTAATCGGCAAGGTGCACCGTACGAATCAAGCAGTTGACGTCGGATGACTTCAGCTCGATCAACCAAAGTGATAACAAACACTAAACTTTCTAAAATAAATGCATAAAGGCCATGATGGGACATATCCTATGAATATAAGGGGGCATGTCCGGACACAGCGTTAATGTTCAGGCAGCTTAAAGAGTGCAGACCTCAGTACAGCCATCTATAATTACTGTACACTTAGCAAGCCAGGTTTCTGAAAATATGTTTCGCATCGCAGTAGATCATTAGATTTCGCATTTCTACGCTTACCTCCTTGCTAGCTCCTCTGTAAACTTATTATGCCAGCAGAACAGAGACGATTACCCTACTATCAAAAACACAGGTCTCCATTTCCGGATTAGAAAAATACTTCACGACTATTGATGAATACAAACGTCAATTATCCGATTCCCTCAGATAAGTGGTAAGCATGTGTGTCTTTCTGAAAAACCTCAAATATGATTGGATAAGAACATAACATACTGCCTACTCGTACAAACCCCCATGCGCTTGTCGCATGGTGCAAGGTATTGTGGGCAGTACCATGAAGCGGGATCCAATCTGAAGACTGAAACTCTGCTATTTTCTCTCGGATTCTTAGAACGCTCGGCGGCTAAAAGTTTGTCACCCTTGAGCTCACAATAATTCATGTTTGCGGAAGTTAAGTAAGGGTGTTGCCGAAACGTCGCGCTAGTGAGAGATCGATTTAAATCATTATATCAAGAACCTCAGAATAAGGTGACTGAAACGACGGAGACATAGGTTCTCCCAATCAAGAAAAAAACATTATGTGCACGACTCCTGTTGCCTTTTTTGAGATTCTGTAACTTTCATGTGAATTACTAATTTTAAGCCCTGGAGATACATAGCAATGATAAATGAGTAAAATGAGCTCGTATCGTGGAAGTCGACGGACAAGTCCTGTAAAGAATGTGCAGTACTTATCGCGTTTGATCCACGCTGGGATAGACAAAATGAGAAGATGATGATTCTAAGAATGGTGGTAATTAAATTGAATCAGGGGTGGGCGTCCTGGGGGTTATTCCTGAATGCTGAAAGGAAAGAACGCGTCAGAAATATAACTATTGAATTGTTACATTAGCTATGTGCTCCAAGCCGTGTGTAAGCAGAACACACTTTAAACTCCTTAGAATATGGTGTATTAATGAGGGCTTAGTTATGCATCATGCATTTATGATAGGAATAACATTAACACTAAAATTAATGCAATAAAAAAAAAAATCACAAAATAACTGATAAAGTACATTTTGCACAGTATGCTAAATGTTGAATAAACAAATCATCAGTGTAATAACTTAATTACTTGCAGTGCATATATCAATATTTGTGCTATATCCATTCACCTAGCTCACTGTATTTACTTAGCTCTTGAATATGTATGTACACATGCTCACACACGCGCACAAACAATTATATATACATACTATTCATAATCCTGATATGAACATACCAAAATCACTTTGGTTATTTACTTGAGAAACAACAAAAAATATATCAGTAAACCAGTTATCACTAATCTGTAGTGGGCAGCACAATGGTTAATGCGTTGCATTGTTGCATGTCACCTTGTAGCAAGTAGGTTCTGGGTTCAAATTTCAAGATGGGCCTTTGTATTCAGAGCGTGCATGTCCTCCAGTTTCCACCTGCAGTCCAAAGGTCTTACTAAGGCTGATAGGGTCACTCTCGATCACGGTACCATCAAAATGTACTCAAGGTACAATTAGATATATCTAAATATACCCACATTTCTGCTACAGTATCATTTTATACCCAGCCAGTATTGACATGTACCCAGAATGTATTCTTGCTTTGCTCCAAGAGATCTGGCTGGGTACAAAACAATATTGTTACAGGAATGTGTACATTTCGATATATCTGATTGTACCTTGGGTAAATTTCAATAGTATCCTGGTTTAGAGTGACCCTATCAACGTTACTAAGACTAATAGAAGAGGTGAAGTTACCCAGAACTATGAATTTATGTGATAGCCCTGCAATTGACTGTTAAACTCTTTAAGGTTCCTCTCTTGCTCAGAAGATGCCAGCACATTCTCTGGCTCTCAGTGATCTTCACTGAGAATAAGCAGGGTAGATTGTGAGTGGATGGACTGATTTGCAGACCATAAGCAAACCACCAGCAGCAGGATTCAGACTTCAACTGTATAATAAACCAGGCACAAAATCAGAAAAGAGAACATACGTTTTTTTTTTTTTTAATATAAAAATGTATTTTATTTTTCCCCTAGTGGCTCCTTCCAAATCAATATGAAACAGAGTTTTCTGAAATACAGGACAGGGAGAAACAAACACTAAAAAGTATGAAGAGAGAGCAGAGCAGAAGTTTCAAAACAAACACACGACAGGTACAAAAAACACAATTAAAAATGTTGCGCTTCCCTCCAATTCTTGCTCAAGTAATTATAATATATGATTCCTGCAGTCAGTTTCAGTTCAATCCTGTTGATAAACTCATCTGACTTTTCATCTTGCGCCTTCTTCAAAAATATGCATGCAATCCCTCGGAATGCTTCATTGGACAATTCTTGTAACTACTGAAGAAACTACTTCAGTTTCTTTCATTATGAATTCCAATATGTTTCCCTCCTTTCACAGACATGTGGCATAGTGCATACCTGCCCTGCCTCTCCAAGACGTTGGCTGGCGTTTGGCTAAGGTCTGCTTCAGGTGATACACACCACACCAATCAAGTCATCTTCCTGAAATTCTAATGTCTTCTCCCACCCTAGACTAATATATTTGGTTTTCCATATGGAATTCAAAATTCATGATTTAAAAAAGTCTGCCCTTGAACAGTGGACAATAAGAACAAAGATTATCATTGTTCTTCAACATTGTGGAGCGTGAAATGTTTCAATCACCTTCTGTCTATGACTGTTTGGTCCCTCTGTCAGTGCAGTATGTACTTCCTGTATTAGGAGGTGCAACAGAAATATTTGTCTAAATATTCTGAATTTACTCTCCATGTAAAAAATAATATCTTTGAGAGGGCATTCCTTTGTTAGTCTCTGACCTCAATCAGGAAGTGGGAGAAGCTCATTGAAAATAAGTGAGATAAAAGTTTAAAAAAAACCACAGAGAAGATACACTATAAATAGAAAAAACACTGAAATGGTTCAGATCGCTCTTTTTCTAGGTAAGATTCCTTAGTCTCCAGCCGCACCTCACATCTTCCTCCGCTGACCTTCACTCTCCACTCAATCTCACACAACCCTTCCCTCCATGGTCTTCCTTCTTTTGTTCTTTTGTGGTAGTTTGTGTCTTTGTGTCTCTTTGCTTCGTCTTCAGTCTCGGCTGACCTTACTTGACCTCTGATGAAACAACAGTTTGTCATCTCGGTTGTGCTGCGACATCACTGTGCTTATTGGTTGGTCAGCTTTGTTGCTATTGCTTTATTTTTTAAACTGTTGCTCCTTTCTGTCTTTTGGTTGGAAGGGAAAAGGACTGAAGAGACACACAAAACACAGAAATACTTCCAAGATTTGGCATTATAGATGGTTTTTTGGAAGGGTTACAGCCAATTACTTCCTTTTTCCTTCTCATCCACCATCTTTTCTTACATTCATGGTTTTATTACTGTTAACACTGTTCCACCATCTTTTTTTCCTGCAGTCTGATTACACTTTTGCTCTATCAAGTTCTCATCTATGCTTGCTGGGTTGGCTTTGGTGACTTTCAGCAGTCTTTGCTTGAATCCTTCCTTCCCCCTGTGGTTGCTGGAGCTTGCTAGCCACTCTTCTGTTTTCACATTTTATTTTTATTTAATTTAGTAATTTAGCTTGGGTTTGCTTCAAGTTTTATCCCCACCCTCCCTCGTCAAACAGCCCATCTCTTGTTGCTGCTTTTATGCGTCCTCTTCTGCCTCCTCCTCAAACTCACCCTCTTCCTCGGCCGTAGCATCCTGATACTGCTGGTACTCAGAGACCAGGTCATTCATATTGCTCTCAGCCTCTGTGAACTCCATCTCATCCATACCCTCTCCAGTGTACCAGTGCAAGAAAGCCTTGCGACGGAACATAGCAGTGAACTGCTCTGAGATGCGCTTGAACAGCTCTTGGATGGCTGTGCTGTTGCCAATGAAGGTGACGGCCATTTTGAGACCCCGAGGTGGGATGTCACACACGGCAGTCTTGACATTGTTGGGGATCCACTCAACAAAGTAGCTGCTGTTCTTGTTCTGTACGTTCAGCATCTGCTCATCAACCTCCTTCATGGACATTCTGCCACGGAAGACCGCCGCCACGGTCAGGTAGCGTCCGTGGCGTGGGTCACATGCGGCCATCATGTTTTTGGCATCAAATACTTGCTGGGTGAGCTCAGGCACTGTGAGGGCACGGTACTGCTGGCTGCCCCTGCTGGTGAGGGGGGCGAACCCAGGCATGAAGAAGTGCAAACGGGGGAAAGGCACCATGTTGACCGCCAGTTTACGCAAGTCAGCATTGAGCTGGCCAGGGAAACGCAGGCAGGTGGTGACTCCACTCATGGTAGCAGAGACCAGGTGGTTCAGGTCGCCGTAGGTGGGTGTGGTGAGTTTCAGTGTGCGGAAGCAGATGTCATACAGGGCCTCATTGTCAATGCAGTAGGTCTCATCTGTGTTCTCCACTAGCTGGTGAACGGACAGGGTGGCATTATAGGGCTCCACAACAGTATCAGACACTTTGGGGGACGGGACAACACTGAAGGTGTTCATGATGCGGTCGGGATATTCCTCCCGGATCTTGCTGATCAGCAAGGTGCCCATTCCTGAGCCGGTACCTCCTCCAAGGGAGTGGGTGAGCTGGAAGCCCTGCAGACAGTCACAGCTCTCAGCCTCTTTGCGAACAACATCCAGGACGGAATCAACTAGCTCAGCCCCTTCGGTGTAGTGGCCCTTTGCCCAGTTATTTCCAGCACCACTTTGACCTGACGGATGGAAGGGGAGAAGAAAAGAGAAGCAATGGAATGAGGGGACACACTAGAAATGTCAATTAACCACCTGAAAAAAAGATCCCTACGCAAGGCTAATCCAGACCTATGATCTGAATAACATTCCAACTGCATCTACTGCTCAACTGGCTCTGTCCCATCTGCCTCATCATATTTCATCTGAGGCTGCTCCCCAAACAACTTTTATCTTCCCTCCTCAGCCCACTTAACCAACACCCTACAGTCTTAAGTGGCTGAGATACCAGGCCAATATCCCCTACATGGTTAGCATTGCACCACTCACCAAATACAAAGTTATCTGGTCTGAAGATCTGTCCAAACGGTCCAGACCTCACAGAGTCCATGGTACCAGGCTCCAGGTCCACAAGGATGGCTCTGGGCACATACTTTCCACCTCCATGAGAAATGGAGACAGAGGAAGACATACACACCAGCTCAATACTGCAGAGAACATGGGCTGTGTTATGTTACAGGTCCAGGAATACCACAGTGTTTGAGCCCCTTACACCCCAGGATGCAGATACACTGAGACGAACAGCATACATCTTATACTCGTGATTCATAGCTTTTTCCTGGATAGACGTGAAAGCGATTCCTCTTAAAACTCTTAGACTCTGATAGGATTCCTGTCACCAAGTAATCTTTACCCTAGTGAGTCTGACACTGATGTCTTCTGCATCCTATGCTAAATGGTTAATCCACAAAGTTTAAATATGATACCTGTAGCTTCGTTATAGTAGACGCTGATTCTGTCCAGCTGCAAGTCGCTGTCTCCATGGTAGGTGCCTGTTGGGTCAATTCCATGTTCATCGCTGATCACCTCCCAAAACTGAAAGACAGCAGGCGGGAAATGCACAGTGAGAAGCATTTACCCCGAGTGAGAATATACAGACTAATTTGAATGCTGCTTAACCAGTGTTTTAGTCCAGTAATTAGATGAGTGGTCATTTTTTTTCTCTCAAGTAGAAAATATTGGCTTGTATCAAGCAGCTGTATGCTTGACAAGTGAAAGCTTCTCAATTCATTGACAAATTTGCATATCATCAAAGTTGTCTTACATAGTTGGCAAAATGATCATGTAATGAAGCAGAAAAGTAAAGGAAATTAATTTAAGGTCAGAAAACAAAACTGAAATAGCTAAGATGGACTGATCTTTTCATTCCTACAGTGTATAATTAGCAACAAGAACTAAGTGAGCTGTGTTTCAAAAAGCTGTCAGAATGTTTTAGAATGAATTGAAATTTTAAGCATTAACATCAGTACAGAAAAGATATAAAAGCAGA
Organism: Gymnothorax javanicus; assembly: GCA_029692085.1. Lineage (NCBI taxonomy): Eukaryota > Metazoa > Chordata > Actinopteri > Anguilliformes > Muraenidae > Gymnothorax > Gymnothorax javanicus. The sequence continues at coordinate 44,994,164 of CM056193.1, forward strand.
ACCACGTGACTAAGATTTAAAGAGCATTATTCACCCTTCTACATTTGCACAACTGAACACTGTGTTATCCAAATAGCTCATTTCTTTTTGAGGGAAAAAATACACACACAAAGAAGTCACAGTTCTTTGTGGATGCATTTTTAAAAGTTAAATATAGTTGCAGACTGGCGTGAGACTATGAAAATTGTTAGGCATTCAGTAAGGGAGGAAATACAACCCATTTTGGACATACCTATATGTGGCTGTGAGATAAATTCATTATGTGTGCATGAAGAAACCCCTTTTTGCCAAAACACAACCAACAATTGTCTAGTATTAAGCATGTGAGATGAGAGTTTCTGGCATTGTGCTGTTTTTTGTATTAAATGTATAAGTTACTCCCTAACTCTGCAAACTTTGTAGTCATTGAGGCATTGTTGAATGAATGTTCTTTCAAACTACACAAGCATTTATTGTGGCTGGCCACCCTAGAAAAGGATGGGTATTCAAAGCAGTAACTGGCAAATACTAGCACTGCTTGGTAGTTTTTTGTGTCTGTTTAAGACTAAAAATATTTCTGTCAAAGCCAGCCAAATCTAAGCAAGTTGTCGTTCATCTACTGTATTCTCTATGAAATGAAAAATTATACACAGATTCAAGACAAGCCATGGCATACTATGAATTAAGTTTCCACTGAAACGTATGTGTGCGCACTATCTAGCTTATTATAAAGCAATTTTGCCATTTTGAATCGCTAAAAAATAATTTTAATTTTAATAAATTTCAGGTCGCAGATTTTTCCTGCTTTTCCTCTTTTATCGTAGTCCCCCCCATGAAAATAAAATAAATAAATAACGCGCACGCCACGACCATGTTATTTCTGCATCTGACATCTGTTGATCTCCCTTCCTCCCTACTCTACACACCCATCGAATAAATAGAGCTGCTCCGTTTGTGCAAATATGTTTTCTATCCGGGCCCCAATGCTGGCTACTACCACTCCCCGCTTACCCATCAGTTCCCGTTACATCAAGCACTGACAACTACAGTCTACTGTCTCGCAGTAACAACGCAGTGCGTGTTTTACCCCCCACCGGGACTTCCTCTCGCATAATTGTGATTCAGCGCCTGATATAGCCTTTTAATTAAACCAGCAGTCCAATTAGTAATATTTACTGTATGTAGATGTTTCGCTGACAACATATCCACCGTTTCAATTTGGAAACAAAAGTTGCATTTTATTTGTGTTCTGACAGAAACCCCGACATGTCACAATGAATTGATTTTTTTGCAGAAAGAAAACATATGTAGGCAAATAGAGGAAAACTAAATATTGACTACAATACGAATCGCGAAACCAGATCGAATCCTTACATACGTGGCTTAAGCGAATTCACGAAAGACGATTTATGTAATGGCGAAAGAGTCTTTCTTTGTCAATTACGCACGCCCCACCCTGCCAAGACCTCCTCCCCCTACCCCAACAGACCCTCACTCAGCACTTCCATGGACCAAAGGGAATCGATTTATTGATTCATTTTCCTTTCCATGCGCGAAAGAATCGAATGGAAAAACCTCGAATACGTGACGGATAGATTTTCATCGGTTGTGAGGTAGGCCCTATACATGACACGTTGCACAGAACAGCCATCTGGTAGAGTGGACACTTTTTTTTTAATTTTCCCACTCCGGAGATCGGAGAAAGGGGCTGACATGCAACGACGAATGAATGCCGACACTTATTCTGCTTTCATCAGCGCAAACACAGAGAAAAGGACAGAGATGAACGATGGTGACGCAGACCCACGCCCATTGCTAAAAATCTTGTCTAGGCAGGGGCCCGTTATCTTATCCAATAAATAAGTTAACGGTCCTTAATTATGAACCATTATCAGCGGGCTATGAATACGCAAAAAACTACTTATGACCAGAAAAATAATGTTTGTTGAAGACCTATCAACGGGGTCTATAAGAAGTTGAGTATCATAAAGGAATACCATTTATTTGTGTATCGTACAGGCTACATTTTCCCAGACAAGTCATTACCAAATAAATACAAAAAGGTAGCTAATAGGCTACAAAGTCCATATTGATACCCTCTGATTATTGTCCCAATTTATTTTCAAGTGATATTATGCTTTTGCATTTTTTTAGTTTTAAAATGACATTTATTGAGAGAAAAGGCGTACCTATGTGTTTCCTGTAATGTAAACTAACTCAAAATATAACATGAGAAGCAAAGAGCAGACACCGTCGGCTGAAGCAAAACATTTTTCTTTAAAATAAATGCAGTTTAAAGAGTAACTGTCAACCCACGTGCACTGCAATTAAACAACTGAATGACTATTTGATTTGTTCGATATAATTCTTACCTTCGCACCAATTTGGTTACCACACTGGCCAGCCTGAATGTGCACTATTTCTCTCATTCTCTAAGGTTGGTTGATAATATATATTCAAGAAAATTACGAATTACGTATGTATGGACTCACGCCCCTTAAAAGAATCCCCGAATAAATGCAGCTGCCGGACGCTTAGTTGGGACAAAGGCTTTATATTCACGGACGGTGTCCAAAACGAGGCTGCTTGTGATGGTTGGTTGATGTCGAGAGCGAATCTGAGATGTGGGCTGTCGATTGGTGCAGGAGCCGGGGCGAAGGGGTTTCTCATGGTTTCTCAAAAGAAAGGGTACGGACCGGAAATGGACAGGGAGTGCCGTCCGCAGAAGGACAGTGGTGTGTGTAGTTCATTTCTGGTGACTTAACTGTGCAGGATTCTTTTTCGCCGCTCGTATTATATTAATTTTTCTCCCAATGTTGCCTGATTTATCAGCTATTGCGCTGTTTATTCGTCGTAACGGAGACAAAATTGTGTGGATATTAACCACGAAACTTAGCTCTCAACCATGTCCAAAACGAGGTTAATTCATTGTCTTTGACTCATGTTAGTTCGATCAATATTTTATGGGTGGAAAACGCTGTTGCGTTGAGTCTCTGAGGCATAACCCAGATTAGGCTGCTGGAAGTAGGATGAAATTTTTCCGTTCTTCGAGGGGGAAAAAAATGATAGCAGCTAGTGGAATTAATATGTTAGTAATGACTGTTATTTCACGTTTTAGGCTACATGCGACAATCATGGGCACGTTTAGTGGACTAAAGGATCTATGAAGGTATCACCATTTTCATGTGGTTGAAAAACATATATGTTTTTCTCAGTACATGTATAAATACATGTACTGAGAGGTATTAAAAACGCATAGAGGTTACCATCAAGTATGGTAAGCATTGCAAAATGTCCGATGTTTGGGTTCGAATCCCTTCTTAGTTCACCATCTCATTATGATTACCCAAATGCAGCAACATTCCCTGGATCATGGTTGTGAATCACATATTGTGAGAAATCATTTAGCACATGAAAAGTTCAAGGTTTGGGCCAATGAAACCACCCATTAAGAAAGTCACACCATTCCCTTTTCAAATGCCACAAATGAATGAATCTTGGAAGAATCAAACATTTTGAATGTTGAATGATGGCAGGTCTCAAAGACAGGTTTCTGGATGCATTAATGTCCATTAAATGACTGTAGCCAGACTGCAGGGATGACACAGAGTAACCAGATGTGTCAGCTATCATCCCCGAGAAAGTACGTCATCTGTGAGGTCACAAAAACGCATTCCATAAAACGTCTTCTGCCATGTCAGATAATGCGTAAGAACTGCTGAATTGACTGCCAATGTAACAATAGCAGTGAGGGCAAGTCACACTACCAAAAGCACAGTTTCCCGAGACTGTGTTTGAAAGGATTGTGCTTCTTGCACAGTTTAGATGCACGGAGGACAGGAAGTTAAGGACTGGACTAAGGTGCAAGGATGGACTTGGTTGTTTATTATGCCTACTGCACAGCAGAAGGCACGCACAAAGCAAAACAAAACAAACAGGAATCGAGGGTCCTACATAAACACTATGAGTAATACAGACACTGAGCATAGACTGCAGTAACAATGTATTACAAACAGAAAACAAATAGGAAGTGAAGTTCCTTAATATAAAGTGCTGGATAAAAACAATAAACAGCACTAAGTTAGATTTAGAGTGAAGTATACGCAAAATGCGCAGAATACATCTATATCAGACTAGGAATACAACACAGGTACATAGTTACCAGACTTCGCAAATGACTCAGCCCCCATTTACACGTACACCGTTATTTTGACAAACAAAGACATTTCCCTGCGTTTGTGCCCTTCATTTACACGCAAACGGAGAATTCGCCTCTGAAAACAATTCTTTCTAAATACTCCGGCCAGAGTGGAGATTTTGGAAAACTTTGGTTGCAAGTTTGCATGTAAACTGTGAAAAACGGAGTTTTAGGCAGCCGACGTCACAGTATGCGCCAGAACTTGCACCTGCGACAAAAGTGCGACCAATGTTTACATTTTCATTTGGCTGTGGTGATTGGATTCGTTTCTGTTGCTATTTTCGGGATTCTGATTGGCTAACATGGGCTTGATCTTATCGTTACACTGCCACCTACAAGTTTGATATGCTCTTGACGGCATATATATACGGGTACGTGTAAACGAAAACTTTTCTGAAAACTGATACGTAAGCATGATATTATTTTTGAAAACGGAGACGATGAAATGTTCGTTTATGAAAATAGCCGGCCACATGTAAACAGAGTGTAAGTATGAAACTCAGTCTTAAATAGCACTCTGCTTCCGCACAGTGGAAATGAGAAACAGGTGCTAGTGATAATTGAATAATGCGAGAAGTGCAGTTTGGGTCTTAGAAGACCGGTGAACTGGACGGCTGGAGGCGTGGTCTTACAGTGTTTTAAAAGACATCATCTACCACTACTGTAAAACAGTATATTTTAGTATGTGTTTTTAATGTCTCTCAGTATAATTTGAATTGCATTATACCCTTTGTTTGTTCGAAATGGTAAAGGCCTATTAAATATTCCTTAACGACTGGCCTAATAATCTATAGTAGTGTGCTCATTTTTTTTTTTTTTTTTTTTGCTGTGGATTGCCATCAATCACAAGATCATTTAATTTGTAGAACTAACCTGTTTCAGGTGTAGTGACCATCAAAAACAGTTTTAGGGAGTTAATGTATGAATTGAATTAAAAAAAAGAAGCAGATGAATCATTGCAGTTCCTCTGAAGAACAACTGGAATGCACACTCATCAGGTAAAAAAAAAATTCTTGGCTAAGCACACCGGTTGTGAAGGTGACACCCTGTGTGCAGAACAGCCGGTGAATTTCCTTATTACTGATTTATCGACTGCTTACAATTATCAGTCAGTACTAAAGCTACTTTTCCAAAAGTCCTCATACAGCCTGCTTTACCAACATGTGTCTTGACCAAACTATTAATCTCGCCTCCTAAACTCACTCAAACCACCAAAAGACTTCATATATGCTTAAAAATAAGCTCGTTCGACCATAACATTGGCAACAATTCTTACTCAGAAAGCCACATTATCACTCATAACACATTGACCCCAAGAAACACCACAGTTCACATAATATAAATGTCTAACTTCTATCTTTGAAGTTTAAATGATTTTTCATATAAATAAATATTTTGTTTAAGAATAATTTTAAGACCTTTTCAGTTTGACTGCACTGAAGTATATGTAAAAAGAATGAATCAGAAATGCAGCAATTTGCTTTAATATCTTTTATATTTCTATGTCTTTGCAAATAGCCAGGGGAGGAAATACCGGGGGTACACATAGTGTGGTTGGATCTGGGCGCACGTGTGATGGGAGCCCATTGATAAGTAGGCACATGACTTTATGCATGTACTAGAATTGTAGAACTATTAACAAGATTGTGATTCTCAGCTACTGTTATACTCAATATTGGAGAATTTCTCCCATTACAAACACCACCAAAGTCAAATAAATCTCTGTCCTGTTGATGAACATTTTAATGTACTATTTGATCAGTCTATGTCTAATACTCAGGCGAATATGAAGGGGCCAACATTAGGCCTGGGTAATGACATTTTTGATTAAAAGTGCTGACAGCTGGGCTGCATATTTTCTGTTAATATATTGGAGGACATCTGTAATGGCCGGTAGAATTAGGAGGCCAAGAGCAACAACCAGAGAGAAAGAGGGCAGCACGGACACAGTACAAACACAGAGAATAATACAGGCCAAACAAAAGTACTTGCGCTTCCAAAGGACGTATAATTGTCTGAACCACGGAAGCAAATCGAGATAGAAAAATGGAGAAGAAACTCCAATAATCAGAAGATAGAAAGTCATACAAAACCTGACTACAGATATCTTCGGTTATAGTCTGAAGCTAAAAACAGACACTCTAGCGAAGGAGGTGTGCCGGACTTCCTGCTTATATAGAGTCTGGGAAAGCGCCGCCCCAGCTCAATCAGCCAGCTGGGTAAAGAATTCGATAGCCCAGGAATTCGATATCGTCCCGGGACGAGAGCCGCATAGAAAAGTACAAACAACACGAACACCTCACAAACCATGACAGATATCCTTCTTCTTGCTTTCCTGTTGTGGAGATTTATGGAAAATATGGTGACCAATCAAATGTCCAAGTAAGCTATTTTGGTTGGCTTGTCGTTTTCAGAGATGTGACTTAACTGAAATGCAGGCATCGGGGAACAAACATAAGAATGGGAGCAAAAAAGTAGAGAGGATGAGGAGAAGAGGGTAAAACTGCCCCAATTAGATTCTTATTTTTTGTTTCCTTGTACAATGTGCTACAGTAGAACAGCTGGCAAGCAAGGGACAATGAATGACTGTTTACCCTACTTAGCCATGGTGCGATCTAGCTAGCTAAAGGCGTTAGCTAATTGACTAACTGGCTGCTAAGAGTGACTGCCAGCATCGGACTTTGTTATTTAGATGCTGCTAGTGCATTATACCCAGCTCGATTGTTTTACTTACTGAAGACAGTCCGTAGCTGTATGTAACGTTAGGTACATGGCTAGCACCCAGTTTTTGTATGAAGTTCAAGTGGACACTGAATTGGAGATTTTAGTTTTACGAAAATACACTTGTACACTGAATGATGAAAAAATATTTGAGTAGCGTAAATTTGCATGGTTTTGAAAGCACAGAAAGAGTTCCTGCCAGGATATCTAGGGAATTAATTATAGGGAGTTCCCGATAACATAGGTTAATGAACAGGACCACTCCCAATGCACCTTCCTATTCATCCACACGCCTAAAAGGAAAAACAGTCAAAGAAACAAAAATAAAAAACTCATGTATAGTATAATCACTCCCAATGAGGGCTCTGGTCCTCCCGCTCTTCTATATTTGGCCACAAGTTCTTATCAACATCACATCTTATGTCCTCTCTGGTGATGCCTCTGAGAAACTGTCTTCTGGAATGTCTGAGCCAACGCTGGCAGTCCTCAGCAGTAGTGTCGCCACATTTCACATTCATGGCATCCAGTATGGACATCTGGTCATGTGGATGGTGGCCATGAACCTTCCACTTCCATGCAGAGAAAAGCCCTATGGGGTCTAGGAAGGGGACATATGGAGGCAGAGGCAGTATTGAAATCCTGGGATGTGCGGCAAACCTGTGACTGCAGCAGAGAAGTGGAATATCACATCATCCCACAAAAATGATATGGGAGTTCCTTGCACATGGACCTCTCTCCCCCGCTGTATTGTACTATGAACATACTGTATTGTACTGTAATATGTTGTGTAATATTCATTGAAGAATGCACATCTCACCTGTTGTTTTGCTAGAAAATTTGTACCGTTGATGAACTGTTGAACGCTGCAGAACACTGCTCTTGGTCTTCCTCTCCTTTTTCCTTCCGGCATCTTCCTTCCACTGCCACTCTTTTCCCCCACCAACCAATCTTCCTTGTTCCATGTTTCCAAACAGAATTATTGTGAAGCCTCCCCCTTTTGTTTGTTTGGTAACCAGACTGAAAACAGGATAACTGGGAAGGCATTCAGCTGAAATGGCAATCAGCTCTGTTTGGAATTATTATTATTTCTTTTTGTCGTAAATATTTTGCGAAGAGTTTCTTTATATTTCAATGCGGTTACTGCAGTAATGCAAATCAAAAAAAAAAAAAAAAAAATGCCAGCATTCTGTTTTGACTGGGTTTTTAACAGTTTCGAAAAGCGTGTCAGCATTTGAAAAATGTGCTGCAAATATGTAGTGTTTCGCCGTTGGTGGTTTATGAATGAGAAGACTGTGGAAAAGTGCGGTCATAGAATGCATTTTGTGTGAAAGCGATGAAAAATGTTTCACAGTTTGACCGACGTAGACTTCTGTTCTGCTGACTGAGTGGAGAGTTTCAATAATGTGAATTTAGTTTTGACCAATGCATATGAGCAATCAAAAAAAGGTAAGAATGATCAAAGAATTTCGGCCAGCAATAAATATGATGACCCCGATTCCAAAAAGTTGGCATGTCACTGAAAATACGAACGAAATTCGAGAGGAGTGATTTTTTAAGTCGATTCACTCTGCTACATTTAGCACACCACAACAACACATTGTTGTATGCATTAATGTGACATCCTGGTGTCCAGAGATGTTAAAAAGAGTGCCAGAAGAGTTATGGAAAAGGATGCCCCAAATGCAGGAATGTGATTTTGATAAATAAATAAAGCGTGTAAATAACACAAACACAAAACAAAAAGGGGATAACAAAAAGGGAGTGCCCTTAACTTAAAAGTAGTGTTGCACCGATACCGATACCAGTATCGGGTATCTGCCCGATACCGCGTTAATATGCTCGTACTCGTACTCGTCCACATTTGCCGATACCACGCACCGATACCACTTGATGTAAGATTTAAGGTAACTGCCTGCTCACGGTCGATAGGCTACAGTATTTTGTACTATCTGACTTCTATGCCTAGGGGGAGACAGCGAGTTAGAAAAAATACGAGAAAGAGAGCTTTATAGTCATCACATGCAGGCATACGCGCATAAACACAAGAGGTGTATAGTAAAGAAGTACATGTAGGCAACCGTTTACAGTACTTAAGTAGTTTTTTGAGGATTTGTACTTTACTTGAGTTTTTTTTTTTTTTTTTACGGGACTTCTACTCTACTACATTTAAAAGATAAAAGTATACTTTTTCTTCGTTACTTTGACACTGGCCACTTCACTACACGTTACAAATTAAAATATGTATATAATTCATCATTTAAGGATTATCTGGATGCGGCGTGTTCAAGAAGAACAACGGTGCTCGGCAGGGTAACTTAAGCGTTTTGTGCAGATGTTCCTGCCAGCGGACATGGAGCTGCAAATTTATGCACGCAATTACAATATTCTATCACTAGATGGCACATCCGGATCAGTTATTGAATATTTACAAGAAAGCCGAGCTCGCACAAGCACACACCCACAATCACACACACAGAGACTTAGAATTGTGAATCTTCTTATTTTACTACAAATATATTAGCAACATATGGTTACCTTAAACATTTTAGTTGTGGTTAAGTTAAATCTTTTTCATTTGTCATTTGTGTAATTGAAATATGGCGATACCACACACTTTTAGTGATGCCTTGTTTGCTTGGAAAGCTATTATTGACTTTAGTTGGATTGAGAATGCCTATGAATATGTGTAGAAACTATCTGTGCCAATTAATAGTTCTACTGACTTCTTATGAAGTTGGGTGTGTTACCTTGCCTATGCAGTGAGTTTACTTTTCATTTGTCAAGCTTCAGTAATGTTTTGCCTCATTTGATGGCAGTGCTAGTTCAAAGGCTTCTTGTCGGGCCTAAATACAGAAAGATTTTTAGCAGTTAGTCCTACTCTTGTTTTTTTTTTTTTTTTGGAAATAGCCATGCGTGAATCGTTTGATACTGGCCTCTTTTAGGCTTGTTAAAAGAAAATAAAACCTGTACTCCGGAATTGTCATTGTATTTTCTTGGAAAACATTTCAGAAATATCGGTATCGGTACTCGGTATTGGCAAGTACACAAAATAAAATACTCGTATCAGTTTTTAAAAAAGTGGTATTGGTGCATCCCTACTTAAAAGTATCACAATCTAAGGCTACCTGCCATTGAAGGGGAAAAGTGAAGTTTAAATAGGCAAAGGAGTGTAACTCAACAACTAAAAATCAGGTGTACTAATTAGGGGAGTACAGAGAGGGTAACTGGATTATTGAAATGAAGGCAGGTAGCCAGAAGTCCTGAAAGCCCAGGGGGAGGGGCATTACAGTTAACTTCTGAATTCGGTTGGTGCTTGGCAACAAAGGCCCGATACAACTGCACTAATGAAGGCCTGTGTAGTGGAAGAATGATGGAAAATTCCGTGTGCATTAGACTTTACCAACTGGACTCTTCAGAAACACTTAATGAGAGATATTAAAAGACATGTTACATTGTGGAAAACAGTTGACTGTGCCCTCTTTTCTGGACTCTGGTGCAGTCATCACATTGGATATTTTCAATAAGAAATTAAATTCAAGTTAGAACATCAAATATTGTGTTGCTGTACTGTTTTCAATATGCATAGGGTGAATGTGCCTCTAAATGACCAGTCCTTTTTGATTTTATATGTATTAATCATGATGTGTCTACTTTTTGTGAATTGAAGTTGTGCCAAAATCAACATCCTAATTGTTAAAAATACACAAACCATAATTGTACTCGTTGGGAGAAGTACTGCCCCCTTAGAATACCTGGGTTCGTTGGTTCTTCTAGAGGTATCCTATTTATGCTGGCCATTTGAAGAGGGTTTGGATTGAAAGATCATATTAAAATCAATTGAAAGCGTCAATGCTGATAGAAAATCATGCTTGCTTGTATTCCCTGTGGTCTCATTAAATCATATCTATTTGGCCAAATTCCATAAGGCAACATTGCAATGTTTACGAGGCTGATAGACTATTGGGAATAATGAGCAGTGCTGTCAGTTTTCCCTAATGGGGATTGCATGTGTTGTTGAAACAAAAAACCAAGAAGCCAAGCAGAGGTACAACATTAGGCTTGAATACACCATGTTACCGGTCTCACAATTTAACGACACTCGCACGTTATTTAGCCAACTACTTGAGGCAGCTTTTGTGAAAAAAAATCTTAGGTGTGTTTTTATAGGAACCTGGTTGTTTTTCAAGATGAACTTTACATTTTGCATCAAGACAGGTGCATTTTTCAATGGAAAATTGAAACTTCTCCAGTTTTTCACATATATACTTATGTTTGGTATCAAAATGTCCGTCATGTTGTTGTGTAGCCATTAAAATCATCTGGTTTTTCAGAACAATCATTTATGGGTTTAAATATGGACTTTTCGAGGCCTTGCCCCGCAAAAATCTTGAAATCACTAAATACGTCACAGTTCACTTCCTGTATGCAAATTTCACATTTCAAATCTATTTTCTGGACAGTCACACAAGTAGGTACATTTAACCAGAAAACGGTTCTAATTGGACTGTGGGCAAATTTGCCTATATCCTGCAAAACCTCCTTTATTTTTCATGGCATGTGGAGTTATTTTGTACACGACCTGGCTTTAGACCGCGAATTACGCTGAAAAATATCCATTAAAAAAAGACTTGTGAAAATTCTGGCTATGGTTGGACAGAGTGAGAAGAAGGGTGCTAGTTCTGTAAGAGTGCTGTTGGAGTTGCTTTTTGGCAGGATTTTTTAAATAGGGCTGATTGTTTGGTCTCAAATGAATTGTGGCTTTTTGGATAGGATTTAGGATTACAAATGAATGGATTCTGAACAGATGGATTTGGAAAAGAAAAGGAAAAAGGGAGTTGGAAATGAAATTATTTGTTGTCAGAATGAAAACAATTTGAGATAGGTGGGAAGTCAACTGTATTTTTTATAACAGGAGATTCTTGAAAAGAGACGTTGGTGATGTAAAAGATGTGACAGTGAGCAGAAGCACTATTGTCATCATAGAATATATAGTGAAGAAACAAAAGGAAAAGGCCTTAAAACTAAAGACATGATCTTGAACCTGTGATGTGTTTTCAAATGAATCCACAAGTTGCAGTGAGGAGTGCAGCAAGAGGAGACCTGCTTTATGCAGAACCTGACAGGTTTTTGGAATTAAAGGGAATGTGTGGAGCAAGATATTTGACAAGCTATTGTCAGGAGTCACAATGCTTCCCTCTGCTGCTGTAGCATAGTTACCCTTCCTGAGTCCACCCGCCATGGACAACCAGAACACCAGAGTTGAAGGTTTAAAAAAAAAAGAAAGAAAAAAAAACAATAATTCATTTTTAGTAGCGAAATAAAAGCACAGAACAGCTTGTTGTTCTACCTCCTTCCATCTTCCTCACCCCAACTACTGCAGTTCTCCCTCGTCTCAACCCCTCGCCCTGGCAGCCCGAGAACGAAATTTCACCCCCACATGACACTCACCACAAAAAATATTTAAATAAATAAATAAAGATACTGTGCACTTCACTGACCACTCCGACCCGCTCCAGAGCCGTCTCTCACAGCAACGGCAATACCCTTCTTGGCCACCAGATGGGGGGTGCCACACACAAAAGAAACAAAGGAGGGGAAGCAACTCAACCCACGCCTCAATGCCAGGCCTCCCTTGCACCCCGAAGTAATAAATAAATAAATGAATAAATAAATAAATAATCCAAAACTACTGAGGCAGGAGTACTGCTAATGCCTTCCCTCCCCCAGGCCGCTGTCTCCAGTCCAGATGCCGCCATCTAACTCTTCTAAACAGCTTGGGCAGGAACCTGGACCGTGCTGGGGACACAAAAAGGCACGGCAGCAAATCACCCACAGTGCAAGGCTGGCCAGACAAATCAAGGGCTTCTCATGCAATAATGCCTCTGGGCATGTCCCTTACACCACTAGGGACCAGCCCAGTCTCACCTCCTGCCCAGCGTGGGGCTCTGCTGCCCTCTCCCAATCCTCCTTCCCCAGCCAGCCACTGCTCTCCACCCATGTCCCCCGGTAGTGGTCCGGGTGTAGCACTCTACCTCCACCCATTCCACACACACTCCAGACTAATAGGGGGATCCTCCCAGGTTTACCCCCAGCCAAAAACAAAAAGTCAATAATAATAATTTAAAAAATCCAATAACAAAAGGAAATCCCAGCCAAAAAAGAAAACAAAATGCAAAACTAGTGCTGTTACCCTCGATGCCGAGGCTTCGGAGCTTATGCCAAAAATGTGATGCACTTCCCAAAGGAGCTCTGTGTCGAAGCTTGTATCATCTCGACGAAATGATCACACTCGTGACGTTCAAAGCCCCGTTTGAGATGCTGCTTCGAGGAGGGGGTTTACTTTTGGCGGGTGATTCAACAATATATGGTCCAAATCCTCTTCTGCAACTGATGGGTTGTTGTCAGTGGTTGGAGTTTGTCAGTGCGGTCTGCGACTTTGTGCAGTGTGCAAGTTTGTCATTGTTTGTGGTAGAGCCAGCAAGAGAGAGAAAGTTTTCACCTGTTTGGGAATACTTTGATTTGATTTCTCCTATTACGTGGCTAAGTGAGGCAATTAGGCTAAATTGTTTGACTATAATGTGATGTCATATATTCAAATCTTTTCAAATAATTTCCAATACATAATGAATTCCCTTAATTTGATAGTTTTCCTTTTTATTATTAAGTGAAATGCTTGATCTATGATAAGCAGTTTTAGTATAGCAACAACATTTCCTCCATACTAAGTCATTATTGTGCCTTATATGAAACCAAGGAAGGGACCAGGGACCTCATTCATAAAAAATTTTCCTGGATTTCACACTTAAATATTTCTTACGCTCAAAAAAGTGTGTGTGTGTGTGTGTCTGTGTGTGTGTGAGATTTAAAAATGGTGAGCTAAACTGCAGTTTTACTTCCATGATCTGAATCAACTCGGAATTTCGCAAACATGCACAATCCTATTAATTTTGTGTGTTTTTCAGAGTCACGCCTGTTTTCTGAACTCCGAAATCCGTGAAGAAAGTAGCGTACGCATCTTTTCTGTGCGTTTGCACCATTTATGAGCTGAAACAAGCCAAAAGTAGGGCTTCTATAAATCACTGTGAACTCATTATTGTATTTGAATTAATTTGTAGCCTTTTATAACTGATTATATCATTGTACAATTTTGTTTCACTTAGTTTCAAGAAAAGGAACTGAATGACGCCTCGGTAGACATGGTCATTAAGAGCCACTGTCTGTAAGGTTCAGGCAGGTGGTGATAGTCACCTTCTTCAATTTTGCTGAAACTTTGTTGGTTTTATGTCCCTACCCTAACTAGAAAATTCCCCAAATTTTTTTTGCCCTACCTGCACCGGTTTGGGTTTTAGGGGTCAATCAAGTGCAAGCCGAAATAGGGCCTAAAATGCCAAATTACCAAAATTAGATTTTTGGGTTGCTCTCATTCACTGCGCGAACTTCATCCCAAAGTAAAAGCTGGCAAATTGAATTAAAGGGGGGGATGGTCAGTGGAAAGAGCGATTTTCGGCCTGGCATCTTCTTCGCACAACATATAGGGGGCGCTCCAGTATGGCCGCAATCCATTTTTGTCACTAGTTTGCACCCCTTATACTCTGTGCGCGATCAGTGCCCCAGTTCTTTTACAGCTGCACCACATTGGTATGTAGTTAGACTATCCATTACAGGTGAGAAAAAGTTGGGATGGTGTATGCGCACACCAATAGGTGGCGCCGAACATGGCAAAATGATAAAATTTGACGTATTTCAGTGCCACCTGGTGGTGTGCGCGGTCGACCGACAGGGCAAAGGTTTGTTGCATAACGGAGTATGGAGATCACCCTTTTAGTTTATGAAAGCCATTTCTTGGGATAAGGAGTACAGTCCATAATAGGTGGCGCTTTATTAACAGATGTACTGGTACACGCGTAAAGCAATATCCACTCAAAATTGCTCATGATTGGTCCAGCTGAAATGCGCGGTGAAAATCCCAAGGAAATACTTTTGTATGAGATGTCCTTCACCCTTAAACTTGCAGTTATTGCAAATATCGAGATCTTTAACTTTGGATATCGCCCAAGCCTAGTCTGCATGCAAGTCTATCCACCTGTATAAAATGGGCCTGTAACTATACAAGAAGTTGTTTTGTGAAAAAAATGCAAGTTTCATATACATTGGGAATGTTTCTATTTTCATCCAAGACAGTTCTGGCACTTTAAGAGCGTTCACATACGTGGATGATTCTGGATAAAACCTTGGATTGAAAAAGTGGCTTTTCAATAGTCTGAAACAATGGATTGAACAGGAAGTTCTAGTGGTGCCCTCAATCAATAATTGATGTAACTAATGAAACCACACATATGCCAGAGATGATTGAAAAATCAATAATCATTACCCTAAATAAGGTCAAGTCCATCCCAGGGCCTGTTCTACTGGGACACACCATCGAAATGCACCTATAGCAGCCATATTGACATGCGCAAAGAATATCCCATGATTTTTGTCATTAGAATTTCATTGATAAAGGCAAAAGACATAATTCATGAAAGCATATCCTTGGGATAGTGGCTGCGCATTTCATAACTTGACGAATCATAAGCAATTTTGAGCGGATATTGCTTTACACGTGTACCAGTACATCTGTTAATAAAGCGCCACCTATTATCGACAGTAGTCCTCATCCCAAGAAATGGCTTTCATAAACTAAAGGGGTGATCTCCATACTTCATTATGCAACAAACCTTTGCCCTGTCGGTCCACCGCACACACCACCAGGTGGCGCTGAAATACGTCAAATTTTACCATTTCGCCATGTTCGGCGCCACCTATTGGTGTGCGCATACACTATCCCAGGGGTGGCCAACCCATAGACTGTACAAAAAGATGGACGCAGCACCCGGGTCTGAAAAGTGAAGCCATTGCGGAAATCTCAAAAATTTGCATTATATTTAATGGCCAGCAGATGGCGACGTCGGTGGTTGCAGAAAGAAGTTCAATGCTATTGAAGTCTATGAGAAAATGACCCTACTTTGCCACCTGATTTATTATTTCAATAATGATTTTCCACATTATTTTATGGTATCTATCGCAAGTTTCAAGTCTCCTTCGATATATCGTTCTGTTCATTTTTGAAAATTATGGTCCCAAGTAGACTAGAATTAAGGATAAAGCCAGAATATGTTTTAGGGGCGTGGCTATCCTCTGGTCCTCGTCCGATACGGTCAGATCCAGAGCCACGTTCGTCCCCGGATCTTCAATTCACGTTCTCATCCAATAGGAATCACATCATTTCAAAGGCCTCATTTACATTGCCAGTGTAATGTGACCCAATTCCGATTTTTTGCTCTTATGTGGCACAGATCGGATATGCTCGTTGACAGTGTAAACAGGAAAAAGACGCATGCATTCGGATATTTTGAGATCGGATACAGGCCTTATTCATATGTGGAAATAAATCAGATATGTATCGGATATGTGCCAATACGACCGCCGTGTAAACAGGGTGATCGGATTTTCTTACACATTGTGTAACGTCATCAAATCAGCGACCATTTAGCTTATTTTGTCGCATTAACTGAACGCACGGTAAATGAACGAGGTTTTATATTTGAGTAGCTGGCAGACTGAACATGAAGGCTGTCTCGCACCCAGACATTCGTATGAAATCCTGAAGAGGCAATAATTGCAGCATATGCACAAGATGCAATTGTGGCCCATTTCCTTCTTCTCTGCCTAAAAATCCTGGCAATGTTAGGCGAAGTTTTCATGCACCGCAACATTATCATCAAACATATCGTCGGCCTGCTGATAAAACCTCGTATCTTCAAAATGATAAACTTTACAGGAAAATAAAAAATAAATATAAAATAAAAAAAAATAAAATAATATAGCCTAAATATAAGTTAAAATATAAATAAAATAAAAAAATGTTTCATATTGCATGTATGGACATACGAGTTTTTGTTTCTTATCAATTTGGAGATACGAGCAGCAGGCCGACGATATGTCAGCATCATCCATTTTTTTGGCTTAGCCGTTAGTGCTTGTTGCAGAAGTAGGCGTGGCCTAAAGTTTAGTAAAAACTAAAAGTAGGCATACGCGATGTTTCAGATGTTGTAGGCAAGTGTAATCGCGTGAATCAGATATGGGTCACTTGATAAAATACGTCTAACCCCTCGGTAACAAAAATCGGATTCAGGCAGCAAATCCGATCTAGGCATCAAGACTTACAGTGTAAATACACCTATGGTGCTGTTCAAATTGCCAAAATCGAGGCTTCCTAAATGGTATGCTGAAACCAATGGGTGACGTCACAGTTGCTTCGTCCATCTTTTTATACAGTCTATGGGCCAACCCTGGTCCTGGAAAGCCGCAGTGTCTGCTGGTTTTTAGTGTTACTCAGCACTTGATTGATGAATTAAAGCAGTTGATTACACACTTCACTTATCTCACCTGGTGTCTTAGGTTTAAATCGGGTAAAGAAATCCAAACTCAGCACACCCTCTGGCTCCACAGGACCAGCGTTATCCACCCCTGCTCTATAAACTTCTATCTGTACTCCTACTTTGTCTGCATTACAACTACACTAAATATCCAACCACATTGACAAATCTTGGTTAACACATAGATTGCTGTCACAACCTGCAAGTGTGCTTAATTGGCTCTAGGAGTCTTGTGGGTTGTTCCTGCTAATTGCTTGATTGGCTCATTATTACCAAATTAAACCTGAAACGCCAGGTAAGATCAGTTAAGTGAGTAATGAACTACTTTAATCCATCAATCGAGTGCTGAGTAACACCAAAAATCAGCAGACACTGCGGCTCTCCAGGACCAGGGTTGGCCACCCCTGCACTATCCCAACTTTTTCTCTCCTGTAATGGATAGTCTAACTACATACCATTTTGGTGCAGTTGTAAAAGTTCTGCGTCACTGATCACGCAAAGAGTATAAGGGGTGCAAACTAGTGACGAAAATGGATTGCGGCCATATTGGAGCGCCCCCTACATGTTGCGCAAGGATCATCCCAGGCCAAAAATCACTCTTTCCACTGACCATCCCCCCTTTAATTCAATTTTCCAACTTTTCCTTTGGGATAAAATTTGCGCAGTGAATAATAGCAGCCCAAAAATCTAATTTTGATAATTTGGCAGTTCAGGCCCTATCTCGGCTTGTACTTCATTGACCCCTAAAACCCAAACCAGTGTAGGTAGGGCCAAAAATTTGGGGAATTTTCTAGTTAGGGTAGGGACATAAAACCACCAAAGTTTCAGCAAAATTGAAGAAGGTGACTATCATCACCTGCCTGAACCTTACAGACAATGGCTCTTAAAGACTGCA
This sequence comes from Gymnothorax javanicus, assembly GCA_029692085.1. Lineage (NCBI taxonomy): Eukaryota > Metazoa > Chordata > Actinopteri > Anguilliformes > Muraenidae > Gymnothorax > Gymnothorax javanicus. Next base: position 45,012,375 of record CM056193.1, read on the forward strand.
AGCCATTCATCCTACTAGAAGATCAAGGATCCAGGGCGTTTGTGAACAGACTGGACCCATCATTTGTCCTGCCTACAAGACAGGTGTGTAACCTATATGTTACCCAACCTAACCTGTGTAACTTATGTAACCTACATGTTTTTAACATTTAAACTGAACATGTGTTACACAACTTTTACTCCACATCCTTTTCTTCATTCTTTTATTTAGGCTTTAATGTCTATGGTTGAACAGAATTACAAGATAGCAAAAGATATAATCAAAATACTTCATTTTATCTTGCATTTATTGATTTTGCCACTTTCACGCTGTGGGCTTATGCGTGCCTATCATTTCCTACTGAGCAAAATTCAATACCACAGTGTTTTGATTTTCCAGATGGGGTCTGTAGAGTGCATTCAATACTGCAAGAAATGAACTGCACACCTGGCTGGAAAGCTTAAACACCTCATGAAGCTTCATCCCACTAGTACTATCCAAAACTGAAAAGGAATAACTCAAATAAAAACAATTCCTCTTAAAACCTCCATAGAGCCATCCCAACACCATTCCCTGAATGTCCGCACCTTTATACCCACAATGCCAGTTATAGGCAATCCAAAGCAGCTGAGAGCCCCAACCGCCCAGCAGGGGCAATCATCCAATTTACGTAGTCCATCGAGGCTCTCCTGGTTCCCAATTACCAGTTCCCCAGGCAAGGGGCTCAGCTAGGGCAGCAGCTGTCAGTATATCGCCTGACACTATGGAGATGAAAATACGCAAGATAACCTCGCTGTGATGTTAGAATCTGCAAAACAGTTGCCAGTATAGTATTTTTAAGATTATGTGAGTTATAGGGTGAGGGATTTGAACGGGCCCCACTCCGTCGTTAAAGATGTCAATAATTTGGGCACATAGCAGCAGTATGCAGAAAAGAGTTTCAGATGTGGAAGATGTGGAAAGGAAAGGTGCAGTGAAGAGGAATGTGAGCAACCAAGAGAAAAGGCTGTTTGTTGCAACTGTAGGGGAAATCATGAAGCAGAGGCAGAGCTGAGTGAACGTATGAACTTAGAAATTGAGGTGTAAAAGACACGGGCACTGAATTAAATGGTGCAAGACTTCCACTCGTCTCCCCCTCTGAGAAGTTATGGGGTTAAAATGGCAGGGCTTCCAAAATTTGGCCCTCGAATCATGCTGTGTTCCAGCGGAGGTTTGAACCTGTGAATCACGACTTCAAAGTTACGAGTCACGACTTCATAGCGTTCCAGGCAAAAGTAACAAGTTACGACTTCATAACGTTCCAACCGTTGCAACAACATGACAAAACGTGCTGTAGGCCTTTTTCTTTTCAATCACTTTTCTTCTCAAAGAAACATATGTAGCACACGTAAAAATGTATTTTTATCTTCTTCAATACAATATTTCTTACCGTTTGCCACTTGAAAAAAAGGCGGTGCCGCCATTTTAGTTGAGCTGCGTGACGTCAAACAAGGAAGTCGGAGTACGTTGAGCACAATCGAGTTCACCGGCGTGAATTCGCAGGTTTGACGGTAGCTCCGCCCACTTTTAACCGATAAATCCAGATAGGCTCTGGTAAATCACGGGTTACGAGTTGCCTGGAACGCAACATCAAACCCAGCCCTGGTACCCTTTCCCTCCTGGCAAATATTGAGCAATTATTGTCTTTTTCAGCAAGATTTTCTTTACACTTGACTCCCAGGTATAGGGAGAAACCATCATGTCATATCCCACAAGGATCATGATTTGGGGAAAAATGGGTTAGGATTTGAGAGCGGATAAGGGATAGAAATGCCCTTTTTGGAATGTATACTGGACCTTGTAGACTGAAAAAGGGAGGAGGGGGACGGGCGGAAGTCTTTCCTAAATGGCTTATATGGAGGCTGTAAAAGTGACGGTAGAAAAAGGGGCAGTGAGGAAAAAAAGAGGACGTAGTGAGGATGGTCAGGAATGATCAAAGTAGAGCTGTTAAAGATCACATAAGAATTGATTTTTTTTTTTTTTAAAAAAAAAAAAGGTTTTTTTGCATTTATTGCCATGGTTATAAACTGCGCAAATGAGATTGAAAAGAAGAGCGACATTATAAGAATGGTTGTATATCGTCGGCCTGCTGATAAAACCGCGTAGCTATCTCCAAATTGATAAGAAACAATACCTCGTATGTCCACTATTCTTACATGCAAAATTAAACATTTTTTATTTTATCCATATTTAAAATTATATTTATATTATTTTATTTTTTCTTTTATATTTATTTTTTATTTTCCTGTAAAGTTTGTCATTTTGAAGATACGAGGTTTTATCAGCAGGCCGACGATATGCAGCTGGGGAGATTTTGGAGATCACTGACGTAAAGGGGATGAAAGCAGGGAATTGTAGAAAAGGGGTTTGGCGGGAGCCAGATGCCGGATAGTTAGATATGTTAAGCAATTACCGAGGGAACTATTGGAAGGATGAAGGTTTTTTAATTTTTTTTAAGAGTAATAACTTTTAAATAGTAGCTTATAAATCTACAAGCACTCGGCGGTAATACATTCATGAATATCACCCGCCAATTACGAAGGAGGAGGTGGAGGAGGGGGAGAAAAGTTGAATGGATTACCTCTCTTCACCGCCAGGGTGGGACAAAGCTCGGTAAGTTGGTAAAATTCCGCCGTGGGTGTGGGAAAAGATGTGCTTCCATATCCGAGAGATTCTGCGACCTTGCGAAACCTCTATTAACGGGTGTTAGCATTTTTAGCAGCAAACGTATTATCACGCGACTTGAGAGAGGTAGGTCGACTGGTTACCAGCACTTACTTAATTCGCTAGATTGATAATGCCGCTCATTTATAAAAGTTGTCGCTTGCTAGCCTTAATGTGTAACATTACTAGCTTGACTGAACGTAAACACCTGACTTAGTGTCAACATATTGTTGCTTGTTATCGTTTTAGGGGCTACTTGTAATGTTCAAGTTGCGCTGACTAGCTAGCGTAGAAACATTGCGGGGCTATATAGAGCGCTCAGACGAGCTATTTAATTAATTTAGCTATATTTCAGACCGAAAAAAAGGTTGATTTTCGTGATTTTGCTAGATCGTTTATGACTAGACTAACTTGGATTCATTGCTGTTCGGGCCAGCAATCAAGTGCGTGAAATGTCAATTAGATAAACATTGTCGGACAGTATATTACTAGCGGTGGTAGCTAAAATTTAGCTTGTCAAATAGCTATCGAACTTATTTTTAGGTGATTAAACTTCCGCAATTGCAAATTTAAATGGCATTCGCCAACCTCCAGTTTTTTAGCTAGCTAACATAGATGGCTAGTAAAACTCGCTAGCAGACGTTAGGTGTTTGTGAATGTAGCTGGCTAGGTTGGGAATATTAACCGAAATGTTGACAAGATAAGGAATTAACGTTGGCTGGCTAGCTAACGGCTGTTAACCCTAAAGCAGCATAAGCTTAAGCGCGATCTCGGAGTACTCTCCGCTACCCTATAGTGGGAAGCGCTTTTATCTTATTGACTCACGCAAACAGGAAACCCAACCATGGGGGTGATGCGGCTGATGATTTATCGGAACGAGTATAATCCATTTGCCAGATCTTTGACAGGGCAAATCTAAAGGACTGGGTACATATTTAGCATTTTTGTTTGCTAGCTTGGAAAGTAACAAATTTATGGTTATTTCGTAGAACTATGCCAATTTATCTGTAAATCAATACAAATTAGTTGATTATAAATTAGTGATCATGTCCGGTTGTATTTGTATGTTTCCCGACGGTATAGTAATTTGCCGTACGGCGTAATGCATTTACCGTAGATGAGTAGATAATGTTTTTTCAGTGTATTATGTTGAAAAAGTGGTCATTCACTGGACCCAGAGTCCATTTATGAATGATCGGAATGTGCACGTCATTCTCTGACGTTAACTTCACGTTTACCCTACGTTTTACGTCAATATGGTTTACACGTTTTTGTTTATGCAGTTCCCCGTCCAGCCTCAGTATGTTTTTCACTTGTGGCCCCAACGAGGCAATGGTGGTGTCCGGTATGTTACATTATTTTCCCACACTATTGATTGTGTCGTCATGTGTGTGGGTGTGTGTTTGTTGATAGAATATACTGACGTTGTTTGCCAGTGTCATAATGTAGGATGTAGCTGCTGCAGCAGTGATTCTGTAATGTTGCTGATGGTCTGATCACATTCTTATAGGGATTATGATTAGTGTTGTGAACCTCAGTCAAGGGGTTATTGCATCATCACTGAGTTGGCGTAATAACTGAACTGAGGCAGACCCTCCTAAACATGGTGCTTGTACTGAAGTGAAAAGAGCTGTTCCAGGCTTCATATGGTCATAGAAAATCATAGAAAATAACGAATGGCACAAAAAACATTTAAAATCGGCACCCAGCTGAATCTGTAATCCTGTGCTGAATGCCTCCCATATCTGCAAGAGCCACGAATAATTGCTTCCACTGGCTGTGCGTGTGGTCAGCAGCACTTTGTTGCCTCGGTAACGGTCTGTCTCTGTCTCTCTGCCAGGCTTCTGCCGCTCCCCTCCAGTAATGATCGCTGGAGGCAGGGTGTTCGTACTGCCCTGCGTGCAGCAGATCCAGAGGTAATGATCTGACCTCTCCGCTGTGCATATGCGCCTCCCATCCCCTGCTCTGATCATATGTAATGAGCCTCACCCCTCAGTTTTTGCTGGATGAATTAATCTAATTTACTCTCTGAATCCCCTCCCCCCATCTCACAGGATAACTCTTAACACCATGACCCTAAATGTCAAGAGTGACAAGGTGTATACGCGCCATGGAGTCCCCATTTCTGTGACTGGTATTGCCCAGGTACTGGCCTTGGTGTCCTCTATATCTGTCCTGCACTGAGTGTGTGAGCTGTGAGACCCCTCTGTTTTAATTCTCACTGCCAGTGTGTTCCCAGCAGTGATGAGTAATTACTGTTTTATGGACTGCAATCTGATTTTGATTTGTGCTTTTTGAAAATATTTGTGGTTTTCAAGTTCAGTTTTTTTGTATTGGAAATATGAGCCACAATAACCATACATATTAATTTAGAATTTGATTTGATATTTTGAAATTTGTTCTTGGTTTCCCTCCTTCAGTTCTTTTTTTTAAAATATGAGCCAAGATGACCACTAATAGTCATTTGGAATTTCATAATATGAAACTGTTTTTCAAAAAAAGGGCTGTAAAAATTATTTTCCTGTGTTGTGCTTATTACAGCGATTCACTTGCAAAAGGGTCATTCCATATTAAATCAACAAATTCTGAGAAAAGTTCCCGCATGACTTCTTCCAAATCAGCTGAAATTTTTAGCACACTAACTGCAACATATTTAATGAACCCATGCCAAATTTTTCTTGGATCATGCAAAAAAGTTTTGAGTTACTGACTTTTGAAGTACACGGGTGCAAGTCAAAATTTCAGAGCTTCATTTTTTCCGCCATTTTTCAGTCCTCATAAATTTGTATGTGATGTAGGTAGATGAACGAAAATTTCAGGGTTGAAAGCCACATATCAGCTCTGTTGAAAACACTAATTATAATACTGCCATGTGCATTTGTGGTCTCGCAACATGAAGTCAAACTTTGAAAATTTCTGATTGCGATTTTCTTGGCAGCCAACTTCAGACATTTATATTTTCGGAAATATGTAAGTCTGATAACTGAGCTGTGATCAGATTTATGGCTAGGATACAGAGCAATAAAATTGTTTTATAACTACAGGAAGATCTGAAAACTTATAAAACCTAATTTTGGTCAATCTTTGACCACACATAATGCCATGTGGGATAGCTCAATGGTCATTGAAATCTAGGTCATTTGAAAGAACTCATTTTCATCCACATTTTGATAATAAAGTAAACTTCTAGCCATGAATCCTTATGTGTCACAAAAACTTTCCAAAATTGCAAAGTTTAAATCCATTTGTTCAGGTTTGAACATGGCAAATATGATGATAGTTTTTCCTCCAAGCTCATGCTGACATCATCAGAATCATGCCCAAAGTGAATTGAAAGTTGGGTTTCCCCAATGTGTCATCATTAAGACATACCATAATTTACATGTACAAGAAGCACAATAAGTCTATATAACCATTGTCATGGTAAGCGCCCCGCCAGATGCCAAAAGCAATCCTGCGGGCGCTAGGACCATGGGCCTAGAAAACGGAGACTCAGGAGCACAGGCTGACTACAAAGAATAGATTTAAAGGGACTATGTCAGCCGGGGCGCATGCGCGTGACGAAGCAAAAAACTTGAAAATGTTAGGCTAACTATTTCAAGTTCATAGGAGATGTAAGGTGTAAGCGTTTCAATCTGTTTATATCACGTTCATCCTTGAGAAGTTTATTGCAATTTTTACCAAAAAAAACTATCTTAATTGATTGTAGAGCCTATTCGTAGCATCAGTTTGTCATAGTTTGGGTTTTTGTAGCGTTATTATTGCTTTTAAAATCAGCCTGCGTTGATTGTTTTGTCGTCCCATGGCGCCGTTGAACTGGAAGCGGTCGCAAAAGGATCTATGACAGCTGCAAGTCAGACAAAACATTGGGACAAACAGGTTCTGCGAACATTAAAGACAGTTGCTTGATAAAAATTTCCCCAAACTGCTCAAGGATGCACACGATGCAAACAGATTAAAACTCCACCACAAATTCACTGGTTTACCTTACCTCACACTTTCAATGTGTTTTCGTCTGAAGAAATATGGATGGATAGTATAATTTATTCTTCGTAGGTTTCGGCAAAGATAAATGCGGTTGCTCTAGCAATTTTGTGTTTGCAGGCCATCTTCTGTATTTAAAACAGCGATGAAGGTACACTTTACACACATACTAAAAAGCTTGGGGTTTGTATTTCTGCTCCCGTGATATCACACTGAAAATGTTCATCGACTGGACTGTACTACGCATGTGCCCCAGCTGACATAGTCCCTTTAATAAAACCCAAAGAAATGCACAAAACAGCAGTCACAGATAAAAAGGAGAGACAGCTAGCATTCCCACTGACCTGCAGTGGGAAGGGAATGCAGAGGCGACTTTGGCTGGCACCTGCCAGCCCTAAATACTCTGCAATCACTTCCACCTTAACGGCCTGAACCTGTGGCCCGTCAAGGTGCAGGTGAAAGAATGTGGAAGGGGAGGGGCTGTAAGGAGCCAACCCTTACAGCCATAGCCAGCATGCTTGCATGACATCACTTTGGAAAATATAATGGAATTTCAAAAACTGAATGGCAAAACCAGTGGCTGAATACATGTATTGTGAATCAAGTCAAAATTTCAGATAAATGGGTACTTTAAGCAAATAAAAAAAAAAATACTAAAAGGCCAAAGCTAGTGTGTGAATATGAATTGTGAATCAAAATTATTTTATTGAATGTTGATGTGTAAATATACTTGTTAAATTCATGTTTTCTCTTAGAACATCATGAACATGGAAACACCATGGACAGAATGATAATCAGCTAATTTTGTAAAGTTTTTGTGACACAGAAGGATTCATGGCTAGTTTGTTTTAGTATCAGAATGTAGATAAAGATGAGTTCTTTCAAATGACCTAGCTTCCATTGACCAATAAGCTATCTCACATGGCATTATGTGTTCTCCAAACTTGCCCAAAATTATGCTTTTCAAGTTTTCAGATCTTCCTGCAATTACAAAATGAATCCTTAATGCAGGCAAATCATGCTTATTTTATTTTTCTGTATCCTAGGCATTAATTTGATCAAAGCTCTGTTATCTAACTTGCATATTAAAAAAAATATATAGATGCTTGAAGTTGGCTGCCAAGAAAATTGCAATCACAAATTTTCAAAGTTTGACTTCATGCTGTGGGGCCACTAATGCACACGGTAGTATTATAATTGATGTTTTCAGCAGAGCTGATAAGTGGCTTTCAACCCTGAAATTTTCTTTCATCTACCTGCATCACATTCAAAGTTATGAGGACTCAAAAACGGTGGAAAAAATCTAGCTCCCAAATTTCGACTTGTACCAGTGTACTTCAAAAGTCAGTAACTCAAAATTTTTTTGCATGATCCAAGAAAAATTTGGCATGGGTTCATTAAATAAGTCAGAGTTACTGTGCTGAAACTTTCAGCTGAATCTGAAGGGGTAGTGCAGGAGCCACTTGTTGAAATTATATGGAATGACCCAAAAGTTATTTGCCGTCATAATGTAGTTTGCATGATTGGCTCTGGAACTAGAGATTTTATCTTTTGTTGTCAGGCAGTCATTGCCATCGAATGGTGCTAGACCCACAGCTGCATTGTGTTACCAGCCCACGCTGTTTTCAGTGTTTCAGAGACACATTTGTGAATAACAGATTATGTTGGCAGTTGGCACATCATTGAATGGATTTTGAAGCAAATATGGCATTTTCTATTAAAAACTGGAAGGTTGTGGGTAGTGTTGTTATGGAACTGGGTGTATGTGCTATTGGACACAGAGGCACTGTGTATTAGAGCCCTTTGATCCAGCTTTAGTGTCTTTCATGTCATATGAGTCCCATTGCCAAAGATTTTAAATAAGATGCCCGAAAGTTCGGTTTCCGAACTTTATTTAACTCGTGTGGCTGTTGGTGCTGTGGATTGTGGTCATTGTAGTTAAATGATTGTTACTGCCTGATTTGTTGAGCTTGACTAGCTGCCTTTTAAAACCTTCCCAAAATATGAATAAAATGACGCACTAAGGGCTATGTTTTAATGATCTAAGAACATGGCCTGAAGCACAAGTGCATTTAGGGCGTGTCCAAATCCACAGGTTAATGGCAGATAATCTGAGGACTAAAGATGTGTGGTTCAAAGGGGCTGTACTCCATCTCTTTATAAATCTTAGACGTGTTTTGGGCATAACATGATTCAAACCTATCAGTGTCGTCTCCTATTTTCTTTGAAAGGTTGTACCTAGGCGGATTGAAATTAAAATGGTGGATTTGCCGAGTAGAAGAAATGAAAGCTTCTCCGTAGAGGAAATGGATCTGCTTGTGCATGAGGTGAAAGCGTGCAAGCAGACAGTCTACTGCGACATCAGGATTTTATATTTTGATATACGCAATAATAATCAAATTATGAATGATTTTATTCCTAATCTTTTGCCTGTTTGTGCTCTACTGCACGTCCCTGTGTGTGTAATAAACATAGGGGGTTGCACTTAATTTTTCTGTACACAAATTAGGCGCAATTAGTGCATGCTTTGTATGAAATTGGACAGAAATTAGAAATATGTTCCTAATGAGTCTGGAAGCCAACACAATTATATTTTCGACAAAGCCATATTAGACTAAAAATGTACAACAATTTGACAATATTCTACAAAATTATGCTCGAATTGGAAACTGAATGCAAAACCCAATATATCATGTAACCTAATTGGATTTTATTTTACAAAATTATACAGTGTAATTAGAAACTGAATGCGATAATACCCAGATAGAATAAGTGTCAAATTGCAGTATATCAAATTATACTGATTATTAAAAACTCAATGCAAGACTCAAAATATCCGAAAATCTAATTAGGCTTTATTTTAAAAAATTATATGGTCAAATGGAAGACTCTGGTGCTAGAGCTAATTTAGCCGCACAATGTCTGTTTTTGAGAAAAAAGGGTCTGAAATTATATAAGATACATGAAATGCGCTGGTTGAAGATCTTGGTGCTTGAAGTACCTGATTCACAAAATGTCCATTTTGAGAAAATTAAGAAAATAGACTTGGTTAACTATAAAAGGCGTTTTCCCATCCTTACCTCGGGGTGTGTGAAAATGTCACTTCAGTACTTTTCGCACTAGGCTCTTTAATTAGGAGCCAAATATAATGACATTAGATCCAAAATATACAGAAATTAGACATTATTCTGCCTGAATAATGGCATGAACTGGTATGGTTTGGGAGCAGTCATTTTCATACCTAAAAAATTATTCATTTCCAAAAGTTATGGCTAAATATGTGGCTCATATTGACGATGTACAGTGGGGTGCAAAAATTTGGGCACCCCTGGTTTAAATGTCTGTTACAATTAATCTCCAAGTGATTGAAAGCAAACCTGAACACTAAATGCTACAAAGTTAAACATGATACATTTCATCACATTTTAAAGCAAAAATAATTTTTATTTTTCACTTTTTACAGTTTCAAAATAATAAAACAAGGAAAAAGGCCTTGTGCAAAAGTTTGGGAACCCTGTCAGCTAGTGCTTTGTAACTCCTCCTCAGGCAGCTATAACAGCTTGCAAACGCTTCCTGTAGCCAGCTGAGAGTCTTTCAATTCTTGTCCTGGAATTTTTTCCCATTCTTCCTGACAGAACACCTCTAGCTCAGAAATATTCTTCGGCCTTCTTGCATGCATGGTATCTTTGAGGTCTCTCCACAGATTTTCAATAATATTCAAGTCTGGGGACTGTGATGGCCATTCCAAAACCTTCATCCATCTTTCCTGGAGGTACACTCTGGTGGATTTTGAGGTATGCTTCGGTTCATTGTCTTGCTGGAATACCCAACGTCTCTTCAACTTCAATTTCTGGACTGAGCTTAGAACATTAGCCACTAGAATGTCTTGATATTTGGTGGAATCCATTCTTCCTTCCACCCGCACAATATTGCCTGTGCCCCCAGCTGCTACACAACCCCAAAGCATAATGGATCCACCTCCATGCTTAACAGTTGGCAACACGTTCTTCTCTACAAATGCTTCACCCTTTTTTTCTCCAAACATACCTTCTTTGGTTGTGGCCAAAAAGTTCAATTTTGGTTTCGTCAGTCCAAAGCACACTGTTCCAATAGGCTTGAGGTTTCTCAAGGTTCTCTTTTGCATACTTCAGACGCTTAATTTTGTGTTGAGGCCGTAGGAAAGGCTTCTTTCTTGCAACTCTGCCATGTAGGTCTTTGTTGTTTAAGGTACGCTGTGTCTGCTACTCTTTTTTTTGCAGCTCTTTTGCAGTGATGTGTGGGTTCTTCTGAGCATTTCTCACCAGATCTCAGGCCATTCTATCTGAAATGTTTCTTGGTCTTCCAGACCTTGCCTTGACTTTAATTGTTCCATTTATTTTCCATTTTCTTACGATGTTTCTGACAGTAAAAATGGGTAGTTTGAAACATTGCGAGAGTTTTTTGTAGCCCTCTCCTTGTTGGTGGAAGTGAATTATCTTGATTTTGACATCCTTGGACAACTGTTTAGAGGAACGCATGGTTTTTAACACCAGGCACAACAGCCACCACAGTCGGATACTTTAGAAGGCATGGAGTTACTTCAGAATATATAGTTCAACCCTGGAATTATATTCACCTGACTCACTGACGCCCAACGAGTGAATCACCTGGGTCTGGGCCTTAGTAATCATCTTCTTAAAAGTTAACAAAGAATAATCCAAAAGATTCCCATGCTTTTGCACAGGGCCCTTTTTCCTTCCTTATCATTTAAAAACTCAGAAAAATTAAAATAAAAAGAAACCTTGCTTTTAAATTTGCAGAAATGTGTCATGTTTAACTTTGTAGCATTTAGTGTTCAGGTTTGCTTTCAATCACTTGGAGATTAATTGTAATAGACATTTAAACCAGGGCCGGGTGTCCAAATTTTTGCACCCCACTGCAGATGAGGCCTTTGAATTTGATGGCTGCTTGCATTTATTTGACCCAGAGGATACGGATGAAAAATTTAAGAGAGGACCGTTGGGTTGGGCAACCGGCGAAGGAGGATGAGCCAGTTCTTTTTTCATTATGTTGTTGGACACTTATCAATCTGAGCCCATCGGTGACAAAAACAAGTACTCTCTGTGGACGTGCTTTGATGGGCACAAATACCCTCAGGGATTACATGGCAGCCTGTTTTGCAGCTGCATGCTGAAACGATCTATCTCAATAGTGGAAAAACTCCAAAAATTTGTGTTTCCATTAGTCATTTAGACCCCTAATGAAAAATGAGGCCCAGGTTTGAAAATACCAAAATTGCCCTTTAAGACAATCCAAATAATTAAACAAACATCTTGATTTATTGCTTGAATGCTGAAAGGACACTCATTTTGGTTTATAGCTTGATGCTACTTCAGTGATGTTGATAGGTTTTCAATTTAGTGAGTCCCCGGGACCCACAGGTGGTGATTTTAGTGGGTCCCTGGAAATTCAGTGGGTCCCCAATGAAAAAAATTATTTCTATTTCTCATATTCTTCTATTTCTTAAATTGTAGTGTTAAACTCCTTTTGATGGTGGTATGGTATGATACGGTTATAATTAACGGATATATTCATGTATGTTCAAAATCTGCCACTGCATAATGGGCATTTCCAATTGTTGTTACTGGTTAATAACCCCGTATGTAAGGGTAGTTGCGTTGTGGACACGCATTTCGCCCGGAGATGTCGGCAAAGAAAACGTGGCGAGAATTTCACTTCACTTCAAAGAATGTCAAACTTTCTTTGCGTGTCCTGTGGACGTGAGCAAGATGCTGACATCAGACGCATCCTTCACCAAAACGGTTTCATCCTTGGCATTCTTGGTGATTTGACACACTCATTTGTGCTTTCATTATCGGTGAAGAGTAAAAATGCAGTTCGGACTTCACTCACGGCAGCCTTTTTGGAAAATGTAAATGTAGATCTAAACGAAAAACGTGGCCTTGCAAAACCCCTCTATTAAGTGAATAAGAAACTGAAGAAAGCAACTAATGTATGCATTCATTTCAGTTATTTTATTTATGCATTTCTTTTCCAGAAAAGGCGCAAGTCTTGCTCAAAATCTACCAGGCAACCAGATGAAGGCAGGTCGGCGTCACTTATTTAGGTGCAAATCAATCTGTGGTAGTAGTTTTCGCGAGTTAAACATACCTTCACGAGCATTTAAGTTTTCTTTTGTTATTTGACCGCATGCGTTCGAAATATACTGACCAAAAAAAGAAACGCAATTACGTAATCCGGTGCCAAATTTCGACAAACCCATTGAGAAAGATGCTTTTGCTCTGAGTTACTTTTGGAGGTGAGTACTTTTACCATACAAATTTTCACAATCACAGCGTGTATTCTGGAGTCGCCATTCGTACGGAACCAAACATCGGCAGTGCTTGGGTTTGAGTACTACCATTGTCCTAACACTCCCATTTTTGTTCTGAGTTCCTCATAGACACCGGGACCAATAAAAGTCCGACCGAAATGAGTAAAAATCAGACGGGTTATAATGCCATGACTAACAGAAGTTCAATGAGAACGCGCGATTGGGATGCTACAAGCCGGATGACTGGTAGATAGAATTGCCCGTCAATTCGGAGTGCATTCTGCGACAATAGACCGATCCATAGCTCCGCCCACCCCCTAACTTCGCATAGCAATGGCTGGACCTCGGTCAAGCATTGCTGAAGATGGCGCCAATGTCCCTTATAATCTCATTGGAAGCGCTTCCTGAAAACATCAATCTTGAGTTTTTAAAAATGGATCGCATCGCAAAAAAAAGCAAAAGACAAAGGTTATAATTATTTTTTATCTGGGTATATTCACGAAGTGTCATCTTCTGTTATAAACAACTGTGAATTTGAAGCGAAATGCAAATGCTATCGCTCAATGTTGAAGTCCCAGAAGCCACACTCATTGATAATTACGATCGACAAGGAACAGAGAAGCATTGTTCACGGCCAGTGCTCTTGCAAAGCAGGGTACGTAGCATTCAATTTACATATGGTGTGATAAGATTGTAAACCTTTTCTGGTGCACCCAAGTATTATTAACCAAGACAGTCTTTGATTGAAACGGAGCTCTGTGTGAAGGCTGCATTAATCGTATCAGGTGTGTTTCTGCTCTGTTTGAATGAAAACCTGCAGCCTCTTGACCCTTTTACGGCCCAGTGCAAAGCAATCAAGAGGCGTTATTGTTCGTAAACAAAGCGAGTTGAGCTTTCAGAATAATGAGTAATTATTAGCAGATTAATTGCCATATCCAGCCTCCTGAAAGCAGTGTTTACGACCCTGTCTGGGTATCTCGTGTCCGATTTACACTCACCGTAACAACACCGCTTTACCATTGTGTGAGATTTTATCATGTCAAAAATGTGAAAACAAAGCGCAAATGCACTCTTCTCAATAGAGAAAGCAGTTCGGATAAGTGTTTGTCCGAGGTTATGGCGGGCGCGAGCTGGGTGCAGTCACATGACTGCAGCCCTGGATCTCATTGGCTGGATAGGCCTGGGTGGGCTGTGCTCTGGATTGGTCTATTAGTCGTCTCAGAACCAGGTTTAATGCCACTGGACACAGGGCCGATCGCCCCAGATCCGGTGGGCCACGTGTTACGACTCCAGCATCTGACCGTCGTATCATGACCGACCATCTGCTACACACCAAACCAACCTTCATTTTGTTGAAGGAAACCTCAACGTCGTCCGTTACCACGATGAAATTCTCCGTCCAGTCGTCCTTCCGTTTGTCTGACGTCACTGACCGACTTTCCAACAGGACAACGTGCGTCCCCACGTGGCACGTATCTATATGGCGTTCCTTCGGGCCGAAAATGTGCAAATCCTTCCCTGGCCAGCGTTTTCTCCAGATCTTTCACCTAAAGAACACTTGTGGGACATTCTGGATAGAGCGATCCGGAGACGTCAACCACCGCCAGCTACAGTACGTCAGCTAAGACATGCACTGGCTGAAGAGTGGAATAGCATTCCACAAGCAACAATCAGATGTCTGGTGATGTCTATGAGACGCAGGTGTACCGCCGTGCGCGGTGCTAACGGGGGACGTACGAGATACTGATAGTGTCATTTGTGTTTCGTAATGTCGAACTTCACCTTGTTAAATAAAAGCCAACATGGCGATATTTCAACCCGATTTTCTGTAATATCTATTGTCTGAGATTCCCTCTTTCATTTGATACCAATGAAATGTTGATTAATAACATTTACACTCGATAAAATCAAGAAATAGAAAATTGCATTTCTTTTTTTGGTCAGTATACTTAGACGCAGGTGGACAGTTGCTCCTCGTGAAACGGTGATTAAAATTAAACTCGTGCTAAACGTGCGATTAAGAAAGTTATCCGCATGTAAACCTTAAAACGCTTTTGTGAAATGGGCCCAATGTATTGTTTTTCATGGTAAAAATGAGCTGCGTCCCTGGGACGCATGGATAGTGAGTTTACTGCGTCCTTTCAGATTTTAATGCGTCAGGACGCAGGTCGCGTACCTAGCAACATCACTGCTACTTCCATGGGGGCCTATGTTTTGTCTATTGGGGACTGGTGCATAATTCAGTGTATCAGTGTGTACTCTGTAGGGAATGAGCGTGCACCTTTGTTGTGTGCAAGGTGATCAATTTGTACCTCGCTGAACTGCTGTGGTGTTTCTGAGTGCTCTTGTTAGTGTGTATCCCAGTGTATTCATGTGCTCTCTATGGGTGATGACTCGTATACCTTTGTGTAATGTGTTGGTAAAGATTTTGCGTATGCTATCGGGGATTAGTGCGTCATGGTGGAGTTGGTGCAGAGTAATGTACTGTTATGGGTGTGCAATGCTATTCTGTGAGGAGTCTCCGTGTGATGCTAGCGTAATGCGCCTCTGTGCCCTCGCTATCTCCCCCTGCAGGTGAAAATTCAGGGGCAGAATAAGGAGATGCTTGCTGCAGCCTGTCAGATGTTCATGGGAAAGTCGGAGAGCGAGATCGCCCAGATCGCCCTTGAGACTCTGGAGGGCCACCAGAGAGCCATCATCGCCCACCTTACCGTCGAGGTGCAGTGCTACGCCCTGCTGTCTGCAACTGCAGCTGTGCATACATGCAGGTCTAAAGCAATATCAGCTTCAGTATCGAGCCATCACACACTGACCTCTTTCTCCGCTTACAGGAGATCTATCAGGACCGTAAGAAGTTCTCCGAGCAGGTGTTCAAGGTGGCCTCCTCTGACCTGGTCAACATGGGAATCAGCGTGGTCAGCTACACGCTGAAAGACGTTCATGATGACCAGGCATGAGTTCTTGCTCTTACCTCTGTTTATTCGCTGTGCTAATGTAAACCAAAGGCAAGGTGTGTGTACGTGTGCACGTGCATACTGGTTTGTGAGCAGTTGCTTGGAATTGGGTGTACATTTGGCATTGTGTGTATGCACAGTATTTTTCGTCATTGTATTTTGACCGTGAACATGACCAATGACCATGATCATTTAGACCGTCCATCATTTTGACAGATTAGGACAGATGGCGGTCTACGGTAATGTTGTGCAATTCACACAAAACGCTGTCAGTACCTGCGTGTAGACCACCTGTAGTGGACCCTCCTGTCCAGTTGCTGGCGAATGTGCACATTATTGTGAGGGATTGCAATTAAATTTCTTAACTTTGCCGCCGGTGGTGCTACTGCTATTTTCGCCAAATCCTTGCTTGTGATTGGCTGACATGCTGGAGAAATTGCACGATCAGTTCCAAAGTAGTTATTCGCTTTGTATTGCCCGTAGCATGAAGATGCAAAGGGGGAAAAAAAAGCAGTTTCACATGCTGAAAACATTGATTGTATATCATATATAATGTACAAATATTCTAGCTCCATCTTTGGCAAAGTTTGGACATTTAACTGCGATCCCTCGAATTAGCTATGGATTGTTCTTGCCTTTGATCTCAAAGGCGTGACCTTGTCATCTAGCTGGCTTCAACCAGCCATCACATTGGTTGGAAGTATCGCAATATAGCCCAGCTATTACAAAATGTCACAGCCGCTGAGTGTCTGAAGTTTCTTTAAAAAGTCCAGCAATTGAAATGTGGTTGATAAACAAGCTTAAGAAGGGAGATTGATGCTGTGGAAAGTAAGGGACAAGCAAGTAATATTGAAAACATTTATCAGCCAGCAGAACAAAATTAAAATGTCCATGACTAACCAGTTCTCTGTCCGAGGCATGGAAGCAAAACCTCATGGAAATCTTCTCTGCAGCAATCTCCCTTGAAGCTTTGATTACTTTTAAAAAAAAGTACCCTGTGAGTTCAGGCTAGACAACGGCTGGTCATTTGAGTTCAACTTAACGTCTTGTAGCTAAACATTTGCTCATATTATAGTAATTGTTTAATTCTATAAAATTGTATCATGTTCGCTTGTTAAGTTTCATCAGCTGTCGCCGTAGGGAAAAACAAAACATTCATCTGCTTTGCGTTGTGTTGACATGAATTGACTGCACGGTTGGCGTCTCTGTTCATATTTTCTCTCCATGCCCATACAAATGAAATCTGGAATCGTCTGGTGTATATTAAATGCTATTTTTCTGGAGTTGTTATTTAAAATTCAGTGTTATGATATGGGATATGTTTCATTTAAAAATTAGAAATTAAAATGAAGGATAGTAGTATATATGACGGAATTTTTATGACCCTGTCCGTCAAAATGACAGACAAGACGAAAGTCTAGCGCAACCTCTGGTCTATGGCTGTATGTATGCATTTGTTTACGCATGGATTTGTGGGTACAAGTGCGGAAGTATGGGTTTATATATGGCTTAACGTGTATATCGGGCTGTGAGTATGTTTGTGTTAGTGTGTGGGTTCTCATCTCTCTCCTTGTCTTCCTGTGATGCTCAGGATTACCTGCACTCCCTGGGGAAGGCCAGGACTGCCCAGGTGCAGCGAGACGCCAGGATTGGGGAGGCGCAGTACAAGAGAGACGCAGTCATCAAAGTGAGTTTGGGCCCCTCCGTTTTCAGTGTTGCTGAATTTCTCTCCCACTTTGTGCTCTCTGAAGGAATGCCTGTGTGTCGTCGTGAAGGAACACTGGGCATTATTGTATCCCTGGACGACGAGTCCGGGATACTTTGCGACGCATCCGCCATGTCTGTAGAGATTCACATGTGAGCGCTCCATAGGCCACAAATTTCAATGGATTCATTTCGTATTTGACTTGGGCCTTGTGTGTGGTAAGATCAAGAAGCCTATTGATTTTGGGAGCGATTGCTATGGGGGGTCTGGAGATACACATCAGCCAGTGGGCGACTGACTGTCTAGTTTGAGAATGGGCTTTCCTGATTCCTGCATTTTGGTGATATTAGTTGCGTGTTTTGTTTTCTGTCTGAACAAAGTTGCAGAAAAAATCAACCCGAACGATGATTTGAAGTTACCTGAGAACTGAAAATGAAAAAGCATCTGTTCCTCTTTTTATAACTCTTGATTTGTCTCCCTGTGGAACTCTGTCAATATTTATTGCATTATTAAGTCTGTCTTCCCTCTGGCTGTCTTTTCCATGTCCTTAGATCCCTGCTTGTCTCTCCCACTGCCTCCCGCTCTCTCATTTTTTCTCTCTCTCCATTAGCCTCATATTGAGGTTGCTTACTGGAATACTAGGAGCACTTTAATGTTGGCTTGGGCCTGCACACTAACAGTAACTATAGTGACAAATGTCAGATCTCTGAAGCACACGTTAAGCTATTCCTCTGAGATGAAGGACATAATTTGTATTGGTTGTATTGATTGAATACTGTGCGTGCATGTGGCTGCTGCTCGGACGGCAGTTGTCTATACAGCATCTCCCTATGCATGGACTGTTCTACAGGGCACAGTGGGGAGATAAAGCGGAAATACAGTTGAATGCTTTTACCATCATATTGCTAGATGCTATGCTAGGGTATTTCACCATAAACGGGAAGAGCAACAGCTTCATATAAGTAACTGAAGCATTTAATTGTTCCATAACCATAAATTTTAAAGGCTTAAAATCATTAGCAAATGACAGATATGCAGGTTCTCATCACTTATGACAAGATGCTGATGTTTCGGGAGAGTGTTCAAATTTGTGTACCAACCACAGGAAGTGCAGTGATGGTTATCACTTTTAATGTATACAAAGGCATTTAAAAACCCTTGGACGTGATTGTTTTAATGCATCTGAACAAGCTGGTTACATGAAAATGGATAAGTTCTTGCGTGTGGAACACAAACCTGAAAATCCTCATGGAACTTAAACATCATGTCAAAAAATATAAAAAGTGGTATATCGGTCATTTGCAAATGATTTTCAGCCTTTAAAGCTGTGGTAACAGACTGATCCAGAGCTTCAGTTGATTGTTTGTACCTTCCGTTTATGGCGAAATGTGCTAGCATAGCATATGGCAGTATAATGGTAAAGCCATTCCACAATATTTTCGCTTCACCTGCCCATTGTGCCCAACAGGACAGTCCGTGCAAAGATCGATGCTGCACAGGCAACATGTGCGCGTTATTTCATCAGAGATGTAACATTTGTCATCGGAGTTACCGTTACCATTTGAGCAAAATGCAACAGTGCTTCCTCCCCTATAGCCATGGTAAGAAAGCATGAGGTTTTCTCTTTAAAGGAAGTGGTTTATTTGGTCTGTTTCTCCCTGTGGTTCACATTTTCAGGTTCCTGTGTGCATTGCAGTTAGTGCCAGGCTGCTCTGTTTGAGTGTTAGTGAGCTGGCCTCTTTCAGCAAATGACTTCCTCCTTTAGTTAGAGTCAGGGATTGGGTCTGAGGGTTTGTCTTCTCGGTGCCTGATTTGTTGGGTGTGCATGTGTCTATGGGTGGTGGTTTTGTGCAGGGGTGAATTTTATTAGACTCCAGTCACCTATTGGAGCGTCATGAGTGATTCACGACCCTGCTGCCGTTCTGCAATCCAGAAATGGCAGGAATTGACATTTCAAAACCATGTGACAATGGAAAAAAAAGTGGAGTGTGGTATTTCGAAAGGTTAGTGCAGTGTGCCTGAAGACTGCTTGTCCCACTCAAGCAATATTGCGCATAAGCCGTGGTTATTTGTGCTATGAATCACTGAAGTAATGTCTTGTTCAGCATCTTAAAGTTTTAGTGGTTTATGATTTTTTTTTTTTTTTTTTTTTTGTTTTGTTTTGTTATGGTTCCCGCAGGATCAGGCTGGTAATTCTGGCATATGCAGGGTTTTGTTTCTGCATTGCCTGGGTAATAATTTGACAGGCTTTGTTCACTAAACTGGCTCACTAAGATTGCGCCACCATATTAACCTCTCTTTAAGGCGTTCCAGACGGGTCATGTGCTGTGCATGTGCTTTTCAAGAGATATAGCAGCTTAAGTTTTAGGGCTAATTAAGTCATTCAGACTGGAATCTGGAATGAAAACCCAGAAGCTGTTGGCACCTCTGCCATTGGAGGTACTGGCATGCAGAAGTGGTATATAAGTGGTCATCAACTTTGAAAGCTTGTCCAACCGGTTGGTCTTGCTGGTATCTTCAGCCCAAAGTTGCGGTCATATTACAGGGGACTTCAGTAACTGACCTGCATGCTGTACTCCGCAAGAGTGCTGTAGTATGTAGGAAATTGGTGAAGTTCCATACTTTGCATGTATGTCTGGGCCCTGATTTATAAAATATTTTAGATCAACTCTATGGTATGCACGTATTTATAAATGTATTTTCAACAATTTAATGAATAAGTGAGCCTCTGCTGTTTATATAGTCTTATGAGCGAATCAATAAGTACTTTCTTTTGGTTTGCGGCAACTTGACATTCATGAAACAACTTTATTGCTCTGTTTTGTTAATTTAACTTATTTCATCATCCAAGTATCAAAATCTTCTGAACACTCGAGGACTGCACGTCAGCTTTTTATATTTTTATTATACATAAAACTGTAAACATAAAATGACAGTGCTGTTGCTCAGAACTTGTCTAACTGTAAGTAATGGTGAACTAACATCTGCTTCAAAAAAATGTCAGCTTTCAGTTACTTCAGTATTTCCAGTTCAGGTTCCCTTTCAATGGGCCTGTATTTTTTGTCTGTTTTGGTTCATTCTTGCAAAGATCACTCATTCAAATGGGAACTACAGTTTGTCAACACACGCATTTTCTGGAGTAGCTAAGTAAACCATTACAAACCATCCTACCAGCAAACAACCTTTATAACCAAGAGGCTGAAAAATTAACAGAGCCTCTTCTGCTGGCGAGTGGGATCAACTCCTCCTTTGCTTCTATTTTCATTCTAATTTTTTATTTTCTTCTATTTTTTAATCAGTGGATCTGACGGAAGAATTAGGTTGGCACAGGAAAGGACATTAACTTTGCTTGCATGAACATGGGTTACCACTGCATGAAATTAATATTAATATTTGGATGCTCAAATTTAGGTTTGAATCTTAAAAAAGAATACTTGAAATGATAATATTTCTTGACAGCCTTAACACGTGCACACACACACAGACACACACTCACTCACCCACCCCTTATCTCCTTCCTCCCGAATGACCAGGAAGCCCAGGCCACACAGGAGAAGGTTTCTGCTCAGTACATGAATGAGATTGAGATGGCCAAAGCGCAGAGGGACTACGAGCTGAAGAAGTCCTCCTATGACATCGAGGTCAACACTAAGAAAGCAGAGTCTGAGATGGCCTACCAGCTGCAGGTACCGCCGTCGCGTCCTCACGGCACTGAGAGAGCTTGAACTCTGTAGCATGGTCCTCTCTCGTTGTCCCTCTATACGCAATATATTTACCCTGTACGCATTGGAATCATGTCCCATTTATTGTGGCAATTGGATCAACTTTGCTGTGAACATCTGGGTCCATTAAAGAGCAATCCTATAATTGTTCTGGTGACATAATATCCATTCCTGTAGCACCATCTTTGGGTCAAACTTTACTTCTTCAAAAAGGAAAGCAATCCAGCTCTTGGGTGAAGGAGTAAAATTTGCTGCAAACATTCCAGGAGCCTAGAATAATCTCCCTATTGATGTTTAGGACCGTATGCCCTTTCCTGTAGCGCCACTGCTGGGCCAAACTCTGAATGTTACCCGTGGGGAGAATGCTGTAGTTTTGGGGATATACCTTGCCGTCGTCCACTGTCAGTATATGTATGATTCTTTTTCTAACTGCTTATATTGTGTGCTTGTTTATGAACAGTAGTAGTGTGTATGTAGGTCATTTTCTGTCAAATCATTTGGTCTGAGGTTTATTTAAAAATTGAATGTTAATATTTGGTAGTTTTTTATTCAGATGTATGATATATTAACTGGTGTGTGTGTGTGTGTGTGTGTGTGTGTGTGTGTGGCAGTGCGTGTATACTGTGTGAATATGAACATGGTGCACGTGCTTGTATACATGCGTAGTATTAACGGTGTGAATCGGTGCGCGTCTGCGCTGTAACCTCGTGCTCTCTGGGGCCCCCAGGTGGCGAAGACGAAGCAGCGCATCGAGGAGGAGAAGATGCAGGTGCAGGTGGTGGAGCGGAGTCAGCAGATCATGCTGCAGGAGCAGGAGATCACGCGCAAGGAGAGGGAGCTGGAGGCCAAGGTGAAGAAGCCGGCCGAGGCCGAGAAGTACCGGCTGGAGAAGCTGGCTGAGGCCGAGCGGTGAGTTGCCATCATGCGCCACCATTTTGGCTCAACAGTAGCGAGAGTCGCAGCTGTTGCTGTGTAAACCTGTGCCTTTATGTGTCACTGTACAGGCTCAAGTTCATCATGGCCGCAGAGGCTGAGGCTGAATCCATCAAAGTGAGTTATGCTGTCCTCCACCACTACACTACACTACACTACACCTGCCTCACCTCTTCAGCCACTGCCCTGTCCCATCTCTACCTGTCTGATACTCTCCTCCCATCATGCACTGCTCACTCATTTACATAGTGTGTTCACTGGAGTTCAACCTCATTATACGCACTCCTCACATCTCTCTGCCTCTATCTCTCTCTCTCTTACTCCTGACTGCCACCATCTCTCTCTCTCTCAGATGAAGGGCGAGGCGGAGGCGTTTGCGGTGGAGGCTAAGGGCCGCGCGGAGGCGGAGCAGATGTCGAAGAAGGCGGAGGCCTTCCTTCAGTACAAAGATGGGGCCATGGTGGACATGCTGCTGGAGAAGCTGCCTTTGGTGAGTCGGTTGTGGAGCATTATGGGAGGGAGGGGGAGCAGGGTCTCTGCCCAGCACAGAGAACACATTAAAGACCAGATGGTCCTGCGTCTGACACTGGAAGCCCATGGCGCCTCGGGGAGATGGTCAGGGAGACGGCTGGATACTGTCTCTGTGGGTTGGGGAGCTGAGTCTTCTCTATGGCTGCTTGCTCCCTCTGTGACCTCACTAAATATCAGGAAAGCGCAGCATTTTTACCTCTGAGACTGCAAAGACGAGTGTCTGCCACAGCATCACAGCCTACAGCAGGAAATCCGCACTGGCAACAATTAGCCTGGGCTGGGAGAGAATAACAAAGGTTAAGTCGGTTAAAATTTAGCAATCTCATAGCTCTATAATAGCCACTCCTGGCCAGTCAGGTGCTTGTAGCTGTAAAGGCTTATTATATGCTCATTGCATTATCTTCGGGCTGCACAAACAGTGTAATTTGGCAGTGCGACTGCACAGCCCAAAGAAACGAGAGCCAGTCATCACATCAGTTGGGGGAATTGCATGGCAGGACATCCTCCTCCTGAGTCAGTGGGATCTGGTCACTGCAGTTGGACTAAACAGTTTGCCTGGGTTCAGGATGCCAGGGTGGGCAAGAACAGGAGAATAATTTGGAAAAGGAAAAAGAAAAGCACAGCGTTGAAAAGTGAAATTCCCTATTTAGGGCTCTCCTCTTCAATATAACTTGCCCATAGTTTTGACTGGTGCTTAGCCTGCAAACAGGCACTGGTAGTCGCTGAAGGCAATTTTTGCTAAGCTTGCGAGGCTAGCGCATGCAATGATAGTTGTATTGTTTGAGTTCTGCCCACATTTCCACTTGAGTACGAGGCTTTTTCTGAAGCCAGTGGGCAGCACGGCCAGAACATCTCTGCCATTCATTAAACTCTTAACTGCAAGCTCTTGCTCTGCCTTCAATTCTAGGACTCTTGAGCACCTTGAAGATATCGTTTCCACAGCTTTTTTTGAGAAGGTTCGTGTGATACTGACACACAGTGAAAACGCAGCACCCATATTTAATAAACAAGAAGAAGAAACAATGTTTTTCGATTCAATTTTAATACGAATTGAAAAGGAATTTAATTGTCCAGAACACTGTAAAGTTTCATCTCATTATCTCATCAAATGTTTCCGATATGCCATTGTGAATTCACAGACCCTCCACAAACTGTCAGTAGCGAATGTGTCCTCCCTGTGCTTGCACGCCTTCGTAAATGGCGAGGCATTGATTCACACTAACGTTGCACAGTTGCTTGGGGTATGTTCCTCCACTCCTCCTGTAGTGCTGCTGTCAACTCGGCAACGTTGCGTGGTTGACGTTGACGCTGGCGCACATGACGACCCAGTTCATCCCACATGTTCAATGGGGTTAAGATCGGGTGAAATGGATGGCCGTGGGAGTTCGAACCTGGACTTGCACAAATTCCAGCTTTTAACCTTCGTACCACTGTATTTCTTCTGTGGTAATTTTGATGGCTTCAAAAAATCAGCTACAATTTGAAAAATCAGGCGTTGCATTTTCACTGTTTCAGTATATATTCTCAGGCGACGCCATGTTGAAATTGAATACATGGGCTGTTTCTTGTCTCGTTTCTTTATATGTGTCTCAGTCACGTGCTCTAAATTGACCCATCCGTACCGATCTTCAAAGGACAATTGCAGGTCCTCATTTTCCTAGCTCGTCCCAATCCCCAAACTTTTGACCGCGCGCCACAGGAACTCCAAATTTGAGAATAAACACCGCTGAAAGACCAGCTGAGGGTCTGTTCGCAGGCGAACAAGTGTTTTGATTAGTGTATTTCGTGCTTTCTTATCAACGATTAATTGTTCTACAGACGGGTGACAGATTAGTGTGAAAAATTGACATAAACGGTCTTATTAAGGTGCTGGGCCTCCACGAGCTGACAGATCAGCTTCAACATGCTGGTGATGGAGAGCGTCGTCCAATGCATTGTGTTGCATGGTGACTGTATGAAGGCTGTGGCATAGCTTAGGAACATCTTCATATTTCTAAAACCATTCAGTGACCCCCATGTGCCCTGTGGGGCTTGGGCCATTGAGAGACCACTCCTTTTGTGGTAGGAATGCTTCATCATAGGATGTGACTGTGATCACACAAAATAATTCGGTATTGATTTGCAGTTACCCCTCCTCCTTTTAGTGGACAGGTAGACCCAAACCATGCCGGGAAAATGAACAGAAGCATCTGCATTTGTTATGTTTGTCAGTGCATTTATTCAGGGTTTTTTTCCTTTGTCACCAGTATGCATGCATGTATGTATGTATTCTTTTCTTTTTCTGTAGTTTTTTTTTTTAATATAACTACATACTTTTTTTTTTTTTTAAAGCCCCCACCATGAAGTGTAGCAGGGGACATCACGACAGAGCTTGTCCTTCTGTTCTTCCGTCATCTGTCCCGATGCAGTAAATCAGTTTTGATGGGAATCGTGTCCCACTTCTTGTGATCGTTTCTGGTGCAAAGAGAAGGCATAGTACTGATGTTGGTCACCGTATGATCTTTGCCAAAACTTTTACATTTTTAAGCTTTCAGTAACTCAAACTGCTTTAATGGGAAGCATTTCGAATCTGCTTTCAACATCCTTGGTGCTTAGAGGAGTGGTGGCTTTGTCATGTTTCCTGTTGCACCGCAACTCGATGGAATTAAAAATTTCCAAATGCAATAAGTTGAGCAGTTTGATGGGAATTACGTCAAGTTTTTTTTTTTTTTTTTTTTTTTTTCTGGTGCATAGAGAAGAGGTGTCATTGATGCTGGTAACCCAATGACAAATATCTGTGGTGTACATTCCTGGAACCCAGGGTACTTTCCTGTTTATTTTCTGGACCGTACCCGTTCCTCTTGCCCATCCACGAGCCAAACTGAACTTTGCCTATGGGGAGAATGCTAATGTTTCAGGGTATTCCTAGCTGTCGTCCACCAACAGCATTAGTATACTTGCTGTCTGGGGATACAATAGCAACGAGTTGGTGATACTCTAGATCTGCGATTGTCAAGCCACCTCTATAGAGATTTGCTTGTGAGCGCTCTCCAGGCCACAAATTTCAATCAATTCCTTTCATATTAGGTGTGAGCCTTGTGTGATAAGGTCACAAAGCCTATCGATTTTGGGAGCGATTTCTTTAAGGGTTCTTCAGGGTAAAGTGTATAAAGTGTGGAAATAACCATAATAATGTGAAAACTAAGAAATAAACATACTCAGCATGATTTTAACCTCATAAAAATGTACATGGTTGCCATGGAAACGGCACTTTAATGACAAAATCTGAAAATATTTTGTGGCACTGATATTTCAATAACCCATGGTCAGATTTTACTCAAATTAGTCTCATATGAAAGGTTTAAGATAGTTCTATGAAATGGCTTTGGATTTTTTTGTTTGGAACATTTATAAAATATTTAATGAGCTCTGTTATGCAACCATAATGAAAATCACTATCATCAACTTGCTTTTTTCAAAATTAACCCCCTAGGGATGCACCGGTCTAGAAAATCCTTTGTCATTTCATAGATCTCCAACAGACACAACTTCAGTCAAAATTTCAAGTCAATCAGATGAATATTAATGATTTTATGAATTCCACAAGGTTGAAAATCAGTCAAAATTGTGATTTTCGGTAATTTGCATTTAAAGTCAAATATAACACTTGAGGCAGAGGAAAAACATAGATTCTTGGTGTTTACTGGCATCTTACTGCATTCCTTTGTTATTTTTTTTTATTTTATGTGAAAATCAAAAATATTGAAATTTTTATGACAAATTTAAATTTTTACCCTCAAGATCTGTTAAGGCAGAGGTGTCCAATCTTATCCACAAAGGGCCGGTGTGGGTGCAGGTTTTTATTCTATCCCAGTGCCATAACACCTGAATCATCTAATTAACTAATCATGGGGGTCAATCAAGACCTTGATAAGTAAAATCAGGTTTGTAAGTGTTGTTAGGGTTAGAAACCAGCACCCACACCGGCCCTTTGCGGAAAAGATTGGACACCCCTGCGTTACGGGGTCCAGGGATGCATGGTGACCTGTGGGCGACAGACTGTCATTATATTTGGTAGTATAATAAGTATTATTACTGTGAGGGAGAAAAGTGCTGGTAAATATATCGGTTAATGGGTTCTTTGTAAACCCCTATAAGGCGGTACTATCAAAAGGAGGCTGTTGGCTGAAACTGCAGTTCTACCTCCTCACCTCTAGATTGCAGAAGAGGTCAGCAAGCCACTCTGCACCACTAAGAAGGTGACCATGGTGTCCAGTGGTGGTGGTGAAGTGGGAGCAGCTAAGCTGACTGGAGAGGTGCTGGACATCATGACCAAACTGCCAGAGGCTGTGGAGAAACTGACCGGGGTCAACATAGCACTGGTTAGCCAGATTTCACATTTCCCCCCCTCAAATCCTGTCTCTTTAAGACTGTAAATATACCATCTTATGTGGCTCGTAGTGATGTGGGAAGAGTTTGACCTATTTAAAGTCTGAAATGTGTGGTTATAATGTTCTTAACTGAGCGTCCTAATCCCCATTGCTGAAAGTAACTGGATTTTAAAACGCCGATTTTGAATTTTCCATGAAACGTCAAAAAAGCCATTGTTCACTGGTTGAAAATGGTACTATATCTATGATTAATTACAATAAAATACAGTGAATAGCTTGTGGACAAAATAGCTTGTGTGCTACAGCTGGTTATAGTTTTGACTGGGCCTCTCCCTTTTTCTCCCCCATTCTAACAGGTTCCTGCAAGCCCGACTCGCATGGGTTAAATGAGAGGAGGATCTCCATATAAACCAACATGAATATCCCTGCCACATGCCTATAATCACTTTCCATAGTGTAGTACACTTGTGATGTCATAGCAGCCAACGTCCATTACTGTCCATCTTTCTGTGGCCGCATCTCTTGGCAGTTTACACATTGGGACCATTCGTGGGTGTCGCCCGACGTCAGGTGCTTGATACCGAACTATATTACTGATTGTATGTATTGTTATTTGCAGCTGTTAGAATTCCAGTATCCTCCATTTATTAGCCTGTCGTCCTGTATAAAATGTTCGAATAGCCATGTTGTGTGTTCCGTAAAGCGGGTATATAAGCTAGCCATATCAAATCAGATACAGCTGCCATTTCTTTCACTCTGCCTGCTCTTACACTTTGGAAGTTCCCTTTGGGTTTAACAAAAACAGATATGTTTCAATTGGCCTCTGGTTTGGTTATGTAAAATAAAATGTGCAAGTAAGTGCTGGATTGTTGGGAAATGGGGTGGCAAAAATTTGAAAGGAGTTCTTTTTATTGCGTTCGGAATGTAAAAATATTCCATGAAGTGAACTCGGGCAATAAATAGGATCGAATTCCCCTTTCCTCTTTCCTGGCCAATTTTTCAGCCGCGAATTCTGGCACCCACTGAAGCACCTGGTAATTTATTTTCAGTGGACCGCATGAGCTGTGAAAACAGCAGTGTTTAATAGCAGTCTGTGAGCGGACGCTGGGGCTCTGTTTGGTATTTGGAACCCCTCCCTGAGTGTGTTTATTGGCGTGCGGTTTCAGGGTGGACGGTGAAGCCATTCCCTGTAAGTGTAGCTGGTGTGCAAGGGCCAACGCTAAGCTGCAGCCAAATTTCCCTTATTCAATTCTTCAGTCCTGCTTTCTCTAAAAGAAAGACCAAACTCGAGGCCCTCATAAAGGATCTGCGGCAGATTTTTTTTTGTTTGTTTGTTTCACTTAAGCAGTTAGTTGGCTGACTCGATGAGAACCTCATAATGTTTTTTTTTTTTTTTTCTTGTGATCGGTTAGGTGGCAGATACTGTGTCGTCCTTGTTTTAGTGTTAAATTGCGCGGCCGTGTGGCAGTCTGGGACATTGCCGGTTTAGTGCGATTTACCGTATGTTCCGCCCGTCATTTCCCGGTCTGCACATTCCTACGTGGAACTGCACGTAGGAATGCGCGTTGGTCAAACTAATTAACGCACGCACTGATCAATTCACAATTATGTCATGTTACCATTATTATGTCATGTTACCATTATGTTACCATTATTTTTTTTTCTCTCCCTGTTCAAATTACTAGTCTCAGGTGTCTCTCACAATTTTCTAAAAAGAAAAAAAAAAAAACTACGACTGCCGCCCGTACTTGTCAAAATCACACCTTTGCCAACTATTCTCCTGCAGGAAGTGTATGGAATTAAATTACTGCCAAAACCTAATATACAAACAGAACATGTTTTACAAATGCACAACAATTCACTAACAAACACAATGTGATTTGCAAATACAAAACTGATTCACGTGCAAACAAAGTGTGGTTTGCGAGTACAAAAAAGATTTGCAAACAAACACAGCATGGTTTGCAAATATAAAAATGATTCACGCACAAACAAAGCGTGATTTGCAAATGTAAAAATGATTTGCAAACAAACTGATTTGCAAATACAAAACACCATTAACGAACTAGTATATTCAGTTTTACAAATACAAAACATAGCCATCACAAATACGCGGTGCTTCAATTCGTATGAGAAAATACTTCCTAGAAGTTCGTGACTTTTAGCAGCTTTCTACCGGTGGTATGGTGGTGCCGATTTTATCACTTGTATGCTTAGGATTTGCTAACCAATGTCCTAACTAAGTTATTTGCCCTCCTCAACAGCAGGTGGCGCTATGAGTCCATTTACTCGATTTTTAAATGGCACAACACCGGAGACTGTCCTGAAAGAATAGCTGAGGCACAGTACAGAAATCAAGCTAATGATTTTGACGGCAAAGGGTGGGCCTACTAATTGATACAAAATATCACCTTATGCAAGGGTTTCTGACATCTTGCACACCACTTCGCAAATTGGTTGATGATTTCCCTTGTGTCAAAATTCCCTGCCAAAATCCCACTCCCCCTCTCGTGCACACGCTTTCTGGCCATCCGACTTAGTTGGCATTAACTGCAACAAGGATTGCTTTTATTATGTGATACAATCACGATAATACGAGGGTACCAATAAATCAGGATCTCCCGTAAAACATATTGGCGGGCTATTTGTGCCATTTTATATCTTCTTTCCGTGGTGGAATTACAGTTTTATATCGTACTACACTGACGTCAGTTCTATCTTGGCTAAGATTAGGCTATAACCTCCGTGGTGGAATTTATACATCCATGAAATGGAGCTTATTTAACTAAAGGCAATGATTTTGAATATTTAGTCGACCTGACTAAACCGAATAAATTGTCATGTTCGAATTATCTACGTAAAAACTCTACGAAATTAATTTTACCAACAATAATAAAAGGAAATCATCGGCCAGTACACACTGGTGTGGAAAAATGTCAGAAACCCTTGCTTGGTAATATTTAATATCTATAATAGGCCCATCCTTTGCCGTCAAAATCATTAGCTTGATTTCTGTACTGTGCCTGGTGGGATATTGATCTATTCTTTCAGGACAGTCTCCGGTGTTGCGCTGTTTAGAATTCGAGGAAATGGACTCATAGCGCCACCTGCTGTTGATGAGGGCAAATAAACTTAGGACATTTGCGAACAAATGTCCTAGCTAAGGACACAAATGAGAAAATCGGCACCACCATTTCACCGGTAGAAAGCTGCCAAAAGTCACGAGGTTGTGGAAAGTATTTTCTCATACGACGTGAAGCGCCGGCTATTTGTGATAGGTACGTTTTGTATTTGTAAAACAGAATATATTAGTTTGTTAATGGTGTTTTGTATTTGCAAACCTCACTTTGTTTGCAAATCGTTTTTTGCATTTGCAAACCACACTTTGTTTGTACGTGAATCATTTTTATATTTGCAAGCCACGCTGTGTTTGTTTGCAAATCTTTCTTTGTATTTGCAAACCACACTTTGTTTGCACGTGAATCAGTTTTGCATTTGTAAATCAAAATGTGTTTGTTAGTGAATCATTGTGCATTTGTAAAACATGTTCTGTTTGTATATTAGGTTTTGGCAGTAATTTAATTCCATAGAAGTGCCTTTCAATTGGTGCAGAGGAGAAATTGCACCACAGTACAGCTTTCACAGCTGGAATATTTTAAGTGTTTTATGTGTTTTTTTACGTTGTGAATTTGAACATCTCTCTGCCAATTGCTGTTGGTAAATGAGGTTATGTACATTACCGGAGGCGGGGATTTGAGGATGTTTGAGAAGTGGGATTTAAGTGGCAGGTGGGGATTTTGTTCTAACGTTTGTGGATGTTTGAGTCGGCCTCATTGCCACAAGCTGTTTTTGTGGAAGGTTGGTCTGATGTGTCTTCTTCCCTTTGAAATCGCTAAATTGTGGGCCACTGTGAATTAAACTGTTAAACGCTGTTTCCATGTTCCGGGAAGAAGGGAAGGACAGGAATCTCTGGGAACTGGAGAGCTGCTCACAGACTACTTCTGCTGTCTTTGAGCTCCTGTTGATCAGTTTGTTTACAGTCAGAAACACAGGACTTGACATAGTTGTGCTCCATAGTCATATGCATGTGTTACAGCCAAGTGCCTTTATCTGCACCCCCGCATGCCTCCCTGTATTAGGGGCTTGATTGTGCTTGTGTATATTAGGAGTAGTATAGGAAGATCACTCATGCATATTTACCTATTGTCTGTGAATCGCTACTGAACACTGTTTCAGTCTTTCGATCTAGCTTGTACTGTACCTCAGCACTATTGGCCATCGGCAGAAAAGCCAGTGCCATTAGTATCACTGGCATGTTACTGCAACTGATTGCACTGTGACAAGCAGCTATGAAAACCGACCACAAGGGGGCACAGTTTACGGCAATGCAGATTCCTGATGTAATGCTTGTCAGTGTTCATGTGGCTTGCTTTGAATTAACCTGCTCCCACTGCAATATTGGCCAAATTTCAGACCTACTGACCTTATGTGCCGTTTTAACCTATATAGGAGCATGGCAGGTTCTTGTATGTAATGTAGTCCTGCCACTGCTGAGTTCATCAATGATTTATAAGAAATGTTTCTCATATTCCTATTAAACAATCCTTTTGATTTCTCAACTCTTGTCCTGTTGTTTTTAACACTGCCTTGTGGGATTGTGATTTTCTTGTTGCATTTGTGAAAAACACCATGTCAGGTGATATGACCACTTTATCTAAAAAGGTTGCTTTATTAAAACATCTACAAAAAATAAAAATGAATTGGCATCAAAGCAGCAAGCGTTCTACAAACAAACAAACAAAAAGACCCCAAATATCTAGACAATCCATATATTAGTGAAAATTCTGTCACTGAGTATTTACACATTATTAGTTATAAAAGACAAAGCATAACATTTGACAAGAAGAAAATTAAAACACAAAGGCTAACTTGGACTACAGTGTATCAGGAAAGGTCAAATAAGACGCAAAGAGCTCCAGACGTTTTCATGATTAGCGAACCAAGTCCCCAAATATGCAGTCGGTAAAAGGCAGACCTGTTACCATTATTCCAGCTTATTACAAAAGGACATGGCCAACCTTTGACGAGCAGCTCAAAAATGTCAGTTTCATATTGCTGTGAGGTTTACGACGTGCCCTCATTACCGCTCCCAAGAGTGAGTGAGTAAAGACGATGGGAACCAAGATATAAAGTGCAGCTATAATCATACAAATTTACATACAGAATGGCCTCGAGTCCTGTCCTATCCAAGGTGTGAGCCCTAATGAAGAATGCGGACTCCACGCTGCCATCCAAAACGTATGCATCCTGGCAAGGCCTTCCTCTGTTGAGCGTCCTCTGGAAAAGTCTGGTCTGTCCCCATCCAGCAATCCAGGTCAGATTCACAGCTTCTCCCAGGCACTGTCCACATGCATTGTTGGTTAAAACACACATTTGCTCCCAGTCTGCGGACTGTTAGTCTAGGTTCAGGACCGAGGGTGCAAATGTTGAAGACTACGCTCTAACTCACCCTGGGCCACCACTGAAACTGGGAAGGTCAGCGAGAGACTGCAGAAAAGGCCCAGCGGGTATCAGTTACACCATCGGACAATATCAAATACGCTACTGAAGAGCAGAGTTACACCACCAATATAGCAAAATATCATGGCCACTTAGTGACAGGACTACTGGCGTACCATCATTACACAGTAGATGAAAACTCAAAAACATACTCTTCCTTGCAGGGAAGCGCAATATACTCTGAAGCTTCCCAAAAACACAATGTATTTGAAACGCCATTAATCATACAAGAAGATATTTATTCTCAGGTAAATGCTCATTTTCTAATGGGGCCATTTTAAAATAGAACCATAGATTTCCTAGGAGTGTATATTCTGATCAGTCTGTTATAACAGCCTACAGTTCAGTTTAATGAAGAATCACCAGGTACTTAAATGCCACAGTCAGAAAGGCCCTGTACAGTACTTATTTACAGTGGAGCACTAAAGATTCACATCCCTCTATGCATTGTCAAATACTAGCTCACCTGCAAACACCCACCACCTGCTGTCTTTGATTACAATGAAATAAAATGCTGGAAAAATAGGCTTTCTTTATCTGAAGGGGTGAGGGAGGTGGGGATTAGGGAGGCGGGGTCAGACTGTGAGCCGAGCCAGCGGTGTGTCAGACCCGCCCTCCTGCCAACAAATACAAAATTTACAACCTTCCCATTCTCGCATTTCCATCCACCTTAGGCCTACGACTTCCACCCAGAATTCATACATTCACTCCGGCTATTCCTATGAAGGGATTTACTCTTGAAAGCATCGCTCTATCACTCTGTCCCTGCCTCTCCATCTTAGTTAAGAGTGACGGGGGGCAGTTTGCTCTCCTCTCTCTACACCATGTTCATTGCATCCTCAGTGAGGAAGGAGTGGATGTGAGGAAAGGATGGGCGGAGCTTGCAGTCTCGGTTCCAGCAGCTGAGCATCAGCTCATACAGGCCCTGGGGACACGCTGCTGGCCTACTTAGAAACACCTAAGAAAGAGAGAGAGAGGGAGAGGGAGAGGGAGGGAGAGGGAGAGGGAGGACATTGTGAGGGAGATTGGCCGGTTAGCATACCACCCAGTTTTGACACACTGTCACATTCTAATGGGAGGAAGATCAAATATGTTTCTATAACAAAACTCAGCGCAAAACTGACCAAACAGCCAGACAGCATATTCAATCATCCCCACCAAATCTGCCTCTTCAGGCAGTAATGCTAAAATAGGCAAATATATTGATAATAGACAGCGGATGGAAAGCTAATAATGTAATTTCATGGAGCGCTGGATTACCGCAGTTTTTATTTGAACGAGCCGCAGGAAATATTTTCTCTTAGGCAATCTAGAGCAGCTTTTCTGTTATTCTTCATGCTTCAAAAGACAGAGCAGCCATAAAGACTCAGGAGTGTGGGTGAGCAGGGACCTTCCTCAAAATCCAGAAGGCGTGACAGCCAGTCCAGAATTTTTACGCAAAGCCCCATGCCAGCTGGGAATTTTCGTCTCAGTTACTGGATGTGGTGCACTGGTGTGGCAGCCTCTGTTTCATACACACCTGATGCCCTTCATTTTTCCCAGGTACTGTTGCTTATTTTCAACGGGTTTGCATGACCTCATTGAAAGACACGCACGGGATTGGGTGGGTGTTTACCTGTCGCCCATGGTCCCTGAAGAACTCCCCTGCGTTGTCGATAACCTGCTCGTCAGTTAGGGTAGAGTAGGGCTGCTCCTGGCACACGCTCAGCATCTCCCACAGGGTTACACCAAACGCCCACACGTCACTGGCTGTGGTGAACTTCCCCTGAAAAAAGGCAAAATGCCAATATGTCCATTAATTACAGCCCACTGTCTCTGCATAAAGGGCAATACAAAATTTTGAAACCCACAGCACACTTCGGGAGAATAAAATTTTTTCTGTCGTCAGCTCCACAATCAAGTGCTGCCAAATGATTGAAAGGTTCATCCACATTCGCATTGAAATGCAGTATGTTTTCTTATAAACAACAGATGTCATGCATAAGTAACTACCCTCCTGATAAGCGGCATTGTCCATCCAGTGTGGCACAGCATGTTTGTTTGCATAAAATAAATCTCCAATACCACTTCCCACTTCAGAAAACAGAACAAAAAAAAACTCCACCAGTTGAATTTCAGTCTAACAACTGTAAAGAGGAATATAGACTGGAGCTCAACAGTCAAGAAAATCAAGCCAAGGACAGAGATACTCTCCAAAATGCATGACAGTAAATTATAAGGTGAGCTGGAGCTCACAGATTGTTTAAAAGAGCTGCTACAGTGACAGACAGGAGAGAATGAGGTTCAAAATCCACAGCATAAATCAATCCTTCTAACAACCCACCAGTCATGATTCAGGAGCTGCAGTCATTGGGATGCAGAGTACAGACTATCCCTCTTTCTCTCAGTCTCTCATCTCACCTCTCAATCTGCTTTCCTCCCTCTCCCTCTATCCCTCAACCTCCTTCCGTCCCTCTCTCCTTCCCCAATCCTCCCTCCCATTCTCCCCTCTCTCCACCCCTCATCCACTCTCCCTACATCCCTCGCCCACACTCCCTCTCTCCCTCCATCCCTCACCCTTTCTCTCTTTCTCTATCTCACCTTCCATACCCCTCCCTCCCTTTTTCCTTCCCTAATCCTCCTTCCTTTCTCCCCCATCCATCCCTTCATCCTACAACTGTCTCTTCCTCAATCCCTCATCCACTCTCCTTCCCCCTCCCTCATCCCTCACCCTTTCCATGTCTCTCCCTCCATACCCTTCCCTCCCTTTCTCCCTCTCACATTCCCTGATCATCCCTTTTTTCTCCCCCTCCATCTCATCCCCTCATCCTCCCACCCTCTCCCCCTCAATCCCCTCATCCTCCCACCCTCTCTCCCTCCATCCCCTCATCCTCTCACCCTCTCTCCCTCCATCCCCTCATCCTCTCCCCCTCCATCCCCTCATCTTCCCACCCTCTCTCCCTCCATCCCCTCATCCTCTCCCCTCCATACCCTCATCTTCCCACCCTCTCTCCCTCCATCCCCTCATCCTCTCCCCCTCCATCCCCTCATCTTCCCACCCTCTCTCTCCATCCCCTCATCCTCTCTCCCTCCATCCCCTCATCCTCCCACCCTCTCTCCCTCCCATCCTCATCCTCCCCCTCTCTCCCTCCATCCCCTCATCCTCTCACCCTCCCCTCCATCCCCTCATCCTCTCACCCTCTCTCCCTCCATCCCCTCATCATCCTCCCACCCTCTCCCCCTCCATCCCCTCATCCTCTCACCATGAGTATGCACTCCCAGGCCATCCAGCGTATGGGCAGCACAGCGCGGCCCTGGATCCTGTAGTAATCTCCAGCGTACAGGTTCCTGCTCATCCCAAAATCAGCAATCTTGATCTCCAGAGCCCCATCCCTCTCCCCACCCACCAAGCAGTTCCGGGTCGCCAGGTCACGGTGCACAAAGTTCAGCGAGGAGAGGAACTTCATTCCAGATGCAACCTGACTGGCCATGGAGATAAGGGCGGGGTAACTGAGCAAGAGGAGGGAAGAACATACCGGAAAAAGGAGAGAAAATTAATTAGGTCAGCAGAAGAAAATGGAATAAAAATCTAATTGAGTCTGCCTCAGCATTGCTAGACATTTAGCAATTATTTCATTATTTTAGCCTGAAATGCCTCAGTATTGGTAGTTCAGTAGGAAGGTATTGTATTGTTTTTCTCCCTTTTTTTCATGGCAGGTAAGAGTTATTTGTAGGGATGTTTTGTTTGTTATTTTTGGCTTGTGCTCTCCCTGACGTTGGATTATTCAAGTAAAATAAAACGAAAATTCTGGACTGCATATGTGTTTGTTTGGCTTTCCTGGCAGTAAGAAAGGAGAAGGTCACTTTTCTGCAGCGCTCCGGATTTCCCCAAGGCCGGGCGTAACAATGATACAAACCTATGACAAATCTGAATGCTACATTTTCTATGATTGTCGAACAACTTATTCATACAATGTCAAGACACACAAACATGCACACAGAGGGAATGGATGCAGAAAGGTGGACCCTGGCATAAACAGACACAGACACACACATACACACACACACACACGGGGCAGGTACCTTATAGTGGGGGAGAGGTGTGAGGGCCCAGCCTTGTCCAGCAGGACTCTTTGGGAGAGGTACTGGTTGAGATCTCCACTCTCCATGTACTCTGTCACCATACACAGGGGGTCGCTGCTCACACACACACCCAGCAGCCGGATGATGTTGGGGTCTTTCAGGCGGGACAGAATCTTCACCTCCTTCAGGAAGTCATTTCTGATAGGACAGTCAAAGACCATGTGATTATGAGCATCGACTTCCAGTGACTATAGCTGTGCAGCTCCAAGTGGAGACCATAATGTTTGCATTCTGCAGCTTTACATGGTGCACAAAAAGACTACAGTCAAGACTACAGACACACAGACACACAGACACATGCAGGCGTACCTGGCGTTCTTTGAGGCATCCGGCCGCAGTATTTTCACAGCCACCAGCAGGGGGCGTCCCTTCCGCACGTTAAAAGGAAACTCCAGGTTGGGCAGGTCCTGAGGATTCTCGATTTCACAGAGGTGTACCTGAGCGACCGCACGCAGAACAGAGAGCACGTCACGCAGTGACAGTGACAGACCCGGGACCCAACAGTGTTTATAAATTCAAACCGCAAATGCATTTTACACGAGCCCAAGGACCATATTCAAGAGGCCCATTTATAAATGATCTAAAATGCACTTCACAGTGAACTAAAAGAGATTTTTTTTAATCAAAAATCCACTCACACCATAAAAGTTCTACGCTCTGGAGACAAGAACTTGGGTAATGAAACTCATGAAACTTATGGATGTTGGTTGTGCGGTATTTAGCGTTGTTCCGGAAAAAGAACATTAGGCCCAACAGAAAATACAGCAACTACAAAAAGTCCAATATCCAAGTGATTGTGAGTATCTACAGGGTATGAATACTGAAGTACAATATCCAAGTGCCTTCAGTAATGTGGAATTTACCACATTCGCAATAAAACAGCTTAATGTGGGATCCCTGATATCACCTGCAGGTGGCCTACCTCTCCGAACTGGCCCTCCCCCAGCTTTTCCTTGAAGACCAGGAAGTGTCGGGGGAGCTCGGGGAGCGGGGGGGACTCGGCGGGGGCGGACAGGGCAGGGACGGCGTAGGTGTTGTTGCCGCTGACGCCTTGCAGGCTGATGATGTCGGCCTCGGCGTAGTGCGGCACGCTGGCCGAGGCAGACGCCAGGAGGGGCGGGGGCACAGAGGGTAGCTGGGGGTAGGGCGGGGCTCCAGGATAAGGGGGCGGCTCCTCGTGGGTGGGCGGGACTTTTTCGTCGGGATCGAAACCACATGCTGGTGGTTTGGGGGCAGAAGGGAGAGTTGGGGTTAATAACATACACACACACACACACACACACACACACACACCACACACACTCATGCATGCTCACACTAATACTCAGATACACACACAAACCCGCAAACATACATACATAACAAAGATACACATGCAGCTCACAAAAACACAGGCACACACACAAACACACACATACTGCAGTATGCAGCTCGACAGAGATAAAATTTGAGAAGTGCAGACAAAGAGAGAGAACAAGGCTTTAAGAGAAGCTTGAAGCAGCCAACATCTCAGTAAGCACATAAAAAACACATGAAGAGCTGGGAGGAGAGGGAAGGACGGACAGAAGAAAGTAAAAGAGGAGACTCACGCCAGTTGGAGCGTGAGGCCGTCACGGACACACGCAGGCGGGGTGCGGCGGTTAGCGCACACGCACACACACACACACACACACACAGGTGAGCCCTTACCCTGCTGCGTTACATTGTGAGGCTTTTCCTGAGCTGAGGTGCAGTTGTGCAGACGGGTGTTGTCATGCCTCTGGTCAGGCAGTAGGAGGTGATATGCTGGGTTGTTTAGCAGCAGGGCTGGGGAGGGGCACACAACACACAGTGCAGCACCACAACAACACGACCGTTAACACCACCACAGGCGGGAGGGGGGCACGGGGCATGGGCAACACTGAGCAGCCACTGAGCACACCGCCGAACACAGGCAACGTGAACCTCAACATAAGGGCTGATGGGGGTTAGAGATGCAGGCACACGACACAGGCAGCCGATACGGGCACGGTTCATCAGCACAACATGCAAGCCTCCCTACCGCTCTTCTCCTCTCCCTCTCTCTCTCTTCTTCTCCCTCTCTCTCTCTCTCCCTCTTCTTCTCCCCTCTCTCTCTCCTCTCCCCCTCTCTCTCTCCCCTCTCTCTCTCTCCCTCTCCCTCTTCTTCTCCCTCTCTCTCCCTCTCCCCCTCTCTCTCTCCCTCTTCTTCTCCCTCTCTCTCTCCCTCTCCCCTCTCCCTCTCCCTCTTCTTCTCCCTCTCTCTCTCCCTCTCCTCTCTCTCTCCCTCTTCTTCTCCCTCTCTCTCTCCCCTCTCCCCTCTCTCTCTCTCCCTCTTCTTCTCCCTCTCTCTCTCTCCCTCCCCCCCTCTCTCTCCCTCTTCTTCTCCCTCTCTCTCCCTCTCCCTCTTCTTCTCCCTCTCTCTCTCTCCCTCTCCCTCTCTCTCTCCCTCTTCTTCTCTCTCTCTCTCTCCCTCTTCCTCTTCTTCTCTCTCTCCCTCTCCCCCTCTCTCTCCCTCTTCCTCTCCTTAAGAGCGCTCTGCCTCCTTCCATTAGTCTCATGCTAGTCTCGTTTCAGTTCAGCTCTGCTTACTACACTAGCATGACATAATCAATATTTGCACTGTCAAAGCATGAAATACTATGACAGATATGACAATAAAATAAAGCCAAAGAGCAATTTACCTACACATCTGTCTCTCCTCCCCTCTCTGGGTCCTTACTCTCCTCCCTCCCCATTACTCTCTCCTTCCTACAACTCCCTTTCTTCACCCCCATCACTCCCTCCTTCCTACTTTTTCTCTCCCTCCCTATCACTCTCTCATTACTGCTCCCTCCCTCTCTCCCTCCTTCCCCAATGCTCCTTCCTCTCTTCTCGCCTTCTCTGTCACTCCCTCCTATTTACTCCTCCCTCCCCCTCTCCCTTCCTGTCACTCCCTCCTCCCCACTTCCCCTCCTCCTCCCTCTCTCCTCCTGTGTACCTGTGCTGTCTCGGTCCTCCCTGGGCCGGAGGAGAGCGCTGGGCTCCTGGTACTCCCCCTCTCCCTCCCGGTCTCGCTCCTCAGGGAAGGTGTGTATGCGCTGGTAGCGGCTGGAGTAGGTGTGTGTGTTGTTTATCACCACGTTATCAGAGGGGACGGAGAGGTGAACATGCATCTCGTCACTGGACAGGCTGCCCTGGGCCTGGGAAGGAGGGATGCGACTGTTCAGTAAATCGCTCGCAGATATTATGACCTAGCACCAACTTTTGCGTAGGAAAAGAAGTTGCAATCCCTTTATTAAATTTAATCCACTGTGTACACACTAAACCCTATTTCCAATAATGTTGGGATGCTGTGTAAAATGTAACTAAAAACAGAATGCAAGGATTTGCAAATCATTTAAACTTTACATTTAATAGAAAATAGCACAAACACAACATGTCCAGTGTTGAAATAGAGAAATTTTATTGTTTTTTGAAAAACATATGCTCATTTTGAATTTGATACCAGAAACACAATTCAAAAAAGATGCACAGGGGTGTGTCTACCTCTGTATTGCTTCAACTCTTCATTTAACAACACTTTGTTAGCCTTTAGGAACAGAAGAGACCTACTGCTATCATTTTGAAAGCTAAATATTTTCTCATTCTTGCTTGATACAGGATTTCAGCTGCTCCACACTTTACAGCTGCCTTTGTAATATTTTTCATATCATAATGCGCCAAACATTTTCAGTGCGTGACAGGTCTGGACTGCAGGCAGGCCAGTTTAGCACCCAGGCTCTTTTACTATGAAGCCATGCAGTTGTAATATGTGCAAAGTGTGGTGTTTGGCACTGTCTTGCTGAAATAAGCAAGGCCGTCCCTGAAAAAGATGTCAGGGTGACAGTGTAGGTTTCTCCAAAACTTGTATTTGCTCTTCAGCGTTAATGGCGTCTTTACAGCAAGTAACCCCATACCATGTGCAATAATGCATCCCAATACTTTCATAGATGCTGGCTTTTGAACTGTGCACTGATAATAACCCAAATGGTCCTTATCTTCTCCAGCCCGGAGGATACAGTGTCCATGATTTCCAAAAAATAGGACCAAGGGTCCTTTAGCTTACCGGCAAGCAATCTTATTGTGATGATACAAGTTATGAAAATTTCATGTGAACTTTGACCTTCAAATTATTGAAGGTCAATGTCAAGGTCACTAAATAAAAGTTCACAAACATTTATAAGACCCCCTGTAATACCCAATCCTAAGCTCTGAAGCAGTTTTGGTGATGCAAGTCATTGAAAATTCAATATGTCAATTGTGAACTTTAAAGGTCACAGAGGGTCAACTTGAGGTCAGCAAACGGACTTCATATATGATTTTCTAAATATCTCTATACAAACCTTGGCTCCATCTGTGACCATTTTGGTGATAAAAGTCAGGGTAATTTCACTGCCGAGTTTGACCCTCGAAGGTCACTGACGGTCAAGTTGAATGCCACCAAATGAAAGTTCATGTGACTTCCTAGATGTCTGTAACACAAACTTAGGCTCCATCTGTGACTTTTTTAGGCATAGAAGTCATTGAATTTTCTCTAGGTCAAGTTTGATCTTTGAAGGTCACCAAATGAAAGTTCATTTGTGACTTCCTATACGTCTTCAATAAAAACCTACGCCCTATGTGTAACAATTTTGCTGATAAAAGTCATTGAAATTTCACTTTAAGTTTGGCTGTTGAAGGTTACTGAAGGTCAAGTTCAAGGTCACCAAATTAAACTTCATACATGACTTCCAATATGCCCACAAAACTAACCTAAGCTTTGGTGATAGAAGTCAATGAAATTTCACTATTTTAAGTTTTACCTTCGAAGGTCACCTAAGGTCAGGTACAAGGCCACCACATGAAAGTTCATATATGACTTCCTATAAGTGTTCAATACACATATGTTCCCAATCTTCAATATTTTCAAACCTAGAAGCCTTTGAAAATTGGAACATTTTGCTTGACCTCAAGTTTGACCTTTCAAGGTCATCTAAGGCCAACTTTAACACATCCAAAATATATGTCATATATGACTTCCTATATGTTGATAATACAAACTTAATTTCTATCTGCAACCATTTACCTTCCACAGGCGATTTTGCTCATTCTTCATAAGACCTGATGTTAAAGTACAGCGCCCCCACTAGACCCACTTCCGTCGATTCAATCAAAATAGTGCTCGCACTATACATTGACGGTACCAAGGAATCTTTAACACTGGGGCCAAGGGCCCATAAAACAGACAATGATTCAATCAAAAATCCTAAAAAAACATCTGGACAGATGGTCTAGTAGTATGTTATGGCAAATTTATACGAAAATTCATCAGGCCAAAAAAAAAAAAAAAAAAAATAAAATATTCCGGATGAGGGACGCCACACTACGACAATAGCTTATCGGCCCATTTGACATTTTGATGAGGCAGCCCACAGGACAGTTTTCTACTTTGTCTCAATCAATCTTAAATGAGCTCAGGCACAGAGACGGCGGCATCATTTCTGGATCTTATATACATACAGTTTTATCTTTACGTGGTAGTTTTAACCTGCATTTGTAGACGCAGCAATGAAATGTGTTGACTGATATATGTTTTCAGAAGCGTTCCTGGGCCCAAGCAGTGACTTTCCACTGCTAAATCCTGTCTGTTTTTAATGCAGTGCCACCTGAGGGCCTGAAGATCATGGCCATTCAAAATTGGTGTTTAGCCTTTCCCTTCGCTAACAGAGATTTCTCTGGATTCTCTGAATCTTTCAATGATATTTTGTACTGCAGATGATGAAATCCTCAACTTCTTCACAATTTTACATTGAGAAATGTTATTTTTAAATTGTTAAACTATTTGCCCTTGCGGTCTTTCATAGAGAGGTAAAGCTATTGCCATCTTTACTTCCGAAAGACTCAGCTTCTCTGGGATGCCGTTTTCATACCCAATCATGTAACTGACCTGTCGCAAATTAACCTAATGCGCAGTGAGATGCTCCACCGGCAAAAAAACCAAAAAATTAAAAAAAAAATCTCAGTTTCAGCATCTGATATGTTGTCTTTGTATTATTTTAAATTATATGTAGAGTTGGCAAGATTTGCAAATCATCACTTTGTTTTTATTTGCATTTTACATGGCATCCCAACTTTTTTTTTTTTTGGAAATGAGGATGTACTTTTCAGGTGTCAGCAAAAAATACAACATAAAGAAGACAGAGAAGCAGGCAAGATATATACTGCATACTCAAACAGAACATTCGAGAAAATGAAATATAAACACTATCGGATGTAACCTCAGGGCTGAACATAACCACGGTCAGCAGATCTTCCCTCACCTTCCCCAGAAGCTTCTTCCAGTACTGTCTCCAAAGAATAACCGCGATGACAGCCAATAGCAACAGGATGATGCCCACCAAGCAGCCAATCAGGATGGCTGTGTTGCTGCTGTCCTCCTTCGCAACGGCTAGCCCGGGTTCTGGGGTCATGGCTGCAAATTCCACACCTGCAAACCACACAAGCACAGTTAGGTAGAGTCCACCTCAAGTCAGCAGGTCAGTGAGTCACTCTGTCTGTGATTCAGTGGATTGGTGATTCACTCTGTGTGTTTGTGAATGAGAGGATCAGAGAGATACTTTATGTGGCTACCAGTCCAGGACTGACTCTTGGTATAAGTGTTTTTTTTCAGTAATTCAGGGTCAGGGAATCGCTCACTGTTAGTGAATCACTCAGTCACTCCACAAGAGAGAAAGTGGCTCATTTATCATGTTTGCGACACATTTCTCTGTGACAAAGTGACTCACTTGATGAATCTGCTAATCAGTGGTTCAGTCAGCAACATACTGAGTCAGTGAATTACCCAGCAAGTTAGTAGATGAGTTAGTAATTCAATGTGCCCCTGATAAACCAATGAGTGCATTTCTCTAATGCCATTCAGATAATTCAGACACTTAAAGAGAGTTAGTGAGTCAGTGACTCAAAACGGAAGTCCCAGTTAAGCAGACAGTTCGTGTGTCAAGTTTCTGACAGCTACCCAGCCATCTAAAAAAACTTGAATGTCAGTTATGTGAATTGAAAATACTGCCAGACATTCTAGAACCTTCCAAAGATGAACCATCTTTGAAACAAGCTGCAATGCTATTTCCTCCGTTCAGTACTGAAAACAGATGCAACACTTCGCGCAATACACCCAAACTTCACAAACGACACAACTATGCTAATATTACTCCTGGTTACACGACGTGCTATACAGCCATACTGCTAGACATCATGCACCTAGAATAAGGGGTGAAGAAGTGCCATGCAGTGCTGTGTGTGCACGCTATGCTAAATTTAGCCTCATGCAGTGACAGGGCCAGCAGCAGGCCAGGCCTCGTCCTCGCTCTCCCTCTCTCTCACCTGGCAGCGAGCTGTTGGCTGTGCTGTTGATCACGGGGTGGGTAGTGGGGGGGGTCTGGTGGAAGGAGGGAAGGGAGATAAAAGAAAAGGGAGAGAATGGGGGGGAGAGGGGATGAGAAGGGAAAGAAAGAATGACAGAGTGCGCGAATGACAGAGGAGGGGGGATGATTAAAAAGAAGCCGCAGAAAGAGAATACAATCCATGCCA
This sequence comes from Gymnothorax javanicus, assembly GCA_029692085.1. Taxonomy (NCBI): domain Eukaryota; kingdom Metazoa; phylum Chordata; class Actinopteri; order Anguilliformes; family Muraenidae; genus Gymnothorax; species Gymnothorax javanicus. Next base: position 45,056,834 of record CM056193.1, read on the forward strand.
AACTCTCTCCTGGAGGCTGTTCAGGGGGGGTACCTCACTGTCGTGCTCACAAAGGCCTCTGGGGGAGTAGAGAGGGGTGTGGGAGGGACTCACCACTGCGGGGGCTGGTGTGTTTGGGAGAGGTGGTCGCGGGGGTGGGAGCGTGGGTGGGGACGGTAGCAGAACGCGGAGGCGGGACGGTCGGGGGGGCCGGTGGGACAGCAGGAGGCACAGCGCCTGTCTGAGACTCATCGTACGGCTCTGAGAGAGAAAAAAATGAGGAGCACACAAAATGGCAACGTTAAAAGGTATGCAACATAATGGAACAATAACGCAATAAAAGCTGCTCTTGACATCCAGCCGGCTGGCAGAACTTCCATTATTCACACCCTGTAGGCATTCATGATGACAGAAACCCACAGCGAGCTCGTTAATCATGGACACATGTATATGTGTACGCTTAGTACACCCACCCAAGTGAATGTATTATACATGTATTAATAGACCCTGCAGCTGGGCAAACTCTACCGGCATATTGAACAAAGGCTTCACAGTTGGACACTAGTGGGCAGTGGAGCGGGCTTAGATAGAGGTTAGACTGTACCTCGAGTGTATTCAACTTCTCCCTCCTACTCCATACATAAACATGCACGTACACACATCTGCACATACACGTGCAAAGGTTATATTGCTAGTTTTCTCAACAAACACACACAAAAGCACAAAAGATGCGCCCTTACATTCGTGCACATACACATACATGTGCGCACATGCAGAAATGCACAAGGAGACATAAACACACACCCCCAATGGCATACAGATACACAAATGGGCACACACAAAAAAATCACACTTGTAAACACATTGAGATGTGCTGACACACAACAACAATGTACAAAGACACACATACATACACAACTGCATACAAAAACACAGACAGGCACGCACACACAAAATAACACTTGTAAACACAAAGAGGTGCAAACACACAGGTGCACCCTCGGTATAACACACCGGAGTAGAAGGAGATCTCGCTGATGAGCAGCCAGCGGTCAGCGAAGGCAAACTGGCAGCGCAGGATCTGGGCGGGGCGGCCCCCCAGGGGGAGGGAGATGGGGCGGGAGGAGGGGTCCTTCAGATCGGAGAGGGGCACCATGAGAGTGAGGGGCGGAGTCGTCCAGGGCGACAGCAGCCCCACCTTAAACTGGCACACCACCTTACTGAAGACCCGCACGCCCTGAGTGTGTCGATTATTACTGTGGACCTGAGAGAGAGAGAAATCACAGCATGTCATACTGCACGTAATGTGTACATTTTGTTCCAGATATGTTTAATTTTTATACGACAAAACAATTATTATAACCATTTTTTTATTATTTATACAAATGTTTATGTGTGTACATTAGTCAATTAGTACATGTAATTGTGAGTTTTATGCTTTTCATTTATGTTTCCTACCGCTTCTGCAACACAAGTTTACTTGTCATTCAAATAAAGCTCATTTGAATTAGAGAGAGAGAGAGAGAGAGAGAGAGAGAGAGAGAGAGAGAGAGAGAGAGAGAGATGGGCCCAAAACAGTGCAGAACTATACCAGAAAGCAATTAAAAACCAAGAAATACAATCACTCTTAGATACCTTTCTGGTTACCACATACCCTCATAATAAATTCGGAACAGACCTGGCAGTCAAAAATATCAATGACATTTTTAAAAAATTGACCATCATCTCAAATTTGATACCATCCAAAAGTAAATCAAAAATAAAAAACTTAAATTAAGAAAAATGGTTTGACCTTGACTGCAAAACCATGAGAAAAAACTAAGATCAGTATCCAATCAGAATCATAGACAACCAGATAACCAAGATCTGCGTCGTAGTTTTGAGACCTTAAAACAGTACAAGCACACACTCAGAACCAAAAAAGAACAGCATATCAACCACCAACTCAATGTAATTGAGGAATCCCTAGAATCTAAAAATTCTGGGATCATTGGAAGTCCCTCACCAAACCCCAACATGAAGAATTGGCCATTCAAAACGGGGACATAAGAAAAATCATTATGAGAACCTTTATGGAAAAATTACAGAAACTAAAGAACAAAAATTAATCCACAAACAACTGACAAATCTTGAATTAGCAATTAAAAACAACCAAACCCCACTGGACTCCCCCATTACAGCGCAGGAACTGAGACAGCACCTGCAGAAACTACAACACAAAAAAGCCTGTGGGCCAGACGGGATTTTAAAAGAGATGCTGACGCACACCGATGATAAATTTAAGACGGCAATTCTGAAACTGTTTAATTTGGTTCTGAGTGTCAGTTACTTTCCTGACATCTGGAATCAAGGACTCCTTACCCTCATTTTCAAGAGGGGTGACGAATTTGACCCCAACAACTACCGAGGCATTTGTGCGAACAGTAATCTGGGGAAGGTTTTATGCAGTATAATAAATACAAGAATTCTAAACTTCCTTAACAAACACAATGTGTTGAGTAAAAGTCAAATTGGATTTTTACCAAAACACCGCACAACCGATCATATTTACACCCTACACACCCTAATAAATAAACATGCCCACCAAAACAAGAAGAAGATATTTGCCTGCTTTACTGACTTCCAGAAAGCTTTCGATTCAGTCTGGCATGATGGATTATTATATAAACTCCTAGAAAGTGGTGTAGGGGGTAAAACATGTGATATTATTAAGTCGATGTATACAGGAAATAAATGTGCGATTAAAATTGGAAACAAACAAAGCAAATTCTTCAACCAGGGGCGTGGAGTGAGACAGGGCTGCAGTCTAAGCCCAGCACTTTTTAACAGTTATATTAATGAATTGGCCACAGCTTTAGAACAATCAGCTGCCCCTGGTCTCACTCTACAGGACACGGAAATCAAATTTTTTGTTAGATGCAGATGATCTGGTCCTGCTGTCGCCCACCAAACAGGGGCTGCAGAATCTAGACCTGCTGGATCAGTTCTGCAAGACCTGGGCCCTTGCAGTAAATCTAAAAAAGACAAAAATCATGATTTTCCAGAAAAGATCCGGATCTCAGGAAACCAGACACAACCTTACACTAGGGAACACAAATAGTGAATACACACATAACTACACATATCTTGGATTAAAGATAAGCTAAACAGGGAGCTTCACGCTGGCTGTGAATGAACTGAAAGAGAAAGCACGTCGGGCTTTCTACGCCATCAAGAAACAAATTAAACTAGATACACCAATCAGGATATGGCTCAAAATATTCAAATCCATAATTGAACCTATATAGCACTGTATGGCAGTGTAGTGTGGGGTCCGCTTACAAAGCAAGATTTTGCTCATGGGACAAACGTTTGACTGAAACCCTACATGCAGAGTTCTGCAGAAACATACTCCGTGTGCAGAGGAAAACACCGAGCAATGCATGCAGGGCAGAATTAGGAGATATCCGCTACTCATCAACACCCAAAAAAAACCCATCAAATTCTGGAAACACCTAAAAAACAGCGACCCTCACTCCTATCATTATGAAGCCCTGAGATGCCAGGAGCTGAGCCGAGAGAAGAGTCCCCTCACACAGCTGCTCCTGAGGCTCAGTTCACCAACAACAACTAACAGCATCCAGCCTCAGGACAGCATCAACACCAACTCCATTCCACTCAACCAAATTACAACTCAACACAAACAAAATTATATCACCTATTGGGAAAATCAAACAAAACTTCAAAGCAAATCAAGATGTTATTTGGCCCTAAAAAGAAACTACACTGTGGCAGACTACCTGACCACAGTGAAAAATTACAAACAAAAGAAAATACTGATGATGTACAGACTCAGTGAGCACAGCCTGGCGATAGAGGCGGGTCGACACAGGCAGGCCTGGCTGCCCAGGGAGGAGAGGCTGTGCTCTCACTGCGACCGAGAGCAAGTGGAGACAGAGCTGCATTTCCTCCTGAAAAGTGAAAAATACCTTCAAATTACAGAACATTTCTTCCAAAAATTCAATGATGTAATACCAAATTTCCCCAACCTACCTGACTCCCAGAAAATTAAAATTCTTCTGGGAGAAGAACGATGCTGCCAAACATTGGCAGCACAATCTGCAGCCACTTGCCACAGCCGGAGGGACAGTACCAGCCCTTTATAACTAAAAAATTAATACTCCCGAAAATTGCTCATTTCTTTCCATTTTTTTTAACCATTCCAAGTAATATAAGTTTTTTTTTTTTAAATGTACATAGTTATTCGATGTAATTGCAAAGTGTTTATTTAGATCTCATGTTTCATGTATATATGTATATTGTTCTCTGATGCTTTGGCAACACATGCTGATATGTCATGCCAATAAAGCAGCTAAAATTGAATTGAATTGAGAGAGAGAGAGGGAGAGGGAGAGAGAGGGTTAGAGAAAGAGAGAGGGAGGGAGAGGGATAGAGATAGAGAGAGAAAGAGAGAGAGGGAGGGAGAGGGAGAGAGAGAGAGGGAGAGAGACTTTGAATTTTGATGTTCCTTAATCAAAACATTAGACAATCCACTCATACCTTAACCCCAAACCCCACCCCTTTTACAGCCTCCCCTGCCAACCACAGACAGTAAAAGACAACAACAAGATAAAAATGCACAAAAGACAAACCAGTAGAAACGAGGAAGCGACACACTAGAGCCCCGTCAACCCAAACAGGTTACAATCTCATCATCAGTTACCATACAAATTGCTCCACCAATACACCACATCCTAGTGAACAGTTCCATATTGTGCATCATTTTGTCGAATTCAAACTCAATCCCAAGGCATACAGAGACATAACCCTTCAACACCTGAGCTGAATTTGTTGATCCCTCACCCCGCAGCATGTTCCTGCGTGTAACCCAAATTGCCAATTTTCCTTTTCCATACAAAAAATTAAGCAGTACCGATGCTGCACGTTATACTTTTGCCCGCAAACAAAATTCCCACACAGAAAAACTAACCCCCAGCCATGCACACGCTGTTTCTAAAAAGTGAAACAAACTTCTCAACCTTCGACATAAAACAAGTAAGTGCAGGGATAGAGAGAGGGATGGATAGAGAGAGAGAGATTTTTGATGTTCCTTTATTGGAACATAACACAGTCAACACATCCTTTAACTCCTAACCCATCCCCTATTTACAGACCCACCCCTGCTCGCACAAAAAAAAAGAAGCAATTTAAATGCAAAAAAATGCAATGCAATTAAAAATGCAAAAAGAACACAAAGACAAACGCACAAAAGAGAGAGAGAGAGAGAGAGAGAGAGAGAGATGCGATGAAAGAAACTTCTTACTATCACATAAAGAGCCACCCCCGCTGTATATCCCTGTTTCTAACTCACAGACAGGCAGAAGGAGCCTGTGTATGACAGAGATGATAGGAGGGGAGGGAAGGCCAGAGAGTGAATGAGAGATGCAGTAAAAATGCTCCCTCAGATACAGACACACAGGAACCTGGAAATAAGATGAATCCTGGTCTTCACGACCCAATCACAGACCAGCATTCTCTTCCACATTGCCCAAAAATGGGCAATAACCACAGCTGAAAAAAAGACAAAGCAGCTAAACGGAGAAAGAATACTCACAGTATATGGGCTTGCTATCAAACCCCAAACAGAGACTAATACTCCGTAATTCGACACTGTCCGAGGCCCAGAACAAAGACTGATGCCCAGCCAGAACCGGCTCAGTGGCCACACCTGTGTTCCCAGGGTGTCAGAGATACAGTGGCTCTTATATAGTGAATAATGTCTCAGGCAGGAGATGATGGTGCTTCATTACAGTGGCCCAGTGCACACACATTCCTCACAGTGACTAATGAAGAGAGATCGCCCAGCACTCACAGAGCCTGTGGGAGATCAGGAGACGGAGCGAGGGAGCAGCCAACCAGCCAGCCAATAAAATCCAATCAGAGAGAGAGGATATAATGCCTCACAGGTACAATCACCACTCATAACCATTCAGTGAGATGTGACTTAATACTTCACTGTCACAGTTAATGTATTCAGTGCCAAGTCTTCATTTGTCAAAATGTAATGCATTCTTGCTATTGCTAACAGTGGAAATGTTACACTGGTTAGTTCCTCTGTTACCCTCATACCCAGTAACCTTGGATTCAGTCATTTTCACCGCATTAGATCGATTTACAGGCAAGCAGGACAATTTTGGCTTGAAATAAGGGGGAGAGATAATAGGAGTGAACGAGACAGAGAAAGAGAATGAAGGGTGGGAGGGATAGCGAGGGAGGAGAGAAGAATGGGCAACTGCTGTACATCTGCCAGAGAGGGAAAAAACTGCCTTCATAACAGGAACCCTGAAGGAAAGCAGAATCGTGAGTGCAGTGTGTGTGTGTGTGTGTGTGTGTGTGTGTGTGTGTGCGTGTGCACTCGTTTGTGTGCGTGTGTGTGTGTGTGTGTGTCTGCAGTGTGTGAGTGTGTGTGTGTCTGTGTTTGTGTAGTGTGTGTGTGTGTGTGTGCAGTGTGTGAGTGAGTGTGTGTGTGTGTGTGTGTGTGTGCACTCGTGTGTATGCTTGTGTGTGTGTGTGTGTCTGCACTGTGTGAGTGTGTGTGTGTCTGTGTTTGTGTAGTGTGTGTGTGTGTGTGTGCGCAGTGTGTGAGTGAGTGTGTGTGTGTGTGTGTGTGTGCAGTGTGTGAGTGAGTGTGTGTGTGTGTGTGTGTGTCTGTGTTTGTGTAGTGTGTGTGCGTGTGTGCGCGCGTGTGAGTGCGTGCGTGTGTGTGTGTGTCTGTGTTTGTGCAGTGAGTGTGTGTGTGTGTGTGTGTGTTTGTGAGTGCGTGCGTGCATGTGTGTGTGTGTGAGAGTGTTCTCTCATGTGTGTATGTGTGTGGGAGAGAGATAAATGAAGACACACAGAAGTAAAGAGAGCAGCTCAGGGAGAGATAAGCGGAGGGAATGGGAGGTAATAACCACTGCAGATGGAGCACAGTTAGTGATTAAACCCAGCCTAAGTGAGGGTTTAAATCCTGAAGAAACCACAGATGCTCACAGCACTGAGCTGTTAAACATTAACCCCTGAGACAGAGGGCTGAAACTGAACAGGCTTTACCTGCCCGACCCCTGGGAGTCCACAGTGTGAAATATCCCTCAATCCCACCGCAAACCACAACCTGCACAGATCCTGTACATGAGTGTAGTGTAATATCCCAGATTCCCCACACAGCACTTCACAATGGCTGATACAAACCACACACTGTTAGCCTGTGTATATGGCCCTGGGAAATATCCTGAGGATACAGCTTCAGTTACATCATGAAGCTCATCGATCAAGATTGTCCCACCTTGTTCCTGGAGAGCTACCGTTTTGAGAGTTTTCACTCCAGCCCTGCTCCCAAAGATCGAATGTCTTATCAGTTCTGACTCCAGCCCCTTTCCTCCACATCCTCTGTTTGTTGGTTTTCACCCCAACCCTGTTCCTGAGGGTCAACGGTTCTGTGGGCTTTCACCCCAACACTGCTCCTGGAGATACACTACTGTGTTCTTTATGTTTTCATTTTCCACTTGATTTTAACCGCTGTAGTTTGCATTTAAATCTTGCATCTATTGAATCACTTGCCTGAACTTTTGCAATTTTAAATTGTAATCCTGTACCTTACCAGTATTTTTGTTTCCCTGTGAAGCACACTGAATTGCCACACTGTATGAAATGTGCTACACAGACAAAGTTGGATTGCCTTGCCTTACTGTTTCATAAATTTTCACTTCAACCCCGACATGGCTGACTTGATTCCTCCAAAAAGCACCAAAAGCAAAACTTTGAGGTGTGAGAACGAGGAGTAAGAGCCAACAGACTGTGTTGAAACAGAGCGCTGCAGCCCTGGCGTGGGGTATGTAAACATCTTCAGGTGGGCTAAGCAGGAGACGGCCTGAGCTTGAATCACAGCAATGCCAGCAGGGCCGCACGGGTTAACTTTTAATGTTGCCTCTAAATATAAACAGCACAACAACTGAGGAGTGATGCAACAGTACTGCAGAGCACCTCCACACAGGCTGACCAGAACATACCGACTACCAGGGAAGAAAAACAAACTGAAAAGCTAGGCTAGCAATTAGAAAAAAAAAGCTAGTGCTGTGCAATTAAGGCCAATTTACTTCCGCTAATCAGCGTAGCAATGGCTGTCACAGAGGCAGGAAGTCATTTTACACGCGCGCGCTTATGACAGGGTGAGCAGTCGAGGTGATTATTAGAACTGCAAAATACTCCCTGATGTACACTCAACAGAGGACGGACTCGCTCTGGCCTGTTTGTGTCAGGAGTGCATTATCCACACTACAGTGAAACGCTAACGTGGTGCTGTGAGACTGCCAGCACTTTCAGGAATGCGTGTAACGCTGCAACACTTCAGGCCCGTTCATTTCTCACCCTCGTACACAAGGTCGCACGACAGAGACAGTGCATAACCCCATTCTACACTCTCCCTCTCTCTCTCTCTTTCTCTCTCTCTCTCTCTCTCTCTCTCTCTGCCCCATAGGAAAGGTCACATGACGGAAAACACATACCCCCATCTACACACTCTCTCTCACACACAAACAGCAACTCAAAACCTGCAGGCATGCATGTGCTAACATGAATCACATAACATGCATGCACACGCTCACCCACACGCAAACCCTCGTCAACATGCACACATACAGTCCTATCTGAGCGCTAACACATAAACCTGCCGTTCCTGTGATAGTTTAGCTGAAGGGTGCATAAGCCCACTTTTGAACATATGCACTGAATTAAAACCAAACGGGACTGGCACACCAACGCCCCACTCAGGCATTCCAGCTGCTGCAGCAGTTTCACCACAAAAATAAGGAACTTTCCAGAACTAACACCTCTGCACACCTCCACACTGGCCCACAAAAAGAACATCCAGGCTTAATCGCCATGGGGCTGTAGTCCTGGCTCAGTGTACCCTGGCAGACCTGTGCACACAGCCCTCGGCAGCCTGACTAATGGAAGTCAAGTTTAAACTTGCAGTGCAATGACACAGCGAGACAGCAGGGTAATGTACCGACGCGCAGGTGAGCTCAGCCAGCAGAGTAAAGCCACACACAAGGAAGCAGAGAAATTAGAGAAATAGATATACAGGGGAACCCACTGAAATACAGGCAAATGCTGTAATACAGGACACCACAGACCTATACAGAAAACACACAAACACAGGAAAACTACACTGCAACGCAGAGAAACGCACTGAAACACAGGACACACAGTGTCATATAAGAAACACACTGAAATCCAGAGAAACATTGGGGAACCTGGTTATACACAGGCAGATGCATTGATGCATGTTAAGCACCGTTAAATGCAGTAAAACACAGAGCAGCTGTGGACTGACCTGCATGGTGTGGAAGGTGCGAGTCTTCTCGAAGTGGAACTCTATATCCACGCTGCTGTGCCCCAGAGCCTCTCGGCTCCAGCCCAGGTAGTCGTACCCGGGCCAAACCCGCAGCTCCTTACTCTCGGTGAAGTCATCGGCCCCCAGCACCCCGTCACACAGCTGCCCCAGCCCCCCGAACTGCACCCTGCAGATCCAGCACACAAACCTCTTACCTTATCGTAACATCACAACAAGTGTGGTTTAGCATTAGCGTTTAGCATTTCAATAGCATTCAGTGCTTAGCGTTAGCTTTCGCATTGCCACCCAATTCAGTGTAAAACAGCCACAAAGGTCAGCAGAGGGGAGATGCTAAAGGTATGATGGGTACCCTGCTTCAAAGCTGCCGTCGTAGGTGGAGTCGTTCAGGTAGATGGGCGCACCGGACAGGTGCATGACGTGCCCCACCGGGGCTGTATAAGCCACCAGACCATCTGTGAGTGAAAGGGGAGAGATGTACAGATGATGGGATGTTTTCTCCATTAAATGAGGCATAGAAACATGAGCGCTGTCCCAAGTCGACACACAGGTACCCCTTTCATACAGGGAGTTAGAGCGCTTCAGAGGCCACCCTGAAGCGCCCTAAATCCCAGTGTAATCTGGTCATGAGACCGGCCTAAAATTTCAGGGTGCTGTAAAGTTACAGTGCTGTCAGTGGTGGTTCAGGCTTGAGTTACAGTGCTGTCAGTGGTGGTTCAGGCTTAAGTTACAGTGCTGTCAGTGGTGGTTCAGGCTTAAGTTACAGTGCTGTCAGTGGTGGTTCAGGCTTAAGTTACAGTGCTGTCAGTGGTGGTTCAGGCTTAAGTTACAGTGCTGTCAGTGGTGGTTCAGGCTTAAGTTACAGTGCTGTCAGTGGTGGTTCAGGCTTAAGTTACAGTGCTGTCAGTGGTGGTTCAGGCTTGAGTTACAGTGCTGTCAGTGGTGGTTCAGGCTTAAGTTACAGTGCGGTCAGTGGTGGTTCAGGCTTAAGTTACAGTGCTGTCAGTGGTGGTTCAGGCTTAAGTTACAGTGCTGTCAGTGGTGGTTCAGGCTTAAGTTACAGTGCTGTCAGTGGTGGTTCAGGCTTAAGTTACAGTGTGTCAGTGGTGGTTAAGGCTTGAGTTACAGACTGTCTTCAGGGCCCTTGGTGGCAGTTCAGCAGCAGTTAAAACTGCTGTTTAGACTGCTCAGGGCCTTCAGAAGCAGTTCAGCAGCAGTATAAAACTTCAGAGAGTTTAGACTGCTCTTCAGGCCCCTTCAGAAGCAGTTCAGCAGCAGTATAAAACTTCAGAGAGTTTAGACTGCTCTTCAGGGCCCCTTCAGAAGCAGTTCAGCAGCAGTATAAAACTTCAGAGAGTTTAGACTGCTTTCAGACCCCTTCAGAAGCAGTTCAGCAGGCCCCTTTTAGACTGCTCTTCAGGTTCAGAAGCAGCAGTATAAAACTTCAGAGAGTTTAGACTGCTCTTCAGGGCCCTTCAGAAGCGGTTCAGCAGCAGTATAAAACTTCAGAGAGTTTAGACTGCTCTTCAGGGCCCCTTCAGAAGCGGTTCAGCAGCAGTATAAAACTTCAGAGAGTTTAGACTGCTCTTCAGGGCCCCTTCAGAAGCAGTTCAGCAGCAGTATAAAACTTCAGAGAGTTTAGACTGCTCTTCAGGGTTCAGCCCTTAAGAACTCCAGAGGTTCAGCAGCAGTATAAAGCTCCAGAGAGTTTAAACTGCTGCTCTTCAGGGCCCCTTCAGAAGCGGTTCGGCAGCAGTATAAAACTTCAGAGAGTTTAGACTGCTCTTCAGGGCCCTTCAGGCGGTTCCCAGTATTCAGAACTGCTCTTCAGGGTTCAGAAGCAGCAGTATAAAACTTCAGAGAGTTTAGACTGCTCTTCAGGGCCCCTTCAGAAGCGGTTCGGCAGCAGTATAAAACTTCAGAGAGTTTAGACTGCTCTTCAGGGCCCTTCAGAAGCGGTTCGGCAGCAGTATAAAACTTCAGAGAGTTTAGACTGCTCTTCAGGGCCCCTTCAGAAGCGGTTCAGCAGCAGTGTAAAACTCCAGAGTTTAGACTGCTCTTCAGGGCCCCTTCAGAAGCAGTTCAGCAGCAGTATAAAACCTCAGAGAGTTTCGACTGCTCTTCAGGGCCCATTCAGAAGCAGTTCAGCAGCAGTATAAAACCTCAGAGAGTTTAAACTGCTCTTCGGGGCCCCTTCAGAAGCGGTTCAGCAGCAGTATAAAACCTCAGAGAGTTTAGACTGCCCTTCAGGGCCCCTTCAGAAGCGGTTCAGCAGCAGTATAAAACTCCAGAGAGTTTAGACTGCTCTTCAGGGCCCTTCAGAAGCGGTTCGGCAGCAGTATAAAACTCCAGAGAGTTTAGACTGCTCTTCAGGGCCCCTTCAGAAGCAGTTCAGCAGCAGTATAAAACTTCAGAGAGTTTAGACTGCTCTTCAGGGCCCCTTCAGAAGCGGTTCAGCAGCAATATAAAACTCCAGAGAGTTTAGACTGCTCTTCAGGGCCCCTTCAGAAGCAGTTCAGCAGCAGTATAAAACCTCAGAGAGTTTAGACTGCTCTTCAGGGCCCCTTCAGAAGCGGTGATCTCCATTGTCAGGCATAAATGTTCAAATTAGTCGTAAAAAATGTAGGTGTCCATTTCAGGCAATGTTCAATAGTAAGTATTGCCGTTAAGTATAATTTTATGTAATGTTCGAAGAAAGGTTGAATTTCATGACGTACACTTTACCACTACATAGGCCTACCCGTATATACCGTATATCGTAACCAAACGTCAACATGCATGTATGCATCACCGTTCAAAATGTCTCGCGCGTGCGATGCATAAGAGGGGGGCAATAGGCTGCCATGGCAACTACATTGGTCTTGCACGCACCCTGGGTGGTCGCGATGGACACAGTAAGATGACTTTAGGCCAGACCCAAGGCCACTTCAGAAGTGCCCTAAATTCTAGGCGCAGGATTTAAGGGGTAACAGAGAAACAACAGTTCAATATTGAAGTGCTCTAATGGACCCTGTAATCATACTCAACCATGGTAATAATGTCAAGGCACACTTGCATGTACAAAATTATTGGCATGTTCAGTAACTAAACACAGTGTAAGATCCGTGTAAACTCCATCCTTCCAAGCAAAAAACCTCACATGCATTCTCTGTAGAGTTCCAACAGTTGCAAAGCAGTAACATCACAGCACACAATACTGTGGAGTCATGTGGATTAGCACTTTCCTAATGAAACAATGGTTTAATGGACGAAGAGATCTCTGAAATGCAGAACAGATACGTACATGAATAATTTATTTGGCAATCTAACAGAATGTACTTTGTCTCAGTGTTAAAGGGGCATTTTAGTTGTGTGAACCATTAGACATCGTTTTTAACGTTCTATGGTATGCACACAGTTTTCACTGTTCTCTACGCTCATATTGCAGTGTATAACACACAAAATTAACCCTTAGAGCGCTAAAAAAACATATAGTGTTGCTCAATGATGTAAGATATCAAATTCAAAGCTGTTGAAAGCCTAACATGTGGTGACTTGTTTAAAAGAGCTCCCGCTTGGGAGCTCTTTTAAACAAGTTGCCACATGATAGGTTTTCAACAGCACAAAATAATTAAATTTATAATTTTTTTTTTAAAGTTTTCAGTGCTCTAAGGGTTAATCTTTCTCCCTCCGATTCTCCCCTTCTCCCCCCATCTCGCTCTTACCGTCCCACAGACAGCCGTAGAGCTCCACGCGGAGGCACACGCTCATGACCCGGTCCGCCAGCGGGTAGAAACGGACCATCCTGGCCACGATGGGCGGGCCGAGGTCCTTCAGAACCACATCGTACGTGTTCTTGTTCCCGGACACCACCTGAATAACATGGGGGAAGTGCGCAAGTCATCTTTCACACCGCAGTCCAGTTAACTGGGCACATTCCGCATGTAGACGCAAAATGGGAGGGGTGGGAAAGAACAGTTTTACCATTGAAAGAGCAAACAGAGAAACTTCCAATAGCAGCAACATAAAATAAGAGAAGTCCAAAGTATGACACACAGAAAGAACCCATGAGAGAGCACAAATGAAGGAGTAAGACTAGAAATAGAGTTTGTGGAGGACACATAGGCACAATGCAAGGCCCAGATGTACAAAGATGCTGCGTCCTTGGCCGCCTTTAGTCTGATGCAGGAACAGAATAGGGAAGAGCTGAACTATGGAATATCTGCCCTGCTTTGACATAACATAAAGAAATAATATAACAGGACTATTAAAAGAGGCTATTCAAAGCAAAAAATTCTTGCCATTTCCACCCCCTACCAGGAATTTGGCTTTAATCTGCTCCCAGCTAACCAGCCAAACTGACAGCAACTAGCTAGCGCCATATCAAGCCTGTTCTTGAAACCCCCCACATTTTATGAGCAAGCTGTGTGAAGAATAGTACAGCGGGCTCAAAAATTACTGACACCCGTGACTGGCAATGCACAAACAATACTTAAAAAATTCTTAAAAAAAAAAAAAAAAAAGGGATTTATAGAGAGACTCTAAATATCAAGTTGTAATAAATACTGTATGACAGTAATGGTCCAATGGGCTGTTTTGATTCAAGAGGTCCAGGAGCACTGAATAAGATTAATGGAGTAATGAGTTGCACCAAGTATCAGAATATTTTGGCTGACAATCTGGTTGCCTCCGCCAGAAGGCTGAGACTTGGCCGTAGATGGACTTTCCAACAATACAATGACCCAAAGCATACCTCAAGATCCACACAGAAATGGTTCAGTGACAACAAAATCAACGTTCTGCAGCGGCCATCTCAGTCGCCAGACCTCAATCCGATTGAAAACCTGTGGGCTGAGTTGAAGAAGGTGGTTGAAAAATGCAAACCCAAGAATGTGAAGGATCTTGACAGGATCTGCTTACAGGAGTGGTCCAAAATCCCCGCAAATGTGTGTCATAACCTTGTCAAAAATTAAAGAAAAAGACTTCATGTTGTTTTCCTTGCCAGAGGTGGCAACACTAAGCACTAAATCAGGTGTGCCAATTATTATGAAACCTTGATTTTGTTGAAATTTCTTTTTTATTCAATGATTGTCATGATTTTGGTTGTTTCCATCAAAACATTAATAAAGTATTTTAAACATGGTGATATATTCTGTTTCTCCATAATTACATTGTTTAAATTTTTTTGCATTGTTTGTGCATTGCCAGTCATGGGTGCCAGTAATTTCGGAGCCTACTGTACATTCTGTATTAAAAAAAATACAGACACAGCAGAAAAACAGCCTCCTTTGATCCCAGAAGGGACACACAAAATATCCAGGCAGATAGGACAGCGACAGTAGGAACAAAGGGAGAAAATTAGCACAGGCATGCGTACAGACAGACAGACAGACAGACAGACAGACAGGTCCCTTTACCTCCTGCCCCCAGCGGTCCCTCCAGGTGTGCCACTGGCGTCCGTCGCGGGAGTATTTGAGGCGGTAGGTGCGGGCGAACTCTTGGCCGGCCCCGTCAGCGTGGCGACCCTGCGTTCCCACCAGAGAGACGAAGTGCAAGGCGCCCAGGTCGACCTGCAGGTACTCGTTTGCATGGGGAAATACCGAGCCCTTAGGGCACCAGGCCCCATCGCCCGCACCGATACTCAGCCTGAGAGAGAGAGAGAGAGAGAGAGAGAGGTCAATGTGATTATTACGGCTGAAGAATTAAAGCATGATCTATAACACAAACCTACAGCAACACATACTCACGCACAAACAGCATTTCACTTATTAGAGAGCTGCCCAAATTTTCTAACTGAGCCTGTGCAACTAATGAAAACAAAAAACTGAAATATACCTGGCTGCGCGCAGGAAACGGAGATGATTTCAGATTTATGATCTGATTCAGGAGTAGAAAGCTGTTATTCAGAGTGGGCAGCACCTTCCCAGGTGTACCACAGCATTCCATAAGTCAGGGCTGCTCAATCCTGTTCCAGGAAATCTACCATCTTGTCGGTTTTCATTGCAATCCTAATTGGGCACAGCCAATTCTACCAATTAACAGCTTGGCAGGATCTCTGAAAGTTGAGGTGTGCCTTGTTAGAGGGGGAATGGAAACTGAACAAACGTTTATGACGGTAAGGAGCAAGCACCTCGGGCTGAGGATTCGGACTGTGCTGGAGAGGGGTGACATCATCCGCGCGGCTCCCTGGCTCAATGCCATAGACCGTCTGTTATGAGTCTGAAGGCCGGGTGGCCCTATTGAGAGCATCTGCGCTACAGTCCCCTTTATCCTGTTCCCTCCATTGTCATCACGCTACGTCCTCCACAAATCTGTCTCCCTCTTCATTTCCACCTACACCCCTCCCCCCCCTGCTGACCCCCCCCCCCCCCCACCCCAGCCTCTTGCTCCACAGAACCCCCGCACAGACATACAGGGCCAGACTAATCACCTCCATATGCTCAAAACAGGACAGAAACCCCTGACAGCACGGGACTCTAGTTAGCCTTCTGCTAACATCCAGCTAGACTAGATAATCAAGCCGTGTGAGCTTATTTAACCGTATGGGAAGAACACAAATGTCATTCCCAACATACTAACCACATTAACCATTACCTAATTACTATAATCTCATAGTAGCCTCTATCTGATTAGAGAGAAGCTTCAGAGTGGTGAGGAGAGAGGAAGTGAAGGTTGATGCGGACGGGGACACAGAGAGACAGACAGACAGATAGGTGGTTGGGCAGGCTGACATACAGACAGTGGACGTGTGCGGGAACGTTACCGGCCGTGTTTGGCCTCGGTCGAGTCGGACCAGGCGCTGGAGGCGGTGATGGCCGAGTCGGGAATGCTGCCATCCTCCATCCCCAGAGCGTAACGACATAGCGCTAGAGAGAGAGAGAGAGAGAGGGAGAGGGATAGGGAGAGGAAGAGAGAGAGAGAGAGAGACAGAGATAGAGAGACCCAGCGTTACTGCAGCTCAGCCACAATGATTTTATGAGCACAGAGTAAATGGCCAGTGTCCTGGAATAACCCACATCTTCATCCCCTCTCACTATTATTTCTGACATTGCATGAGAGACATGAAAGAAAGGGGAACAGGATATAAAACTCATTCCCTCCACGGGACTTGAGTCTTTTTAAACCGAAGGTCAGGACTGAAACCTTTCATCTGCAGAAATGAGACGGCAGGGCAGGTTCTGAAGGATAGTTTCAGTGTGGTGAGATTCATCACTGAAGGTAAGAGGAGACAAAAGGAGCCATTTAGACTTCAATAGGAGCAGCGCTTGATCATTTTTTCTCCCACACACTCATAGTAACGATCTATCCAAGCTCCAGACTCCACTGTTGCTCTCTCCCTCTCCCCCAGGGTTCAGTCGTCCGTCTCCCTGAGTTTCACCATCATTCGCGTCCACATTCCAGGCCTCCTGGGAGACGGCAGCACCAGGGGGCCGCAGAATCCCCGCGGCGACGCGGTGAGAGGGGAGGGGAGTGGGAGGGAGGGCAATGAGCCGTGTAATAAAGTGTCCCAGAAGACTCCGGCACAGCCAGCGCTGCTCGCATGTCGCACATGAGATCAGACATTACCAAACGAAGGCGCATTAACGAGTCTTATCTCACGCAGGGCGGCCGCGGGGGCTGGGGGGCTGGGGGAGAGGGGCGCTGCTCTCGGTTGCTGTTCGTGCGTCAGAGGAGTGGAATGCGTGGCTGAGAGACAAACTTTCTCTCCTCTATCTTTGCCTCTCGATTTCTCTCTCTCTCGCTCAATACATCCGTCTCACTCTCATGGACAGGTGCCTGTCTCATTACATCATCACTCCGCTGCCGGAACACTCTCTCCCCGAATCTGGAAGTGTTCCATCTTTCCCTCAACCCCTTCCCTCCTCCTCATCCCTCCTGCTCTTCCTCCCTCTATTTTGGAAAGTAGATGATGCAAACAGAAGAGCATGTGATCTGAGTACATAGATAAATTGGTAGCGCCAGTTGGTACTCATGATACTTTTTTTGGTACTTTATGGGAATTGCAGCATTGAAGGTGCACTAAGCAAGTTTGTTGACATCACTTCTGTTGACATTCGAACTCAAACAAAACAGAGGTAGCCCGCCCCTCCCTCCCATAGTTCCCTCCTTCCCATGCTTCCATAACTGTCAACTCTTGTCGGTGATTGGCCGGGATGGTTTGTTATGTTATGGGGCACAGCCTGTGCCCCTAGTGTTTATTTGCAGTTTGTGACGCCTGTGCGGTCTCCAGAGCCCGGGGTTTTTTTATAGTGAATTTAGGGGCAGGCAGCTAGCGGATCGTGGAGAGATGTCAGTGAATTGGGAAAAAAACATAATCGCGCAGAAAGTAAACAAACCTGCATAGTGCACCTTTAAACGGTGGTTAAAGTAATAAACCATCCCTTTAAATGACATCTGTCCAATGAATTGCAAACAACACCAGATCTGTCCTCTTCTCTTCCAGGTGCCCATTTTTGCACATTGTGGCCAATCATAAGTCGTTTGTCTCGTCCAGTGACATCCCGTCAGCTCGGTTAAACCCAGCCGGCATACTGGGGAAAAGTTTTAAGGATGACACCTCACCTCAGCAAAGTATATTTCAGCAGAAAGCAGAATTCTTGAAGTGTCTAAAATGCATGTTTTAATTTGGTAATAATCCAGCGCGATGCATTTTAAAACCAGTGAGTCATCAAATTGGCTTCAATATCAGGTGGCAGACATTTTTACTTGGGGAATCTAATTTTATCCAATCAAATGCCAGTTCACTAGACAGTGCCATGGTACTTGTGACATCAGCTAAACTCATTCCTTTCATGAAGGCGTTTGATTGGATAAAATTAGATTCTCCAAGTAATAATGCGTGCCCCATGATATTGAAGCCAATTTGAAGACTCGCTGGTTTTAAAATGCATCACACTGAATTATTAACAAATTAAAATGTATAAATCTATGTGTTTTAGACACTTCAAGAATTCTACTTTCTGCTGAAATACACTTTGCCAAGGTGCAGTCTTCTCCTTTAAACTCCTGCTGAGGCCAAGGTCACTTCAGCCTGTGAAATGCCCAGCCTATACCCCAGTCCTCACGGGATTGGACACTTCACACATTTTCCATTATGAGGTCACACCCCTCGAGATTACCTCGTTTTTACAGTGATTTGCCGTTTTTTCCCCCTGAGCTATAAGAATTAGATTACACATAATGATAACTGGCGCAAACCCTATTTTCAAACTGCGAAGAGGAGACGAGGGGAACTTAAGAGGGTACTTAGGGTGGGTGGTGGACCGTTAAGCCTGGAATAGATCAGAAAAACACAGACCGACAGAACTGCTGCAAGACTGTTATTGTACAAAATTTCGTTCAGCAAACAGTTGGCAATTGTAGGGCATGTGCTCACGACAGCTGTGGTTAGGATGATGGGAAACTTTGAGACGAGACAGATCCACTCAAAAAACTTTTAAATGAATCGTTATATTTTAAGTTCATTTGGTAACAATCAAGTTTTTTTTTTTCCATTTTCAGAAAACTCTGGAGTCTCCTCTACAAGTTTGGCTTGGATCTGAGCTGTAGGGCTCAATGTGAAAGTCAGGACATTCTTAACTGCCAGAGCAGAGAGATTGGTCAATAAATCAAGTGCTGGGACAAAAGCTTTGAAGTGTAAATCCATAATGTTTCAAGAACTAACATATCTAATATCCTCGTTCAATGGCATTCTTGGAAGAACATTCGGTGTACACTTCAGGGCGTTTGCTTTCGCAAATTTCTTTCTCCAAACACACTACTCCCAAATTATTTTCTTTCAAAATGAAACAACTGATTAACTATAAACTCCTGTTAAAAAGCTTTGTTTTTCATGGAACTCTAGGACCTGGAATGAGAAAACTTGTGTTTTTTTTTTTTTTTTTTTTGTCAACCAGTTACGACAGATATTAGTACATCAGGGGCAGGGAGCCCTGCTCCAGGAGAGTCACCACCCTGCACATTTTAGACATCTCTCCGCTCCAACGAACTCCAGTCAAATGAACTGCCTCATTGACAACCTGCAATTGTTTGAATTGGGTGTGTTCAAGAAGAGAGACATCTGAGGCCTAGTCCACAGGTAGACGTGTATTTCTAAAAACGGGGTCTTTCCTGATTCGTTTCCCAAAAAAATAAATCACCGACCACATGAGGCCGCAAAAACACATTTGAAGCACTGCAATGAGCATGCCAAACCAGCAGGAGGCGATGATATAATTTAATGTATGACCATGTAAGCCAATCACAGCCTCTAAAACTCGCTACAAGGTGCACACACACCGATGTCACAAGCCATTAACTCAGTTTTCCACGTCCAAATGAGGAAGGCGAAAACAAATTTTTCAGAAATCTTCACCCTGGACAGCGTTTTCCCAAAAGGACCGTTTTCAAAGACCAAAGCACAGTTTTCGTGAGGACAAAAGGCCAAAATGCACAGAAAATGCTACGTTTTCAGAACTACCTGTGTTTGAGTGAACAGGACCTGAAATATGCAGGCTCTCCAGGAGCAGCGCTCCCTACCCTTGTGCTAAATCCATCAAAACTAAGCAAAACACTTCAAGCAGGTTAAAAAGCATTTAAAAAATTACTCCCTCTCCCTCTTACCTGAGTCAAAGTGCCAATCATGGTCCTGTGTGGTTACCTCGGTGATAAGGAGGGCAATGATTGGATACAGGAGCTGCGGTGTTGCCATGTCAATGCCAACACTCCTGGTTACCTGTCCGGTGACAGACTTCTCAATACAGGCATACCTAGCGGAGGCAGGGAGACAGGACAAGTTGCAGCAGTTACGCAGTTAGACTACAACACTCACATAAACATTAGCTTCGAAAAACCCATCGGTTAACACCACAAGCAGAGTAAGAGCGTGACGGCGGAGGCTGTTTCGACTCGTCATCCTGAGCTGTACGATCCGGCCATATAGACCCGAAGACCAGAGGCGTGAAGATCAATAAATGCACCAACTCTACACAAACACCCTCTCATGGGAGAGAGAGAAAAATGAGTCTGGTAGAGCAGCCTCGCCGGAGGCACAAGGTAGAATAGCACAGAGAAAGTGCCAGAAAGGGCTGCACATTGTCCACATCAACAGTACTTGGCACGCAGAACAATAACCTTTGCACTCCGCAAGGGGAGGGGGGCAGGTCTGTTGCCATGGTATCGTGGTTAAGGGTAGGGAATGAAAGGAATAGTTGGACGTGGCTGAGCTGGAGCAGTGAACCGGCGCCCCGGGGTGAGGGCTGGAGACGGGGGGCACAGAGAGAGGCTCGCAGCAGCAGAGGGGAATGTGGCAGAGGGGGGTGTCAGCTGGCAGCGCCACAGAACACAGGCGACAGCTGAGCCACAGCTGTACAGACACACAGCGCAGATACAGGGAGATGATGAAAGAGGCAGGAGAGGGGAGCACAGGGCATGAGGAGGGGGACTGGAGTGAGACAGGTGACACGGCTGATACAAGCAGTGGCCATGCTGGGAATGCTGTAGTGTGTGTGTGTGTGTGTGTGTGTGTGTTTGCAGTTAATGCATGTGTGCGGTGTTTTCCCAGGCGTGTGCAAGTGTGTGAGTGTGTGCGCGCGTGTGTGTGAATCTGCACTTCTGTGTGGTGCATATGAATGTGTGCGATTGTGTGAGTTCGCAAATGCGAGGTGTGTGGTTGTAATTCTGTGCTTCTGTGTGGTACACGTGCTTCTGCGCACGCGCGCGTGTGTGCGTATGTGTGTTTGCACATCTCTGTTTCTGTGTGGTGTGTACATAAGTCTGTGCATGTGTGTGTGTGTATCTGTGTATGTCTGTGCTTCTGTGTGGCACGTCCACGCGTGAGCATGTTTGTGCCTCAGTGTAGTTCATTGAAATGTGCGTGTGGTATGCGAGGTGTGTGTGCGGGCGTGTGTGCCGCGTATGAGTAGGAGGTGTGTGTGTGTGTGTGTGTGTGTGTGTGTGTGGGTCTGTGTGCATCAGGCGCGTGTGTGTGTGCAGGGCGAGCCCACAGCTGACTGACCCTGTGTGTGAGACAGAGCAGTGTTTTCAGACAGAGCCAGGCCAGCTGTCCTGGATGAAAGACAGGCGAGAGAAGACGGACTCTAGCACACAGGCTGCGAGTGTGTCACACAACACAACACAACACAACACAACACTGCATCGCTGCGGCCAGCCAGCCACCCCTTCTGGGAACACCACCGCGAAAAAACATAGAGAGCACGATGACCCCACGCCCAAATACGAGCTTCAAAAGTACTGCACTGAAGTACAGTGAAGCACCCAAAGAGCGAGTACGGGAATTAACGCTGGCCTACTGTCAACACAAACACTGCCAGTTGAGTTACCATGGGAACCACTCAAATCAAGAGCATAACCGACCTGAGTCAACACAGGTCACAATTAATTGCAAGTTTGATGATGTCACAATGACTAAAAAAAATTTTATTGAACAGAAAAACGGAGGGAAATAGAACAAAAACAAAGAAATAAAAAACTGGCTCTGTTTCTCATCTTCAGAGAGAAGAAAAAAAACTGAGTAACAGCAAATAAATTTAAACAAAAGTGGGGAAAAGGTCTGGCTCTAATCAAATCCCTCCACAGCATGTAGAGCATTTCTAGTTGCCATTTATGCACACTGAAAGCTGGTGTGTTTCGTTTAACAGAAAAACACTGATTATAGCTGATGGTCCCGCTGAAAAAATACATTGGATTCCTCAAAATAGATCCTCGAACCATACTGTAAATGACTCATCAGGGACAGCTAATAAGGACAACCGTTGCGTTTCCCTCCACCAAAACAGCTAAATTTGTCTCTTTTTTTCTAGCAATCTTGGCTGCCAAACAGCACTTAGCAGAGTTGTATATTATCAAAACTGGAGGCAACATTTACATAGTGTCTTAATATACTCATGCCAAGAGTCGCGCCCATCTTAGAGGGTTTCTCAAGTACTTACGTTTCCAGTAAGTCACTCTCAAGAGTCTATGGTTCTCTGAACCCCTTAGAATCTGACTTTTTCATGGAAGTTTTCCTTTGAGTAGATTCAACATTAAAAATGCATTTTTTTTCATATTGCTGGACAATGTCACACACATATTCTGTATCCACAGGTTCTAGTGCTTCACTCAAACTATATCACACATATATTGAGAGAAACATTCAAACCCAGGATGTCAGGTTTTTCAGGCCACAACATTACTTCAAATGAAAAATATCTAGTTCTAGTACATCATTTCCTCAACTTTTCCCTGGATTCCACAGGACATATTTGGGATTTTAGGAAACCTTGGAATCTCTGCTAGGATTTAAAGAAGGACTGAAGTTCTACAGGTCTGAATACAGCAGCCGCATTTGATGGACCCACGGTGCCCTGGGTTTTATGGGGTTAAAAGTGTCAGCCAGCACATTTAGCACTTTTAAACCATTTCCTCACCCGGAATGGACCTGAAACATTTAAGATCACCGAATCGGACCTTCTCCTACCTCCGGGATACTGACTCAGTTCTCGATGCTCAGTAATGTTACCCACTGCAGTGTTCTGCACATGTTACAGGTCTTGGCAGCAAGGGTGCTTGGCAGTGCCAAGGAGCCGTTAATGCAGTGTGTCACACCACTGAGATCATCAAGAATGTCAGCCATTTCCTCAGAACCGAATCCATTCTGACAGAAGGAGAGAGTTAGATAATAGGTGGAAGACTTACTCAGGGTGGGAAAATGGGGAAAACAATCCTTCCAGGAAGGAATCGGTCTGAGTAAGAGGACTGTGACTCACTACGACTCCCTCCCTCCATCCCCAATGCTAATTCTAAACTTCTAACCGACAACTTCCAGATAACAAGACAGAGAAGATCTATTTAAAACGCCATGATTTTAGAGGAACACGATCCAAACTGAGAAATAATACAGAGTTTCCAAGAGAATGTACATCGTATGGTTAAACCTTAATTTCAGCTTTGTAAAACAAATTCGTTATTTGACCAACATGCACTTTTTGGAAGCTTTTTTAAAAAAATATTTACACAACTTTCCAGCAAATTCCATTCTGTCCAACAAACTAGATGACATGTTAATCTTTCAGATTAATCAAGTATTCTATAGGTATCAATGTAAAAAAAATACTTATGAATGCGCTTCTGATATCCTAAGTTAATAGTTAAACTGATTCACCTTGTTCACCATGTTAAACAGTACATCTTACAATGCAGCCAATAGTCACTTCATTAGGACGAACACGGAGAAACATTCATAAACCGCAGCTGTGCCACTCCACAATAAATCCCATTTAGTGGAACAAATTGCAGTCTCGCTAAGCAGAGACATCCATAAGCTAATAAAGATGGCTTGTGATCGCACGCAAACATGTTTTTCCATTTCTAATTAGAAAATCATACATGCATTATTACCGCATAAATCCTCATTGTAAATACTCAACTCCCAAAGCCACACATCTACAAGCCAGAGGACTATGTGTTTCAGCCACACAAAATGATGACATTCCTCATAGAGCTGAGATGATAGGGAGAGGCAAATATGGAGATTAACTGCTATGGCCAAAGAGAGAGAAAAACATGTTACACCATAGAGTGGATGAATGTAAGCGAATCTCAGCGGGGAAACTTTGCTCCCTCTCAGCTCTATGCTTTACACTGGAGCTGGAGGTGGTGTTATGCAAAGGAATATTCCACAGAGTCCACTGTTTGGGGAAAACAGACTGAAATGCCATTTTCCAAGCTGGAAACCAGGCCACCAGACAGCTGGTGGAGAACGGAGACCTCCGTCGTTGATAACTCTTAAATCATAACACCTTCCCTAGGCTCTGAGCTGTTACTCCATGTTACCACGCATCACTTCCTCCCAATGGAGATATTGCTCATCTCTGGATGTATCAAAGTCCAAGCACCACAGTTAGACAATGAACACAAAATGATGATGCGCAAGGGAAGCGTTTCACAGACGGTTGCATCATTTCTCTAGTGATGTTCTTGGGTAAGAAATGGAAAGTAGAAGGAATATAGAACAGCCCAGAGAATAGTCAGTTAAGAGAACTGTTTTTTTCGAGGGAAGTTTGTTCAGATAGCAGTTTGAAACAAGAACAGTTTCCTCAAACAGTTTGCAGAAAGAAGTTTTCCAACACAACAGTTTGTTGGAAAAATGGTTAGTTGGGGGACACGCATGGGTATTAACACGCTCAGAAGGCGCAGAAACGCGCCCTGTCATCTTGGCTGCAATGGGAATCCGCTTACCCATGGTGTGCAAGATATGTCTACTTTCTGCTTCCCAGGCTGTGGGATAGTTGTCCATACATGCAAAGCACCCCTCTCCGACACTCATAAAGCTGTAACTCTTGTGTAATAGCTTGGCAGGGCTTGACAGCAATGAGCTGCGTTTGGGATTGCAATTTCATCCTGTCAAAACTCAAATGAGTCTTTGTGTGGTCTCATTGTTTTCAGATGATTGAGGCTGGCCCAGCTGCTCTGACACTGGCAGGTGCTGAGGAGGGTTTGGGGTGGTAGTTTGCGGGGCTTCAGAGCGCGCTCTTGAGTTAATTAGCTTACCGAGGCAGTGTTATGAGAGAAAGGGTGGAGGGGGATATGTGGCACATTAGTGCTACTCTGAAAATAAAAAACGTCAGTGCGAAACGAGTCAGCTGGACTGCCGGGGTCTTCCCGTAAGAAATGCCTTTCTCAGCACAGAGAAAGTGCTAGAAAGACAGAGAGGTTCTGCCATGAGAGAGAAAGGACTCTTCACACAGTAAAGCCGCGTTTTGCGTGTATTCGCGTCTTTGCATTGACTTTGAATGTAATCTGTCGTGCGAAAAATTCGTTTCGCGTCCGGTGTGAAAGCAGCTTAACTCAATGTAAAAGAGAACGAGACAATGTAGCCTATAGAGAGGAAAGGAAAACGAGAATCAAAATGGGTCAGGTTAGAACTGTTTTCGCTTCAGTCAGCATTTTGAGATTGACTGAGAAAGCAGAAACTTTCCCTTTTCCAAGAGCCAAAAGAGACCAAGCAAATAGGCCATCAGCCTAACCCCAAATAATGACGGTCTAAACAAGCACATTCATGCAGCCCATAAACCCTGTAAACACAAGACTGGTACGGGCCCGTGCTCAGGGCTGTCTCATGAGTAATGCTCAACGAAGCGCAGCCTGACACAAACGCCCGCCCCAAGAGAAGGAACAATATCACTGTTGAAACCTGAGGGAAAAAATACCTGAACCTCAGAATCCCATTCAACGGCTCATCAATATCATTCTGCACAATAAAACCTGCCATTTCACAGTGCCCCCCTCCAAACCCCCGTTCCCTGCTCATGTTCTCCTGGAGCCCTGGGGAAGGAGTGACGTCAGGCTTTCAATCTCATACAACATGGATTTGCTAAAGACAGAATTCATTGAGGTTAAAAAGTAAAGAGAGGAAGGCAGTTTTTATGTTGGTGAGCTTTTAAAAATTTTGCTGGAAGCCACAGGTACTTAATCATTTGCGTGATACCGCATCCGCAGATGTAAGCTACCGACTGTTCTGAACTAGCGGCAGGAGGAGAGGGGGCGAAGTTTGATGTGTTTTTGCTCAAGCCTGCCGTCATTGTGTTAATGTTTCTCTCCCTCGCCCACTTTTGGGAAAGACTTAAGGGAAGTGATTACAGGATCAGGCCCGAAGCCAAACCAGCACTTTTCACGAGAAGCTGAACAGCACACATTACAAAAAAGGCCACCGTGCACTTTATAGCCTTCACAAACCTGGGGGCGACCATATGAAGATTACCCAAGCAAAAACCAAACACAGGTACTCTGATCCTAACCCCAGCAAATAACAGATCTGGGCACTGCCATACTGCCAAAGAATAAAGCTGGAAGTAGGCTCAGATCTGAACTAACAAAACCAAACTATTGGACATGATCTTTACAAAGAGTTGTAAAGGACACCCTTGTAAGAATAGAATTGCAGTGTTATGCAAGAGTATTTACTGAAAATAATCACTGCCTCAACTTCCTTAAATTATTGAGCAGTAGCTGGCTAAAGCATGTGAGTGTATGCGGCCAAAGCTACATATTGAAAGATACTATAAATATAGTTCGCCAATAAAGAGGAATAGCCAACGCAGTTTCTGCAAGGTAAACACTAATCATTGACCGCGCAGCCAGTCACATCAAACTGCAATGTAGTTAACTTACAGTGTTAACCATTAAAATAAGATGTGATTTACACTGCCAGAAAAAGACCTTGCAATGTTGGTTCAAACAGTAACCAAGAGCTTTAGCACTTACTCTTCTGCTGTATTATAATGATCAAAATTATTTCAAGTGACCATAAAACCAAACTGGCCAATAAACCTTGAACAACCCTCTCAAAAGACACTGTCATTTTTACCTCCGTCAAGGAGGTTATGTAAGCGGTCGAGTTTGTTGATTTGTTGAATAGGTAGCAGGATTTACTGAGAAAATACAGGCCTGACTTTGTATGAAACTTGGTGAGAGTAGCATATGCTAAGACAGAGACCATTCAATTTTTGGGTGGATCTGATTCACATTATGGAGACACAAATTATTTTTCTCTTTTGTTTACATTGCAAGATATGGCATTTGGCTGCCAAAACAGAATAAATGCCATAAATCTTAAAAGTAAGTAGATGGTAGTTAAGTTTACAAGTGACAAAACATATCCAGATGCACTCCTGCCTATGCAGCCAGACACTTGTAATCTGTGCTGAATGCGGTTCGGAATCATTTCGTATTAACTGTGACCTCAGAAATGCACAATTCACCCACGCCAAGTGCACTGACGCACCGCCATATCATGATAGATGCTGGCTATGGGACCTGACCGACCTGATAACAGTTTGGGTTGTCCTAGTCATCTTTGGTCGGGAGAGCACAGAAACTTCAAATTTTGAATCGCCGGTCCACAAACCATGCTGCCATTGTGCCATCATCCATCTCAGATGACACAGAGCCTAGAGAAGTTGGTGGTGCTGGACAGTGCTGATGAATGGCTTTGGCTGTGCATAGTAAAGCTTTAACTTTCATCTTCGGATGCAGCTGCAACAGGTGTGGACTGACAAAGGACTAAAGTATTTCCAAACCCCTGCAGTGATACATATTACAGTCAAAATGACAATTCTAAAGACAGTGATGTCCAAACGATCAGAAATCACACACATTCAGACTAGCTTTCCGATTTGGCCGGGTTCCTTCCACTTTTTAATAATATTATGCACTGTAGAAGGTGAAATACGCGAAATCCTACCAATTTGTCTTTGGGGAACGTTGTTCTCGCAAGTTGATGAGCCTTAGCCCCTTCTTTGCTCTTAATTATTTATTTACCCTTTATATAACCATGTTAGTCCTACTGAGATTAAAATGTCATTTACAAGAGACACCTGGCCAAGCAGGGCAGCATTTCACTTAGTTCATGCACTAAGTCACATCAAGAGAAAAGACAAATGGTGTAAGTAAATAGTGCAGCAGTGAAAACAGTTAAAATTAACATTGACAGGTTTTGATAGACTCTGGCTCAAAGCACTTTAGAATAACTTTAAATTCACTGAGTGTTATTAAATCCTGAAACTTAGTCCCCTTCTGTAGGCTATTCCAGGTTGAGGGTGCAGAGGCCATAAAGTCCTTCTTGCCCAGCTCAGTCCGAGCTTTTGGGATAGTCATAAGCCCAATGTTCTGAGATCGCAATCCATTGGAGCCTCTTTTCTGGGACATGTAACGTGATAAATAAAGTATTCTACCAAGAATGGCCTTATAGATGAACACAAACCAATGTCAAAATTGACATGTGGAAAAAGGCGGTCAATTAACATTTGAGTACAGAACACAACATTTTGTTAAGCTTCTACAGTTTGTAAAGAAACTCAGTGTTCCAGGATACATGGTATTCAACATTTGCAGACAATAAGATGATGAATTCTACACAGCAGGTCACCAGAATCAAGGTTAGGGACAATGCTCTTCAACAAGTTTCTTTCTAAGAAAAACAAGATTTGTTTATACAATATAATCATAATTTTAATTTCAACTCTTTAACATGATTTTGTGAGGTTTAATTGAAACTTGTCAAAAATCCCAAATGAAAATTTCTAAGTAGAGAACAGCCTCAATCTGTTCACCTTGAAAAGTAACCATGCTCTGGCTCAAAGAAATTCTTCCTACAGTTTGAAAAGACTTTGGGCCTGATTTACTAAGACCTTTAGCACATGCAAAATCTTTTTGCCCGTGCAAAACCAGAAACCTTAGCCACTGATTAGTGCAAGGCAAGCACCCTGGCCAATCATGGGCAATGTTATTGGTTTTGCAAGGGCAAAAAGAATTTGCATGTGCTAAAGGTCTTAGTAAATCAGGCCCTTTGAGTCTGAGTTTTTTCTGCATATAGAGTGAGCTTTAATTAGCGAAGTTGAGTCAGCAGAATATCAAAAGCATTTTGGAGAAGCTCAAAAGCCTTACTGGGAGTAAGTGCACAGCAACAAATGATTGTTTCATCTGCACAGAAATGGATGGCTGCATTTGTTTTGACCCAATCAGTAAATGCACAAAGTAATTACAAGTGGACCCAGAACTGAAACCTGTGGGATGTCTTCACCTACTGTAAACGTATTAGATGCAAGACCATCAAACTGGGTAGCCTGAGTCCAATCAAAAAGATAATTGACGAACCAACCAACAGCTTGATCAGAAAATCCTACTTGAATGAGTCATATCAAAATACACTCATCCTGTGCCAAATGCTAAATAGAGAAAAACAAAGCTGCTTTTTATCCAATGCTGCTGTTACATCATTTAAAACTTTCATAGCAGCAGTAACGGAGGTATGATTCTCCCTGAACCCTGATTGATGATTGGGTTAATACTGCATGAGTGTATACAGGGTGCCCCAAAAATGCCCAGGCCAAACCAGGCAACCTGTGAATTTGTATTTCCCCAGATCCTGAGAGGAAATCTTACTTAAAAAGCAGTCTTTATTTCATCAAAATTGGTCAAGCCAATCAAAATTTATGTCATTTTTTGTGCAGGTAAGTCACACCCACAAAGTATATCTGATTGGCAGTCATTGGCCTAAGTCAATTTCAGCCTGATTTTGAATGTGTCCATGTAGGCCTATTTATCGAGATGAGGGAACCTCTACGATAGGATTTTGTCCACGTTTGCACAGCCAAGATGGTTGGCCTTCAGTTCACAACTGAGAAGCGTTTCTTCATGATCCAAATGAAGGAAATTAACTGTAAATAATAAATGTTATTGCAAATAAAGCAAAGAGAAAAAAGAATAAAGAAAGAATAAACAAAAGAAAGAATGCAAATAAAAGTCACTTAGTCAGTCACTCATAGTTGAAGGGCTGACCTTTCTGCACCAAAACTGAGATAACCTCTGATACACTTGACCGATTTTAATTAAATAAAGACAATTTTTCATGTAAGAAGATTCTATATAAGGATCCAGGGAAACATACATTCTGAGGTTGCCCAGTTTGGATGGGACATTTTTTTGGGACACCCTGTATAGTCCTTAACCTGTTCACTAGCTAGAGATTTCAATTTTTTTTGGCTAGGACTGAAAGATTAGAGATTGGTCAATAATTATTTAGCACTGTTGGATCCACTCCTTTTAATAAGGGTAAAACATATGCAGTCTTCCAGACCTTTGGGATTTTATTTGAAACTAATCAGAGATCTTGTGCGACAAGGCCTTTAAAAAAAAAAAAAAAAAAAAAAAAAGACTCCTTTCATGCTGTAGCACAAATAGCTCATGTTTATCATCACCTATTTCACATCACTTATAATTTAAACTTGTCTCAATTAGTCCGAAACTGCCCCTGCGTCAATTTGTTTGCGTCTTTTGCAGATATGAAATGTGTATATTTTCAATAAACAATTGAATTAACAAATTAAACATCAAATTACATTCTTTAAATATAATGGGGGTTGAATGGACTGTTCAGTTCACCCCTCCTCTTTTAAGTTATTTGCATTTTCATAAAGTAACAACTTTTTAAATTGGGTTTTTATCTAACGTTTAGCCTAAAGCTCTCTCAAGAACTTTCCACAAACAGCCCCTTTGTAATGGTCATTCATTTTATTACTGAAATCATCTTGGAGAAATATTGGTCTACAGGTGTGTTGAAGTGTTTAAACATTTCCAATGAGGATACTGGTGACACAGGGCCAGTGATCTAGACCATATTCAATCTGTGCCTCACGTTCATTACATATATACATGACGAATGAGTGCATTTTAAGACGAACTTTAAACGATTTGTTTTATCTAGGATATAAGCATAATATAGTGCCAATTCGGGATGAATGAGTTGATGGTTTCCCACTGTTTTGGACTGGAGCTGGTAAAGGAGGAATGCAAACCATTAGGCAGTTAGACAATGGGTGCTCACAAAATGGAGCTCAACAAAGTCCTAATATAATAGTTCATTAATTGGGTCATTTATAAAAAAAACCTAAATAAAAGTAATCTCCTTTCTCTCACACTACGCACGTTTGAGGTCAGGACACAGGACTGCATAATTGCATGAAAACGAATTGCATAAAATCCAACAGACTGATAAACTTGCAATTCACGGCATGTAAAAATTCATATCATTGAACATTTTACCAAAGACATAGATTTTAATACTGGTATACCACCAAGCTCCAAGACTAAAAATGTTATCAATTTCACTGCGTAAATCGGGTCTCAACCAGCAGACAAGATAATCAATATTACAAAGGGGGCATTCCGTGGTATTCATTTTGTTACGGACAGGACATTTAGAGAAGTAATTCCATTGCAGCTACTAATGTGTTGGTCCTCTGAATTATGTAAATAGCTGAATTTGAAGCACTCTGGGAGTACTTCAGGTGATATAAAAATGAATGTCATCGATGGGAATTAATGCACTTAATTACATAAAATAAAACCTGTTATGGACAAGACAGATTGAAACATAGGTTTTTTGTAAAGTGGTTAAATCAAAAGTTTTCTTCAATTAGGTGATATTCTTCAAATTCAGCCATCCAGTGATGTACCCTTATATCAAAGGAATATCATTTAGGAATTACCAAAAAATAATCTGAACAGATGAATTTGACCGGGGTCTCAATGTGCGCTATGGACAGGACAGGGCAAAATGTTATGGACAGGACACTTTTGTCACTCAATATAAATATCAATTAATTACCACTGAAACTTGTATTGATCAATATTATGGATACATTTGCTTTGTGAGAGAGACAGCTACATATCTTTTAAAAAGAAATATGTCATTTTAATTTCAAATATCAAGACTTACAGCCTCATATCTATAAGCATGTACAAAATTGTTATACAACGTAAATGCACGCATCTAAGTCCAAAGCCTGTCATAACTAACTTGAAAAATGTAAATTTAAACAGAATTCCATATGTTGATGTCGGTCACAGTCATGAAATATTTCTGCTAACTTGTGAGTTAAGAGGGTAAATAACTGCTCTAAACATTAAATGCTCTTAAGACAAATTAACCCCTTTGCGCGGAAGCCAAATCAGGCTATTTGGGGGGTTACCTTATTTAAGGCTTTATAATTCAAGATTGCAGCTTCACAGACATGAAAGGAGTGGCTGAACTGAGTCTAGACACTTGAAGCATTTAGACTCCCATCGTATTTCAGTTTATTTTCATGATTTTGGAAGAGAAAAGGGGCTGCAAACACGAAAAATCTTCATGAAAATTCAACATTGAAACTACAAAAACAATAATACTGAGAACTGAAAAACTGCTGGGGCTAAAATCTATCCATTTCTGGGATCATAAACTCCTTGACCACAAGTATAATTTATCTTGAACATTGCATTCTAGATTACCTACTTGCTATGAGCCAAATTAGACAGCTATCCAGGTGGCTCCCAAAAATCTGAGATCCCTCAAAATGGTGCACTGTCAGATCATAAAATAATCATATATTATACACAAATAAAGTTTTGAGGCATGAAGTTTAATATGAACTAATGATTTTCTGGTTGAGTTTAGCATGAATTTATCAATATCAGTGCAGTTGAACATCAGTGGTCACCAGTAACCTCTCCAAACACAAAACATGCCTTTTCTCCATAATAAAGTTTAGAGTTTTGTCCATTTCTCTTCAAAGTCCCCCAAGCCAGCACACATACTCATGAAATAAACTGCTGATTAAACAGTCAGAACATTTACCCTGCAATGAAAGCTAGCAGTTCCGACTTCCGAGCTCACAACCTTATTTCAACACTTTAAAGGAACAAGTACAACTCACTAACTCAGTGATATCTGATTTCTGAAATATACCTTATTTTAACAGAACAGACATTCCACTATCAGGAAAATCAAACAATATATGCCTCCCTAGATTCAACAGAAAGGTGCAATGAACGTACCAGGGGATCCACCGAAATGCATGACCAGTTCACGTTTTAAACATGAAAAAAAAACCTCGGCATTCGATTTTGTTGAATACGGTATACATTCCAAAACAAAAAGCAAAAGTAGCAGCCTAACCTTTTTCACTGAATCCCTCCTCCAGAGACTGATGTATCCAGTAGAAGGAACCCTCCGGTCCCATTTCATTTGAAATAATTCCCATTGACCATGTCCTTACCTCATTTAAATCCTGTAAATGTAACTGCACACTTCAGGCCGGTTTAGGGACTCTTTTTTTTTCTATAAATCGCGTCATTTTCAGCTGCGCAATCGTGCTCAACGTTGAACGGATATGACCTACCTTGCTGATACGCATAGGCTTGTATGCTCTTATGTTTGTCCAATCAATGTCTTTCAGTTACTGTGGAAAGATTAAACACTCGGGAACTGGATAAGACATGAGCCAATCAATACATTGTTACTGGGGAAGTTTCACGAGGGCATGAACTATAACTGTGCAGTTATGCAGAAGAGCCCGAGTGTATAATTGAGTGATTGGCTATCAACACCAGTACTTGGGTGGATATAAGGAAGTGCTGACTTTGTCAATGAAGGAATCTATACGTAAATCCACGGTAGGGAACTATGCATTTTTTGTATGTGATGACTGTAACTGACAGTAGAATGTGAGAGAATCAATACCACGTTGAATTTTATGCTTCAGAAAACTGATTTTTCTAAAACACTGATTGGAATACCATTGGCTCACTGTAGCTAAAGTGGTTGCTATAGAGGACAATGATTTTTTCTGCCACAAGAGATCATTTTTTTAAACTGCTGGGTGGATACTATTTATTTATTTATAAAATCTTCTGTCATGCATATACAACAATTTGTAAAACATACAAATGTCACAAAACATTAAAACAAAATAAATGTTTGAACTCTACACGCCCATACTGGAGACCGCAGGAGACCGGTCACCCCAGCACCACAATCCCCAGCCGGACAGGTCCAAATTATGTGTTTGTGAATATTCAAGGTGCCCCATAAACATTCAGGCAGTTGTTCTGATCAACACGTCACCCAGGAACACGTGGCGTCGAAATTTAAATCTAAAATATTTAACAAGACTCCTTTTTCGAGTATTATGTAAATTAACAATTTAACAACACTATGGGCAAGGATATTGACCAACATCAGGCTTTGAGGAGTTCATGCAACTGTTGAAAAACATGGATTGGAGAACTTCTCCATATTCAAAGCGTCTATATCTTGTGAATATTCAATAAAATCTAGGGTTAATAAATTTGTTAAAATCCTGCGTTAATAGCTTGTTAAAATCCTGCGATTACAAGTGGTTGGGTCCCCAGGAATGATGCTGAAGACCACTGTCTTAGAGCAATCAAAGTATACAAAGAAGTGATCATTTTCATTTATACTAATGTCCTTATCACCACCCAAGCTCCTTTCTCAAATGGAATGACACCACTTCTCACTTGATGCCCCAACTTCAGGTCTTCGTGTCTTCCACGTATGGAGGGCAAACTCAAACCCTTCAATTCCTACATTGCAACAGAAGCTAAGTAAACTGCCAATCTGAGTTGACACCGACTGCAACAAGTATGCTACACTGAACAAAAATATTAACGCCCCGTGTCAAATATTGATGCCACATGGAGTTAACAACTCTAAGTGAGCATATGCTGACTTTTACTTGTACAATAGGGATATTTCTCTTGATTTGTGTACCATTTTTAATCCATCTCTCTGTCAGTGAGCATTTGCTCAGTGATGCAGTGATTTCACTCAGTACATGGGTGTGGCATTTCCAGACGGTAATCAGACAGAATGAGCAGTACCCAGACACTCCTGGGGACAATAAAAGGCCACCCCAAAATGTCAAATTTTGTCAAAAGTCATCATGCCTCAGATGTCTCAGGTCATGCGGGAACGTGCCATTGGCATGCTGGATGCAGGGATGTCCACCAGAGCGGTCGCTGTGCAGCTGAATGTTAACTATCGGACGATAGGCCGTTTGAGAGTTTGTTTCCGGCAGACGGGCAGTACTGCAAATTGACCTCATCCCCGTCGGCCACGTGTGACCACACCAGCACAAGATCGCTACATCCGGCTCGTCCACCTGCGGGATTGGCTCAGATCAGCGACACGCACAGCGTATGAGACCGTTGGTCTGCACAACAGACACATCACACCGCAGACAGTCCGTAACCGCCTGCGAGAAGCCAACTTGCACGCTCGGCGTCCTCACCGTGGTCTGGATCTCACCGCTGTCCGGCGTCGGAACCGACTCGCATGGGCAAACGCACATGTTCGATGGCCCTTGGCACGCTAGAGAAGAGTGCTATTCACAGACGAATCCTGGTTCCAGTTTTTTGTTAATAAAAACTCAAAAATTTGACATGGGGCGTTTATATTTTTGTTCAGTGTAGTTTGGTGGCTCTATTAATTTTATCCAAAAAGAAGATCCTGTGATGATGTCTGTTAGTGTTATAATGAAGCTTTTAATACATAATCTTTTCTTAGGATAAGTTGTCTTAGCCTTGAAGACCAGCTTTTGCAGACAATTTAGGGAGAAACCCATGGACAGGACAGTGCCAGGGGAATGTAGCATGCATTTTTTCATGCATTTAAATCACTCCAAAAAATATTGTGACTTCAGGTGATAATATTATGTCCAGAAAAAATGTTGTAAACACCCCACACATGAAAGGTAATGCAAAAAAAAAAAAAATGTTTATGATGATATTATATATTTTCTATACTGAAACAGTCCTGTTTGTAACATTTTCTCCTGTCCATAACAAAAAACACTTGTCATTTCCCGTCATGGGTGTGATCCAGTTTTTTTTTTTTTTTTTGACGTAGGGTTTTTATGAAGAGTTTAGACCTCTAGTAAGAAGAAAACAATTCTTACTTTCGGAATCCACCTTCTGTGGAAATAATTAAAACTTTTCAGCCAAAAACATTACAGACAGGACAAATGGGGTCTGTGACATGCAATTTTTGGTGTGTGTGGCTTTTTCATACAAAAATCAAAGTTGCAGCCTATTGTAACTCTGAGTACAGCAATTTTGTCCCCCCAAGAAAGTTTGGCAAAGAATATATCATTGTGGTAATAATTGAAAAAATCACTGTCCTGTCCATAACGCAAAAACCCACTGCTTAGATTAATTGCTAAATAGCATAATGAGTGCAATGATCCATGAAGCCAAAATACATTTTTCGGAAACTTTTGGATGTCAACTAACATATCCAACAGGTATTTCATGAAAATTCTGAAAAAAAAAAATTTCTGGAGCCATGTTGCAAATACCACAGAATGCCCCACTGATATCTCTGAACACCAAATGTTTTTTTTTTTTTTTTTAAATTACATATGACTTCAATAAATGAGCTTGAGGACATCATTTGCAAACTCTAGCTGATGCTTCTAAAAGCATTCGCCATCAATTCAGCAGGGCTTGACATAAGCTTCAAAAAGGGCACAGCAAAAATGCCATTGGTTGGTTCTAATAGTGAAGGGCATCGTGGCAAATAGGAAGAGCAGGACGGCAAAAATGAAAGTGAGGGAAAGGCATGATGGCATTTTGCATTTTCAAAGTAATAGGCCTACTTCTTTTGCGGACTAGAAGTGTCTACTATGTTTCATTTCCTTACTGAGACTGTAAAAATACAACTACTAAACAAGAGATTTGTGCCATTTCTAACAAAACAGTCATAATCATTTGTGTCATCAGACAAAGGTTGCCAGGTAAACCGCTGTTACTGAGAAAGCTTCTGATCAACCTGAATTATTCCATGATTCATCACAATCCCTCACACTGTCGCACCTCCAGGACGAGCACTCATTACAGTAATCTCAACTGCGTGCATGTTTAGCAAAAGCACTTTGTCAGAATGATTTCCACAACAGAATAGAATGCTCATGTTCGACCAGTTTCAAAACCTGCAGGTTCTCAATGTTTATAAGAATCAACCACTCTCAGATCAGTCTATTCAGTTTTTCATTTAGAAAAGGCCTACTTCTTCCTGTACAACTCCCAGGTCCGCTGCCATCTCACTAGATCCTCAAACAATCTCCATGCAGCCTTATCCAGGACTACTTCAGGCCAATTTGCATTACTAGCATGTCAGATGTCTCTTTTCTGAAAGGAAATAACTTCATATAAGCCCTCCCCGGGCTATTTAGTCTTTTCAAAAAAAAAAAAAAAAAAAAAAGAGTAGTTTTTCCAGACAATTAATTGAGAACTACTTCATGCTGGTATTATCTAAATCACAATTTATACAAGTGAGAATCATCCAATAAAAGAAACTCTAAATATGTCCTTATGTTTTTCGGCATACCCAGCATACCAAACACTGAATATTAGAATATTTGCAATTAAATAAACTTGTGCTCTCAGAATCTTTTCTAGCAGGCCTGAAGGTTGGACTAGAGTTATAAATAAATTACTACCCAGGTAGGGTAGAAATCTTGTAGAGACATGGCAGAAATCACACCGAGCTAGACGAAATGACGGTGGTGCAGGAGGGCAAGAAGTTGCCTAGCAACAGCAAGGGCAGTTTGAAGACATACCGTCTGGGACTTAAAATGTATTGCAATGAAAATCAGATATCGGTACAGAAGGCATGTTCAGGCAGTTACAGGAGGGAAGAGTTATGGGAAAATCAGTGACTTCAAAGCCAGTTAGAAAGACAGAGATGGAGTGAAACAAGAGAGGATATTAAGAAAGAGATAGGAGGATCATCCTGAAAGTCAAGCCTAACTTCAAAGTTCAGGAGGATGACAAGGGGGAATGAAGGAAGAAGGGACAGATACTGTCTCTTTATGGTGGAGAGATGAAATCAGACTCAAGACAGCTCAAAATTAGATATGAACTGCAACATCCAAAAAAAGAGCATTAAACCCTTGGAACAGCAGCACTTAAGTGTCAGCCCATCTTAAACAACGAATCCTTCTCAGGCCTGATATTACTGCCTCCACTACTACTGAATGCAGGAGTCACACTGACATTGCAGCTAACAGAAATTGGATTGTCGCGCTCTGGAAGTCTAGACTGAGTGGGGAAATTAGTTTAGGAATAAAAATAAAGCACTCAGCAGTAAAGACTTTTTCACGGTCTCAACTCAAAGGGTTTCCTGGAACAAATGCCCCAGTTTATCGAGTCAATGAGTGCTACTGCATTCGCGTGATGTCTAGTCTGAGCTTGAAGTTAATTTTGAGTTCACGGCAAAATAATTGAAAATACAATTTGAACAAGTAAACAAAGTATTTAGGAGTACATTGTGCTTTAATGGACTAAGAGATTGTGCGTTCTGGAAAGGAAATTCAAATGAGTGTGGTTACAACCAAAATTTCACAATAAAATAATTTCAGAAACAAGTAATCCTAAAATGGAAGGGCAACGCACCTTCTTCAAATTCATCAGCATCCAGCTGTATGTGGGTCAGGTACAAAACCTGTCAACCACCAGGCTTAAACTTAAATGATCATATTTATCAATTTTGATAGTTTTGTCCAAAAGAATAACAATTTAGGCTTTATTAACATAAAATATATAAATTTGTATGTTTCCTAAGTAAGATGCACTGCTTAATTATTGCAGTAAATCACAAACGGAGTTTGGTGGGAATCGAGAATTTTTCTGATTCCATCCATAACACATACCTAATTTGCATATTAAGACTGATGATACATTATCTCATTGATTATTTTTGGTTATGTGTCACTCCTCATTAAATGGGACAACTGTTACATGGGGACTCAAAGTCAAAAGTAGGAATTTCCCTAATTTTTCCGACTAGCCGCGAAGTATCATGAAGATGTCCTACATCCATGAGAAAGAAAATATTAATCAAAAACTTGATACTTGGTGGTCATCCCGTCAAAGAACCAAGGTTTGGATACAGGAAACGAAGCATATGATCATTCAATACATAAAAAAACCCACGTCTAGTGCCCCACTGAAGTGGTCTAAGCACGTGCAAAATGTTATTTTTGGATCAATGTCATAAATATGTTGTAAGATGAGATTTGGGATTTACCCGAATAACTGCATGATGTGGAGTCTGTGGACATAACCTATGAGTTAAGACACCAATAAAATCAGAAAATTTAAACCTCTCAGAGGAAAATATAATGAAACAAGAAGCATTCCTTAGACACAGAGATCTATGGGAGGCTAATATTTATTAAAATATTGACTATAGGGGGCGCCCCATTGGCTCATCGGTCTAAGCGTGCGTACCATAAAGGCTGTGTCCTTCCCGCAGCGACCTGGGTTCGACTCCAGCTCAGGTCATTTGCTGCATGTCTTCCCCCATTCTTCTCCCCAACTTTCCTGTCTCTCTACACTGTATAACTGTCAATTAAAGGAAAAATTCCAAAAAAAAAAAAATGTTTAAAAAAAATATTGACAATAAAATTTTGGGTGGTTTCTGTATTTAGATACTGCCATTGTTTGGATGTAACCTGATGGGACAACACCCACAACGCTAAGTTCTTGTGGCAGCTGAGAAAAAAAATTGCTAGGGAAAGTACTGAAGGCAACAGACTACAAAAATTTAACACTTTCTCCAAAGGCTCCTGGTACAATTTTTTTTCCCATAAAACATTCTGCGTAAGGCATTATAAAATGATGTGTCTTTTCACGTGTAACAATATCAGGACTTCTGTGAAGGCCTATTTGACTTGGACATGTTTTTTCAGCAACATGTCTAGTCTAGTTTAATCTTCAATATGACTTGAATATGAAAGGGTAGCAATATGGA
The DNA here is from genome assembly GCA_029692085.1 of Gymnothorax javanicus. Classification (NCBI taxonomy): domain Eukaryota; kingdom Metazoa; phylum Chordata; class Actinopteri; order Anguilliformes; family Muraenidae; genus Gymnothorax; species Gymnothorax javanicus. The sequence continues at coordinate 45,096,292 of CM056193.1, forward strand.
AGAAAATGTTTATTGTTTTGGTTAGTTTTTGAGGATTTAATTGTGCCACATTCAATTCTCCCATTTAGTGTGGAGTGACCCATGTATTGCAGAGGTATCTCAACTTGCATCAATTATGCATACCCCATCTAATTTTAACTCTTACACCATTTCTGATGTTATTTCGCTCAAATCCATCCAAAATGCTTGCAGAAGTTTTGGATCTGATGCATGTATAAAACAGGAGAGAGCCAATCAAGAGATGCAACCCCATGGATCCCAGTGCATCCCATTTTGATATGCTGCAGTCACCAAAGAAATGAAACAGGATTTATGACTCTTATCTGTTTACAAAACCATAGCCGGTTTGTTTGCATAGTCTGTTCCTGTCAGACGCACACTCCCCCACATCCATCACCAGATCAACACCACACTGCTGCCAACAGAGCTTTTACAGTCAAGACTCAGTCGTTTCAGCTAAAAGCAGATGGCCAAGCCAATCGAGACATCTTACATTTTATTTAAAAATGTTCAGAGGTGAATTGGATTACTTTTCTATAAGGTACAGATCTTAGTACTTCAAGCCAATAGTTGGAGATGATCTGAGGCGCTTCCATAGCTTGGTAGGTTTTTCTTTGAAAATCAGTCAATTTGAACCTTCAGACAATTTGGTACAGTCATACAGCTGTAACCAATCCTAGTACCTGGGCTACCTGAACTGCTGTCTCATAAGGAAGGCTAATAATCATAAAGTGCAGTGCTTGACACTTGTATTTCTGACACTAATCTCAGACTCCCATAAATTTGTACAAAAAAAAACAACTTGAAAATATTTTACTCATCTATTCAAAATTTTGAAAGTTTTGAGTTCTTCTCCATCATCAAAACCAAAATGTATTTCTTCCAGTCGAATTATTATTGACTTTCCACGATATGTCTTGAAATATGAATGCAGATCACATATATTTCCCAAAGACTTACAATACAGACCAGTATGTCCTCACATTAAGAAAATAATAGTGAGTGTGTTTCTGGAATCATTTTATGCGCTACCAAACAAATCATACAGAGCTACTTCCACCCTTTCAGTAGCATTCGCAATCACTGTTTAAACAATCACAGTCAAGCAAACCTAATATAGCATTCATAGCAATATTGATTCGGTGAATATTGGCTTATTTAGCATGGACTCAATTAAGGATGTAATTCAAAACACACGTGGACACAAAACTCACGAACGTACCTAACCAGTCGTAGCACCGCCCACTACATAATTAATCATGTCGACAGTTGTCGATCGGCGACTCATTTATAACTACACAGCCAATATCAAAGTGATACCGAGGTCAGTGAAATCTTTATCTCAGTCAGACAAATATTCGCAACGTTACACCTTCACTATGCGCGGTGCTTCCCGGGTGCCGTAGCTGCCGTCCAACTTTCCCTTATACAGACCGAGACATTCAGACGCCAATCGAATGAGTGACAGATCGACAACACAAAGCAGTATAAAAACCAATAAATGGACAAGTACTACAGTATATCTTATGCACATGGGAGTTTTAAGACAACACTCCCATACCGAAAACATCTGATGAATGACAAAGCGATAGTACGAAGTGTGCGTGTGACATTGCGCACTCGAGCGCACATTGACCATTCCGATTTGTTTCGAGGCACACAGCAAGTTAATAATTTTCTTACCTAAGACACCGATACCTGCGTAGAGTTCCCTTATCGACCCGCAAGTTCCAACTCCTGAGTGTCGCGTAATGTTCAGGGAATATCGATTAAGCAACAAGTTAAATCCAAGTGAGTATGAGATATGCAGTTCTTTCGACCTTTGTCAACCTCAGAAAACGACACAATGCGGTACAACGTTAAAATGTTTTAACACTCAAAAACCGCGCGAGTAATCCTGTTCTGGACGCACAATTTTATTGTTTTTGGATAGGAGTCTGAATGAAAGTAACATTTAAAAAAAAACAGCTTCTGGCTTACAAGTTGACTGGCAAGCTAGCTTGTATGTTAGCCGTCACTCTTTGGACGTCTTTATTTTTCAATCAGAGACCTGCTCTGACAACGCACCCGAGAGCACCGCTAACCCCAACTCCCCGCGAGGCAAGCAAACCCACCAGGTGCTCATTTACATATCGGCAGTCGATCCCTCCAATGACAAGGCCGAACTAAGTATTTATTTACATATTCCACAGAGCAACTCACCAATCAGAACTGAACCTGGGCGGAGCCCCATAATACAAACAAGGGAATATGAAATTTAGTTCGTGATAGGGGTGTTTGAAACAGGAACGGTGAGATAAGGTGAGAAGAAATATAATACATAAACAGGAAATAAGAAAGAATCTCCTCGTTAATCCTTGAATGAACGAAGTTTTACTCCCTGCTTTGTGTTTTTCTTTATTTTTTCTGAGCAATTCCCTCAGTCACATTTGATCATTAAGTAACACTGAATGATTATTTAAGAGAACTGCACAGTCCAGTCATTTTCCAGGCTCTACAGTGAGATCCATTTGAAAAAAAAAAAAAAAAAAAAAAAACTTCTGAGTAAAGCATTATTATATGGTAGGCTTCAGTAACTACACACACCCAAGTGATAATAACTGTTATTTAAAAGCTCGTATTAAGGCATAGTACTCTTAGCCCTAACTAGTCACAAAATTAAAAAAAAAAAAAAACTGGAGGAGGAGGGGGAGGAGAGTGCCGGAGCGTAAAAAAGAGGTGGAAAAGAGAAATTGAGGGCATAAAACTGCAGATTAGAAAGGGGAGATGGAGAATAATGGTTACAGGCAGTAAATGAAAAGCAGGGTGAAGGGTGAATAAAAGGATTTATACAGATGCAGGCACCAGCATAGAGCAGTAGACAGAGCACAGGGTGGTGGGGGTAGCGGCTGATGGGTGTCAGGAAAGCTCCAAGCAAGAAAAATGGAGGGAAGAATGCTGCACCGCAATGCTTTAATGTTCTCGAAGGGAAAGAGAAACTTCGTTGGGCCCAGAGTTTGTGGCAGAAGGACAGCGATGGTGATTCGCAGGCAACATGCCACTCCTTGGACAAACAAAAGCACTGGGTCAGCGTTACACTGCCTCACTGACTGTGTCTCTTTCTTATTAGCTTGTATAGCAGCAAAGCTGGGTCACCAGGAGAAGGGTCACAATCCACGAGGACTCGCATTAAGTCACAGTTCCTGTAATTCTGTAATAAAGGCACACAGACTCGCGACAGGAATGTGGACATAGAAACATACCAGAAAACTAGGAGACAAATGGAATTTACAGGCTCGGGATCCATTACAGGCGTGTCCTGGTTTTCCTCTGTTCCCCCCTCCCCTTCGCCTCTTTGTCCATGTGAATAGTGAGGCTCGAGTTCAATTTGGCTTGGCTTGTCCCTGCATATCATTAACATTCTATCACTAGCTTCCAGTTCACCCTTAATCCAAGCACAGCTAAAGTTGTTACTCACTGACTCCAGAAATTATAGTTGTTTTCAATCCTCCAACTCCAGGGTATGTATGTGCAAATCATTTTTGTTGTGATCTATCCACGTGCGCATTTCTTAAAGTGCTTACCATGGGTTCTTTTAATCTTTCTTCAAGTTATTGTATCTTTTTGTTAATCCATAATATGAATTCTGCTATTTCCTTTCCAGCAAAACCAATCAATACTGCTTATAAATTGAATTGAACTGAATGCTTTGGTTGTTGTCAAGGGACAAAGACAGGTAAATTTGAAAATTGAATTGTTCAGGAATATTTGAGCAGCATGTAATACAATCTCGTGAGCACCAATTCAGAGTTTTCTACATTTTCTATTTCATTTTAAAAACAGGGTGAACAGTTCACAGTTATTCATGGGATGCAATCAGTCGGTCTCACTTTTATTCAAACTTCCTTTCTCCTTCTGGTGCAGCCTTTTGAGTTGTCATGGCAACCGCAAATACCCCCTCCAAACATAATGATCTTTGAGCATTGCTTCATTGCATTTTCCCCAGCCCTCTCCTATTCTTTGAACCATTGAAGATTCCCCTGCTTTTGTCATCATTTATTTCCCCTCAGAAAATATCAGTCTCTTTAAGAACTAGCCAGGTTTTTCTAAACTTTTACCCTTCCTTCATTTCCCCTACTTTGGGTGGGTCCATATTCCCCACCCCCTTCTTCCCCTCCTCCGCACTCTCTCTCTCTCTCCCTCCCTTCCGCTCTCTCTCTCTCTCTCTCATTCCCTTCATCCAAGTGAAAAGATTAGTGAAGCATGCAAGTGCAGGCCTGATCCTGTGCGGAATTCAGACAGAGAAAGAGATGGAGAGAATGCTGGGAAAGCTCCATATTGAATGTTCAGCCAATGGTCATGTTATTACAGTCTATGTTATCTTTGAAAGAAGGCACAAACAGTGGAACAATTAGTACATATGGAGAAATTACTCAATTGCTTTTCTTTATCAAGTTGAAAGTAACAGCACCCTGCACACAGTGATTTCTTATTTTATAAAGAAACGTCTTTTTTATGTCATTGAAAAAAATATATGACTAATACTAACATATTTAAGTTGTTACAGAGTCTGGCCAAGACCATGATTCATGTCCATGCACCAGCACAAACACTGAAGTCATGCATTATTGCCCAGCTGAGCTGCAGGGAAATTCGCCTCTGTGATTAAACCAACAAATCCAGTCCAGACATTAAAATTCAAATGGGATTTAACATTTGGCAGGAAATAGATTAACTACTATTGGCTTAATATGAATTAATGGAATACCAAAAACATTAACCTCAATTAGAATATGAGAACTGACGGGCAAGCCTAAACACACACACGCACACACACACGCATACACACACACACACACACACACACACACACACCCTCTTTGCCACCATTATCCCCACGGCCCCCGAGGAAGGGAAGACAGCTGGAGAGGGGATATGGGATTCTGACAACATAGACTAGATTCAGAATGTCAAGACTCCAGAATGTTGGGAACCGACACACACTGGCATTCCGCACATTCTCATGGAGAAACATCCAGTCCATCGTGCCACTCTTCTCTCTCTCTCTGCGTCTCAGTACACTCACATCTCTTGCAATCTCTATTAACCTTTACTGGCACTAGCAAATTGAATAATATTGTTTTCAATTCTTTCTAAATCTCTTAATTCTTTCTTCTGTAGTTGTAACATGACACTTGTAGCCCATATTTGGACTACCAGATTTGATACTTTTAGGAGGCAAGTCAGCAGTAATACAAGATGATAATATGAAATAATGTTGTTAATTTTGTCTACCTATAAGGTAAAATTCTTTTAAAACTTATGAGTGAACATTATTTGGTTCACTGGAGGCAGCTCATCCCATGTTGTTTCAAATGTGGGGGAAAAAATCAAGGTAGAGGCTATTTATTAGCAAGCACTACCTATCACTTTCCTCATCTGATGTTAGAATCACATCAGCGTGGTCATTCCGTCCATGATGTACATTATGGGTTGCCCTTTAGAATAAAGAACACACAACAAAGTTAGAGCAAGTAATTCCTGAATCCATGTAGAAAGTGCATGTTACTGGCATTTACAGCTGATAATGTCACATAGGCTATTATAGCCCAGCCCATAAGCAGGTCAGTATACGACGCAAAAGAGAGGAGCAAGATTGACTTTGATGTGATGGTCCACTGGTTTCATTATGCAACTTTAACTACAATGGCAGTTCCAATTTGATCGAAGAGCAATCAGAAATTAGTGAAGAGTGAAGGCAATTACTTTCCTTGATTTGAACTTGAAATAGCATAACCATTACTAATTATCTTCCCTTTTCTCATGAATTATCTCAAATCACTCCGAAGCACTTGAGATTCTTGGACAATAAATAAAGTTTGAAATCTGTTGCTCTCCTAGTTTTACACCAATATTTCTGAAATGTCCAGCGCGACATCTGTATGTGTCCTGCTACCTATATCCAGGAAGAGACAGGAGTAGTAACATGGAGGTACTGCTTGAGGAGGTGAGTTGGAGTGTTGCCAGATCATAGGGTGGGAAAAATGTGTGTCTGGGTTATGTGTGTCTTTGTCAGCAGTGGCCAGTAACATGGCTGTCAGAGTCACAGGGAGTAATGCAACTGCAGAAGGCCTGGAATGGGGTGCATGGAATTCAATGGGTTGTGGTGCAGGTGTCAGGGATCAGCGTGGGCGTTGGGAGTTTCAGCTCCATGGGGTGATTAGGGGAACGAGGGGCTCAGAGGGATTGCTGAATTGGGATCTTGTGAGAGGGATGAGTCACTGGTGGGGACGCGGCAGGGGTGCAGGGGGTCATCGTGGGGCAGTGCACTGTTTTGAGTTTCCAGCAGGTTGCAAGTAAACTTTACCCTGGCTAACTCTTTTCTTGTTTAATAAAGAAACTCATATTCAATGATGTGGTTTACATTTCAGTCCTCCCTCTCCTCTTTTCACATAGCCACTGTCAACAACAGGGAAAGCCTGAGCTCTGCCATGTGGCTAGTGATTGAGTTTGTGTCTTAAACCCCACTGGCAACCATGTGTCTCTACAGCCATATATCCTGGTGATATCAGCTATAAGACAGACATCTTTGACCTCTGACCCTTTGACATCTCTTAACTCCTCTCCCTCAAAATGTGGAGGATGAGCAAGGAAGGCCTCCAGGACGTTTAGGGAGCTAACACCTTGACATCGGCCTGCGCTTTCCTGGCCAACTTCTGCTTGACACCCTCCCTGGTGTTTATATTAGAGGAGGCCCAGCGCAGGACACAGGAAGCTGACCCCTCACACACTGTGGTCTGTGTGTGTCAGGGTCCTCCAGGAATTCTCTCAGCTGAAGCAGGGCTCCTGTCCCCTGTGCCTGCGAGCAGAGCAGACCTCCTGCGGGTATCGGGTTTCTCCTGGCCCTCTGGCCCGCAGCCCAGAGGCTGCTCCAGGCTCTCCTGGCAGCTGGGTGCACCCCAACTGTCGCCTTGTCAAAAACTGCCAATCCCACTCCATTTTCTTTTCCTTTCCTATTTCCACCAATGGAAATGCTCCCCCTCGTCACAATAACAATGGTATTTTTGTTTAAGCATTTTGCTCCCTCACTCATTGTGCATCTATTGGTTGTCTGCAGTTGTCAAACATCCCCCTCCTTTTGATAGCACTGCACAGAACAATACTTTTGAGCTAAATTTATCAAGTTTATCATGAGAATGGTTTCTTTCCAAGTTGATAACATTGTTCTGCGGGTTTAGTAAATCACGACCGAAACGAGCCTCCCACAAATACTGAAAGATAAAACCGAATTCCCACACACCACTGCGACTTGATTCTTTCGCTATAATGCTGCCCATGGCAACTGGGGCTTTAGTTTTCAAGCTCCTCTTTTTGAGGTTGCAGTACCATAGGAGGCTGGATCTCACAGCAGAGTGAGAGTGAATGGGAGGGGGTGGGGGGCAGGGGGTGGCCTTAGCCGAATGAGTGTCATTGCAATGCAGTGAGAGCCTAAGCTAAAAATACATATTGACACACAGTTACTGGCTCACAAACACAACCACAGATAAAAACGCATGTGGACTCCAGGAGAAATTCAAACTGATACACACTCACACATCAGACACAAGGTGACAAACATAGTAGTCCACCTTGATGTGAATTTGGTCTTACTCTCAAGCGTCAGCAGGTGGACATGCTGAGGCCGTCTCAGAGAGCAACACACGTTTGTGGATCCAGACAACAAGAGCTAGAGGATCTTCCAACATTCAGTACACGCAGGTCCACTCTAGCGCCCCCTATGTGTTGTCATTTGTACAGCATTGAAGGTTTCTTCACAAGTAGCACCTAAAAACCGAGAAAGTGCACCTTTTTCTGAGAAATTCCTACGAAAACTTTGAATACACTGAGGTTTACTGAAGATTTGAGGCAAACTTGGAAAATAAGTTTGGACAACTCCTCAGTAAACCCTGGTTAAATTTTCCCGAGACAAACTGAGGATTGTCTGGCCCACTTAAGTTCAGAGACCACATCGGTATTCCTGGGAAAATTTCAATTTGGATGCGTGTTGGCAGACAGGAATCTTTCGAATGGGGAGCCTTACACCGAGACCATACATCTGAACAAAATCATCCACATCCCTACAGTGATACCAACGGACAACAACAAATATACACTAAGTGATAACGAAATGGATGCTGTGCACCCACGACTGGAAATAGCGTTTAGTATTGGTGGACTGTGAGATGGTGGACTGTGACTGTGAATGATCCTTCTGTGAGGATCTATACACAGTGCCTTCATGTTATGGATATACTGAATCAGTGGCTAAATTGTGAATGGACTTCTTCCATGATTTCTCACTGTATGTGTGTGATTATGTGCTTAATTTTCCCCACTTTGCCCGCCCACACTTTCCTTACTCTCGATGTTCACTTTCTCTCAAGGTGCCCTCTTTTAAAAATTATATTGTGTATCTGATTTGTTTGTAAATTGGTGCTTTTGCAGATTGAATATATTCTGAATACTGAACATGTGTTTTTGTTGTTCTTAATATAATGGTGGTGGTCTGCCCTTTGTCAGTTCCTGTATGCAGCACAGACACAGCAGGCTGAACTACAGTAGGCCTACTGACCATTCCAAAGCTCCCACGAAATCTGGCGAATATTAATATTTTTTCATACCTCTGAAAATTTTTCAGTGGCCGAAAAAATTTTCGGATAGTTTTCCATTAAAAATTTGGCAGCCGAAAAAAATTCAGGATAATTAGGCGAATTTTGGATTGGGGAACTTTGGAATGGGCAGTACTGTAAGTCTGCACTTCATCCAGACTGCATCTAGGGCCTGGCCTAATTACACTGCACCTCACTGAACAGGCAGTACTGGTAATTTGCAAAATTAATTGGCATTCGGACTGCAGTAATGGAGGGAGGTCTTTAATGAGGCATGCGTTTTGACTGTCTTCACACCTGCTCTTTGTTCTGTTGTGAGCATAGGCCTAGCAGACAAACTTCGGTCTACCCCGGTGAAATTTTCCCGAGGAATACCGATGTGGTCTCTGAGCTTCAGTAGGCCAGACAATCCTCGGTGTGTTTCGGGAAAATTTAACCGAGGTTTACTGAGGTGTTGTCCAAACTTAAGTAAATTGGACAGACTTCGGGATACCTCAGTAAAATTTTTCTGAGGTTAACCGAGTTGGCCTCAAATCTTCAGCAAACCTCAGTGTATTCTAAGTTTTTATACAAAACCCAAAACCAGTGAAGTTGGCACGTTATGTAAATCGTAGATAAAAACAGAATACAATGATTTGCAAATCCTTTTCAACTTATATTCAATTGAATACACTGCAAAGACAAGATGTTTAATGTTCAAACTGAGAAACTTTATTTTTTTTTGCAAATAATCATTAACTTAGAATTTAAAGGCAGCAACACATTGCAAAAAAGTTGGCACAGGGGCCTTTTTACCACTGTGTTACATCACCTTTCCTTTAAACGACACTCAGTAAACGTTTGGGAACTGAGGAGACCAATTTTTGAAGCTTTTCAGGTGGAACTCTTTCCCATTCTTGCTTGATGTACAGCTTAAGTTGTTCAACAGTCCGGGGTCTCCGTTGTCGTATTTTACGCTTCATAATCGCCACACATTTTCAATGGGAGACAGGTCTGGACTACAGGCAGGCCAGTCTAGTAAACTCTTTTTACGGAGCCATGCTGTTGTAACACGTGCAGAATGTGGCTTGGCATTGTCTTGCTGAAATAAGCAGGGCGTCCATGAAAAAAGACGTTGCTTGGATGGCAACATATGTTGCTCCAAAACCTGTATGTACCTTTCAGCATTAATGGTGCCTTCACATATGTTAAGTTGCCCATGCCTTGGGCACTAATACACCCCCCATACCATCACAGATGCTGGCTTTTGAACTTTGCGCCTATAACAGTCCGGATGGTTCTTTTCCTCTTTGGTCCGGAGGACACGACGTCCACAGTTTCCAAAAACAATTTGAAATGTGGACTCGTCAGACCACAGAACACTTTTTCCACTTTGCATCAGTCCATCTTAGATGAGCTTGGGCCCAGCGAAGCCGGGCGGCGTTTCTGGGTGCTGTTGATAAATGGCTTTCGCTTTGCATTGTAGAGTTTTAACTTGCACTTGCAGATGTAGCGACGAACTGTAGTTACTGACAGTGGTTTTCTGAAGTGTTCCTGAGCCCATGTGGTGATGTCCTTTACACACTGATGTCGGTTTTTGATGCAGTACCGCCTGAGGGATCGAAGGTCACGGGCATTCAATGTTGGTTTTCGGCCTTGTAAACTACGTGCAGTGATTTCTCCAGATTCTCTGAACCTTTTGACGATATTACGGACCGTAGATGATGAAATCCCTAAATTTCTTGCAATAGCTCGTTGAGGAATGTTGTTTTTAAACTGTTCGACAATCAGCTCACGCATTTGTTCACTAAGTGGTGACCCTCGCCCCCATCCTTGTTTGTGAATGACTGAGCATTTCAGGAAGCTGCTTTTATACCCAATCATGGCACCCACCTGTTCCCAATTAGCCCGTTCACCTGTGGGATGTTCCAAATAAGTGTTTGATGAGCATTCCTCAACTCTCTTCAGTCTTTTTTGCCACTTGTGCCAGCTTTTTTGAAACATGTTGCAGGCATCAAATTCCAAATGAGCTAATATTTGCAAAAATTACAAAGTTTACCTGTTCGAACATTAAGTAACTTGTCTTTGCAGTGTATTCAATTGAATATAGGTTGAAAAGGATTTGCAAATCATTGTATTCTGTTTTTATTTACGATTTACACAACGTGCCAACTTCACTGGTTTTGGGTTTTGTAGTTATTTCTCCGAAAAAGGTGCACTTTCTCGGTTTTTGGGTGCTACTAGCGCTCGTTATAAAGTTTAACGCATGGCATAAAGAAAAGTAAGCAACCCCAGAGAGTCTGGCAGGCATGGACAATGTAGTTAATGGTTGGGAATCTTTAACCTAACACAAACACTTGTTTATGAGACGTATACTGTGGTTGACCCCATTAACAGAAACAGAATTTGTTAATCATTGATTGCTGACCATTACCTACCCAGCTACATTCGAGAAAGGCACACAGGTACATAAAATACCTTTTAATTTTTTTCTCTTTTTGGTATAATAACAGTACGAAAGGCAACAAAAACATAATGATAAGTTGAATAGACATTCCCAGTAAAGCAGAGACAAACCTGATGGAGACCTTGCTTTACTTTATAGTCAGCAGCACTACAGAAGCACTGTAATCCCACAGTTAATGCTAGCAAAGAAGCAAAGCATTACACAATAAAGCACCCTCTGTTTGAGTGGCCTATTTAACAACAGAAGTACAAATGGCTTTGAACCATGATGAACTCAATATACATTTTTCTGAGACCGGCCGAATTCCCGTAGTAGGCTACACTGGCATCAGGCAAAGTGCTTAAGCAGCGATATTGGTTTCGAGCACGAAGAAAACAGAACAAAGAAAATACCATGAATACAAAAAAATCTCCATCTTATTAAAGAATGAAATGCACTTTGTGACACAAGTTTTGTTGCCAGTTGGATGCCACTCATAAAAATAAAACTGAAGGTGCCAACCAACTGAAAATAAGTTAGGGCATATTTTCTGTGGTGGGTCAGTTTAGTCATGATATAGATGAGAAAACAAGTCTACTTAACATAATCGATGAAGTATTTGCAGTAATATAGTATCCATACAGCATATAGTAATCAGTGGCAGCGGGTGAACTGGCGATAGGGGAGGCTCAAAACAATCCCTTAAAATTAATGATTGGTCACGACCTGTTTTCAATCATTCATTTAAATTACCATTACAGAAACTACGAAAACTCTCAACATTATCAGGTGTGGTCAGTTTTCATTTATAACGCATACCTGTCAACTCTCACACATTAGGTGTGAGTTTAAGTGGCATATTTACGTTCCTCTGCTGTAGTCAGCAATTATTCAATCAACGCGTATGTAAGAGATTCTCGCGCAGCGAGTCCTTGCGCACCGGAGGGGTTGGAAGCAATGGAATTGCATAAAGACTTTTCAAATTATCTTATTTCATTTAAACGATCATGAATCACATGCATTGCTTCCAATCCCTGAATAAAGTAAAGCGTGAGAAGTCTGGAGCTGGAATTGGTATGCATTATAAATGAAAACTGGCCACATCTGATAATGTTGAGAGTTATCGGAGTTTCTGAAATGGTGATTTAAATAAATGATTGAAAACAGGTCGTGACCAATCATTAATTTTTTAGGGATTGTTTTGAGCCTCCCCTATCGCCAGTTCACCAGCCGCCACTGACAGTAATAGAGTAATATGTTTAAGCCCTTTTACTACCGTTAGATAAGATGAAGATATTTAACAATAGAGGCTACAACACAATTCACTCTCATGCTTCAGCTCGTGTTATACTAAAAATGAATAAATAGCTTACATTAGATTCTTAAGAAGAATTTCAAAGAGTAAAAATCACCACATCATGATTTCAGGGAGGTATTTGTGAGCTTTTCACAAAGCATCTGGCTAATAGGTTACCGAGCCAGGCATTTTGAATGGAGCTGTGTAATCTACAGTTCTCATGCTCCAACCCATTCAAACAGCCAACACTCAACTGAAAATATTTATGACGGAAGTAGCAGCTTCATGGTTCATTAATTCCCAGGCCCTGAAATGAAAGTTTGTTGCCAAACGGCTTTGGGGGTTTGAGCCAGCATAGAGAGGAAGGCATCAGACTGCCTTATATAAGAAAAGTGCTTTTTTGACATGACCAATGCAACATAACGGCAGTTATTTTGTGAAATTTATGTGTACTCATAAAGGGCCTACTAGCTAATATAAATATTCAACCATGATTGCAAACATATTGGTTTTAGTCTGATACCATCAACCTACATGGCAATTTGTGGCCACCACTGGAAAGCTCTAGCCAAAAATAAGACAAGCTATATTGTATCTCGATGTTCAGAGAACAGCTGACGACCTGTAAAATGGTTTTCCACAAGAAAAACATCAGTGTCTTATGTCTTAAAGCAATACAGTGTACCACCAATGCAGAGGCATCAAATTCATAGGCAAATAATGCTCATAAAGCAATTTTACGATTAACAAGAGGCCCATGGGGCCTGTATGGCTGACCTGGTTCGACACTAACAGTTATTTTCAGTTATTCGGAATTCAATATGGCTAGGGCTGCCATACTGGATTCCAAATCAAGCCAAAAAAATAACACTTGGTGGGGGTCATGAGACAAACATGCAACAAATCTGACCAATGGAACTGAAGAAGTCAAAAATGCATCAGGCAATCAGAGAGCAGGGCAGCCATGTTGGATTTGGAATAAAGCCAAAAAATAATACTTGGTCAAGGCCATGAGAAAAATAAATACACCACGCCTGATCCAAATCTGACCATTGAAACTGGAGAAGTTGAAAATGTGTAAGCCAATCAGAGGCCAGAGCAGCCATATTGGATTTCAAATCCACCCAAACAATAACAACACTTGGTCAGGGCCATGAGAGGAGCATTTGACGAAGTGTTATCCAAATCTGTGCTGAATTTGAGAAGTCATCGTTTAAAAAAAAAAAGTTGACAGACGGACAATGGAATAACGGACGGCGGTTGAACGGCCAACAGACACTGCGTCATGTCAATAGCTCACCCTTGTTCCTTTGGAGCAGGTGAGCTCATAAACCAAAATGTAAAATTGGCAGAACAGCAAACCACTGATGGAATTCACACTACAGCTTTGAACTTTGTGAAGAGTCATTTTTCCTTCTGATCTATGGTGTTCTATAACCATTTTGGTTTCAAATATCAGCGGTGATTGCTACACATTCAGTACATGAATGTTGAGTAAAAATGATAAAATTGCATATCTGTGGTCAACAAGTAAAAGGGTTCAATGTCCCGTAACAGCTTCCTTTATTTTATCACTCAACCCAGATTACCCAGACTGCACAACTAGCAAAAAGTCCATTTCACTGCTTTAACCATTTGCAGTAAAGGAATAACACAAACAAAGACAGGACAGAGAGGTCCCTCTTTCTGATGTCATTGCATTGATTTTTATTGCGGGGAAAGGGACAGTCCAGTTTACTCTTGAATACTAGGAATGAAATCTGGAATGCCAAACACAGCACCATACTCCAATCCACACTCCAACCCACACTGAACACATAGGTTACAACGTGTAGTATAACACCACAACAAAGTATGTAAATTCAGTCTGGACGCTGACATAGAGCAGCACCTTAGTACCATTGCAGAACAGAGCATTCAAATACACCTTGCCACACTTTAGAGTAATATAGAACTGTAGTGTTGCGTTGTAGTGAAGTGTATTAGGGACCACAAAGCAGTAAATGCAGTGCAGCAGAATTTCATAATACAACTGTGCATTTGCATAATATAGTACTGCATATACAACTGGAGTAGTTTACAATGCAATTCCAATGCCTTGTGCAGTAGTTATAACACTACAATACAATCTCTCTGTAGTTTGGGACTACAACCATCCCACCATTGCAAATTCCAGTTTAAACCCCATAACCCTCCCACCCTTCATCAAAAAGCCCTGGAAATGATTTTTCTGTATCTTACTGAAGCAGTTTCCGGCAAAATTACAGACCTTTGGCATGGTAGCTGAGGGGATAATGATCTCCAACCAACTGAAATGATTATTTAATTTTAACACAAATGTCACGGGGAATAGGAAAATATTGAAGGAAAACAATGACATAGAAGTAAAAAAGTAACACTGAGCAAATACATCATATAGTTTTCCAAGTCTGAGGCACAGTACAATGGAAAATAATAAATGGAGTGAACACTTAATTTCATTCAGTCCCATTTCTAAAAAGCGTTAACATAATGTCCATGTTAGAGGTAAGCTGTTGATGATAAGCAAAGCAATGAGACACATGAACATGTAAATGCATGTGCGTGAACATGCTTGTGTGCAAGTGTATTCATGTACGTGAATGTGTGCATTTTTATGTCCAAGGGCATTTTGTGTATACATTATAAAGTCAAGTCCATAAATATCTGGTCATCAAAGTTATTGGCATCTACCACAGCATATTACAGTTGAAATGAAATGATCAATATGCGCTCAACATGCAGACTTCCAGAATTAATTTGAGGGTATTCACATCCAAATTTGCTGATCTGTGTGAGTTAATATTTTATTTACAAGTGAGCTGATTGAATGTCTGTGGTTGATTTCAAATGCAGCATTTTCATTTCTTTGCATGTGAATCTGTCGCTGTTACCTCTCCACATGAAGTCCAAAGAGCCACCACAGCCAGTGAGGCAAGCCATCATTAAGCTGAAAAATCATGGCAAAAACATTAGATGCCAAATCAACTATTGAGGACATTCTTAAGAAGAGAGAATGCACTGGTAAGCTCAGGAACACTAAAAGGCCCAGATGGCAGCAAATAACAACGGTGGTGGAAAGATTAGTTCTTTCCCTGGTGAACAAAAACCCGCTACTCCAGTTAACCCATAAAAACACCATCCAGGAGGAACACAGGTGCATGTGTGTACAAACAATCAAGAGTAGACTTCACCAGAGTAAAAACAGAGAGTTTCGTCAAGATGTAATCCATTGCCAAGCCCCAATAACAGGAATTAAGAGGAAAAAACATCCACACAAGCCTGTGGAGTTTTGGAACATCATATGGACACGAGATGAAGATCAACTAGTAGGAGAATGATGTGAGAAGACTGTGGAGAAAGGAGGAATTGCTCAGGATCTGATGCACACCATCCCATCTGTATAGAGTGGCTACTTATGGCTGCCAGTGGAACTGGTTCACTTGTATTTACTGATGATATGGCAGCTGGCCCAAGCAGCAGGACTAATACTGACTACACTACCTGCTCAGACTCAGCCAAGTCCTTGAAAATTCATTAAAAAGCAATCCACAGTGCAGATGAACAATGACCCAAAGCGTACTATAAAAGCATTCCAAGTCTTTTTTAAGATTAAGAAGTAGAATACACTATGATTGGCCAGGTCATCACAAGACCTGAATCTCAATAAGCATTCATTTCATTTTCTGAAGGAAACACTGCAGAAAAAATGACCAAACGAGAAACAAGAACTGAAGACAAATGCGGTGAAGGCCTCGCAGAGCATCGAGGGAAGAAACCCAGTGTCAGTTGATGTCAATGAGTTCCAGATTTCAGGCAGTCATTGACTGCAATGGATCACAACGAAGAGTTAAGAATGACAAATTAATTTATAATTAGGTTTGTCCAGTTACTTTGAGCCTCTAAAGTGGAGGGTATAAGGTATATAAATTTATGTAATTTCTAGATGGTTCGTACAATACTGTTTAACAAACCTGTACATTAAAGCTGAAAGTCTACTACTCAAGCACATCTTGAGTATTTTCCTCCAAATCCACTGCCGTAGTGCACAGAGCCACAATGAAAAAAAACTGCGATATTGTCCAAATACTTATGGACATGACTGCATGTTCTGGTACATATACATGTGCGCATGTGAGTACATGTACACATGTACCCGTGCGTGCATAAGTATGCGTATGCTTGGATATGTGCGCGCGCATGGATTTCTCTAAACATGCACGCAAGTACGGGGGTGTGTATGTGCGCATTTGTATCTATGCCTGCATGAACGTGCCTACAAGCAAGCATATGTGTGAGTCATGCTGCAGATGAGAGAGAGAGAACGCAGGAACCATTATTATTAAGGCGAATGGAAATGAAAAGCCTACAGAAAACAACTCGAAGAAAAGAGAAGGAATGAACAAAAGTCAGCAAAAGCAGGTGAAGGCCAGGAATGAGGAGGAAGGCGGCATGGGACTCAAAGTCCCAGCATTCCATGCGCTCGCTCAGTCGCACTCATCCTCCCCCAGAACACTGAACATGTTGACTGTAAGGTTCGTCTTGGGCTTAGCCTCTCCCCCCAGCCTGGCAGAGCCTTCGTCTTCATCACTGTCATCATCGTCCTCATCGTCGTCCGCGTCACGGTCCCTCTCCTCCTCGGGCTCCGAGCTGGACTCGCCATCATCCTCGTCTCTGTCCCCCGCGCTCTCCTCATCCTGCCTGCCCTGCAGGGCAATGATTTCTGGCAAGTCTGGGTGGGACTCCCATTTATCTGAGGAGGGACAAAGGGGAGTGAAGGGTTAGCATTAACGAGCCAGATTTACTGTGACCGAGCCGCTGCCCCAAAAAGCACACAGAGGACAGTGCCTAAAAGTGATGGTCACAGGAAGAAAACTCAACCACCCTTAGAAATCAAACAAGCACAGAAAAACTCAGATCCCCTGCCATGGGATGGCTGATATCTGGCCTGAAATAATACGCGGTGGGGGCCTGGGGGAGCTCCCCCCATTTAAGCGGGGATATTGAGGGACCCCCACTGAGAAAATTTTCGCATTACTTGACTAAAAATTATGAATTTCTTCTTTATTTAGACCATTTCCATTAGACTGCTATATTTATTATACCATAAAACTTAAATTAATAGCCCAAGCTTTAAATCAATTCAATCGCTGAACTCAACTAGCCTATTTTTGGGACAGGCGTTTATATCGGACAGGCCTTTAATTCCTTTTGCACAAAACTCTTGCTCAGCAAAGACGGCAAATACTATCAAAACTGATTATGTAAAATAGCAGAACTACTACTTGTTTAAAAACGAGGCCATCGAATCATCACGTTAAGATCGAACTGACGACTAAATGCAGAGTTATCAACAAGGACCAGAAATGCGTCCCAGTCATTCACGAATGGGAAAATCTTCCTGATGCACTCAGAGATCAAAAACTGAGGAAACATTTGTTTAAGAAAAAACCAATCTTTATTTCAGGTGATATTTCGATGGAGATTTTGAGATTTTTCAAAAGATATTCTTTTCAAAGCATTTCGATTAACCCTTTATTTTATCAACTCGCAAAACTGCGCAACTTTCCTTAGGCTATAGGCCGACAGTTTGCAAGCAATATTTCTTTCCTTTTAGTTGACAGTTAGCTTATTGGACAATATGTAGTCTATTTTGCCAAAAATGTTAGGAATCTGGGAACTGCACTTGTTCTTAGGGAATAACTTCAACCTCAGTAAAAACTCAAAACGCATAGGTCATATTTCAAGCAACCCCAAATTCAACAAGGAGAAATATTTAGAAAACAATGGGTTCCCAACATGACCGCTTTAATAAATTTTTTGGTGGTGTTTATAATAATTAGGGCAAAAGAACGCAATTAATGTTGATCAACATTAGAATGAATACAGTATAAACCTGGCGTGCAGTTTGATCTTTGCTTTTGCTGCAAGGAATATGAAACTTTAAGAACATTGCCGGTGATCTGTGTGCTGAGAACTGCCTAATCAAAGTGATATTTGACAATACTTTGTTGTACAAGTAGGCTTGACTTGGGATCGTAAAGTCCTGAGTTCAAGCCCCAGCCACGGCCTTCGCGATGTGTTGGGCAAAACACTTCACTCCCACACTCCACGCCTCACTCCACCCAGGTGTATAAATGGGTACCAGCAAATAGTCAGGGAGACCTGACTAAGAGCTGGGGGAGTACCTGCGATGGACTGGCATCCCATCCAAAGGGAGTAGCAATACTCCTAGTCGCTTCATGCCATGGAAACCGGGGTTAAGCACCGGCCCGATGGGCCACTAGGCTCGTAACAGGCTTACTCTCTCTCCCTCTCTTCTGTCGTACAAAGAAATGAAATTCATTTAAGTCATTCTATTAATTTGAGATGGATTCTATTGACCTAAATTCAGTTCGTGCTCAGAAATTGCCGGTGCGAGCCATCTGTAATAGCCAAACATGTCAGATAAAGCAATAAAGTCTATTTTCGCTCAAAGTTAACAGACGAATCATTGGTAGCATGACTGGGCAATTTGTTTGGTTAACGTAAATCTGCTCATGAAATGCTCATGAAACGTCACAGATTTGAGTTTACAAGGGTGACTGTTCTAAAGGCGGTTGCCTATAGCCTATATTGCATTGAACACAAATTTGAAAACAAGCAAATACGTTGGATGGAATTCGGTGAAATTTAGTTTTTTCAAATCAATTATAGGGATAATAGCTGTCCATACAATCTCGTATTATAGCCTTGTTACCTCTTTGTCGATAATGCGTCTTAATCCTAATTTGCAACATGCTGGTATTTCAACATATGAATTCTGTGATTCAGATGTAAATGCCAGCAGACATGGAGCTGTTCTACTTATGCACGTAGTTACACTATACTACCAATAGGTCGTACACCCGAAACTGTAATTGAATATTCACAAGTGATGCATGTAAACAATTCAGAATATGAACGAGTTAAGTCCCATCCCTGTTCCCCAGGAACTGTATGAATTAAACTCCTCAGCCAAGTCTGATGTGCAAACTGCCTAATATAATTGCCCATAGTATCTATCCAGCAGTTAATAAAAATGATCTCTTGCATCAGAAAAAATCCTTGTCCTTTGTTGCAACCACTTCAGCTATAATCTGCAAAAGGTATCCCAATTAACTAGTGAAAAAAAATCTGTTTTCTGAAGCAAAAATTCTACATAGTATCGATACTATGTCATTCTACCATCAATTATAGTCGATACTAAAAAGGCGTGATTCCCTTTCATCGATTTACGCGTAGATTTGTCCCTCAAAGAATTCAGTGCTCACTTAAATCCTCATACGAACTCTCACAGAAATCCAGTCCCTTCAATGCTTGCTCCGGCTTATCTGCATAAAGCACAGTTATAGTTCACGCCCCCCCCTGAAACTTTCCTGATAATTACCTATTGATTGAAATGTTTCTTCATCCAGTTCCAGACAGTACGAACTTTCCACAGTAATTGAAATAAATTGATTGGACCCTCTGAAAAGTATTTAAACCCTTGCTTAACAGCAAGTTAGGTTGTATTCTCTCGTACTGTACGCAGCTGATTGACATGAATACACAGGAAAAAAAAAAAGACTTCCAAAACAGACCCAAAAGTGCTCAGGTTACATGTACGCGATGGAAATGTGATACGGACATTGTCAGTGGGAGATTTTCTAAATGGAACAGGACTGGAGAGTTCCTAGTACTGGACTGCTATGCTTGTCTGGAGGAATTCGAGTTTTTTACCCCTCAGCCGACGAAAGTCGTGGAGGGGTACTGTCGTGGCGAGCGGCATCCGTCTGTCTGTCTGTCTGTCTGTCTGTCTGTCTGTCTGTCTGTCCGTTAACTTCTCGTTTCCGGATGATAGCTGAAAAACGCCTTGGCCAAATGCTCTCATTTTCCGCTGGTATGTAGGGGGTGGTTAGAGCAAGCTCCGTATCGATTTCTGTCCTGCTGCGATAATCAATATGGCCGCCACGGCAGGGCAAGCACAAGGCTGAGGGGTCCCGCTCGCAACAGCGTGCCATTTTCTTTGTTATATGTTAGTACAGTGGAGTATATATTACTTGCGAGCTGTTTTATTTTTGGTTAACCATAGCCATGATGAATGCCAGATCGGTTATTATGAGTAACAGTTAGCCTTTGCAAATAATACTGATTGTGGTGGCATTTTGCTCAATGTGGCGATGAGTTTCAGGATTTACACCGCAGTCAACGAAATAGAATGCCTAACGTTAGGTTTTTGCTGGAAACGCTATGTTTTTTCTGTTTAAAATGCAAACAGCTCCAAGACCTCGGTAAATCCCCTGCTACGTTTGTAGCACGAATTCTGTTCAATCGAGGGTAGTATATGGCCTGCTTTTTCCTGATAGTGAAATGTCTGTTTTGTTAAAATAAGGTATATTTCAGATATTACTGTGGTAGAGAGTTATACTTGCTCCGTATAAGATGTGAAAAGCGTCTATACAAGCTCGCGCTTTGCTTGGAGTTTGAAACAGTAAGCGGTCAACTGCAGGGTGAACATTCTAATCATAAAATAAGCAGTTCCTTTCGCAAGCACGCGTGTTGGTTGATGGGGCTCTGAATAAAAATGGACGAAACTCTAAACTTTATCATGGAGAAAAAGCATGTTATTCTTTTGGAGAGGTTACTGATGACCATTGAAGTCCATCCGCACCTATATTGATAAACTCATGCTAAATTCAGTTAGAACAATCATTAATTCATATTGAACTTCATGAGTCAAAAGTTGACTTGTGTTAAAAATATGATTATTTTATGATTTGACAGTGTGCAATTTTGTGAACTCTGAGAGCACGGGGAGCCACTTGGAGAGCTGTCTTATTTAGCTCATAAACACTAGATAAATTTTTAAATATCAGACTCAGATGAAGTACACAGGTGGTCAAGGGGTTAATGAACCTAGAAACGTATTGTTTTCACTTCCAGCCATTTTTTCAATTCTCAGTATTTTTTAATATAATTTCATTGCTGAATTTTTGTGAAGATTTTTTGTGTTTGCAGCCCTTACTCTGTACTAAAATTATGTAAAGAAACTAAAATATGATAGAATTCGGAATACTACAAGTGTCTTGTTTCATTTAAGCCATTTTCCCCTCTCTGTGAAGCTCAAATCCTGAATTATAAAGCTTTAAATAGGGTAACATATAAATAGCCAGATTTGGCTTCTGCACAGAGGGATTAAACGGAGACAGGTCGAGCATATTCCAGCATTATAGGAGAAGTCAATGCGTACACAATTGATGTCTCGGTTTCTCAACATGTTCCAGTTATACATGCTGTTTAATAATGTTTTTCCCGTTATTACAATTCTCAGGAAGTTGTTTGGATGGGTATTCCCAGGAACCCTGTTTCCCGGGATTAAATCCTTGTGCAAGGTACACAAAAGCTTTCTTCAGAGGTTGTTGGAAGTTATATCAGCCAGTGGGGGAGCCCTGTGCTCCCAGCCACCGCTTACGGGTGGAGGGACGGACAGGTGAACAAGAGGACAGAAAAAAGTATGAAAAGGCACAACCACACAATGAGACGCGGCCATTTATTCAATTTCATTGAGAAATTTGAATGGTTCAGGAATGCTGGCCCAAAAAAGAACAAGATGGCTGATATCTGATCTGGTAACACAATGCGGTGGAGGAACAGACAGATGGACAGAAGGACGGACAGAAGTATGAAAAGGCACATACACACAATAATGTGTATCCTACATTGAAATTTCTTTGAGAAATATTGAACGGTTTTGGAGTTCTGGTCCGAAAAAGAGGTGTGACTGACAGACGGACGTGCAGGAGGACAACACTCATTCATACATCTCCATCTACTTTGTGGCGAGGGATAATAAAAGCAGACGTAAGTCAGGACAAAGTACCAAAATCTCATCTCAGTGCAACTCAATGGCTTCATTACCTGATATCCATACTAAACATTATCTCACACTTAAGTTCATTACATCCAGCTGATCTGCACGAGAATAGCAGTGAAGTGAGTGCAGTCAGAGACAAGCCCTTCTCCCCACTCAGTCTCCCACAGTGTGAAGCCAGACACAGCTCCAAAGGATGTACTGCTCTAACCTCTCTGGGACGAGTACTGGGGCGGTCTCAGGCACAGGCAGAGCCTTCCATCGACGGCCAGCCGCAGGAGACTGTTGGCCGCTCTGTAGACGTCGTTCCTGGCTGCTTTGGCGGTTTTGTAGCCCCTCCGCTCCGCCCAGGCTGTCGAGAGTGAGAGATGGTGAGGTATGCAGAGCAGGGGTGTGCAAATGTGGCCCTGGAGAGCCGGTGTGTATGCAGGGTTTCTTATCTCAATTAATCTGGTGTAATGAGATAACTGGCCATAAAAACCACTTGTAGATAAGAGCAACGAAGAGTGTTTCATATTCATGTTCTTATCAAGAAATGTAGCTCAAATGTCGGGTGGAAGAAATGCTAAGGTTTGAGAATTAATTACAGCCAGCTGTCGGAAATGAAATCCAGGAAGAGATAAAATCGCTCCTCGTTCACCTCTGAATTACAGCTAACTAGCATGAACAGTGCTGACACCACAGGGAGAGACTGGAGACGTTTTTAAAAGGTTTAGAGAAGTGAAGTTGACGTAGAGGTGAAGTTTAAATGGTCTGAGGAGAGGCTACCTTCACATACGTCCCAGGCGGTCCACTTCACAGCCTCCCCCTCTGGCAGGGGCTCGTCCTCCAGACTGGGGTGCTTGAGTTTGAGCAGAGCTTGGAAGGGGGTCCTCTCACACAGGTACCCCACTGAGCTATAGGGCTCTTGCAGCTGCGCCACCGGGTATATACCAGCCAGGATCTGAAGGGGGGGGGCAGAGAAAGGGAGAGAGAGAGGGGGGAGAGGAAGAGAGGGAGAGAAAGTGAAAGAGACAGAGGGGCAAGAGAAGGAAAAAGAGAGGGGGGGGAGAGAAGAGAGGGAGAGAGAGAAAGTCAGTAAATGCGAGGGAAAGAGAGAGAGAGAGAGAGATGGGAGAGGGGACAGAGGGGTGGATGGGGGGAGGGGAGGGAGAGAGAGTAGAAGATGAGAAAGAGAAAGAGAGAGAGAGAACACAGAGAAGGGAAAGGGAGAGAGTGATGCGAGGCACAGAGGTAGGGCGGGAGGTGGATGAAAATGTAGGAAGAAAAAAGGAGGGAGAAAAAAATGAAACGGAGATTTGACATTAATCATTCAAATATTACAGAGTAGATTAGTCTGCATTACAATGCCCATTCAATACAGCAACCTTAAATTTACTTTTCAAGTCAAACTCAAACAAAATTTTTAAGCATTACATGACCATTAAAAAATAAAAAAAAAAACCAGCACTAATAAATAAAAGCGAACTGCCCGTCATTGGTGAATTCATATAGACACCCGGTGCACAGAGGTCAGGTATGTAATTTATTATAATACAGGCACATTCAATATTCAGCTGTGCTGTCATCATGCCGTGAAGCACACTTCCAGGACCTGGTAACCAGCCCCATGAATATTCTCCCGGCTCTCCAAATGCAGTTTGGCCAAGGCAGACACATAATTCAAGACAATAATTCAATGTACATAACCCAGCAGAGAGAGAGAGAGAGGTGGGGAGAGGGAGGGAGGAAAAGAGGAAGAGGGGGAGAGACAGTGCACTGTATATTGAGGTTGCCAGAGTACTAATGATGGCATTTGTCTTGCATTTATAGAAATACTCAATTTAAGGCCCTGAAGGAGGCCTTAGCTTTATTCCAGAATGTTCTCTTGCTCTGTTGACTATCAATGCATGCAAAAGCTCCTGATGTGCATGTGAACTTCACCAAGTCTGG
The DNA here is from genome assembly GCA_029692085.1 of Gymnothorax javanicus. Lineage (NCBI taxonomy): Eukaryota > Metazoa > Chordata > Actinopteri > Anguilliformes > Muraenidae > Gymnothorax > Gymnothorax javanicus. The sequence continues at coordinate 45,120,462 of CM056193.1, forward strand.
CTGATACAGACTGGCCGTCACCTCAGGATAATTTGGAGGTATAAACAGAACCACAGTGGTAGCAGGTTCCGGATGATATGTATGGAGGTACCTGCAGCTGTTTGTCCACACGGGAGGGGAAGACCAGGCCTGGGCAGTCGCAGAGCTTGACGGTGGGGGTGAGGTAGTAGGTCTGGAAGTACTTGGTGTGGCCTGGGGTTCGAGACACGCTCACTACCTTCCTTCCCACAAGGCTGTTCAGCACAGATGACTTCCCCACATTGGGGAACCCTGGAGAGGGGAGAAGGGAGGGAGTAACTCAGTCGCCGCCTGTTGGGCTCAATCAGTTTGTTAGAAAGGATTCACTCAGCACTACTGGACTCATTCACCATGTAATTATGGATTCACTCCCCCTGTAATAATGGATTCATTCTATACTGCAGGACTCACTATGTAATGATTGACTAACTCTCTCTGTACTGCTGAACTTACCCTGTGACAATGGATTCACTTACTTTGCAATGCTAGGCTCCCTCTGGGATAATGAATTCACTCTCACTGCTGGACTCACAGTGTGAAAATACATTCACCGACTCTGTACTGCTGAACTCACTCACCATGTAATAATGATCCATTCGCCACATGAAAACGGATTCACTCTGTGCTGCTGAACTCACTCACCATGCAATAATGGTTCATTCGCCACATGAAAATGGATTCACTCCGTACTGCTGAACTCACTCACCATGCAATAATGGTTCATTCGCCACATGAAAATGGCTTCACTCTGTACTGCTAGACTCACTCAGTGGTGATTCATTCACTCATTTTGTGATGCCGGGCTCACACAGCGATATTTAATCAACTCACTTTGCTGGACTAACTCTTGTTACGATAATACATTCACTTGCGCTACACCACTGGACTCATTCACTGTGATGATGGATTCACTCACACTGTACTGCGGACCTCACTCTGATGGTACATTCACTTACTGGGTAATGCCAGTCTCCCCCTGCAATAAAGCATTCACTCACTTTGTGATAACAGGCTTGACTCACTATAGAATGATGGATCCACAGACTCGGTACTGCTGGACTTATATAATATTGAAGTCACTCATTATATACAGACTGACTCACTCAACTCCCTGACCCTGAGTCACTGTTAGAAACACGGTACAGAGACAATGAAAAGAAGAAAACAGAACTGTGAGCCCAGTTCTCAAACCCTTCTCACCAACACAGCCCAGCGTTAGCACCCCGTCCTTATAGAGCTCCTGGGAGGGGCTGGCCATATCCATATCGATGTCGCTTTGGTGCTCCATCAGCACAGACTCCGCCCCCTCGTCGGCCTGGTCTCCTTCGGGCCCGCCTTCGTCCGCATCTCTGTGGATCTTCTGCTCCCAACTGCTCAGGTCCACTGCGTGAGCAAACCACACGGGCGTGAGCAGAGACAACTAATGCAGCGGGTGGCGCAGATGAGCAGTGAGCAGACGCGCGAAAAGCCGCACTCTTAGGCACGATGACTATATAATTTGTGTGTAACAAAGGGTTTCAGCATATCATGTGTCAAAGTGCTGCCAGGTTCAGACATTAGTACTGTTGTGTTATAGTGTAAAGGCAGACTGTATTGACAGAGACGCAGTGCATGTCGTCCTTAACCCTTTGACACCCAGCTTTTACAAAATCAAACATGACTGCTCTGCCCAGGTTAGACACAAGTATCACATATGTTCAAAGTTTTTATTAAATTCTGAGTTAATCATAGCTTTACATGGCATGAAATCATAAAATCAAATGTTCCTTATATGTTTCAGGACAAGTTAGATCAGCAGATCTTACACATAGACAGAAAATATTCAGATACACATGATCAGCTTGAATTTGAATCTTTGCTGAAGACCTCAATTAGTAGAATTCAGTGTATAAACGCCTAGTTGTAATGAAAGCCTGTACACACACCGGCCCTTTCTGAATAAGACTGAAGACTCCAAGGCAATCGAACAACACAGAAAAATCTGTACTCGGGCAGAGGAGTCAATCAGCATAACATGGAAATTTCCCTATGTGGGCGCGAAAGGGTTAACTAGACAAGGACGTGCGTTAAAAACACATTATGTTCTCAGTACGGCAAAGGAACACTTCCCCTTCTTCATTCTACAATGGGTTTTCTGTTTTTCCTGAAGCAGACAGTTTCTTGTTTCAAGAAAATAAGATTGGTATCCACAGATAATGCTGACAGGCGACAGGACTAGATTGTGACGCAGCTTGCCTCTCCCGCTGGTGATCTCCTGACACGCCCTCAGGATGTGGATGGGTCCACCGGCTCCGCCCCACCCAACTTTCCTCCTCATTCTCTTCTTCTGAAGCACTGCACATGGACGAGGACAGGGAGAGAACAAATTTAAACGCGCCACACAGTGATATATCGCATTAAAAAAAAAAAACTGCCACCATTAAGAAATTGCCACTGTACACTGTCTTTGGGTTCAATCTTGTTTTATCACTAAGAGAACCTCATAGTTCTGCAGATAAAAACCGCGAAATGGCAGGACTATCCGATCCTGTTCCAGAAGAACTATCACCTGCCAGATACACGTCCCTTTGCTCTCAACCCTTCCACTGATGAATCAACTCCATTTCTGAAGGATAGCTGTGAATACTGGGGTTTTTTCCATCAGTCCCCGATATATATATATATATATATATATATATATATGACATGCTCAAGGAGCTTAAAGGGGCAGATGCCGGGCTGAGAGTGGCGGGGGTCCTTTTCAATCACCTCGTGTATGCCGATGATGTTACATTGTTTGCATCTAGTGTGAAAGGGTTGCAAATGCTCATCGACATTTGTCAGCGTTATTCTGCCAAATGGCCTTTTGTATTTGGTATAAAGAAGACACAGTGTATTTCTATTAGTAAAACGTATCTCAGAGAGCCGCCGGTATGGCTACTTGGTGATAAGGTTATTAAGTCTGTTGATGCTTTGAATGTGCTTGGGGTTACGTTTAAAGATGGTTCATCTACTTGTAACCAGTCACATGCTGATTTGAGGATTTCGTCTGCCATGAAACGAGCTTTTGGGTTGAGTAGAGTGGGGTTTTCGTACCCAGGTTTGGTAACTGAAGCGAAGGTGTATTTGTGGAAGTCGGCAGTACTTCCCGTCTTGATGTATGGCTGCCCAGGTATTCATCTAGATAAACGGGAATTGGCTTCTTTGGAAAGCTTTCAGAGTACGACTATCAAAAGAATTATGGGGATCCCTAAGCGCAGTCACCATTCTAATGTTCTTGGGGCACTCGATATTATGTCATTTGAATCCATGCTCACTGGGTATAAACTTTCCTTATATCATAGAATTTTTAAGAGTGCATCCCCTGCCAGGGATTTGAACATAATCTTATTGTCTGAAAATATAAAGTATTGTAATTATTGTGCTGTATATTATTTCTCCTTTCTAGGAGGTGTTAAATAAATAAATAATATATATATATATATATATATATATATATCCAAAACTAGACTGCTGACAGGGTACGCTCAACTGAAGCATGTGTTCCAGCAGCGTTAACATCCGGAAGTAAAAGTCGCCCTTAGATTCCCATTCGTTTTCGCCTACATTAAAATTACATTTTCAAAAACATTTGCGTGAAAGTCTGTATTATTTTGGTATCACTGTACAGAGCAACATTTTGTCTCCCTAAAAATTTGCTTTTTTTGGGAGAAAGAGGCACACTCACGAAAGGGAAGACCCAAAATATGACTAAGCCAGAACGTTAACTTGCAACCAGAAAAGTTAACAAGTTAACATGACCGAGGCTATTAATGACCCTCTGGTAAGATAACTACTTCAAAGTGTTCATTGTGATAAGAAACGTTGATGAATGTTTGCTTATGTTATCAAATTACTTTATGGTTTCTTCACTTTACTGTACCCTGGTTGAGCATATTTGCCATTAATCATATTGTTTAAATCAAATCATATGGCCAATGCCAGCGTTGTTAAACGGAAGCACTAGTTTAAATATTTTGTAAGTGAGAAGTATTGCTGTTGAATGTCAATTACAAGTAGCTAGCTTGTTAGCCTCCTTGCTAATTCTATTAACCGCCAAGTCAACGCATGTTTGCAGCAGTAAGGTAACCGAGGTAGCTAGCTGGTGACCGTTAACGATCACTAGCGTTTGCTTGTTGTCAGCAGTCTCTTCAATTCAATGGGATGGCTAATTAGCTAGCTAGCACGCAAATGCAATTTTCTCCATGAAAGTAATAAATTTAGGTTTCTACAATAACTTACACATTAAACATTTTATTACAGCCTTTCGAATAAATATTTCTGCAAAACGCAGCCGCACATCTTAATATTTTAACGATTATATTAACATATTTGCAAATGGCCTCACAGGAAACCATTTTAATGAAGAAGTTGGCTGTATCAATATGGCAGCCAGGTGCTTCACTTTGGGTAATGTAAATATGACATCATAAACAATCTAGTGTTCTAACTGTATATTTCTATAGTCCCCCGATCAAATTACACATTTAATTAGTCACAAACTGTAAAGCAGAAGCAGTCTTTAGTAGAGTCCAAATGAGGACAGAAAATCAAGTCTCACAATGGAGTGGGTATGCCTATGAATGCTATTACTTATACAACACACTAACTTCAGAACTACAGGACATCTCCAGAGGCTCATTAATACCTCTGCAAAAGGTAGCAGGAGGTCAAATATTGAGCATATCTGTAAACAGAGCTTGTTTGCAATGGTGTAATAAAGTTTGGTTTTGATAAATATCTGTACCTCATGTATAATTCATCTGGACAGTGCACCTACAGGTACAGAGCTTCAAAGTGAGTATCCACGGCTCGGGGCTTAAGCAGACTAAGTTCTCCTGTAAATCTGGAGCCTAACACCACAAGGCCGGAGGCTGCATTTTAATGGTGGAACAAACTGGCTGTCCATGAAATCCCCCGACTCACAAATCATCCCGGCCTCACTCAAACTCAATCGCTCGCATGCGCATGCACACTGACCCACATAAACAGGCGAGTGCTCGGCTCGCACACATGCAAAAACACAGGCAGACACAGGGCACACTCTCCGGAGCCTGGGCTCACGTGTGCTGTAGGGCTGTCCCGGGTGCGAGGTGAAGCACACACAGTGCAGGTGAGGGAACAGGGCACACAAGTAGTGTCTCCAGGCAAGCACCAGGGGTGCGGGACACAAGTCCACTTTGTTCAAGACCACGATCACCTGCTTCTGCATCTCTCCAGTGATGAAATGGTACAGGGCTGGGGGAAACTGGAGCACCTGGAATGTGAGAGATTTAGCGAAAGCACTCAATGGAACAGTTGCAGCTCAAGCGCCACCTTGTGGAAAACCAGGGGATTACAGTCCTAAATGGGCCAGAGTGACTCATCGCAACTGATTCAGCGTGCATCTCAGGCCCAATTAATCAAAAATAATAGTGTCCATTATCACATGATGTAACAGGAAGGACTAATACTCAACTGGATGTCTGATGTCAACGATGAGCAGAACAACATCTGACATCTCCAGCACTCTCCACAGCTGTCGCCAAGTCTGTGAGAGAAAAAAAAAAAAAGAAAAAAAATGGCATTCAGGTGAAAGCTACAACCCAGACAGCTCATCGCTTTCCCTGGCCCCAGCTCACGTCACCTTCACTGCCATTATAACATAACAGAAATTCCTTATACCGCAGTGAGGCAGGGGCCCATAAGGGCAGTGAGCTACGACAACACCCTGACTGACAGGTGCCTTCAAACAACAATGGACAACACTCTGAATAGACATTCACTGGGGTTATACAACTCAGTCACATGATCGCATGGAATGCGTAGCCTCATTTCCATGACGCGAAACCCAAACACTTTGGGGTCATTTCCTATTCTCAACGTAGACCATAGACAAAACAGCAGACCAAGACTCAAGATACCTCACAGGTACATCGAGTAAACATGATTTTTTTACGTATTGTGGACCAATAGTGGTAGCCCTGCAACAAATTCTTCACTGTATGCGCAAGTCCCAAGGGGCAAAATGATTAGGTCAGGCCAAATCTATCATCCTAAAATATGTTAATTTGACCACTTCGATAAGTAGAAGGAAATTTTTTAATGGAGAAAATTTGACACTCAGAAGTCCCAGAAAGCTGGGTCTTTACACAGAACAAACAATATACAACAAGGCAACAAACTGCTGAGACAGGTACATTCAAACAGGCTTCTGGAAAGCACAGTTAGAAATTCGACGTAACTTTGTTAAAGGAGCTCTATAACTCAATTATATTTATATATAATAATGCATCATGACATGTAATATTATATAATATGAAATGACACTTCATAATCAAAGATTACATTAACAGTACACATTTTATGAAGCTATAGCCACCAAATTATATTTCCAGAAAGATTAAAATGGTAATGCAGTATAACATTACTACTATAATTGAAAATTTACATAGACAACTATAGCATTGCATGAACTGTGAACGAGCTATTGCAATGGAATTTGCATATTAAATACACACATTACTCTAAAAAGAGCTGCAGAACCTTCTCCACAGAAACTGTTTTTACAGAACAAAAATTTTCATTTAATTTTTAGTTGATCCCCATGGCCGAGAATGAGTTGGAAACACAAGATGAATTTTCTACTGTTTACTGGCCCAATATAAAAGCTGCTCCACAAATTTTCTTAGATTTTTTTCTAGCGTGTCAACATGACTAAATTATCCCTTAAATTAAAGCATTTTTGGGCGTTTTTTTATCATAAGCATTTGCAAGTTATTCCTAAACTAGAGTCAGGAGATTGGATTGGGTTTAAGGGGCCAGTGCACTGTAGCTGCTGAGGATGAGGCTGCAATATGAACCCCTGATAATGCATGCTTTGGTCAAGGGGACCAACTAAAAATCAAATACAAATTTTTGTCCTGTAAAAATGGCCATTTTCAACAGCCTATTACAGGAGTATAAGATGAGATATGCCAAATCTGATAGCAGATTCATAAATTTCAGGTAGTTTTACCCACTTACTCCTTAACTCATTTAGGAGCACTGGAAAGTGTATTTATATCCCTTCAAAAATGCTCAGAAGTCATTGCTACATTTGCAAGTGACTAGACATCCCCTCCTTAAATTGGCGGTTACTCCATGAAAAATTGGACTTAAGATTTGGGATTTGTCCATTTGAAATGATGACAAACAGCCAAGATTTTTTCAAATTTTTCTGAAACAGTGTGACACAGACCCTCTCCATGTGGCACAAAATGACCCAGCAATAAACAGAATGACAAAATAAGCACCAGTCATTCTAAAACAATGGTTTGAATGTGGAACACCATATGAATACATCACAGCTATTTTAAATAGAAATACTTCAAAATGACTCCACAACCAAAAATGTGGGTGAATGATGTAAAGAGAGACTTAAAATGGTCATGGGCACGCTGCTGGCAAGCACAAGATGACAACCATGAGTTAAAAACGGATCACTACCTTTTTCCCGATACCAACACGAGAAGCCACTGAGACACAGGCAAGAGCCATCAGTCTTAAGCCAGCCAGGCTTCAACATGCAGGGACCCAGAGTGGCAAATATGAGGTCACATGGCCTCCCTCCTGGAGAGGATATCAACAGCTCATACCTCATTCGCTGCTAGATGATTCACCTATGAGCCTTGGATTCCACTTGCGAACTCCATTTTAATACTTCTTCATCAGTCAAAGCTGATATACTCTGCTACTGCACCCATTCTCCAACAGATAGCCAACTCCAAAAGAATAACTCGTTAGTTTTGAACTTACTCAAGCATCTAGACAAATTTGCGCATACAGCAAGATAACATGCATGTGGAAGCCTCAAGTCAAAGCAAATGCGCAATCCATTATCACAACAGACAGAAGAACATGGCTGAATGCAGCATATTCAAATATCAATTCTAATACCAGATGTGGTTACAATGGAACACATAACCAGCTGTCAATGGCAGTAACTTTAACAAACACAAAGATTATGCTGAATACAATATTCAGTTAACTGACCACTCAAATACTTCTAAAATGTTTCAGTTTTCCTTCATTGAATGGGTTTTCCTATGGTATGTAGAGCTACTCTTCCCAGTACCTGAGGAAACTCACCATACTTAGTGAATATTCACTGGGGCTACCCAGAGAATGCTGGTTTTCAATTCAGTCACAATAACTATTCTTCAAGTTTTACTATCTATAACATTTCATATAGTACTACAACATGCACAGTGGGCCGCAGAAGTATTGGCACCACTAACTAGGGGTGCACAAAAATACCATAAAAAAGTGAAAAATAACATTAGAGATAAACTCAAAAATGGCGACGTAAGAAATACTGCACTTTGGATGGGTTGCATGGAGAAAACCCTCTCGACCCCAGGACACAGAAGCAAACACAAGCAATTTGCCCTAATGCCAATTTCATTATGAGCAGACAAAGACATAGTGGTCAGATGAGGCCAAAATTGAACACTTTGGTCAGATACGGCATCGGCATGTTTAACGATGAAACACAAAGACATACAAGGAAAGACACCTCATACCCAAGGTGAAATATTGTGATGGATTGGTGATGTTTTTTTACAGTGAGAGGTGATTTTTGGGGCTGTTTTTGTCCCAGAAGACCGAGGTGAAAATCAATGGCTTCATGTATTCCACCAACACCAAGTATCAGGTAATTTTGGCTGACAAGTTGGTTGCCTCTTCCAGAGGGCTGAAACTCAACCATATGTGGACTATTCAGCAAGACTATCACTATGATAGACTAAAAATCCACTCACTAATAGTTCTGGAACAACAAAAAAAATGTTCTGGGTATAAAAATTGGTATCTCAGCCACCAGACCTCAATCCTATTGAAAACCTCTGGGCACAACTGAAGAGAGCATTTGACAAGCGCAAACCCAAGAATGTGACAGATCTAGAAAGGATCTGTACATAGGACATCCCTCCAAAACTGAACTGTAACCAATTCAACAGACCAGAGAAAGACTCCATGCTGTTGTCTTTGCCAGAGATAGTCGTGCAACAAAAGAAAAATTGGCACAAACAATAACCAAACCAAAAACTTGGTCAATTTCTTTATTTATTAAGTATTATGTATGATTTTGTTGGGTCCATTGAAAAATTAAGTAATTCCAATATTTACTGAATCCAGCGGTTTTTATTTTAAACCAATAATGTAACTTTTTTGGCAGTTTTTTTTTTTTTTTTTTTTTTTTGCGCATTTCCAGTCAGGGGTGCCAACAAATTCAGGAGCACATTATAAGAGAATTGAGACAGTTGTACAATATTCATCATTTAGGCTCTACACTCCTTTGTGTATATAGGTACATATAGATGCCCCCATATTTAGGCAGAAAGTTAGCTCTTAAACCTTACACTCAATCCAATGACTAGATCCTTTGATCTCAATGACAGCATACAGGGTTTTTCACAGAATTATGCAGTTTTTGAGAAAAAGGTGAGCGATTGCCCATCACTCTGAGTTCAGTAGTCTCACTCACCTCCAGGTTGTGTTCGAAGTGGCTAAGGGTTCCCGGGGGGTTTCGGGAGTGTAGCGCCTCCAGGTACTCCCGGAACGATTTGTCCTCCTTCCGAAGGAGCTCCTCTCTCTGCATCCCATAATTCCACGGAGGTCGTTTTGGGAAGTCCAGCCCTAAAATGTATCCAAAAAAAGATAGTTTCAATCAGACCATGCCAGAGGGGATTCAAAGTTCATAAATGCTTTTTGACATTCTCCCAATTAAGTGTGCCACCAATTCTAATGCTCTTCTACTCTCACCAATCCAACAAGTTCAAGAACAAGAAGAACGCCTCATCACAATCTCATGCACCATCAGAAGAGCAACTTAGAAATATCATTTACATCTCTGACAATGTTCGGTGCTCTGAAATTAGTTCCATGAACAGCAAATAAGGCTTTTTTTTTTTGGTAGAATAATGGTTCTGGTCTGAGATGGGCAACAAATAGCAAAAGACATACATTAAGCTTTCCTGAAGAATCTCAGAAGTAAAATCGTGCCCCTGATGAGTGCAGAAACCCTAACGGATCACAAGAGCAGGCAGAAAAAGAAACACAGTGGTGTAGTAAAGACTGATCTCACAGACCTTTATCTGGAGGGTAAATGTCATTAATGTCGACCTCCAGGGTGGAGTCTGCCACGGGCTGCAGAACCTTCTCCCTCGCCAACTTCTTCCTTTTCTCCACCTCCTCCCTGCTCTCCTTCTCAAAGTGCAGGCGGTACCTGACAACACAAAGAACAAGAAGCAAGCAGATAAATGAATATCATTAGCTTCATAGCATAATCGCCCAAGTCATATTTTTACCAAATTGAGATAGTGGTTGTCTGTTCTTTCGTGTTGGCAAAAAAAGTGTTTTTTTTTCCCTTTTTTCTCAAAACTTTAAAAAAATCTATTCTCTCAAAAAAGTTTTTTTTAAATAACTAAAAAAAAAAAAAAACAACCTTAAAAAATGAGATGCGCGATTATACCAACAATACAAGACTAATTATGCTAACGCAATGAGGCTAATGATATGAACTCAGTTTAGTGTTGTGGTAACTTGGCAATGATAAATTCTGTCAAACAAAATTGAGTGTGCAGGGCCTGTCCACTTGGAAGACCAGTTTAAAGCTGTCATGAACTGAGCACACTTGTATCAAACACGAATCAGAAATACTTTTACAATTAATGTTTGATTTATGACTGGGCACACGCTCATACTTTTTCTTTGATTTGGCTCTCTACTCCACAATTTCTATTAATTATTGAAAAATTTGCATAAGGTTAAAGTGTAGAGCTCCAGCATTTATTACAGAGTATTTTCGTTTCACAAGGCATAAATGAAGCAAGCATCACAGAGGTCTCAGTATCTCATCTTTATTCTATACTTTTGATTGCTTCTGGATCCTGTTATTGACAGCTGCTAACATGAGGACCAAAGTTGTGCTACTGCAAACCATGGTGGCATTATGAGGCTGAGAGTTAAGAAGAATAAAAGAAACCAGAGGCATAGAACAAATAACAGGGTTACAAAAATTAAGTGCTTGAAATATCATCTGTAATCCTCAAAACAGCTTTTGTAGCAGTCATATTCAGATAGCCGTTTCTCATCTTGTAAAGCGTGTTTTTGCTCATGAAGTAGACTCTAAAGATGTTTCCTTAAGATATAACCCATGTCCTGACACAGAGAGCTCTCCATTTATAAATAATTAAGAGTAATATGGTAAACCTGTGAAATCTAAAACAGCTGACGGTCATTCGTCACCCATACTTATGGAATAAGTTGGAACTTGGATTGGAGTGACATGATGCCATTGAATTGTATTGCTTTACAATAATTAAACATTTATTTAAAACAAAAATATATGTAGACAATGTGAATTTTGCATCAAAATTACTGCTGGACTTAAAATATAAATTTGGTCAGAAAGTATGCTACAGGTCAGTTAGCACTATCCCAAGACATCTTTATATGATGTTTTTGCATTTCAAACATGCCCTGTATTTCAGATATACTTCGTATACACCCTCCACCCTCAGATAAGCACCACGGAGCTCACACTCACTCACCTGTTAGGGTCATATCTCCCTTCTCTGTTGAAAGGCTGCTGATTGATTCTTCTCACATCTGTAGTCTCGCTGTCCGACGTGTCTGACTGCCGGTCTCGGTCCCTCTCCATCCCTCGCTCAGCACTCGCATTGCGGCTGTTAGTTCCTGAACCAGTCTCCCCTAACGATGCAAAGAGAATAATAACGATAGACGTCCAGACAGGGCATGTAAATACACCGAAATGCAGAGGTGTGTACACATTTTTTAAGACCGTAGGGGCATCAACCTAGTCTCTGACCGTGTCCCTGCAGCAATCACTCGTTATCTAACTTCAGTAAGAGATGCCCCGACAAAAAACGTAAAAGATGCTGCTGACTTAGCTACTACTCCACGCGTGATCGTTCTGCAACTTTTAGCCCAAGAATCACAAGATGCTAAAACAGTAAAATCAAGATTTCAATCATTTATAAGATCAAAGAAAGTTCTGATGTTAAGTCCAGTTTATTTTTTTTTTTAGTTAAGGTCCCATTAGCTCGCTTGCTAACTCTGAAAAATACGGCACATGAGCAGAGATGAAGTAGTTAGCTAACAGTTAGCTAGCTGACGAGCAAATGCTAGCAAGTTGAAAGCAAGTACTCCATCAACTTGAGCATTTACCACGGCTGACAGTGAAGGCGCTTTAACATTGCCTGGACGCGAAACGAATTTTTCGCACGACAGATTACATTCAAAGTCAATGCAAAGACGCGTGTATTCGCGTCTTTGCACTGCCTTTGAATGTAATCCGTGGTGCGAAAAATTCGTTTCGCGTACTGTGTGAAAGCAGCTTTACAGTGCAATTACTTTCTATGTCTTATATTTGCTCCTTCACCATTCCCTCAATGCGGCATTCCGATGTAAAACTAAAACAACACCAGCATAATTGCAGGAGCTTTATTGCATACAAATGAGGGGTTATTGTTTGCTATATCCTCTCAATTAAACAGCACGCTATAGTTTCACATTTGCAATTTTACGACCGGTTAGATGTCATTCCCAAGGGAGCACCTCTGCCCGTTCATCACTACACTGAAATACATGCTTGCACCAGCGAAATCATATCATCAATTTGCGTCGTCCCGTTTTCAGGAAGTACATTTATAGATCTATACCTCGTTTTCTCTCTCGCTTTACTTGAAGCTGTTTCTTCTTCTGCTTGTTGCTGAAAGGCTTTTTTCTTGGCATGTTTGTAGGTAAGGTTAAAACTACTCCAGGGAAGTTTTCGTTAGTTTTCTCCTCCAATATTTACATTCGTGAAGTTTCTCGGCTCACACATTTCTCCGACGCCATGTCTGTTGCTTGCATGTTCAGGCCATACCAGTGTCACAGTTACCTTTTTATGAACATTACTGGAAACAACAGTAATAAGTTTCCAGTTTGGTTCATTGTCAGTTGTTTTGCGCGTAACATTTCTTTCGTACAAACAGATCTTTCAAAATTTCCCCTGTATTCCAATCCTCTACAAAAGATACCCCCTGCCACGCTACAAAATGGTATGTGCGGCACTGCGACAAACATCCAATGAAGGTATTAGCCAGACTGCAATCGCAAGTGGTGATTTAGTTGGGTAATCGTTTTCAGGTTATTTCCGTTTGTCTTGGAACGTTAAATAAAGTGGTTCTTCTTGACTCCATAGCATGTGTATGTATTTCTTTCTAGTTTCGTCCAGAAAATATATGGTTAGCCTACATCAGTGACGTAATGGCCATCCGGAATAAATAGTATATTTGTATTTTTATGCAATGAAGAGGACATCTACATTATTAGAAAATACGTATGTTCATAAAAAAAAAAAAGTTAAGCCAAGTTTTCAAATGGTGACCTATGTCTCGTCTTCTGCTACCTTCAAGCCAACTCGGAACTCGGGGCGAACCCTGGGCGAACCACGCACGAGCTAAAACTCTGAACGATTAGAGCACGATGTCATCTCGGAACTTATCGGAAATCCTGCTCGGAAGTTCAAGTATCATTTCAGAGCACCAATTTTTCAGAGTTGGCAACGCACAACAGGGATCATGGCGTCCTTTGTCGTTGCAGGTAAGACAGTCTCTCACAAACACACGCACACAAAAAACGTGTTTAATGCGTTACTAAATGGATGCTTTTGTGAACTTGGGTTTCATTCCTGCCGTTCATGCCTGCATAGCATTTCAAAAGAAGTTTGGTCGTGGGCAATTCAGGACCAGGAATGAGGTTAAAAAAAAAAAATAATAAAAATAATGTCATTTGAAACAGCTGATGTCAGCGAGTGATTGTGATCACGATTTGGAACAAAAGTTGCATGCAGGAAAGTTATTGTCCCTCAGGAGCAAAGGCTCGCCAACTTGCCCACAATTTCATGAGAAAATAAAACATTTCTCCGAAAAGGTAGGGAGGGATTTGGATATTGCGCCCCCTTTGGTGCATAACGGTCAAAGGCTGTATCTCAAATCTCTTAACTTGCATCCTCGTTTCCTTCACTTGCATCGTATCCTTGCGTCTTAGTCCCTCCTACTGAGGATGCATGGAGGAAACAGAAGAGGGGACAAATGAAACGAGAACATGTTTTAAGCGACATGAGACGTCCTTTCCTCCGTTGCCTTATATGAAGCGATGCTCGTTTCTGATGACAGCCCTTGGCTGGATCTATTAGAGCACGATCTGCAGGAATTGGCATGCATGTAAAGTGAGGAATACAGTTTAACCGCTGCATGCAATGTAACACCAAAATGCCTAGATTTTAACTGAGGCAGTTTTTAAAAATTGTGATCAACATGTTTTCATGAAATATTGAAGTTCTCTACTTATTAATTCCTCCGAAAATTATGTAGCGTTGCGCGCAATCCTATTGTTAAATATACCCTAGAAAAATTAAGATCTTAAACTTGGGCATTCAGGCTATCTGTACCGTCATCAGAAAAAATTAACCTTCCCCGATAAAATCTATTTATTTTTGTACGCTTCCACGAATCTTTGTTTCTTTTCCATTATAAGCTGTTACAAACAACCTGCCATAGGTTTTTTAGATCACAGTGGAAACAAAACAAAAAACCTCCTCCGGGTGCCTAAAAATCAAGAAAGCTGAATATGGAAAATGCAGTTAATGCACTGCAAGTCTGGTTAGAGCGATACGTATAATCACTTCTTCAAAATTTCAAAGGAGGGGTTACGCTATTACGCAATTTTGGCTCATAAGGGTCACATTAAGGATCAGAAAAATTAATAATGTTGGTATAAATCCCAGAATTCCTGTCCCATATACAAACTACCCACATTAGTCAAACACTTCCATAAGTTTTTTGCACGTTTGGTTCCTTAGATTTGGCTGACTTGTGCTTAAAGTGATGCAATTTTGCAAGCAATTTTGTGAAAATGTGGCAAAATACGCCAATTCAAATGTAAATCTATACATGAAGGACCATGACAATCGGACCATTTTTCCCCTAATGCACTTATGATAAGCAACGGTTACCACATACAGAAAATAGTTCTGGTCACAGATGTCCTTCATAATTAAAATCACAACTTTATGATTTATTACAGGTGGTCGACAAAATTGATTCGAGAACACAAGCCATGATAAAATAATTAAGTATATACAACTGGATTTAATGGGTTGTGTCAATTTCACACTGAGTAATCTCACAGTGTAGCAGTTATTGAAAATATAATACAGATCTATGTTATAATAATCCCGACGTAAGATGTATATGTAATATGTTGATGATCTGGTTTATTTTTCAAACATTATGTACCTTTGTACAAATACCAGTGTGACTGCTTTTCAGGCCATATATTTTTACACATTTAACATGAATAACTTGGATTCCAGTTGTATAAATGGAAGTTTATCTCATTTTAATTAATTTTACACAGAATTCCAGTTCAAAATCCACTGCTAGGAATTAAATTCAGTTACGACACAAACAACAAGCCTGGAACTGCCTGAAAGACTGACTGTACTCAGCAGGTCATGTTGCCTACATTGGCACGTGATTATTTCACTCCTCAAATTCAAGCCATCGCTAACTGTGAATGATCTGGGCGCCTAAGCATAACTCTTCCTTTTGCCCTCTCACAAATGTTCGTAGTCCGTGAAAATTAATAAATAATTAATGAACTGACAATGTAGACAACTTCATCATTTTTATATTTTTATGAAAGTATGAGGTCAGGTCTGCTTTTCTTTCTTTTTTTCTTACTTTTCATGGTGTAAATACAGGCTATTCTTCTTTGTACTCTGTTTAAAGAAAGGGAGTATTTTGCCTCATAATGTACTTTATTTTAACAATTGAATATTGAATATTTTAATTTGGCTACATTAAGATTTTACGGAAACAACGAACATCTTTAATGTTGTTTTCAATACAGACCGTGTGCAAAAGTTCCTTACCCAATGTTTTGACAGATTAAATGGAGAGAAAAGATATAATTTGTCTCCCCTTTTTAAATTTATTTTGTTGAATTAAAAAATGATTTGTTCTCTGACTTTAACGAACTACGATTTAATCTGTGAGTTTTCTGATTTATTGCACATTTTTTTACTGCCAGTTGATGTCGAAACTGATGGACGTCATGGCTTTTGGCTGAAAGAGTTCCAGGAAGGCTGCTCTCAAGTATCCTCGCTCATTGGCACGTCAGAGCTCCATCCTCCCTCCTCTATCAGCACAAATAAGCGCATTGAGACGGCCAGCGAGGAGAGAGACACGGAAAAGCTTCCGGTTCAGTAGAGGATAGAGGACATGACATAAATTAATGAATTGAGATGCGCGCAAAGATTCTTGGAATCTGGGGGAATTTCCGTGCATGAAGGGTGAAAGCCGACGCTGAACACCCATGATCTCCGATCACACAGATGGCACTGCATTATGAACTGTCATTTAATTCATGAGAAATTTATCCACATGGGCTCAGGATTACTTTGGTAAACCTTCGTGAAGTATTAAAATACGTTGTACATAGTTACATCCACAAATGCAAGTTTAAATAATTGAGCAAAAACTAATCCTTATGTTAGCAGTAGCCAATCTAGAAGCACCGTTGGCGTCTCTCAGCTTGGAAGAATGAGCAACATACCAACACACAGTGGAAATGTTAACTGTGGCCAGATCAATCTTTTTTTGGTAAAAATGGGTAACGGGCTCAGGACCAAAGCAAAACAGGACCATCCAGACTGTTACCAGTAATAAGTCCAAAAACCATGCTCAGTCAT
The DNA here is from genome assembly GCA_029692085.1 of Gymnothorax javanicus. Classification (NCBI taxonomy): domain Eukaryota; kingdom Metazoa; phylum Chordata; class Actinopteri; order Anguilliformes; family Muraenidae; genus Gymnothorax; species Gymnothorax javanicus. Next base: position 45,137,281 of record CM056193.1, read on the forward strand.
TGTATGGGGTTGTGTCAGTGCCTTTGGGAAGGGTAACTTGCACTTCTGTGAAGGAACCATTAAAGCTGAAAAGTACACAGAGATTTTGGAGCAACACATGCCATCTTCAAGATTACATCTTTTCCACGGACATCCAGGCATATTTCAACAAGACAACACAAAACTGCATTTCACACACATCATAAAGGCATGGCTGCATAAGAAGAAGTCACAAGTGCTGCACTGGTCTGCCTGCAGTCCCAATTGTCCCCAGTAGAGCATGCGTGGCGCACTTTGAAATGCAAAATGTGGCGACAAAAACCCCATACTGTTGCACACCTTAAGACTTGTTTGGACAAAAAAAAAAAAAAAAAAAAAAGTGAGACAAATAACGACCTACATCACTCAATCAATCATTTGGTGTCTCCAGTCCCAAAACATTGACTTGTATAAAGTGACAGCAAAAGGAAGGACAACAGTCGAAGTGACAAGTACCTTACCGTCCCAACTTTTTTTTGAAATATGAATCAAAATTGAAATGTCTATCTAAAAAAAAAAAAAAAAAAAAAACACGTTGCTGAATACCCCTCGGCCCGTACAAGATTTTCTCCCTCAAGGTCACAGCGCTAAGGTGAAAGGTGAAATCCAGCAAAAAACGTGACTATGTGTCACAGTGAGTTACCATACTAAATTTGGTGAAGCTGCAATCGGTAGTTGCTGAGTACTGACCCGTAAAAGATTTCCTGCCACAAGGTCACAGCGCTAAGGTGAAAGGTGAAATCCAGCAAAAAAACCTGACGTTGCACATCTATGTGTCACAGAGTTACCATACCAAATTTGATGAAGCTGCCATCAATAGTTACCGAGTACTGGGCCGGACAAGATTTCCACGATCAAGGTCACAGCGCTAAGGTCAAAGGTCAAATCCAGCAAAAAACCTGACGCTGCACATCTATGGGTCATAGTGACTTACCATACCAAATTTGGTGAAGCTGCGATCATTAGTTGCTGAGTACTGACCCACACAAAGTCATGGACAGACGACAGATGACGGACGACAGACGACAATACCCCTCTGGTCAAAGTTTGGCCGAGGGGTAAAAACTCAAAAACATTAAATAAAGTGCCACTGACTTGCTTTCAACATAATACAGGTAAAAGATAATGTAAAAATCACTGCTTTCAATTTTATCTTACCATCCTAACTCCTAATTTGGGGTTGATTCGCCCAAGGACAGTGTTAATTAAAAATTAAAAAATAACAGTCCACTATAGCATGCCGGGAGGCAACAGAACACGTAAATACTCCAGCGAGTATCTATGTTGTTTTCAGAGTTGTTATTTTCAATTGACATCAGATACTTCGAGTTCCTATTCAAGATTTTCCAAGTTATGTTTGCCTCTACTGACTGATATCGCTGTGTAGCAGAATGATACACTTGAGGCAAGGTTTTCTCATTTTATTGTGCTCACTTACACATATGTCTTGTCATTTGGGTGAGACTATATAGGCTATAGTTTCTGTTACTGTATGTCATAAAAATTAAATTGGTGCAGTTTTGCTATTGATACCATGATACATCCCATGATACTGATGCTCAGTCAGTTGTAGAAAAAATCTTACCGAATGAAAATGGGATTGTGGCTTTAAACTGACCCCTGGAGTAGATGTTAAATTGATTTGGCTGCAGTTTTTAACAGAGGTCAAATATGTTTTTCATCCCTAAAAATGTAATGAGCCTATCTCCAGTGCTTTTAATGTTATGAGGGCTCAAAAATAATAATAAAAAAAAATACATAAATTAAAAAGCGCAGAAGACTTCATCAAATTTACAAAAACATTCATCCAAAAAAAATCATCTGATTCTGAGGGGGTCAGGTGGGAAATTTTTTTTCAGAATTGGTCAATTTTATATGAAAATGACCCATCAGCAAGATTTGGCTTTCCTTTTAGTGCTGCGCTGAAGTTCATCTCAAATTTTTATCGTTTTTGCACAACTGTGTTCTGTGCAACATTTAACACAGCAAACAGTAGTGATATCATGGGAATCGTATTACAATTTACATTTGAAAAATATTGATGAAAATGGCAAAAGACTAGAAAAGCCTTCTATTCACAGTAAGTGACTTCCTTAATATCAGCTAAACATTTAACCATTCCTAAAGGAGCTTTATATTCAGCCTTCATAATTCAGTGCACTGCGTTGCCAAGGTTACACAAGAACATTCAAGAGCTCTTCTGTCACAGTCCCTCTGGTTTTGCTTAATGGTTTGAAGACATGGGCCAATTAAACTCTGTTAACTCCCCACCAACCAGTTCCCCTCCCCAGTACCTGTGCGCTTCACCTTGTAATTGGCTTCTGCAGCCCTTGATCAGCCATCATAGCTTTCAGCTGGTGATTCCATTTGATAACATTTTACTTCATTTCACATGCAGATGCAGTACCATTCAAACATTTATAATCACTAAGAAATTGACATTTATTGCCACGGCAAGTTTCGAGTAAATAATAATTCAAAAAAAAAAAAAAAAAAAAAAACAGCGAAGAAACTAATGTTAAAAACTAGTATTATCATTTGCAACAGTCATTTTTATTTCACTCTTCACATATGATTGCAAAGCCCGATTTTCAGATCTGAGAGCATGCTGCGTTTAAGCTCATGATTGCATGCTGGGCGCCCAAAGAAATTAAAGTCTCAGATACCAACATCAAAGCTGTCTGTGGGCTGTACTTGTGAACTAAAAATATCCGCATACCATGAGAATGAAAAATTAAGTGAAAAGCTCGACGCCAACAAGGTGGCCATATTCTGGGGGAAACTACAACCCCAATTCCAATGAAATTGGGACGTTGTGTGAAATGTGAATAAAAACATGATGCAATGATTTGCAAATCTCATAAACCCACATTTTATTCGCAGTAGAACAAAGACAACATATATGATGTTGAAAGCGAGACATTTTACCATTTCATGAAAAATATTAGCCAATTTTGAATTTGATGGCAGCAACACATCTCAAAAGAGTTGGGACAGGGGAAACAAAAGGCTGGAAAAATAAAAGGTGCTAATAAAAAACAGCTGGAGGAGCATTTTACAACTAATTAGGTTAATTGGCAACACGTCAGTAACATGACTGGGTATAAAAAGAGCATTTTAGAGAGGCAGAATCACTCAGTAAAGATGGGCAGAGGCTCACCAATCTGCGAAAAACTGAGTCTAAAAATTGTGGAACAATTTCAGAAAAATGTTCCTCAATGTAAAATTGCAAAGATTTTGAATATCCCACCATCTACAGTACATGATATCATCAAAAGATTCAGAGCATCCGGAGAAATCTCAAGGCCGAAGGTTAATACTGGATGCTTGTGATCTTCGGGCCCTCAGGTGGCACTGCATTAAAAACCGGCATAATTCTGCAGTGGAATTCACTGCAAGGGCTCAGGAACGCTTCCAGAAATCATTGTCTGTGAACACAGTTTGCCGTGTGATCCACAAATGCAAGTTAAAGCTGTATCATGCAAAGAAGAAGCCATATGTGAACACAATCCAGAAATGCCGCCGTCTTCTCTGGGCCAAAGCTCATTTAAAATGGACTGAGACAAAAAGGCCAAAATGAATCAAAATTTGAAATTCTTTTTGGAAACCACAGACACTGTGTTGTGCGGACTAAAGAGGAGAGGGACCATCCAGATTGTTATCAGCGCTCAGGTCAAAAGCTTGCACCTCTGCTGGTATGGGGTTGCATTAATGCCTATGGCATGGGTAGCTTATACATCAGGATGGGCATTATCAATGCTGAAAAGTATATTGAGGTTTTACAACAACCTCTCTTTCAGGGAAGGCCTGGCATATTTCAGCAAGACAATGCTAACCCACATACTGCATCCATCACAACAACATGACTTCGCTGTAGAAGAGTCCGGGTGCTGAAATGGTCTGCCAGCAGTCCAGACCTTTCATCAATGGAAAACATTTGGCGCGTCATAAAACAAAAAATCTGGCGTAAAAGACCCAGGACAGTTCAGCAGCTAGAATCCTACATCAGACAAGAGTGGGACAACATCCCTCTTCCAAAACTCCAGCAACTGGTCTCCTCGCTTCCCAGACGTTTACAGACTGTTGTTAAAAGAAGAGGGGATGCTACATAATGGTAAACATGGCCTTGTCCCAACTTTTTTGAGATGCGTTGCTGCCGTCAAATTCAAAAAGAGCTAATACTTTTCATAAAATGGCAAAATGTCTCACTTTCAACATCTGATATGTTGTCTATTTTCTACTGTGAATAAACTGTGGGTTTATGAGATTTGCAAATCAGTGCATTCTGTTTTTATTGAAATTTTACACAGCATCCCAACTTCATTGGAATTGGGGTTTGTAAATCAAAACTGCCTCTAAAATGACCAAGCACCTTAACAGTGCCATCGCATTATTACAAAATTGTGGAGACTACCAAAACTGCAAAGACATCAGAGAATTACACGAGGTCATTTTGTGTGACTTTTATTGTCTTTTATGGGGAAACACAGTTGTTTCAGATGTGTAAGTCTATACATTATGGAGTATCATTTTCATAATAACTTTAGTTGAGTAGTAGAAGTAGCAATAATAATAAGAACTTGTAATCCATGTTATTCTTTTGTCACAAAATGAAATACTACAAGGATTACACATAACAAGGACCAGTCACAACTTGTCCTCACGACAAAAAAGGGCCGTGTTAAGCTTTTGCGAATGGCTGCCGTTGAGATAAGTGTCAGCGATACCTCTTATGTACGAATTTTTATAATATATTTTAAACACATTTATTTATATATTTATATACTTAAAAATTTGCTTTTTTTTATCAGAAACAGAAAATTTCTTCCCTTTTTACTCAATTAAAATGCTTTTTTTCGCCGCAATATTTTACAAGAGAAATTACAGAAACTGCTCCAAATGATGAGGAAGAACAACCATAACAGCTACGGACATAAGGAAACTACATCTGTAGAAAGTATACAAAACTCCGCCCACGAGGAGCTCGAAAGCCATTATCAAATGGTCATTAACGTTATCGCTACAGCCGCCTGAACACACCTTTTCAGGGAAGAGCAAGAAGATATAAAATGGCAATAAAAAAACAGAACTAAGAAGTCTTTTTTCCTCCTCCGACACTTTCCTTTCTTTCCGCATCCATTCCGTCCTTTCCTCTCGATCACTCAATCAACCCTCATCATGCGTTCTCTATCCACTGCCGACAACACCCTCCTGCATCCAACAGCAGATAAAAAAAAAGTAAAACTAGGAATAATGAAATGATAAGTAAGAAACTAGTAGAAAAATCCACACTCTCAAATTTTCTCCATCATTATTCATTGCTCCTGTCCAGCCTTCTCCCAATCTCCACTTGCATTCTGTGCATTACCACGTCACCCTTTAACTCTGTGCATGTTGGCAGGATTGAGCAAAAAAACTGTCCAACTTCAAAATCTCCACCATTATACCCCCACCAATTCCAAAATTCTAATGTCCTCTCCAAACCTCCTGAACTCCCTGCCCCTCTCAGTCTTCAGCCTGTATTTGGATAAAGAAATTGAATCCTTCCTTTCCTCCCCCCACAGCACAATGTTTGCATTGTCCCCCATGTCCTCCAACGCTCCCCAGCTGCCCCCATCCCCACCTCCGCCCAGCCCCGGGCTCTACGAGTTGAGGTGCTCCACCTGGATGGCCGAGGTGGAGACGGTGAGGCAGAGATCCTTGTGGGCCGCCAGGTCTGCCACGCTGACAGGCTTGTACTGGATGTCCCCGGCCGACACGGTTTTGTACTGGTGCAGGTCGAAGCTGCAGGGCACGCCCTCCCCTGGCGGGTAGCTGCTGGGGTTGTTGTGGTTGCCTTGGTTTTGGCCCTGGGCACTGCCCCCACCTCCCGACCCGCCTCCGGCCCCAGCCGCCCTGCCCTCCCCCCTCTCGGCGCGGCCCTGCCCCCCTCCCGTGCTGCCCTGTGATTGGCTCTGCTGCTGCTGCTGCTGCTGCTGGGCAACGGTGGTAGGGGTGAGCGGGTCCGGGTTGTGTTTCCTCATGTGTTTCATTAGGTACGTCTCCTAAAGGGCAAAAGAGGGCACAATTAATGCCGCGCAAACAGACTGGCTGAGGGTCCACTCATACAACTGGTCATTATTAATTATTCGTACCAGCAGCCATACCACTATTTAATCTGCTCCAGCTGCATGGCTGAAGCTAAGCAGGTGTGGGCTTGGTTAGTACTTGGATGGGAGACCACCTGGGAAAACAAAGTTGCTGCTGGAAGAGGTGTTGGTGGGCCAGTAGGTTGCGATCTTCCCTCTGGTGGAATAATCCCCAATGCCCCAGTGCAGTGATAGGGACACTGTACTGAAGGAGACGCCATCTTTCGGATGAGACGTTAAACCGAGATCCTGACTCTCTGTGGTCACTAAAGATCCTATGACACTCTTGATAAGAGTAGGGGGTTCCCCAGTGTCATGGCTAAATTGCCAACCTGGCTCTTTCGACCTGCCACCTGATCATCCCCTGATCCAATTGGCTGTGCAACTTGTCCTCTCCCTCCCCCTCAACCCTCAGGGCTCCCTTGAAAATGAGATTTCAATCTCAACGGGACTTCCCTTTAAATAAAGGTTACATTAAAAAAATAATAATAATTTACAGTGGACATTAACTGACATGTTTATTTGTACAATGTAGCATCTCTCAAACAAGTGCCTGATTCCACAGTACTGATGGGACGCTTGAGTGGTTATCAGTCTTCGTCTCTAATCTGCTGACAGCAATTCAGTACAGAATCCATGACAAGAACACTCGCGGACTGTCACTCTAAAGCGCTCTGTGACAGGCAGTGCACCAATACAGGCTACACAGACACTGAAATTCCTCCTTAACTACCCAGTAATACTCAGAGCTAAGGGTGTGTCAGATTCTGGGCATCAAACCACCTGACACGGCATTTTACACACTGACAGACAGCAAATCATTACTTTTTAAGGCAACAGCAGTTAGCTATGCTCTGGGGCAGAATGTCAGATTCCAGTACTTGGAAGGGCCGAAATTACCTTGTTTTTAGTGCTCTTTATCACTTAAGCGCCTAATTTAAATTAATGATTAGCTAAAGACCCCAGAGACCTGGTTTTGTCTCCTTACAAACAAGTTCTGAATGAAAGGAATCAGAAGACTTGTGGCACTCCCAGTCCAGGAGTTTGGGGAAACGCCCAGCAGCTCACAGGAACTGAGAGATACTGCAAAAGTCCCCTGCCAAAGACCACATGCACGCACGGACCATTGGACAGATGGACGTACGCGGCCTAAATCAACTCTCTTGACCAACCCGTTGGTGGTGGGGGACTAAAAAGCAATTCTAAAAGGCCACTGGATGTACAACCCCAATTCTGAAATAGTTGGGACGAAGTGTAAATTGTGAATAAAATCAAAATGTGATGACTTTCAGATCACATGAGCCTATATGTTATTTACAATAGAACACAGATAACATTTCAAAAGTTGAAACTGAGATATTTTACATTTTTATCCACAAAATGAGCTTATTTCAAATTTTCTGGCTGCATCAGGTCTCAAAAAAGTTGGGACACAGGCAAAGGGCTGAAAAAGCAATTAATATATAAGAGAATCAGCTGAAAGAACATTTAGCAAGTAATTAAGTTAACTGGCATCAGGTGTGCAACATGATTGGCTATAAAAGGGATGTCTTAGAGAGGCTGAGTCTCTCAGAAGTAAAGGTGGCCAGAGGCTCTCCAACTTGTGAAGGCTTGCATAAAAAAATTGTGGAATACTTTAAAAACAATGTTCCTCAACGGCAAATTGCAAAGGCTTTGAAGGTCTCATCATCGACATTGCGTCACATCATCAAAAGACTCAGAGAAACTGGAAAAAATCTCTGTGCGTAAGGGACAAGGCCGAAGACCTTTACTGGATGCCCGTGATCTTCGGGCCCTCAGACGCCACTGCATCACTCACCGGCATGATTCTGTCATTGACATTACTTAATGGGCCCAGGAATACTTCAACAAACTACAGTCTGTAAACTCTGTCCGCCGTGCCATCCACAGACGCCACCTTAAAACTCTATCCGGCAAAAAGGAAGCCATTGTTGAGCATGATCCAGAAGCGTGTTCTGTGGGCCAAGGCTCATTTAAAATGGACTGTAGCAAAGTGGCAAAGTGTCCTGTGGTCGGTCGAGTCCAAATTTGACATTCTTGTTGGAAATCATGGGCGTCGTGTCCTCCGGGCTAAAGAGGAGAAAGACCACCCCTCCTGTTATCAGCGTTCAGTTCAAAAGTCAGCATCTATGATGGTATGGGATGCATTAGTACATATGGTGTGGGACACTTGCATGTTTTAAAAAGCACCATGAATGCTGAAAGGTATATAAGGTTTTAGAGCAACATATGCTCCCCTCCAGACGACATCTATTCCAGGGAAGGCCTTGTGTATTTCAGCAGGACAATGCAAAACCACATACTGCAGCTATTACAACAGCATGGCCTCGTAGTAGAAGAGTCCGTGTGCTGAACTGGCCTGCCTGCAGTCCTGATCTTTCACCGATTGAGAACATTTGGCGCATAATTAAACAAAAAGTCCATCAAAGGAGACCCAAAACTCTCCAGCAGCTGGAAGCCTGTATTAAACAAGAGTGGGATCAAATTCCAATGGCTAAAGTCAAGAAACTTGTCTCCTCAATGCCCAGACGCCTCCACTCTGTGTTAAAAAGAAGAGGGGATGCTACAGCATGGTAAACAGGCCCCTGTCCCAACTCTTTTGAGACCTGTAGCAGCCATCAAATTTGAAATGAGCTCATTTTGTGGATAAAATTGTAAAATTTCTCAGTTTCAACATTTGCTATGTTATCTCTGTTCTATTGTGAATAAAATACTGGCTGGTGTGATTTGAAAGTCATTGCGTTTTGATTTTATTCACAAGTTACACTTTGTCCCAACTATTTCGGAATTGGGGTTGTAGTTTTGGAGAAATTATCCAGAAATGGAACTCTGGTCAAGGGCACATCACATGTCCTGTAGAAAACATAGGACAATTTTAATACTTGCATTGGTTTTCTTGACCTAAACTTTTGATGTGCTACGTTAAAAGTTTGAATGATTTTTCAGAAAGTTCAAGGTGAAGGTCATTGGGAAAAAGGTCAAAGGTTAACAAAACATTCCACAGACACAACTAGAGGATACGGCCATCCTACACAAGCAATTTTAAAAGGCCACAGTGTCAGAGATGCGCTCCGGAAATGATGAATGGTGATGGGTCTCATCGCTCAAAGGTAAAAGGTCAGAGGTCACAAAAAAGAAAGCAGATATGAAACTTTGGTAAAGGTCATTAAGTCAGTGTAAACTGGCAAACCTGCTGCATATAGTTTCAAAGTAACGGATCAGAACGGATGAACAGACGCAGAGCAGATGGATAGACGGACGCGGACTTCAGGTGGCAGGGGAATAATAAGCACACAGATGCATCTCAAGCTCCTCTCACACCCATAATAGCGGGACGGTCTCCCTGGCTGACAGGTAAGTGGGTGAGGACGTACCGAGGTGTACGACCGGTTGCACAGGCCGCAGGAGTACAGCTTGGCGTGTTTGACAGTGTGGGTGGACAGGTGCACCTCTAGGCTGGCCGAGTCCGTGTATCCGCGGTTACAGTTTTGGCACTTGAAAGGCTTGTCCTTATTGTGCTGCCGCCGGTGAGACTGAGGGTAAATACATCACAATAAGAAAACATCACCAAGGACCTCAACAGACATTAACCCTTTTCTTGGGTGTGAAGCCATGTTATTTTCTGGATAAATTACCTGGAGGTTTGAGAGCTGGGTGAATGCTTTCTCACAGCCGGGATGCGAGCACTTATATGGCCGATCACCAGTATGGATCCTTATGGAAAAAGACAGTATATAAACCACAATTATCAACAGCACTGTGTGTCATATTAACCTGCACTCACTTAAGCCCACAAGTAGGACCTGCAAGATTTGTAGTCCAATAAGAAGTACTAAAATCATCTCAGCACCTTTCAGCTACGCAAAGATTCAACTCATTCATATTAACCCATTAAGACCTGATGCAACGTCTGCGTCGCACTCGCTTTTAAAACGGAAGGGACATAAGTGCGTTTAATATATCATTTTTAAGAAATGTGAATGAAGTGCATCGTGAGGTGCCCTAGGTCTTAATGGGTTAAATCAGAGTAAATGTCAAGAGAATCTTGGAGAAAATTCCCAGAGTAAGAATGGAGAGTGCCATTACTGCAGAACTTGCACAGGCCGTTTCCGAGCAGGAACTGTAACCATGAGCAGTCAGGATAGATTACTGAGAGAAAGCGAGGAGCAGGGACTGGCCAAGTCAATACTAACTATGTCACCTCAGGTGGTGCCCTGCTATTAAAAAAAATAAAGTACAGTGCAGCAGCTGACAAAAATATCTCTTGGACCGCAAGGAAATACGGATACGGCAGAATATGGCCGCTCTGGGCTTAGGCAGCACATCATTTAAATGTTTGTCCAAAAACTGAAAATTCCAGCCAGAAGATAAAATGCACAATAAGCGTTTATGGCCCACCTTGGCAACAATACGCAGTTCAAACTTCCAAATGCCTTTTCTTATATACACTGCTATTTTGCCATTACTGGTATATTACTTCTCACTCAGAAAATAAGAAAACTGTTGATGCCATTCTTCAGTGCACTGGACCAAAACATCTCTAAAGCCTACATGGGAAAAGGCAGACTGTAAGACTGCCGTATTCACTGTCGCTCCTCGAGTTAGAGGGAGCAGCTGCAGTTTCCATCGTATTATCAGCAACAAATTTTCACAATATATCCAGGTCAGGCAAGGTCACAGTGAAAAGATAATGTTTTAGCTCACGAAAAAATAGGCGTTTGGCTCTGTTTACACATCATTTCATAAATCTTCTATTTGAAGAATACCCAGCTCTGATTACACCACTATGATTATACTTACCCACATCAATGCAATGGTGCAGACCAATACTAATCTGATGGGCAATTTCCAGCACAAAATGCAAATCTCAGTTGATTGACAATTTTCCTGGGGAGGAGGGGGAGTTGTCGTGTTTGTGACGATGAATTAGGAATATTTTTCAGCTTGTGGGCTAAATGGCATCATAAGGGAGGAAATTATTGGGGATGTACCCAACTAAAACAAATCTTGGTTGACCAACAGTTGGCAAATTAATCCCGATTGGTCGAAATTTGTAAACTCCATGCAGAGCCTCCTCTTCATGCTGCCCTTGTAGTTTTTCCAGTTGCACTTGCAAAGTTGAGGTATGACCGTACAACACGCTGATGCTTTCATTGACCCAACCCTAACACATTTGAATGCGTACGCTAGGTTTTATTTCATAAACCAGGTTGGTCTCCTTGGGATTTAAATTCTCTTTCGTAAAAATATCCTTTTATTGCGGGCCATAACAATCTAGAAGTTTCATGAACTCTGATATGGTCTCTCAAATAGATGCAAAATGGAAATAACATTAAATGCAGGATAGGGTCTGTTCAAAAAGTTATTATTATTTTCATTTAGTCTACTAATTGTTCACAATTTAATTTGTTGTGTTTTTTAGTCTTGCTGATGTTACAGACCATTCCAACAGCCAACCATAGCAGATGCTTTGTTTTTTGACATTAATTGAAACAACTATATTAAACAATATTAAGTTATTATTAATAACCAAAAGAATTATCAAAGAAATTGCCAAAAATTAATAGGATAAAATCACAAATTATGAATCGCAGTGCTGAGGGAACATGAATGGCTCTTTATCGTAAAAAAGCGTAAAGACTTACCCTACTCTGAGACCACTCATCGCTTTTAAGTGCTGACACATAATGAGCCATTAAATTGTGCCAAAAATGCCATACGTATGCCTGGATAATGTTCTGCGAATAGAAATTTTGTGGTGTAATCTGTTTTTACTTACAATTTAACCACGAAAAGGCATTTAAGTTCTATTTTATTCGTTGGCTCTAAAGTTCTCTTATGGAATAGGCAAGTCAGACTGGCTAAGGTGACAAGAACATCAGTTATCTATCATTCTTCTCTTTGAGATAGCGGCATGCTTCAGCTCCAAGTTAGCATTAAATCTGAAGTTGCAGCAGCACTGCTCAAAATGTAAGTGATATCAACCTTTAAATACAGTTTAAGATTAAGAAGCCAATAAATAACTCTGTACGCATTACTAACCAATGTAACAACTCAATCCTAAGTATTTTCCGATAAAGCAAATAAAACATGTTTATATGCGGAAAGAATTCAAAGTAGCCTGATCATCCGTTTTCAAGTGGTAGGTCATGTTTGTTGTTGCATGTACGACCTCTAAATGTAAAATCAACCCTAAATGTAGAAATGCTGCTTGCCAAGTCCAATTTCCAGTTTTTTTTTTTTTCCTCGATAATCTGCAATCAAAAGAAATGTTGTTTGCTTCAGATTTTTACTTTCACATTATGTTCCAAGGCTACATCAAAATGAGCACTTAGTATGCCTAATCTTAACTGTAGGGTAAATCCTAGGCAGTATTTACAATGCATATCCTTGTGCCTATAAGAAGTATGCAATTTAAGTATGACACGGGGGGAAAATTACGCATTAGTTACATAGGGCTGCTCGATTAATCGCATGCGATTATTTTAAGCGCAATAAATTTAACTGCCACTATGAGGCAGGCAGACGAGCTTGCTTATTACCTTTTCTATGACACATACCTAATGCGGTCATTTGAAATGCTTCCGGGAGGAAAACTGATTTGAAGTCCACTAATTACCAGCGAGGTTGGACAGCCTCCATCGCCTTGGCATAATTAGCTTACCTTAAATCAATTCCTGTGTACTTTGCCCAACTTGCAATCAAGCCATTTATTCAGCCAACTGACCAATCAAAACCAAAATGTGGCCAATAATGATTAAGAAGAGATAATGAGAAGCAGACAGACCTAACCAGGCTACCATGTTAGATTGAAAGAATGTCAATAATCTGAATAAATAGCAGACCTCTGAATTCCACCTCTCATCGGGGAATTTTGTATGTATCATTAAAGATATTTCTTAATGAAATTATTTCAAGATGGCCCTGGTTTTAAGCGCTTAAAAACAGTGGCGGGCAGTGGACGGAAAACCGAGGGAGGGAAAACATCCCTTGAAACAGATGAGATTAGTGACCCGATTTCAATCATTGTTCTTGGTCAACATGTTACAAAGTAGTTTCCCTCATAATGAAATGTTTAGGCCAGTGAATAATAAATTCTATATAATGTTTAATTCACATGCCTTAATAGGCAACTCTTCACGAAAAAATCACTGTGGATTTTCCGCGTTAAATTTAGTCACATCCTAAGCAAGTCGTCAAACCTGTGCGTAATGATTGTTTAATCGAAATAGATTGAAATGCGCTTTTTTGCGTTCAACTGATGCGTTTGATTTCTTCTTAATGAAGACAATTAGCTACACCTGAGAGGGGAGTGTTACAGATCAAGACTAATAAGCAGTTTGAAGACATGTTTATCGCCCTCCTTGTTCTCTGTCCACCGCCCGCCACTGCTTAAAAATATAGGCTACGTGAAGTGGAGAACATTTTGTGAAGCCTGATTGAGCGAATCAACTGTTTGATTGCAAATTGAGCAAAGTAATTGGGAAGGGGGTGACTGCAATTGTCGGGTAGAGGATGATGACTTTGCAGACCTTAACTTTGTGTTGTTCAGCACGTAATTTACCTGAATGTGTTTGCCAAGTCTTCGCTAAAATTTATCCATTGCGTGCAATGCGACAATCATTTCTCTCACTTCACGTTTGATATGCTTCACAAAATATTTTCCACTTCGCGTATGTTTTGAAACGCTTAAAAACCAGGACCATCTTAAAATGATTTTATTTTTAAGAAATCTATTTAATGATATGTAAAAATTCTACGAGAGGTGGAATTCCGAGGTCTGCTATTTATTCAGATTATTGACATTCTTTCAATCTAACACGGTAGCCTGGTTAGGTCTGTCTGCTTCTCATTATCTCTTCTTAATCATTATTGGCCACATTTTGGTTTTGATTGGTCAGTTGGCTGAATAAATGGCTTGATTGCAAGTTAGGCAAAGTAAGCGGGAATTGATTTAAGGTAAGCTAATTATGCCAAGGCGATGGAGGCTGTCCAACCTCGCTGGTAATTTGCGGACTTCAAATCAGTTTTCTTCCCGGAAGCATTTCAAATGACCGCATTGGGCATGTGTCATAGAAAAGGTAATATGCAAGCACGTCTGCCTGCCTCATAGCGGCAGTTACTTTTATTGCGCTTAAAATAATCGCGATGCGATTAATCAAGCAGCCCTAGTTACATAAATACGAAAATAGGACCAAGGGTCCTGTAGCTTACCGGCAAGCAGTCTTACAGCGATGATACAAGTTATGAAAATTTCATGTGAAGTTTGACATTTGAATCAATGAAAATCAATGTCAAGGTCACTAGATAAAAATTCACATACATTTATAAGACCTTCTGTAATACAATCCTAAGCTCTGAAGCAGTTTTGGTGATACAAGTCATTATAATAAGTCAATATGTATTCAATATGTCAGTTGTGAACTTCAAGGTCACAGAATGTCAAGTTGTGGTCAGCAAATGGATTTCATATACGACTTTCTAAATATCTCTATACAAACCTTGGCTCAATCTGTGACCATTTTGGTGATACAAGTCATTGTAATTTCAAAGTCGAGTTTGACCCTCAAAAGTCTCTGACAGTCAAGTTGAATGTCACCAAAATGAAAGTTCATATGTGACTTCCTAGATGTCAGTAACACAAACCTAGGCTCCATCTGTGACCGTTTTAGTGATAAAAGTCATTGAATTTTCTCTAGGTCACGTTTGACCTTTGAAGGTCAATATGAAGGTCACCAAATGAAAGTTTATATGACTTCTTAAATGTCTCTAATACAAACCTAGACTCCATCTGTGACCGTTTTGGCAAGACAAGTCATTGTAATTGTATTATGTCAAGTTTGACCTTCAAATGTCATCAACAGTCAAGCTGAATGTCACCAAATGAAAGTTCATATGTGACTTCCTATGTCAGTAATACAAACCTAGGCTCCATCTGTGACCTTTTCAGTGACAGAGGTCATTGAATTTTCGCTAGGTCAAGTTAGACCTTCGAAGGTCAATATGAAGGTCACCAAATGAAAGTTCATACATGACTTCCTATAGGTCTCCAATACAAACCTACACTCAATCTGTAACGATTTTGCTGATACAAGTCATTGAAATTTCACTGTTTAGTTTGGCCGTTGAAGGTCACTGAAGGTCAAGTTCAAGGTCACCCAATGAAACTTCATACATGACTTCCGATACGGCCACAATACAAACCTAAGCTCTATCTGTAATAGTTTTGGTGATAGAAGTCATTGAAATTTCACTATGTGAAGTTTGACCTTCAAAGGTCACCGACGGTCAAGTTCAAGACCACCAAAAGAAAGTTCATGTAGGACTTCCTATACATCGCCAATATAAACCGAAACTATCTGTAACCATTTTGCTGATACAAGTCATTGAAATTTCACTGTGAAGTTTGCGAATTCAAGGTCACTGAAGGTCAAGTTCAATGTCACCAAATGAAACTTCATACATGACTTCCTATATTCCTGCAATATAAACCTAAGCTCTATCTGTAATAGTTTTGGTGATAGAAGTTATTGAAATTTCACTATGTGAAGTTTGACCTTCGAAGGTCGCCGAAGGTCAAGTTCAAGGCCACCAAATGAAAGTTCATGCATGACCTCCTAAAAGTGTTCAATGCACATATGTTCCCAATCTTCAATATTTTCAAGCCTAGACACCTTTGAAAATTGTAACATTTTGCTTGACCTCAAGTTTGACCTTTCAAGGTCATCTGAGGTCAACTTTAACACAGCCAAAATATAGGTCATATATTACTTCCTATATGTCAGTAATACAAACTTAATCTCTATCTGCAACCATTTAGCTTCCACAGGCAATTTGGCCCATTCTCCGTAAGACCCAATGTTAAAGTACAGCGCCCCCACTAGACCCACTTCCGTTGATTCAATCAAAATGGCACTCGCACTATACATAAAGTGCATCAAGGTGAGTTAATTGCCAGATTTAGAAAATAGTTATCAGTTCTTGAGAAATTTTTTTTTTTGAAATTTCAAGTCGTATCTTTTAACATTGTTAATATATTCCCTGACCTCGAGTTTGACCTTTCAAAGTCTTCTGTGGTCAAATTTAATATGGCCAAATTACAGGTCATATATGACTTCCTATATGTCGATAATACAAACTTAATCTCTATCTGCAACCATTTGGCCTCCACAGGCCATCTTGCATATTCATAAAGTACAGCGCCCCCAGTAGACCCACTTCCGTCGATTCAATCAAAATGGCGCTCGCACTGTACATTGACGGTACCCAGGTAAGTTGATTGCCTGATTTAGAAAAAACTTTATCAAGCAGTTTTTGAGAAATAATTTTTTTAAAATTTCTCAGTCCTATCTCTAACATTGGAGCCAAAATTTCAAGGGCCCTTAAAACGGACAAAAATGATTCAATCAAAAGTCCGAGAAAACAGTCTAGAGATATGGTCTAGTAGTATGTTATTGCAAATTTACACAAAAATTCATCAGGCCAAAAAAAAGATAAAAAATGTTCCGGACGACGGGCGCCGGACGCCACACCACGACAATAGCTTATCGGCCCATAGGGCCGGTAAGCCAAAAACAGTAATTATAAAATGTTGCTTTCATTAGCTCTGCAGAATTATTAACAGCATTAATATTACCTTAACAGTATAATTTGAGGAGAATATAGGCCGAGTTAAGAGTGAAGGACTGTCACTGCCATACCCACAGCATCCAGAAGGCTATAGATATGGATTATTTGCAAATGCTCGACCAAAACAAATCTTGGTCGACCGACAGAACATAAACCTAACAATCGATTAGCCAACTAAATAAGGTCAGCTCTAGAAAATAAGTTTCCATGACCGAATAACTTACAATTAGTTTTGTGTTTAGTTTGGAGACTGCATGGATAGGTACTATATGAGCACCTCTCATTTTAACTGTTATAAAGATTACATAATAATAATATCCACTTGCACTTATTGCAAAAGTTTGTGCCATGTGTCAAAACAGCTGTTTGATAGTAAAACATTGCACCATTTATAATCAAAGCCAAAGCAACAATCTCTCCATCTTAAGCCGTTTGGAGAGGAAGGGGGTTTGCTTATATTTGGCTTCCCCGAGTTCCAAGTACGCTCAGATGTAGCACACTTCTGGTCCATGAGATTGTGATCTAGGAAGAGTATGGTTTTACCTCCTTGCTATTTTTTGCTTCTGAGTTTTCCATAGCGAAACAATCTCCGTTGTTGAATTTTCGTAGTTTCTTTGCATTTTCTGCACTTTTCTGTCCCAAAATTATGAAATCAAGCACGAAATACTCAGATCCCCAGTCATAAGATGGCTGATATCTGGCCTGGAAACAAAATAAGGCGGATAGACAGACACCATATGCACAATATGATGTCCTCAAGTACAGAAGTTTGTAGGGAAATATAGAATGGTTTAGGAGTTGTGCCCTGAAAAAGAATGGGATGACTGATGTCTGGCCTGGAAACAAAATGCGGTGGGGGGATGGACAGTTGGACAGGAGGACGGACAGCGTATGAAAAGGCACATCTACCTACACAATAAGATCTATCCATGTATTGGATTTCGTAAAGAAATTTTGAATGGTTTCGGAGTTCTGGCTCGGAAAAGAAGTGCGACAGAGAGACATGCAGAAGGACAACACTCATTCCTCTGCCCATTCACTCTGCGCCATGGGATAATCCATGGGAATCAGTGTTAATTCCAGCTGGTAGGATTGTCTTGCCTAACTGAAATCATTTCTCCAGCCTCTGTGATGCTGAAGTTTAAAGAGGTATGTAGCCTTAAGTAGGAGTCATGCGCATACAGGGAGAGGATTGGCTCGATTTGGAGTCGCGCATGAAAGGGTTAACGGGTAATTCACGTTACGGTTAAACGCAGGTGATTCTGCAGGGTAAGCATGAGAAGAGCTGCCAGGAGGGACCAGAGGCTGCAGGGAGGAAGGAGGGCTGCTGGCAGAGGCCGCTCTCTCAGCTCTCGGCACTCACCTGTTGTGCTGCTGTAAGTGACTGAGCTGCCGAAACGTCTTCTGGCAGTAGGAGCAGGTGTAGGGCTTGGCCCCGCTGTGGATGCGGATGTGCTGGGCCAGGTAGCTGGAGTTGGCGAACGATTTGGAGCAGTGCGGGCACTTGTGCGGTTTGGCCTCTGTGTGGTTCCTGTGGAGGAGGGATGGAGGGGCCAGGAGGGAAAGAGAGCAGCATGTGTCAGCAACCAGGCAGGAAGTCTCATTCTCTCTCTCTCTCTCTCTCTCTCTCTCTCTCTATGCACTGGGAGGGCCATTTACCCTTTTCATTCCCTAAAAAAAAAATATTTAAAGTGATGAAGACTACCAAAAATACAAAGCAGTGGGGGTAAAGAAAAAAAAAAAAAAAAAAAAGGGTTGGGGTGGGACTGGGGACCAGGATGCAATGAGCTGATGGGGCATGCACTTCACAGGGCTTTTCCGCTGTTCAACAGGACCACGCAGTGCAGTGCCGTACCGGGACCCGGCCCGTCTGAAATAAGGAGAAAGGAGGAAAGAAAAGAGAGGGACAGCAGAGAGGGAGCTGAAGCCATGTGGGGAATAGCAGATGCAAAGGGAGGGGGGGGGATGCAGGAAGGGAAAAATACAGACAGAAACAATCTTTTCTGTGGGGTTATCCCTTCTTCTCCCACCCTTCTACCTGACTACCAGCTTGTGTGTGACTGCGTGAGCGTGTGTGAGATGTGTCGTGTGCATCAGGCCGAGAGGGAGTGAGAGAAGGGGAGAGAGGTGACAGAATAACGGCCGAACAGGGAGCAGACAGTCTCGAGCAGGGAGAGCGATAGAGAAAGGCAGGCATATAGACAGAAGAGGGGTAGCGTCACATCCATGCATGCAAAAAGCAGCCAGAGCTACCAAGGGCAGAGCACACACACATCTCCATCCACTCACAAAACCAACAGTTAAGTCAAAGGCATGCATCTAAACATGCATTCCAAGCACTTTTGACATGGACTTAAAAAGTATGTACTATATATGTATATGAATACATAAATAATAATCAAAATGCATTTTTCAATTTCGCACTTAAGTCAATAATAAAAAAAATTCTAATGGATGTTCAGTTTAGATACAGACCAACACTGGCCCCAGTCGCACAAACGCACAAGCACGCAATCTACCAGTACAATTACACTCGCCGACGCTCTCAAGCAGAACCAAACACCAAAAACCCGGCCCCCACTCCAAAAGCACCACTCACAGCCCCGAGCCGGCACCCCCCCCCCCACGCACGCGCGCCATCCACAGGGGGCGCTCCACACCCACGCTCCACCAGACACCACCAGCGCCGGAGGGGAGTGCAGTACCGTGTGTGCTGCTGTAAGTGACTGAGCTGCCTGAAAGATTTCTGGCAGTAGGAGCAGGTGTAGGGCTTGGCCCCGCTGTGGATGCGGATGTGCTGGGCCAGGTAGCTGGAGTTGGCGAACGATTTGGAGCAGTGCGGGCACTTGTGCGGTTTGGCCTCTGTGTGCGACTTGGAGTGGATCTGCATGTCTGACTTACTGAAGAAGGTCACCGCACACATCCGGCACCTACAGGCAGAGAGACACACAGACAGGAAGGAGGGAGGGAGGGAGGGGGCAGTCGCAGCCATGGAGACGGGGGAGAGAGGCGTGAGACCAGGAGGGATAGAGAGACAGAGATAGAGAGAGAGAGTGATGAGAGGACATGATATAAAGAAGTTTGGGCGAGGCAGAAAAGAATTGAGGAGAGAGGGAGACGGGAAAAGACGAGAAGAGTGCGTTTAGAGACGGGTGGCGAGACGGAGAGCAAGGCGGGGCGGAGGGGGATGTGTTGCAAAATCAAAGAAACAGATGGTAAAATAATATGAGATGGCAGATAATGCACAGGGATGCATCCGAGAGAGGAGGTGAGAGACGAGTGGGAGATACGGAGGCGACAAAGACGATGAGAGGGAAAGAGGGTGGTATAGAGCGCTGTGTTCACCGCGCGCAGCAGTGTGTGTGTGTGTGTGTGTGCGTGTGTAGCAGATAATGTGTGTCCACACAGCAGCACAGAGCACAGTGCTCAAGCCATATGTGTTCCTGCCCCACTCCCCGTGACAGCATGCACTGTGTGTGTACGGCCCTGTCAGGTTAACACGCAGGCATGTGCAGGCACAGTACCAGAAAAACCATCTGAAAATACACTGTACTTCAGTAAATACTTGTGTGGAAGCAAGGACCTTACACAGGCTGAGCAGTAATGAGCACTAGCGCTGTCAAACCTCTGTCCAGTTCCTACCTGTAAGACTTGTTCCCATCTTTGCTGTTGTGGTCATCCTCGTCATTGGAGAGGTCATACGGGTCACTGGTGTGATGCTACATCAAAACAGGAACAAATACTCGAATTCAAAAAAACTGTAAATCAATCAAGAACAAAGGTCATTGGCTCGATGCACTAGAAATGTACAACAATGGGTACATCAGTTGCATTGCTTTCTAACACAGTTACTTCAAAATGAAATGTATAAGTAAGTCCAGCATGGAAATATATTAAATATGTTGGTGTACCGTTATGCACAGTATACACTGAAATTCATAAGCATTTTGACAATGGGATCTTTGTTTTGCTCTGTATTCCAGCACCTTGAGTTTTACGTGAAACAATGAGTGCAGTAATTTGAGGGGATTTCCCTCCATGTCCAGTAAACTACATTGCTTTCCAGTCCATTTTATACTGTATCTCATTTATGAGACTAAAATGAACTACACATGAAAGTAACATAACCTGACGTAAAACTGACATAATAAGTGCTTGGCAGTAAATCGTTTATGATCGATGACAGCCAGTAGCCTGCGACCCGCAGACATCGCTAGACACAGGCATCTTCCCTGGAGATGCTCTGTCAGATCTACACTGGATGAGTCTTCAGTTCTAGTCTGTTCCGAAAGACTTATGCCTTTAGCCTTGTCTTCAGCAAGTGAAATGCAAGCTCAGCTGAATTTGGATTAGGTGACCAGACTTTGTCACTAAAAAACATTACACCATCATGTGGTCTTGAGTTTTGACGATCCATTGGTTGCCAGGGCAACATTTGGGATGAGTGTCCTGCTGTAAGGGAAAGAGCATTGGGGCAGATGTCATGAGCTGTTTGTGCACTTCATCATCTATCTCCCTCCCGCATTCAGCAGCTCTACGAATGAGGCAAGTGAGCAAGTTCCAGTGCAGCAAAATGTGGCCAAGCCCAAGAAGAGGGGGGCTTTGAATAAAGAGCAGCTATTCTCCTTCTCTTTGGCAGGATAATGCTCATCACAGCTCGTAAGACTTTGTTGCAGAACGTTTTAAATGTGTTTTTAGCCAACTTTAATGAGGCCGTTCTGCGCTTGTAACTTCCCAGCAATTTGCATCTTGCAGTAAACCATCTAAGGTTCTGCTGCAGTTGTTTGTTCTTTATTTTAGTGTGCCTGGAATGTTCTTGACCAGTTTGACAGCTAAATATAACTTTTTATTCATGAGTGAAAGGGGATCTTCCACTAGTTCTTCACTAAATGGGACTTCAGTTGTTTACCATTACTGAGCTCACTAGTTAGTTCCTGCTTCTAAACAATGATGACCTGCCTAATGGGCAATAACACTTATTTGAACCCTCTTAGAAGAGACAACGGAGAACAGGCTCAAGAACATCCATTCCACACCTAGATTCATGCCAAGACCATTTGCTAATGATGCAACAACAGGCGGGCAGCAAAATATTGGATTATTGTTAGTTCCCTAAAGTGGATTCCAATTGAAAATGGGTGCCTTCTACCAACAACACATGGATAAAAAAAATCCTCAAATGACATGCTGACAGTGCACTTCGGCGTCAGACAATACGGATGCATTTTCATATACATAAACATCACAAATGTGCTGGAGTACAGAACCAAAACTGCCAAAATGGTACCACTGACCCAATACTCAGAGGCAATATCTTATGAGAAAATATTAGCTGATATACTATGGTTAGCTAGATGCAGGGACCAAAATTAGCACCAGGCAAATGCTAGTAAAATATGCTAAGTGGCTAGCAGTATTACTTCACTCACCAGCTGCAAAAAGGTCACCTGTTGAGTGGCTGGTAATATTTGAATGTTTGCTAGCAATTTGGCCAGTGGGCAAAAAAGTTAATTTTGGACCCTGGCTAGATGCATGTAAGTCACAGGCTATTTAAGAAATGTATGTTTGGCTATGCTGTCCCTGCCATGCAATGCTTGCTGAGACTCTGATTCACTGGGGCTCAACACCAGATGCAGTACCTGCCCCCCAGAAGCCAGGTGCGCCAGAATCAACGCATCACTCCCTGTAGGGAGAGGATGACCTGCGGTGACGGGGCCCGTCCGCGGCAACGTCGATTTCTTTTTCCTGCCCCGCTTCGAGGGTGTTGCCATGACGACCGCTGGAGAGATGGTGACGTCGTCTTTTTTGTCTGCAGAAGCGGGAGAAAGGGGAGGTCAGAGAGGAGAGGGGAAAAACATCCCAACAAAAACATCAGCAATCAGATATATCCCACCTTCCAAACCAAAACTAGTCTTGAATTATTTCTAAGTTTCATGCATGAACTTTGAAAGCATAATAAATGAATATAAATTCCTTCATGAAGAGAGAGAGCAGAGATTACCCTTTCAAATAATATATGAAGACAAACAGGAGAAGAAGAACATAGGAAGCATAGCTTGGGTATTGAACACGCATGTAGGGTAATTAGTGATGCAGTGAACAAATGCACTGTCCTCTGTTTAGCACAAAAGTGCCATCCAGAAAGGACAGCACATGATTGGCTCATGTGTGACCAGCAACATCTGAAAAGTTCTCCACTTGGACAGTTTGCAATCTGAACAAGGAGTAAACGGAAACAGCAGCTAACAGTACTAGAGGAGAAGGCACGCTGGTTAGCCAGTGGCCTCCCAAATTGCCAGCAAAACATCATCAATGTGCTGGTGACAGGGTCAGCAAAAACAGCTGAGGATTCCATAAATGGGGGGGGGGTGGGGTTTGAGGGA
The DNA here is from genome assembly GCA_029692085.1 of Gymnothorax javanicus. NCBI lineage: Eukaryota > Metazoa > Chordata > Actinopteri > Anguilliformes > Muraenidae > Gymnothorax > Gymnothorax javanicus. Next base: position 45,160,460 of record CM056193.1, read on the forward strand.
CGAGGCGCAGGAACAGGTTGAAGCGATATCAGAAACGAGCCGCCCCCTCTTAACAGATGCTGAGCCGACCAGACGCCAAGGCTGACCCGTGTCATCAACGGCAGCAGAGCACGGAGGCTCATTTTGAAATCTTCAGTGGAGCACGCAACAGAAAATTCTAATTTGTTACCAGACTTTCATTCCCTGGACGTAAAAAAAAAAAAAAAAGTTTTGTGTCCTTGTAAAAAAAGACAAGCACAATCTCCGCGGCCCACAAACAGAAACGCCACAAAGATACTGTGTTAATCAGAGAGCAGAAAAGGCACGCAGAAGCAGCTGCCAAAATTCTAAAAAACCTGCCCATAATCCCCCTGCTGCAGTAGATTTCATGTGTTGAACAAACATTATGAAAAGGGGACACACTAGGCTAGTCCAGAATACCCCTTTATAACACAACGTTCCATGCAGAACAACCCCTCATTACTTGCCAAGAGAATTTAGTCAGGTTAGAATATTAGTGACTGTCTTTGTTTTTATGTCATCGAGTACGCAAGTGTCTTTGCTAGAGGCCTATAGTTTTGCGTGAACCTATCATCATAGCCAAGTTCAAGGTCATCCAAATGGTCAAGCACACATTTTGGTCAATAACTTTGCTTCTATTCAAGCTACAGACTTCAAACTAGCGCCATTCTGTTCATCAAGTCAATGCTGTCCTAGCGTTTACAGGTCGCGATGACGTCACTCTGATGTCAGTGTGTGGAATTTCGGTGAGTCGTCGTTCTATGCAGGGATGAGAATAAGAAAAAATATTTTCAGCTGAAAATTAGTCGGGGGTCTGGGGGCCACCGGCCCCCAGCCAGATCCAGGGCAGAGCCCGGCCCCTGAGTTTTAGCCAATTTAGACTACAAAAAATGCTCTGAGAGTGCTCAACTAATGAAATTATTATGTACATCAAACTGATCCAAAATGAAGCTTCTAAACTTCATATAGCCAAGAATTATGGTGCCATTTTGCTGATGCAAACTGGCAGATTTAACTCTTTCAACCCCAGATATTCTAGCATCACTATACCCTTCAACCCCACAGCCCTCTGTAGAGGGCTGGTCATTATCTGGACATTGTATCTTACTGTTATCTCTGGAATCCCATTAGATGTAACCTGATATGTTCCAATCAATTAGTCAGATTGTTTGAATTTTCCCTACAGGAATTTGGGGTTGAAGGGAATATGTTGGTCAGCCCTCTGTAGAGGGCTGTGGGGTTGAAGGAGTTAAGCACTTAGGTCAATACTTAAATCATCATGAATAGACTAAGTAGTATTAGGTTAATGTTTAACAAATTTATTCTTAAGCATGCAGCATGGAGTTACCTCTTTTGCTGTGAAATCTTCCTCCCCAAAATAGTCATATTTCTGTGTTTTTCTCCATTATGAACAGCATAATAAATTCAAAATGTCACACACATAACAACAGTTCTTGTTTTCACCAATGAACATATTTACAAGTTTACATCATGTTTCAGTAAGAAGCATTCCCTTCTCCTTTATTAAACCCAAGGCAGTCTTGAACGAAAGTGCCAAACATTAAAGGGCATGAGAAATGCTTCCGGAAAAAAAACTTGACTGACATTTGTATTTTTCGGCGACATGCTGCATGGAGCCAAGTAAAGGACTACAGAATCGTCTCCTTTTAACCAATTAGGCAACTCTAATCCTGTCCCTGTTTACTTTGCTCAATTAGCAATCAAACAGGGATTCGCTTTTATTTACTTTGCTGTATGAGTAGAACTCTTTATTAAGACAGCATGTTTGATTGCCGATTCTGAAAGTTAAATGGCCGAGAACAGCACAGAACGCCGATTTGGCCATTTAGTGTGATTTGCGACAATTTATAGCTCACATTCACGTTTCATCCGCTTTTACAGAATGTTATCCACCTTGTGTATTTTTTAGACGCTTGAAATCCAGGGCGATCTGAAAATAAATCTCTTTATTTTTATTTTATCATTATAGATCTCCTAAAAATATTACAATGAGAGATGAAATGCTGAATTGGGATGTGGCGATGTTGAACGAGGATTTTTTTTAAAGTGTGATGAGACCACTTGCCGTCATGGGGTGTGTAGGCAGTCGCTTGTAATTTCTTGAAACATACACACCTGAAGCGGCTTAAACGATTTAAAATGCCGTCGGGAAGACGCCTGAGTTTAGATTTCGCTAATTGCAGGTGCTGCGCCCTTCCATCAATCTGCTCCTGTGTACTTGGCCTAAATAACAATCAAGAAATTTCAGTAGCCGTTAACGATTAAGATGTGATGGTGAAAAGCAGACAAACCTAACTGGGCTACGGTGTTAGATTGAAAGAATGCCAATAATTTGAATAATTAAAAAAAAATCTTCCTCTGAATTACATCTCTAATTGTATCATTTTAGGACATTATTCAAGATTAATTTTAAAACAAATTTGTCATAAGATCGCCCTGGATTTTAAGCGTCAAAAAAAAAATACTCAAGGTGGAAAACACTCTGAAAAGCGGATGAAACGTGAATGTGAGATATGAATTATCACAGTCGCATTTAAATGGCGTGGCAATGGAAATCGTGTTCATGCAAATCTGTGCCGTTCTATGGCCATTTAAACTTCAAAATGCAGTAATCAAAGATGTTGTCTTAATAAACAGCTCTGCTCATTAAACTTAAAGAGTAAACGAATCCACCATTTGATTGCTAATCAAGCAAAGTAAATGGGAACAGGTTTACTTTTTCTTAGAGTTGCCTAATTGGTTAATAGGAGACGATTCCGTTTTTCATTTGCTTGGCTCCTCTCAGCACGAATAAAAAAATACTGATGTCAGGTCAAGTTTTTTCCAGAAGCATTTCCCACGCCCTTTGACGTTTGGCACTTTTGTTCAGGACAGCACAGGGGTTAATAAAGGAAAAGGGAAAGCTCGAATGTTCGCCCCATGGCAGCAGGTGGTGTTACTACGCTTAAAAAAAAACCGCGATTCAGAATCGTTACACCCCTAGTGCTTACATATATCGTCTTTCTGACCTGTGGTCGTCTGTTTATTAGACAAATAACGAACATAGATTGCAACCATATATGCCGTATACAACTTCCGGATTAGGTACCGCTGTAAACCGTGTTTGGCTCTCCGATTATATAACTCGTTAAGAATCTTTGCGTGAGAGCTGGAGCTGGTCAAAATGCGGATCTAACCCCCCCTAAATATTTTCTCCTCGGATTTAGACGTTTCGGAAAAATGACCCAGAAGCTGACAAAAATCGCGGAAATCCGCGGATCCGCGGAAAATTCTCATCCCTGTGACTATGAACGATCTTTCATTTCTTATTTGCTCGCAGGCATTAACCATTACCACAGCATAGCTGAACATATTTCTTGCCTTTGCAGAACAGAATGTTTCTCAAATGAAGAAGCAATCTTGCACAACACTAATGATTTCGATGACAATGAGCGATAATCATGCGTATGGTTCCTCTCAGAGTTACACACAGATATTGATCTCAACCACCACTGAGCTACCGGAACAAATGGTGCTCAAATCATATTGCGCCACAAGTGCACCAACAGAACTGCATCAAAAATAACTGAAAGCACTTCAGAGCTTCACCTTAGAGCCCATCAAACTTCACACACTGCCAGTGCGTCCTGTTAATGAACTTGGACAAAGACGGCTAATCAGATAGCAGCAGCACAACACCAGCTGACCTTAAATTACAATACCTGCACGGAGTGAATCAAAGAATACAAAAACATAAACAGATGTATGGATTTCTGTAGCTACAATGAATGTTTCTACATGCATTTGAAAGTTTAGGCTAATACATTATTAAACAGAACAGGTGGGAATTTAGATGGAATACAAAATATCTAGCTAGCCAGAAAACTACCTTATATCACACATCCATTGTATGTTCCACTCTCAGTAGAGGGGCTCTCCTTCCTCACAGAGCAGTGAGTTTTTTCTTCTTTCCCCAATTTCTTATATTTTTGCTTATTCGTCGCAGCTAAATGTTTAAAATCGTCCGACTAATTTTAATACAAGACAAAAAAAGTATAAGTAAACATAAAATGCTGCTTTCAAATGATCATTTCATTTATTGAAGGAGTTATGAGTTATTCAAGACTTGTATCACTTGTGAAAATATAATTGCCCCACTAAGCCTAATCACTGGTTGTGCCACTCTGGGCAGCAACAACTGCAATCAAGCATTTGCAATTAGCTGGCAATGAGTCACGTACATCACTGCGGAAGACTTTTTGGCCCACTCTCTTGTTTCTTTTAAGCCATTCAGAGATGGACAAACTCTTGTGCTTCAGATCAAATGTCCTGCTGCATAACCCAAATGCACTTGAGCTTAAGGTCACACACTGATGACCAGCAATTTTCCTTCAAGATATTCTGGTAGAGAACAAAGTTCATAGTTCCATAAATCATGGCAAGTTACCAGGTCCTGAAGCAACAAAGCAGCCCCAGACCGTGACTCCACCACAGTGTTGGATTCTTAACATGATGTTCTTATAGTGGAATGCAGTGCTAGCTTTCTGCCAGATGTAACGAGAGCCATTTCTTCCAAAAACTTCCACTTTTGACTCATCAGTCAACGGAGTATTATCCCAAAAGTCTTGGGGGTCATCAAGAGGTTTCTTTTTTTAGCAAATGTAAGACCAGCCTTTAAGTTCTTTTTGGTCAGCTGCGGTCTTTGCTTTGCTGCTCTCCCAGGCATGCAATTTTTGACCAGTCTTTTTCCCATTATGGAATCGTGAACACTGACCTTAACAGAGGGAAGTGGAGCCTGCAGTTCTTTAGAAGTTAGAGTGGACTCTTTTGTGACCTTCGGCAGGATGAGTCGTCAATGCGCTCTCGGAGGCATTTTGGTAGGCCTGCTGCTCCACAGAAGGTTCACAACTGTTTAAAGTTTTCTTCATCAGTAGATAATGGCTCTCTCTGGTTCACTGGGCTCCCAGAGCCGTAGAAATGGCTTTGTAACCCTTTCCGAACTGACAGATGCGTACAACTTTTCTTCTCATCTCCTCTTGAATTTCTTTAGATTGCACCATCATGTGCTGCTTTGTTCCTACTTCACTTCGCTAGACAGGTTAAGTGATGTTTAGATTTAACAGGGCTGGCGGTAATCATGTCTGAGTGTGTCTGCTGAAGATGAACCTAATTATCAATTCAATGTCTTTAATTGGTTGATTTAGCAACAAAGGGGGCAATGACTTTTTCCACAAAGGGCCAGGTAGAATTGGATGGCTTTTTTCCTTCAAAAATGAAATCATCATTTAAACACTGCATTTTGTGTTTACTCCAGTTATCTTTGCCAACAATTTTAATTATTTTGATGATCTAAAACATTAAAATTTGACAAGCACACACACACACACACACAAAAAAAATGAGGTGGGGAGCAATTACTTATTCAGAGCACTGTACTAGTGAAATATTAAGACAGTTCCAACACTGCAGTAAAACGCTGAACTAACAGTCATTTCAAACTGCCAAACAGATTGGCTTGTTTCCACTATATTAACTTTACCACATTAATGAAAAAAAGGAGAAATCAGAACTGTGTTCATAAATTGTGTGGTGAGCAAGCACTGGGGAATTGACATGCTGTCCAACAGCCAGATCTATGATTTAGATTGCAGAGTATGGCTGTGTCAAGTTGGATTGGTACTAGGCAGTGGAATGTAGCTCTGCTGGGCTGGTACTTACTGTGACTGTGCTGGTAGTGAGATGTATGGCTGCCTGCCTCTGGTAGAAACGGAGAAAAGAAAACAAACTCAAAACACTGAGCTTGCTCTGGAACAGAGCTCAGTCTTTCTCTCTTACTGCCCCAGCGAAGCTCAGGCTCTCCCTCTAGCTGCCCCAGCGAAGCTCAGGCTTTCCCTCTAGCTGCCCCAGCGAAGCTCAGTCTCTCCCTCTAGCTGCCCCAGCAAAGCTCAGTCTCTCCCTCTAGCTGCCCCAGCAATGCTCAGTCTCTCCCTCTAGCTGCCCCAGCAAAGCTCAGTCTCTCCCTCTAGCTGCCCCAGCAAAGCTCAGTCTCTCCCTCTAGCTGCCCCAACAAAGCTCAGTCTCTCCCTCTAGCTGCCCCAGCAAAGCTCAGTCTCTCCCTCTCTAGCTGCCCCAGCAAAGCTCAGTCTCTCCCTCTAGCTGCCCCAGCAATGCTCAGTCTCTCCCTCTAGCTGCCCCAGCAAAGCTCAGTCTCTCCCTCTAGATGCCCCAGCAAAGCTCAGTCTCTCCCTCTAGCTGCCCCAGCAAAGCTCAGTCTCTCCTCTAGATGCCCCAGCAAAGCTCTGTCTCTCCCTCTAGCTGCCCCAGCAAAGCTCAGTCTCTCCCTCTAGCTGCCCCAGCAAAGCTCAGTCTCTCCCTCTAGCTGCCCCCAAAGCTCAATGCTGCCCCAGCAATGCTCAGTCTCTCCCTCTAGCTGCCCCAGCAAAGCTCAGTCTCTCCCTCTAGATGCCCCAGCAAAGCTCAGTCTCTCCCTCTAGCTGCCCCAGCAAAGCTCAGTCTCTCTTCCTGCCCCAGCAGAGCTCAGCGTCTCAATCTTTCAGCCCCAGCACAGCAGCTTGCAACTGACACTACCCCAGTACAGTGATTTCCAACTCTCACTGCCCCGGCAATGCTTGACCTCTCACATTTACAGCCCTAGCAGAGCTCAGCCTCTCATTCTTACTACCCCAGCAGAGCTCAGTATCCTTCTTATTGCCCCAGTAGAGCTCAGTTTCATTATTGCCCCAGCAGAACTCTGTCTATCCTAACTGTCCCTGCAGAACTCAGTCTCTCCCTCTTAATGCCATACCACTACTCAATCTGCTCCAGCCACTGACTGAAGCTAAGAAGGTGTGGACTTGGTTAGTACTTGGATGGGAGACCACCTGGGAAAACCGCGTTGCTGCTGGAAGAGGTGTTGGTGGCCAGTAGGTTGTGATCTTCCCTCTGGTGGAATAATCCCCAATGCCCCAGTGCAGTGATGGGGACACTGTACTGAAGGAGACACCATCTTTCGGATGAGACGTTAAACCGAGGTCCTGACTCTCTGTGGTCATTATAGATCCTATGACGCTCTTCAATAAGAGTAGGGGGTTCCCCGGTGTCATGGCTAAATTCCCAACCTGGCTCTTTCAACCTGCCACCTAATCATCCCCTGATCTTATTGGCTGTGCAACTTGCCCTCTCCGCCTCCACCTCAACCCCCCAGGGCTCCCTTGAAAAAGAGATTTCAATCTCAATGGGACTTCCCTGTTTAAATAAAGGTTAAAAAGATAAAAAATGCTCAATCAGAGCTTAGTAGCTCATTCTTACTGCCCCAGCACAGCTCAGTTTCTCACTCTTACTGCCCCAACAGAGCTCAGTCTCTCTCTCTCTTAATGCCCCAGCAGAGCTCAGTTTCCATCTGATTGTCACAGTAGAGCTCAGTCTCCCTCTTATTGTGCCAGCAAAACTCAATCTATCCCTCTTGAGGCCCACGCAGAACTAGTCTATCATTTTTACTGCCACTGCAGAGCTCAGTCTGTCATTTTGTATTTCCCCAGCAGAGCTCAGTCTCTCACCATTATTGCCCCAGCAGAGCCTGGGCTCTCACTGTCACCGCCCCAGCACAGCTTGTTCTCCTGCTCTTACTGCCACAGATGAGCTCAGTTTCACACTCCTCCTGCCCCAGCAGAGTAATCTCTCACTTTCACTGCCCCAGCAGAGCCCACTCCCACTCTTATGCCCCAGCAGAGTTCAGTCTCACTCTCTTACCCAGCAGAGCTCAGTATCCTTCTAATTGCCCCAGTAGAGCTCAGTTTCAGCAAAGCAGAGCAAAAGCATAGCCCCAGCAAAGCAGAGCCAAGCTCCTTCGCACAGCCAAAGCAGAGCTCAGTCTCTTACTCTTCCTGCCCCAGTAGAACTCATTGTTTCTCCCCAACTGCCCCAGAGATCAGTCTTCCTCTTATTGCCCCAGCAGAGCTAAACCTCCCTCTTTTTGCACTGGTAGCAAAGCTTAGCCTCTTGGTTTTATAGCCCAAGCTGAGCTCAGTCTCTCACTCTTACTCACCCAGCAGAGCTCAGTCTCCTTCTTATTGGCCCAGTAGAGCTCAGCCCCCTTACAGCCCCAGCAGAACTCTGTCCCCTCCTCATACTGCCCCAGCAGAACTCATTCTCTCCCTCCTAATGCCCAAGCAGAGCTTAATATCTCATTCTGACTGCCCCAGAGCTCAATGTCTCACTTTTACTGCTGCAGTAGGGCTCAGTCTCCATATTACCCCAAGAAAGCTCAGTCTCTCACTCTTACTGCCCCAGTAGAACTCAATCTCTCCCTCGTGAGGCCAAAGCAGAGCTTAGTCTCTCACTTTTACTGCCCCAGCAGAGCTAAACCTCCTTACTGCCCCAGCAGAGCAGTCTCCCTCTGATAGCTCATGCAGAGCTCAGTCCCCCAATCTTACTGCCCCAGCACAGCTCTCTTTCTCATTCCAACTGCCACAGCAGAGCTCAGTCCCTCACTCTTACTGCCCCAGCACAGCTCCCTCTCTCACTCCAACAGCCACAGCAGAGCTCAGTCCCTCACTCTTACTGCCCCAGCACAGCTCCCTCTCTCACTCCAACAGCCACAGCAGAGCTCAGTCCCTCAACTGCCCCAGCCAACAGCCACAGAGCAGTCTTACTCCCCCCATCTCTCACTCCAACAGCCACAGCAGAGCTCAGTCCCTCCATCTTACTGCCCCAGCAAGAGCTCTCTCTCTCTCACTCCAACAGCCACAGCAGAGCTCAGTGTCTCACTCTTACTGCCCCAGTAGAGCTTACTCTCTCCCTCTTATCACCCAAGCAGAGCTCAGTCTCTCGCTTTTACTGCCCCAGCAAAGCACTCTTCCATTCTTATGCCCAAGCAGAGTTCAGTCTCCTTATTGCTCAATAAGAGCTGTCTCCCTCTGACGGCCCAAGCAGAGATTAGTCTCTCACTCTTACTGCCCCAGCAGAGCCTAAGCTCTCACTCTTACTGCCCCAGCACAGCACAGTCTCTCACTCTTACTGCCACAGCCAAGTCTCTTTCTTAATCCTCCAACTGAGCTCAGCCTCCTTCTTGCTGCCCCAGCAGAGCCATCTCACACTCTTATGCCCCAGCAGAGCTCAATCTCCTTATTGCCCCAGCTGAGCTGTGTCTCCCTTTTACGGCTCAAGCCCAGCTCATCCCCCACTCTTATTACCCAAGCAGAGCTCAGTCTCTTACTGCTCCAGCCGAGCGCAGTCTCGCTCAGCATGCTGTTGACAGTAGCTAGCTGACGCCTCAAAGCCCGACAGTGCCAGCGAGTCTTTGAGTACACACAGGCATCCTGAGTCGAGCAATTTTAGCATTGTACTGTTTGACTGATTAATGTTCACACCCATCTGATCTAGTTCAGGCATCACACCAGCAAACAGTGGAGAGCACAATCTGCCAGTGTTAAAGGCTTAATTAATGGCAATATTGTCCCACAAAAGTAAGCGCGTGGGTTGGCAGTCAACACAGCCAGCGCTGCCATCGTGTAACTGTGGGGCAAGTGTGAGTGTGCCCATACGACAAGGTTTTCTTACATCTTAATGACCAAATAGGGCCAGTGCTGATGGTGCTAGTGCTGGCACACAGCACTTATCGCATCAGTATGAGCTGTAACCCACAATACTGACTAAACAGGAATGTTGTACTACAAATTCTGCATTTTACATATTTTTACATCCTACGCAACCTTACTAAATGTCGGTTACATTTAACGCTTAAATTTTTCAGATGTCCAAGAGCTACTTCAGGCCATTGATTGAGGCGATTCATTATACACAGCAGCACTCTAATCAGATCATCGTTGCTTAATTTAATTTTGCAGTGCCAGTGGGGAGGAGGGAGAATGATTCCCAAATGATGGGGCTCCTTAATAACTCTTCCCATATGAGATCAGCTGAAGGCTAAGCCCAGCTTTGTGTAGGAGGCGGCTTCCTGAGGGGCCTCGCACACGGGCCTCCGAAAACAATGCAGAAAAATTATCTGCATTTCAATTCCAAAGGAAGAGAAATCAATAAGGGATTATTTCTGCATCCGCTGACTGCGGTCTCTTTACTGGCAGTGGCCGTGCAAAACATACAGAACTATGTCAGCACTTTTTTGCGAGTTAATGCGAGATGTTTCCACCCATTCAAATTTCATTGTATGGTGCATTGAATGACCATGGAATGACTGAAGGGAACAATTAAAAAAAGAACACAGCAAGCCCTAAAAGTCAATACACTAATAGCACATAAGGATAGAAAAAGGATTGTTCGTATAACACCCCCCCCCAGTGATGGACGTTCAAACCCCAATTCCAATGAAGTTGGGACGTTGTGTAAAACGTGAATAAAAATAGAATGCAATGATTTGCAAATCTCATAAACCCACATTTTATTCACAGTAGAACAAAGATAACCTATTAGATGTTGAAAGTGAGAAATTTCACCATTTCATGAAAAATATTAGCTCATTTTGAATTTGATGGCAGCAACACATCTCAAAAGAGTTGGGACAGGGCCATGTTTGCCACTGTGTAGCACCCCCTCTTCTTTTAACAACAGTCTGTAAACGTCTGGGAAGTGAGGAGACCAGTTGCTGGAGTTTTGGAAGAGGGATGTTGTCCCACTCTTGTCTGATGCAGGATTCTAGCTACTCAACAGTCCTAGGTCTTCTAAGACAGATTTTTCATTTTATGAAGCGCCAAATGTTTTCTATTGGTGAAAGGCAGGGTTTTCCCTGGGTTTTTTTTGAGACCAAGGTGGCGAAGGGCGGGGAGCGATATGCATGGCATGCAGAGTTTATGAACACACCTTTGGATTGTTGGGCGTTAAGTGAATAATCACGAATTGATCAATGAACATTATAATTACATTTATTTTAAATAAATTTGTCTAGAATTTTTCATACAAAGCAAAGTGATTCACAAAAACAATAAAACCTAACAGCTGACGAAGCATAAAACGTCTCTTTGTCTGTCCAAAAGTGTATTTTCGGTCGGGCCAAGGCCGTTTGTGTCGCTCGATGTTTCTGGCAACAACACTGCTCGAGCATGCGCAGAACGCAAAGTCCGACTCTGATCAGATAGGACAAGCAGAGAATAATTTGACTATCTATCAAATTATCTAGGTAGGTTAATTCGGTCCGACTGTGATGTTTCATAGTCGGATTAAGTCAATAATTCGGTTTTCTCGAGTATCATGTTGACGTGCTGAGTGTTGTAGTGGTGAATACAGAGGTGGTTTAACTCACATAGTTTCCCCTTTATGACGAATACAAACCATCAGAAATTAAGTGAATAAACTCTCAGCGTCATTCAAAACAGTGGTTAAACTGACTTTACCTGTGTTTACTCTCCACTATTTCACCCCTGCTCGTGTGACGTTACTCACTCACCCTTGTCTGGATTCAGTCTGACCCTGACTCAAGGAGCCAATGGCCTGTTGTAAATCTGCTGAATTTGCCTTATCTGTCACCTCTCTCTCTCCTCAAGCCTCGGCCTTTTGACAAAGAAGGCTGTTATTTTTTTCGTTGCCCCTGTTCTTTTGCTGTCTCGTCTGCCTGCCACAAATTAAGTCGGGAACTAACGTTACGCTCGTTACTTCACTCCAATAAAACCCAGCTTTTATCACGGACAAAATTAGTTTTGCCTCAAGAAAAATGTCTTATCGTTTAGTGCTGAAAGGGTTAACCGGTTAACCGTATCCGTTCATTTGATTCTGGGTATTCGGATAGTTAATTACTATTCGAATATTCGATACGGCCCCCAACCTATTTTAAGCACGTGATGAGCAGCGCGTTGTAGCGCAGATAAAACGGGGAAACTCAAGAAAAAGTTTGTGCGGGCGCCAGGCAGCCTTCAACTGCCAGCTGAAGAATTTCTTTAGCCACCCCACAGCGGAAATAACCAGAAATAAGCAAAACAAGCAATCACGTAGATTTTTTTTTTATTATTTGCATAAACGCAATACATATTGGCAATTGCTACGGGTACGGCAGTTTTTCAATGCATTTCAATGTGGAGAGGTACGGCAGTCCCCATTTCAGGCCCTGCCCTAACCCTTCCCCTTCCCCTAACCCTAACCCCAACCCCTAACCTTCCCCTAACCATACTCCCGAATCCTTCTCCTAATCCCTTGAAATCGACTGCCGTACCAATAAAAACTGCCGAGTCTCTAGACACTGCGATATATATTTGAAGGATCAAGCATAAATTCGGAAACAAGATCTTATCATGCTTTCTAAATTAAAAATAGAGAAACTAAAAAAAAAAACAGTAAGCATTTAAACTGCGCGTCTTTTTCCTAAGCAGTGGTATGCAAGAACGGATAACAATGAGCACGAAACTCTTAAAAAAAATAAATCTTTATGCAAGTAGCAGCTCAGGTTACCTTTATAACTTTCGGTCACGCAATTCAAACAGAAAAAGACGCGACAATGTCGGCAAGACACTTATGCAACTGAAGATTAACAAAAACAAATCAACTCCGATGCTTAAACTCCAGATTACAAAAAAGAGAGAATAAAGCAATGAAACGAAATATAACAAATTAAGGCGGGGGAAGGCAGTTCATAATATTTCGTTCTGGATTTCAATCTTGATGCCGATACAGGTAGTTCGGGAATTTATGGGGCACGAAAAGCAAGTGCGAAAAGCTTGTTGTAAAGTGAAATCTTGGGCTTCTACAGACCTTATCGCAGTCCTCATTCACTCAGTCCGTGAGTGAGAGAGAAAAGTATACTCTCCAAACCGTGAAGGATGTACCGGTCCTGTTTCCCCAAGGCAGAAGGATTTCTTCTTCAGGAACCAAATAACGGAGTCTTTTAAGTGTTAAAAAAATCCTTCCCATGCTGATTCCAATGGATCATCAAAGGATTTTTTTTAAATTTTCTTCTCCTGTACTAGTAGTATTTTTTTTTTTAACTCGCCAGGCTTCCCGGAACACAGAGCAGCCCATCTTTCCCCGACCTGTCATCTACTTACAGGTTCGCGTTAGCTCATTAGAGAGAAAAAAAACAAACCCCGTTTCAATATTAATTTCATTATTACTATAATCTAGTGTTTCACCGAAACAAAAAAAAAAAAAAAAAAAATCAAAACACAATGAGGGAAGGAATTTTTTTTTTTCATCATGAAATATGTAGCTGGACTGATACGCTACTGCGCAATAGCTTGCTTGCTCGCCGCTAACTTTCAGTCAGTCTTCACAATAGACAAGCGGCGATCCGACGTGTGGAAACAGTTCAATCTGGTCGATGACGGTAAGAAAGCGCAGTGTAAACTTCAAATCAGTGACTCGGAAAATTCGCCGGTTAACCGAATTCTATTCGAATATAGCAAACGGTTATTCGAATACTAAAAATCACTAACTGTTTCAGCTACCGTGCGTGTTTACGTAATAGGCCTAGTTGTCCTTTTGTTTGGAATGTCGCCTCGTCCATTTCGCGCGCTTGATACTGATACTGACATGTACGCAAGCGACGTAAACGCTCGTGACGTATGACGCATGTGAGGCTTGTGTTTTGTTGACAGCTGTGTTACGCAAAGAGCCTTGGATACGAAGATTACGTAGCGCAGTTCCATGAATCCCGCAGTGATGAACTAGAACCGTCCTTTCAGCCTCCTTTCAACTAAGGCGGCGGCCAAAATGACCAAGGCGGCCTGCCTTGGCGTTCGATAGGCAAGGAAAACCCTAGTGAAAGGTATGGACTGCACTCAGACAGACCATTTCAGCACCCGGACTCTTCTACAGCGAAGTCATGTTGTTGTGATGGATGCAGTATGTGGGTTAGCATTGTCTTGCTGAAAGAGAGGTTGTTGTAAAACCTCTAGATACTTTTCAGCATTGATACTGCCTATCCAGATGCATAAGCTTCCCATGTCATAGGCATTAATGCAACCCCATACCATCAGAGGTGTAAGCTTTTGAACTGAGCGCTGATGACAATCTGGATGGTCCCTCTCCTCTTTAGTCTGCACGACATGGCGTCCCTGGTTTCCAAAAAGAATTTCAAATTTTGATTAATCTGACCACAGAACAATTTTCCATTTTGCCTCAGTCCATTTCAAACGAACTTTGGCACTGAGAAGACAGCTTATTTCTGGATTGTGTTCACATATGGCTTCTTCTTTGCGTGATACAGCTTCAGCTTGCATTTGCAGATCGCATGGAAAACTGGGTTCACAGACAATGATTTCTGGAAGTGTTCCTCAGCCCTTGCAGTGAATTCCAGTACAGAATCATGCCTGTTTTTAACGCAGTGCCGCCTCAGGGCCCGAAGATCACATACATCCAATATTGACCATCGGCCTTGACCCTTGCGCACAGTGATTTCTCCAGATTCTCTGAATGTTTTGATGATATTATGTACTGTAGATGGTAGGATATTCAAAATCTTCACAATTTTACATTGAGGAACATTTTTCTGAAATTGTTCCACAATTTTTAGACTTAGTTTTTCGCAGATTGGTGAGCCTCTGCCCATCTTTACTTCTGAGAGACTCTGCCTCTCTGAAATGGTCTTTTTAAACCCATTCATGCTATTGACCTGTTGCCAATTAACCTAATTAGTTGTAAAATGCTCCTCCAGCTGTTTTTTATTCATACCATTTACATTTCCAGCCTTTTGTTCCCCCGTCCCAACTTTTTTGAGATGTGCTGCTGCCATCAAATTCAAAATGAGCTACTATTTTTCATGAAATGGTAAAATGTCTCACTTTCAACAACAGATATGTTGTCTACTTTCTACTGTGAACAAAATGTGGGTTTATGAGATTCGCAAATCCTCGCATTAGGTTTTTATTCATGTTTTACACAACGTCCCAACTTCATTGGAATTGGGGTTTGAACAATGTACTCCCATTCACAAACTTGTTGAAGCTAATTAAATTATTTTGCTTACCAAAGCAAAATATGATTGGTGGAAAACAGAGATTTGTAAAACATAACAAAACATTAGCAGTTTATATGGCGTTGTCCTCCTGTCACCATTTGAAAGAGCCCTTTCCAAAGCATTTCCCAGGCAGTGTGCCTCACCTGTGTTGGGGGCATGCAGAGCAGACACACCTGTGCTGGGGGCATGCAGAGCGGACACACCTGTGTTGGGGGCATGCAGAGCGGACACAATCATGGTGGTGGTTGGGTGCCCGGAGACGAAGGACTGTGAGGAGGAGGGTGGAGAGACCAGAGCGCCCTGGGGTGTGGTGATGACCAGGCCCGCTGGAGGGAGGGAGGAAGGGAGGGGGTGAGAGGGAGAGGGAGAGAGAGAGAGAGAAAGAGGAGAAAATGGTAGTGAGTGACCAAAGCACCTTCACTGTGATGGACAGAGAAGGGGGCGGGGTCATATGGCACTGTTGAAATTAATACTGCACGGCGTCAGACACAACGGCTCCTCAGTGACCCATTAGGGACCCAGACATGCACAGGGATGGGAAGATGAACTGATACAATATAAAGTGGTGTGCTAAAGCTTCAAAGAGCCTGCGCGCGCGCACACACACACACACACACTCACACACACTCACACACACACACACACACCCACACACACACACACACACCTGCAGTCATGATACCGGTCGAGGGCACGGGCACCACAGTGATGTTCTGGGAGGTGTGAGGTGGATGCAGATGCCCCCCGCTGCCCAGTGAAGTGCCCCCTCCCCCTTCCTGCTTAGGTGCCCGCCCCGCCGCCTCCATGGCAACAGAGCCAGGCACGGTGAGCACGGCAGCGGGATAGTGGGAGGAGGAGTGAGGGAAGGAGGGGTTCTTGTCCGGGCCCAGCTGCTCCTTCATTTTGTTCAGAAACATGGCGTTTTCAATCTGCGGGACAGACAGGTGGGGAAGGCAAATGAGACGAGAGGGAACAGAAGATCAAAGAAGAAGAAAAGCCAAGGGAGAGTGTGCGCAGGGAGAATGAAAAAAATTCCTTTATTACCTCCAGCAAGATGGCTTATTCTTCCCCGACTTGGTCATGAGTTCACCACATGAACGAATTAAGACTTCTTTTTGCCCTACATTTAAATAGGAAGGTAGCTTTGCAGTCATCAATCGCATTCTAGTAAGCTGTACTTTTTGGTAATGCTCCTGATGAGTGGAAGGATAACAGCTGTCAGTGTTTAATCCTGTATGTGTCATGTGTGTGCGTGAGTGTGTGGTGACACACCTCCCTTGTCCTGTCAGACAGCAGCTGACATCCAAATACTTTTGGGGGCTGAAGGGGACAGTAGCATTACTCCACACTCTTCATGAATTAAGCACTATTATTACCTGCGTTTGCATTGCACAGACCTTTGGAAACCTCACCTCACCTTTCAATGCCAATTTTACATCAACTAAATCTACAACATCTTCGGTGATAGCTGCGTCTGAAAGCAACAACACTGATGCCCCACGTCATCTCAAAGAAGGCAACAGATCCTACTCTTCGCGAAGAGGAGATGAAGGCATATTCTCCTTTCGAAAATAACAATGAGATTGAGTATTTTGATTGTTTGGTATACATAAGGTGTTATACTGTAACTGAGCTCAAAATTGAGTTTTGCTACCTGGCCCACATTGTGTTAGGTGCCTCACAATAAAGTAGCTGGCTAGCTAGTTCATGTTTGCCTGCTAGCTAGCTTCCTTGCCCAACATTATAAACAGTAGCCCTTGAGGACCTACAACCACAAATCAGATAAAGTAGGGTCCAGATGTTAAATTAAAATTAAAACTGACAGAAGTGATTTGTAAACTATTATAAACCGTATTACATTAAAAACAATATAACAGCATATTATTTAATGTTTTATTACGTAAGTTTGTTGGTTTTTCAAAATAAACACTCATTTAAATTTTGAATCTTATATCATATTTTACAAAAATTGGGGCAGGGTGACAGTAAGTGAAAACGTGTTTCAGGTGCAATTTTGTTCCATTCTTCTTGCACACAAGTCTTACAGTGTTCAATAGTGTGGGGTCTTATTTGTTGTGTTTAGTGTTTCAAAATTGGGGACAAGTTACAAGAGCAAACAGAGCACTAATATAAGCTGGAGGTATTGCATGAAATAAACAAGTCACACTTCCAATCACAGTTCTCCATTCACTGTATTATCATTCCTTCTATACCTAAACTACACCAGGTCCCTAAAGCAAAACAATAATAATATTCTTTAACAATATAAATATTTAATTCCAGAAACTGAAATCATTTCCAACTGTCAACATCATTAATCCTACTCTTCAAACAGTATTTTATGCACACCATTCTGACACAGACATGCAAGGCACATCAGTGTCTACAACCCCTAGCAAAAATCATGAAATCACCACACTTGGAGGATGTTTCTCCAGCTTTTTTACTTCATAGCAATAAACAAATTGCAGACATGACACAAAATTATTGGGTCATTCCATGTCAAATGACTGAATGGCTCCCACTTGACCGTCTAAGATGTGGCTGAAAAAATTTCAGCAGGTGCATTCACCTCCTATTAGGAGAAATCCAAAATTTTAGCTCTTAACTCTAAATAGTTTTGTCATAAAAATATTTTTGCAACCAAGTTCCAACCCTTTTTGAACAGCGATTTCTGAGGAGCCACTTTCACATGGCTATATCTAGAAAAGTATTTCAGCTAAGTCCTTCAAATTTTCAGGGGTGAAAATCTGCTACTACAACTTGAGGAATATGGACTTATAAAGGTGTCCCTTCAGGTTATCATATATTTCTGGGTGCTTAAATTTGCTTGAAAAGTTTACTCTGCGCTAGCATATTTGAAGGACTGTAAAAAGCCTAATTTCAAAGACGGGAATTATATTGCACATACAGCTTCCCATATATGTTGTGTATTTTGTATTCTAATTCTGCCCCTCTCTTATGAATAAACTAAAAAATATTAAAGCTTGAAAATGAAAAAAAAAAGTGCTATTTTTAACATTTTATACAAAAAAAAGACACCATCCACCAAGATCAAATTGACTGTTTTCGAAAGATTTGATGCCCATATTAACATATCCAAAATTTGTGATGGTGTTCTGCTTTATTTTCTCAAAATAAAATTTTGAAAAGATGGCATTTTTGTGGACGCACAGCATTTAATGGCATCGAAGGCATATTCAAACATTATTTTCTAAAATGCACATAGTTAATGATAGAAAGCTCAAACTCAAGGAAATGCTTTATTTCATAAATGGTAACTTACACTTGAATTATAACCCATATACAGTTTTCAGATATATATTGACATACTGAAGTCCCAACATTAGTGGAAGATCAAACTTGTCACAAATCATTACTTAAAATTATTGAATCAATGAACATTTACATCCAAGTAGAAAAAATTAACCTGTATGCTTCAATTAGTAATAACCTGTGTTAAAAGAGTTTTTGACAGTCCTGCAGAATTAGAAATAATGAAATATTTTACATGACCAGTTGATAGCAGTTAGCACAGATAATACACAAATTATTTGAACTCTTTCATGAAGTTTTCAGCTACGTTGGCGTCCTGCTCCTTGAGTGCATATCTGCATCCAGTTGTAGTGCTTGGAACTTCAATTTTGGCAATGATATGTTGCACAGGTACCCAGCATAGGTCTTCCCTCCTGGGCCAGAAAAAACTTTTTGCGGATGCATGAACTGTTCAGACAAGTTATAGCTTCTGCATGACCAAACATGTTTCTAAACTTACAGCTTAAAAAAAAAGTTATAATTAATTTTATTTTATACGTTGATTTATTGATAAATAAATGAATGCAAAGAGTGTATATATGATAAATCATTTAATCTGTGATCAAATAAAATGGCATTCTGAAGACATCCTCTGTAATATAGCTATATTGTATTAGATAATTACAACCCCAATTCCAAAATAGTTGGGACAAAGTGTAAATTGTGATTAAAATCAAAACACAATGACTTTCAAATCAGACCAGCCAGGATTTTATTCACAACAGAACAGACATAACATAGCAAATGTTGAAACTGAGAAATTTTACAATTTTATCCACAAAATGTAAAATCATTTCAAATTTGATGGCTGCTACAGGTCTCAAAAAACTTGGGACAGGGGCCTGTTTACCATGGTGTAGCATCCCCTCTCCTTTTTAACACAGAGTGGAGGCATCTGGGCATTGCGGAGACAACTTTCTTGAGTTTAGCCATTGGAATTTGATCCCCCTCTTGTTTAATACAGGCTTCCAGCTGCTGGAGAGTTTTGGGTCTCCTTTGACGGACTTTTTGTTTAATTAATGCGCCAAATGTTCTCAATCTGCGAAAGATCAGGACTGCAGGCAGGCCAGTCAGCACACGGACTCTTCTACTACAAAGCCATGCTGTTGTAATAGCTGCAGTATGTGGTTTTGCATTGTCCTGCTGAAATACACAAGGCCTTCCCTGGAATATATATCGTCTGGAGGGGAGCATATGTTGCTCTAAAACCTTTATATACCTTTCAGCATTCATGGTGCTTTTTAAAACATGCAAGTGTCCCACACAATATGCACTAATGCATCCCCATACTATCAGAGATGCTGGCTTTTGAACTGAACGCTGATAACAGGAGGGGTGGTCTTTCTCCTCTTTTGCCCGGAGGACACGACGCCCGTGATTTCCAACAAGAATGTCAAATTTTGACTCGTCTGACCACAGGATACTTTGCCACTTTGCTATAGTCCATTTTGAATGAGACTTGGCCCACAGAACACGGCGGCGCTTCTGGATCATGCTCAACAATGGCTTCCTTTTTGCATGATAGAGTTTTAGGTAGCATCTGTGGATGGCACGGCTGACTGTGTTTACAGACAGTGGTTTCTTGAAGTATTCCTGGGCCCATTTGGTAATGTCAATGACAGAATCATGCCGGTGAGTGATGCATTGGCATCTGAGGGCCCGAAAATCACAGTCATCCAGTAAAGGTTTTCGGCCTTGTCCCATACACACAGAGATTTTTCCAGTTTCTCTGAATCTTTTGCTGATGTTCTGCACTGTTGATGATGAGACCTTCAAAGCCTGTGCAATTTGATGTTGAGGAACATTGTTTTTAAAGTATTCCACAATTTTCTTACTCAAGCCTTCACAGGTTAGAGAGCCTCTGGCCATCTTTACTTCTGAGAGACTCGGCCTCTCTAAGACATCCCTTATATAGCCGATCATGTTACTTACCTGATGCCAGTTAACTTAATTACTTGCTAAATGTCCTTTCAGCTGATTCTCTTATATATCAATTGCTTTTTCAGCCCTTTTTTTTTTCCTATGTCCCAACTTTTTTGAGACCTGTTGCAGCCAGAAAATTTTAAATAAGCTCATTTTGAGGATAAAAATGTAAAATGCCTCAGTTTTAACATTTGAAATGTTATCTATGTTCTATTGTAAACAAGTAGACATGGTCAACAACATCCCCCGCCAAAATGTCTTCTTTGAAGATACTATGAACAGAGGCTCCCAGAAGTGCCACAAGGGCAATAACTGTGGGAAAAATAATAGTGTGCTTCTTATTTTTCCATCAGGTCTTTATGGTCTTAAGAACTCCATCAGGGTCTTTATGGTCTTAAGCTACACACCAAATTTGGTTATCCTATCTGGAATATTTCCCGTGAAAAGTAGTTCCCCTTTACATGTACCGTGAACAGAGATGAAAAAAAAAGTGAATCAAGGGCAATTACTCCGGGAGAAATAATCACGCGTGTCTCATTTTCGAACTCGATCAAGGTCTTTATGGTCTTAAGCTACACACCAAATTTGGTTGTCCTATCTGGAATATTTCCTGTGAAAAGTTGTTCCCCTTTACATATACCGTGAACAGAGTTAAAAAAAGTGAATCAAGGGCAATAACTCCGGGAAAAATAATCACGCGTGTCTCATTTTCAAACTCGATCAAGGTCTTTATGGTCTTAAGCTACACACCAAATTTGGTTGTCCTATCTGGAATATTTCCCGTGAAAAGTTGTTCCCCTTTACATATACCGTGAACAGAGTTAAAAAAAAGTGAATCAAGGGCAATAACTCCGGGAAAAATAATCATGCGTGTCTCATTTTTCAAACTCGATCAAGGTCTTTATGGTCTTAAGCTACACACCAAATTTGGTTGTCCTATCTGGAATATTTCCGTGAAAAGTTGTTCCCCTTTACATATACCGTGAACAGAAAAAAAAAAAGTGAATCAAGGGCAATAACTCCGGGAAAAATAATCATGCGTGTCTCATTTTTCAAACTCAATCAAAGGTCTTTATGGTCTTAAGCTACACACCAAATTTGGTTATCCTATATCTTTATGGTCTTAAGAATATTTCTTGTGAAAAGTTGTTCCCCTTTATCCCGGACGGACGCACGGACGGACGGACGGACGGACGGAGGTCAAATCAATATCCCCCGGCCACTTAGTGTGGCAGGGGATAATAACATATTGGCTGGTGTGATCTGAAAGTCATTGCATTTTGATTTTATTCACAATTTACACTTTGTTCCAACTATTTCGTTGTAATTCGTTGTATTTTGGGGTTGTAATTATTGTAACACTTCCGAATGCATAACAAACTTGAATTTTTGGCCCTGTTAAGGTTGTAATGTTTCAACATCTAAACACTGCATATGGGTTATTCTTCAAGAGTAAGTTAACATTTATGAAATACAGCATTTCCTTGAGTTTGAGCTTTCTATCATTAACTACGTGCATTTTATGAAATAATGTTTGAATATGCCTTTGATGCCATTAAATGCCGTGTCCACAAAAATACCATATTTTCAAAAATTTGTTTTGAGAAAAAAAGCAGAACACCATCACAAATTTTGGATATGTTAATAACAGGCATTTAATCTTTCTAAAACAGTCAATTTGATGTTGGTGGGTGGTGTCATTTTTGTCGTATAAAATGTTAAAAATAGCACAAAAATCTTTTTTTTTTCCATTTTCAAGCCTTAATATTTTCTAGATTATTCATAAGAGAGGGGCAGAATTAGAATACAAAATGCACAACATATATGGGAAGCTGTGTGTGTGCAACACCAAATCCCTGTCTTTGAAATTAGGCTTTTTACAGTCCTTCAAATATGCTGCCGCAGAGCGCAGAGTAAAATTTGAGCAAATTTAAGCACCCAGAAATATACGATAAAATTAAGGGAAACCCTCATAAGTCAATATTCCTCAAGTTATAGTGGCAGATTTTCACCCCTGAAAATTTGAGGGACTTAGCTGAAATACTTTTCTAGATATAGCCATGTGAAAGTGGCTCCTCAGAAATCGCTGAGCAAAAAGGGCTGGAATTTAGTTACAAAAACATTTTTTTATGACAAAACTATTTGGAGTTGAGAGCTAAAATTTTGGATTTATCCTATTAGGAGGTGTATGCACCCGCTTGAATTTTTTCAGCCAAATCTGAGATGGTCGAGTGGGAAGTTTCTCCAAAATTCGGATAACTGACATGCAATTACCCTATTTTTATTTATTGGCTTAACAGTCAGGCTTCATGAGACGCACCTCAAACAAATGAGACTAAATCATTTAAATTAATGAAAATATTTTTTTCCAGATTAAGTAGAGGAAAAATATGGAACCTTCATCAAGCTGGTTGTAACTTTCTCAAATTGCAGTTGACAGATCAGCTTTGCAGGATGGGGTCCAGTCATTGACTATTTTGTATTATTATTATTACTTCCAACATAAATTTTCAACTGGGTTGAAATCTGGACTGTTTGCTGGCCATGTCATTGAGATGATATGCCTTTCCTGAAGAAAAGCTTCAATACTCTTTGCTGAAGCAAGATGCATTGTCATCCTGAAAAATGACTTCATCACCAAACCTATTTTGATGGAGTCAGAAAATGGTCCAATGTTTCAATGTACATCTACACACTGAATGCTGAGGTAATGACTGCTATCTACTCTGGTCCTTTATCTGACATGCAACCCTGTATCATGAATGAATGGGGAAACTTGCTTGTTTTCTTCATGCAGTCATATTTATTAGTTTCATTGGTACGACACCAGACAAAAGTTCCAGCATCATTGCCTTGGCCAATTCAGATTTGTGATTCATCACTGAATATCACTTTCATCCAATCATCCACACTCCATGATTGCTTCTCCTTCGCCCCCTGTAACCTTGCTTTCTTCTGTTCAAGCTGGTTTTCATTTGGCTATTCTGTGCATAAATCCCATTTCATTCATTTATTTATTGCATTTCTGTCACAAATATTGACTCCTGTGACTACCAGTGTTTTTTTATTTGTTTTGTTGAGCATTTTATATTTGCAAGACATGTTGCTTTAAGTTTTCTGGCCTGACGCTATGACATCATCTGTGGTTTACCCGTTATGTTTCCTTTTATAACCTCCCCACTTTGTTCATACTGGCCCCAAATTTTAGAAACAGCTGACCGGGAACACCCAACATTGTTTGCCACTTTTCGTGTTGAATTTCCATCTTGGCGCAGTTTTATAGTGCTTTCCATTGTTTCAATTGCCAGCTCTCGTCTGTGCCATGCTATCTTAAATCAATTTCATGTAATTTGTTTAAGGTGTGCTTTATGATGCCTGAATGTTAAGCTAATAAACGAAAATTGTTTTGTGTCATACGTGTGATTTGTTTATTTGCAATGAAGTAAAAATGCTGGAGGAAAATCCTCTATGTATGGTGATTCCATAATTTTTGCCAGGGTTTGTACATCCCCCTCAATACATCAACAACCCAAATATGTCCCGCAGGTTATAATATACCTAATACCTAAACTGTCCTCTCAATGGAGGCATCTACACTACTAAGCACATTTTCAGGTTTCAATTATTTTTGATTACACATCAATACTTTGATATTTGAAAACTTTTGGATGGAAAGACAAGAAGTCCAAATAATTTAAAATTTTGACGAAAGTGATAATTCTAAAAATTCAAAGTTCGAATTTATCAGTCATCACCTGACAACCATTGGATCTGTCAAGTAAATGTCCATAGTTACGCACAGCCATTCTGCAATGGGTATTTACTATATGTCACATTTCGTACCCTTACCTGTCCTTGCACAGTTGGAACGGGAGACCAGAAGTATGAGGAGTTAAAATGGGAATCTTCCATCATTCCTGCAGTAAACAAGGAGCTGTTTAGTACTCCAGACTCCTCAAGATCTACCTCCATGTCAGGCATGTGGGAACTGATGTGCTTCATGTGTAACAGGGCAAAGTACAAGTGCTTCTCAACCAGTTCAGTATTGAGCACGTCATTCATGTGAACCCGTATGCAAGCATTTTCTCACCAAGTCTGGCCATACTCTCGCCCTACCACCGACGCAAACTACCTCGCAAACTAATGGTAGTGATTGCATGACTTAAATTCGCTTGCTTACGCTCAATCAGGACACGGGCGAGAGTGCCGCATATTAACGAATTTCGCACACGCCTCTCTCAACTGCACACGCCCAAGTCTTTGGCCCGACGAATCGTCTTGCCAGCCAAATCCGCGCAACCTGACATAGTGGACTACCGAAACCAATACCCACCACCACTTCCGAAAAAACAATGCCACTTGTGGACCAGCCTTTTCCCATCGATACCATAGAACGAAGCCAACTTGCAATTTTCTGCATTATTTGAAGGCTCTCCGCAGTCGCTCTTAGGGTGGTCTGACTTAAATTCAGCAAAATATTCTAAAGAATGCATAGTTTCGAGTTGACGGAAATTTCTGCACTTAGCAGCAATGTTATGGACAAAAAAAATCGCATAATATCCGTCAAAATTCCTTTGCCATCAATATTTCCACCGCATACTATTATGTACCTAGCTAGCTACATGTAATTTCCGCTCCTGTCAAACCACTGACAGATGACAAACTAAGGAAATACTATAAAGTTCAACAGATTAAATTAGCTAGCTACGTTTTGGCAAGTTCGCAACAACTCCCGGCAAGCTAGGTAGCTATATTTGACGATTTACGGTGTAAGTGATGTAATAGGCATCGTTCATTATTCGAGAAGTAGTTTGCTAGATAGCTATATAATGTACATAAAATATAGATATCAGTGATATGGAATGTACACGTGAATGCACTCTAGTTTAGCTATGACTGAAAATCTCACTGTTAAGCGAGCATGTTTGCCGAGTGAAATATTGCAAATTATGCATAAAAATATTTTTATTTATTTACAATTCTCAAAAGCCCGAGAAAGAGGCTCCATTTCTAATAGCAAGAGAGCTAGATAGCTGGCAGTAATCGATCATTTAGAGCACAAAAGACATCAGCCTCAATGCAATATTATCACTGGCTCTCTCGCGTCCCTCGTCTGAGAAAATAAAAAGGAGGAAAAAAAAAACCTCGAGGATAAAAAAAACGTGAACAGAGGAAAAAAACTGTCGACGACGAAGCCCCAGCGCGAGGCAGCCTCACACAGACTTCCGGCTGTCGAGACAGCTAAAAGAAGCGGCTCGTGCGACTCACCCAAATTAATTATCAAGGAAAAAAAGGATTTAACGGGAAAATCGGTGAGAATTACCGGTGCCGAAAACTCTTGCTCCCTCCCCGGGGCTTCCTCGGGCCGGGACAGTTCGGAAACTCCGTCCAAATCCGCCCGAACCCAGAAATTCACCGAGTTTTTTTTTCCCCTTTGAATTTTTCTATTTTTTTCTCCTCTTGCAGGGCTACCCAACTAGTCTGTGCCACACTTCCGGTGAATAAGGTCAAAAAACAAAGACCGTCTGGTTATTGCCGATGTAATTTCCGGCAAGTGAGGTCAAGCGTCTTGCAATGGTAGGCCTGCGGAAAAGGGAAGATGGAGGAATGAAAAGAGGGAGGACAAATTGTTTAATCATTACTTACGTATTCGTGCATTGTAATTGCCTTCACATTCGAACCTGCTATTCAGCTATTTAAATACACACGAAGAATCACTTGAAGACTGGAGCGACAGCTAACTGTGAATATTCGAACATAATAGAAAAAAATAAATTGAGAAAATCTCCATTTTGCCTTTTGAATTGGAAAAGACCGTTTTCAGGGGGACAATTAAACGACCACTAGAGGGGGCAAAATATACATTAACCAGAAACGCAGTTCTTTATAAGTTGCGGGTGCATTTTCTTTGTCAGACAAAGCCAATGAAGTCCTCAGTCATATTGTGGTAATCTGTTGAACAGCTTAATTGCAATTTTGCAAACAATCAGCTTTATGAGAGATTTTGGCCATTTGTGTCAAAAATCGATTGGGTGAGCAACTGGCACAGTTCGCTTGTCACTCCACAAGGCGTCGCTTGATGAATGCTCAACGACAGAGTAAATAATACTGTGCGCGCGTACATCTGGCTGTCATTGCATTCCGAGCTCGGAGTCACTTCCAGTATATGAGGTTACAAAATGAAGATCACTTCCGGCCTCTGGCATCCTAGCATATTTGTATTTTCTGATCGTTTAGTTTGTCGAATAGAATTCTGACCACCTTGAAATCGCGACAACTGATGACCTAAAGGCAAATGTAATGATTTTGCTGAACACTGCTGATAGGGAATCGTACTCGTTAGCAATTACATGTATCTCTGGAGAGTTACTTCGGGGAGAAGCGAATCAGCACTAGATGGTGATAAAGTGAACGTTTAACCAAGGGTTAGCTAAACAGATGGGGGAGGTGAGGAAACTACACAAAAAGTTGAGACAAATTGAAAGTCTGGAGATCAAAGCTTTTCTCACCCCAGAGGAGAGCGTCAAGGTACAAAACACTGATAGCGCTTAATAGCCACATGCTTGTAATATGCACTGGGCGACAGAACTAGCATAGGCCGCGTTGTTTAAGAACAAGGGTAAGAACATAGCTGTAATGTGCTAGCGATGAAATAGGTTATTTGCTGCTCTGATTCGTACACGGTGTTCCGCTTAGTAATATCATGACGTAGTAGTGATGGAATATTTTTAACCCGCACATATAAATTACTTCGCCTTTCAAGTGCTCTTTTTAGTGTATAAACGTCTATTTGGTGGGTTTATTTATTTAATTAATCCACAGGTAGTATTTCAATCAACTGATAAAACATTTTCGTGAACATTTAACATGAGGGACGCGTTTTTCCATTCAATTTCAAGTTCTTTCAATACTCGTTCTCAACCTCGGGTTATTTTTAACTTGCTCTAAAATTTCTGGCATTTCCAGCCTCAACCTTCTCATGAAAAACGTTCCTTTAAAGAAAAGGGCATGCGTTGTACCATTTTATTTATTTACTGTTTTAGAATTCTCGTTGCCTAAGATGCACACCTAGAGTTTGATTGTTGTTGAGTTTTATAATCTGCTTAACAATAAACTAATTGGGAAAAACGGTGATGTTACGAAGACAATTTAGTCCTTTGAATTGATGCAAATTGTGTATAAAATCCCTGTCAGTAAGTATTTTTCTTCCTGCTTCTGGAATTGGATGGGCAGGAGATGGATTACCAATAGGAAAAAGTTTGAACGTGATTGCTTTGCAATTTTCCATCATTTTTAGGAACAATTTGAAAGTCAGTTCATTAATTAAGAATCCACTCACCATTTTTAAAATGTCACTTACAGTTAATTATTTGTCTCTGCTGAAATGGACCCAAACCCTGCCCAATGAGATGGGAGCCATTTAAATATTTAGCTTACCCTCTGCCTGTAGACTGGAAGGGTGATAAGTTGGACTATTTCACATGCATTTTTATACTGCATTCACAGTGGTGTAATAGTACTAATAAGTGGAAGTAAAGGGATAATTGTTAAAGAATAAATTGACAATTAGTCTGCCATTGTGAATTCCTTGAAAAGGAACAGAAATTATTGTTATCCCATTATTGATACAACCCACTAATGCAAGTGAGGACAAATGATTGTTACTGATCGCGATTGCAATAGCTGTTGTCATAAAATTATTAACATATTGCATAGTAGGAAATATCAAACAAAACTATTCAACAGGGACAGTAACGGGCCTCCACTTTTCCCCAGATATCGAAGAAGGAGGAGCTTCGTGCCAGATTGGCTGAGCTGCTGCTGCAGCATTCTACCCCCCAGCAACCCCAAGGCATTGTGGGAGACGATAAAGAGGACATGAAAAGAAAAGTGTAAGAGTGAGAGATGGTTAGAATTACTGCGATTTTAAAAAAAGGGGGCTCTCAGCATGTGAGTTGTGATCTTGGAAAATTTCACAAAGGCTAAATCTTTTGCAAATGCTTCTTTTCAAAATGCAAAAACCAGATGAAAATGATGGTGAACTGCTATTTCCAGTTTCACACAGAAGGAACCCTCCAGTGTTCATTTAAGTTATTCCGAAACCATTGTTCTATTATGACTGTTTTTAAACATGCTTCAGAATGAAAAACATGCGAGCTCATACAGATGTGTAGTGAAGTAAGTGAAAAATTGACATGAACTGTCTTTGTTAGGTGGTAGGCCTCCACAATCAGCTTAACACACCTTGGCACAGAGTCTAAAAATGTAAACATTGCTGGAAGGACAGAGTGCCTTTCTTCTTAGGGATATTCCATTATTTGGTGTTTTGATGATGGTGACATAGAGCGCTATCTGGTGCATTCAAGAGTCTCCCATAAGAGTTCAGTTGGTTTGATATCTGGCAACTGAAGGCGGTGGCATATGCTTACGATTATTTTCATACTCATAAAAGCATTCAGTGACACCCCCGTAGTCTGTGGATCTTGGGCCATTGAAATACTGGAAGAGACCACTCATATTGTGGTGGGAATGCATCATCACAGGATATACAGTGAAGGTGATCACACAAACCAACATGGATTTTCAGTGACCGCTCTGCCTTTAATGGGACAAGTCGGCCAAAACCATGCCAGGAAAATGAACAGAATCATTTTCTTTTTTATGTTTGTCCACACATTTATGTAGGTTTTTTTTCTTTAATATGTCACCCATCTGCATAGGTATGTGTTTATGTGTTTGTCATGTATGGCAAAAATTGGTTGTAAATACACCACACCTTTGATGAGAAACATTAGGTCATTCATCAAAGGTTATTTAAAAATCATGAACTTGACATTGCTGCCTGAAATAGCCACTTTGTAGATGCTTTTGATTCGACAGTGTGCACAGTACAAGAGCAAAACCTAACTTGAATTTTGTAATTTTTTTTTTTTTTGTCTCTGGAGTTTGAGTGGCAGCACGGGTAGCCTTGTGCCCCAGACCCCTTCCCCCAAAGTGCAGAGGGTAGCACCGCAGGAGGCAAGTCGACAGGAGCCCGCGGAGACGCCTGAAAATGAGGCGCATGGTGTCTCCGTCAACACAGAGTCTACAGTCGACTCTCAAGATGGTGACTTATTAAAACATTACTTCACTGTACCGAGCTGTCATGGTTTCTCATACAATCATAAACCAGAATACTACAAATAATAAAAAGTATCAGAGGTCATGACCTGCCTGTTCTTCAAGGAAAAAAACTCTCCTTGTGTACTTTTGTCTCAGACACGCGGTTTACGGCCCATAAAGCGGCTTGGGAAAAGGCTGGCTTCCGGCTCAGGCCACTCGAGGGTCACAGCGACATTGTAACCTGTGTCCTCGCCGTGGACAACCTGGTGGTGTCTGGCAGGTAACCACGTCAATCTGAGCACAGCATCTTCCTTTTAACTGAAAAAAGTTTCCAAGCTGCATTCCAAAGGTGCATTTATCTGTTATTTGATTTGGCCTTTTTTGGAAGCAGCGCTGTTCTTAAACACTTAAGATTTCAGTATTCGTGTTGAAAGGTTTTCAAGGAACTGTGAAAACTCGCCAAATTATTGCGGCTGCTGCGCACGTTAAGCCCATTACTGTGAGTGTGAGGGTGTCTAAAAGACGCGCTGTACTTTGATGAAAATGTGCCCCCTCAGGCCCAATGAATGGAAATGCATTTTCAGAGAGGTTTTATGTTTGCCTTTTGGCACGTCAGGACTGAATTTTATCCATCTGTCTACCCTCTCTCTCAGTCGTGATACCACAATAAAGGTATGGCATGTTCCCACGGCAACAGAGCAGCGTAACCTTGGGGGGGCACAGCAGGGGAGTCACCTGCCTGTCCTCCCCACCCCCTGAGTACTGCAGGAGACTGGGTGAGGCTCGGCTCACCGGATAACAATCTAGTTACACTGTCTGTTAAGGTCGTGTTGCATTTCTCATTGACACATTGTGGTCCGCAGTTTTCCTTTATACCGTTACCTCCTTACAGAAATAGACAGTGCGATATGCAAATTTTTAAAGAAATAATAGAGAGATGTGACATGGCATTATTATGAGGGCAGGCTATTCAGCCAAACATTGTTCATCATTATCTTTCCAAAAATCCAATGTGACATTAGTTTTGACAGCAAGGTGTTTTTAAAATGAGGTCTAAAATTGCTGTAAGTTTGTTACTTTCCCTATTTACTGTGAATGGTTTTAACGCCTTACTGTCATCTGGACAATGTCATTTACATTTGTAATGTCCGATATTCGGTGATTTAGAGTTACTGCAATACAAACAATATGAAAGCTAGAAAATATGTAATTCTTATGCAGTGTTGCTTTGGGGGAAATCCTCTTTTGCAATGGAACAAAGAGGATGTTAGAATATTATCATTTAGTTTTGATAATGTGGCCAAACGCCAGCATGCTTTCAAAGACCAAACTTGTGTGTTTGACCTTTGTTGAAGTAAATTAAAAAAGCGATGGAGGGCATTTTTCAGCTGCGAGCTTGACGACTGGGGCTCTCTGGCCCATTAAGTGCGATGTTAGGATCACTGGACTGTGTAAATGCCAGCGCTCCTCCCCCTGCAGCACGACTCCTGTCCCTGGGTGACAGCGAGCGCTTCATCCTCAGCGGCTCTGACGACTGCTGTATTAAAGTCTGGGTCCTCAGCACAGGTCAGCGCCCAGCCATTTCCCAGCCTGCACTCTGGCATCTGCGATTCATTCTGGTCCCTTCTCAGCTTAGCGCATGTATTGAAATTCTGCTAATTGGTTTAAATATTTCCATTGAGCATTAAATGCTATTTATTTGCTTATGCTAATTTCCTGAATTGAAAAGTAATTGACCCTCCTACTGTGGTGGAGAATAAGTTGTGCTTAAAATATCATTTAGGAATAATTGTTTCATGCACTATTATGAAACAAACCTTCATTTTTCTTTAAGGGTGCTGTGTCAAGTCCATCTACACTTTCAACCCAGTTTCGGCGCTGACGTTTATACCAGAGGGAGACGGACATATTGTGACGGGCTCAGGTCAGACCAATGACTCAAGAGTGTGCTCGTGCGCGTGTGTGTGTGTGTGTGTGTGTTTGTGTTTGTGTCTGCGTATGTGCATGTGTGTGTGTGTTTGTGTCTGTGAGTGTGTTTGTGTGTGTGTTTGTGTCTGTGAGTGCATATGTGTGTGTTTGTGTCTGTGAGTGTGTTTATGTCTGTGTGTGCATGTGTGTGTTTGTTTGTTTTAGGGTGTGTGTGTTTGTGTCTGTGAGTGTGTGTGTGTGTTTGTGTGTGTTTGTGTCTGTGAGTGTGTGTGTGTGTGTGTGTCTGTCTGTGAGTGTTTGTGTCTGTGTGTGTCTGTGTCTGTGAGTGTGTTTTGTCTGTGTGTGTGTGTGTGTGTGTGTGTGTGTGTGTGTGCGTGTGTATGTTTGTGTCTGTGAGTGTGTGTGTGTGTGTGTGCATGTGTATGTTTGTGTCTGTGAGTGTGTCTGTGTGTGTGTGTGTGAGAGTGTGTTTGTGTTTGTTTTTGGGTGTGTGTGTGTCTGTGAGTGTGTTTGTGTGTGTGTTTGTGTCTGTGAGTGCGTTTGTGTTTTGTCTTTGAGTGTTTGCATCTGTGTGTTTGTGCCTGTGTGTGTGTTTGTGTGTGTGAGTGTTTGCATGTGTGTGTTTGTGTCTGTGAGTGTGTTTGTGTGTGTGTGTGTGTTTTGTGTCTGTGAGTGTGTTTGTGTTTGTGTGCCTGTGTGTGTTTGTGTGTGTGTGTGTGTGTGTGTGTGTGTGTGTGTGTGTGTGTGTGTGTGTGTGTGTGTGTGTCTGTGTCTGTGTTAGGGTGTGTGTGTGTTTGTGTGTGTTTTAGGGTGTGTGTGTTTGTGTGTCTGTCTGTGTGTGCGTGTATGTCTGTGTGTGTGTGTGTATGCGTGTGTGTGAGTGTGTGTGTGTGTGTGTGTGTGTGTGTAACACGGCCGTGTTGGTTCAGGGGAGGTAAGACACAGGTCTGTTTCTCTCATTTCCCCTCTCTCTGTGTCTCAGATGGAGGTAAAGTGGAGGTGTGGAGCTGGGATTCCATGGACTGCTGTCAGTCAGTGAAAAAACACGAGGACAGCGTGACCTCGCTGCAGGTTAGTAACTGTGTGTGGGTGAGTGGGGCTCTGGAAAACGTAGGTGATTGATTCACTCCTCTGCTCGGCCACAGCTAATCATCTCCTGTTCTCCGCTCACACACAGTGCCAAGGGCCACTCCTCTTCAGCGGCTCCGCAGATGGGGCTGTCTCTGTGTGGGAGTTCCTGTGGTCAGCACCTGCCCCTATGAAACATCTTCATCACTGGAGCTCCTCTGTAACTGGCTGTGACAGCCGTAATAGTTCCTCCTTCAGCCGCCTGGCTCTCAGTCCCCGCGGAGATAAAGTGTTTCTGGCCAATGGGAGAGCCAGCCTGAAAATTCTAAACTGGAGGACAGGTGTGAGAACTGCAACTCCCAGGATGCTTTTCCCCCTGGGGCAGTGACTTTCTGGACCACCAAACTAATGGGATTATTGGAGATTATTGCTTCACATAGTATCACATAGTATCTAAAGCAATAAATTAAATTGAATTATTATTGCTTGGAATTGCCACTGTTGGGGACAGATACAAGGGTATGAAGCACAGATGCACAATTAGCATGAGAGTGACAGAATGAGAGCGCAGGAGTAAAAAAGTTGGACACATATCAAAGTAGAAGGATTATCTGTCAAAGACAAACTGCATTAAGCTACAGAAAGTAGGGTAGCTCATGCACTTTCATAGACCCAGTGGAACAAAAAAGAATGGGAGAGTAATTCAACAAGGAAAAATTGAAAGCTTGCCTGAAATGAAGGGTTCAGTGGAATAACGATTAGTGCCAATTTTAACGAAGTCAAGTGTTGGATGGTTTTGAATATTGCTTCACTTTATTTATGCAACAACAATACATGTGCTTTACAATGTCATCCTGACCAGTACACAATATTGGTACATGGCAAAAGTATATTCTGTGTAATATCATAAAACATGAGATTGGCGCTAATCGAGTTATTGCACTGAACCCATCAAATAAGGACCTCATCTCTCTCTCTTCTTAGGCTCTGTGTCCAGACTGACCAATCACAGCAGCGTCGCCGGGGTGACAGACTGTGTCACTCAGACACCAGGGATTCTGATTGCCTCTTGCTTTGACCTTGCCACAGGAGAGAGTTCCTTGAACCGTGAGTATCTGAATGGTTTCTGACAAGTTGCATTATCAGCTTGTGAGCAGCACAATAGCGCTCACGGCTTTTAAACACCGGTCTCTGTGAGTGTCCTCATTCGCCCTCTCCCTCTCCCAAGTGTTTTCCCTCCCTCAGTGCAAGTACCTGGTTTCCCTTGCTTGTCCGGAATCTCCCAGAATCCTTTGCTTCACCACATGGCAAACAGCCAGCGGGGATCATCGTTGGGTCACTGGGGGCAGGGTCCTTATGGTTTGGGAGCAGCTCGCGAGTAAGAGCAAGGAGAGGTGAGAGACTGGCCAGCTGTCACTCACAGCACTAAAATGCTCTTGGCAGCCCCTCTTTCTGCCCTGCAGTTTATATTCCCATTTGTGAGTTGTGACACACACGCTAATGGGCAGTGATCAGCCGCGATCTCTTGAGATCTGATGTTATTGGCAGGAATTGTGCTGCTAATGCTGGGTGATTAAGGTCAATGACTGTAGTGATGTAATGTGATAGTGAGGGACCAAACCCCAACCCTTTCTTATAGGTTCTGTATTATGCTATTTTTTAAACAATAAGACAATGCCCTTGTGTCAGGGATGCAACCTTTTAAGGAAAAAATGCTAATTCAGCATTCGCAGCCAGTCTCCACACTCTCATTTTCTCCCCTCAGTAATTATGCACTGTTTCGAGAGGGTGGTGCGTCAGTGAAAAGGAGGCTCTGTCTGATCACTGTGTGAAATGAGCAATAGCTGCTAAAACCAAAATGCCTATTCTGGGCTGTACCATGCAAAGTACTCCCCTTGTGATGTCATAAAGGGCACATAGTCGAAACGGTTTGTTCAATTACATATTTTTATGAGGAAGCCAACTACAGCAGAAATGCTTAGTCAATCTTGTCTCAAGTTTTGTCACATGTTTGGTAGGGAGTGCAAAATTACATGTTTAACTGCAAGGAAAAATGTGATCTTCATAGTAGGGTGCCTTTAAGTATCATATCTAATTGGGCTTCAGGATAGCATATATTGGACAAAATCTTTAAAAAAACAGATCATAATTCATCAATAATTGCACAAAGGAGAAATGCAGAATTTAGTAAAATTTATATGAGCATTCCAGACTTGGAAAATTTAATTAGATCCTATTTCCTTTGATGTATTATGGATGGAAGCATCTCTAACATTTGGAATGGGAATGTAGGAGTTACCTAGCAACTCTCCTCATTTCTCACTTACTGTAGTGGTGCCCTTTGAAAGTGAGGGCTGTGTGGTGACAATGCCATGTTCATGTCAGAGGTGATGTCACAGTAAGGAGAGACAGCCGACTGGACATCCCTCCTGTGGAATCTGATAGAGACACTGATGAAGATAGCGATGGTAAGAGCACTGAGATCCTGGTCTTCATGTGAAGCATGCCAGCCTGTTCACTTTGTCTTGGAAAAAAAATAATAAAATCACATAACCACGGCTGGTCCTACCCCGTCTTTATTTCTGACCTTCTTTAACAATGCTTGAGAACAAATATTTTTAAATGTTCATTGTCTTAATATCATATAGAATTGTATGCATCATTTTAATGTTATTATTTTATGTCTCCTAAGTATTTCATTATTATTATGTTGTAATTCTGATTCCAGATACAGTACTGTGTGATTGTGTTAATTGCCAAGATTCATTTCCATGTATATTTGGTCCAGGATGTTTCTTGCATTACTCTTTCAGTGGAAATGACCATATTTCCTAACACAAATGTAATAAAATGAATTGTTGGAGAACTGATGAATTTTATTAAAACAAGTAGCAGATTGTACAGAGAGCCTTGATATCAGCATTGTTTTACTATCACCATACAGAATGCTTTTAGATGTTTGGAAGCATTTCCACAGTACTGCACAGCTTATGCATAATTTTGTAACACACAGTACCCTCTGGATATTGCTGTGTTTCATCTTATTTTGCGTATTTTACTTCCTCATATTCTGCTGGCGCTGAGAGAATGTTTCCACCACAGCGAATATTCACTCTCAGTTTGCAGATAGGTCCCATGGGTCAGATAACAGACTGATTTAGAATAACTGCATCTCCGGTGATTAATGAAATATCTCAAACATAGATTCATATAAATATAAAATAGATTTATGTGTTGTTGGTAGGAGGACAACAGTTCTTTTACTGTAATAGATGTATCAAATCTGATCATTGAGTATCCTTTGGGATTAATCTTTTAAGATATTAAAACCCTAACAGGAATGCGCGTCCTCGTGCCTTTTTGCAGTATCCAACACTTACATCGTTGACATTGTTGCGCATGATGTATCCTTTGAACAATAATAGCTTTGCAGGGTTGGCCAGCTCTTATTATTACTCCCATTACAACCACTTGGCACTAAATACAGCATTGTACAGGGTTCTGAATAGAGTAAAAGGGTGTATTCTAATCATCACCCATCATTCATCATCTTTATTCATTACCCAGAGGTGGAAAGTCCATCGGTCAGAAAATAAAAAAAACTGGTTGCGTCCTCCTCCCACACAGCGTATTTCGCTGTTTAGTTCTACCTCTAGTTTGAAGAATTGGGCAAATCCTGGTGGTTTGAACAAATTACTGGGGAGGACATTTACTTTCTGAACCTTTATTTTCCACCTCTGTCATTACCTGAGTTACTGACAAGGTGAGCTTCATTTCTCCCCACAGAATATTCTGAGGAAGACTGCATGTCCCAGGATACATCTGAGACAGAAGAGGAGCTTAGTTCTTCTTGGCTCCGGTGTTCTCTACAGTGATAGACAGGCAGTTTACTCTGTTACCCGAATGAGAGAACAGAGCAATGGAGTGACAGCGAGGAGGGAGTGAGGGAGGGAGAGAGAGAGAGAGAGAGAGAGAGAGAGAGAGAGAGATATGGGGGGTGGGTGAAGTGTGACAGATTGAGAAGAGGGGGAGAAGCAGAAGGCGGGGAAGATTGACAGATTGTTTTTTCTTCAACTGTTGTTCGTAAATACTATTTGAAATAAACTTGCCAAATTGTGATCCACTGACTCAGTGTTTATCATTTGTCTGCCTGCGAATATCTGCTCTTCCATCTGTTTCTGTTATGACCAACCTGTCTGTGCTCTAAATGAATGTACGATTCCCTCTCTCTCTCTCTCTCTCTCTCTCTCTCTCAAACACACACACACACACACACACATACGCACGCTCACACGCACATACACACTCTCATGTATACTACTTTGCTAAAAATAATGGAATCATTCTCACCCCTCCCTCAAAATTAGAATATTAATAAGCCCCTCTCTACTTCCTTCTATTTCTGTCTGCAAATCCATTTCTTCCTTTCCTTCTCTCTGTCCATTTAATTGAACCTGTTAAAAAGGATAATTAGCATTTAAATCTCCCCAGCACTGTCTACCCCCTCCCTCTCTACATGTCTCTGTCGCTAAGGCAACCAATGCTTTTTCCCTCTCCCTCTCTACATCTCCCCTCTCGCTCTGTCTCTTTGCCTCAGTCCCTTCTTTTGCTGCGAGAGGTAGGTATGTTAACTGCTGTCTTTCTGTGTATATGTGCAAGCGCGTGCTTCACGGGTCCGTGTGTGTGTCAGTCTTACGCTCGATGATCTGTGCTTGTCTGGCAGTCAGAGGGTCTTGGTGAGAAAGCGGTCTCGCATGTGTGGCGATGCATACAGGTGTGTGTCTGTGCGAACGATGCGCGGGAGGGCATGGGTATTGAATTCAGTGTTCGTTCCAAGGGAATCTGGATCTTATTGCTTTCTCTGTGAGCGCTCTCTGTTGTTTGCGTGCGTGTTTTAGTTTGTGTGTGTGTGTGTGTTTGCGTATGTGTGTGTGTTTCTTTGCTGTTGTTCTTTGTCAGGGTCTGATCTCATTTCCCGTATCGGTCAGTGTCCAGTATTAAAAAAAGACTTTTTTCCCCCTCCTTTCTCTTTCAAGAAAGATGAGCGTAGGAGCAGAGCTGCTGTAGACAGCTGAAGCGATGGAGAGATGGTAAGACAGAGGGCAAGAGGGATGGACAGATAGACACACTGACTGGCTGAGCGCTTTGGAGGCAGTGACCGTGCTGCCCAGCGCGGGTCAGTCAGTGTGGGCGCTCCGGGCTGGTTTAACCCCTCTCTCCCTCTGCCTTAGCTCCATCTCTCCTGTTACCCGATGGGCGACCCTGTGCTGCCTGCTGGCTGCCGTGACAACCCGCCCCGTGTCATGTGACGGGGGTGACGGGAAGGGAGACGGGGGAGAGAGTGAGAGGGGTCGGGCGGGAGAGCCGCAGACTGACGTGCTTTCGCCACAGCTGTCAGTCACAACTCAGGCCACGCCCACCCCTCTCTGGGCGGTCGTTTGGGGTCCAACGCACCCCTTGGAGGACGAGACCCCCCACTTCCTACCTGGCCAGGAAACGGACCTTCTGAATCCAACAACTGAGTCCTGGCAACTTTTCCAGAACCCCCCAACCACCAAATCTCAGCAGCTCTTACTGGGGGAGAGAAATAAAGAGGGGGATAAAAACGAAGAGGGAGAGACCAAGAGCGAGACAGAGGAAGGTAGGTTGATATCGGTTATGGGACATTTGGGAAATGATGTCTCTGCATAATCAAATAGATTTCTTTTCAACTTGATGAAGTCAGTTGAAAGTTACACCGAATTGTGGAGTTACGCTTGAGCATTTTGTTTCATTTCCTCTCATTGATCAGACTCTTTAATGTAGTTCTGCCAGACACAGTGCGTTTGTGATTACCTCTCCCTGCCTGTCTTTCAGTGGATCCACAGTTCTATGTCACAGTGACCATCTCCTCTCTTCTGATTCTGACAGCTGTCATCATAACTGCAAAACTCTGGTAAGAGTGTGTGTATCTCTGTTCATCTGATAATGCGAGCTGTAGTTCACTCTCAGACATAAATAAATTCTGCCTCTTGCTCAGTCCCATTGAGTATATTCACTGCATTAACCCTCTCAGTGCCCGTTTGCATTAAGTTAGCATTTACCGTGCCAGTGTGCATTTTAATTGTGTTAACCCTCTCAGTGCCACTGTGCCTGCAGTGTTTTAACAGTGTCAGTTGAGTAGTGCCAGGGTGCCTAGAGTCTGTTATGTGTGTTAATTAACCCTTTCAGCACCGGCATGCCTAAACTGTGCTAGCAGTTTCAGTTTATTAACCCTTTCAGCACCAGCGTGCCTAAACTGTGCTAACAGTTTCAGTATTATTAACCCTCTCAGCACCAGCGTGCCAAAACTGTGCTAACAGTTTCAGTATTATTAACCCTCTCAGCACCAGCGTGCCTAAACTGTGTTAACAGTTTCAGTATTATTAACCCTCTCAGCACCAGCGTGCCTAAACTGTGTTAATACTGTAGTTTCAGTATTATTAGCCCACTCAGCACCAGTGTGCGTAAACTGGGCTCATAGTTTGTTTTATTAACCCTCTCAGCACAAGCATGCCTGTGTTAACAGTCTTCGTTCTGTTTTAACTGTCTAAGAACCAGTGTGCCGAAACTGTGTTAACAGTCTGTTATTTTTTAAACCTCTCAGCACTGGTGTGTCTGAACTGTGTTAATGGTCTGTTATTTTTAAACCTCTCAGCACCAGTGTTTAAACTGTGTTAATGGTCTCAGTAATGTTTCTAAACCTCACAGCACCAGTGTGTCTGAATTATGTTAACAGTCTCAGTTATTTTTTAAACCTCACAGCACCAGTGTCTTAACTATAAGTTTCAGTTCTTTTTTAAACCTCTCAGCACCGGTGTGTCTAAACTATATTAACAGTCTCAGTTATTTTTTAAACCTCTCAGCACTGGTGTGTCTGAACTATGTAAATGGTTTCAGTTATTTTTTAAACCTTTCTGCACTTTTGTTTAAACTGTGTTAACGGTCTCAGTTATTTTTTTAAACCTCTCTGCGCCAGTGTGTCTGAACAGAATTAACAGTTTCAATTATTATTAAACTCTCTGCACCAGTGTGCCTCAACTGTGTTAACAGTCTCGGTTATTTTTTAAACCTCTCAGCATCTGTGCATCTAAACTTTCCTAACAGTCGGTTATTTTTTAAATCTCTCAGTACCAGTGTGTCTAAAGTATATTTACAGTCTGTTATTTTTTTAGACCTCACAGCACCAGTGCGCCTGAATTGTGTTATCAGTCTCCGTTATTTTTTAAGCCTCTCAGCACCGGTACCTCTAAACTGTGTTAATGGTCTGTTATTTTTTCAAACCTATTGCCACCAGCGTCTAAACTGTGTTAATGGTCTGTTATTTTTTCAAACCTATTGCCACCAGCGTCTAAACTGTGTTGATGGTCTGTTGTTTTTTTAAACCCCTCAGCACCAGTGTGTCTGAACTGTGTTAATGGTCTGTTATTTTTTAAACCTTTCACCACCAGTGTATCTAAACAGTGATAATGGTCTGTTATTTTTTTAAACCTCTTGGCACAAGTATCTGAGCTGTGTTAATGGTCTCAGTTGTTCTTTAAACCTCTCAGCACCAGTGTGTCTGAACTGTGTTAATGGTCTGTTATTTTTTAAACCTTTCACCACCAGTGTATCTAAACAGTGATAATGGTCTGTTATTTTTTTAAACCTCTTGGCACAAGTATCTGAGCTGTGTTAATGGTCTCAGTTGTTCTTTAAACCTCTCAGCACCAGTGTGTCTGAACTGTGTTAATGGTCTCAGTTCTTCTTTAAACCTCTCGGCACCAGTGTGTCCAAACTATGTTCACGGTTTCAGTTATTTTTTAACCTATCAGCAGTAGTGTCTAAACTGTGTTAACGGTCTGTTATTTTTTTAACCCTCTCAGCTCCCGTTAGCTGTAAGTGTATTAATACCAGTGTGTGCATGTCCTTACCATCCCAGCATTAGAAATTATGAGGTATTTCCTTTGCGAAAATGTAAAAATAACCATTACGGGCACTCTATTGGCTTGCTCCCAGTGCCAAGGTGTAAAATACAGTAGTGACCTCCATTCTGACTGTGAGTTTATGTCTGCAGCAGTATCCCTCTCTCTCTCCCACCTCCTTGCCAGTGCGCTGTCTGTGCTTTATTGAATGCTTTTTTCTGGCTCTTCCCCCAGTTACGATCGCAGCTGCTCGCAACACCCGCCCCCCCTCTCCCGCGGGGCAGCCCCCCCTCTGTCCCTCTCCCTGCCCCGCTCCCTGGCCTCTGAGGACAGCAGGCAGGTGCTGCACAGCACCCCGTCCTTCACAGACAGGGAGAGGTGAGATTCTGCACGGCTGGACTTCCCATGCAGCGCATGTAGTCGGGTGTTCCTCCACCGTCAACTGCACAGCTTGGTTTTTTCTTTTTTTACCTTTTGAGTTGTCTTCCTGTTCTGCCTGTCACATTCAGCACTATATCAGTCCTGACACATAACACCTACATGCATGTTTGCATGAAATAATTCAACCCAGGGTCGGTCTACTGCTGTGGGGCCTGCTTTTGAAAGTTCAGATATGCTGCATGTGAGATTGCATTCTCTGACCCAACGACAGACGTGCCATCAAGGTAGGCAGTACCTTCGTCTTTTAATGGAGGATTACTCCCCACCTGTTCATGAGAACTTTGCCTGACAAACAATTAAATCAAACTATTTATTTACCATCATGGTAAACAATAATCAAGATCGATGTCTGAAGCCTGTAGTGACTGATGATCTGAAATTACCAAGAGATGAATCAGAAAAAAATTAAATAGAAAAATCTCGGTTTTCTGTGAATTCCCATTGTTGCACGGAAGTTATCAAAAATTAATGAAAATGATGAGATCAATTTTAAGATGCTGCCAGATTTAGGTCTCTGCTTCTAAGAGCATGCATTTAACGTAGGAAACAACTTGTAAAGCATATCAAACTCGTGTTGAATGCAACTTAAAAAAGATTGTCAAATTGGTGCTTTGCTTTACTCATGATTAGTCTTGCAAACAAATCTTTGCTGTTCCTAAGCATTTAAAATTCTGAAACTTTGAAAACATTCTCATGTCAAAATGCTTCATAGCTTTGTGAATGAACTATAATGCAAGCTAAATATATATTGGCCCGTCATTCTGCCGATTTAGCCTTTTGTAACTGAGCAAATTAACTGTTTGACTGCAATTCAGTCAAAGTAAACTGATTCAGGATGAGAGGAATCATGCATTAAAAGTGAGAATTTTTCCTACCCCACTTTACATGGCACATCTGTAGCCCAAAGAGGGAAGCGGTTGCGACTTTAATGGAAGTGATCTTTATGGAAACCATCAGCCTGCCCTTCTCTTTTAATTGTTCCAGTCTTGGTGGTTGTCTTCTTTCACACGAGCACTTGTCGCTATGAAAATAATTATGAGCAATGCTTTTCACTGTCAAATAAGAATAACCTGCTTTACTTCTCTCACTCTGTCATCCCCCAAAGAATACCAGTGGTGAATCTCTGAAGATGACTGTTCTTAATTGATTTCTGCTGGATATGGACATGTCTTCGTGTTACAAGCTGTAACAGTCTATTCCCTCCCCCCTACTGTGAACCGTAGGGCCAGGGTTCAGTCTATTAAATCTTTGATGATCTGG
This sequence comes from Gymnothorax javanicus, assembly GCA_029692085.1. Classification (NCBI taxonomy): domain Eukaryota; kingdom Metazoa; phylum Chordata; class Actinopteri; order Anguilliformes; family Muraenidae; genus Gymnothorax; species Gymnothorax javanicus. The sequence continues at coordinate 45,202,316 of CM056193.1, forward strand.
AGTTAAATGCCACCTTTTTTCATGCTGTTGCTGGTGCCACCGTCATTACTGAAGATTTGTACAGGTATATATAGATTTATATAGATATTTCCTTGTACTCTGGACTGTACTGTTAGGATATTCTGTATTCTCTGCCTGATATTGTACTCAAGTTTGCAGCTCAACTGCACAGTTGAAATAACCCTGGATCTTCAGTGCTTCCTGCTAGTTCCTTTAAGACGGCAAGCATTGCTTCCTCTGCAGTACAGCAGTAGAGCTGCTCACTCTATAAAATGTGCCTGTCGATACCTCTGAATCATTCCTGTTAAAGGGTTACTACAACCATAGCCTTCCTGTGACCAGTTCATTATGCTTTAACGCCCTGCTATCATGTGTTTTTAGTGGTATGAACAACGTAATGTGCCGCGTTAAAAATTTAACTATTGGAACAGTGAATGCTGAAATCCCAATAAATAAAACTGAGAAAACAAGCGTCGTTTGCATTTTAAAACTGTTGGGACTGGAACATATGGTGATGGAGTGCAATCACACTCGTCTCTCACACTCGGGCACACAGAGGTGTGTGCAGCGGTAGAGTTCACAGTTTCTTTCTGTCTGAAGGAGAGAACCTGTGAAACAAGCTGAATCACAGAGACTGAAATTAATGCTACTATTTATAGAGAGGAAAAGTGGATGGGGGGGCGGGGGGATCGGGGGGTTAAAAATCTAGAAAGATCCCCTCCCTCTCCTCCCTTACTGGAACAGAAGGGATCTAATTATTCCCATTAATATCAAGCAGGCCATACTTTTCTGTTTATTATAAGAATAAAGCAGGGAGATCGGAGTGCAAAACTGCAGGAAAAGGAAAACAGAGTGTAGGAGAGGCAATAGACTGCAGTAGAGGCACACAGACGATTTGGCCAGAGATGTGAAAGTAATAACAATGAGATTATGTGCGGGAACAGAGATTTAAAAACTAGGGGACAAAGTTTTTAGTTGGCTCTCAGGTACCATGTAGCACAGCCCTCGACTCACATTAAATACATATTTAATGACCCAATTTCTCTGACAGGGTACTCCTGCAGAGAGGAAAAGAGGCCGTAAATCTGGAAGTGGAACAAGATACGATTTATTGTCAACAAATGGCGTTTTGAATCACCACACAACATACACTCAAAAAGATAGAAACAAAAAGAAAAGCGCTCATGCACACATTTCACCTGTCCCTCCTGATGGTGCCGAAACACCCCCACCCTAGCCCAACGCGCACACCTGCACACAGCATGCCATCCCACACACGGTCCGTCAACCCCGTCCCATTAAATATGTACACCCGTCCGTCCGTCCGTCCGCCCCGTCCCCCCGTGAGCCAGTCTCAATCTGTCACATCTGATTCCTGCGGTCGCGCCCGTCTTCAGTTTGACTTTGACCAGATCTTGCCGCTCCCTCGGAGTCTGTAATGGAGAGGAGAGGCAGTGAGGCACAGCCTGGCAGTGCAGGACAGAGCGGACATTACTGCAGGAGTTCTGCTCTTAAATTACTTATATCAGTCAGGACTGTGATTTATGCTTATCAGTAAGTTAAGCAGGGAACTGCGCGGACCTGATGAAAATTAAATGAATTCTGCGGAAGGGGAGATGAGCAGAAACATTATTATACAATTCCCATATTTGGGTTCTGATTCTTCAAGATAAGTGCGGAGAAGCTGCTGAGGTCTCCAAGCCATTTCTTTCACATACTTCAATCATTTCTGAGACCTCTGAATTACCTACATTTGTTTTTGATTTAAAAACAAATTATATGTACAGCTGATTTTAGTAATTGGCTGTGTCTCATTTGCAAGGAGGCTTACTATCACCTCGGTGCCTACTTAGGACACCGCCTTATTAGGACCCACTTGTTAAAAAGGTTATGTGAAAATAAACACTCTCACTAGGAAGCATCACGAGACTAGCGCAGTTTATGTAGTAGGGCGGGGTCAGCAGTTTCCATGGGAAACGTAAACGTTAGCTTTCTGTCAGCCTAGCTTCAGCGCTTCGAAAACATTGGCGCAAGTTTAATTTAACGTCCTTTCCCTCAAAAGAGCTGATATTCGGAATCTATGTGTCAATTTCTCGCTTCAAAAATGATCAGAAGCAAATTTTATGATGAAACGGTATGTGAACTCAATCAAATACCGACTGTTGCCGTCCCTCGTCTGTGATCTATATAGTGAATCCCCAGTTTGTCGCAAGGCATTTTGGGATTTCCATCGCTGAGAAGGGACTACTTGATGTTTCCTTAAAATTACGCCAAAATGAGGAACCTAACTAGGTTGTTTCCTGTGCTTCCTATTGAGTTGAGACCGTCCTAAGCAGCCATACTTCCTAAAAATGGCACCTACATAGGATGCTTCCTTGCAAATGAGACACAGCCATTGTGTGCATGTGCTTACCCTTTCACCTTGGAGCTCTTCTTGCCTGGTTGCCGTGGTTCCTGCGAAGAAGCAGGGTCCCGGGGCTCTGCCGGCTGATCTGCATCCTGATTGGAGGCAGCTCCAGCAGGGGCGGGGCAAGACGAGGGGGAGGCGGAGCTGGCCTTGATGGTTTTTTGTAGGTTTGAGACCTGAGAGTAAGAGCAGTAGGGGAGGTGAGGAGGGTATTCAGAGAGGGAGATTAAAGCTGCTTTCACACCGGACGCGGAACAAATTTTTCGCATGACAGATTACATTCAAAGTCAATGCAAAGACGCGAATACATGCGTTTTGCGTGTATTTGCATCTTTGCATTGACTTTGAATGTAATCTGTCGTGTGAAAAATTCATTTCGCCTCCAGTGTGAAAGCAGCTTAAGACAGGCAGATGGAAAAGTAGACAAAAATGCCAAGAGAGTGCTGCTCTGCCAAAGCCTGAGACCAACACTCGCTGGCTGCACCCACGGCCTTCACCAGGCCACACTGAGAGACTGACCTCAGTCTCCACTTGCACTTTGACCTTCAGCTGGCTCTCTCTGTACTGATTGGCTCTGGACACCTGCTCCTCAATCCCACACAAGACTGCCTCACACCCTGAGCACCTAAGGGGGGGGGGTGGGGAGAGAGTTTTGAGTTTTACAGTCTTGCTTATCACACAAAATGACAAAAAAAATATATATATATAAATAATGGTGACATACACTTATTACAGTTAGAAAAAAATATGTGACCGCTCACACTGAGAGAGGACATTAGAGAGACCAAGTGAATGAGAGGGTAAGGCAGAGGAAGAAAAAGAGGCGGCAGAGAGGCAAGCATAACGAAGAGACGCCATTAAATCCTGAAGTGCTCCGGCCCATTGCGCAGCAGAAGCCCAGTGAGTGGGGAGCGGAGAGAGGGCAGGTGTAATCACCATTCCTGGAGCGTGTTGGCGATGTTGGGCAGCTCGTTGGGGCCCAGGTCTCGGCCCACGCTGCAGTCCACCTCCACCTGCTGGTTGCGCTGATCCAGCTTACCCTGGATGATGTCGCAGTACACGGCCTCGATCAGCAGGTCCTCCAGCTCCCGCACGTTCTTCAGCTCCAGCTGCTGCAGGAGCAGAGAGTAGGGCAGGCACTGCCCGAGAGGAGAGAGGAGAGCGCTGCCTGTCACTGAGGCGCACTGCAAATACGAGTACATACTCACACATACAGTGAGCGTCATAATATTTGGGACAAATACGGTTTTTATTCACGTTTGTTCGTTTCAAATTCCGTTCTGCACTGCACTACTTTCAGATTTCATTTCTTTAGATTTCTCATGAAAAAATGTACAAACAAACAAGGGAGAAATGGCATATGCTGCTTCCTGTAATCCCAAAGGCTTGTAAAATCAGGCCAAGCCGAGGATGCACAAAACTTTTCTTTATTGGTGCGTAAACTAAGAAAGCACAAAACAAAAAGTGAAAAAGTGCAAATGGAGCAACGAACATGCAGGGTTTATGAGGGCAAATGTAATAATTAGCTTCAGCCAGGTAGGCCACACCTGGTTAAGTAGTTTCTTTAGCCTGTACATAGATTTGCATCTACTAAAGATAATGAAACATTCAATAATCCATAATCCATAAACACAGGATGGTCTGACGATTTTTAAAAACAGAAAAAGCATTAGATTGGTAAAAAAAAAAAAAAAAAAACAGCAAGCATGAGGAAACGAATATAGGCATATGAAAAAGTAACTATCACTGAATAATAATAGTATGGTATTAAACCAGTATAAATGCATAAATGACCAAGATATAATGGGTCAAAAAATGCCATATGACGGGCAGAACTAGAAAATGCATTGACACATGAAACAAAAGGTGTCATTTTAAATATTTCTTCGTTACCCAAGATAGCCCACATTTTTTGGACTCGTAAACATGAGAGATTAAGATCCTCATCTCACTCTGAATGGGTGGATAGTTTTCATAAGATTTTCCACTTGAAACCTTTGATCAGTGAGTGTCGCCTGCCTATGGGTAGGACCCACTGTCAATCCAACAACGATGCAATGATCGTCTGAATACTTATGAGGCAAGAAATGTCTTATTACCAGAGAATTGTGGTCACCTTGGCATATTGCGCTTTTGTGTCAGTCATGCGTGTAAACTGGAGGTGAAGCTTGCAAAGGTATTTGATTTTCTGACATTCATGCATGGTGTAAAATGCTGAAGCAGAGAGAAACCAGTCGGCCCTGTCACTTGTAATTCTTTTGAGCTACTGTTGCATGTGTTAGTGAGAATTTCAAGCCACGCGTTTCCCTCACTGAAGTGGAAATTGGGGGGGTGATGGGGGAGGTGTTGTGGCTACACTAGGGTGTCTGCAAAGTCATCCCTCTCTGGGCTGTTGTTGGATGCAGTGGGGACCACTGTACAGGTGGACTGCATTTGAAAAAAAGAAAAGAACTTTTCATGATATGGCACTGTTCAGGATGAGGTGACACATTAACAGTGCACTGTTGTTAGAGCGCCGCAGTAATGGGCACTGAAAATGGACTTTTCAATGATGCGCAAAAAGTGAATAAAAAACAACAAACAGTAATTCTGTGACATTATCCATGACTTGACTGCAATTTTAAATCAATTTCATGCACCTTTGGAGAATAGAAGTACTGTAACCAATTAAAAAAAAAAAAAATACAATAATCACTGATCCCAAGGTTTTGAATGGTACTGTACAGTGTTCTCACCAGCGTTGCTGTGTCTTGGCCCGCTACGCTGTCTTTCAAGCTGCGTGCTTGCAAAGTTTGACACATTTTCCAGTAAAATATGCGCAAATTTTCCTAAAAAACTTGTTTCTCTACCGTCGTCTTCGCTGCAAACGAATAGCATATGGTTTGTTTTGACAGAAACAATGTGCACATCGTCATATGAGATTGTTTAGGAAAGAACGGGAGGAACTTTCCACCGTGGGTGTATGACTAATGCAGCTTTCAGAACGTTGTTGTAGTAGGATCACGTAAATAATTCCAGGATAACTGTGTTTTCTTTCCATTGGTTGTTGCCCTAAATCTTATCCAGATACGACAGTGCTATTATCTGATTGGCTATTGTGTAGCCCCTTTCTTTTTTTTGATTGGCTGGCAGGTGGCAAGCTGCCACCGAGAACTCCAGGGGAGACGTGTTTGATCCCTGCCGGTTTCCACAGTTATAGCAGTGCTGCTAAGCATATAGGCCTACTGTTGGAAATTGTTTTCGTTTTAATCATTTTTTTGCGTGAGAAATACTGTGTATGGCATAAGTGCGTGACATCCGACTGAAATGAGTGACAATCACGCTCACTGCGTGAGACTTGAGAGCCCTGCATTAGCATATCCCCTGAGTTCACATCAGAACCAAAGCCTTTGCAAGTTTACCTTTAGCTACATTAGTCCCAGGTATTATTTCAAGAGATTTAACAAGCAAGATTTGTATTCTAGGTGAGTATATATATCCTTAAATTGGGCCATCAAGACTGTCAAAGAGGCCTCAAAAAACCATAAATTGCCAGAGCTTCTGGGCCCCCCACCAAGGCTCTGCCCCTAGACCCCTTGGGGGCCTCCGCGGCCCCCAAATCCCCGGCCGGTTTGGGTGATGTCCCATCCCACTACGCTGCAGTGCTCCAGTCTGCGACCAGAATGGTCGCATTTGCGACCAAGATTTACGCTTTGCAACTTACATTCTCACATCGATTGCGCACTGCGCGACCAACACTTTTCATGCATTGCGCGCCTATTCTGGGCAGCGATTCACTCCCTACTTATCAGCCGCCGGCCGTGAATTTTTTTCTGCAGGTCGGTTGGTACTATTACGTACATCAGCCAATCACAGCTCGGCTGTACTCATGCAGAGATGAGAATGGCAAAGCATTCGACCTTGTCACTGTCAGCTGAGTTGTGCGCGCGGCAAATTTGTAAAACCTTGTCTGACAATAACGATGTAAATGCTCCACAATACGCTAAATTACAAGTACACTAGCTGGTCTGCTGCAGAAGTCCAATAGTCTACGTATTAGGCCTTGGCTTCGGTGACTAATACTGCAGATCGGAGAGCAAATTTCATGATATCAGCAAGTGTTTTCATTACCGGCTTTTTATTTCGCCATTTAGATTTTGCGCATTTCTAAGGGTAATGGAAACGCACCTGGAGAGTGAGAACGATGTCCGACGTTATTAGCCCAAAAAAACAGTTTGCTTCGTGACCGTAGACTGATCGTGACAGTTTTGAGTCTTGTTGATACCAGCTATGGGTGCTTGCGTCCAGTGGCGAATGGTTTTATTTACCGTTTCAATATCAATCGCTAACCTTCTATCCTGATGGATTAGGTTGGACGCGCACTTCCACTCTGATCTGAAGTTCCGCATGTACATGATTATTCATGCAGTATGTCTGAAATCGGTGACTGGTTGGTCCGAGTGCAAGATTATTTATTTTCATTAGAGTACGATAAAGATGAGAAAAGCTTATTCTTATAGATTTATAGTCCGTTTTCTTTGGGGTTCCGATAATTGGCCAGCTGTCAGAGGAATAGTATTTTGTCGATTGCAGCAAATGTTCAAAACTGATTCAAAAACTAACTGGTGACGCCAGCCCAATGTATTTAAGCGACGACCACAGGCTTATCAGCACAATGCCTCAAATATGAGTCTGTGTCACATGAACAGTGTACGGTCACGAAGCAGACTGTTTTTTGGGCTAATAACGTCGGACATCGTCCTCACTCTCTGTGTACGTTTCCGTTACCCTTCAAAATGTGCAAAATCTAAATAGCGAAATAAATAAAACTGGTAAATAATAATAATTATTATTATAATAAGCCGTCCTACTACATTGTTACCGGTGAAAGAATTTCTTGAAACTTTGTGCAAACGAACTAGGCATACTGCACCTACTTTTTACCAAATATTTAGGGTGGATCACTTTGGGAACTATATTAATTTTAATGTTAAACTTTCAATTTGTGGTGAAAAAATTTAGCCAAATTATGCTTTTTATGGCTTCAATTCCTCCTGGGTCTCATATTTTCAAAGCAATTAAACCATGTTTGGTGTCAAATTGTTCCTTGGGATGGCAGCAACAATAACCGTTATAAATTATAGAACTAGGACTGTGATAATTGGGAGTTATTCATTGATTTATCCCCATATGTTGGTTTTAGGGGGGTGCTCATCTAAATTAAGCTATAATTTTTCAATGAATGATTCAGTTTATTTACAGGGGAGGGTTTGATGAAAGGTTGTCCCTTGGGGAAATGGACACTTGTACATATATTTAGACTTGTATGATAACTCTCCAAAATGATAACTGCATTTATACATTTTTCAAACATTCTTGTGAACATCAGTATCAACTTTTCAGTTCACAAAGTGCTTTCTGATAATGTTTCTTTAATAAATGCAGCAACTACTGATGGTCTGTTCAGGTATCTTTATTTGGGCTTGTAAATATTCGGAAAAGTATCACGGTACTTTGCGTGACCACACTTTTGGCCTGCTCACCTAAATTTTGGCCTGCAGGCCCAACTTTTTCAGGTTGGAAGCGCATGCGCTCCTAGGTCCAAAAGTTAGTCTGGAGGGTTGCGCTGTCAAAAATTTCTGGTGAGAACCCTGCTGTACATACACAGACAAGCACTGACACACAAAATAGAGCAGCTTTCAGCTTGATAATTCCTGTGCAAATAAATTACTAATACAAACAAGCACGCGACCACAGCTACATAAGTATCGAATACAGCAACGAATTGCACTCAAAGAAAACAGTTGTCAGGATTAAAAAAAAAAAAAAAACAGCTTTGCTAAACATGACTCACAGATTTCACGGCGAAAGCTGTCACAGCAAAAGCATGTGACACGTATTTATTGACTTTGGGCCAGCGTCAGTAAAAGAAACGTCATTCAATAAAAAAGAAAACCAACAACGATTTTGAGGGTGTTATACTCTTGCAGTACTAGCTGCAGTGTTCAATCCCCAGTATGGTCACACATGCAACCTGAACTCCCACAGATGGTGCAAACAAAATGCCTTACCTTTAGATTAGAGGCCAGGCTGATTATTGACAAGTGGCGGAGTTTATTTTTCTGTGCAGGGGTTAACTCCGGGAGAGAAGCCGCTCGCTCTGGGGGGGGGAATAGAAAGTTGAAGGAAAGAAGAGGTGAGAGAGAGTGTGCCAGTGAAGGTGTACAACAAGGTAAAAGTTTGTTGCCATTTATCACCTTTGTAGTCGCAGTAGGTTCCATAGGCGAAGAGATTGAGCAGCTGGTAAACCGGAGCATGTGGACCTGTCTCCAGCTTAAATGAAGAGAACAGAATGGATTCACCTTGGTGTGCACATTCACCTGCTGTGCAGACAGGCACACAGGCAAGTACAGTATTAATGTTTGCAGCGTCGGTTGAGAATGCTAGATCCTTATAGTAAAACTAAAGCTGGAGAATAAAAAAATAAACAAAATAACTTCAAATTATTTTCTATGGCAAAAGATTGAAGTGAATTTATAAACTGTTCTTCTGTACTCTTAGTCAATTATTAACTGCAGTTTTTTAAGGCAAGGGTAACATAAATATTAAGCATGTTTATTCATTACTTCAATGAGGGTAGGACAAGCCTAATGGCCTTAACATCAGTACTCCTGAGTGTCGGTCATTCGCTGATGATGCTCAGTCTGTGCGCCAATGGTTGTTGTCTCCAGCGAGAGGCTCAGAGTAGTGATTAGCTCGCTGTGAATGCTCTGTGCACTGAAACTGCAGTCCCCCCCACCATGAGCAATGATGCAAGAGCACTGTGCCGACTATTCAGGGCAGGGTATAATTGAAAATTCCAAAATAGAGGGATGGGGGAGGGACATCACTGTCCATGCTCTGGATGTGACTTTTATACGAGGTCTGTTCCCTGAAAAATTAAATAAAGCCATTTCACAGATATCTATAGATGCTGGAATCACCAAAACTTTACACGTGGAAAAACTCAATGAACAGCAATCCAAATATGACACTGCAAATCATGAACATTCATCGACCCTGTTGTACACAACTTCATCACATACATCGCTGACGTGAAATCCTGATGCAGCGTTTTAAAGCAATGCTAACAATGTGCCATAGACAACTTCAGTGGGGTTTTGTGGACATAATGTATAGTTTTCAATGAGACTGTGCGCAGCAAGGTCTGTGGGTATTTGTAACAGCATCAATGCACATACATAAGGACACTGTTTTTGCATTTTATAGTGTGCATTTTTAGCCCTTTGGATGCCACTAAACCCTCCTACCGCAAGACCTACTGCATCAGGGTGAGCAGCAGTATACATTTAGAAAACTAAGCAAATCTCAGAAAAACTATTTGACTGGACTCCGAGCAGAAAGGGCTTTATCTCATTTCAGGGTGAAACTTGAATGCCCTGCTTAAATTCTTTTTACGAATGGAAATAAATAAAGAAAATAAATACTATAAAAAAAAAAATCCTGAAGTATTTGTATATTTATTTTTTGTCTAGGTTTTAAATTGTTTTTTTTTCTCAAAAGAAAAAAAATTCCAATATTAATAACCTACTGTAATTATATTCATTTACCATGCAGCTTGATGAGCACTTCAATTGCAAGGAGAAAAAGAAAAAAAAACACACACCCACATACGCTCATACACTTGCGCGCGTGCGCATACACACACGGAGGATTTTATTAAAATGGTTGGACGACGGACATCTGTTTGACAGAGGACTTTTGTGAATGCAAGCTTTTTAAGACCCCCTGAGGAATACACAATATAATTCACAAAAACCTCGCAGTGTTCAGGGTTATCTGCTGTCTATAGCTGGACTTCACTTACGTGACACGAACCTTGACAACGGCTGCTATTCCCCATCAATGAGCCCCTCCAGCATAAAAAACCAGAGGATTACAGTCGTCAAGTTCAAAACTTTAAGACTGTAGTCTGTATTGTGGTCAATTCAGGAAGCAAAAGTGGTAAGCACAAAGTAAGCTTCAGTTCTATAACAAAAATCATTACTTATCAAGGAGAGGAATGGGAAGCATTAACTAGGGAGCGAAGAAATCTATGGATTTCAAATGCGAGTCAAGTCCATACTGAGAAGGAGCTGATTTCAGCTAGAAATTATTCACAATTGTCAAGTGGTTTCAGAGAGAACTAATATCACAATATTGATATTAATATTATTCTGAATACTGGTAAATTATACTTGAATTTGCCATCTGTAAAATTATCTTTCCAGGAACTGAAACCACAAATCCAGAAATCACTTGGTTGTAGCAACACTTCCAAACTTCAGTAGTTTAAATGACCAGTCATTTAATAGCCAACTTGTTTGAAGGACCAAGCAGTCAAACAAATTTAAATACTCCATAGTTGTCGAACATCAGCCAATTGTTTAGCTGCTCGCCTGGGGTATTGATTGGCTCAATACCAACTAAGGAAACTTAAGGAAAATATCGAACCTTTAAGTAGCTTTCTAAGGAAGCTGCGTAAATATGCTGCACGACGTCCAGGGATCCAGGCAGCTCCCTGTTTAAACATCACTATTCCCACCAAGGCACATTCAAGAGCTATACCTTGGATAAACAATGAAAAGGGGGGGGTTTCTTTGTACCAGTTTTCTCACTCGCCGTTACATTCTGACGCCATCTACTCCCCAAATATCAGAAAACATCGTACAACTTGTTCATCTGATAGCTAGCTAACGTTAATATATCAGCACTTCTGTGAAAAGCAGGTCATATGGCTCACGAGAGCACCCCATTTAACAATGTAGTCGCTATATTTCTCATTTGCAGTTGCTACGCATTAACTAATCCCGAAAGCGTTATACTGAATTAATTCCATATTATTAACAAAATATTTTGTTCTGCGAGCTGGGAGTTCAGAAATCCTATGGGAGCTCCCACGTGGGAATTCCCACCCGCAGAGGTGTTCGAGCAGGGAAATAGCACTTTTCCTACTCGGATTTAGGACTATTCCTAGTTGCCAGGACGTCTCCAAAGCACCAATAGAAAACACAGGAATGTTTCCACCTCATCTCTCTATCGCTTCTTCATCCTTTTCCAAACATATCTCGATCTTATTCACAAAATAAAGCAGAGAATGCAAGGAGTCTAAAGAAACTGCCCAATAATTTGAGTCCAATGGGCACAATCATGGCAGATATAAGGCCTGTGACATCAGGTGAAAACAAAGAATTGAAGCAACCTGATGAAGATGCAACATAACTTTTCATTTTTGAGCAACGTTCTGCCCCATAAGCAACTGCCCAATAGTCCATATAGTGGCGAGAAAAAGTCTATAAACCCTTTCAAATGTCACCTGGTCTTCACCTGAATAACAGATATGTACACTGATAACGGAAAAATAGTTCAACACTTTATTGTCCATTTTAACTATATTACATAAAAATTCAGTCTATATGGGAAAAAATGATGTGAACCCTGTATGAATTACATCTACAAAAGTCAGTCTCTACTATAACTGAAATAAAACTGACTTAAAGGGGTTAATAATGCCCTGTTCCTAACAATTCATAACGACACAAAATAACCACAATTCCTAATTCATATAAAGATCAAAAGATGATGTGAACCAGACCCGAAGAAAAAGATTCATGACCACCCCATGAGAATAATTTACCATCACTGTAAAAAGGAAAAACACATCAGCAATATTAACTCCATGCAGAACTGAAACATGTTGATGGGGGCATCATAAATTGAGGCTTCTTTGCTTTCTACAGGCCTGGAGGATAACTTGATGTTTTCAAATGATGAAATAAAATCAACAAAATAAAAACATAAAATTGGGATGATCTGAAACCACCTATAGAGAGACATTCATGAATTACCTTTTGACTATATCGATAGAATAACACAGTTTACTGACAACAAATGGTCTGAAACTTTTCCCAACCATTGTGCATGTCAGTACATGCAGTAAAAAAAATATTAGGGCTATTCCAGCAAAATGGGGTGTCACCACAAACTAAATCCAAGGCTTCACATACCCTAAGTTCACTGTGACTGAGAAACATGAAACTTCAGGTAATCCAAAAGTGCTCGCAAACTTCTTTCTTGCCACCACACAGACACGCTCTCAAGCGCTCACCGACAGTCAAACAAACAAACAGGCCCATTTTGTGCGGCTGATGGAGGTTACCTCTCTGACGTTGGGCAGCTCCAGGATGTCTGAGAAAACGTAGAGGCCTGGGGTCTCCAACAGCGCACTGACTGCCTGAGCCAGAGCTGAGCCGGAGAGAGAGAGGAGCTGCTCTACCTCCATCTGAGAGAGAGAGAGAGAGGGGGGGGAAGAGGGAGAGAGAGAGAGAGAGAGCACGCAAGTGAGCAAGCGAGAGCAACAGAGAGAGAGGGACAGAGAGAGCGAGAAGAGAGGGAGGGAGAGAGTGAGAGAGAAATGGAGAGAGAGAGAAACCCCTCAGTATGAAAGGTTGACACAGATAACAAAGTCAGTTTTAGAAATGGGTCATGAGAGTGCACTACAATCATGATGCAATCAGATTCATTAGTACACCAAGTATTTGGCAGGGCTCTACAGTACTTCAATTAAAATTGAAGCATCTGAACTGGACAATAAGCTATGCGCATGTCCACTTGTAGAGCTGTATTACTATGCTGCTCACACGCTCCTTGGAAATAAAATGTTTGCATTGACTGCGCACAGTCTGGGAGCAAAGAGGGACTTAAGTTATAATGACGACAGAAGTCATCTTGTCTAGGTGAATAACCAGTTAGCTTCTGACATGAATACACTCAGTTTGGGACCAGCTACTTTTAGCAATGTTTTTGAATAAGAGTTTTCAGAGTACACTTTTTAAAAACAAAGGTTTTATGTGCAACTTCTTACATCTATTAATTCCTTTTCATCGACGAAGTGTGAACGGACTAGGCGAGAAAAATGAGATGTTTCCCACCCTCTCGGCTGCCTATAATAGCCTGTGGACTGATTTATATGTTGACGTATTGAGTCATATATTCTGCGAAAATCCAAGAGAAGTGACATCATGTGCGCTCCTTAGAGGCTCCTCTCCCAGAGTGCCACAAAGCTAGAGACTCTGTTCATTTCTCTAGATAATGCACACTTGGAAATGGAGTCATCCAACTTGAATAAACAACTGGCACCCACCACTTCAGAGTCCAACAATACAAATGTATAAAATGGCTAGTTTTATTGTGAAACATTTCATATTTGAGGCAGGCTGGCTAACAGTAACAGCGAAGGAAGTGATGTTAAGCCAAAATGATTAATAGAGTTAAGTACAACAATGCATGAAATGATAAATGCACAGACTAAGTAATACCAGGATAATGTCGAAAACATTTTCTTTAGAACCTGGTACTTTGTTCATTTTATGAGCATTATCCCTAGTCTAACGTTAAACTCGTACCACTCCTATCATCTGTTTATAAGTAAAGTTAGTTCAAGATCATCATCTCAACCCACTGCCAGACTCATTCAGTAGCGACAGTTATATTAGATGACAGTAAAAAAGGTCTATTCTATCAGGACATCGACTCAGCGAAAGCTATAATGCAAAATATTCCTACTAGTTCTCAAACTTTTAGCATTATCATCCAGTAAATTCAGCCATGCTGACATTGGTAAGCCTCTCCGTGAAAGCTAGACAAACAGCCAATAACCAAACTAGATAAGTAAGCTAGCTAACCCGACATATCATACAGTTAGTCAATGTATCATGCAACAAAAATTAGGCCTCGTTTAGTTCACTTGCAATAGCCTACGTTGTCCCTTAGCAAGCTGATGACGATACAGTCAAACTATAATGGAACTATAATCTTTGTAACAGTTAGTAGACATGGAGGGTTGCCCAATAACAAGATTTAATTCAAATCTGATGACAGTGCATTGAAATACTGTGACCCCAAAAACACTGAATTTTACGTTTTGACCTACTTGAGTGCCACCTGCAGACTCGCACCTTCACAATCCCATATTAATTTCAAGGGGCATAGTATTGAGCTTGATAATGGAATCGTATCAAGCGTAATCTACCTTAGGATGTTGAGGGCTCAGTCCAGAAATGCCTCAAAAATAAGAGTCACATCAACAAAAAGAAGCGCATTGCAGCACCTGCTATAGGTGATGCCCTCAACTGCCCGCAAAAATTTAGCAATTTTCCTGACCTCCTTCCATAACAGCTCGGCACTATTTTTTTTTCACCTTCATTTAACCAGGGAAGTCCCACTGAGATTGAAATCTCTTTTTCAAGGGAGCCCTGGGGGCTTGAGGGGGAGGGGGAGAGGACAAATTGCACAGCCAATTAGATCAGGGGATGATTAGGTGGCAGGTCGAAAGAGCCAGGTTGGAAATTTAGCCATGACACCGGGGAACCCCCTACTCTTATCGAAGAGTGTCATAGGATCTTTAATGACCACAGAGAGTCAGGACCTCGGTTTAACGTCTCATCCGAAAGACAGCATCTCCTTCGGTACAGTGTCCCCATCACTGCACCGGGGTATTGGGGATTAATCCACCAGAGGGAAGATCGCAACCTACTGGCCCATCAACACCTCTTCCAGCAGCAACGCGGTTTTCCCAGGTGATCTCCCATCCAAGTACTAACCAAGCCCACACCTGCTTGGCTTCAGCCACGCGACTGGAGCAAAAATCTGAGAAAATCTGAGAGGCTCAGATATCACCCTTCAAAAGAAATCTACCTGAATCTTCGAAAAAATTGGCAGTTAAAGCACTTTAAGCAATGGAAAATTGTTAAAATGCAAATGCTTCCTTAAATAACACTGTATCTTTTGGAACTTCCACCAATACATTTTTTGGTATTACATACTGTTCAAAACTTTACAGTGATTGTAATTTTCTTTTTATCCAGACAAATTCACCTAGATACATTTGACAATGTTAGTTGTAATAAAGTTCAGGCTATTGCACTGTATAGTCCCCTATTACAGCACTTTGCGAGGAAATCAAAAACAAGCATTTAAATGCAAAAAACACTTAAATGTGATCATTTCGTTTTGAAGAGGGTTATGATAGTTTGGTTTGATAAAATATAGATGTAAAAATTACTGAAATATGTTCTACACTCTTTAACATATGCATCCCTGTGGGCTGTACTACAATGGTACAATGTTGCTGAGGGCATCACCAACACAAATTTATGAAGAGAGTTCATTTTTAATGTTTTTGAACTTCAAATAGAATTAATTTTAAACTGGCGAGGCGATTGAATATTTTCACCAGTACAGTAAGAGATTTTATTAAACAAGCAATAAATTAAAAAAAAAAAAAAAAAACTTTTAGCTTTTTCATTCCCTTCCATTTTCACGCGGAGTTATTTTGATGTTACGCATCCTAAGGAGTAACCCAAAAATATATGTCTATTTTACGACAAAAACCAAAAGTAGACACAAACTTATTTATCAACTGGTATCAAAATGTACACTACTGAGAGTTAACGGCCACTGGTGTAACAAGGAATTTTCGAAAGTTGCGCATGGTACCTTCACGGTAATAATGTAATGAATAATTACATGGCAAGTTTGCACGACTGGTTCTGTTCAGGCATACAAAGAACTTAATAAACCTGAAGTACCGCTCCTTATTTTAAATAACCTAATTTCTTGGGAATAATCTGCTTTCGTGGGGGGTAACGTACGAGCGCCCGGTCTGAGTGAACACTTGCCAAGCCAGCAATAGCTACAGCAAACCAATAACGTTACATTTCAATACCATACAGCGGAGAATCGTAAGAAAAATAGCTAGCAAGTGACAATTTTCTCAAACAAATTAAGTTAGCCGTCCCAGACTCTGTGCTAATTTTGAACTGAGTAGCGAACATTAATGTCGAGACAAAAACTCCGTCAAGTCCTGAGTAAGATTTTCAATAATAGCTACAGCAAGGTGCTTAATAGCTAATGGATAATTTGCTAAGTTAGCCAAGTCAACTGTTCATCCGCTAGCTTTAGCTAACATTGAGTTGGACAGTTCATTTGAATAATTTGGTCGAACTAGTCTATTTATCCAGTGAACCAAAATATTAGTCGCAGCAATAATATCAAGCTCCGAAACGACGTAAAACCTTTGACAACACAGCAGACACGAAATGAAGTTTATGTTGATGCGTCCAATGTTCGCTGAAAGCCACAGCACTACCGGCTTGGCGCTGTTAGTATACTACGAGGCTTCTACGAGGAGACAGTAGGCCTCAGCTTATGCAGTCACAGTCATTTACTTTCGCCTTACTGCATTGACAAGCCCAAAAGACAGCACAAGGTACCGAACTATCCGCTAGATAAGTTAACACGTTAACAAGTAAAAGTTCCTGTCGACACGAATTACCCTTGTTGTTATTTTCTGCTCTGCGTGCTCCCAGAATTAGCCTAACCAGTTATCCACGTTTCGCGACAACAATGCTGTGGTGTCGTCCATTGGAGGAAATGTTGAAGTAGGCGGGAGCTGTCTTGTGATTGACAAGACATTATACGTCCATTCGGCACAGTGCCATCCTGCGGTATGAAAAATACCGTGAAATTCTTGGCTGACTGATTTACTCTATTCGGAAGATATAAACGTAGTTTGTAGCTGATCAGGCTGAACTACTGGCCAATGTACATAAGTGGCAATTACAATTGTATAATAGTATGCATTACATTTTTCAGTTTATCCGGTATTCAACAATATGGCCCAAGTGATTTCAAGAACCGTTTTGAATCAGGAAACCGATAATGACACGAGACGGCTGGTGTAACTATCACATTGCAACAGAATGCAAATGAGATACATGAAATACCTGTATGTGCAAGTGTGTAATGTGTGTGGGAAATAGATCTAAGGATGGTTTTAAATGAAAACACCAGGCTAAGAATGGATGAAAGAATTATTTTCTCCTTGACAAGTAACAAAATGGAGGAAGCTACCGTTAAGTTTATTGGTACATTCTGTCCTATGAAGAAGCATTACATTTCCAAAGATATTTCACCTAACTGACCCTAGATGTAAAACTAAATAAAGAACAATTATGCACCTGTTTTGTTCATGCTACATGTTGTTAAGTTTCACTCCATTAAAAGATTCACTCTGTCACGAAACCAGTTTTTTTTAGGGAGAGAATTTAATTTAAATCATTGGGGTTTTTTTTCATCAAATTATATGCCCGATTTTCCATTAGATGAAAATTGCTGAGTATTAATTACCATAACATATTTTGCAAAGTAACACATTGTTTTTTTTTTTTTTGGAAAAATTAAATTCCTCCAACTTTTTTGATGTTCCTGAACCGTATACCAGAATTTTGACCACTAGAGAGATTAACCTTGAAAAAAATTAAATAACTGGGGAAATATTTTTCAAAACCTTTGTTTCCTGTTATTTACTTTCTTAGAAAACTTTTCTGGAGGTGATCAATAACGGACTTGAACTATTTCTGGCCCTGAGCCGTAATGGATGTAGGTACACCATAAATTAAGAACATTTTATTTGTTGCTTGCGGCTCTGTCGCAGTTTTTGTTTTTGCTTTGTATTTGTTGTTTTGTTTCTTTCATACACAACCTGTGTGTATATACATGTGTACGTGCATGCTAGTATATTTTTGTATCTGCCTGTAAAAACAAACATATTTTTACCAGCTGCAGTAGCGAAGCTGGTATTGTTTTTATTTGATCTGTGCTTCTGTGTGTCATCAGGCCTAACCGCAGCAAAATTACTCTGAAACTATCATGAAACTACCAGAAAACTGTTTTTGTCAGGCCACGCCTCCAGCTGTCCAGCTCACCGGTCTACTAAGACCCAGACTGCACTTCATTCATTATTCAATTATCACTCGCAACTGCTGCTCATTGCCACTGAGTGGTAGCAGTGTGTATGTAAGACCGAGCTTCACTCAGTCTCATTGTGAAGTCTTGTAAATCCACACCTGTGTGGCATGATTAGTCTTGTTTAGACTTATTCTCCATATTCATGTTTTTAACTCTAAACTCTCTAATCTTAGTGCTGTTTATGTGAAAGCCAGCACTTTGTATTTTTAGGAACATTGTTTCCTTTTGTTTTTCAATTTTGTAATACATTGTAACTGTAGCCATAGGCCAGTCTCTGTATTACTCATAGAGTTATTGTGAAACCTCTGTTCCTGATTGTTTTACTTTGCAATGCCTGTGTCTTCTGTATTGCTGTTGGCATAATAAATACAGCCAAGTCCATCCTTGCACCTGAGTCCAGTCCTCAACTTCCTGTCCTCTGTGCGTCTGACCTGTGCACACGACACAGACGTTACAGTTTTGAACATTTTTGCAAGGGTTTATATTTCTGTCTGTCTGTATGTTTGTCTGTTTGTGGACAATTCTCGTGAGCATGGTAGCACTGCAAACTTTTAACCCTCTGATTATGTTTGGGGTAGGTTTGACCTGATTCAATATTCACCGTCTCTAAAAACATGGTTAACATACTTTTTTCAGCTAGATTTTTTTCTAACTTTACAGGTAAAACATGAAATTAACTCAAAAAAGTATATTATGTCCTGTGGATAGATACACTTTATTGAACCCCGTGGGGTAATTTGTCCTCTGCATTTGACCCATCCTATAGTTAGGATCAGTGGGCAGCCACAGAGCAGCACCCGGGGACCAATTCCAGTTCTAAAGCCAGTTCCTTGGTTAGGGAGGAGCGTTCCAATGATGCATATTTTTGTGGGTGGGGGAAACCCACGCGAAGATGGGGGGAACATGCAAAATCACCAAACTTTGCTCAAAGGTCCAGTCCTATGCCAGATTGCCTCAGCTGCAAAAACAGGCCAATAGTCCTGATGGTGGCGCTACAGCAAGCCTCTAAAGTTCAAAATTTTTAAAATTCACAACAAATCAACCATATGTGCTACAGATTTGCAACTTTCACCAAAATGTAGCCCCAATACTGAAGAAACCTTTGTACATTTAAACCTGTTGCAAATTGTGAAGTCCATCACTCTGTTTTTTTTCAAAAACTGTAAAACTTATTAAACTTATTTTCCTCCCACAATTTTTGCTTAATTGACACCAAACTTGCTACAGAGCATCTTCAGACTGTCCTACACAAACGATCCACACAGATTTTTGATTTATCGAAAATTGAGCCTACAGTGCATCAAAATGTTTGACTGTAAACGATATTGTAAACATATACTTGCAAATTCTTGCTAAATACATTTACAATGTTCATTAAAAAAATGACAAAATTTTGGAGTTTTGGTAGATGATGTTTGGAAAATATCAGAATTTTATCTCAAAAACTGAATTTTTTACGACATTTTGAATTTCGCTCTCATGCGAACAATTGAAGTCAATGCAAAAATGGCATTTTTAAACATCTGTTTTTCACTTATGGAGCCAATAAATCATTGTTAAAAACAAATTATCAACATCTCTGTGCTATCAAGATGCAAGTTGTGTATTTTCAGATTTTTGTCTTAAAACTGAATTTTTGACAGCCGTTTGAAATCTGCCTTTACACGCTAACAGCTGCTGTCTTGCACACAGATGACTGGCTTAGTCAATTGGTGAAGCCACATGGGGCGTTTCCATTTACCAATTAGCTCAGTGAGATAGAGGATGTTTCTTGGTATTGAAGATTGTGAGTTCAAGCCTCAGCTCATGCAACATTTCCATATGAGAAATCTACCCAAACTTTTCACAAAGGTCTAGTCCCATGCCAGATGTCCTCAACTGAAAACACAAGACAATAGTCCTGATAGTGGTGCTACAGCAAGCCTCTAAATTTCAAAACTTTGAAAATTAATAAAAAATCAACCATCTGTGCTACAGCTTTGGAACTTTCAAAACTTTCCAGGTGCATTCGAAGTGGAGAAATATCGAACGACATTCGAAGTGTGTTCTAACTGCGCTCTGACTGCGCTCTGACTGCATTAAAAATATTCTTACGGCATTCCAACAGCATTCAAACAATTCTGATTGCATTCGAGGGAGAATCAAAATGGCAAGCCACGTCAAATCCTGCCAGAATGTCCTGAATGCGCCTCGAATGAGCCAGAATGCATCTCAAATGCATCTCGATTGCGGCCGGAATCTATTTCGATATTAAAACAATTCAACTTAAAAATAATCCCTTAAAAACAAGGCAACATTGTCACCAGTATCCCCCGCCATGGTAAGAATGGTCACTGGGGAATGGAGAAAACTTGTCCCCATTAAACACCCATAAACCAAATTCAGAGTCAAGGGCCATAACTCCATAAAAAAAATTTCTTGGATTCAATTGCCGAACTTATTCAGTAGGGTCGAACTCATGCAATAGGGTCATTAGTACTGACCACACACAAAATTTCACCCATGAAGGTGCAATAGTTGTCGAGAAAACTTGTCCCCATTGCAAATCTCATACACCAAGTCAACGAACAGAAACAAGGACCATAACTCCGTGGAAATAAATTTCTCGGAATCAATTGTCGAACTCATTCAATAGGATCATAAGTACTGGTCACCCACAAAATTTCATTCACGTAGGTGCAAAGTTTCGAGAGAAGTTGCCGAACAGAAACAAGGAACTTTTCCCCATTGCAACTGGTCACCCAAATACATTAAGTCCAATAGTTGCCGAGAGAACAGACTTAAGTCCACGAACAGAGTCAAGGGCCATAACTCTGTAAAAATGAATGTCTCAGAATCAATTGTCGAACTCATTCAGTAGGGTCATCAGTCCTGGCCACATACAAAATTTAATTCACGTAGGTGCAATAGTTTCCGAGAAAACTTGTCCCCATTGCAAATCCCATATGTCGACAAACAGAAACAAGGACCATAACTCCGTAAAAATAAATTTCTCAGAATCAACCGTCAAACTCATTCAGTAGGCTCATCAGTACTGGCCACACACAAAATCTCATTTACGTAGGTGCAAAAGTTTTGGAGAAAAGTTGTCCCATTGACCCCAGACGGGTCAATGGGGACGGCCGAGCGCTTCCCAAAAGCACAGATGCTAAGTTACATCCCCAATTCCGAAATAGTTGGGACAAAGTGTAAATTGTGAATAAAATCAAAACACAATGACTATCAAATTGCACCAGCCAGTATTTAATTCACAATAAAACAGAAATAACATAGCAAATGTTGAAACTGAGAAATTTTACAATTTTTTTTCTACAAAATGAGCTCATTTCAAATTTTATGGCTGCTACAGGTCTCAAAAAAGTTGGGACAGGGGCCTGTTTACCATGGTGTAGCATCCCCTCTTCTTTTTAACACAGAGTGGAGGCATCTGGGCATTGAGGAGACAAGTTTTGTGAGTTTAGCCATTGGAATTTCATCCCACTCTTGTTTAATCCAGGTTTCCAGCTGCTGGAGAGTTTTGGGTCTCCTTTGACGGACTTTTTGTTTAATTATGCGCCAAATGTTCTCAATCGGTGAAAGATCAGGACTGCAGGCAGGCCAGTTCAGCACAGGGACTCTTCTACTATGAAGCCATGCTGTTGTAATAGCTGCAGTATGTGGTTTTGCATTGTCTTCCTGAAATATTCAAGGCCTTGCTTGGAATAGATGTTGTCTGGAGGGGAGCATATGTTGCTCTAAAACCTCTATATAGCCGACCTTTCAGCATTCATTGTGCTTTTTAAAACATGCAAGTGTCCCACACCATATGCACTAATGCATCCCCATACCATCAGAGATGCTGGCTTTTGAACTGAATGCTGATAACAGGAGGGGTGGTCTTTCTCCTCTTTAGCCCGGAGGACACAACGCCCATGATTTCCAACAAGAATGTCAAATTTGGACTCGTCTGACCACAGGACACTTTGACACTTTGCTACAGTCCATTTTGAATAAGCCTTGGCCCACAGAACACGGCGGCGCTTCTGGATCATTCTCAACAATGGCTTCCTTTTTGCGTGATAGAGTTTTAGGTGGCATCTGTGGATGGCACGGCGGACTGTGTTTACAGACAGTGGTTTCTTGAAGTATTCCTGGGCCTATTTAGTAAATTCGATGACAGAATCATGCCGATGAGTGATGCAGTGGCGTCTGAGGGCCCGAAGATCACGGGCATCCAGTAAAGGTCATCGGCCTTGTCCCTTATACACAGAGATTTTTCCAGTTTCTCTGAATCTTTTGATGATGTTATGCACTGTCGATGATGAGACCTTCAAAGCCTTTGCAATTTGACGTTGAGGAACATTGTTTTTAAAGTATTCCACAATTTTTTTTACACAAGGCTTCACAGGTTGGAGAGCCTCTGGCCATCTTTACTTCCGAGAGACTCAGCCTTTTTAAGACATCCCTTTTATAGCCAATCATGTTACACACCTGATGCCAGTTAACATAATTACTTGCTAAATGTTCTTTCAGCTGATTCTCTTATATATTAATTGCTTTTTCAGCCCTTTTTTGCCTGTGTCCCAACTTTTTTGAGACCTGTTGCAGCCAGAAGATTTGAAATGAGCTCATTTTGTGGATAAAAATGTAAAATGTCTCAGTTTCAACATTTTACATGTTATTTATGCTCTATTGTAAATAACATATTGGCTCATGTGATCTGAAAGTCATTGCATTTTGATTTCATTCACAATTTACACTTCGTCCCAACTATTTCGGAATTAAGGTTGTACATAGTTTGGCCCATTCACTGTGAAACTTTGGGGAAACGCACCCCATTATTTTTTTTTTTTTATTTTATTTTTATTTATTATCAGTGACATGTTCCATACAAGTATTACATAGTAATACATATTTATACCTGACATGCACAATATAGTTGTGGTTGAATGTGTTTGCCATGTACTGGAGACAGAAAACGGCCTCATTGCACCATTCACTGAGGCATCCTGGGCCAAATTATGCCATTGGATGCAAGCATGGAAATCGCTGGATGGAATAGAGAGTGAGCTTTGAAATGTGATAATACATTTCATGATGGCAGAGGCTATCACATGAAATGCTACCAGAAGATCATCGATAAAAGGCGGATAGAGCAGGGTGTCAAACGAAAGGAAAAGGGCCGTTTACAACCTTCAGGGCAGAATTCCTCGTTATCACTGGGCAGTGAACCTCCTCCAAAGCGCTCAAAGCCGATTTTAAGGTCAGACATTGTGTCTTCATCAACTAAATCAGGCGAAAAACGTTCAAAACACATTCTTCCGAACGAGTGCATCATATGCTGGAAAGGCAAGCAAATACTAGATACGATGACAATGAAAAGGAACTTTTGCAACTTGGAGAATCCGATCCAGTATCTATCTAAGTAAGGAAGCATGCGTCATGAAAGAAAATGAATATTAATCCGCTCAAAAAAATAGTGTCGATATTTTTCTCTTCAAACTCAAACACTAAATTTAACTTGGGTGAGATTTAACTTCACTTTAAATTACTGAGCCAATATTAAGTTGCAGTTTAGCTCCCAGACTCTTAGGAAACCATGTTGTTGTTATATGTCCAGAATGTGGTGTTTGGCCATGTTTTACTGAAATAAGCTAGGCCTTCCCTGAAAAAAATGTCTGGTGGCAGTAAATGTTGCTCCAAAACCTGCATATATTGTTCAGCATTAGTGGTATGTACACAGATGTAGAAGTTAAACATGCTGCGTGCACTAATGCACACCCAGTGCAGACTAATGCACACCATCCCAGATGCTGGCTTTTGAACTGTGCATTCATCAAGTTTGATGATCCCTTTCCCCCTTAGCCTGGAGCATGCAGCATCCATGATTTCTAAAAAAGAAATTCACAATTTGATTGGTCAGACCACAGGATAGTTTACCACTTTGCCTCTGTCCATCTTAAATGAGCTTTGGCCGAGAGAGGGTGACAGCATTTCTGTATCTTGTTTGTATATGGTTTAAACTTTACATGACAGTTTTAATTTGCATTTGTGGATACAGCAACAAACTGTACAATAACTGTGGTTAACAGAAGTGGTCCAAAGCCCATGAAATGATTCCAACTGAATAATTTTGTCAGTTAAGAACTGTATTATGAACTGCAGAGGATAAAACTCCATATTCTTTGGATTTTTACGCTGAGAAACATTATCCTTAAACTGTTGACCTCGTTGCCCTTGCAGTTTTTTAGAGTATTTTGGCCCTTGCCATTTTTTTTACACATAAATGAAAGAATTTTTATTCCCAGTCATGTTACTAACCTGTTGCCAATTAATCTACTTAGCTGTAAGGTATACCACCAGGTCTACTTTTTTTCTTTTTTTTGCACCTTACATCTTCTCCAGCGTTTTATTGCCCCTGACCCAACTCTTTTGAAAAATGGAATCAAATTCAAAATCAGCAGATATTTTTCAGAGAACAATAAAATTTTGTAGTTTAAGCATTTGATATGTTGTGCTAGTTTACGCAGCGTCCCAACTTTTTTGGAAACAGGGTTTTAGCCAGTTCTGCAGATGTGAATATTGTTTATTGGAAGGAATTTGATGCTCTGAGTACTTTTAAGAAATAATACACTGCCCGGCCAAAAAAAAAGTCGCACACTCAAATATTTAGTTGGAACCCCTTTAACTTTGATTACGGTGCATATTCGTCTTGTCATTGTTTTGACAACTATATGCAATGCCAGAACATTTATTTTCGATCAGAAATGCCATAATTTTTTTTTTTAAAGATTATTTTTTGGGAATTTTTCCTTTATTTGATAGTTATATAGTGTAGAGAGACAGGAAGGTTGGGGGAAGACATGCAGCAAATGACCCGAGCCAGAATCAAACCCAGGTTGCTGCGGGAAGGACACAGCCTTTATGGTACAAGTGCTTAGACCGATGAGCCACTGGGGCGCCCCAGAAATGCCATAATTTTTGGCCGAGATCTTGTCTTCTCGACATAATGGTTGAACCACTCAGTGGTCTTTCTTGAGCACATCCCAATAACTTTTAATGTGTTTATGTTCAGGACTTTGTGGTGGCAAATTTGTTTGTGAAAATGATTCCTCATACTTGTTTTTGTCATTCATGGTTTTCTTTGCTAAATACAGGCCAATAACTTGCCCATTCTGAAATACTGTAACGTCTTTTCCACCATCAGGGGATGTGTCTTCCGACGTGATTTTTTAAGAAATGAGTAGCGACGCGCTTCATCAGTCAGGATAAAAATGATTATTGCCAGCTGAAACATATTAATAACCGCAATAATGATCCAATTATAGAATTTGTTCATTAATTTCTGAACGGTGACTTTTTTTTTGGCCGGGCAGTGTATTTCTCTGTAAACTCTTGTATTGTAAAGACAAACTGTTGAGAGCCCCGCTGAAATTTGAACTGCATTTGAATCTATATGATATATTCATCCAGGTACAGTCACTTAACGTCCACGCATTTTTGGTAGAACTTTGTTTATTTTTAATGCATGAAATATAAAGAAAATTTTGGTGTATTGTTCTTTAATTCACCAAATAGGTCTGAGCACTCTCACACTTAGAAGCCTTTTTCAGCCACTCGGCCCACGGCCTATAGCACATTCTGAGTATTCGAGCTGCATTCTGTTTGAATTCTTGGACTTTCCAACCATATTCGGCGGCCATTCTTGGAGCGTTCTGACTGCATTCGAGGTGAAATCGTACAGCATTCGAGGCACCTTCCAACCAGACTTCGGGTGGTGTTCAGGCAGCAATTGAACCGCACTCGTATGGCATTCAAAGTGTATTCTAAATACTGCATTCAAACAGCATTCTAAATATTCCTACTGTGTTCCAACTACATGCAAGCTGCATTCGAGGGCTAATACACCCAGAATGTGCAAGAATCATTTAAGGCAGGTTCGAAGCGCATTCTATGTATTCGAACGGCATTCTTTCAAAGCTGTAAGAATTTTGGTCAATTTGAAATTCCCGCCCGAATGTTGCGCAAATTTAGAAAATTCTTCATTCCGGCTGGTTCTGCTTGATTCCTGCTGAGTTTGAATAAGTGTGACGGGGGCATAACTAATCAATCTCTTTCCAGATGGCAATGCGCACCTCACAAGGACACTGTGATGCTTCTTTTGATCTATGATTCCATCGATTTTTATGAGATCACTGGCTCCTTTTGAGCAGACTGAACCCCAAACCATCTGCCTTTGGGTGAGAAAATCTTGAATTTTGATTAATCAGTCCAAAGGACTTGTTCCCAGTCCAGTGGTGTCCAATCCTTGAATTTCTTGGAAAACTCAGGTCTTTTTTTAAATGTTGCCAGCTCTGGCAGCAACACAACCAATCAGACAATTTTCACACAGGCGTCTGGAAAAAGTAGATTGTAATACTTTCATCTCTTCACTTCTGGTGAATTAATATCATCACAAAGTTGTCCTGCTGTCAACTGCCGATATTTTTTATTTATTTATTTTTTTACTTGTCATACAAAGACAACGAACATCAGAGGCACTTAACTTCCGTTTTGCACCTCTATTGCTACTAGTTTTCAGCGAATCGGTCTCTTTGAAACGCTTGATGGTGTTTCTTACAGTGCCATGGCAACATTTAACGTCTTCAGCATCATGTAAGGCCACAATGCGCCTACGAACAATCTCAGAGAGCTCCTTCTGTCATGCCGTTGTGTTTAACATTGTTACATAGCTCAAAGTTCAAGTCACCTTATTTACCGGAACAACTGACCATCAGGGGTAATTTTGCAGAATAATGTTGCCTCAAACCAGTTCAAACAAGTTTTTTTCATCAATAATCATGGAATGAGCCTTCAAACATGCATTCAGGCTATACAAGAGTCAAAAAAATAAAATTTGCAACACTTTCCATTTGTTATAAAAAATGATGTTTTCAGTGTTTTTTGTTTATTACCCATATTTTTGCCTCAATATACTTGTGGCATTGATTTTTTTTTTTTTTTTTTGCTTTCATTGCCAACAATAGTATTTTTCAATACATTTTCACCAAAAAAATTGTAGATAAAAATTATACAGAAGTAATATATTTGGACCCCTTTTGGACAAAAGTGGTAGGGTATAATCATCACTGTGCACTACTGTATATGGAATGTATTTCTGGTGCTTCTTTACATTTTGTGATGTGGCGGTCATTGAATTGCGGTAGATGTAATCTTAGTGTACTTAAATACACACCTGAAATGTTTATGAAACGTTAATTTGCATTTTTGTAATTTTATTGAATGTGTACTATTTTGGTAGGTAGAAGTTACCAAGAACAGATCATTAATATAATTTCATTGTTATTGACCGCATCTTGTATACAGCTGTGAACACAATTGGCACAACTTGAGTGGTTTCAGTTTAACACAGCTTTTGTGTACTTTCTGAATATAGACAAAGTATACTAAGTATACTGCTGTTTCAGTTATACTTAAATATATTTTTTTTGTTTTTTGTGTTGTTTTTGTTTAGTTGTGTTTATTTGGTTGTGGTGGAGAGAAGGGATAGGGGATATGAGGTTACTCAGTATACTGTTCTGCTATGTTTACCCACTGGTGCTGATCAATGCACACTTTTCAAAAATAAAAAGATATTGAATAAAAGGTGGCAGTTTGCTGGAGCAAAGCTGATGATTACTTTTTTAAGAGCACAGATGTTATCATGGAGATGTTGGTTGTAAGCCTCTAAATATTAAGAAAGCTCAGTACCAGTGGGCCACCCAATGGTTCGCCCTGTGCCTTATTCAAATTTTAGTGAGGGCAACATGAGAATGAAACATCATTTTATATTGAAATATTGCGTGACAAAATAAAATACAACCCCAATTCCGAAATAGTTGGGTCGAAGTGTAAATTGTGAATAAAATCAAAATGCAAAGACTTTCGGATCACATGAGCCAATATGTTATTTACAATAGAACATAGATAACATTTCAAATGTTGAAACTGGACATTTTACATTTTTATCCACAAAATGAGCTCATTTCAAATCTTCTGGCTGCAAAAGGTCTCAAAAAAGTTGGCACACAGGCAAAAAAAGGGCTGAAAAAGCATTTAATATATAAGAGAATCAGTTAAAAGAACATTTAGCAAGTAATTACATTAACTGGCATCAGGTGTGTTACATGATTGGCTAAAAAAGGGATGTCTTAGAGAGGCTGAGTCTCTCAGAAGTAAAGATGGCCAGACGCTCTCCAATCCATGAAGGATTGCATTAAAAAAATTGTGGAATACTTTAAAAACAATGTTGCTCGATGTCAGATTGCAAAGGCTTTGAAGGTCTCATCATCGACAGTGCATAACATCATCAAAACATTCAGAGAAACTGGAAAAATCTCTGTGTGTTAGGGACAAGGCCGAAGACCTTTACTGGATGCCCATGATCTTCGGGCCCTCAGACGCCATTGCATCACTCACTGGCATCATTCTGTCATTGACATTACTAAATGGGCCCAGGAATACTTCAAGAAACCACTGTCTGTAAACACAGTCCATCGTGCCATCCACAGATGCCACCTAAAACTCTATCATGCAAAAAGGAAGCCATTGTTGAGCATGATCCAGAGGCGCGGCCGTGTTCTGTGGCCCAAAGCTCATTTAAAATGGACTGTAGCAAAGTGGCAAAGTGTCCTGTAGTCAGACGAGTCCAAATTTGACATTCTTGTTGGAAATCATGGGCGTTGTGTCCTGCGGGCTAAACAGGAGAAAGACCACTCCTCCTGTTATCAGCATTCAGTTCAAAAGCCAGCATCTCTGGTGGTCTGGGGATGCATTAGTGCATATGGTGTGGGACACTTGCACGTTTTAAAAAGCACCATGAATGCTGATAGGTATATGAAGGTTTTAGAGCAACACATGCTCCCCTCCAGACGACATCTATTCCAGGGAAAGCCTTGTGTATTTCAGCAGGACAATGCAAAACCACATACTGCAGCTATTACAACAGCAAGGCTTCGTAGTAGAAGAGTCCGTGTGCTGAACTGGCCTGCCTGCATTCCTGATCTTTCACCGATTGAGAACATTTGGCGCATTAATTAAACAAAAAGTCCGTCAAAGGAGACCCAAAACTCTCCAGCAGCTGGAAGCCTGTATTAAACAAGAGTGGGATCAAATTCCAATGGCTAAACCCAAGAAACTTGTCTCCTGAACGCCCAGATGCCTCCAATCTGTGTTAAAAAGAAGAGGGGTTGCTACACCATGGTAAACAGGCCCCTGTCCTAACTTTTTTGAGATCTGTAGCAGCCATCAAATTTGAAATGAGCTCATTTTGTGGATAAAATTGTTACTTTTCTCAGTTTCAACACTTGCTACGTTATCTCTGTTCTATTGTGAATAAAATACTGGCTGGTGTGATTTGAAAGTCATTGCGTTTTGATTTTATTCACAATTTACACTTTGTCCCAACTATTTCAGAACTGGGGTTGTATGTCTGAATGGCATAATGTTGCAATTATTATGCGTGATGCCATCATTGTTTCAGTTACTTTATCATAAAAAATAATAATTTCTTACTGTTAACTCCCAGTGAAATGTATGATAAAATTAAGGTAAGAATAAGTCAAACATTAAATAACCATAAAATATTTGCTAAATGAATACAATACTCAGTGTAAACGATTTAAGAGATTGCTATCACGATCAGGATACAGTCTTTGCGTTTTCTGTGACTATTGCTTTCATGTGTGTCATTCATTCCCATATAAATTGCCCTTAAGTTACCAGCCAAAATAATAACATTTAAAAATGTTTTTTTTCCCTCATGTAACCTAAATGAGTACATCTCAATTTTAAATGTAATGTAATTTCATTGATTAAAGAGGATTAAGGATTTGCTCTCTGACAGCTTGCTCTACTTGTAATCATGTAGTATGATTCATTAATTAAAAAAAAAAAGTGACAATCAATTGGATTACACCAAACTCAGAGTGATTGGTCTCTTTTGATGTAATTGCTCCTTGCTTGTTTATCACACCCATTGATCTCATTCAGGAGACAAGAGTTAGCAAAAGGGTGGATTTAAACTAAACTGTAGGCAGTCAACTATAAACAGGAAAATGGAGCCCTTCCAATAAATCAAAGCTTTAACTGGTTCATCCTTGGCACTTGTCATTAGCGGCTATCTGGTTGTGTAGCAAGCTAAACTATGAATGAGAAAAGTCAGAAAAAGAGCCCTGTGAGACATTTACAAGAGACATTTAATCAATGAGACTTATGACAGTTGATGAATGTGCAGTCAGTTGAATCTGAAAGATCATTTTCAAATAATCGCTGAATGCTTATAGAAGATCTTATGTCCATCAAATTCAAACCCTGAGAGAGTCAAATGATGAGATCAGCTCAGAATTGCTTAGGATCTCTTGCACCTATCTATAATTTTCATTGCTGCTGTCAAACTCTCTAAAAGAAACTAGCTCAATATATTGTGTTTGTATAAAACCATGATTTAAAGGGGGGGGACTTCATTTCCAGAGACTGGTTGACTTCATACACTGTTCTGTGAACATCTGGGATGTATTTACAGATTATTATTGCTAATCAACAAATTATACTGTCAAATCTTTTTCTCTCTGAATGGGAAATTTCTGCCAGTCTCCAGAGTGCCCTTGCCAGTGTGCCTCCACACAAAAACATAAAAAATACAAGGCACTCTTAAATGTCCTGGAAAATTTTTATGTATCAAGCCAATCTCTCAAAGCAAGTCATTTCAGTGTGTGTCAAACAGTTAAAGAGTTTTGTACATTAGATATTGTCGTGGTTTTCATTGAGCAATATTTTCATACTATGAGGTTCCCCCATCCTCAAACAACTGGAGAGAGACAGTCTTCAAAAAATTAGGCTTTATTGAGGCATATTGATGAATATAAAGCCGAGTTCTTTTTGCGCAAGAAGAACTGCCATTCTGCTTTTCACACCCAGTTTTTATACCTTCATCACAGGAAATATCTTCCAAATATGGTCTTTCCGCCATCTCACGCTACAATGGTTCAAGTACTGTCTGCTTCTTACTTGTTTTTCAATGGTGCAATCATGTGGTGTCTGCATGTTATTTGTTTTTCTCTTTTATCATTAGTTGGCATCCTTTGCAAAATAACAACTTCAAGGCTACTTCACCATTTAAGAGGACTTTTAGTTGGGTCACAGGTCGTCCCAGAGACAGGAAAACCAAAACACTCCCAACTTGCCTTGAAAACTGCAACCAAAAGATAACAACCCTCTTCCAGTGTAATTGAAGAATGCATAACTATATGATTTCTGATGAATGATGGTGAATAATGCTGATGACTGAACAGATATTGCCTGAATCAACTGAACAGATGTTGATCAAAGCTACAGATGCCAACTGCTTATGTGTGTGTGCACTGCTCATGTGTGTGTGAACTGCTTGTATGTGTGTGTGTTGTGAGTGTGTGTGTGTCTGTGTGCATTTGTCTGTGTGCATGTGCATGTGTGTGTGTGCATGTGTGTGTGTGTGTGTGTGTGTGTGTGTATGTACTGCTGCTGACATAATATGGCGACTGATTATGATTATTGATTACGGTTATTAGTTATGGTCATTGATTTACTGATGAATATGATGAGAAATATTGAAATATGATCCTCAACAAGTTTTGTACATTGGATATGATCATCCTGTGTGTTTACTGATGAGCGTGCTTATTCATATCTCCAGGAAAAATCCAGTGAATTCTGTTCAGTTGATATCCTGTGCCTCCATTTCACAGATCCATTTGTAATGGAAACCACATGGCACATCAAACCACAATCTGGCACGTGAGTCCAGAACAGCGCAGTCCTCACCATGGATACCACCAGAATAGTGATTATCAGGCTCATGTGAGTCATCCCAGTATCTGGGGGGTAAGAAAAATTGTTATTATTACCTTGCGAGATGGTAAATTGTTCACTTAAATGTTTATGGTCCTTCATTTTATGATTCTGTGTATTCAGTGTCACACTGAGAGAATACCGATCATATACTGCTTTTGCATTTCTTTTCCTTTTTTTTTTTTTTTTTTGCATTTTGTGATGTATTTTGGTTGTTTTATTGTTACAGTATATTTATTGTGAATGTAAAAGTATATCTATAATTCCTCTCAAACAACTGAAAAAGAGATTTCCTATGAAGTCCAGGCTGAAGCTCAGGGCTAGCCAATCTTTTTCTAAGAGATCATCCATCCGAGTGGTTTTCACTCCAAAAACCCAAAAAACACTCCTCATTCAAGAGTAGAGACCTCAATTTGTCACAGTTTAGCAGATTCAGGTGTGTCAAATTAGACTTGGAAAGAAAATCTACAGGATGGTAGTTCTCTAGCAACAGAAATGGGCAGCCCAATTGATGCTTGTATAAAAGAGAACCAGGCAGCCACTGCACTTTATACGTACGTGTTATTGACCGGTGTACCGTCTACCCATTTCCACACCCCCTCTGTCTCATTGTCTGACAGGCCGATCCAGAAGTGATAGTCAAAGCCTTCCAGCTTACGTGCCTCTTTTTCCAGGAATTCCTGCATGAAAACAGCCACAGTTACTGCAACCCACGCTAATCTTGGCCAAGGTCAAAGTATTTTGATTTCCTGGCAGGTGATTAATGTTTGGGGAGGGGTGCAACTGATAATGGGAAATCAAAAGCAGTATAACAGTGCTGACAGCAGTCAACTGCCTGTTATGTTACCAGCTGGAGGAAGATTACTGGATATATTTATACACTTGCGCGCCCCTTGTGACCCAAACCAATCTTGCACCGCACTGTCTGTCTGACTCGACGTACCTTGTTAGAATGTGCATGCAAAGAGAACTGTCATAGGCCCTACTCCTTGGGTCAATTAAAACTCACTTATCTTGTGCGTTAGCTCGTGTAATATCCAGCAATGCAGGCTATCTAACTGTGCCTCAAGATTGTATGAATTAAAGCAATGAGAACAAATATTAGTTACATGTATCTACATTTTTGAATAATATTGAACATATTGCCCTGCATTTTGCATGCAAATAAAGTTTCATTCCTCATCAAGAATTGGCAGCACCAGATAGTGTTGAGTTTTTTTCTTGTGAATGAATTAATAATTAAAGAAAATGACAGAAAACTGATAAAAAACTAATCATCAGTTTAAAGTGTTTTTTTTTTTTTTGCCTCTTCCCTTTTCAGCTTAGCATTTGAACTGCTATGTATATCATCCATGTGAAAAAGTAATTACGCCCCCAAACCTAACTGGTTGTGCGATGTTTGGCAGCAGCAAAGACAACCAAATGCTTTCGATAACTGGAGATTAGTCTTTCATGTGGCTGTTGTAGCAATTTTGCCTCACTCTTCATTGCAGAAATGTTTTAATTCACCCACATTAGAGGGTTTAAAGTATGAACTGTCCATTTAAGGTCCAGCTACAATATCTCAATGGGTTTCAAGTTAATACTTTGACTAGGCCACTCAAAAATCTTCATTTTGTTTCTTCTGAGCCATTAAAAGGTAGATTTGTGCTAATGCTCCAGATTGTTATATTGCTGTGCAACCCCGTTGGGCATGAGATTCAGATCATGGGCTGATGACCAAACATTCTTCTTCAGGATTTTCTGGTGGAAAACAGAATTCAGGGTTTGGTCAATAATGAAAATCAGCCAGGCCCTAAAGCACCAAAGCATGTTCCCCCATGACACTAACACTTCCATATTTGACTCTTGATATGATGCCCTTACTGTGGAATGCTGTGTTAGCTCAATGCCAGGTACATCAGCAACGCATTCTTGGAGGAATTTTGGTGGGCCAGCCACTCCTGGGAATACACCAAGTTTTCTCTATCTGGAGATAATGACTCTCACAGTGGTTTGCTAATGGTTTTGCAACTGCTTCCGGACTGATATATTTTAATAACTTCCTTTCTTATGTCTTCTAGAATTTCTGTCCATTGCAGCTGAATATTAGCTACTTGTTTAGACATTTTATACGACTTCACATTGCTAGAAAGGTGCAACTTGAGAGATGTTTAGATTCAACAGGGCCGGTTGTTATCAAGCCCGTGTGTATAATCTCACCAACACCAATCACCAACAAATTGGGCACAATGGCTGATTGACTGACTAA
This sequence comes from Gymnothorax javanicus, assembly GCA_029692085.1. Classification (NCBI taxonomy): domain Eukaryota; kingdom Metazoa; phylum Chordata; class Actinopteri; order Anguilliformes; family Muraenidae; genus Gymnothorax; species Gymnothorax javanicus. The sequence goes on from CM056193.1 coordinate 45,236,647, forward strand.
AAAGGCAATTGTTTTTCACACAGGGCCAGTTAGTGGGCCTGTAGGATAATTTTTTTCCTTCAAATAAATGAAGTGATCATTTAAAAATTGTATTTTGTGTTTACTTGGGTAGGCTTTCTCTAATTTTGAAGATCTAAAACAATTGACGCACATGTGAAACAGAATAAATGAGGAAGGGTACATATTGTTTTTTATGGCATTGTATTTAATGGAATGTGAAGTAGGGGAGACTGGAGTCCTATGAGCCATGGGGACCAATGAGCCTTATCACTATTTTGCGATCAATCGATGACAGAGCAGCTTAAAATAGGCAAAATATTTGACCATTGACTGATGAGTCTTGGGGATAAATGAGCCATATGACTATTTTGCCTATTTTAAACACCTTTGGCATTGATTGATCACAAAATAGTGATATGGCTCATTGGTCCCCATGGCTCATCGGACCCCAGTCTCCCCTACTCACGTGCTGGTTATGGCTGTGCAGGATTGTAAGATGGCTTCCCATGGCCTCACAGCTTGTCATTCCTGTTATCCATTCATGCTTCTCTGTGCTGAAATAGTAACACCTTCCTTCAAACTGAAGCCATGAGTCTGGACACGGCGTGCATTGTTTCACTGTATGGTGAGAGATGAGATAGAGGAGGCCAGCAGGGGAGGGAGACAGAGGGCCAAGTGAAACCAAGAAAAACAAGGACGCACCAGGAGAGAGAAGAGAGGATTCGTGGGTAAACAAAGAAGTCCATTTGTCCTTGCTTAACTTTGCTGTTTTGTTTATAAATATAAAATTAGCTGGTGCTGTCATAATCCAATGATAGAAAGAGATGAAGCTTATTCACCTTTTACCCCACTGGACATGCAGGTCTTTGCCAGGTCAATATAGTCCTGGCAGAGCTGGGAGTATCGGCTCAGTTGCGTGCTGTTCTTGAGAGGAGGGGACAAGCTTTTCGCCTCTGCAACCTGTGGGCATGTGCTGCTGCGGGAGCCATGATATACTGAGAGAGAGAGAGAGAGAGAGAGAGAGAATCTTTTGAATCTTTTGAATCTTATTTTTTCTCTGAGAAGGTGCAGTTGTTCATGGTGCTGCATTTTTGATTGTTTTGAACACTGCCTGCAAGCCATTAAAGTTTCTTTAAATTTTATGATTGAAATCGATTTAGATATAAGGGCATAAGAGGAAGGAGATCTATAATACACATTTTCCTGCTCCCATAATTTATTGTTGTCGTGGGAAATTATGGTGCTCATTTGAAGCTGTCTTTTATGCCCTTGTTGTTTATACTGAATTGAGGAAAGATAGGGATTGGCTTTATTTGCTTTCATGGATCACAGTTCCATTACAAACATACTATTAGCTTTTCGCAATCAACATGAACATCTGAGAAGAATTGTCAAATTATGACAAACTGTCATTGATTGACAAAAAATCTGACATTTTGCATTTGGCAGGCATAACAGGCAGCCTGGTTGAGATAGCTAAATACTTCACCTCTGCTCTCATTTTCCTCTGATTCTTAATCAAGCAGTATGTTACTGGTGTGAAGAGAGTTACTGCATATGTGTGGGCAGTGAAACCATTTGCATGATGAATGACAATTGTGGATCATGCAGGTCTGGCAGTTGGCTGGCCAATTAGTTGGTTCAAGATAAGGTAAACATGGTTCATTATTCATACTCATAGTTGTATTACATGCATTCTGCCACACATTCTCTTTCTGTCGCAATCCTCTTGTAAGTGCTTTTTATTTCTCTCCCCTTCAGCAACTTGCATGTCTATTAGAAGTATGTCTCATTTGACTGGTTTATGTCTTGCACCTATTCCCCTCCTCGGCAGTGTCTCGTTTCATGGTTACCTCCTAATGGCTTTGTGATGCATATTTAAACCCCTTGTGTTGAGCCGCAAGTCGCCGGATTTTAATTTGCTATTTGTGCTTTGAACCAATCAGTGTTCCGAGTAAAAACTCTTTGTCTTTATTAAATGTAATGTAAACTTTAATGATAGTAATTTGCGGACACTTTCCACTTTGCTTGGTAAACTCAAAGAAGCTTCCAAACCTATAGGTCCAGGATAGGCACTGCATTTAAGTTAACTTAGCTCAGTTCCTCAGTCCAGTTTAAAGGGAACAAGCTCCCAAGCCTTAACAGGGTCCAGGATTGGGATCAAATTCTTGTTAACCGTTCCAAGTGTTCCGCTGTCCAGTTTATTAGGAACAAGCTCCCAATCCTTCTACAGTCATCAGGATTGGAACAGAGTTCCCCTCAAGCTACTCCACCCTCCTGTGGGACAGTTTGGCTCTGGTGAAGTGTCTGCTCTACCTGGCTGTCATCCTGGAAGCTCAGCTTAGCCTGTGGTTCCATCCTCAATCATTACCATACTGCTGTCAGTAAATCGACCAATGGGATTTTACTCTGCTTCCGCATTGGTTTCCTGACTGGATCTCAACACTTTCATTGTATTTTTTAATGCAAAAATTATTTAGAATATTACTACTGGTGTCTTACAACATTTTGTTGACCCATAGGGGATAAAAAATACGTACAGCAGCAGTTTTATGAATACTATAGACATATTATGCTAAAGGCTCTTGGTTCTTCCTGTTTGAAGGATACAGAAGATTTGTGGAATAGCACAGTGGCTTGGGGAAACAAGGTTACTACAGCAAGCACACAAATACTGATTTCCACTGCAGCCATTGTATTTCAGGCATTCAGACGTGACTTGTGTTCTATACTGTATATACAGTTAAGACTATAAGCATTTGGATGATGACTTTATATGCCAACACAATGAATTTGAAGTGGAAAAAAAAAAAAAAAAACCTAAGGGCTCTCAATGTATAGTTTAAGGAACAAATTAAGTGTTATTTGCCTAAAGAAAAATGTTTGAATCATGTAAGGATTACAACCAGTATAACTTTTATAGCATGACGTATGTATAAATTCATTGTTATTTTTAATATTTTGTCATTGCAGACAATGACTGTCTGAAGTTTAGCATCAGGTTTTGAATGCAAATCTCGCACTTGATCAGTCTCAAGACCTTTTATCTGCTTACTCATAAATGAAATAATGAGAGATAAAACACACCTGGTCATGGAGCAGTTGTGTTGCCAACTGATCCACTAAAAAAAGAGGGGGGGGGGCAATAATCTAATGAAAGTCCCAGAAAAATCTGATCATGTGACATTAAGTGGCATGCTGTTTTCATGATATGATGCATATTTTCTTGTTAGCTCTATTCTCAGTTACGTTCCAGCTTTTCCATACAATATTTACCTCCGCCAATGGAGGCTATGTCTTAGCCGGTGTTGGTCGGGTCGGTCGGTCGGTCTGTCTGTCTGTCTGTCTGTCTGTCTGTCTGTCTGTCTATCTTTTTATGTACAAGATAACTCAAAAAGTAATGAACGGATATCTCTGAAATTTTGTAGGTGGGTTGGTATTACATCAGGGATGGACCCTATTGATTTTTATTGTGATCAGTCAAGCAATCCTATGACACGCAATAACTGAACATCACTCCTAGTGATATCACTCAAATTTTGTGGGTTGATACGTCTCGCATCAGAGACGGAGCCCGTCAGTTTGGAACACGCTGCATCAAACAATATGGCTGCCATGGGAGCCATCTTGAAATCCCATGTTGCAGATACCTTAAATTTCTTATGAGCCATGTTCACTCAGCAAGATTTCGACTGTGCTGCCTTGGCGGAGGTTTGCACTCTCAGAGTGCCTCTAGTTATAGATTTAATCATACAACCCCAATTCCGAAATAGTTGGGACGAAGTGTAAATTGTGAATAAAATCAAAATGCAATGACTTTCAGATCACATGAGCCAATGTGTTATTTACAATAGAACATAGATAACATTTTAAATGTTGAAACTGAGACATTTGCATTTTTATCCACAAAATGAGCTTATTTCAAATTTTCTGGCTGCAACAGGTCTCAAAAAAGTTGGGAGACAGGCAAAAAAGGGCCAAAAAAGCAATTAATATATAAGAGAATCAGCTGAAAGAACATTTAACAAGTAATTAAGTTAACTGGTATCAGGTGTGTAACATGATTGGCTATAAATGGGATGTCCTAGAGACGCTGAGTCTTTCAGAAGTAAAGATGGCCAGAGGCTCTCCAACCTGTGAAGGCTTGCATAAAAAAATTGTGGAATACTTTAAAAACAATGTTCCTCAACGTCAAATTGCAAAGGCTTTGAAGGTCACATCGTCGACAGTGCATAACATCATCAAAACATTCAGAGAAACTGGAAAAATCTCTGTGGGTAAGGGACAAGGCCGAAGACCTTTACTGGATGCCCATGATCTTCGGGCCCTCAGACGCCACTGCATCACTCACTGGCATGATTCTGTCATTGACATTACTAAATGGGCCCAAGAATACTTCAAGAAACCACTGTCTGTAAACACAGTCCGCCGTGCCATCCACAGATGCCACCTAAAACTCTATCATGCAAAAAGGAAGCCATTGTTGAGCATGATCTAGAAGCGCCGCCGTGTTCTGTGGGCCAAGGCTCATTTAAAATGGGCTGTAGCAAAGTGTCAAAGTGTCCTGTGGTCGAGTCCAAATTTGACATTCTTGTTGGAAATCATGGGCGGCGTGTCCTCTGGGCTAAAGAGGAGAAAGGCCACCCCTCCTGTTATCAGCGTTCAGTTCAAAAGCCAGCATCTCTGATGGTATGGGGTTGCATTATTGCATATGGTGTGGGACACTTGCATGTTTTAAAAAGCACCATGAATGCTGATAGGTATATTAAGGTTTTAGAGCAACATATGCTCCCCTCCAGACAACATCTATTCCAGGGAAGGCCTTGTGTATTTCAGCAGGACAATGCAAAACCACATACTGCAGCTATTACAACAGCATGGCTTCGTAGTAGAAGAGTCCGTGTGCTGAACTGGCCTGCCTGCAGTCCTGATCTTTCACCGATTGAGAACATTTGGCGTATAATTAAACGAAAAATCCATCAAAAGACGCCCAAAATTCTCCAGGGGCTGGAAGCCTGTATTAAACAAGAGTGGGATCAAATTCCAATGGCTAAACTCAAGAAACTTGTCTCCTCAATGCCCAGACGCCTCCACTCTGTGTTAAAAAGAAGAGGGGATGTTACCCCATGGTAAAAAGGCCCCTGTCCCAACTTTTTTGAGACCTGTAGCAGCCATCAAATTTGAAATGAGCTCATTTTGTGGATAAAATTGTCAAATTTCTCAGTTTCAACATTTGCTATGTTATTTCTGTTCTATTGTGAATAAAATACTGGCTGGCGTGATTTGAATGTCATTGCATTTTGATTTTATTCACAATTTACACTTTGTCCCAACTATTTTGGAATTGGGGTTATACAAAAAGAAAGAAAAAGTGTAATTAAAGGTAGTTGTTAGTTTTGGTAATCATTGTAAACACCCACTTTTGCAAACCTGTCACTGTACGGACAATTTAGAGACTCCAATCAGCCTAAAATGTATGCCTTTGTACCATGCGAAGAAACTGGAGTTCCCAGAGTACTCCCACACTAACACCTGGAGGACATCCAAGCTGCACACAGAAAGGCCCCAGGCTGGATTCAATCCCACAACTCTCTTGCTGTGAGGCTACGCACAGCGCCACCTGGTGGACTATTTAAGCTAGTTAAATGATTGAATAGGATCAGGTACCCTCATCAATACAAGATCTTGGCCGAAAATTTTTGCAACTGTGGTCGGAAACAGTTGTTGTTCCATTGCATGATATTGTCGAAACATTGTCATAACGAATGTGCGCTGAGATCAAACCTAAAGGCGGACCTACAAAATATTAGAGTGTGCGACTTTACGTTTGAGGGTGAAGTATTACATCACTCCTACTCATCAAGCAGTTAGTTCATTTGCTCTTCTCCCTAGTCTGAACATTTTTCCCTCTTCAGCTTGTTGAGACGATTGTTGTTGATTTTTGTTTTGCCCTGGAAATGAATATTTCCCTTCCCACATTACACAAAAAGAGAAAAGAGAAAAAGATCCCATGATTTGTGTCCTCATAAGAATGAAAAGTATCCCACCAGCAACGCACAATACTGCCGGCACACGTGGCCGCGGTTCAGTGCACCGGCGGCTTCGGTCCAGCAGTTTTGCACGATGAAAACATAATGGCATCAAAATTGTAGCAACTCTCTCTATTAAGGGACTATAAGAGACACCACTTATAAAAAGAGCTCTAATTCCTAAACTGTTCGCCATATTTTGAAAGGAGTGCACTCAAATTAAAGCAGAAAGTCCGCACTTTGAGTTCATATTATTTAATGCTCTGGTAGACAAGTAAAATAGCGACAACTTTGTCAAGGTCAAAATACTTACAGACCTTATAATATATAATAAATGTAGAAAGGAGGGTTGTGGGCAAAGAAACCAGGTCTCACAGGAGATAAAGAGAGACGGCAATATTGCACAATTATTGAACATTCAATATTGCCCAACCCATTTGACTCATGCCCCATAATCTACGCCAATGAGAGAGAGCAAAAGAGCAAAAGTAGGAGACAGAGAGGACTAAGGAGAGCCACGCACAGACAGACAATGTTTAGTTACAGGGAAGAGACTGTTTCGTACTTTGTTGGATGCAGAACTATCAAAAATTTAAGCTTTCAGGCTCTAGAATTTTATTATCCATGATTATTTCAAAGACCATCTCGCCTTCTTTCTTAGATGTTGATCAGCCTTGTACGAAAAAAAAAAAAAAAAACACCCAAAAAGCAGTGTACACATGCAAACTTTGGAATCTATAAAACATTTTGATTAAGCCACAGGGAACATGTAATGACTTACAGAGAGCGATGTTGGCGCTTACAGATATCAGCAGGGCACTGATGAGAATGACTGTCAGTTTCCTCATCCAGTCCACACAACAGATACCTGACAGGTCACATTCACAGTCAAAACCTTACAGACATAGTACTGCATTAATGCCTCTCTTATCTATACATCTATACAAGAGCCACTCTGATTGGTTCATCCACAGCCATTTGCTCTCTATTCTGCACATTGAAAGAGACATAAGCTGACAGTCAAACTCATCTCATAAAGTCGACTGGTAAAAAGGTAAGCATGGAGACTGACTGATGGTGACTTAGTTCTATATGGTTACACTTGTTCATAGCTCAAGAAAATGAAGTTCATGGTGATAAAATACGTAGGGGCAATTACCCAAGCCGGTCACTATGACTTGTATTGTGCTCATGCTGAAAACTGGTGTCTGCCATAACTTTCTGTCAACCTTGTTCTCTGTCCTTTTCAGTCTGTCAGAATGTTAATATATCCTGCCTTTACAATGGCAATTATGACTGAATACAAAAATAGCCAAACACTTTAAATGCTGATCAGTGAGGAGGCATTGAACATTAGTTTTAAATTACCTTTTCTGTTCTCTGCTGTGTAGATAATTGGCTTTTTTCCATTGGAAGAAATGTCCTCATTGATTTCCTGTAGACTTGTGTAGTTTTCCACATTATCCATGGCCAAATATCGCCTTTTCCCCTCTGCAAACTTGAATGCCGGTTCCACCCTGCCTGCAATGCTCGTTGAATATCCTTATTTTTTGATTTGAGCTAATTGTTGCACCTGGAAAAAATACTCAGATAAGAATAACTAAACGTTGGGACTTAAAGTTCTTTAAGATATTCCCAGGTATTTGATTCCACGTACTGTATAGTCCGACCTTTATAACAGTAATGTTTTGGATTTTTTAAAAAAAGTTTTCTTCAGATTATTTTATGATTTTTTCCCCCCCTTCAGTTCTGAGCCTGGCCCCTATTTTTATTTTCTTCCAAACTTTCTTTGGCTAAACTGCATGTCTCTCCTCAGAGTTTTGAATCCCAACTCTCTCTGTCGGTGTTTGTCTTTGTGTTATGAGCATATCCGAGCCCCGGTGGAAAGAGAGGAGGGGTAATGGGTAGAGGGAGCGTGAGAGAGAGAGAGGAAGATGGAGATTGGTTCGAGAGAAGGCCTAATAGGTCCAACGTAATAGAGAAATATGAGCAGATCACTTTGGGTCACTTTAAGAGGGAGTTGTTTTTTGGCACGGCCCCGAGAGGAATGCAGCAGAGGAGGAACGGACAGAAAATGTCAATACCAGCATAAGAACTGCACGGGCTGATCTTACAACCCCAAAGTGCTAGCATTTCACCATATACCGTATGACTCAAACCAGTGCTTTCCTTCTGCGTCATTTTCTAACATTTCGCTCATTTACAGAGTTACAAGAAATCCCCGTTTCCATGATTGCAAAAAAAAAAAAAAAAAATGACTGACCATCGAAAACTGACAGTGATACTGCATTTTTACATCTTTCCTATAATGTATGCTGTTTATTATCCCCAAGCTCAGTTTAAGAGGGACAGAAGAGTCATGATGCATTTAAGTATTAAAGCTATGCGCACAAGAAAAGCCTTTTTTGCTGATTATGCTTCTTCGAGATAAGTTATTTCACTGATTTTTTTTTTGCCTTCACCCGCATATAAGACAAACAGAGGGTGAACCGGGCAAATCCAAAAGTCAAACCTGCAGAATGATATATGTGCAGTGCTAATGATACTCTGTATATGCAGGTAATACTCTGTAAATGTAGGTAAAAAAGAATTTACAAATCACTTCATTTTGTTTCTATTTGGACTTAACATATTGTTCTTAGTTCTAGGCGGATTGAGGTTGTAATTTTATGGTGCTCATTTTTTCATATAAATTTAAGAAGGATCTTATCTAGTTTGGAACATATAGATTTGGAGATATTTAATGAGAATATGAAAGAAACTTTTGATGCTTCTTCTGCCTTGCTGCATAAAACCGTGCCATGTACAGATAAGTCCCTAGCTAATCAGCATTCAGTTTTTTTATTTTTTTTTAGAAAATTACTTTCCAATCTGCCAGATAGCTCACTCGGTTAAAGCACCGCATTGCGGAGCAGAAGTGACTATCACGGCACATGTTCGAGCCTGGTTGTACCAACCGGCAATGGTCGGCAGCTTTTTCAGAGTAGCGCACAATTGGCCATTGCGCTACAGGGCTGCAAATTGGAAAGGGACTGCCGGGAAGGGAAATATAATGGTTGCTTTGTTCGTTGCTCAAGCACCTCCTGTTGGCCAGACGGGCGCTCGTCTGGAAGATTTTAAGCCTGTTCATGTTCGGGTATCCTCCACCCTCGTTTAGTACTTGCGAGGATTCAACCAATGAGTGTAAAGAGGCAGTAGTTGACGGGCACATGCTTAGGAGGAGGGTCGTGAAAGGTCCCTCTCTCCTGAATTGGCAACAAGGGGTTGCATACGAGCAAGACTTGTACATATTTCCCCAATTGGGTATTCCAGATTTGGGTGGGATTGGAGATGCCAAATTTATAAAAAAGAAAAAAAAAAAGAAGATTGCTTTCCATTTGTCTGGAATCCATACAAATCAAGTGCTGGTTGCTCCCATCGATCACTCATATTTTTCTGGCCTCAGTCAGTAGGCCAGTATTTGACTTTCAAATATTCGCACAAAATCCATGCGAGATCTGTGATTGGCTCACAGTCGCAAGGGTGCCCCGCCCCTTTAGACAGACTTGCGACAGGTCCTGAATGAATTGATTCCAATGGGGAGAAGTGAAGTGAACATGAGCACAGATTATCACCGATTATTTTTCCCCATTGTCACAGAATTAAACACTGGACTTATTTTTCACAGGCCTCATATCTTCCAAAAATTCTGGTGCTGCAATGGCATTTTTAAGACCAACAGATCAAGAGAAAATGAACTTTGTTCGAGACCTGTGTCTCTCTCAGCAGTGGTCACGTAACATCTGGCAATACAGAAATACAGTATGGACTGCGGCACACTACTAATTAAACTTTCAAACTGAAATAATGCTTGTATTTATATGTTCAGTGATACTGTTATTGCCATCAATGTTTAATCGTTTTTAAAGGGAAAAGGAATATATTTGATCGCTGTGATCTTGTAATGGATTGATATCAGATATTAAGCAAGCAGGCAAAAGCGGCAAAATAAGCGTTGGTCGTCCACAATAAAAATGCCGAAACATTGTGCAGCAATAGGTTGCAATAATAGGAACAAGCTATCCATCTTCTCTTTTCCGAAGAAAGTAGACAGGCAAGGAATAAATTAGCAACTGTCTGTTATGATTCTGTCATGCCTGCTCTGTTTCTGCCATGTCTGTTTTGTTTTTTGCCATGCCCTGTTATGTTTCTCCCATGCCTGTTCTGTTTTTCCCATGTTTTAGTTCTTTGCCATGTTTTTGTTTTTGCCATGCCAGATCCATTATTCTGTTAGATTCCGGTCCATGTCTTTGCCCATGCCCTTCATTGCACTTTGTCTCCCCTGTCTGGTCTTTTGAGCTACAGCTTCTCCCCAAGTCCTTCGTGTCACATGTTTAGGTGATTTCATGGTTTCTGGGTTTCAAACATTCCTTCTAATCTCGTTTGCTTCCTTCGCCTTGCTTTTCTATTTTACTAACCCATACTAACAGTTTGTTATTTTTGTTTTGATACTAACCAAGACTAACATTGTATATAATACTAACTTACTAACGAGCACTAGGGATTGTATAGCTGCACTTACTAATTGATTAACAAGCTCTCCTTTTCGCCCTGTTCTAGTCTCCGCCTCTTGCCTTCTCTTAGTCTTTGCTGCAATTCAGCGGATCCTCCGCACCTGCTCTACTCTGTCCTGCCTCTCATTATCTGTGCACATTAGAACTCCCTAACCGGAGCTGTATGTTTTGTCTATAGGTTGTCTCGTGATCCCTGTCCGCGTTTTTGGCTTTTGCCAATTTCACGTGGTTAGGTTCTCCTTGTGTTGCTCCCACGTAATTAGTCTGATCCCATTCACCTGTCCCTGATCATAGCATGTGACTTCCCTTGAGTGTACTTAAGCAGTCTTTTCACAACAGTTCCCTGTCAGAATGTTTCCCTAGTCTACCTGTGCTGCTTTCGGTTTCGCCTTGTATTCATAGTGTTGCTTTTCTGACTGGACCGTCCGACTTCCGATTTTTGGCTCTGATTTGGTATTGTTATCTGTTCCTGTGTTTCGAACCTTTTTTTGTCTGACTACGATTACTGTGATTGCTGCCCTGGTTTTTCGACTTTGGATTCTGCCCCTGGGATTGTGATTTTTGGATTGTGGACTTTGTACTGTTGCCTTTGGTCCTGCGGGGGTTTACCCCCTCGCTAAATAAAGTCACATTCATTGCATTTCCTGGTTCTCGCGACTGGTTCCTGAACGATACCTCACACTGTCGTATTACATACCAGCTTCATAGGCTTAACCTAGCTGATGTAATCATGCCCTTCAAGCTATAGCTAATGCCAATTACAGTGAAATATGTTATGTAATTTGAGTGTTTAATTTAGCCTTCATTATACCGGGGAATCCCACTGAAATAAACAAAATGCAGATATGGCCAAACATTATCCTGTTCAAAACCTAACAACCACTCCAAGAGTAAACACAAGCAAGCCACAATTTAGTTTTTAAGCTCATGTCAAATAACATTCACGAATGCCGTAGCTGGCCAGCTAACTCATATTCGTAATGCTGAGTACAGCCGTTAGTTGTGTTGTAAAATGCCTGATGTAGCAAAGTAAAAGGAAACCCTGCAAAAAATGTTCTATTGAACTCTATAGAACATCAATGGAACTCTATAGAATATTTTAGTAGAACAGCATGTTCTATAGGATTTGCTAGAAACCTACAGAGCATCTCTATGGAAAGGAAAGTCCTATAAGATTATTGCTGTTCTATAAGACCTTCCTATAGAACACCCTAGTTGAAAAACCTGTTCTATAGGACTTTGATGGTCTTTAGGACCTTCTAATAGAACAAAAGCTGAATGGGAAAGACATCTTAAATAAGGGGTAAATAAAAATAAATCTTATGACTCCTTGCAATGCTCTGTCGAAGGGTCAATTTACCTTATGTGTACCCGGGTTCTAGAAGTGAGAGACTGGACAAATGGTATGAAAATGTGCAATATGCAGTGATATCCACTGTACTGAAGTAGCAAGGAAATCTTGTCCATTTTAACTTTAAGGTGTGCTTATAAGCATATGGGGTACCAGGCACATACCAACTCATTGATTCTCTGATCAGACAATTGATTGACTGACTGACCGCACAACTTAGCAGTATTTCAGTTACGGTATATGAAGACCTCTTTCCATTTCGTCGGCAGCAATTCAAAAATATAAATGTAAGGCCTTGCAACTTTATTATGCTATAATGGAAAACTCGTGTTCCTCTTTTGCTAACGAAGACAGAATTATGTTGAAAGTTTGAGCTTTTGAACTTTTTCCTTAATTTAAAAAATTCAATCAAATTATTCCTTTCCATTTACATGCATGTGATTGCAGATTATCTGCAGATTTAGAATTAATTTGAATACAATTTGAGGTCTGCTAAGACTTATTCCCACCATCTTTATACATGTATCATGGTCACCTAACAGGATTACTAACATGGCGTCCTTTTAGCGAAGGCACTCAGTTCCTTTTGAATTTCCTAAGACCCTGAGATACGTGACAACAACGGGCCATCTGTTGGGTTCAGCAAAGCTATTCAAATTGATCAGGATCAAGTACAATCAGAAGTTTCCCAGTTGCTGGATAGCTCACTCTGTTAATGCACCGCATTGTGGAGCAGAAGGGTCCGGGTTTGAGCCCCAGAGTAGAGCACAATTGGCCATTGCGCTAGAGGGATGAAAATTGGGAAGGGTTTGCCGGGAAGGGTAATATAACATGGTTGCTTTGTTTCTCGCCTTCCAGATTGGGGTGGGATTGAAGATGCCAAAAAGAAATGAAAAAAGTTCTACAAGAGCTGTTCTATGGAACTGTATCCTATAGAAATTTTTTTATAGAACTTTTTTCTATAGGACTCGAGGTACTTAAGTTCTATAGAATTCTATTGAACTGTCTAATAGGATTCCTATAGCACATTTTTTGCAGGGAATATACCCACAACATTCAGATATAAGATAGATACTTGTATATCCCAACGCTTAAATGCTCACCTACTTAGCTACCACTTCTGACAACAAGATGCGACTGATAACCCGGTCAGCATTCATTCTGCAAATGGCGCCACGCAATTGGTGGTCACCCAATCAGCCAAGAGCAGAAAACATGAATATTTATATATCCAGTTCATTAGTGACGTAAGGGCTAAACGCTGGCCTTTACGACTGAGGCCAGACTATATCAGTGAGTGAACGTTGGGAGCGACCAGCACTTGATATAGATCGATTCCAGGCAAGCTTTCCATCACTTCTGTGAGAACTTTGCAGATAGGTAATAGTGTCTGTAACAGGAATGTCTCATATTTCAGTAAGATCGATATTATTTAGGGATAGAATTTCATATTTTTTTACAATTATGGTTTTAACCCAATACATCAGAGAGTTTAGATATAGCAGTAAGAGCGAAAGGAACTTCTACAGTGCTTTTAAAGAGTAATATAAAATCTGCAAGTTGTGATATTTTGACTTCTTCACCAAAAACATCAATTCTATTATGAATTCTGTGACATTAAATTTCTTAAAACTTAAGCAACAAGCAAGTAGTTGTGGTCGAAGCTGAACATTCTTACTACACACCTTATTTTACAGTATATCTGTGTTATGATTCTGCTCTGTCGGTTCTGATTCTGCTATGTTTATTATGATTTTGCCATGCTTGTTATGTTTTCCCTAGTCCCTGTTATGTTTATGATCATGTCTGTTAGGTTTTGCCATGTTCTGTTCAGTTTTTGTACTTTTCCATGTTTTCGTTTTTTGCCATTCCCAATCCACTTTTCTGTTATAGTCCGGTCCATGTTTTGCCATGCCCTGCATTGCACTTTGTCTCCCCTGTCTGGTCTTTTGAGCTACAGCTTCTCCCCAAGTCCTTCGTGTCACATGCTTAGGTGATTTCATGGTTTCTGGGTTTCAAACATTCCTTCCGATCTTGTTTGCTTCCTTCGCCTCTCTTTTCTATTTTACTAACCTATACTAACAGTTTGTTGTTTTTGTTAAAGTTACTAACCCAGACTAACATTGTATATAATACTAACTTACTAACGAGCACTAGGGATTGTATAGCTGCACTTACTAATTGATTAACAAGCTCTCAGCACTCGCCCTGTTCTAGTCTCCGCCTCTTGCCTTCTTTTAGTCTTTGCTGCAATTCAGCGGATCCTTCACACCTGCTCCACTCTGTCCTGCTTCTCATTATCTGTACACGTTAGAACTCCCTAACCGGTGCTGTATGTTTTGTCATAGGTTGTCTCGTGTTCCCTGTCCACGTTTTGGCTTTTGCCAATTTTATGTGGTTTGGTTCTCCCTTACGTTTCCTCCCACGTAATTAGTCTGATCCTCATCACCTGATCCTAATCATAGCATGTGACTTCCCTTGAGTGTATTTAAGCTGTCTTCTCACTGCAGTTCCCCGTCAGAACGTTTCCCTTTGCTGTTATTGTTTTTGCCTTGTACTCATAGTGTTTCTCTTCTGACTGGACCGTCTGACCTTCGATTTTTGGCTCTGCTTTTTGGTACTTTTGTCTGCTTCTGTTTACGAACCCTTTTTGCCTGACTACGAGTTTTGTGTTTGCTGCCCTGTTAACGGTTTGGATTACGCCCACTGGATTTTGGCTTTTGCTTCTCTGACAAACCTGTGCCTGTGTACCGAACCTGTTTTTGCCCGACCACGAGTACTGTTATTGCTGCCCTGGTTTTCAACTCTGATTCTGCCCTACTGGATTGTGGACTCTGTACCGTTGCTTTCTGCCCTGTGGGGGTTTACCTCCCCCCCCCAACTACAATAAAATCACTTTTGCTGCAACTTCCTGGTCTCGCATTTTGGTTCCAGAACGGTACCTCACAATCTGTATGACTCGCATTTTAAAAACAGGGCCCAATGTCTCTCTCTTTGCGGTTGTGGAGGATGAATCATGTAGGAAGTAAAGGGTAATGTTCCCATTCAGAACCTCCACTGGACAGTTCCTCCTCTTCATAAAAGGATTGGCTCATACCCAACATAAATTGTCACTGCTTTTCAACCTGTTCAGCGATCTGTTTTGCTGACCAAAATGCTGTCAGCAACCCAAAGGGCTAGCCGAGCGTGGCTAACTCCATTCTTGTAATTTTGCGAGAGGAGGGGATAGCGCTGTTGTCAAAAGGATTGGACTTAGATGAATTAATTATCTGTGGGTCTTATCGGGGTTTAGTTCCATTATGGCCAATCAGATTAGCAATTGCAATTTCCTTTAAAATCAGCGTGTTATTACCATAGCAAACTGGCAATTTTGCCCGGTGAAGAAGCACCTAACTTGCTCTTCTGCTGCCTCCTTTAGTCACAGTTGTAATGTTATGCTGGAGGTGTTTCGGAGATAGAGGTCGATTCACTGGCAATGCGCTTTGTATGAAAAGAGATGTGCAATTTAAACTGAGTACAAAATGGCAGTCAAAGCATTAAAACAAGGGTGAAACTAAAGTTAATGATTTGTATTTCCCGCACACAAAGAAAGTAACATGTCCCATCATTAGACCTCTGAACATGATCTGTGTTAACATGAACTCAGATGATTGTTGTTCTTCATTACAGATAATGGCGTGTTTTAACATATGTGTGGTTTGGACTTGGCGAATGAAGCAGGCCTGTGACCTGCAAGCACCTCAAGTCATGCTGCTGTCACATGACCTACATTGCTTAAGTCAGCCTTAACTATACTTCACCCCAATAAGGTGGTCTTTTTAAATCAGCAAAGTGAACTGATTCATTCCTCTACACTGCTGCTGCACAATGTTTGTTATGCTGCTGCCAATTCATCCTACCTCCACTCCAGCACCCCGGCATCCACCAGTATGGTCTGACTATTGCTTCGGTGGGGAGGGGGTGAGCGTGGTCAGAGACCTATTGCTACTCTAATTTGTTTATACATTTCATTATAGGGAGTTCCCGATAACATAGGGTAATGAACAGGGCCACTCCCAATGCGCCTTCCTATTCGTCCTTTCACCTATATATACCTCCTACATTCCCACAATCCACGCTCGTCACGTTTCTATGTCCCTCCCACCCTTCCCCTCTCCAAGAAGCAAGCAAGAAACAGCCACCACCTGGGACTCCGCGGGGCTTGGGAGCCACACAGAGTCCGACAAGAGATGCGAGCCCCAACCTGAGTCTCGCCACGTGGTAGGAGCCCAACGTCCGGACAATCACAGACCAAGTCCAACACCACACCCGCCCCGATCTCCTATCCGCCCGATCTCCTATCCGCAATCCCGCCCAAAACTCTCCTCTACTTTGGGAGCGGTCCAGAATTCATTAAATTTATTATATAGATTATTTTTTCACCCGTTTGTTACTTGCGGAAATCGATTTCGGCAAATATATCAGTCGATTGCTTTAGATGTCTGTTTGTCAGCTTTTTAGATACGCACCCTTTTGCCATTTATCCTGCACCAGTCTTAAGAAAACTTGGAGACATGTTTGCATGGGTTACTCGCCACAGACCTATACTTTTTTAAGTTTCTATGTCAAAAGTCAAGGTCAAGGTCACACAAATTTCGATTTCAGCAAGTCGTACTAAGAATGACCTTTCATGTCACTTTGTTCCGCAAGTCGTCTGTCTGCCTGTCTGCCTGTTTGTCTGTTTGTTAGCAGGATATATCAAAAATGGCTGCATAGATTTCAACCAAACTTTGCAGGATGTTACAGTAGCACAAGGATCAAGTGACTAAATTTAGGCATATCTAGGCCAAAGTACAGCTGAGATATAGGCTAAAGTACAAATCCAGCTATGCTGGCGGAGATTAAGTACAGCTGAGATATAGGCCAAAGTACAAATCCAGATATGCTGGCTGAGATTTGAAGTCTCGAGTCAGACACCAGACGATTTCGACGACGGTCCCGCTAGGCGGGAGTCATTCATTTGTCTGCTCATCTGTCTGTCTGTCTGTTAACAGGATAACTCAAGAAGTTATGAATGGTTTGGCACGGAATTTGGTAGGATGATAGGTGGTAGTCCAAGAATGAGTTGATTCAATTTTGGAAGTGATGTGGAATATATTCTGGATTCTGGATCCAGAAGAATTACAATATATCTGTCTAACACAGGTCTGTTTGATATTTCTGACTGCAAAACTAAAAAAAATTATGAACGGTTTGGCACAAAATTTGGCATTGTGATCGGTGATAGAATAAGGAAGACTTGATTTAATTTTGGAATTGATCCGGAACATATTCTGTGACTAAAAGAATGGATATAGGGTGTGGCGGAGGTATGCACTCAACCGAGTGCCTTATAGTTGTCAGCATGGTACGTGAGTTGATTGGCAGAACTATGCTAAGACATACGCCATCTTTTGTTTTTTTGTCTGCATCTGTAGATGTTCATGGCGGAGTGAGTGAGTGGATGAGCGAATGAATGATGAAGTTACACTATTGGTCGGGTGGTCAAGTGTTCTTGCCCCATTGACCACTTTCAAACTGATTAAGCTTGTACAGTCTCTACGACTTTATTAGGGTACATTTACTGCAGATCCACATGCATCCAAAGTCAATGAACATTTAAAATTGAGGAATTAAAGACCATACCAATGACTAATGAAGCTTAGCGAAAGTTCAGTCAGGAAGACTCTCTCTCTCGCGCATGTCAACTCTGTTTATTTTATTCACGCATATTCACTCGGAAATCTCCGCAGTCAATGGCCGGGGCTGTCAATTGAGCTGTCAGCTGGTGTAGCTGCTGATCTCTTCTATCCAACCGGGGCACACCTCAGTCGCGTCGCTAGCCAATCGTTCTGCTGCTGTCTTTTTAAAAAATGTCATTCTCTCTACCCTAGTTCACCCATGCTGCCGTTCGCTGACCCTCCTCCTCCCCAACGCCACCCTACTCATCGGACCTCCCGTACTGCCGCTCCAGCTCCTCCAGCCTTCAGCCACCACCGCCACCAGTGTCTGGACTCTTCGGGGGATTTCCTGCTGCTGCTCTGAGCCGTGCTCCTGCTCTACGAGTCTTCCCGAAGAGTCCAAGCGCCAAAGTCTTGTTTGATTCTAAGCATGTTACCCCTTTATGCTCAAAGCATAATAAATATTTTCCTGATTTCACTCGAGTCTCTCCTGATTGAACTATATAAACAATTGATGATGCCACTGACTACCCATGTAACAATTTGCCTCAATTTTGCACACAGACCATAAACAGCCCAGCCAGTGATAAGTTTTGATATTGTCATGCTGACCCAGAAGGTTTAAATTAGGATAATGCGCCAAGTAAAACATTTTAGTTGAGTCTCTTAACTCTTATTTCTTTTACAGTCTAGATCAGTAATCTTGATTCCAGATTCAGAAGAGCCGAGGTGTCTGCTGGTTTTTGTTGTAACTCAGCACTTAAATGATTGATTAAAGTAATCTGTTATTCAGTCAACTCTCCTCACCAGGATACGTGGGCCCAAATTGATTGCTGATATCAAGTCAAATACCAGCAGAGCCTGAGGCTCTCCAGGACTAGGAATAAAAATGACTGATCGAGACAAAGTAATAAGTGCCAGGGTGAAGTCTGTGGTTGCCAGCGGGCTGGGCACATCAGGCTTATTTTTAGTATTTTGGTGATCAGCACAGCAAAGGTGCAATACAGTGCAGTTGGCAAAAGGATAGGACAAGAAGGACTAAGTAGGTAGTTGTATTTGGGGCTGGTTTCAATTATGGCCAATCAAAGCAGCTCATTCTCTTTAAAAATCATGCATTTATCGTGGCCGTATTGACCATTTCTTAATGTCTGAGGCAAGTCCCGAATGGCACTGTGCTTATTATTCCTCTACCTCCTCGTTTGGCACATGCAGTTCTGCCTACGACTGCCTAAAGTCCTGTAATGTCTCCTCTGTGAGGTTAACGTGACATCCATGATCAATGGCAATGTTATGCAGAACAGAACATGCTACAAAGACTGCATTGTATCTCATAGGGCTGTATTGAGTTGTGCCACCCAACTCATCCAAACACCTGAAGCAGATTTTTAACATTTCAAATGGTCTCTTGATTATTGACCTAGCCCTAAGAAACCTTGTTAAAAACATCCTCCCTTTGTGTTGTGGGGAATACTATATGCTATAATCAGCCATGGTTTTAATGTATAGCCTTGTCACCTCGCAGCCACCCATTCATGGGGGAATCCCCATGAAATACTATAGGAATGACAGAATTAGCCAAGATGATTTGATGATTTAATCACGTGCAAACCCAGGGTAATTAGCATTTACATTTGTCACCAGGCAGTTAGCATCACAAACCACCTGGATATCAAAGGAGTCAACTCCCTTTCAATTCACATAGATGACAGATGGCTTGTGCATACGTGCAGCTGCAGGCATGCAGTCGATGGCACATAAAACCTTTGGGAATCCACACTTGACAGTGGAGTCATGTTTTGTTTTCAGCTGGGTTTTGCGGGTGTTTGCAAAAATAATCTCACTGGCATGTCGAACTAGATTGAAACACACAGCTTGTACAACTGACGGCAGACTGCCAGACACCAAGCCCAAGATGTTTCCTGAAGGACCCGGCGCTGAGAAAGGCGAGATCTGCAGTATTTTCTGCAGGGACTGGGAGAGAACAGGGACCTGCTGGGGTTTTGTCCACCCACATGGAAAGAATCTATATGAACATATATGCGCATATATGCAACCTATATGCCGCATATAGGCCAAATTCAGGTACATATATGTGCTTATAGAGGGCATATGGGTCTCCTATATTGCTTCTTTATTTCCACATATAGGCCCTATATGTACATACAAGGTATATGTCTCCTATATAGCTCATGTACCCAGTGGCAGGTTCTGTTTGTCATACCTATTGTATAACTCATATCTCACTTTTGCAACTGTCATACATGATGCCTAGCTCTTATTTTTATTCTCAAGGTAATATCTGCATATTAGTCCAAAGTCCCTTACAGAAATAACAAGAATTTCACGCAAAAACTTATAAATCGTATGTGAACACATGAAATTGGCATCACATTTGATCCTAAATACATGTTGACATGTGACAACGGCATGTTATGTGTAAACCAGTCATTATTAACTATGGCAAGTGAGAGGAGACAAAAAGCTATGATATCAACACAAATATTTAATACTATTTGTTACATTTTTTTCCTGAAACATTAACAATAACAAGATCATCATTTCTTTCTTGACCATACTTATTTCCATTCTATGAAGATTGAGTTGTGTATTGTGGAAGAGAAGGAAATGTATAAAAACAAAATGGTTTGATTATGTTTATTTCATCAATTAAGCATTTTTTCAAGTTTAAGTCACTGCCAGATTCACCACATTAGATAAAATTGGATTCACATCATCACAGCTCATACACATCCACTGAAAGGTTATACACTACACGGTTACATCCACCGAATGCAATGTTTTCTATCTTGTCTGTAATGCAGTTTCTAGATGAATACGGCTCAGAGGTCCTTAGTCTAAATGTAGCAAAATAAAACAAAAATAACAAAATAAAAGTACACAGAAGAACATACATTCAAGTAAACATGCCTTTCAAAAGTCATTTTCATCCCCACATCTATTTAAGTATTTAACTGTGGTTAATGAATTTGAAGACAAAGTCTACATTTCTGTTCACAGTTGTAATGAACAGACACTTGTCTTTTATCTGAGATGCTTGTATAGCAACTAAAGGTCCCAGACTTTTTCCTACAGGGATGAAATAACAAGGATTCTCAAATTCCCATCACGGAAAGAACCTATATAAACATATAGGTTTTAATCCCCGCCTTGTATCAACCAGCAGTGGTCGCCAGCTCTTTTCAGAAGTAGCGCGCAATTGGCCAATGTGCTACAGGGGTGCAAATTGCAAAGGACCTGCTGGGAAGGGTTATATAGATAAGAGTTCCCCTAAGCGCGTCCTGTTGGCTAGATGGGCGCTAATAGATAAGATTCTGACCTTGAAAACATCTGACTATTCTCTGTCCTCGTGCTGAGCTTGTGAAGTGTTGCCCACCTATTGTTTAACAGCATTACATTACTGATGGTCGCGGGCTGTGTACACTCTCCTGAATTATCAACATGGGGTCACACATGCGAATAAGCTTAAAGAACCTGTACATAGTTCCCGAATTGGATATCCCAAATTTGAGTGGGATTTGAAATATCAAAAAAAAAAAAGTAGAAGTTTTATTTGGCCGTTTTCATATATTATAGGCACATATATGTACATATAGGTACATATAATATCTCAGTCAAAAAAGAAACTTCACACTCAAAATTTCTAAATATTTTCTTGAAACTTAATACAAGAGATATTATTATTATTATTAGGGGTAAATGCATTGTCAAAGACATCATGACACACAGCAACTCCGGCGTGCACAAGCATGCAGCACGCGTGCGAGCATACATCAAGGTAAAAAGCATGTTTCCTCGTGTTCCTAGTCACGTGACCTTATGAGACACGTGCAATTGAGCCCACGTTAGCATGGTAGAGTGACATCTCGGAAAAACAAGTTCTTACAGTCAATTATCCGTTGATTTGCAATGCCACAACTGTCAAACATTCAACGTGAACGTGCCATTGGCATGCTGAATCTGAGGAACGTCGGTCACTGGCGTTGCCAGGGTTATGGGATGCAGTCGACGGACTATCCATGATCTTCGGACACGTCTCCAACAAACTGGCACCACAGCAGACCGACCTCGTTCGGGTATACCATTTGTGACGACACAAGCAGTAGACCGACAAATCGTCTTATGTCATTTGCGTAATCGATTTCTCACTGCAACGTCCACTAGGAATGAATTGTTTAGAGGTCGTGTGACTGCCCAAACCATACGTAATCGCCTGCGCACTGCTCGTCTCCATGCACGTCGACCATATTGTGGACCAATTTTAACCAAGTTACACCGACGTCAATGGCTTCTCTGGGCACAACGACATCTGAGATGGACTCAGTGTGATTGGAATAGGGTCGTTTTTAGTGACGAATCCAGATTCACTTTGCACTTCGCTGATGGGAGAGTTAGAGTTTGGAGGAGACGCGGTGAACTCAACGCCCAGTGTTGCGTGCAGGAAGTGGACCGTTTTGGGGGCGGTAGTGTTATGGTTTGGGTGCCTTTAATGGTCCTGCCCGTTCCCGACTGATGGTCGTTCAAGGAAACCTAACTGCTGCAGGATACAGAGCTTTTGCCATTCATGGCAGCTCATGGCCCAGGTCTGACATTCCAACACGATAATGCCAGACCTCATACGGCCAATTTAACGTGGAATTTGCTTAGGAATGCTGGCATCAATGGAGTGGCCCTCAAGGTCTCCCGACCTTAATCCCATAGAACATGTATGGGATGTGTTGGGCAGAAGACTCCGTCAAGTAAGGAACCCTCCACAGAATTTGCAGGAACTTGGTGCCATGTTGGTTCAATTATGGCGACACATCCCCCAAGCTTCAGACGCATCATTCAATCCATGAGGAGACGTTGCGTCGCAGTTGTGAACGCTCATGGAGGGCATACGCGCTATTGACATGCTTTCATCAAGTTGTAACTTACCATTTTTACTCTCTTACATTTCCGTAGCATTTCCTGTGGAACTGGTTACATTATGAACATGATTTTTATGGTACACCGTCCTTAATGGGTACAGAATGGAATTAAATCATTATTTAAAACCACTTTTCTTGTATGTTCAACTTATCGACCTCCAAACGAGTGTGAAGTTTCTTTTTTGACTGAGTATATATGAAAACGGCCAATTTTATGTATGTCGCATATATGCGAAACCTATATGTGGCCCTATATTAAAACCTATATGTTTATATAGGTTCTTTCCGTGTGGGCAGGCCTGCAGCAACCAGCTGGTAGACCTCATTTTCAATCTCCCAGGAGAGATGCAGCTTCTACTTATGTTCCCAGTCACTGAGGTCATTAAAGGAAACTCGGGGGTGATACAGATGTGGGCTGTACCTCTGGCGACCTCTGATGTGCTATATTTCCAATAGATAATGACAAAAATGAAACCACTTCCATCCGTTCTGAAGCAGTGTGCAAGTAGCCTACATCGTAAATTGAAAATTATGTCTGTTTTCTTTTAATTATTATTGTATTGTCCTTTTGATCATTTTATGTTAAAGAGCACATTGTAAATATTACATTATTATTAAATTATTATCATAATGAGGGTGTCACGCCCCGACACCCCAAGATGCTAGAAGAGGGTGCCAGGGCAAGGAGTGGATAGGAGGACCCAGTTCCAGGGACGTGGAGTTTATTAAATAAAGAGTTCAGGGATAAACAAACAAACACAAACTTTGGGAGAACATAAAGGGGAGCGCTACAAACTCAAACGGGGAAACCAGACGAAGGCTACCTGCCCGAATGAGGGAAACCAGAAGTATAAATACTCTTAGATAACAAGATAGGAACCAGGTGAGGATAATCAGGAAGGTGGACAACAGATAATTGAATAACTGAGGTAAGGCAGGTAGCCAGGGGGACGGAATGCCCGAAGGGAGGGGCATAAAGGGCATGATAGCTTTAACTTACAAAATTGACTTGTGCTCTGGTGAAGCCTGTCACATTTTGTGAAAGGTATCTATAATATTCACGTGGATTCGTCAACGACAAAACCAGAGAGCTGAAATAGGCTTTTTTCTTTGGCTCAGAATTGCATTTTATTTACCGTCAGTTGTATTCTACAATTAGCTAATTGGCAGGATTGTGTATAATGGTGCGCATCAACTTATTCTGAGCCTCACAGTAATCAAATATATAAAGCCTAAATATCTTGTCATGACTACCTGATGATCAAAATTGTGGATATCAGTTGTCATCAATTGCTGAATTATTTATTTTAAAATTGAGTGAAATACATAGCTTTCATCCACAAATCCAGTTTGCGTGATATTTGACAGGTGTTCGCCGCCAAGATGGTAAACTCTCCGCCTAGTCTAAAGTGATGAAAATACCACAGCGCGTGCATTTTGCGCTTAAGAGGGGGTCTGGGCTGGCAATTGGTGCAGGTGTAATCTCATGATAAAATGGGACCAAAATTGCATTATGCTGACAGATCTCTATTGTCACACCCCCACTGCGCCTTCTTGCCGACAGTGCATACAGTTAGATCCACAAAAATACCAAACTGGCATAAATACTTATAATTCGGCTCGCTCTGCACGAAAATGCCACTGCGCTTGCACTATAGACTAGTGTTGCGCTTGTGCCGGCACAAAAATAGAGCCCAATGTGTGTGTGAGTCGTAATTTTATTTTTATGTGAAATAACATGTTGTCTAAGTCATAGGGGAGACTGGGGTCCGATGAGCCATGGGGACCAATGAGCCATATCACTATTTTGCGATCAATCGATGACAGAGCTGCTTAAGGGGAGGAGAAACCTTTTGGAAAAAAATTGTCATTTTTAGATAGAAATCATTCATACTTGGTGTATTGACAGCATATGACCTGAAATACACAAAATATGAATTTGAACTAATTTGCATAATTAGGTCATGTGATTCAAGATGGCCGCCACCCCGATTTTACCATTATTTCTTTGCCTTATATCTCAGGACTGAAGCAAGATATTTGAATCAGGTTTTTTTTATTAGATTTAGTTATGTTTACACCTTCTTCTGCACTAGAATCAAGCATTTACACATAATACTAGAGATTTAGTGGGGTAAAAGAGGATTCTGCCATTTTTCGCCCCCTCGATATGAAATATAAATCACCATAACTCACAGACCCAAAGTGCTAAACCAAAACTTTTAGTTCAGTAGACTTCCTGATATGTACACAGACTTCTGTCAAAATTTCATGAGAAAAGCTCCGCAAATAAGTGAGATATAGTGCCTTAAATGATAGCAATCGGGGCAAAAATCAGGTTTTGAGAAAATCCAGGTTAAAGTCAAAGTACACCTACAAATCATTGTAACAGTCAACTTAGAACATTAAAATTCCCCTGAAGCATAAACTTCTCCCTCCTGCTCCCTCTGATTGTCCTGTTCTTGAGCAGATTGAAGTGATTTGCTCTTTCTTTTGGCTTTTTCAGTCTAGGTTGGCCTTCTCTGCCCCCCGAACGCGCGACGCATCCACCTGCTCTTAATTATGAATGATTAAACTTTTAATTAAGACCAAAATTAAAATTTTGATAAAAATTGTGAAAAACCATAATTTTTTGGGTTTCTCCTCCCCTTCAAATAGGCAAAATATTTTACCATTGACTGATGAGTCATGGGGATAAATGAGCCATATCACTATTTTGCCTATTTTAAACACCTTTGACATCGATTGATCGCAAAATAGTGACATGGCTCATTGGTCCCCATGGCTCATCGGACCCCAGTCTCCCCTACCTATATTTCTGCACCATTATATTTTACTGACCATTTCATAAGCCATTGCATATAAACCATTACAATTTATATTCAGGTGGAAGTGTGAGTTTCTCTTCATATCTGCGCCCATGTGAAGAGCCTGACCAAGAATTCAGTGGTTTGGAAAACGGATGGATGGTTTGCGCTTGATGATAACTGCTGTGAGGATATATGGATATACAGTGGTGTGCACTGATGATTATACTCTTAACATAATGAAGATAAACCAGAAACCAAGCACTATTCAAGTATTTATTTCATGTAATATTGGATCACATAGATGAAATTAAGCAAACAGACAACATATAGT
Organism: Gymnothorax javanicus; assembly: GCA_029692085.1. Classification (NCBI taxonomy): domain Eukaryota; kingdom Metazoa; phylum Chordata; class Actinopteri; order Anguilliformes; family Muraenidae; genus Gymnothorax; species Gymnothorax javanicus. The sequence goes on from CM056193.1 coordinate 45,262,348, forward strand.
AAAAACAAAAAATGGATGTTTTCAGTGTTTTTGTTTATTACCCATATTTTTATGTCAATACACTTGTGGGAATGATTTATTTATTTATTTATTTTGGTTCTCGTTGCCTACAATAGTATTTTTCAATACATTTTCACTAAAAATTATAGAGAAGTAATATATTAGGACCCCTTTTAGACAAAAGTAACGGTGTGTAATCATCACTGCAGACTTCTGTATATTCATTTTTCTCGGCTGCATTCACTTTATATGCAGCCACATTATTTGTTTTCTTATTTTTTATCTTTTTAGTAAGTGATAAGACAGCATACATGAAAAAATCCAGCCCTAAGCTTTCCAAAATGCATTGCATCTCCGAAGAAGGATTTCATAATTTCAAATATATTAATCACTCCGGAATTGTTTCGGAAATTTGCTAGTTTCAAATTCAATGACTCAGTTAATTTCTGTCTCAGATTCAATCTTCTACATTAGTCAGGGATATTAGAATGAAGGCCTCCCAGCACTGGTAAGAAAGCACAAAATTGCACAATCGTACTGATTAACTAACTGACCTTCTCTGAGGGGAAATCGTTTCAAGACTAAATACAGCCTTGACTCCATAAAATCTGGGCCTACTTTTCAGTTCCTTCAGTCTTTTTTCCGATTGGCGAAAGACCTTATGAGCAGTGAACTGCGAGGGGCTCTGGTATTAAAACCTTTTGTATCTTCACCGTTTTTTACTGTGGCCTCTCAGCTGTTCAGTAAAAATACATCAGCTGTGCAGATATTCCTTTGACAACATGTACTGACCCCTTGTGCCGCACGGATGAGGAACAGACTGAGTTTGCTTTAGACACAAAAAAAAAAAACGGTATGAAACAGAGCATAACAGCCTTTTTCATTTATTGCAAGTGTTGGTAATACAGTGCTGCTCCTTGTTGGATTTAAACGGCAGAGTGGAGTGGGTTACAAATGTAGAAAGGATAACAACTTCAGCTGCTGAAGCAAGAAGTCAAAACCCCAGCCACGGTGGGCAGGTGTATGGTTCAATATATCCTGTCGATTATGCCCTGCTGGGAATTTTAGGCAGGACAGTAGAAACAGCACCACTGTAATCTAGTAAAAACCTTGAATCACAATCAGCCTCTGAGCATGGATCCTGGAATACTTCTCAGAAAAAAATAAGTATTTAAAAAATTTCAGACATTTAAAAAGACCGACAGAAATAAAAGCTTAATGCACTACATGCTGGCATATTTACTTTAATGTTATGAACTTAGCTACAGTTAGGTCCATAAATATTGACATTGACAGTTATTATTTAAGATTTTAATAACCACAAGGTGCGGACTTTCAGCTTTAATTTGAGGGTATTTACATCCAAATCAGTCAAACTATGTAGGAATTACAACACTTTTTTCATATGGTCCCCCCCTTTTTTAAATTGACCAAAAGTCACTAGACAATTGGCCGTTCAGCTGTTCCATAGCCAGGTGTCTGTTTTTCCCACTTTACCCACTACGTTTACAATTAGCAAATAAAAGTTATAGAGGCAATTTCAAGTGTGTTTATATACAGACCCAGTGGCTATTAACGCTCAACATGAAGTCCGAAGGGCTGTGACTGCCAGTGAAGTAAACCATCATTCGGCTGAAAAATCAAAACAAACCCATTAGAAAAATTGCAAAACACGAGATGTGGCAAAATGAACTTATTTAGTGCATTTGTAAAAGGAAAGACTGCACTGGTGAGCTTAGGAATGCCAAGAGACTGTAAGTCAATGAAACTTCACCAGAGTTAATATACTGGGTTTACCACAAGATGTAAACCATTGATAAGCCAAGAAAATCAAAAAAAAAAACCAGAGAGGCCAGATTAGAGTTTCCTATAAAACATCCACAAAAGCTTGCACAGCTCTGGAACATCAACCTAAGGACAGATGAGACAAATATCAACTTGCACCAGAATGGTGGGAAGAGAAGAGTATGGAGAGGGGTAGTAACTGCTCATGATCATAAGCATATCATTTCATCTCTGAAGCACTTTGGAGGTAGTGTAATGGCATTGGCATGAATGGCTACTAATGGAACTAGTTCCCTTGTATTTATTTAATTATGTTATGAGCGCTTCCAAAAGCAGCAAGAAGAATTCTGAATTGTACTGGGAAATATTATCTGCTCAGATTCAACCAACTCTTCAAAACCCTTGGCCAGCAGGTGGAAAATGACCTGAAGCATGTGATGTAAACAGCCCAAGATGTTTTTTAAGTTCAAGATGTAGAATTTTTGATAATGGTCAAGTTACCTGATCTGAATCCAACTGATCATGCGTGTCACTAAAGACAAAACTGAGGACAAAATGTCCCAAGACCACAGCTGAACAGAAAAAAGTGGCAGAGAAGGGCAGCTAGAGCATTACCAGGGAGGAAACCCATCATCTCGTGATGTCTATATTTTCGTGACCACAGGCAGTCATTGACTACAAAGGATGTATAATTTTACAATTACATTTTTATATCTGATTATTTTAGGTTGTCCGAATAATTTGGAGCCCCAAAAAATGGGGGGGGGTTATGTAAATGGGTTGAATTCCTTTGCAGTTGATACAATAGATTTTTTTTTTACAAAACCCTGAAATGAAAGCAGGAGTCTAAAACAAGCATATTTTGATTGCTTCATTTCACAGCAGTTCTGGCAGGGTAAAGAGCCAATATATTGAAAATTCAGAAAGTATAACTGTACTTCTGGACTTGACGATATATTCTCTTTTATTCTGTTACTAATAAAAAACACAACAAAAAGAAATCAATGTACAGATAATTATATACATAATTTATAACTCTGGGAGGACAATGGCCAGCAATACAGATCAGCTCTTGTAGAATCCTTTGACTTGAGGGCTGGAGAAAAAAGAAGAAGAAAGAGAGAGAGGTTAAACTGTGTGAAAAAAGGGAAGAGAGAGGATTTCATGCCGCTAAAGTTGGTCATCTATACTGTCTCTTTGGCTTTGCATACAATTGTTAGGCATTGAAGACCTTGCAACAAAACTTCATCACAAGTAGTGACTCAAGTCAGAACATAAAATCAAAATATCATTGACCAATGTGAAAGTAAAAATGAGGGAAGAGCATTGAAAAAGAACTGTAACATGAAAGGAAAATGGGGAATTTAAGAGATTAAAATTGGAACATAATTTCAGAGATTAAAATTGGTACATAAACATGTTAGAGAATATATTTGTTGATCTGGATGTACAACTTCAGTTCCAGAAGAATGGGCACAGTATGTGCACAGCAAATAAAAACACAATTAAGTGATGGGTTCATTCTTCAGGTAAAAGAAAACTATTTAAAGTTTCGCCTCATGATCTCTTTTGGATTTTGAACAAGTTTGTAATTTCCAAATTTGATGCCTTCAACAGGCTCCAAAACAATTGGGACAAACAAGTGAAAAAGTTATGGAATAACACCCGTTTGGAACAATCAACGGCTAAATAGGTGAATGGGTTACAGGAGATCGGAGATTGGATTGGATTGGACAGTTATGATTGGATATAAAATGATCAGTCACAAAAGGCATGGTTGTTCATCAGCAAGATGGTTTTAGGTCCACCACTTTGCCGAAAGCTACATGAACATACTTTATAAACAAACAGTTTAAGAACAACATCTCTCAACTTGCAATTGCACAGACTTTAAGGAATTCACCGCTGACAGTCCATAACATCGTGAAAAGTTTCTGAGAATGCGAAGAAGTCAACATGCGTAAAGACAAAGCCGAATACCAATATTGGATCCCCATAAACTTCATGATCTCAGGCCGCACAACATTAAGAACCCACGTGCTTCAGCAATAACATCAACAATGGTTCCTAAATACTTCAAAAGACCTGCATCAGTGCCATCGTCAAATGTCAGTCAGGACTCCGCCGACTTCTCTGGGCTCAAGCTCATCTGAAATCGACACATGCAAATTGAAAAAGAGTGCTGCGATCCGAAAAGTTCATCGTTCAAATCATCTTTAGAAAAATGGGTGTCGTGCTCTCAGGGCTAGAGAGGAAGAAGACCATTCTGACTTTTATCAGTGATGTCTTTATCAGCCCTCGTCTATCATTGCCTGGGCATGCATTAGTGCTTTTGGCATAGGCAACTTGCACATCAATGCAGGCAAATTTCATGTAGAAGGGTACACATAAACAATATGATGTGCCTTTCAGAAGTGTTTTTTCAGTGATGCCCTTGCTTGTTCCAGCGGAACAACACCAAACCACACTCCACATGTATTATAACAATGTGGCTTCTTAGTTACAGAGTCCATGTAAAAGTCTGAAGCGGATTATATTGGATTATGCTGACCTACTTTAGTCCTATATCAGACAAAACTGGGAACAAATTCCACATTTGAAACTTCAACAAATACTGTCCTCGGTTCCAAAATGACTGTTGAGTATATTTAAAGGTGATGTGAAGTTACACACTGATGAACTTCATTGGAACATGTTGCATTAATAAAATTTTGAAATGGCAATTGTTTTTTCAAAAAAAAAAAAAAAAAAAACCAATATGGATGATAAGATACAACAAGACTTATTTTGTCTCTGTACTTTTTAAAAATTGAATACAGGTTAAAAGGGATTTACACATTGCGGTTTTTATTTCCATTTTCTGAATTTCCCAATTCTTCTGGAATTGAGGTTGTGCAAAGCACAATACAGCCTCACTTAAGGATGGTGTTCTAGATAACATCTCCAGAAGGTTCTTTATAACAAAGCTGGGTGTACAGAATAATTCTGGAAGAGGAGTTTTCAGGGATAGGAAATTATCACTACTAAGTCAAGGCGAAGGGAATTTTAAAGAAGGGAAAGGCTGCATATCTGGACTGGGTGATACAAGAATACAAAGAAGAAGATGTGTGAAAAGCCAGGGCGAGGAAAAGAAAAGACCTCTGTGAGAATGGGAGGAAGGATGAAAAGACCGAGATAGAGAAATGTCATGATTGAAACTGCAGTGTTGGCAGGGGAGGCACTTACTGTTTACAGCGGCAATATTTGGGCTTGCGTCGTCTCCTCATAAACGTCTTCTGCACAAACACAACAAAGACAAACAAACACATGCTCACTCAGTTAGAGCTTATAACCATTTGCGATCAACATAAACACCCCTCGAGTTCACGTCTATTTGCGATTATCATGAAAATCACAGTAATGTTTGGGTCTCGCAAAAATGTGTATCTCTATTTTTTATTTTTTTGTGCTTTTCAACATTTCATTCTGGTTGTGTTTAGCAGTAATAATTCTTGGGATTGCTTATTCACCCGTTTAATCCAAGATTTTTCCTTGCAATGTAAGTGCATGCATTTAGCTCCTTAGACCTCCCTAACACATAAACTGTATGTATATTTTGATTTCATTATGGTTAAGTTTGAAGTTGCATTATTTGCCTAAAGCCAACAATAACAACAGTTTTAGAGCTTCTAGAAGTGAAAAAAAAAAAAAAAAATTGGTCACAAATATGGGATTAAACTGGTTAACTCCAACGGCAAATGTCCAGTTATGCGAAGTTGACTCGTTCATCTAATCAATTCAGTGACATATTTTGAAACAGGCGTTTGCATCATTTGCGTGCTTAGTACCTCAGCTTAGGCACTGGGACAAAAAATTTCTTGCTGATTAGAGAAATTAAATCTTCTATTTGATTTCATCGCAGAAAGTGTTTGAAAAACTGAAATATTCTGAATATACCGCATTTTCCTTTAGTTAGGACTTAAGAATGGGCCTCCATTAGACTGCTATTATTTCCTTTCTTCCAGAACATAGTACTTTATTAAAAACATTCATTGAACATGTGAAGAGCAGCAGCGGTCTTGTAGATAGTGCAGACATTTACTTATTGATTAAATGGCAAGGAGTAGATGCATTCTGTTTCAGTTCAACTGATTATACTTGTGAGTTTATTTCATTATGCAAGGGTGTATGTGTGCCTCTTGTAGTAATTTATTATATTGATGCATTGCATTGCTATGCATTGTATGTTAACTTCTACGGTTCAGAATTTTGGGAACTACTGTTGAATTACTGCATGCCATTATGACTTCAAAGAGTAATTATTCTTATAAATTTTAAATAACTGCATTTTAGTGTTAAAAGTTTGGAATCAATAAAAGTTTAAGAAAAAAAATCTTTTCACTCTCCCACTAAGGCAGCATTAGACTAACTAAAAATGCTGCCAGGACATTGATAAAATACAAATTGATACAAATTATGACTATTGTTTAAAATCATTGCAGTTTAATTCAGTCCTTACACATGCTTGCAAATGCCCATTTCCAGCATACCATTTGTCCAATTTAGATGAAGGCTATATTCCATGCCAAGTATGATTTCATGGGTAAATGTACACTATTGTTTTAAGAGGGGAATTGGATCTAAACTGACCAGACCTGAAAAAAGAATCGGAAGAAGCTGATACACAGTTATGCAAGGGGTGCGGTAACATGATTCTCTAGATTAACAAAATGACACTGCATCGGTCTTCAGTTAGCAGATAATTGTAAAATACCCGCCAAAAATCAGCATCAGCATCAGTGCAGAGATGACTCCAGGATACTGGCCTTGTTTGATTTGTGACAATATTGTCTTGTAAATTGACTCCTTTACTCATTTATGTTCTAAAGAAATTACTGTTCATAGAGCTCATTACAGGAAATGAGAGCATTAGTTGATTTGACTAATTAAGCAGATGGGTGTGAATATGGGAAATTTATTCTTCATGTCATGCATTACTGTTTCTATAATAGTGTGGCTTAATAGGGCAAATCACCCAAAAGACTCTAAAGAGTTCTTGTAAAATGTGATTAAAGCTAAATTAACAGCTTGTTACAACACAGGGGTTTGCACTCACAGTTAAACCAAGAGTAAGCTTGCCTTTCACCCAGCGCTACTTTTAAAACATCTTATTTACCTGTCTATGCCTGCGGACGCAGATGAAGACGAGGGTGAGGAGGAGGAGGACGACGACAGACGCCCCACAGATGGACACCAGGAGCCACACATCAACAGGTACCTTCGCTGTATGAATCACACACATTCACAGTCAGCACCCGCTTTCATCATGCATGGCATTACTACCAGTGTGCAGGTGCTGTAAACCGAATCGTAAGGGGGTTTGTGTAAACTGGCATGAGCCACTGTATAGCAGAAAGTCAAAATGTTTAATTTGCCTGGACCAGAGATTCTAACTCCCAAGCTCTTGGTGTAAGACAGACTCTGTCTCACGCCCTCATGATAACCGAAAAGATCAACAAATTCTCACTCCGCCTCGTAATATAGTGACGTTACCTGACCAAGCGTCGATATACAATGCAAAGGGAGGATTTTAGCGTCCTTTTTTGACGCTTACAGTTAGGGTTCAGGCTAAGGATTAGTGGTTAGGGGGTAGGGTTCGTTTTAAACTGTCATCAAATAAGGACGCCGAAAGCCCCCTTTTGCGTCGTATATCGACGCTTGGTCAGGTAGCGCCGCTATATGACGTGTTGGAATGAGACTGGGCTCAAAAGATCTGATGCCAAACAAAATGGCAGCATTTAAAAACAAAGCAGCTCCTGAATTAAATATACAGTAGTGCGCAGTGTTGATTATACACCACCACTTTTGAGAGCTAAAAAAAAATCAATGCCACAAGTACTGTATTTTGCAGTGAAAATATAAGCAATAAACAAAAACACTGAAAACATCATTTTTATGACAATTGAAAGGTGTTGCAAATTTTATTTTTTATTTGCTCTTGCATAGCATGAATGCATGTTTGAAGGCTCATTCTATGATTACTGATGCTAAAACATTGTTTAAAGTGATTTGAGGCAACATTATCCAGCAAAATTGCCTCTAATGGTCAGTTATTCCAGTATATAAGGTGACATGAACTTTGAGCAGTGTCACGTGTTAAAACACGATGGCACGACGAAAGGAGCTCTCTGAGATTGTTTGTAGCCGTACATGATACTGAAGATGTTAAATGCTGCCATGGCACTGTAAGAAACACCATTAAGAGTTTCAAAGAGACCGGTTTGCTGAAAACTAATGGCAATAGAGGTGCAAAACAGAAGTTAAGTACCTCTGATGTTCATCATCTGTGTATGACAAGTAAAAAAAGAAATCAGTAGTTGACAGCACGACAACTTTGTGATGATATTTATAGAGCCAGAAGTGAAGCAATGAAGGTATCATGGTCTACTATTTCCAGACGCCTGTGTGAAAATGATCTGATTGGACTTGTTGCTGCCAAGAGCTGGCAACATCAAAAAAAAGATTTGAGTTTGCCTAGAGATTCAAGGATTGGACACCAGTGGACTGGGAACAAGTTCTTTGAGGCGATTAATCAAAATTTGATATTTTCTCACCCAAACGCAGAACTTACATGCGCCGTAGAGCTGGAGAATATTTCAAATATGACTGTTTAACCCCTTCAGTAAAACATGGAGGTGATAATTTTCTGGTTTGGAGTTTAGTCTGTTCGAAAGGAGCCAGTGATCTCATAGAAATCAACAAAATCATGGGTCACTGCATCCTTGTGAGGCATGCATTGCCATCTGGAAGGTCAGGGACTTTATTACCCTGCCCCGCCTGAAGTGGGAGGGCAAGGGGTATTGTTTTTGGTTCGGTTTGTTTGTGTGAGTGTTTGTTTCTTTGTTTGTTTGTTAACACTTTAGCAGCAAAACTAATGGCCAGATTCACCCCAAATTCAGATTAGGGATTTCCACTGACCCAGAATAGATGCCTATTGAATTTAGGAAAAGTAGGTCAAAGTATGTGCAAGGGGCGGGGTTTGTTGTGCCTGGCACCACTTGTTTTCAACAAGATAATGACCCTAAACACACTTTTAAGTTATACAAGAATTATCCCAGTCGGAAACAAACACCTGGTGACATAAAAGTTATGACATGGCCTGCTCAAAATCCAGACTTTAATCCGATTGAGCAAATCTGTCGTAACATCAAAGCAATCTCTTTGGAATGAACTTCAAACAATATGGTATAGTTTAGCAAGTGAGGAAATCAAAAAAATATGTGAAAACTCTGCCTGAAAGATTAAATGCTGTAATCAAAGAGAAGGGGGGACACACTAGATATAGATTTTTTCTCTTTCTCTCAAAAAGACATTGACCACATTTCCCAGATTCATTTGAGAAGATCTTTGCGCTTAAAGCCTCTTTAGATCCTTCTTAAGGCTCCAGTAAGAAGCAAACGCGTTTCCCAGATTCCTTCTTAGCCTAAGATGGCTCTCTCTTAGCTGAACTCTTCTTTGGAGCCTTCTAACTCCTTAAGAACGCACTTAACTGGGAAACGCAGCCATTATTATTTTTGTTTTACTAATAATTGTTATTTGTTTACTTATTTTCATATATATAATCTGATGTCACATGAAATAAACACTTGAATAGTGCTTGGTTTCTGAATTTTTTCATTTGTTGTACAATCATCACTGCACACTAACTGTATTACAGAGCTGCAAAAAGTGATTGCCCAGTCCCGATTTTTTCTATTTCTGCATGTTAGTCACAATTATTGTTTTAAATCATCAAACTAATTTAAATATAAGACAAATAGAAACAAAATGCAGTTTATAAACATTTTATAAACCATATATTTATTCTTTTGGTTACAGAATATGTTCTGGATCACTTTCAAAATTAAATCAAGTAATTCTTGGACTACGACCGATCATCCTGCCAAATTTCGCGCCAAACCGTTTGTAACTTTTTGAATTATCAGATCAGAAATATCACACAGACCCACTGTTTGTTATGATTCTGTTCTGTTCTGCTCATGTTCTGTTCATGTTTTGCCATGCCTTGTTCCATGCCATGTTTTGTTTCTGTTTATTCTGTTATTCCTGCCATAGTCCATTTCCCCAGTTAGATTCCAGTCAGTGTTTTGCTTTTTGCCATGCCTTGCACTTTGTCTCCCCTGTCTGGTCTTTTGTTATGTGACAGCTTATTTTCCCCAGTACTGTGTGCCACGCTTTCAGGTGATTTCATGGTTTCTGGGTTTTCAATAGTTCCTTCTAATCTCGTTTGCTTCCTTCACCTTGCTTTTCTATATTACTAACAGTTTGTTATTTTAGTTAAAGTTACTAACCAAAACTAACATTGTATATAATACTAACTTACTAACGAGCACTAGGGATTGTATAGCTGCACTTTACTAATTGATTAACAAGCTCTCAGCACTCGCCCTGTTCTAGTCTCCGCCCTTTGTCTTCACTCAATCTACTTTGCTGCGTTTCAGCGGATCCTCCGCACCTGCTTAACTCTGTTCTGCCTCTCATTATCTGTGCACGTTAGAACTCCCTAACCGGAGTTGTATGTTTGTCAATAGGCTGTCTCGTGATCCCTGTCCGCATTTTGGCTTTTGCCAATTTCATGTGATTAGGCTTCCCCTTGTGTTTGCTCCTTCGTAATTAGTCTGATCCAATTCACCTGTCCGTAATCATAGCATGTGACTTCCCTCGTGTGTATTTAAGCAGTCTTCTCACAGCAGTTCCACGTCAGAACGTTTCCCTTGTGCTATGCTTGTTTTCGCCTCGTGATTCACTTCTGACTGGACCGTCCCTGATTACGATTTTGGCTCTGTTTTTGATTACCTTCTGCATCTGTGTATCGAACCCTTTTTGCCCGACTACGAGTACTGTGATTGCTGCCCTGTTAACGACTCGGATTTCGTCCTCTGGATTTTTGGTTTTTGGATTGTGGACTCTGTACTGTTGCCTCCTGCTCTGCGGGGGTTTTCCCCCTTCCATAATAAAATCCAGTTTTACTGCACTGCTTGGTTCTTGCAACTGGTTCCTGAGTGATACCTTACACTGTTGAAAAATATGTTTTAATTGTTTCAGATCCAGAATTCAGAATATGTTCCAGATCAATTCCAAAATTCAACTCATCCTTGGACTACCACCTATCACACTACCAAATTTCAAGCCAAACCATTCATAACTTTTTTGAGAGATCCTGTTATCAGACAGACAGACAAATGAAAGGTTGTTCTTAGAACGACAACTTGCCAAATTTAAATTTTCTGTGACCTTGACCTTTTGACATAGAAACTTATAAAAGTAGAGGTCTGTGGTGAGTAACCTATGCTAACATGTCTCCTAGTTTTGTTGAGACTGGTGCAGGATAAATGGCAAAAGGGCGCATCACTAACAAACTGACAGACAAACAGACGTCTTTCGGAACTGACTGATATACAACAAGTAACAAACAAACGGGTGAAAACATGACCTCCTTGGTGAAGCAAACGATGCAACACTACCTAGCCCTATGTGAAGAAGTAATTGCCCCCTTAGTTACTAAATCCATCCATCCATTCATTTTCTGCTGCTTATCCGGGGCCGGGTCGCAGGGGTAACAGACTAAGCAGTGAGGCCCAAGCGCCCCCCTCCCCAGCCACCTCCTCCAACTCTACCTGGCGGACCCTAAGCTGTTCCCAGACCAGCCGGGAGATATAATCCCTCCAGCGTGTCCTGGGTCTGCCTCAGGGCCTCCTCCCAGTTGGACATGTCTGGAAAACTTCTAAAGGGAGGCGTCCAGGAGGCATTTGGACTAGATTCCCGAACCACCTTAACTGACTCCTCTCGATGCGGAGGAGCAGCGGTTCTACTCTGAGCCTCTCCCGGATGTCTGAGCTCCTCACCCTATTCCTAAGGGTCAGCCCAGCCACCCTACGGAGAAAGCTCATTTCAGCCACTTGTATTTGCAGTCTTATTCTTTCGGTCACTACCCAAAGCTCGTGACCATAGGCGAGGGTTGGAACGTAGATCGACCAGTAAATTGAGAGCTTTGCTTTTAAGCTCAGATCCTTCTTCACCCGACAGACCAGTACAACGCCCACTTCACTGCAGACGCTGCAGCGATCCGTCTGCCAATCCCATGATCCATCCTACCCTCACTCATGAACAAGACCCCGAGATACTTGAACTCCTCCACTTGGGGTAACAACTGACCCCCTATTTTAAGGGAACAATCCATCTTTTTCCAGGAGAGAACCATGGCCTCAGATTTGAAGGTGCTGATCCTCATTCCGACCACTTCACACTCTGCTGCGAACCGCTCTAGTGCGAGTTAGTTACTAAATGAACCAATAATACAAATTGACTTGATAATAGGGTTCAATTTCATTAGACATGCCCTGGCATGATTACTGCAAGCCCTGTTGAATCTAAATATCACTTAAATAGAATCTGTCTGGCAATGTAAAGAAGGCACAAAGCAGCGAATGATTCCTAAAAAAAAATTAAATAACACATGAAAAGCAAAGTTGTTGACATCTGTTGATCTGGATAGGGTTACAAAGGCATTTATAAAGCTCAAAGACTCCAGCGAACCACAGTGAGAGCCATCATCCACAAATGTAAAAAACCTGGAAGAGTGTGAACCCACCCAGGAGTGGCCAGCCCTCCGAAAGACGACTCAACCAAGAGGTCACAAAAGAACATAGACAAACATCTAATGACCTGGTTGCCACACTTGACTCAATTAAGGCCAATGTTCCTCATTGCACAATAATAAAGAGACCAGGCAAAAATAGTATCCATAGGAAAGCTGCAAGACAAAAACCACTGCTGACCAAAAAGACCACAAAGCTCAAGCGCAGTCGAGTTATCTAGCAGAACAATGATCCAAAGCACATAAGCAAGTCCACCACTGAATGGCTCAAAATGAAGGTTTTTGAGTGGTCCTGACTCAAATCCAATTAAGATGCAGTGATATGACCTTAAACAGGCAGTTAATGCTCGAACACCCTCCAATGTGGCTGAATTATAACAATTCTGCAAAGAAGAGATGGGCTAAAATTCCTCCAAAGTGATGTTAAAGACTCATTGCCAGTTATCGCAAACATTTGATTGTAACTGCTCCTGCCAAAGGAGGCACAACGAGTAATTAGGTTTAAGGGAGCAATTTTTTTTTTCACGTGAGTGATATAGGTTTTGAATAACTCTTTACCCTCAATAAATAAAATTGCCATTTAAAAGCAGCATTTTGGCTTACTCACATTGTCTTTGTCTCATATTCAAAGTCAGATGATCTGAAAACATTTGCATATGAAAAATAAGCAAAAATAGAAGAAATCAAGAAGGGGCCAATTCTTTTCCACGGCACTTATCTTCACACAAGGGAGATTCGTTCAAAAACATATGATAGAAATTGTTTATTGGCTGCCTTCAATGCCTGCCCAAGGTCACTTCCAGGTCTGCAATGTTTTTCACTCAGGCTGATTAAAGTTGGCCCGACACACCTCTCCGCGGCCCTCCCATCCTCTTTTCACCTGTTCTCAGATTGAGCTTTGCGGTGGCCAGCAGTGTGTCGCCTCTCCGCAGTTTGCATTGCCAAGTGCCCTTGTCCTTCTCTGTCACTCGGGGGATGGACAGGAGTGGCTTGTGAGGAGGACTGAGGAGAGGTAAGATGGAGGAGAAGCGAGGTGGAATCCACTTCAGCGTCAGGTTACTGAGGAGTGAGGGGTGACCCAGGGAGCAGGTGAGGTTGAGCCCCCGACCCTCCAGGGCTGAATTACCTTGCGATGACTCAACTATGGGAGCGAGAGAGAGGGACAGAGAGAAAGGGGGGGAGTGAAAGGGATAGAGAGAGAAAAAAGAATTAAGTCATAGAGCAAGAGGAGGGGAAAAGAACGAATGGAGCGAGATTAGAGTGGGAGCGATAAAATGAGAAGAAATTGATGGAGTGAGAGAGACGGTGGGGAAAGAAGGTAAATTAATGGTTGGTTGGAAGGAATTAGTGGGGAGAGAGAGAATCAATGTAAGGTAAGGGGAAGAGAGCGAGTGATAAAGGTTAATGATGCACACATAGAGATGTACTGCTTGCTGACACTGTCAGTTAGGAATTACAGTGCATAAAACTTTTTTATGATTCAGTCAAACAACACAGAATATATTCTCATGAATTTGAAAGAAATGCAGGAGAGCTGATAGCATAAAAGCACTCAGAACTGGAGGGGACTCAGTAGAGCACATTGCGCCACAAAAACAACAATACCAAAAATTGAGTTTTTAAAGACTGATAAATGGTAATTATAACTTTTAATTTGAAGTTATTCTGTGGTGACCTTTAGCTGTAAAACCTAAAAATTTAGAAAAAAAAATGGCAACATAAATTCTGAAATCAATGGGCAATTTTTTGATGTCCGGCAGTCTCAAAACTATAAATATTTTGTGATACCATCAAATTGGAAAGTTTTTGTTTTGGATAGTATTAATTTTTACCATTCACAGGGAGAGGATACACTGTTTATTTGTCGAGATATCACCAAAAACTATTTTATGTTTTTTATGTGACATCATAATGGCACGTTATAATGCTCCTAAAATTAAATCAATTCCAAAACCTAATATTGCTCGGCTCCCTGCTAATTTTGTTCAAATTGGTTTTTGAGCTATTTTCTTCACAGGCAGGCAAACAAACAAACAAATGGACAAGCAAAAAACGTACAAACGAAAAAAAAATAGATAAGGGTTATTACCATAACCCCACGCTAATTTGTTGGAGGGGCCAACAAAAATAGGTTAGTAAATCATAACCACTTCAGAGTATCAATATGGGGTGTACATCACGCACTTGAACTACTGCTGACATGTATATAAGAGACGTTTTACTTCAGCGAGGGATTGTTGCCAGATTGGCCGATATAACTGTGTATATGTGTGCAGGACTAGGAAAAGGGGTCACTTGGGTCATTTTATGAAAATTGAGATTTTCCAACAAAATCAAAGAGTGATCCAAGTTTTTCATTTTGAGAAAAAAATTAGGTGAATTTGTGCACAGCAAAGTGGTGTAAATTGACAGTACAGTAGTGCTGGGATATCACTATCACTGAGATACCCCGTTAATCTCAGAATGGAAAAAAAAATCCCAAGTGACCCCTTTTCCTAGTCCTGCACACATATATTGATGAGAGATAGGGAAAGAGTCAAGTCTTAGGCTCACTTCTCAAAACTTCCACGCTCATACTCCTGCTCAGTGTCACGCCACCCTTAAAGTCCAGAGTGCAGGTGTAGGTGCCCCCTCTTTCCCCCACATTTCTCAGGATGGATAGGTTGGTTCGACTGGAGTCTGTATCCAGGGCAGTGCCATTAACCCTTTGTCCCTGCAGGGTCTCCCAGTGCAACTTGGGGTGCAGGGAGAGAGAAAGGATTTTCTGTGGACCCCCTGGTTCCTCTGGGGTGACATCCCATGAAAACGGGGTGAAGCTCCAATGACCCTCTTCAAACCCTGCCATCTCAAGAGATAAGGAGTTAAACCTAGTGTGCAGGGAGCAAGGGAGGAGGAGGGAAGGGGTGGAGGAGCCCTGAACAGGATAGATGGGGTGAGGTGAGGAGGGAGAGAGCTCTGGGGGCAGAGAGAGAGAGAGAGAGAGAGAGAGAGAGAGAGAGAGACCTTTGACCTTTGATATCCCTTTAATTTAAACAGTAAAAAGCAGCAAATCAAAAACAATACAGAAACAGCACGGCAACATTACAAAAATAATATACAATCAAACTTCAGGAAAAAAGAAAGAGAGAGAGAGAGAGAAAGAGAGAGAGAGAGATTTACTTTGTTTCCCTTTATGAGGGGGTATTGCCTGTTGTTATAGCAGCTATTGGAATGAATTATGCGGATAAATGCAATGGTGCTGCATACAAACAGCTGCATTGTCATTCAGCTGAATAATGAATGACCCTAAGAACCAGAGGGGAAAGCAACCAATGGCAATCAATCAATAGCACACAAAGAAATTAAACTAAGCAACATAAGACACTTGGGCAAATGGCTGGAGGTAGAGAGAGAAATCCCAGATGTACATTCTACTTACCTATAACAGTGACTGAGGCAGTGGCTGTAGCTTTCCTGTTGTCGTACGAGACTGTGCAGGTCCACTCACCGTGATCTTGCCATGAAACCCTGGACACTGTCAGAGTTTGGGCGCTCGAGATGAATCTGGAGTCCTTAATGTTTTGTGCAGAAGGGCCACTCCATTCTACCTGCGTTTGAGCTGCACTTTTCTCTGCAGTACATTCTAGAGTAAATTTCTGAGAGGCCAAGACCAGGGAAGGAGAGGCGTTGACTAATGCGAGAGAGAAGAGAAAAATAGAGCAGATTCATTCTTATTTAAGCACCAAGAAAATCTCAATCAAGCTTATTTCCCAAGAAAATGATAATGAAATGTGCAGACTGTACAAATACAGAATCAAAACAGCAGTAGGTCCTCTGATTGGAAAATTAACAGTGGATTTTGAAATAGCCGTTGAAACACAAATACAAATTTGGCTGTACTCCAATTGCCCAGAATAATCTAATGCATTAATTTTTATTTGAGCATTTAAAAGGAATTGAATTTTTTCAGACAATGCTTAGTTTGATTTTGTGTAGTGCTTTACAACTTTTGAACAGTGGAGGGAGACAAAGGGACTTAAGTAACCCCACCCACATCCTCACTCACAACCCGCACCCTTCAGCTGAGCTCTGACGCAGCTGCGGATGTTTATCTGTCAATATAGTCCCCTCCTGCATCATGTAAGCACAGGGACAGCTGTGTATTGCAGGGATCTGAATGCCAACAGGTGGTTTGAAGCTATTGGGAAAAACCAATGAGCTACACCATAGTTAACAGCTCCATAATCAGCTCTATTTTTAAAATGATTGTGGCAGTGTATGCTGTGTTTCTTACTGTACTGCCATTCTCCTGAACTCAATGCACAGTGTCATTGCAAAGCATTCAAAGAAAATAGTCATCTCTTTCACACACACTAAAAGGAGAAGGGCTACAGGGATTCCCAAAACTGTCACCATCTTGATTAATTCACTGCACTGGAAGTAGCAGAGATATCCTGGAGAGCACTCTGGCTATGCCATCAAGTGTAATTATTATATCTATATTAATTTTAATTTATATCTATTTACTTCTTTCATCCATACATTTTTTAGCAGGCGATATGCCGTGGCAGTGCTCTTAATGGTTATCTCCAGATAGGCAAGTCTACTCAGTTTAGCTTACAGCATTTCCATTGGGCTGCAGCACTTGCGAGAATTTTTTTTTTTTTTTTTTTTGAATTATGAACTGTATAGTTTTCAGTTGCAGGTATGTTACATTTGGAAATTTTTTCTTTTTATTTTCTTTATTCTTTTCTTTTTATTTTCTCAACCTAACATGCTGATTGAGTCAAAGTCTCTAGTTGAAAAGAAAAACAGAAGCATAAAAAAACAATAAGTTGCAGTTGTAGAGCTTTGTGGTTACCTGTGATCTCATACAGTTTGTAGTACGTGGCAGAACCTCCCAGCTCACAAGTGAAGTCAGTAAAATCTTCTGGTCTCAGGTTCTTAATGATGAGGCTGTTGTCAGTCCTGGAGAGTGACACTCTGTCCTTCATTGCTGTGCCTATATCAGAGGGACAAGAGGGTTCATTTGGACCTGCACACATAAAGTACATCCCAGTGGACCATCTGATGTCAATACAGGCAATAAAAAGAGATACTTAGAGAAAACGGGCGACAAATACCTAAAGACCTGAAAACTGTGCAATTTGGCACAACCTCAACTTGGAAAAAGTAGGGACTTCATGAAAAATGCACAAATATTGAGACAGCATGGATTTCAGAATTTTCTTTCCATTGTATTTCATTGCAGACAGCATGAGGACAAGTTATTTATTGTTTTCCCTGGTTACCTTCATTTTACTTGTAAATATACATCCATTCCTGCCATTCAGATGGGCAATGCATGCCAAAAAAAAGTTGGGACAGGAGCAATTTAGGACTAATAAGACAAAAAATGATTTGAATAATCAAGTGATTTGAAACAGCTAATGTCAGCGAGTGATTGTAATCATGATGTAGTACGAAAGCAGTGTCCGGGAAAGGCCTTGTCCGTTGGTGGCAAAGATGGATCAAGAATTTCCAATATGCCCACAAATGTGTTAGAAAATCATTAAGTGATTTAAAAACAATGTTCTGCAAAGATATATCGGAAGGGATTTGGATATTTCACCCTCGACAGTGCATACCATAATTATCAGATACACCCTCATGCAAATTAAGTAAAACAAGAAGATTTTATAAAATCTTCTATCCTAATTTGTTTTATATTTTTGCATTTTTTCAACAGGACAGAACAAAATCATTGTGTGTGTGATATTTCATAATATTTGTGGGTGGGTGACACAATCATTGCGCACATGCAGTTGTTTCATCAGTAGATATCGCACCGTGTGTTTCTCGGTCATTTGTGGTCTTCTTTTTCCCTGGTTAGCTAGTAGTGAATCATACGTCATACATGATGGACATGATGCTGAGAAACCGGACGGAGATTGTGCCTTTGCGTGTACACACCAAAAAATCATACAAGGACATGGCAAGTACAGTTGGTGTCAGTCTTTCAGTCTTAAAAACCGACGAGGTCATATTACGTATGTATTAATCTGTGTAAATCAATATGATTCATAATAAAATTCCCATTGGAACTAGAGGCACTCCTAGAGCGCAAACCTCCGCCGTGGCAGCACAGTCCAAATCTTGGTGAGTGGGAGCAAAGTTCAGTTATCGCATGTCATACAATTTCAATTTGGCTGCCGTTGCGGTGAAAAATTAGGTGAAAAGATATATCATATTGTCTAAAGAACAGAAAAAAAAAAAATTTTGGCAAAAATCGAAAAAATGACGTCAAGCTCGCACGTTTCTCGTACTTAAGTAAGAGTGACATTATTGCAACTCCTAACTGTTAGAACCGCATTGCCTTGATGAAAAGAACAGCGTTAGTTTTTAAGTCTCTCGTTTAATTAGAAACAAAGCCTTGGATCAAAATGTTTCAACCTTTTGTGTGACCTTGACCTAGACCTTTGGCATAGAAACATAAAAAGGATAGGCCTGTGGTTAGTAACCTATGCTAACATGCCTCCAAGTTTTGTTAAGATTGGTGCAGGATAAATGACAAAAGTGTCCGTAACTAATAAACTGACAGAAAAACACGTCTAACACAACCGGCTAATATACAGGCGAAATTGTACAATTTTGGCAAGTAACAAACAAACAGGGGTGAAAACACAAGCTCCTTGGCGGAGGTAATGAATGTGTTCATACTTGAATGAATTCATAATGCAGAAGCCGCATATTCTAAATTCAGCAGTATGACTATACCATCTTCCTATTCTTTTGAATGCTTTTAACATTCTGATGAAATCAAGTGCCATTTTCGAATTGGTTATGCTGATGAAAAAAATTTAAAAAGAGAGATGAATGTCCAAGAAAGTTCTGGATTTTTTTGCATATGGATTTTTGCCATCCTTACGGGTCAATCCATGCCATTCACTCGGTTTTTTCCCGGACCCTCTCAGATTTTAGTGAAATTTGGTGTACTTGGGGGTTATCCAGAGAAATTAATGCATGCCAATTTTCAGCTCATTGCGATCATTTATAAGGGAGCTAGAGCACTTCGAAGATTTGATGGATTTTAGAGAACTTTCTGACCCGAGACACAAAATTGGCCATAACTCATACAAAAATGATCCAATCTATGCAAAATTTGGTATCATTGGAAAGAGGTGAAAATTCTTTTTCAAATGATATGCAACACATTGACCTTTTGATATTGGCCATCTTTAAGGTCAAGTCACATGACTTTGACCTTTGACCCAATTTTTCGGGAGGTACTACACTTTTGATTTTCTTGAAACTCGTTGCATAGGTAGAGTGTGATCTAAACAGACGTCCTGCATAATTTCATTTTGGTGAATTTATTTTTTCCTATCTTAATTTAACAAATACTATAAGTAGGCATATCATATATACAAATGGTGAACTGAAAACACTAACTTGACAGCACTGAGATGAAAACTAGGCCTAATACTAAAACACAACTTCAAAGTTTCTCCTAATTTGTTTTTATGCCCTTTCCCTTTTCCACCAGCTGACTGACTGGATTGCCGGGCCATGGAAAAGGGTGAAACACAGTATGTTTTAGCTGGGGCATCTGGGACACACAGAGTATGTGTTTGTGCCATTCATCAGAATGTAAAACTTGAGTTGAATGCTCTTAGTAGTGATGAAGCTCAGTTTCAGTACCAGCACTTTCTTGCAAAGATGACTTGCAACCTTGGAAAGCCTGAATGCTTCTTAGGTTAGTGTGAATTCTGCCCAGGGACCGATCCTATCAAGCAGAGTCTACTTGCTGGGGGGAGAAGGGTGTGGAGACTGTCACATACAAGCAGTGGACTAGCACTGACAGCTGTGACTTGATAACAGTGCAAAATGATGTCGACGAGTTCTGTGACATTCTGTGTGGTAAACTTAAGATTTTAAGCCCACATGATTTCATTGCCAAACAACAATCACAGTATCTACGTGGTCTAAAAGAACAGCTGGAAGACGGTCAAATTCTTGGAATAAGTGACTTCAGTGAAAATTCCAGATTTGTCCTTCAGAATGCAGTGCAGGGATTCCACTGGACAAATTCCCAGGCGACCCTCCACCCGTCAGTGGCATATTACAGGGTACATGGCAAAGTTGAAAGCCTGAGCTTTGTAATGATACCCGACTCTTTAAATCATGACACTGTTGCAGTTAGTTATTTTCACATAAAACTTCTATCCGTGATCAAAACTAAAATCAATCTCAAAAAGGTTTTCTACTTTTCTGATGGTGCTGCTGCACAGTATAAGAACAGGAAGAACTTTGCTAACCTTGCTTACCATGAAGACGATCAGGGGCGGACTGGCCATCGGGAATACTGGGAGTTTTCCCAGTGGGCCGGTCCGGTCGGCAAAACAGTAGGAGTACCTGCCATGGCGTTGACGGCCCATTCAGAGGGAGCCAGTGGCCCATATTGATGATTTCAGCAACACCGTAATTCAAGCAAGTGGAATCCTTGCCTGATGAGACCTACATATAATGGATGTGAAATACCCAAATTTGTTTCCTTGTGGTTACGTCCCCTTAAATACCTCTATGTGGGCTCATGGTTTATGTAGGCTACTACTTTTAATGGCTCAACTTCACTATTCCGGTTGTCTTGCATCATGGCCAATTTTTTTTTTTGGATCCAGTTGTATATATTTGCTTTATGCGATAAGAATGACAGATAAACTCTTTTCTTGCAAATAAATAACGATACATGGGCTTAGCTATGTACAATTTATTGGGGTGAGCACGCACAGCGTGCAAGTCCTTGTTAGTCAGCTCAATGCGCCCCCTGTTTGTATGCATGTTTGTACGTTGGCAGTTGCTACGGGTACAGTAGTTTTTCAATGCATTTCAATGTGGAGAGGTACGGCAGTCCCCATTTCAAGCCCTGCCCTAACCTAACCCTAACCCTAACCCCTAACCCTTCCCCAAACCCTAACCCTAACCCCAACCCCTAACCCTTCCCCTAACCATAATCCCGAATCCTTATCCTAATCCCTTGAACTCGACTGCCGTACCGATAAAAACTGCCGTGTCTCTAGACACTGCATTGTGAGTTTGTCATCAACCGACCGGCTGCTCTGCTCGAAATTGCCAACAGAGGGTGCATTGAGCTGACCAATGACCTGACCAATAAGGGACTCGCTACGCTCGCCCAACACGTGCTCTGCATGCTACTAGTTTAATTTTGTTGTTTTCGTCCTAAAGTTTAAGAAGGCGGCTTGCTGGGAAATTTGTTCGAACAATGGCCTTGCTTATCCCCTGTTGCGGTAACAGTCTAAAAACGCGTTTTGGTTTCAACGACTACGACTTCAGACGAAAATGTCAGAAAGCACTGGAGAGGCGGGAAAGCTTAGTGAATGAAGTAAACAGACATTTGAGGCTCAGTCTTTCAAATGCAAAAAAAAAAAAAAAAAAAACGACCAGCTGTTTGGCCATGATGATCCTTGTAGCAAGCAGTTTCCATTTGCAGGGGAACATGGAAGCAGTAAGACTGACGTTAAATTAATAGGCTATCGCAAGTATGCGTTCGGTAAAAAATTGCTTGAGCTTACAAAAAGACCGCACTGATGGATGAAGTGTTCATAGCCTACTACTTTATGTATATTGATTTGTTGTTTTAAGGTGCCAAATTAAATTTATCTTGGAATACTGGAAAACTTTCCAAATTTTCCATTCCAAAACCCCGTCTTGACCTCCAGAATCACCCATCATTAAACTTGTAACCAGCGGGTACTACAGTTCTGAAGCCAGTGAGCTATTCTATGCCCTTTAGAGCCTGTGAGTAAGATATGTAACATTAGTTTAAAAAGGTTATGTATGAGTCAATCCAAATAGTGCAATGGTCTGATTGAAAAATTCTAAATGGCCTTAAAATCACATTTCTTTTTCACATTCATTCATGCAAATATAATAATAATAATAATAATAATAATAATAATAATAATAATTTTTCTGTAAAAATATTAGTTTACATGTTGTCAATGTTATGTTTTAACATAGGACAGCATCATTGTATTACATTTATTTCAGAACATCTTTAGGATAAATAGGATCTTTAATATAAATGAGATAGTTTGTTTTTGGACATTACCCACCCAACCACTGCCTCCAGATTAGTAAATTCACTCACGTGCATAAATTCAACTTCATGGTGACTCGGATTACGTGTATGACAACACTTTCTACTCTCACAACACTTGGGAGTGTTTTGGAAGCATTAAAGCCTCATCTTTTAGAAACATTTTGAAAAAAGGCAATCACAGCATTGTAATAACTTTTTTCAAACTGTTGAGGGTGATATCTTTTACTAAACCTGGTTTAGGGACTTGGGGGGGTTTTGGTGATTTGTTAACATCTGCTAAAATCGCAGATGCATATAGCCACTGGGTTTGCATGTTAGATATACACTACAATTATTTTGTTGGGGGCTATTTGGTGTTATATAAACTCAAAAACTAATAATATCAATGTTTATGGGAAATATGGTCAAATATGATGTTAACATGCAAACTTTTTTGTCAAATAACGTGAAATTTTTTCTGCCAGTCACTACCTCCCCATCCCCTCTCCCCGGAGAGTGGGCCGGTCAGGTACGAATTCCTGGGCCACTTTTTTTTGCCCCAGTCCACCCCTGAAGTCGATCACGGGGTACCTGCAGACTGGCATTTTTTTGCCACTTCACATGATAAAGGACCCTGTGACGGGATAGGAGGTACCGTAAAAAGACTTGCCACAAGAGCTAGCCTTAGATGAACCATTGACAATCAAATTCAAACTCCACTTCAACTGTACCAGTGGGCTAAGGATAGCCTCCCAGGAATAACTACAGTCTACTGCTCCAAGGAGGATATTGCAAAACATGAAATCACCCTAAAAACCAGGCTTAAGAAGTCTATGACAGTGACAGGGACACAGAAACTGCATGCATTCTGTAGTATCCTAGGAAAGCACCAGCTGATGGTTAAACGGTATTCAAACTCCGCTCAGTACCGACTTGTGAATATTGTTAAAGGTTAATATCAATCCTTGCACTTAACATTAGATCAGGCTCACTGCATGACTTTGGTACAGGTACATG
Source organism: Gymnothorax javanicus (assembly GCA_029692085.1). Classification (NCBI taxonomy): domain Eukaryota; kingdom Metazoa; phylum Chordata; class Actinopteri; order Anguilliformes; family Muraenidae; genus Gymnothorax; species Gymnothorax javanicus. The sequence continues at coordinate 45,285,846 of CM056193.1, forward strand.
TGACATAAAACCATTACGTGACTGTGTTTCACCCTTTTCCATGGCCCGGCGATCCAGTCAGTCAGCTGGTGGAAAAGGGAAAGGGCATAAAAACAAATTACGAGGAACTCTGACGTTGTGTTTTAGTATTAGGCCTAGTTTTCATCTCAGTGCTCTCAAGTTAGTGTTTTCAGTTCACCATGTATTATATATTATATGCCTACTTATAGTATTTGTTAAATTAAGATAGGAAAAAATAAGTTCACCAAAATGAAATTTTGCAGGACGTCTGTTTAGATCACACTCTACATATGCAACGAGTTTCAAGAAAATCAAAAGTGTAGTACCTCCCGGAAAATTGGGTCAAAGGTCAAAGTCATGTGACTTGACCTTAAAGATAGCCAATATCAAAAGGTCAATGTGAATTTTCTCCTCTTTCCAACGATACCAAAGTTTGTATAAATTGGATCATTTTTGTATGAGTTGTGGCCAATTTTGTGTCTCAGATCAGAAAGTTCTCTAAAAATCGTCGAAGTGCTCTAGCTCCCATATAAATGATTGCAATGAGCTGAAAATTGGCATGCATTAATTTCTCTGGATAACCCCCAAGTACACCAAATTTCATTAAAATCTGAGAGGGTCCGGGAAAAAACCGAGTGAGATGGCATGGATTGACCCATCTATAGGAAGTACTAATTTATGGGACTAAGCAATCACGTCTATTTGATTCACTTAAATGTTCTTTACTTCACGAATGTTCGGTGAACCCATAAAAAGGTTATTTTTGTTATCTAAACATCTATCCTTATTTGTGCATTTAGGATAAAAACTGGATCCGATAAGCAGAACTGGAATCGGAATCAAAAAAATTCAAACACTAGCAAACTTAATCCAGAAGCACCGCTGGCTTCTCTGGGCTCGGAGGCGACTGTAATGGACCGTCATGCAGTGGAAGCTTGTAGTGTAGTCAGACAAATCAATATTTCTGGTTTTTTGGAGGAAATGGTAGCCATGAGCGTCGGACGAAAAAAGAAAAGTACCATCCAGACTGTTACCAGCGACAAGTCCAAAGGCAATGCTCTGTCATATTATGGGGTTGTGTCTGTATCCCTCACAAAGGTACCTTGCGATTCTGTGGGGCCACCATTAATGCTGAACAGTACACTGAGACTTTGGATCAACATGTATCTCTTTCAAAACAATCTTTTCCAGGGACACCCATGTTCATTTTTCAAAAAATTTTCTAGGATTTCTTTCAAGCTTAATTTTTAGCAGGACAAAGGCAATGAGGAGCAAGAGGGGAGTCCTGCGAGAAAGTTGGCAGCTGTATGGGATAAGTTTGTTGAATTAAATAAGAACCACCAATATGAGCTTGCTAAGTTCCTTGACTCTGCCTGGCAGAAAAGAAAGCAATGTCTATATAATTAACCTGTAATGTTCCAACTGATGTTTTCATATTTTGCACCATTTGTGTACTCTGTATATACATATATACATATTTTGTTTGTACCCTGTAGTAAAATTATTATGTCAATATCAAAACTTATAATTTACTTTACATTACATTATTTATCAATTTGTTTAATTTTGCTTGTCAGTCACTCTGATTGTTTTAATTTACATTTTTTAGTTGTTAAACTGTCAATAGCTCTATGTGGGCCAATGTACAGTATAATGAAATAAACTAAACTAAACTAAACTAAACTATTAGAACTGCCAATGTCAGCTCATAGCGAGCGTGTAGATAGTGCTCTACAGTCTATGCCACTGGGACACCTCCACCCTTTCATATTTTAACAAGGCAATACAAAACTACATTCTACTTGCAATATAAAGGCAGAGCAGTGTAAAAAGAAGATGAGGGTGCTGGACTGGCCTGACTAAAGTCCCATCTTCCCACCGATCATTAATGTGGGGCACATTTGAAATGCACAATCAGACAACAAAGACCCTGTACACACCGTTAGACTAGTTTTTTGGAAGAATGGGACAAAAGAATGCCTAAAACATTTAATCTCTTCAAGTCTTCAGAGCTAAACCCCTTAAACTCTAATTTTTCCCCTTAAGTTTTCCCTTAAATAGGAACAAAGTCAGAAAAGGTATGTTTTCATACTGTAGGACAATGTCACACACATATTCTGTATCTGCTGGTTGCAGAGCTTCTCAGAAGCTACATCACACTAATATTGAGAGAGATATTCAAACCCAGGATGCCATGTTTTTATGGCCGCAGCATTACATCAAATGGAACATATCTTGGTATTGTACATCATTTCATGCACATTTCACCATAATTCAGCAGGACATATTTCAAATAGTTGGAAACCTTGGGATCTCCACTAGAATTTAAATAGGCCAAAAGTTCCACAGATTTGAATACAACAGCTGTATTTTATGGACTCATGTAAAGGTCTGCAGGTTTTATTGGGTTAAGTATTTATTAAGTGTTCTTATAATTTTAAAAATCAATAGAATTAATGTAATGAAACCTCAAATAATGAGCTATTTCATTGTTTTCAATGTAATACAGGTCAAACATAAGTCACAAAACGCTGCATTCAGTTTTAAATTTAATTTCACAGGCAAGTACCAATTTTCTTCTGATTTGGGAGTGTAGAAACCAAACAGTGTATAGTTTTTCTTCCTAACATTTAGAGACTACAAACTTACAACCTCTATTATATTTATGCACACACACATGCACTGGTGCACAAGCAGATGCTCACAAACACACACACACACACACACAAAAACACACATACATGCACCCATGCATCCACACTCACCTATTGATGCTAAACCACCCATGGACATCTGTGAAATCACAACTTCGTCCTTTCCTTGACTGTTGCGTCTGCTCCAGCGGACATTCACATTATTACCTCCCGACAGTCCTTTGGGGAGCGTCACACTTTTCCCCATCTGACCATAAATCACCATAGTAGCCTCAGTTTCTGTGAGAGTAAAAATAATAAATTAGTTCTCATCATTGATACTGGCAGCCCGAGGTGGAATGTCCAGGTTCAGAAAGTAAAAGCCCTCCAAAGTAATTTGTTCCAGTCAGCTGGACTTGTTAATCAGAACAATTCTTCGCCCAAGAGGAAGAACTAATTGTGACATTAGCAAGCTGATTTAAATACTGTAAATGATTTCTTTACTCAGCCTAACAAATTTGCATCCTCTTGTTGCTTTGACGAACATGTTCTCATCCCAATGGATCATATATGGACACTTTCTGTCAAAGGTTCAATATACGGCGAAAATAGAGCTTTTGCTCCTTATTTGATGTTTAGGGTTAGGGTAAGGGTTAGCGTTTAACAATGGCATGAAATAAGAATGCCAAAAGGCTTTTACGGTATTTTCCAAACTACTGCCCCGGACTTACGTGCTGTAAAGACAGTCACCGTTATCCATGTGACAAATGTCATGCAAGAAAATTTCATCATGTCTCGAAGCTGAAAAAAAAAAGTAATATTCATACATAAATTTCCATAAATTAGTAACATTATTTAGAAGTTGCTCTTTTTGAAACAGTCTTTCAAAGGTAGTTTCTAAAAAGAATACTGTAAATCGCATAGCACACAAGAAAAATGTAGAAATATCAGAGCATTGCTGGAGATGGTAGGGGGAAAGAAGTAAAGAGAGCCGGGGCAGGATAGTTCAGTGTGAAGTTTTTGACTTTTAGAAGCAAAGGGGCCTGTGGTGGGCTTTGGTTTTGAAGTCAGAACAGGGAAGGTGGGGGGGGGACGACACAGGCTGGGAGAGAGTTTTGTGGTGGGCTCTGATTTGGTGAGGTGTAGATTCTTATCCCTTTCTTTGCCTCTTCACCCCCACTCCCCTCACACCCCCTCTCTTCCTCCTCTGTTCCACGAAAGGCGGATTTCTCCACGCTTAAATGAAGAAAAAAAGAGTCGCCCACACTGACTTCAGTGTCTCGTATGTGCTACCGTAGATGTGTGGCTCTGATGTGTGTACAGTCTGTTCATGTGTGTGTACAATGCGTGTGTGTGTGTGTGTGTGTGTGTGTACGCATGTGTGTTTGCCTACAGAAGTGCATGTCACTGTGTGTCACTGTGTGTATATATGCATGAATATACAGGCAGCCTGTGAGCTAAGGCCACATTTCAAACATTTTGAACATTAACATCTATGTGTGAGTCTGGTACAATTCACTTGCAGCTCATGAATGATAAAAAATGGTGAGCGTAACTCTGTACTGCTACATTCTTCCTCCCTATGCTCCTTTTTTCTTATCTTTTGCCACCCCTCACCCTCTCACATTTGGGAAGTAATAATTTTATTAATTTAAAAATAGCTAATCAAGTCAGGTTACAAAGGTAATGTAAGTTAACACTCTGTAATGTAAGTTGTCCACTCTGGGTGTCAGCTACTGCTAGCTAGCTAGCTAACTACATGCTATGGCCATAGGCTGATTTCAGCGAGCTAGCTGATCGGAAACCGTCACAAGTTTATTGTTATTTTGGTTGCATGCTACACCCTGCTTGATCTGGCATAATGTGTTGTCTCTGTTTCCATTGGCATCCGTTACCGAACCGTAAGCCGATGCTAAGCTTCAAATTTTTTTTCTCCACTAGTGGTAAGCTAAGCTACCAGTTTAGATATAGCATTGGCTATGTTAAGGTAACGGCACTCCTACAATTATTACCTGCTCATTTTGCTCGTGTCATGATGAGACTGGCAAGAAAAATACAGTGATACAAATAATTTCACACTGACTCCATAGACACATTCTTACGTTTTAATTTCTTCTTCTCATATTAGGCTGCATTTCTTTCCATAGGATTAGTATCTACGCCCTGCACTCTGAGAAGTCACTTTCCTTTATAGTGAGAACTCAGCAGCAGGGAGTAGAGTTCCCAAGTAACGGCCGTTTAGAATGCCCTTTGGCATACAGATGTTTTTATTTTTTCCAATTTGTTGCCAAATGAGAGCTATGCGGCCAGTTATAAAGCTAGTGCAAAACCGATAAATGGCCAGGGAAACCAGTTCTCCTGTGAACAGGTTGTCTTTGTTTACGCTTGCTTTAACAGAATGCGGCAGCCCCAAAATACATCGAAGGGCATTTCAAACAACCGTTATTTGGGAACCCTTCTTCCTGCTGCCCTTCAGAGTTTTCGCTTTGAAGGAAAGTTACTTTGCTGGGTATAGGGCGTTGAAATTAACTCTATGAAATGACATGCAGCCGTTTAGTCAGACATTTCACTTGGCTTGGGTCATCGCACAGCATTCGGGACGCAAAGTGACCATCGCCTGCTCATTTCGGAAATGACCGTTATGAAGGGCTCTTTCAAGGGATGAGTTTAAAACACTTTGAATTGGACTGCCCTTCAATATGGCTTCAATATGACCCTCTCTATGTTTACTTTGAAATGAACAACACTAGCTTTTGAAATACAACCTTAGTCTGCACTTCGCAGGACTTAACGGCCTCACTTAAGTGGTCACCCTCGCAACAACCCCTCAAACTTCCCGTAACACCATTTTATGATGTACTTGCCAAATTACCATGTCAAACTGACGATAGTCCGTTCAGTCAAATTCGAGTTCTGTGCGTTGACATTAGCCATGCAGAAAAACATTGTTTGCTATTATTTGACTGTTGGAAGTCACCTTGAAAACTATTCAATGGGGATTAAACTTTTATCTGTGATTTGTTTTGAGCAGAAACGAATTATAGTCTATTACTTTATTCCTCTGGTTTCTACATTTGGTTTCATTACAGTGAGTCAGAACAAAATGAACACTTCTATTGGTCATATATATCTGTTACCACTGGCTTACCAGTAGAGCAACATTATTCATGCACTTGCTGTCATGGTCAATGAAAATTTCATTCAAAAAATGTCTGTTATTTGATTTTAAGAGGAACAGTTGTTACATTATAGTAATTTTTTAGTTTATTCATTAAAAAAAAAAAAAATCACAGTGATACTGTGTAGCAGGGAGAAAATTGACCAGCAAAAGGGTTAAAGGGTAAAGATACATTTTGAGCAAATCTTTGTGCTACTTGCACTGTCTTTCTCATGACCTGTGTATGTAGATTACTATGTGCATTTAAATTTAAAATATTTTAACTAACGTAGATTTTTGCTCTCTGACATATTTCTTGTCTTCTTAATATATTCCTGTCAAGCGTTTTCACTGTGAATCATTTTTGAAGCTCTTTCGAGCAGTTAAGCAGTTTGACGGTCTATTTAATTTGTCTACTTAAACTTATGCTGCACGAGCTAATGGGAAGAGCAGAAGGGCTGGTGAGGCAATGGTATGAAGTGGATGATACGAGGTGAGCAAAAGAGGAAGTGTGTGTATGTGTCTGTGAGGGAGTGAGAGAGTGTCAGTGCGATAAAGAGATACTGAGAGCGAGAGATCACACCTGAACTACTAACCAACAGTAGCAGATGATCAAGTCTGTGGTGAGCATAGAGGTTAAACAGAAAACAGCGAATGAGGCAAAGTGACATGAACACTGAGAAGCATAACAGTGCCACTAAATTTCCGTGCATTGTTGCCAAATAATCCCCACAACATATATATACACCGCAGATATATATTTTATGATACTTTTTTTGTGTTTCTGTTCTTCTTGTTCATATGTCATTGTTTTACATTTTTCCTTAGCCAATCAGCATATTTTGAAATAGTACAACACTTTAAAGTTTGACACTGTGTAGCATAATTTTCTACAGTAATAGACAAAGAGGGCTGTCTAAAACTTGTATTATTCTTAGAAAGTCAACTGGAATTTCTGAAGCATTTATTTGTTTGTCGTCAAGTACTTTGAGGGCATATTTTTCAGTATATTGCTTGACCATGTTTAGTGTCGATGAACGCACAGCATGCTGTTCACCAAAATAGAACAAATAAATAAATAAGTGAATAAGTAAATGAATGAATAAATAAATAACAAAAATTGCCAAGTCTGATGTAACTGTCTTATAACCACTCCTTGACCAATTGGTTTAAGTCATGGATGATTTATCTATGCACCAAAACTGCTGCGGAATGGATGTACTGCGTGATCTTTATTGGGTTTGTGTGCAACTCAGTCATTCTATTCTTCAGCCCAAACCTATAATCTAAGTGTTTTATCGCAGTTATTTGAATTAAATCAAAGGTTATGGTGATTCTATACTATTAATGTAAAAAATGAAAAAGAGTGCACTGTACATACCTGCTGTGATTAATATTTTTTCCTTTACAAGCACACTGTAATAAATTATGTGTTTACACAACTTGACCAAGTCATCTTGTTGCTTTGACTAGCTTAGTCATGAGAACGTAAAGAGTAATGATAAACTTGAGGCTTTACATTCACAGAACTTAACTCTAACTTAAGTCAAAGCGACAAGAGGACTTGACTTCGTTGAGCGAACAAAATTATTTCTTACAGCGCAAACAAATAAATATGAGCACCAAGACTTTTTTTTGTTTGGTAAAGATGGATGCATATGAAAAAATTATACTTATAGTATAATTAGTTTATACTTCTTTAGTTATACTTCTCTACAACAACTACGCTGCTGCAGGCCTTGAAATAAACTTGAATGTGATAAAGCGAAGAAGGCCATTTACTGTTTTCTATATAAGGGCCAATGATAACAAATGCATTAAGAAGTATTGATCATAAAATAATTAAAAATGTTATTTAATGTTTCGCACATTATATGAAATATTATGTTGATAACAAACACAGTGATAAGCATTTGCACAGTCATTACCTCAAACCATTAGAATAATTAACATCTTTGGCATTACAGAAATAGCAACATCAGTTAAACATATGTTTTAAAGTTTTTTATCTCTCTTAGTACTCACAAGTAGATTAGTCTTGTTTGTGTCAGTATGTCCTGAGGCAACCAACCTTCAAACGAAGAACGGATATTGCCACTCGTTAAAAAAATGAGCTCAATTTAAACCATCTTGGTCCATCCCCTTTGCATGATTGGACACTAATCTAACCTTGTTCACTGATTGGTTAAATACTGTCGGGGAAAATGTTTAGCATACTTCTTATTAGATGACCAGAGCAAATAACTGTCCAAATCACATGTGGAAAATTCAGTCTAACTACACATTTTTCGAACTGATATCCATGAACTTGCTTCATCATCATAATAAATAGTATAATATACCTGGTGAAATAACATGGTACAGTTATATATCAGTTATGATTAAGGAAATGTTGTATTTTGTTTGTTATGACTCAAATTATAAAAGGCTATCTTGAATGAAAGGCATAGCTGGTTATCCTTCCATATATCATTTCCCATTGCTACCTCTCTGCTATGTTTCGTCACACATTTTCGTCTTCGGTATTATTTGATTATCACAGTTATTTATTGTTCTTTAACCCACTATTGCTGAACAGTAAAATGTTTAGAGATAAAACAACTCTAAATGATGCAAATTAAGGAATCATGGAGTTAACGTGAATGCAGTCAGTTCGGAGGGAGATAAAATAGACTTGATGTAAGTTAAACTAAATATTTTACTCTTTATAAGTAAGTAAGTAAGTAAGTAAAATTTATTTACTATAGCACCTTTCACAGAGGACATAAAACTCACAAGGTGCTTCACAGTATAAAAAACATGCAAAAAACACAATCAGTAAAATACAAGCAAAAATAAATATATATAATAAATATACAAATACAAAAGACACACAGCAAAATCACAACACGAAAACAACAGTACAAAAACCAGTGCAAAGATTGCTTAATTGAGAAATACACTTAAAAGGATGCCACGTTACAGACTTAGCCAAAGGCTAACCTAAAATAGTGGGTCTTCAAATTAGTTCTGAAGGCCTCAATGGATGTGGCAGTCCTCAAAGTCAGCGGGAGGGCATTCCACAGCCTGGGAGCGACCGCCTGGAAAGCCCTGTCCCCTTTGGTGGATTTTTTAGTGCGGGGGACAATTAAAAGGCTGAGGTCCGCTGATCTGAATGCCCTGGTTGGGACATGAGGCTTAAGCAACTCAGCAATGTAGGTGGGTGCCTGGGCATGTAGGGCCCGATAAGTTAAAAGTAAAACTTTAAAATGAATCCTTAGATTCAAAGCTAGCCAATGCAGGGAAGCCAAAACGGGAGTAATATGTTCAAACTTTCTCGTTTTGGTTAAAAGTCTAGCAGCGGCGTTCTGCACAAGCTGCAGACGGTCAATGGAAGCCTTGCTGAGGCATGTAAAAAGAGCATTGCAGTAATCAAGCCTTGACAAGATAAAGGCATGAATAATCATTTCAAACTCAGGTTTAGATATAATATGCCTGAGTTTGGCAATATTGCGTAGGTGGAAGTAGCATGTACGGGTTAGTGCCCTAACATGGCAGTCCAGGTTCATGGCCTGATTGAAAACAACTCCCAGATTTCGTAGATTAGAGCGCACATTATGGCCAAGAGACCCAATACAGCTACCCAACTCAGCAGCAATATTATTTGGAGCGACGATAAGAACCTCCGTCTTGGCTGTGTTTAACTGCAAATAGTTACAAGACATCCATTCCTTAATGGCTGCCATACAATCGAGTAAAACATTAAAACCATTGGCCTAGCAGGATTAAAAGAAAAGTATAGCTGTAAATCATCTGCGTACAGATGGTACGAGATTCCCTTGAACCTGCCAATGATATGGCTCAGAGGTAAAATATACAGAATAAAAAGAATAGGACCCAGAACCGAACCCATCATATTGTATTTTATCATATTGTAAACAGGACAAGACAAAACCAAATACAACGTAAGATCAAAATAATAATAATAATAATAATAATAATAATAATAATATGTTGATAATATGTTAGTTATTTGTACTTTGTTTACTTGGAGGTTTGTTGTAAATTTTGTTGAACCCACTTTGCATTTTGACAATCTAAGAGTGGTTTTTTCCTAACTGGAGGGTATTAATGCTGTATAAAGCATTAGAAATGATACAGCTGTCTTGTTTATAGCACAGGGCAATAATAAAGAGTAGTTCCTTTATATTTCCATCATCAAAGTGAAACGCAGTTTTAATCCTTTAGTTAATCGTCAAAAGTGTGAAGTGGTATTATCAGAATTATATGATAATTACACTTATGACAGGTTACTAAAAGCATGTGTAAGCAGTGATTTGATACATGAGTAAATTAAGGAATAATTATAGTTTAATTAATGTGGTAATGTGCTCTGGATGATTTGCAGATTGTGTCCACATTTTTATGAAAAATGAATTTGTTTATACGCTTATAAAATGGGGAATGTCTATGCCACTGCCTTCCAGTTCTGTTACAATGTCCACACAATCTCCACGCATAGATTGAAAGAATCCAGTAAATATATAAAAAATCATGTGTTTATGAGCATAAGTGATACTTTGGATAAGATTACCCCTTGATTTTTGTTATAATTGCCGGATTTATGGCGAAATAAACCCGAGTGCTGGAGTCGTTATCATCAATAGCAGGAGGTTATAGCAATTTCTGTTCCTTACATGTCCTGCCTCAAGAAAAATATTTGCTCGTCACTTGCTGCAATAGACATCGATGAGCTTTATAGCCTGGTTTTATTTTTTTTAATATTCAAATTTGTCATTAGAACACAATGTGCTTTTTTTGGCGCTAAAAACATTGACTTGTGAGCAGAAAATAAATTAAGGGTTTTGACACTGTATTGGCCTAAAATTTCTCTGTTGGCAAATTCAAGACAGTGTTATTTAAGTGGCATACAGTTACAAATATGAAACAGAAAACTGTGAAAAGAGGATAAAAGTAATATTACTGTATAAATCTGTCAACAGACCTCGAAATCAACCAGAGATAAAAAATGATGACCTTAGACAGTTGTGTTTTGTTTATATGAATTTCTTTCTAACCTGTGCAAAGTACTGAGACACAATCCATTTCAACACAAAGTGTTACAGTCCTACATCAATATTCCTTCACAAAAGGTCTCAATGATTTTTACTGTTCAATTCAGATGAGACTAATCAAGTGTTGGCCTGAGCTCTAAAGATGAGTCTTAAAAAGGTGAATTTGTCTTAACTAATTCAATTCTCAACTTTCCATTCACATCACAGAAAAGTATAATTCCGATATGGGAATATTCTTAATTAAGATAAGCTGTTAATTAAGAGGCTTAGAGGGAGCATTTGATAAGGAAAAAAAACTATTAATTTGCAAAAAGATCAATTGTCAAGAAACTATTTTGAAAATATATAGAGGGAATGTTTGGAAATATGGTGAAACAAATCGAGTCTGGGACGGGGAATTGAAAACTGATGGAGGATTGAATCAATTGCCCCCAATTTCTTGAAGAGCCGACCTACATGCAACCTGCAGTTTTGCCTCGGATGCACCTGATCTCTGCCTGTGTTTGAAAACAGCTAGCATCCATTCGGGGGGTGATGGGTTCAGGGGGCCTCGCTGCAGATGTACTCCACACCTGCTCTCTGAGGCTCACGCACACTCACACGCATGTTTGTACAGCTATACATGTCAGGACACTCCGTTGACTTTCATTGATTCTGTACAGCATTTCCTGAACCCTAACCTTAACCAAATTGTGAGTAACCCTGACCCTGACCCAACTTTAACCTAACCCAAAGTGTAAACCTAACCATAACTTAAACAATGAACTGTATAGTTAGCCATAATCCTTTGTAACGATCACCTAAAATGTCCTCATTACATTTATGATTTCTCTATAGTTGGTCCTGACATATGTGGCTATTTGAGCCCACACATGCACTCGCACGCGCACACACACACACACACACACACAAACATACACGCGCATGCTTTTATGCTATCTGGAGCTGTTCCGATGGATGTCCTTATGTGTTGGAATCCACTGCTCATTTCAGTGTCATTGTATAAATGAACACTGCTTCAGTGAATATTCTTGGTTTGAAGCTTTAAGCGACGTCTCCAACCGCTATACCCTCTGAATAGATTTCTGATTCCAAAACTCCACACTGATGTGTCAGGTGACAACCCCAATACTATTTCTCATTTTTTTCACTCGTGCTGGAAAAATACTGCTGTAAGAGCTTTCGAGCATGCCTTGTGTTGGAAATATCATAACTCCTGCCAGGGATGACCCTGGTTATATGAGTATGTGTTCTCATAGATATCTGCCCACATGACCAGTCCCCACACAGGACTTTGGAACATACTGACTGCACCGAAAGAGGTAGGAGAAGACAGGGCACAGGGAGGGAGGGTGGTTTGAAGAAATGAACCACATGAAGGATGAAACAAACATGTCGTTCACTTCACATCAGTCTCTCTGAGGTTTCCCCACTTTCAAGTTTTGTTTTTGACTGGTCTTTCTTCTTCACTTTGAAAATGATTCAGTCTCTGTCTCTTTCTCTTGCACTAGTTCTCTCCAGGCTGAGCGGTGGAGTCCTAGCACAACTCTCTTATCCCCTGTCCACTGTCAGCCTCTGTTTGCGCCCCACAAGCAGAGAGAGATAATATAAACAGAAATCTGTCTTCCTCTCTTTCCCTCCCTCTGCTGGAAAAGCCCCACTCGTGAGGGATCCCTTGTTAGTCACAAAGCTAGACAAAGGCGGTCAGGTGCAGCACTGGGTGACAAATGAACTGAGAAAGCCCAAAATAGACTGAAGGAGAGAGATTAAGACTTTCGAGATGTCCCCTGCTTTCAATACCTCCTTCCCCTCATTTCTCACTCTCCTCGTCTTCCTCTCTCTCCATTGAAATGAGTTCAGTAACAATCTACAAACTGCATGCCTGTTGTTCCAAATGTCTAGAGCAACCCAAGTAAGCCTGTGTTTAGTGAAAGACGCAGAGAAAGGCAGACACAACTGGAGGTGGATTGAGAGAAATGTGCGTATCTTGTCTCTTGAAACAGTTCCGCTGTTGTTTTTCAGTGTGTGTAAAATGCCTTGTAAATGGAAATATTATGTAATCACTGTTATATGTGTCTGAGAGAAGAATGAAATGTATTGGCTATATAGTTAAATGTCATTGGAAAGATGGTCTGAGCAACATAGAAAGATGACATTCAGTTGTTTTGGCTGTGGTAATGCAGAATTTTGATATTACGTAATTCTTAGTCTCTCAGAACCTTCATCTTTCGCAATCTTTTCCCATTCAAATCTTCCATGGTCTCTGCCCTTTTCCCTGTAATCTTTATTTTTCTTTCTCAGAAATAGTTGAGCATGCATGTCTTTTTTTTTCTACTAGCTGGACATGAGCTAAAATCAGTGCAAGGTAAATCATGCATGCTTTATTACCTGGAAGAAATGACTATGAGCTAGGAAATACAAACTAAAACATAGCCGAATTGATGTTTCAGATGGCATGAAACATGTTTACTATTAAAGTAATCTCAAGTTTGTTCTCTATATATATGTGAATGACAATGATCTGCTATTGGAGGTATGAAAAGCCCACCTCATCTGTTACTGCACTAACCTCACCTGTTTCCAATTACTTTGCCTGATTATCGATGAATTGACTCACTGAGAAATCGAGACCAATATGTGGCTTGGTCAAATTTAGAAATGATAGGGATGAACCAATAACGAGCTACAATATGAAGTTGTGAGGATCTCAGTAATCTCTCAATGAATTAATTCTCCCATTTTAGCTTTTTTTTTTCCCCCTCCGTCTGTGTCATTTATTTTAAGGTGGCACTTGATATAGCCAAACATTTTGAACAACAAAACAAATAAATGTGAAGTGAAAAATTTATTGTTAAGGTTATTGAAAAAGTGTTGAATGCAACCTGTACAACACTTTCCCACTGGTGTGAAGTGTCTTTACTTACAGTACGCAGAGCTAACAAATTTATACAAATCTGTCATGATTCATGATCTTTTAAAGTTCAGAATTTTTTAGATAAATATTCACATTTTATTTCATCATTAATGCGCATAGGATAATGTTTCACTAGGTTGCTTCACTATGTTCTCCGCCAGCCTTACTATTGATTGTGCTTAACTGAAGTCCGTACTTTCAGCTTTAATTTAATGCAATTGTAAAAAAAAAAAAAGAACAATGTAGAAATTGCAATCATTTTTATTGACAGCCAAATTTATGGGCTGACAGTGCTGTGAAAAAATATTTGCCTCCTTCCTGAATTCTTCTATTTTCGCATATTTATTGCACTTAAATGTGTCAGATCATCAAGCTAAATTCAAAAGAAGACAAAGATTACCTCAGCAAAAACAAAATGCAGTTTTTAAATGATGATTTTCTTAATTTATGGAAAAAAGTTCCCCAACTCTACCTGGCCCTTTGGGAAAAAGTAGTTGAAGAGCCTGGTGCTAAAAGTCCATATCTTCACGCTCTGTAAGGGAAAGATGAGAAAATGTCCTTAATAGTCCATTGCCTCGATTTGCGCAAAATGGACATTTTGTGACTTAAGTACTTTTAGCACTGTGTAGTTTTAGCACTCTGCAATTTCCCGTTTAGTTTCTACGTCAACCAGTTAATCAAATTTAATTTATAATTCGGGCCAATTTCATGAGACACACCCAGGCATGGTTACTGTCAGCCTTTTTGAATCTTAACATAATCAAATAGGACCTGTCCGGTAATGTGAAGTGGGCAAAAAGCAACGCATGATGTAGTGATCTAAAGAAATTAATGTACAGATGAGAAACAAAGTTTCCGATATCTATCATTCTGAAAAGGGTTACAAAGCCATTTCATTTGGGACTCAAGCAAACAACAGGGCAAGCCGTTGTCTACAAATGTAGAAAACTTCAAACTGTAGCGAACCTTCACAGCAGTGGCCACAGACTAAAATCTGTCCAAGAGTGCACCGACGACTCATTAATGAGGTCACAAAAGAGCCTGGACTACCATCTGAAGAACTGAAGACCTGACTTGCCTCAGTTAAGGTTAGTGTTTATGATTCCACAATGAGAGAGAAATTGGGCAAAAATGGAATGTATTGGAGAACTGCAAGGTGAGAACCAATGTTCACCAAAAAGAACACAGGGGCTCGTCTCGCATCTTGATAACCCTTAAGACTTTTGTAAAAATATTCTCTTGAGCATTAAGTGCTAAAAGTGGAACACTTTTGGAAGACAAGGGTCCCCTTTCATCTGGCGTAAAGCTAACACAGCATTCCACTGTAAGAACATCATACCAACAGCCAATCGTGGCGGTGGTAGTTTGATGGTCTGGGGCTGCTTTGCTCATGTTCAGCTGAGTCATGCTGCAGGAAATTGATCCAAAGCACACAAGAAAGTCTACTTCTGAACAACTCAGTAGAAACAAAATGAAGATTTTGGAGTGGTTCAGTCGAAGTCCTGCCTTTAATCCAGCTGCAATGCTGTGGCACAATCTTAAAAAACGGTTCATGCTCTAAAATCCTCCACCGACAATTCTGCACAGAGGAATGGGCCAATATTCCCCCACCGAGGCCGAACTGAAACACTTCTGCACAGAGGAGTGGGCCAATATTCCTCCACAGTGATGAGAAAGATTCATTGGCCATTACCGCAAACATTTGCTTGCAGTTGTGGCTGCCAAGGATGGTAAAAATAGTTATTAGGCAAATCCAGGGCAATTAATTTTTTCAAATGGATAATATGGGTTTTGAATGACTCTTTACTTTCAATAAATTAAATGTTCATTGAAAAGCTATATTTAGTGCTCATTCACATTGCTTTTGTCTTACATTGTACATTAAAATTTGTTATTTGATGAGGAACATGGAAATGTAATAAATAAGCAAAAACTGAAGAAATCGGGAAGGAGGCAAATACCGCACTGCAAAAGTACAACCCTCACACAGAAAATGGAATGGGGAAGAAAATGCACATAAAAACAGAAAGCAGCCATTTCTAAACTTACTGAGAGTTGCATTTCATTACAGGCAGCATGAAGACAAGCCATGCAATGTTTTGTCTGAACAAATAAATTTTTTGCGTAAATACACATCCGTTCCTGCCAGTCAGACGTGCGACACATTACAGAATTAGAAGGCACTTGAACCTTTGCTGTTTTGAAATTTGTTGGCAGAGGAATTATTATAGTACGTGAGTGTTAAACCAGTCTCGACAGTGCCGACTTTATGCGCATAGAAATTCTTTTGGATCCTGGATCAAGAATATGAGTGTGATCTTCACAAAAATTTGATCACTTTCTTCTTAGCACAGTATGTACCAACACCAAATTTCACTGGCAACCATCCTTAGCTTTTTGAGATATGATGTTAAATGGCAAATGAATGAACAAACAAATTTACAAACGCTGGTGAAAATACATTACCTCCTGGCAGAGGTATACAAAGTTTCCGGACAATTTAGGACTAAAAATGAGGCAAAGAGAAGACGAACAAGGCAACATTATCACCAATATCCCCCGCCACGGTAAGAATGGTCAGGGGAGATTCCATATTCCCATTGAAACACCCATACACCAAGTTTAGAGTCAAGGGCCATAACTCCGTAAAAATAAATGTCTCAAAATCAATAGTCGAACTCATTGAATAGGGTCATTAGTACTGGCCACCCACAAAATTTCTCCCATGAAGGTGCAAGAGTTTCAGAGAAAATTTGTCCCCATTGAACCCGGACGGATAGAATGACGGACAGACGAGCTCCATTCCAATATCCCCCAATCCACTTCGTGGCGGGGGATAATAATCAACTTCAAAAGGCGAAACAGTGGAAAGTTAGTAAATGTACTGAGGAGAGAGAATGTTGGGTGTGCAGAAGTATTCCATATATCCCCTCAAATCCAGGAAAAAAAAAACCCTTCCACGTGAAAGGTGAAGAACATGATCTGCAGTGAAACAATTGATGTGAATTTTGCAACAAAATCCATTTCACAGGAAATACTTTTAGGTTCATAATTAGAAAATTGAAGAAACGCAGTAAACTAAATCCAAAAGTCAATGGAACCTTCCATACACCCATGCAGAGAAATCTTGTCCCCATTGCAAATCCCGTACACCTAAGTCAACGAACAGAGCCAAGGGCCATAACTCCCTGAAAATGAACTTCTCTGAATCAGTTTTAAAACTGATTGAATAGGGTCATTACACTACTGGCCACACACACAAAATTTCATCCACATAGATGCAATAGTTGCCAAGAAAACTTGTACCCATTGCAACATCCATACACCAAGTTCAGAGTGATGGGCCATAACTCCATAAAAATAAATGTCTCGAAATCAAGTGTCGAACTCATTCAGTAGGGGCATTAGTACTGGCAACGCACAAAATTTCACCCACGTAGGTGCAATAGTTGCCGAGAAAACTTGTCCCCATTGCAAATCCCATACACCAAGTCGGCGAACAGAAACAAGGACCATAACTCCGTAAAAATAAATTTCTCGGAATCAACTGTCGAACTCATTCAGTAGGGGCATCAGTACTAGCCGTATACAAAATTCATTCACGTAGGTGGAATAGTTTCTGAAAAACTTGTCCCCATTGAACCCGGACAGACGGACGGACGGACGAGTGCCATACCAATATCCCCCGATCCACTTCGTGGCGGGGGATAATGATGGTGCAATCAGAAACAGTTGATGTCAGCTGGTGATTGTAATCAAGATTTGGTTTTGAGGGAGCATCCAGGAAAGGCCTAGTTCTTCAGGAGCAAAGGTGGACAGGAGATCACGTTTTTGACAAAAAGGTGTGATTAAATCACTGAAAGGTGATGTTTGAACTATGTCGTTCAAAGAAAGACAGGAGGGGATCAGGATATTTCACCCTCTACAGTGCATAACATAATTAAAAGACTCAAAGAAATCAGGAGGAATGTTGGTGCACACATGGCAAGGGTGCAAGCATCAATCACTCAGATGGTAATGCATCAGGAACCATCATTTATAAGTGATATAACCACATGCACTCACTTTGGCAAACCCCAATACATAGGGTTACTTTGGATGTAACTGAAATAGGTAGTTACATCCACAAATGCCAGTTAAAATGTTGCTGTGCAAAATGAAAGCCTTATGTTAACAGTGTCAGATAGTTCATTTGGCCACACTGGTCCCTCAGAAGGGTTGCATACTTTTACATACCGAAGGGCTGTAATTCTTACACCAATCATCTGATTTAACTTAAATACCCACAAATTAAAGATTAAAATCAGCACCTCTTTCTCATACTCATTATTTAATTTCAATGCGCTGTAGTAGACAATTGAAATAAGAACTTGTCAAATATTTATGGACCTGACTGTAACTGAGCTGATTCATATAATATATTTTTATCGAAGTATAAGAGGTTAAACCTACATTACTGTAAATGAGTTGTGACGTTTTCAGTGAGTCCTTAAGCATTTTATGTGTACATGTAAATTGCATCTTCATGTGAATGTTCATGTTAAGGCATGTGCACAGCATTTTCTCAATTTGGTATATGTCAGGACAGCGTAGGACTTGGGGTGGAAAGACAAGAGGGAGGAACAAATGCGTAAAATGTTTCAGTTTCTTTCTGAGCATAGAACGAGAGAAGAGCAGACGCCTCTCTAATGGTGGTTCTTTCTTTCCGAAAGTTTCGGGGAATCCTTGTCTCTTGTTTTGGAAGATACTCCCTCACTCAGAAATTATACATTTTGTGTTAACTGATGGAGATGCCATTTTCAGCATTATTAACAGACCACAGAGTTCTTTAGAATGATAATTATACTCAGTTTGTCTTTTAGTATAGGGTTGATTCTGTTTCTCAGCTTAATAAGTAAAACAAAGAGAGAGTGATGCGGGTGTTCTGACTTGCAGTTACTGAAACCTAAAAGATTGTGGTTAGTTCAGGTAGTTCATTAAGTATGAAAAAGATGATATACAGGGGAACTCCAGGTCAAAGTACATACAGCTCAGCTGCCATGAAGCCCATGAATCAATGGTATAAAGTTCTAAAGGTTAAAGGGAAGGATGCAAAAGCCTGGATTAATTTGACATTGAAACTTATGCTTGAAAAATGAATGCAATTAACTTTGTAATGATCACTGATTGCATTAAATGTGTCATTTATAAACAGATGGTCATCGAATCCTCTGTAACATTCATGTTCATGGAACAAAACACTACCTGAAGTAACATGGTATATCCCTGTGGTGTTGACTCAATTTCAGAATAAGTTGAATAAATACTGGATAGATGGCAACACAACTACTTTGCATAAAATATTTTTGTTGTTTCTTATACATACCTTTTTTAGAACGCTTTGAAAAATGCCTTGCCATCAAAATTTCTCAAATCGTGAAGCATCAAAGTCAGAAACAAATCTTTGTCTTGAAATTTCAAACATTTCCTGGAATATTTAAGTACATTAGTACAATCTTTATAAATGCAATATCTACCGTGTGCTGTATCTGACTGTAATAACGCAATGCGGTAATGCATTGATCAATAAAATCCACTGCAGCATTTGTTGCTGGCTTCTTTATTGAATATTAAAGAGTAAAAGTAATATTCTAAA
Source organism: Gymnothorax javanicus (assembly GCA_029692085.1). NCBI lineage: Eukaryota > Metazoa > Chordata > Actinopteri > Anguilliformes > Muraenidae > Gymnothorax > Gymnothorax javanicus. Next base: position 45,305,239 of record CM056193.1, read on the forward strand.
CCAAAATATCCTGCGACCATTGGTTAGTCCTTCATGTCATGCGGTGGCCCTCATTAGAACCGGTTTTCTTGTGCCCTTTGAAATTCAAGCCGCCATCTGGCAGGGTTCAATGACTTCCCTTAGAGGTCCAGATTCTTATAAAAATCTGCATATCAGCTACATATTTCTCATAAATTTGTAAAGCATTGTATATATGATTATAAAGTATACTTTATACAAAGTAGGTGCCAATAATTTTTTAACTACTAGAAGGTGCACAGACACCAACTAGAGCCACAATTTTTGTGCATATGCATAATTGTTTTGTTGTTTTTTAATCTCAGAGAGCCAAAAATAATTATTCTGTGGGCAGTATTCTGACTCCAGCTGACCCCAGAAAATTTCTGATTCACAGTACACATCAATTGATTATTCCTCTTTTTTTTTACGTTTTAAATTTTCTTTGTTATTATCCTTAGGAAGACCTTTTTAACCATTTAATGTCTCACTCAAGCATTTGTTAAAGCACATCCATTCTTTGCTTCTTCTCATGGTGCAGTGATTGAAGGATTAATGTTTTGAAACTAATGCCGGAATGAGGAAACATTTTTGCTTTATAAATATCTTTATGAGTATTATTTTATCTATACATTGGGACCTGCTCAATGCACGCTAACTTCACACTTTCAAGTGATTGTATCCGAGGCAGCTCTAAAGATGTGAGTTCTGGTCCGTAACCTTGGGTATGCTATATCTGGTAATTCCATAATGATGATCTTTGACTGGTGCGCAGTGTCTAAACTGAATGAGCACACAGTCTTCCCCCTGCACCGTCAAAACTGGCCAGAATGATGAATCAAGGGTCAGAGTGGAGAGAGGGAAGGGCCATCCTTCTTTCCTGAGTCTAGTCCTTTACTGACAGTGATAAACTCAGGCAAGTTTCTTCAACTTATGCTACATACATGTGATGGAAAACATCCATTGAATTGTAAATTACATCTTGATAAACTGAACTTGACCTCTGAACTCAGAGCTCTGGTCTCCCTGTACTGAGCAAGAGTGTGACTTATACTTAACAACATTCCCACTGATTCATCAGACAAATTCAGACCCAAAGCATTGGATTTTTAGACTTTTATGAACTGGTGACTTTTATTTGCTGTGACATTGATAAGTGGCATCTTTCTCTGCTCTATGCCCGACCCCCCCCCAAAAAAATATATACAACATATATTATGCACTTCTGTTAGCACATATATGGGTATATCCCTTGAATAATCACTGTGTGCCTAAATAAACTTGGAGAAGGTACGGATTTAATTTCCTCAGGCTCACACATTGCATATTTGGTCTCGGCAAAGTGTGTCATACTTTGTATTTAATATCCTGAGTTTGATATACACACACAGATTATGCGATCGGTCATATTTAATGTCAGATTTGATTTCCCAGCGGAGAATGGAGAACGTCATCTGTGTGTTCGTGTGCGCCTCTTGATTACTAATGTTATATGTTAAATTCCATCCAGAGGCATTATTTACTTAAAATTTTTTTTTTCCAGAAATCAGATTTTCATTAACAAGGTGAATAAAAGTAGTTGGTGTATTCTTACATATAAGATATGTTATCAAACAGGCTTCCATTGTTTTCAAATAAGTGATTCCAGTCTAGCACAAATCAAGAATATCTCTACTTTAAACACCACACTGTGGTGGTGTACAAGCTTGAGAACGAAACCCATGCTTCACAGAGGACAAAGTTATAGCAATAAAGCATCCTTAATTCAAAATCCTTGGATCCCTCTCTACACCAACAGAGCAGTGCTGTAATTCATATAACCCCCCAGCCAGTCCCCAGAAAAGCATGCACGCACACTCACACACACACACACACACACACACACACAAATACAAATCAAATACAGTGCAGGCCAAAGTATTCGGACAGTCACTGTGCATAAATGTGGCAATGGCTCTTTATGGATATAAAGACAGTCAAATTAAACAGTTTGTACTTTAACCTCATAATCATATTTCACTTCAGTTTTCAAGAGTACAAGCAAAACCAAAACCAAAAAAAAATCTTGCATTATTGTCCGAATGCTAACGGACTGCATGGTACTGTACATGCGCCATTCGCTTGCCTCCAGGCCAGGTTACCATGGACCGCAAGCTCTTTGGTAGCGGAATAAGCAATAAGCAAAATTTACAGATCAATCACTGCAGCCTTTTCATTCCAAATAAATATTACCTGTCTCAGGTGAACAGTGGGCATTAAGATGAATATCTCCTTCACTTTCATGAGTATAAAGATATGCGGTTGTGCTTAGGTAGGAAGGATTCTGATCTGAGACAAGGACTAATTATGAAGGCTGAAGGTGGTTTGACTCCCACTCTAGCATGATTGAACACACCACTAAAGGAGTACTCTTTTGGGGTGGGTTTTTTTTTCAACATAAACATAGCATTACAATCAACCCAGCCCCAGTTGAACTTTGTAACTTTTATGATAAGAAGCTACATTAGGAGGCCAATCACACAAACATTAGCGACATTGTGTTAAATGGACTCAAACTCAAGGTAGACTCTGATTTTCACAATGTATTACTGCTGATCAATGGGCCACTTTTAATGTCCTTGAACACAGTCACAATAGACCATAAAAGCTTTTTTCTGGTCCATTTATCTCCATTATTTGATCCTCCGAGAGATGGAGTGACTCAGGCCCTGACCAGACGGTAGGGGTACTGCGCCTGTATGTTTGAACGAACGACCCATGATTCCTTGAAGTCCTTTTGTAAATTGGCCACAGAAAGAGTGTGATGTGCTACATGAAAGATTGACTTCATCTAATACCACAGTATCTTGTTCTCCAGCGAACTAAATAAATCCAAATTATAACAACGATGCTGCCCCTAGCTTTTGAAACATTGACTATACATGCCGTATACTATGAACATGTATTTCTTATTTATTCTCTGACGAAATACGCATCTCTTCGGAGACTATATATCAGAGTCTGAGCTTTTCTGAATCTTTCTACGTTGAAGCACGTTTTTCAATGCAAATTTAAGAGTAAGTAATAAGGGCCAAAATGCAGCAAAGTAACTATTTTAAGATGTATTTCAACGTCTGACCTATTAATTTGACCACACCTGAATTTGCTATAATTTCTTGCATACATATTGAGGCTGAAGGTTTGCGTATGCAGTACTAACAATGCAGTGCAGTTTGCGCTCAATTTTAGGAACAGAGCATGGGAAAGGTTCATGTGTTCCTGGATGAAACTTGTAACTGACTAATTCCAATTTGTGTGAGGAATTACTAAAGGTTTAAGTGGCTAGTGTGTGATAGTTTAGAGACAAATCTGGCTATGCTGACCGCTGGCATTGTTAGAAGGCATGTAATAACCTTTTTAGTCTGTAGTACATAAATCATGGTTCAGCAAATACATATCTGCTATTAACAGTGGCTCCAATGATAAGTTCGCAAGCAATTAAAAAAAAAATCACTTTCAAATGCATTACAGCTCTATTCTATATGGTGACACGTATGTACTTGGACATTTGCCATCTTTGAGGGCATGCAAGCTAAACGTAATGTTCTTCATTAAAAGTCTAGCAATTACTTTTTGAGCTATGCAACGAAATAATGCAACGAAACTGCATTTTTTAGGTGTACAACTTGAATATTTTTGTTTCATTTGTTTGATGATTTTCTGTATTTTGCACATTTTGCCGATATTCAACCACAAGTCCTAACAAGCTAAATACGGTTACAGAGTGTGAAATACTTCAAACAGCTATTAATTAAATTGATAATGTGCTGATATGCACATTGTCTCACTGTCTGTAGCATCACATCCTTGGACTTAAAGGACGGCTGTGCTTAGCAGGTTATATACAGTGAGCACCATAATTTATTGGACAGTGACTCATTTTTTGATATTTGGTCCTGCTGTCTGAGTAGATCATCAGATCTGAATCCAATTAAACATGCATTTTACATTCTGAGGGGAGACTGAAGGTAAAAAAAAAGTCCTTGCACTGACAATGGTTGTACTACAGGCCTGGCAAACCATCACTAGGACAGATAAACAAAATCAGATGATGACAATGCCATCATAGACTTCAAGCATTCATTGCATGCCAAGGATATGCGACCAGATGTTAAAAATGATTAATTTATTGTACATAATGTTAAACTGTCCAGTATTTTATTATACGCCCAAAATGAGGGGGACCATGTATGTACATCCGGTGCTTTCTGTATTCTGATAAATAAACATCAGCACCCTCAAATTAATGCTGGCAGTCTGCTATTCAACTAAATTGCCATTTCATGCTTTTAAACTCAAAGTGCTGGAGAATAGAACTAAAATAAGAATGTGTCACTCTCTAAGGAATCATGGTGCTCACAGAGTTCAATATAACATGAGATGGGGGCAACTCGCCCCCCTAACATCTGTCCTGATTCCTTTATTTGAGGAAAGCTTGGCTTACAAAATATATAAGCAGTGATCTTTTTCGCATTAGATAATGTATGAAATTAAAAATAAATACAGTATTAAAAGTGGGGACTTGCACTGCGCGGATTTATAAATACTAGACAGTGTAAAGTCAACCTAAAAGTTATCAATGTACAGGCATTTGTATTGGTTGGATAAAAGCTTGCAAACCTTATTTTATTCAAAATTGATGTGAAAATTGGCATACCAGAGATCTGCGTTTCCTATATATGGCCATACCAATGTGTATTTTGATTAGTGGAGGGAGGCTTGCATTTTTTAATCCTGTAGGCCACAAATAGAAGAGCGATCATCGCATTCAAAGCATGTTGTAGCACAAATAAGTCCTTATTATGTTATTAAATGAACCATTGATTGCATTTCATATAGCATATTGCATAGGCGAAATGCCATTACATGCAGAGTGGTCCCCATAGAGGGTATAGCTTTGGTTGCTCTTAGCCTAAACAGATTGCATCTTGAAGGGGTAAATAATCCCTTTAAGAGTTGAAGGGGTAAATATCATCATCATCATCATCATCATCATCAAAACAAGACTAGAACAGTTTGTGGATAATAGAAATATACCATGATCTGAAAAAAAAAAAAAAAAAAAAAATTGTTGTTTTTCTGATATTAATAACAATATCAGTCATTCTCCCTGCTACATGGAGCTTGTTATACCGCTCCATGTACAAATGAAAACATATCTTACTACATACAGTTTGGTATGCGGAATCAGGTAAATTGCGAAAAATCTGCAGTCACTATACAGGCCTGTCCAGGCTTAGATAGAGTATTTACCAATATAACATTTAAATAGTCTAAAGTTTTATTTATTCAGAGACTCATCTGGATAACTGAAGGGAAAAAAATTAGAACAGTATATTATGAATTGCTGAAACTTAGTTTGATGTGAATGAGAAATTGTTTTTCTCATTGATGGAATTTTACTGTAGTTGAAAATTTTAGATTACTTGCATTTATAATGCTATGATTACGTTCATGCCTCTTTTTTTTTACGTATACTTCTGTTTTTACTCGAGCATGCAAAAGACCATGTGTATAAATTTGTTTAGCCAGTGAATACCCATAGTTTCAACTGTAACCTTAATGTCAAAAATCCAAGGCCGAGGCTTGGATAATCGTTCATTTTTTGCTCATTATCTGAACCTAATTTTCAGTTTCTCTAAGTCAGTCTCCTATTTTTGTTATTTTTGTTTCAATTTCATTCACCACTGCCAGTACTCCCTGTTCCCTTTTCCAGTGTTTACCAAATACTTGTTCTCCAATTATGGCCTTGCAGTCAGTCGAGTGGCTGTCAGTAAGTTGCCGTTTGTACCTACTCAGTACACCGTCCTGACCACATACTGGCTCCATTGATAAATCTGTCTGTCAGTTAATCAGGGAGAAAATACAATGAATAGCATATTGTAATATTGTACTTACATATGGCCATGGGATGTGTCCAATACAGCGTAAAGTTCAGTACTGACGGTACCAGCTCATGACACGTAGTCACACAATCACAGGAAGCCATACCACTTGATGTACCTCCCTCTTTCCCCCAGTCTCTGCCTCTCTTTCTCTCATCCTAAGGGCAAGGTGCTCAGGTTCTACAGTTAGGAAGCCAAGAGCCATATTTGAAAATCCAACATCCAAAACATAGCGCTTAGCTGATAAACGTTTTTTGTAATAAGATTTTTGTTGTGCTAGTTATGCATATGGATTTCGCAGGTTTTTCATATACTAGAAAAGCTGACTTTGGCAAAAATAGATACAGTTAGGAAGGGCACAACATGCAGTTTTTTTTTTTTTTCTCGAAGCAGATATCTGCGAGTTCCTCTGGTTTTTATTATTTTCAATGCTCAGACTCTCAGGGATCTCCTGCGTTCACCTACTGAGCCTCTCACTTATCAGGCAAGTGAAAAACAGATGGCAGCACTCCAGGTCCCCTTTTATTTGCAATCGTAACAAAGTGCATTATATCGACTTTATTGTCCATTCACCCACAGATATTTTACGTCTTGATTTAAAGAGGACAAATGGGCTTGTAACTATGTTTAATGACACAAATCTTATTTTGTTTAATTGGCAGGAGGCGAATTAGTTTGAATTATGCAATAAAAATCTTTTATGGGAAAATTTTCCCAGTCAGATTCACTACATACCATCAACTGAGACATTGAAGTTTAGTGGTAACTGAACTCCAGGGCCTGATGTGATCAGAGCAGTGGCTCTGTCAGCAGTTATTGACAGGTAATAATAATTGTGTCTTTTGCAGACAGTCTTAATAGTAGCCCTGCAAACAAACAAACTACTAAAAAAAGCCAGCAGAGGGGGCTTATTCATTGAAGTGCACTGAAGTTACAGCTGACACCCAGTGGATCTGCAGGCTCTATCAAACAATCAAATTACGAGCAGTGGATAGCAGTAAAAAATGAGGTAAGTGACCTCTTAGGTGAAGGAAAGTGTTAGTTTCATAAGACTTAACTCATACAGAATGTATTTTAATACACTTCAGTATACTGCGAATTTCTCAGAAATGTGGCAGGGATATTCAGTGTAGTCTAATACAGACTTGTAGAGTGGGCCTTCCGGGAAGGATTATACATTTTACGTGGAAATTAAGTGTGCTTGGACTGTGAGTGCATTAACATATTCATCATTCACTACTGAACAGAATGCAAATTACTGACATGGATTAGGATTACCAACATTTGCTGGCATTTTAATGTTCCTTGAAAGACGGTTTGTAGCATGCAGATCTTCTGGCCCATCCATGCCTTCATAAACAGAAGTAGTGACAGCAATTTGCTTTAGGAAAGGCTTTTCCAATGATAATGTATTCTTATGTGGCTGTGTGCTTCCCACCACTGCCTTTCTCGTCCTCTAAATGTACCCACTGTGTAACTTCCTATTTGGAGGACATGCCATCATTTGTCACTGCTCCTGGGGTAGGAGCTTGAATATTCAATTTTTATAACCTTGTAAGTCGCTGAGTGTTGAGGCTGCTAAATTAGTCATGAATGAAATCAATAATAGCTGTCTGAAGGGGCGCTGATCTGACCTCTTATTCCTTTAAAGAACAACAAATATTTAGAAAAGAGGAAATCAGTTGAATAATCGTGTTGTGTATGCCTTAATTTTGCCCCATTTAATTCTGTTCACATGAAGCATCGCTGTTACTTTTCGCAGCAGGTAAATAGCATGGATACAGGAGTCGACCAAAAAGGTCAGTTAAGGTTGAATAAGCCGGAACTCTTGAGCTGAAAAACTCTGGAGAAGTTCTTGTGTGCCACCACTTACCGCCAAAACCTCCTCGTAGCTACTGTTTTCTTTCGTTCTATTCTTCTTTCTCACTCCTCCTCCTCAAGCGGCTTTTCAGAGAAGGAGGGAGTTGGCAGTTGAGAGAGGGTCTGAGGAATGATGAATGGAGACAGAAAGAAGGGACACTGTCTATATATTAACAAAACCCCTCTTTACGGGCATGGGTGTAAAGACATGAAGCACAAACATTACTTTTGCATTCATATTGATGATAAATTGGCAGAGGTCTTTAATTTTATTGAACTGGGAAATCATGAACTCTTCCTTGTTTTTATAATTAGCCAGGACATAAGTTGAGCTTTACTTTTAGCACTGACAGCAATGCAGTGGCAATTCATTGCCAATGCAAGTTTTGAAATGACAGCTGCAGAATGCTAAATTCCCAATTTAAAAAAGTTATAGATCAAGTGTTTTGTGAAGTACATGTGCCGGAGTGCTTGTCTGTCTGTGGTAGACTATGCATCTGCTCCCAAAAAATATAGATATGTTCGCACACCTGCATGCAACTCTCTGCACCAATTTTCTTGCGTTTTTTTTCTCTCTCCTTCTGCGCATGTGTGTGTTAATGGGGGCACACACCTGACAATGGGCATCAGGTCAAAAGAGCTCAAGGGTTAAAAGACACAAAAAGTAAGAACAGCCCAAGGTAGAGCCTAACCTCGTTGATATGATGTTCATTGATGTCCATTGTTCTCACGACAAAGAACAGTGGTATTAACCTGGCTTTACTATAAGTGAAAGCTAAAAAGGCAATTTAAAAAAAAAAAAACCTTTATAATGGAAAAAATTTTCAAAATAACCAATTCATTTATTATAGTGCCTTCCAATTTAGTTGGCTGACAGTGGGTAGAAATAGTTTTGCTGTTGAACAGCCACAGGTCTAAATTTATGCATGAAGCTTGAATGAATGGTCGCTGAAAAACTGTGTTGCACTTGAATGAGGTGCAGCAAAACCATTAAAGTTGAAAGAATGTGAAACAGAATTTATTTTGTGATTGAAGACCCACTGACAGCCTTCTTCATGTAGTGGGGGGGGGGAATGAGCAGAAAGCAGTTATATAACACACCAAACCGGAGGCAGGGTGGTCTTAACCAGCTGTCGTACGCGAGATTAAAAAAAATTGCTCACATTGGGGTCAACAGAACATGCATGAGTCAGCCTCAGAGTATTTTTTCTCTGGGTGGAGCACATACTTCATGAGGCATTTTAACTGAGCTGTGTCGCGATTACTGCGCATGCTCAGAACTTACATCCTAAGAAAGTGAATCTGCTCGACTGCAAGTCATAATCTGATTCCATCCTTGCCAATCCTTCTTCTGTTTTCCATTGTATTTATATACAGTATTTTAGTTACCCCAGCATTATGCTTTTTATATTAAGGAGCTTTCTATGGAAATTCAAGGATTCAAAGCGCTATTTTAAGCTTTAGCCAAGGGATACAAAGAATGTAAGCTGGTTGCCATCGCCAATAATCATAGAAGAGGAAAAATGCCCTCTTGATTTTGACTTGCAATTGAGCAGATTTACTTTGTTCAAAGTTGTGAGCATGCGCAGTAATCCTGACATAGCTCCTTTAACCCCATAAGCCATCTCAGCCGGTTGATTAAATTTATGTATGCAGTCTGATGGTTGCTTGTAATGGAGTCCAACATGCAATTTTCATTAAGAATTTGCCTGCAGAAGAAAACCTTTGAAAGGTTGATTCAGAATATATATAAACAATGCTAACAGCAAATTATTGCACTTATATTAAATTGCACGTTTTTATTGAAATAAATGCAAACATGGATGACATAAAACAAATGTTACAAATGGTGATACTGAATAAAGCCATTAGAAAAATAGAGGATATATGCATCATCGTAGAAAAGAGTTTCCTTTGCGTCTACCAATTATGAGCCATTTCCTGTCCTACATACCGTTCATGTTATAACACATATTCATACAGGGCATACCTTTAACTTTATAACAGAGAAGGGCAACTATATAGGTTCCAGTAAAAGTTACAAAGAAAGACTCAGGATACAGTTTTTCTGGCTTAGCAAAAAAAGAAAAAGGTTCACTGGTGCGGTTGGTATGGGTTATAGTACTCTTCAGGTATTAATATTGAGTGAGCAAAACATATCTTAAGCAAAACTGAGTCAGAAAGAAAACGAGGGTAGATAGAAATAAGTTAAGCAGAAATTTCACAACTACCGCATATCACAATGTTTATTACACACATAGTGGGCACCATAATTCATTGTACTGTGACAAATATTTTTGTTCTTTTGGTTCTGTTAGCCATGTCAGTCACCAGATCTGAATCCAATTGAACAAGCATTTTACACGCTGAAGAGGAGACTGAAATAAAAAATAAAAAAAACAACAAGCTGACTATTGTCGTAGTGATGTCTGACAGAGCATAACTGGAGAAGATACCCAGCATCTGGTGATATCTTTGCATCACAGACTTTAAGCAGTCATTACATGCAAAGAATATGCTGCTAAATATTATATTGATTACTTTTGCTTAAACTGTCCAATATTTTTGATGTGCTGAAAATGGAGGAAACTATTTACAGAAGGTGCTTTTATTTCTAAACAGTAAGTGCCATTAAGGATGAAAAGACCCTCAAATTTAAAATGACAGCCTGCCCATCTACATCATTGTAATTGTATTCCTTCAAATTCTAAGTGCTAAAGGAAAGAACCAAAATAACAGTTGTGTCATTATCAAATTAATTGAGGTGCTCACTGTGATTCTCAGTGCAGAGGATGGCATAGAAACAGACACCATGGCAGTCAAGCCCAGATAACATACGCCAAAGGTAAAAACCTACATTGTACAATGGAAACCAACATTCTTATTGTCTTTTTACACACTCCCCCTTCAAACGCTCCCATGTTCTCTCTGGCGTTGCTTGGTAACCCCCATCTTCTCAGCGCTGACATTGCCGCACAGGTGGTGCAGACTTCCTTCCATTTGGACGCTCCGCTGTATTTCTAACAATGCACAATGTGCTGTAATTATTATTCTGCTATGTCCACAGTATATAGTGAATCTACAACCCCAATTCCAAAATAGTTGGGATAAAGTGTAAATTGTGAATAAAATCAAAATGCAGTGACTTTCAAATCACACCAGCCAGTATTTTATTCACAATAGAACAGAGATAACATAGCAAATGTTGAAACAGAGAAATTTTACAATTTTATCCACCACATGAGCTCATTTCAAATTTGATGGCTGCTACAGGTCTCAAAAAAGTTGGGACAGGGGCCTGTTTACCATGGTGTAGCATCCCCTCTTCTTTTTAACACAGAGTGGAGGCGTCCGGGCATTGAGGAGACAAGTTTCTTGAGTTTAGCCATTGGAATTTCATCCCACTCTTGTTTAATACAGACTTCCAGCTGCTGGAGAGTTTTGGGTCTCCTTTGACGAACTTTTTGTTTAATTATGCGCCAAATGTTCTCAATCGGAGAAAGATCAGGACTGCAAGCAAGCCAGTTCAGCACACGGACTCTTCTACTACGAAGCCATGCTGTTGTAATAGCTGCAGTATGTGGTTTTGCATTGTCCTGCTGAAATACACAAGGCCTTCCCTGGAATAGATGTCATCTGGAGGGGAGCATATGTTGCTCTAAAACCTTTATATACCTTTCAACATTCATGGTGCTTTTTAAAACATGCAAGTGTCCCACACCATATGCACTAATGCATCCCCATACCATCAGATATGCTGGCTTTTGAACTGAACGCTGATAACGATGTGGTCTGATGATGTGGTCTTTCTCCTCTTTAGCCCGGAGGACATGACGCCCATGATTTCCAACAAGAATGTCAAATTTGGACTCGTCTGACCACAGGACACTTTGCCACTTTGCTACAGTCCATTTTAAATGAGCCCTGGCCCACAGAACACGGCGGTGCTTCCGGATCATGCTCAACAATGGCTTCCTTTTTGCATGATAGAGTTTTAGGTGGCATCTGTGGATGGCACGGCGGACTGTGTTTACAGACAGTGGTTTCTTGAAGTATTCCTGGGTCCATTTAGTAATGTCAATGACAGAATCATGCCGGTGAGTGATGCAGTGGCCTCTGAGGGCCCGAAGATCACAGGCATCCAGTAAAGGTCTTGTCTCTTGTCCCTTACACACAGAGATTTTTCCAATTTCTCGGAATCTTTTGATGATGTTATGCACTGTCGATGATGAGACCTTCAAAGACTTTGCAATTTGACGTTGAGGAACATTGTTTTTAAAGTATTCCACAGTTTTTTTACGCAAGCCTTCACAGGTTGGAGAGCCTCTGGCCATCTTTACTTCTGAGAGACTCAGCCTCTCTAAAACATCCCTTTTATAGCCAATCATGTTACACACCTGATGCCAGTCAACTTAATTACTTGCTAAATGTTCTTTCAGCGGATTCTCTTATATATTAATTGCATTTTCAGCCCTTTTTTGCCTGTGTCCCAACTTTTTTGAGACCTGTTGCAGCCAGAAAATTTGAAATAAGCTAATTCTGTGGATAAAAATGTAAAATGTCTCAGTTTGAACATTTGAAATGTTATCTATGTTCTACTGTAAATAACATATTGGCTCATGTGATCTGAAAGTTATTGCATTTTGATTTTATTCACAATTTACACTTCGTCCCAACTATTTCGGAATTGGGGTTGTAGTATTGAGCCCCCACACTATCAAAGCAGATGTGAATGCAGCGATGTGAATACTGAATACAGATGTGCTGTGTTGAGTATCTGCTACCTGTTGCACTGACAGTAGTCTCTGGCTGTTAAGGGCTGCCGCATAGACCTCAACTTCCTGGCTCTCCTCTGCAGGAGACAGAAAAGTTACATCTCTTTCTCTCTCCCTCACACACACTCTCTCATTCAGTCACCCACTCGTTCTCTCTTGCTCTCTTGTAAAACACAGGTAATCACCACTCAAAACAATTTTTTGAAATTATGAAGTCAATAGAGTGCTCTGATGGTAGACCTAATAAAATTCTCCATCTGTCTCTTTAAATGCATTGAATGTAACTCAAGACTACAACGATAAAGAAGATTTGACGGGATCTGCATTCAGGAAATGATCAGGCCATATGTAAATACATAATGTCTCCTCAATCCTCTGTGCCCTACCGCCCACCTTCATTCTCTTATTCCTCCGAGTCAGGTACACGGTGATGCCTATGAGGACAATCAGAACCAGACAGCTTGCTCCGATTGCCAGCCAGACCCACAAGTTCAAGCCCAGAAGGCCGCCTTTGTGGTAGATCTGAAGCCCTGAGGAGTAAGAGTACAGCACTAGAGATGAGCAGGGAGGCACGCTAATCAACCATGACAGAGCTTTACCCTGAGGCGCTATCCTCACCGTTAGAGCCTTGGCCATAAGTCTTACTGTCTTGACCTTCGACTTCAAGCAGAACTTGAGTGCTCAAGGTTCCTTTTTCTTGGAACTTCAAGAAGCAACGATACCGCCCAGACTGCTGCACAGTCACCTGTACAACATTAAACGCTGTTTATCGTAAACACTGACATGAGCAAACTTTCACTTAACTTTGATATCTGTAATCATTCACATAATGCCGATATCTGCATCAGTTATTCACTTAGTACTAGTGGCAGCTGCTGAGTTGAAAACAGAGGAGGCACAAAACATCTAAGAACTATTGATTAGTCATGACCTGTTTTCAATCATTTTTAAAAATTGACTCTAAAACTCCCTGCATCATCAGTTCTGGCCAATTCTCCTCATTAATGTGAGACAAGAAATAAAACTCCATTCAGAAACAAAATTGCATTTCAATCAACATTGTTCAAAATTGATCATACTTGGTGCTAATCTTCATTTTCTTTATTGTCATTTAAACAATTGTGGAGTGTAGGTTAGATCGCTCACATTGCTGAGTATTCTAGATGAAAATAAAGAAATTAACGAAGTAGTTAATTTTTTAGCAAAGCATCTTTGGTGAATGAAACATGTTTATTGAATTGAACTGAATTTATCACTTGAATGCTGAAGCATTGCTTTAAGAAGGAAGCTGCACGTTTAGCTTCGGATTGAAATTTCTGATCATCGGAAAATGACTTATTTAAGGAAAAATGACTGAAAACAAGGTGAAGACAAATAATTTCTTCAAAGGGATGTTTTTATGCCTCCTCTAATTTCAGCAAAGCAGTCTACCACTGATATCTGCATCACTCATTTAACAGATATCTGGATTCATTTACTTGAGATTGATATCTGAATTCCTTTGCTCAACATTGACATTTTAATCACCCATTTAATATTAATATCTGCAATTATCCATTCAACACTGATATCGGCAATCATCCATTCAACATCGATATCTGATGATAGACAACCCAAACTTTGGTAAATTTGGGATGCTAAGGAAAATGCACATAAAAACATAAAACAGCAATTTCTAAATTCACAGTGACTTGTATTTTACCATCCAAACTGTTACCAGGGACAAGTCCAAAAGCCATGTTCTGTCATGGTTTCAGGTTATGTCAGTGCCATTGGCAAAGGTAACTTGCACCTCTGCGAAGGCATCATTAATGCTGAAAAGTACGCAGATATGTTGGTGCCATATGTGTTGCCTTCAAGAAGATGTCTTTTGTGGGTATGCCCATTCATATTTCAACAAGACAACGCAGAAGCACATTTTGCACGCATTACAACGGCATGGCTACGAAAGAGGAGGGTACGAGTGCTGGACTGGCCTACCTGCAGTCAGAACATGTGGGACTTTTAGAATAACTAAAATTACCAACAAAGACCCTGTACTGTTGCACACCTTAAGACTTGTTTGCAGACGGAATATTGGAACAAAATCACACCTGAAAAATGTAACCACTTTATGCCGTCAGTCCTTACACAATTTTTAAGCATTGTGAAGAAGAATGGCAACTTTACAAAGTGGTAAATAATATACTGTCCCGAGTATTTTTTTTTTAAAATATGTTGCAAGAATAAAAATTGAAATCTGTTTATTTTGAAAAAAGAAATCAATAAAATGTGAGTGGTAAAACATCAAATAATGTTCTGTTGTCTTGTACTCAACACAATATAAATGAAAGATAATTTACAAATCATTGTTTTAAGCTTTAATTTTAATTTGGTAAACCATTCCAAATTTTTCTGAATTGGTTTTGTTGTTGCAGAGCTGGTTCTTGGAGACGAGGGCTATCACCAAGGCCACTATCCATCTGAGAGTGAGTGCCAAACGCATCATTTTTTCCCCGATAA
This sequence comes from Gymnothorax javanicus, assembly GCA_029692085.1. Taxonomy (NCBI): domain Eukaryota; kingdom Metazoa; phylum Chordata; class Actinopteri; order Anguilliformes; family Muraenidae; genus Gymnothorax; species Gymnothorax javanicus. Next base: position 45,320,297 of record CM056193.1, read on the forward strand.
TAGCCCTAAAATCCCTCCTGGAGTCTCAGAAAGCCTACAGCTGGACCAGTTCTTGTGTTGTGAGAGGAGTTCTGCACTGTTGTGACAGGATTCAGTCGTCCTCCAAAGCAATAAATGCTGTTGTTTTTTCTGGAGGAAAAACGCAGGCGCAACAGGGGTTTCAATAGTAAACTGGTCAATGTTGAGCCTACACTGAGTATATATGATTCCTCCTCGATGAGAAGAACCTAGGTCAGTGTGAAATGAACACTAAGCAGGTTTTTGTGTGAGCGTGGAACTACGCCTCATGAAACAGGGACTCACCTTTTTCAGAGTCACAGAAAAGTTGGAGTCCAATTTTCCCCCCTCAAACCTCAGTCTGTGCCCCTCTACCCCCGTGCTGTTCCAGGAGAGCCGACTGGAACTCGTATTCAGAGACAGTAGACGCCTGGACTCATGAGAGAGTTTTTCCCACCCCCCCTCCTGGAGGCGAAGGGAGTCAGGGAGACTTTGGGTGGTTATGCAGGGTAGAAGGACTGACTCCCCGGGACTCACAGTGAGGTTAGGAGTAGATCTCAGACCTGACGAAGATGGGCAGACAGAGGCACAATGTAGAATGAGTAACACAGTTCAGTAACTCAGATTATAAAGACATGAAAAGCTAACAAATGCCAAAATATCCTCTCTTTTCTGCCACAGCCTCAATGTGCCTGTGAAATAAATGCAAAAAGGCTTTAGGACCGGTATCTTAATGGTGACACTTATGTTACTTTATACCATGTTCTGGGTGAATACTCTTTTCTGATTGGCTGGCGGGTATGCGTTAAAACCGTGGAACCGCACAGGTAGTTCGGCTACAGTAGTTTCACCATTCGAAATTCATCTGCTAGCCAACCTGTAACCACAGCAACGTTAGAGCACTGGCATTTGGCTGGGTATAACAGAAACCTACTCACTTATCTCCAGTAAATTTGGTGGCGTCTGATAAGTTGCGTCCTGCAGGGTGGTTAACAATAGGTACTCCAACGATAATGACCGTAAATAGTAAAGCAGCGAAGTAATCACACTTGATTTATTAAACGATAGTAATTGTGTACGGTTTCAAAGGAAGCCAACGTCCCCTTCATGTGTCAGCAACTGTTGACAGTTCGCTGGCTACATGCTATGCCAACAGACTGATTTCAGCTCGCTGGCTCTACAGAAACCATAATAAATTGATTGTAATTGCGGGTAGCAAGTTAGCTACAGTCTGCATAATCGCCCATAATGTTGTGTTATGCATAATCTCCATTTCAGCTGGAATCCATTACCAAATCATTAGCTGGTAAATGGATGTTAGCGCGCAAAAAAATCTTTCTTCATGAAGGTAAGCTGAACTAAGTTAGCTGATTCAGTTTAGCTTGGCCTAGAGCATTGGGTATGAGAAGGCACGGCGCATGTTTAATGATTACCAGCTCGTTTTTTTAAGTGCAAAACTTTCACCGAAAATTTCTGAGTGCTTTGATTTGATATTGCTGGCAAATGACCATGGTATAAGCGGGATAATCAACTCGTAGGTGTGCATTACACGGTTTTAAGGCACTTAGTGGCGTAACAATCCTCTGCCTCTTGTCGGGTGGTTATTCGCCTCCGCGTCTAAAATGCACTTTTGTAACTCATTTTGGCTAAAAGGATGCAAAAAAAGTAAAGTTTAAACAGATCCACCGCCCGTCCCAATCATCACTTACAGCGTGTGATGAACGTGGTTTGCATACCTAGAACACTGATTTGGATGTTTATCGAAAGTTCATCCGGTTTGACCTGACAGGCCCACTTGCCACTGCTTGCCATGTCTACGGACTGTAAGATGACTAAGCCCGCTTCAGCTGCCTTGACACGGGTCCCACTGGGGTGGAACCACACAGGCTCAAGTTTGGAGCCACCTGAGATCTGGCAGCGCAGCTCTGCAGTAGTACCCTGCAAGAGGGGTAAGGCAGGCCTGACTGAAACTAAAGAACAAGAAAGGCGGGGTCACAATAGTTTGAGGGGTCACAATAGCTCAATTATTTGTCCCACACTCATTGCGGCCTCACCTGATGCCACATAGAGTTGGTGCTTTATGAGGGGTCCGTTATCTCCCTCACAGATGTATGTCCCAGCATCGCCACTCTGCAGTTCTGTGATTCGCAGAGATCTCCTAAATAAACTGGCTCTTTTTGCCATAGGCGCCGGGCCTGAAATAATTACAAAACCAAAATCCACTCATCACTGCAAGCCCCAAGCTCCTGTACGATCTCAAACACAGGCAAATTTGCCACAAGTTAAACCCAACAACTGTGTTGTAGATTTACATTCCCTCCTGGATTGCTGTAAGGATTTGGAAAATGTTATTGCCCAAGATGCAATTATTCTTAGACATCAGATTGTCTTATCAGATTTTGTTGTTATATTAAATATTGAAATGATGTAATTGACAACAGCAGAAACAGCAATAATATTGATAATAACATGAATAATACTAAAAGTTGTGTTTAGAGTTGAGCTGATATTGACTCAGTTTGGATGAGTCACCTTTCACTGTTCTCCCCGTTTTAATATGCTCCTGCACAATCAACTGCGAGTTATATATCCACTTTATAGTCCCGTCTGAGACAGATTCACATTGCATTGTGGCCTTTGCGCGCTGCTCCACGTAGAACTCATCACATCTTACAGATCCCAGGCACAGAACTGGGGGGGGGAAGAGGGGGTGAGAGAGAGAGAGAGAGAGAGATTGAGAGAGAGAGATTGTGAGAGATTGGGAGATTGAGAGAGAGAGAGAAAGAGAGAGAGATTTACTTATGCCCTCAGGTCAGAAAAAGGACAGCTTCCTCACTTCTTTAATACTATGCTCAACAGGATGCCTGTGGTCCAGCTTGGCTTGCTGAAGTTGCTCGTACATGTCTTAGGAATTCTTGCACTTCCGCTTATAACATTTCTTCATTTTCTGTAAATCTCTTCATACTGATATGTGATATAGTTAAAACATTCAAGCAATAGGCAAATTCCATCACAGGGTGAACAGGGGGAAGACTCTTGAGGGTGTGACAGCAAAGAGATGAGGTTAGGGAAGTCCGTTAGAGAGAGAGCATGAAAGAATGGAAGAAAACAAGGCTATGCGAGGTGGACCAAGGGTTAACAGCACAGAGGCCTCTCAAACTGGACTGTTCTTCTTTTAATAGTTCGGTTAGAGCATTGGGCTTGTTCATTTTCCTTTTGATTGGATTGCTTTTTAAAGCTCAAAGGAAAAACTACGCTATTTCAGTTATAAGTTCACCAGAACCTTCATTGCATGTTGCCCATATAAAAAAAGAAAATTTTATTAGTCTCTAACACAAATTTATTTTGAGCTCTAAATAAAATAAGCCTGATTTAACAAAAAAAAAAAAAAAAAAGCTTAATCTGGAATGATTTGGCTTTTCTTGTAGGTTTCAGAAACTGTTGAAATAAAGCACACAGTATACCATTTGATCAAATTGGACTCACCAATGATACTGAAAAGTTGGGTATATGCCATTTCCTGTCAGGGATCATGAGATGCAAGATGATCTGAATGATACGAAAACAATAAAATAATTACTGCCGTCTGCATAGTATTGAATAGAATTTATTTATGAATTTAGAAAGTAGAACAGAGTATGCAAAGAAATAAAAAGTAAATTAAAAATGTCATGTTTGAAATATAAAATATTCTGTGAAGCATGTGCTTTATTCATATGAGAGTACTCTTATTTGCACACACTAGGGTCCTGGTAGACCTACCACTCAAATGGAAATTAAAAATAAACCATTCTGACTTTACAAAAGCTATGTTTGCGCCATTGAAAGTGATCGCTTTTCATTCACAGTCTTTCACTGACATATCCAACATACAACCCCAATTCCGAAATAGTTGGGACAAAGTGTAAATTGTGAATAAAATCAAAATGCAATGACTTCTCAAATCACACCAGTATTTTATTCACAACAGGACAGAGATAACATAGCAAATGTTGAAACTGAGAAATTTTACAATTTTATCCACAAAATGAGCTCATTTCAAATTTGATGGCTGCTACAGGTCTCAAAAAAGTTGGGACAGGGACCTTTTTACCATGGTGTAGCATCCCCTTTTCTTTTCAACACAGAGTGGAGGCGTCTGGACATTGAGGAGACAAGTTTCTGGAGTTTGGCCATTAGAATTTGATCCCACTCTTGTTTAATACAGGCTTCCAGCTGCTGGAGAGTTTTGGGTCTCCTTTACGGACTTTTCCTTTAATTATGCGCCAAATGTTCTCAATTTCTCAAAGATCAGGACTGCAGGCAGGCCAGTTCAGCACACGGACTCTGCTACTACGAAGCCATGCTGTTGTAATAGCTGCAGTATGTGGTTTTGCATTGTCCTGCTGAAATACACAAGGCCTTTCCTGGAATAGATGTCGTCTGGAGGGGAGCATATGTTGCTCTAAAACCTTTATATACCTTTCAGCATTCATGGTGCTTTTTAAAACATGCAAGTGTCCCACAGCATATGCACTAATGCATCCCCATACCATCAGAGATGCTGGCTTTTGAACTGAATGCTGATAACAGGAGGGGTGGTCTTTTTCTCCTCTTTAGCTGGAGGACACGACGCCCATGATTTCCAACAAGAATGTCAAATTTGGACTCGTCTGACCACAGGACACTTTGCCACTTTGCTACAGTCCATTTTGAATGAGCCTTGGCCCACAGAACATGGCGGCACTTCTGGATCATGCTCAACAATGGCTTCCTTTTTGCATGATAGAGTTTTAGGTGGCATCTGTGGATGGCACGGCAGACTGTGTTTACAGACAGTGGTTTCTTGAAGTATTCCTGGGCCCATTTAGTAATGTCAATGACAGAATCATGCTGGTGAGTGATGCAGTGGCGTCTGAGGGCCCGAAGATCACAGGCATCCAGTAAAGGTCTTCGGCCTTGTCCCTAACGCACAGAGATTTTTCCAGTTTCTCTGAATTTTTTGATGATGTTATACACTGTCGATGATGAGACCTTCAAAGACTTTGCAATTTGACGTTGAGGAACATTGTTTTTAAAGTATTCCAGTTTTTTTTTACGCAAGCCATCACAGGTTGGAGAGCCTCTGGCAATGTTTACTTCTGAGAGACTCAGCCTCTCTAAGACGTCCCTTTTATAGCCAATCATGTTACACACCTGATGCAAGTTAACTTAATTACTTGCTAAATGTTCTTTCAGCGGATTCTCTTATATATTCATTGCTTTTTCAGCCCTTTTTTGCCTGAGTCCCAACTTTTTTGAGACCTGTTGCAGCCAGAAAATTTGAAAAAAGCACATTTTGTGATAAAAATGTAAAATGTCTCAGTTTCAACATTTGAAATGTTATCTATGTTCTATTGTAAATAACATATTGGCTCATGTGATCTGAAAGTTATTGCATTTTGATTTTATTCACAATTTACACTTCGTCCCAACTATTTCTGAATTGGGGTTGTACTTTCTAAAAAAATAAATTAATTAAAAAAAAATACAGTATTTTGACCTTCATTTCTCATGCACCTCAACAGTATGGAAATTTAACATTTAAAAAACACAGATATTAAGATGCATTTTTATGTAATTGTGGCTTTCGAAAAAGGGGCTGAAACTTTCATGACCAACAAGGCAGCCATTTTATCACCAGACCTTGTTTAAGATGGTTACGAACAAACTGACACACTGCATGATGCATAAACCAAATAATAAACATCATACAAATAAGATGCTGCACCAAAGGATGTGTTCATCAAATGAATTCTGTCATAATGTTATGGATGATGAGGGCACCATATAGTGGATTATCAGTGTGAAATGATGCCTACATGCAGAACAGGGGAACAACATAACTGTAGGCCTACAAGTAGTAAGAGTAAGGCTTTAAGCAAATGTGCATGTGAATATGAATAGCTGAATTATTTAAATCAAATTGAAACAATAAAAATTGTGTTCCTTATATATGTTGACATTATAGGCCATGTGTGTCCATTTACACAAGTAAGCAGAAATACACAGACGCGCACATGCATACAGTGTTTAGCAATATACTGACTAGCTACACAAGTTTGCCTGGATCTTAAATGACTGACTGAATGAACAAAATGAATGAATTTACATTAAGCCAAGATCTTTAAACAGATATTTTCCTTTTTTTTTTTTTTTTTTTTTTTTTTAACACAAATAAGAATACAGGCACAGACCGTTACATGTAAATCTGTATGAGGGTAAATTTGATTTTTAATGCATAAAATCAACAATTAAGTAATCAATAAACTATGCTGTTGTTGAAAGGATTACTTCCATAATGAATATGATTAAGCAGTTTCCCCACGTAACAGTGATACAAAAATCAAAATGCCGAACGAAACCTAGATATATTTCCTGATTAACGTGCCAGAAATTGCATTGAACTTTTTCACAAAAACTTTTATTTCACGTCGTAAAGGGTTCCCTTCATTCCCAGAAAAGCCCAGAAAAAATCCTTAGCCCGTATCATCGGGTTTCAGGTGATATTAAAATAACTATAAAAAATTGATTATGCCAGATTCTGGGGATAAGTAAAAACATTACACGGCAGCAAATAGGCTACACGAATGCACGCAATATAATGACAATTCAAATGCGACACAAGTATAATTAATAAAATGCCTGTCTAATGATAAGTAAAACGCAATAATCATGGATATTTAACCAAGGAATTTCACTTTAAAAATTTAATTTAAAAAAAAGGTTTCCGTGTCTTTTGGTGCAATGTATAATTTTCCTTTTTTTCTTTTTAAATGTTCTTTCTTTTTCAAGGTTTTATAACAGGCCAGCAAAAGCATTTTTTGTCATTTGTGTCACAGAGAAACAACATTTTCCAAGCATTTGACAATTGGTCTCGTTCAAATGTGCTGTCCCTTATATTAGTTTCTCAGCGGTAGAGGTTACCAAAATTGGATTTCCAATATTGCTGTAACTTCGACTGGACTTGTTGAGTGATCCTATTTGGACGATTTAGAAATTACGATCAATGTAAATTGGTGAGGGCCAATGAAAAGAATCCTAACATTATTGGCAGACCTTAGTGGCCCAACACTTGTATCTGCTTAACTATTCTGAAACAGAAATGCCAGTCGGTTTACTCAGACGAAAGCCTATGTCGTAAAATTGCTATATTAAATCTACGCACGTTTTCTCCACATAGGTTCACTTTACACAATTTAGTGTTCACTCAATTTTAATGAGCTCATTTCTAATATGGAATATAAGGAAAATTATGTGTCATTATTACTTTACAAATATAAAAAGAATAATAAAACAAAAAACAGACAGCTGATCTCCAATCTCCATTTGTCCATCGCATGCTAAACCATCATTTTAGCTTCATAAAAATACATATTAAAAAACATCTACGTTGAAGATTTTACTCACAATCAAGGCTGGAACTGTCGATCCTGGGAGGTTAAATCTGAAAGCAATCTTGCACTCAACATTGCCTCCACAGCGACAAAAAAAAGGGGTGGGGTGGGGGGGGGTGAAAGGAAAGAGAGCAAGAGAAACCTTACGTCGGGAGATAAAAAAAAAAGAGAAGCATTCAGACGCACTTACTGTAGAGGAACAGGCTTTATGGCTGAAATTTCGAGAGAAACTTACTACAATAGTAAGGAAGAACATTGGCACCTGTTACAGGCTACATCCTTTTGCATAGTATTACCGTTTGATAATACTGTATATTGTATCTTATATTATACTTCCATGTGCTTACAATCATGTGCATCGCATTGCAGACAACATGGAAAGTAATGTTAGTTTTAGAGCTAGCTGCTTGGGGCATAGAGGTCATACCTTAAAGGAAGCAACCAGACCCATGAGATGCTAAGAACTTATCCAGCATCACTTCTCCCTTGAGCAGTACAAACCTGTAACTGGATGATACATTGTGTGACACTGAATAGTGTCAGGGTTTGTGCAGTCTTGTGATCTTATAATGGACTCTAATAAGTTAACACTAAAACTGGTTAATGAGACAGACTCCTGCACTACTCAGACACCTTCCAAAAGAAGCCAACTGGTGTATATATGTCCATTAAATACTAAATCATGCAACATAAAGAACATGCATGAAGATAAACTGAACAGCCAGTACACTGGCCACAGAGCAAGTGGTGTGCCTCTCAAATACAGCAGCATAGCGTGTAAACTAGGACAACCTGAGCAATCAAAAATGTCTAAACCAAAAACAATAGTATAGGTTCTACAGAACCTGAAAAGGTACATGATAAAGTGTAACACTAAAGAAATGATGAAGGCCCAATCCAAGGTCACATACACTGAATAGCACAGGCCTCAATAGGCTCACAATGCCAAGGTCCAACTCAGGTCTCAGAGCACGCTCGGAGACACGGCAGCGCCACTGCTCAAACTCCAAGGTCAAAGGTTAAACTTTCAAAATGAAACTCCATGCATATATGTCTGAAAGGAAATAAAAAAGTTTCATTATGGTAATGAATTGTGAGCACGCCACGCTATTGTCCTGAAAACCCTCCTAACATTGATAAAACAAACAAGCAAAAATGAAATATGAATTAACAAGACTCAATTCTAATCAGAAAGAGGGGAGATGCAGAACAACTCCTTAGGGGAAAAGCTAAGAAAATAAATTCAAATATGTGGTATAAATCTTCAGTCCCCGAGATGCAGAGATGAGAAGTATTAATCTCTCAGGGAGGGCTGGTAATATCGAATGGGCCCACTCTTACCTCATCCTCCAGCCTGAATATCTGATACGTCCTCATCTGATGGGCATGATGAAACATCTCTAAGGAACATGATCCTTGCTGCGAGCCATTCACTAATTATAACGATGTGGGCCCCACAATAAGTCGAGCCCTTGAAATGATGGCATGAGATGTTAATAAATTCCCCCAAAATACAAATTTCTCACAACATTCCCAAGGGGACCACAGACAAATTTAATTCCCTTAGAGGACAATTCCACCTACGACTACACGGCACAAGATAGACACCTTGTGGCACAAAAAAAAAAATACTTCACGTACGCCATGAACGTACGGGCACAGTTACACTGGAAACCTTATTCTGAAATTTCATCCGCCCTCAAGTCGCAATGTTAATTTACACATGAATAAAGAAACCTTAAAGAGACAGTAAGATATTAAGAAACAAATAATATTGGATGAAAAGCGTGAAGTATTCTTGGTTTTTTTACTTAGCACCCAGACTCCTCTGTTGACCTACACAGTAGTAAAATGTGCACAGAGAAAGTTGGTGCTGAAACAGCTTTTGGGCCAGGTGTATTTGTCATAAAATAAATTAAAGAAGTGTTGATTTTCTAGGCAGTGCCACATTTCAGGTCATTTGAAAACCTCAAGACTGAAGTTGCGGAACTGCATCGGCATCACCACCCTTCCACGTACAACCTGCTCGACTGCAATTCGAAGTTCTTTCGCTATGAGTAAGAAACCCGTCAATGTAAATACAAAAATTGTAGCTTGATTAAGTATCATTCCGCAACGAAAGCGTCTTTAAAGGGAGTAAACAATAAGATGGAAACTACTTAGTTTGGGACGAAGAGTAGGCCAATTTTTCCGAAGTTGAAGACCTGACAACAGCACAAACCAAGTGTTCAGCCCCAAACAAGTTTCACCCGGAACACAGTCACATGACACAGACACAGAGGCAGACACACACACCTTTATTTCTCAGGGCACAAGACATACAGGAATTTGAATCACACAAAATCTGCTGTCACCCTCTCTTTACACACCCAAACTCAAGGAACCTTTCTGCATTTTTTTTTTTTTTTTTTTTTACATTTTTAAAAATACTTTAACTCTGAACTGCAGTATTTCTCGTTGAACTTCCTGTTGGTTTGCAAATTTTTTCTTTTGGAACAAAAGAGAGAGAGATAGAGGCCAGTGGGCAGAGGAGGCGGTGATAACGCAGAAGCCGTAACCAATGGGGAGATAGAGGAGTGCGGTGAGTGGGGAGATAATGTGATTATCCGTAAGCGTGGGTTGGAGAGACACAGGCATCATCGAAAAGGCACACAGACCCTCTTCGTGCAAGGACTGTGTGTGTGTGTACAGTCTGCTCTAGCCATCAGTCCATCCCTTCCCGCCTGTCCTGTGAGTATGTGTATGCACGAGCACGTGTGTGTGTGTGTGTGTGTGTGTATGTGTGTGCGCTTCCACCAAGTGTTACAGAAGTGCATTTACACTGCTGACTGCGATTTTGTTGTAATTCATGGTACGCCAGCTGAGAGGCATTCAGAATTTGCCAAAGAGTAAGTAGCTCTTAATCTTGTTTGCATGCGTTTGTGGGCGTGTATGTGTGTGTGTGTGTGTGTGTGTGTGTGTGTGTGTGTCTGTGTAAGCGTGCGTGTGTAAGCACTCCCCCATCCTCTCCCCTCCCTCTCCCTCACTCTGTCACTCTCCTGTAGAAGTACAGGTAGCCCAGGTCTTTGGGGGGCTTCTCTGAGGCACACACTTTCTGATCGTTGAAGATGACCCACCTGAGAGAAATTTAAGAGATAAAGAGGAAATTTATCTGCATCTCGGAATGACTCAGTCATAAAACAGACACAAAACATGACACACCCTGCATGATTTAAGGGATTGGAAATGTCTGGCTTTCCGGTCATTAAGGAGCAATAGTATCATTTTGGGAACATAAAAATGGTCACAGACCAGAATAACTGCCAGTAGACTGGCAATAATTAGCTACGTACGGCTTCAAAAGGCAGTGACGTAAACATTATCAATGCAACACGGAACCTCATCTCATGGGCTCCACATTTTTAACTGCATCAAGTACACAGGTCTCAGCAAGCTACCTTCACAGCAGTCTTTTTCCAAGCCGGCTGGTTCTCCGAGGTACCAGAAGGGGTTTCATTATTTTTCTACATCTGAGCCTATTATTTTCAGCCAAACACAAACACACTCAGACTGAGGTTGGTTCTACTGTAGGCCAGTGTCAATGGGAAGGTGCGTTGAGACTCACTGTTGGTCCTTTTTGATGTGGCAGACGTAGTGGCCACACATGGTGCTGGTGCCCATGTGACTGATGAAGGCGAACAGCTCGTACTCTGCAGAGGGGAAACACAGTCACACTATAGTGAGGTGTAAAGGAGTATGAGAAAAGGAAGCGCACTTAATTTCACGCTTTGCCCAGCCCACTCTGATCCCTCCTCCCTACCGCCCTAACCCAAGCCATCCCGCCTGAGGTTTAGCGCGACTCACTTCCAGGTCCGTCCCGCGCGCGGGGTCCCGGGGGGGCCTCCCTGCTCCGTTCGCTCTCCCCCGCTGGCCGCCCCCCCCTCCGACACCTCCATGGACTCCAGGTCATCCAGGTGGGAGAAGATCCAGTCCACCGCCCTCTCCAGGACATTATTCTGAACACACATACATCACCATTAACCACCCACTCATTCAAAAGCAGGTAGTCCTGACTCCTTACATCTCACCATATTTGGAGAAAAAACATTGCTTTCAGGACGCATTTCTCTCTGTATGCCAAATTATAGACTGTTTAAGACATAATTAATAAAATTAATCACTGTATTGCTCCAAATTCACATTCAATTTTTAAATATGGCTCAGCACTGAAACATACAGGAGCTAAAACTGACTCCTGATGATGTCTCTGCCACACTGCGGGCGGGAGGCATGCTGTTTTCCGGTTGTCCGTCAGTGTGTGTGTGTGTGTGTGTGTGTCACACCGTCCATCATAAAATATACTCAACAAAAAAAGTTAAGAAACACTCGACTTTCACCCAAGTATGCAAAAATGTAAAAACTGAACCGAAATCCCAAGCATTTTCAACGTCATCGGTATTAATCCAAGGCACAAAATGCATCTAAACATTTGATCAGATGATGTTATTACCCACAAAACAGGGCATTCCCAGGGAAGACCAGAATCACACCAAGCCCAAACCATTAAATCAAAATGTCAAACAATGTCCAAAGTCATTTCAATATCTTGTCTGGCCACCACCTGCTCTCACCACAGCCTGACAGTGTCCTGGGAAGCTCACAACAAGAGAAAATAATCAAGAAAAAGCTCAGTGGCCCTAAAATTTTTTTGCTGAGTATATGTGGTCTGTGTTATATCTACTAAAGGGGTTGGTGGATTTTCACCAAATAAGACATGGCTATTCCCCACAGAAGGTAGCCGAACGTAGTACATTTTAGAGATAAACAGGTCAAAGATCAAGGTCATACAAGGTCAGTTTTATGATGGGGGGGTCAAACATGAAGCTATGACAGGCAAAGGCGTAGCAATCAATGCTTCGCATCGACATCAACTGGTCAATCCACTTTGCTAGGTCTCCCAGATGCTTGTCTCACGGTGTACCACCAGAGCTCAGCTGACTCAATACAGCGGAAGTTTAAAAAGGAAGCAACTACTTTAAAAAGGAAGCAACTACCCAGTGGCAAATACTTTTTCCAATAACAATGCAGCATCAGCACTCAAGCATCTACGTCAAACCTAGTTTCAGAAAAAGAATCAAAATTCTGTTTCATGGAAACATTTTATTTTAGGAACTCAGTTCTGCAAAGCATGCAACACCACCAAAACCCCTGGTCGAGACATTATTACCAGGAGTAACTGATGTCATATATCTATCTGGATATAAATAGATAGTAACCTGGGTGAATGGAAACATTGCCATTTAAGTTCTTCGGTAAAGTGCACTGTAAGAACACAAGCAGGATGCATAAGTGAGAGGTTCGGAGGAAAGACTGACCGTGGCCCGTAGTGCACGTGTGGCCTGGTCCCGGCTGAAGCCCATGGAGACGATGGTTGCTAAGTGCTCTTCAGACACGGGTTCTGCAGGCGTGGTCCCAGCACCGGAGCTACAGCCCGGCAATACCAGGGGGGCGGAGAAATCTGCAGCCAATCAGAGAGGAGAAACGCGTGTTGATTATTTAAACAATACATCTCGTAAATATACAACCCCATTTCCGAAATAGTTGGGTCGAAGTGTAAATTGTGAATAAAATCAAAATGCAATGACTTTCAGATTACATGAGCCAATATGTTATTTACAGTAGAACAAAGATAACATTTCAAATGTTGAAACTGAGACATTTTACATTTTTATCCAAAAAATTAGCTTATTTCAAATTTTCTGGCTGCAACAGGTCTCAAAAAAGTTGGGACACAGGCAAAAAAGGGCTGAAAAAGCAATGAATATATAAGAGAATCAGCTGAAAAAACATTTAGCAAGTAATTAAGTTAACTGGCGTCAGGTGTGTAAAATGATTGGCTATAAAAGGGATGTCTTAGAGAGGCTGAGTCTCTCAGAAGTAAAGATGGCCAGAGGCTCTCCAACCTGTGATGGCTTACGTAAAAAAATTGTGAAAACAATGTTCCTCAACGTCAAATTGCAAAGGCTTTGAAGGTGTCATCATTGACAGTGCATAACATCATCAAAAGATTCAGAGAAACTGGAAAAATCTCTGTGCGTTAGGGACAAGGCCGAAGACCTTTACTGGATGCCCGTGATCTTTGGGCCCTCAGACGCCGCTGCATCACTCACCGGCATGATTCTGTCATTGACATTACTAAATGGGTCCAGGAATACTTCAAGAAACCACTGTCTGTAAACACAGTCCGCCGTGCCATCCACAGACGCCACCTTAAACTCTATCATGCAAAAAGAAAGCCATTGTTGAGCATGATCCAGAAGCGCCGCTGTGTTCTGTGGGCCAAGGCTCATTTAAAATGGACTGTAGCAAAGTGGCAAAGTGTCCTGTGGTCAGACGAGTCCAAATTTGACATTCTTGTTGGAAATCATGGGCGTCGTGTCCTCTGGGCTAAACAGGAGAAAGACCACCCCTCCTGTTATCAGCGTTCAGTTCAAAAGCCAGCATATCTGATGGTATGGGGATGCATTAGTGCATATGGTGTGGGACACTTGCATGTTTTAAAAAGCACCATGAATGCTGAAAGGTATATAAAGGTTTTAGAGCAACATATGCTCCCCTCCAGATGACATCTATTCCAGGGAAGGCCTTGTGTATTTCAGCAGGACAATGCAAAACCACATACTGCAGCTACTACAACAGCATGGCTTCGTAATAGCAGAGTCCGTGTGCTGAACTGGTCTGCCTGCAGTCCTGATCTTTCACCGATTGAGAACATTTGGCACATAATTAAACGAAAAGTCCATCAAAGGAGACCCAAAACTCTCCAGCAGCTGGAAGCCTGTATTAAACAAGAGTGGGATCAAATTCCAATGGCTTAACTCAAGAAACTTGTCTCCTCAATGCCCAGACGCCTCCACTCTGTGTTAAAAAGAAGAGGGGATGCTATACCATGGTAAACAGGCCCCTGTCCCAACTTTTTTGAAACCTGTAGCAGCCATCAAATTTGAAATGAGCTCATTTTGTGGATAAAATTGTAAAATTTCTGTTTCAACATTTACTATGTTATCTCTGTTCTACTGTGAATAAAATACTGGCTGGTGTGATTTTAAAGTCATTGCGTTTTGATTTTACTCACAATTTACACTTTGTCCCAACTATTTCAGAATTGGGGTTGTAAAAGAATGAGTGATAGTAATATCAATTCCAATCAGTCATGGCTACCAGCTTTTCCTAATGGTAATAGAGTGAGGTCTCCTATACACAACAATGGCCAAAATACACCAAAGACTCAATATAATGAGTGCTGTACTGCAGCCTTTTGCATCAGGTCCTCAACTGTCTCCCCCAATTCAAAATTATGAATCGTTGTCACACTGTAACACCTCTCACAGCCTCTGCTGTCAACAGACAGGCACGAGCTCCCCACCGAAGCACGCGGTGCTGGCTACTGCATCACCACACTGCAGTCCGACAGACACACTCACTCAGACATGAGTCAGAGGACGACACTCCATTAGCCGAGGCCGTAAGTTTTATGAAGTAGAAGTGCACAGCGAATGTTGATTGAACTCTAAGGGCCTGATTTACTAAGACCTTTAGCACATGCAAAATCTTTTTCCCTGTGCAAAACCAATAACATTGCCCACGATTGGCCAGGGTACTTGCCTTGCACCAATCAGTGGCAATGTTATTGGTTTTGCACGGGCAAAAAGATTTTGCATGTGCTAAAGGTCTTAGTAAATCAGGCCCTGAGAGTACATGAGACCAAAAACAGGTCATACCTACTCCAGAGCAGCTGATTTACCACCGAAAAGTTTAGGGTGAACTAAACACAGAGAAACCCCTTTTGACTGAATCCGGGATGCAAAGCACTACACTTGCAGTGTCATTTTTAGTGAGAGTTCACTCTCCACCTACCTGGATCATCCATGTGGCCCATGACCCAGTTCATGGCAGCGTCGATGCCAGTGTTCCCAGTGTAGTACACAGCCTTCCTGCAGGCCTCCAGAGGGAAGCCCATCTCACACAGCTGAGATACTGTGGAGTCATCCAGCACTGGAGCTGAGAGGGAGGGGAGGGAAAGAGGGAGATGTAAGAGAGAATGATACTCAGGGAATGACAGAGAGCAAGAAAGGGAGACCATGAGCAGTGTGCAATAAGCACTAAGGGGCTGACTGTCCTACATCACATCATCACAGACACTGGAGAAGCATAAACAAAGCCGTGCAGGCTAATTCATCAGCAATCCTTCACTCCCCTGACACCCTGTCACAGATAAAGGAGAGAGAGAGGGAGACAGGGGAAATCGGGCTCAAAATGGAAGAAAAGATAGAATGAAGAACCCAAAAAGAGGAAAGGAACCAGCAGGAAGAGGGAAGGAACTGAGGAGCAGGGGAAAAGGAGGGAGAGACACAGGACAGTGAGAGTCATCGCCAAGGGAACACGGGATACCTTTGACCTCCGGAGTCCCGACAGGGGGTGGGGCCACCTCTGGAAGTAACTCCTCCCCAGGCTGCTGCCCCGTCCCACGGAGCGCGCTCAGATCCAGCGTGTCGGGCACGTCAATACTGACGTCTGCAACAGCCAATCACCAATAATGAGCACAGACTGCAGAGGGCCACGTCTATCTTTAAGCGACACAAACAAATCGAGTTCACTCAATTCACCTCAAACATCCAATTCACAGCCAGAGCACCATCCAGCCTGTACCAAGTAAACAACTACAGAAAGCTTCGGCAAGCCACCCAGAAAACATCTTGAGAATACCCCCTGAGTCAGTATGCAGTTCAGACCTAATATTCAACAGACATTACTTCTAAATCCTGCAAATAACTCCCCGAAAAGCATAAAATCAACACCAAGGACAAAAAACAAACTGTTAAAGTCTTAATAGCCATTCTTCTGTCCCAGGGGATAAATAAGGTGTTGCAGTGAGCGTGCTTTGGTAAGGCTGAACGAATTCCAGCTCTCAGCAACCCACAGACGAGATGAGCAGCACAAAAACGGCTTGAAATCAAGATTATGATCAAAGAAACAGCAATAGAGCTTTCTGAAGGCAGAGAGTCTGCAAGAATGGCATTCAAACGAAAGCTAAAAACAACCATTTCATCGCCCTTCTTTAGCAGAGGGAATTGAAAATGTTATGCTATTAGAAGGATAAGAATGAAAACCGCTAAAGGGTGCATTTCAAATGACTAACAAATTACTTTCATAATATTAGTATGCATATATATATGACCTGTCGCCCTGTTTTTTTTTTTTTACAACCCCAATTCCGAAATAGTTGGGACAAAGTGTAAATCAAAA
The DNA here is from genome assembly GCA_029692085.1 of Gymnothorax javanicus. NCBI lineage: Eukaryota > Metazoa > Chordata > Actinopteri > Anguilliformes > Muraenidae > Gymnothorax > Gymnothorax javanicus. The sequence continues at coordinate 45,336,994 of CM056193.1, forward strand.
CGCAATGACTTTCAAATCACACCAGCCAGTATTTTATTCACAATAGAACAGAGATAACATGGCAAATGTTGCAACTGAGAAATTGTACAATTTAATCCACAAAATGAGCTCATTTCAAATTTGATGGCTGCTACAGGTCTCAATAAGGTTGGGACAGGGGCCTGTTTACTGTAGTATCCCCTCTTCTTTTTAACACAGAGTGGAGGCGTCTGGGCATTGAGGAGACAAGTTTCTTGAGTTTAAGCCATGGGAATTTGATCCCACTCTTGTTTAATACAGGCTTCCAGCTGCTGGACGGTTTTGGGTCTCCTTTGACGGACTTTTCGTTTAATTATGCGCCAAATGTTCTCAACTGGTGAAAGTTCAGGACTGCAGGCAGGCCAGTTCAGCACACGGACTCTTCTACTACGAAGCCATGCTGTTGTAATAGCTGCAGTATGTGGTTTTGCATTGTCCTGCTGAAATACACAAGCCCTTCCCTGGAATAGATGTCGTCTGGAGGGAAGCATATGTTGCTCTAAAACCTTTATACCTTTCAGCATTCATGGTGCTTTTTAAAACATGCAAGTGTCCCACACCATATGCAATTATAATGCATCCCCATACCATCAGAGATGCTGGCTTTTGAACTGAACGCTGAAAACAGGAGGGATGGTCTTTCTCCTCTTTAGCGCGGAGGACACGACGACCATGATTTCCAACAAGAATGTCAAATTTGGACTCGTCTGACCACAGGACACTTTGCCACTTCGCTACAGTCCATTTTAAATGAGCCTTGGCCCACAGAACACGGCGGCGCTTGTGGATCATGCTCAAAAATGGCTTCCTTTTTGCATGATAGAGTTTTAGGTAGCATCTGTGGATGGCACGGCGGACTGTGTTTACAGACAGTGGTTTCTTGAAGTATCCCTGGGCCCATTTAGTAATGTCAATGACAGAACCATGCCGGTGAGTGATGCAGTGGCGGCTGAGGGCCTGAAGATCACGGGCATCCAGTAAAGGTTTTCGGCCTTGTCCCTAACGCACAGAGATTTTTCCCGTTTCTCGGAATCATTTGATGATGTTATGCACTGTCGATGATGAGACCTTCAAAGCCTTTGCAATTTGACGTTGAGGAACATTGCTTTTAAAGTATTCCACAATTTTTTTATGCAAGCCTTCACAGGTCAGAGAGCCTCTGGCCATCTTTACTTCTGAGAGACTCAGCCTCTCTAAGACATTCCTTTTATAGCCAATCATGTTACACACCTGATGCCAGTTAACTTAATTACCTGCTAAATGTTCTTTCAGCTGATTCTCTTATATATTCATTGCTTTTTCAGCCCTTTTTTTGCCTGTGTCCCAACTTTTTTGAGACCTGTTGCAGCCAGAAAATTTGAAATAAGCTCATTTTGTGGATAAAAATGTGAATTTTTCAGTTTCAACATTTGAAATGTTATCTATGTTCAATTGTGAATAACATATTGGCTCATGTGATCTGAAAGTCATTGCATTTTGATTTTATTCACAATTTACACTTTGTCCCAACTATTTCGGAAATGGGGTTGTAGTTCATAACGCATAGATGAGAAAAGACCTACAGTACCTCATCATATAATATAAAATGTACAGTACATTTTTTTTACATAACTGTATTTACCGCAAGACATGCCAAGCTGTGAATCTGCCAGACAGAAAAAATTTTATCTGCTGCGCAATTAGTGGAAAATGTTCAAATTATGTTTAACACGTGCTGCAATATGTTCATGAATAAAAGGTATTTTTGTGGTTGGAGGTCTTGTTTTGCGGTGCTTGTGTAAATGGGCAATTCCGAGGTACTGTCAACCAAATGTCCCCGCCGTGACAGAGACTAAAATGATCCCCAAATGGAAATGGAGGGAAAAAATTTGGAGCTTTTTCCTCCCGAATGTAGTAGTGCACCATTATACTCATAAATTGTAAAAAAAAAAAAAAAAAATAAATAAATAAAAAACTTTTTAATACATCAACAAAATTTTGTTTGGGAGATGGTTTAAGTGTCTCGTCATGGAGGGGACATTTTGTTAAAATACCTCAGAATCGCCCAAATGACAGTTTCAAAGTGAGCCCGGACAATGCAGTCCAGACCAAAAGCCCTTGGATTGTGTTTCCCCGCAGCGTGTGGAAGTCTCCCGGTACTCCGTGTCCAGGAGAGCAGTCTTACTCTCTGCACAAATAGCACAAAACCTTCATCTTTGGAAAAGCCAAGAGAGGAGGCCAAGTCTCTTATATTTCCAGAAACTTCCCGCAGGTTTGAGCAGCCAGTGTGAAATGCATTTGACAGTATGCAGAGGAAGCCGTTACAGTGCTGGCACAAGGCAGTGTCCTACCCAGTTTCTTTGGGACCCAGTCCAGCCCAAAGGTGAACTTCTTCACCTGGATGACGAGATGATCAGGAAAAGAGGCGAAGCGCATGGTCCTGAGGTGAAGAGGGGAGAGCGGTTATTCAATTTGCTTTACAGATCATCTGCCAATTGTCTGAAGATTGTAATACACCATTAGTTTGAGTTCTTCCATAGTAACTCATGGCACATACTCATCCCCAGGGTAACTTGCAGAGCATAAACACAGAATGAGACTCCTCAGGTAACCTGCTGTCCATTTTATGCAGATACACAGAACATCTCTACCCTTAAAACAGCATCTGACCTTGCAGAACACTCTGAATGTCAAGGCACACTATTAGCAGTCTGTACACGGATATACCACTAATAACCTAGCACTCCATCTCCATGAGGGTCAGTTTCTAACAGATTGTCCGAGCATAAGTAAGCAAATAAGGCCTCTAACTGACAGACGTGAACAATCAAGGTTCAGGGAGTAAACATCCTCCTTTAAATTGTGTTCCAGTCAGCTGGATTTGTCATTTTGTACAATTCCTCTGTCAGACAAAGGAACTGATCTGTGAAATCAGCCAGAACATTTCATGGATGGAGGAGAAACACGGCAGTTAGTTACTTTCTGACCCCTAGATTTTCCAGCTCCGTCAACTTTAAGTTTAAAGTCCATGGCAGCCCCCCAAAGCCAAGGCTGAAGCCGATGAAGGAGGTGTCCTCTGTAAACTGCATTACCAAGGCTAATGAAGGCTTAGTATGAAGGTATCCCTTTCGAAACGGGCAACCAACGCCGAATGTCTGCGTCATCGGAAATGTGAATGTGTGCATACGCTCAGTGCTCAGTAAGGTGAGAAATTTCATCCAAACTGCACCTTGATCTTTATCAACTGTGTTGCTTCAAGTTAAGTTGTCTGTACTAACTGACGTATCAGACCAGTGGTCCCTGACATCCTGAATGTTTTCACTTCAACCAAAGCGAAGCACACCTCATTTCCCAGTCAGAGATCTTGAGGAGTTGCAAATTAGTCGGATGAGGTATGCTGAATCAGAGATGGGGTAAAAATCTACAGGATGGTAGCTCTGCAGGAGCAGGGTTGAAGACCACTGTATTAGACTAAGCAAGCTAACATTGCGTGATCAAATTTGTACGCACTTGCAGTAGGGTTTTAACCTTGTTTAAATGTATCTGCTATCATGCCTAAAGAAATACACTACCTGTGGCTCTACTTTGCATTTTTACGTTACATTTAATGACAGGTTCAAACGCAGCTGCTGCAACTGAGCCATCTACTGCTTTTTCTAAATGAACCCCTGGATCCTGTCTCCGCACAGGACCATAGGACACACCATGGTGAATGGACCTTACCCATCCTTTGAAATCCAGCCAATGAAGGCTGGATCTCTTGGCTGTATTCGGAGTAGCCTCCACATTAGAATGGCCCTTGATGACAAGGCAACTGAGAAATGCAGCCTACCTCTGCTGCAGCCTACGCTCTTGGAATCAGTCCATATGCACCTTTAACATGCAGACTGTGGGCAGATCAATAAGATTTAGCCTAGGCCACCGTAATCCTTGGAGAAGTAGCATACTGGAATTCTTCTACCAAAAATCTACACCAGTGTTCTAGAACACTTTTGCTTGCAATGACCAGCAGTTTGACATAATGGCACAAGAACGAACAGTTAAAGTTATAATTGCGTGCATGATCTCACACCATAAAGGCTTACTCCCTCCCTCCCTGGGTGACATCACAGGACTACCTAATAAGGACATTTAGGGGACAGGCTGTCTGGCCTCCCATTGAGTGCTGAGTGAGTCAGCCGTTGCTCACTTGCTAGCCGTGGTCTTGGCCTGCACTGCAGAGCTCCAGAAGTCCGTCAGAGTCTCGGGCTCACTCAAGGCAGCCAGGCAGGCGGTGAAAGGGATGCAGGCACGGGGCGCGGCCGGTGGGGGGGCACCCGCCGATTCAGCCTCCTCTCGCCGACGGTCCGCCTCCTGAATTTCCTCTGAGGGGAGGGAGCGAGAGTGAGAGTGAGAAAAAGAATGAGAGAGTGTGAGAGAGGGACAAAGTAAGTGAGAAAGAGGAGGGATAGAGAGGGAAGACAAAAGAAGGGTAACAAGGAGAGAAAGACTTGAATATAATGGATATTGAGAATACTGACACACGGTGACAACCAGGATTGCTAGTAGGTACAGTGGGCTCCAAAATTACAGGCATCCCTGGCTGGCAATGCACAAACAATACAAAAAATATATAAACAATATAATTACAGAGAAACGGAATATACCAATGTATGAAGTACTTTACTTTATCACAGTTTCGATGGAAAAAAAAAAACAAAAAAAAAACCACAAAATCATAATCATTTAACCACTTGTTTCCCATATATTTACATTACCGCAACTCACGCCTGCCCGATCTCTCATCAGTTGGCTTATCGAACTTGCCCGGAAACGTGTGTACTCGTATTACTGCCGACCGGCTCGCATCCCGAAGCCGCATCTTATCACGTTGCTTGCTTTGCATCTAAACACGCAGAACTGTTATCACGAATGCTTTTTGCTTTGCGTCTAAACACAGACAATGGTTTGAGTTCATGTGACATTATAATGGGTCTTGGGTGATATAAGAGGTAACGTGCACACATTCCATTATTTTCAGTTTGTAAATTTTGTTTTGTTCATTTTCACCATGATCACATTGTGACAGCCAAACGAACTGGTGCTGGTCCAGCTGTGGCAGGACAAAAAGCTTATGAAGATTCTGTCAACCCGCGGGCCGCATGTGTGAAACAGTGAAGAGGAATCGTCAGGGTGAGCGAATAGTGAAACCATGTTGTATTGTTGATAACAACCATGGTATGAGTGGTGTCGATCGCAGTGATCAACTGGCTAGTTCGCACCTGCCGACTGCGAAAAAGCTGAGATTGTGCAAATCTTGTGTAGTTTGCGCCAAGAACGGTGTAAGAAAAGAGTCACGCTACATGTGCGTGAGTTATGAGATTCCATTATGCGTCGAACCGTGCTTCCAAACTTACCATCCAGTCAAGAATTTTTTATGCAAGTTTTTCTTTTCAGGTCGCCGTCATTCTGTCACCTCGCAATCTGTTTCTTTGTGCGTAAAAGATGTATATAGCGTAATTGATTGCATCCTTATCGTATATCGCATGAACTCAAGTCAATGTCTGGATGGTTTAGATGCTAAACAGCACAGTTCTTATCACCCATTACGCCAAAGACCATCAGTGAAAATAATCCAGGCCAGCGCGCACGGCAGCAGTCACTGCTACCCTGTTAAACACGACTCGCATGAGCTCTTGTTCATAGATGGATCCGGGACTCAAGCCCGGCGATTGTTTGCCAGTAAACACTGCTCCGAGCGCTAAGTGGTTAATACAAAATAAATTTCAACAAAATCAAGGTTTCCTAATAATTGGATCCCTTCATTTAGTACGTAGTGCCACCATCTTCAGCAAGGATAACAGCATGGAGTCTTTTCCTCTAATTTTTGACAAGGTTAAGGCACACATTTGGGGGGATTTTAGACCACTCCTCTTTCAAGATCTCTCACATTCTTGGGTTTGCATTTGTCAACTGCCCTCTTCAAATCAGTGCCCAGGTTTTCAATTGGATTGAAGTCTGGCGACTGAGATGGCCACTGCAGAAGTTTGATTTTGTTGCCTCAGAACCATTTCTGTGTGGATCTTGAGGTATGCTATGAGTCATTGTCTTGTTGGAAAGTCCACCTACGGCCATGTCCGAGCCTTCTGGCAGAGGCAACCAGGTTGTCAGCCAAAATATCTTGATATTTGGTGGAATTCATTATGCCATTACTCTTAACCAGTGCTCCTGGACCTCTTGAATTAAAACAGCCCGCAAACACAACTGACCCACCATCATATTTCACCGTGGGTATGAGGTGCTTCTCCTTGTATGCATCTCTGTTATGACACCAAACATGCCGATACTGTATCTGATCGAAATGTGACCATTTTGGTCTCATCTGACCAAAGCACCTTGTTCCAGTCACACTTTAAAGGACCTTCGGCAAACTCCAAGCGCTTGCTTCTGTGTCTTCTAGTCAGAAAAGGCTTTCTTCTGGCAACCCTTCCAATGAGCCTGTGGTCGTGGAGGTGGCGTCTGACGGTGCTGTTTGAAGCCTGGTGACCCCAAGATGCCACCGAGGTCTGCAATTCGTTTACAGTGATTCTTGGGGATTTTGTTGCTTCTCTCACCATCCTCCTCAGTATCCCGGGGCGGCAAAATGAAGTTGTGTCCTCTATACATGAGGTTTTCATCAGTTCCATAGTTTTGGAATTTTTTAATAATTGCCATGACAGTGCTCAGTCTCATATTCAATCGTGTGTGAATCTTCTTGTAGCCATTGCCAGATTTATGAAGGTCTATGACCATCTGCCTCTTTTGAACTGACAGCTGTTTTGTTTCCTTCATCTTGTTGGATGACAAAGGGATACTGCATGTGTGTTACCGCATTTTTATATGCTAGTAGACCATGAAGTGAAGTAATGACTCAATATAGTTCCTTAACGCTCAGATAAAACTTGAATAAGTGGAATTTAATACCTGGTTTAATTTTGGTAGATGTTATTTCCAATAATCTTTAAGGGTGCCATTAATTGTGAAACCTTGATTTGGAGGAAACTGATTTTTAACTAAATCAGTAAATGTCTCCGTTTCATATCATTGGAATATCGCGTACTTTGATGGACAAAATGCAGCAATGAGCATCACTTGATCAAAGAGAGGGTGAGTCTGCTTAAGACCGCAAAAGTGCCTGCACTCTGTGGTATTCTCCCAAGAACACTTCTGTCGACAGCCCTTTAACCATCTACACTACATTTCCCATCAGCCCCTTCCACATGGCACAGGCTGTTCGCAGCTGCAGAGTACCTATGTTGGTGGCCTGATCCATTGGAACAGGTAGCTGCACGATGTAGTCGACCCTCTGGGTGTACTTGGCTTTGCGCGACTGCTGACACACAATCCTCTCTTCCACAAGGAAGCGGAAGGCCTCAGTCGGGTTCTCGCCTGAACGGCAATTCCTCTGGTGATTTTCAGGCAAATCGGGAATTTCAAAATCAAACATAACAGCAAGATTAGATGCAAACAAACAGTCTCAACCCCGAATACAGAAGATTCCTGGGACAAAAAAATAAACACAGCATACAAATAACTGCAAAAATGTGAGACCAAGCATTAGAGTAGATAATAAAGAAATTCAGGAGATGAAGTTATGTCCGTTACCTCCACCATGTTAATGAAATGCAGTAAAAACTCCTGTGCATCTTGCTGACGATTTGTGGAGAACTCTGGATGCCCTTGGCCAACCAGGGCCTTGAACATACGAGGTGCTATGCCAACCTGGTCCCCCTGCAAACATCCGACCAAATTTGTAACCAATAGTGACAGACTAGCAAATAGCAGAGATAACACATAAATATCATCAATATTAATAATACTTTGTACCCTGGGTTCAGAGTTCACAGAAGGGTCATCTCCTGGGTCAGGGGCCGGTTTGGAATACTCTCCTGACAACAACCCATAGCCCAATTTTGCTCTGAAGAGGACAAACAGTAAACAACAGGAGGATTTAAGAAGGCTTCATAACCTTCCCATTTTTTTTGTACTCAGCCAACCTACTAGACTGCGAATTGTTAATGTACAAGAGCACTCCCCCTTTACTCTGGAGAAAATATGATTTCTTGACAATGAGGACACTCACACTTGCGTTTTGAAGTCCTGGGTTGGGTCAGTGGGTGCCTCAGAGAAAATCTTCTCAATGTTGGAGACGTACCTTCGGCAAAAGGAAGTTCAGCTGCACAGTCATGAAGTCACTAAACAAACTGACTCAAACTTGTCTCACAAAAAATGAAGCAATGCTGCCTTCTAATGGGCATTAAATGGAACTCAAAATAGATCAAAGAGCATTTCAAACTGTTGAGGTCTGATAACCGCAAACTGGTTTTCGAGCAATACATACATTGTACCATTTAATAACTAAATAAATGCAAGTCTTTCTAAGCATTCTAATAACTTTTTCTCTTTTCCACTACCCAAATGTTACACTGAGCTGAAGGCCAGGACTAGGTAAATGTTTACATACAGTTAATAAACAAGAACTGGAAGGAACTGGGCTCATATTCTTACACCATATTAAAGTCAGAGTGCTGAGCAAGGATTAGCTTTTCCCTGTCTATTTCTTCACCACATTCATAACAAGTCAAAAGAAACAAGTAATAGTCACATGTCCCCCACTGCATATAAGGCCTTCTAAGAAAAAATTCTAATCCAATATAGCAAGTTTTAAGTATCACTGTTTGTACAACCATGTGGTAGAGAAAGGAGAGTGATTACAAAGGCAAAAATCAATGTAAGTGCACTGTGATCTTGAAAATGACCTCAAGGTCACCAAATTCCACTGGTGTTGTGGGAACGCCCCCCAAGAAGAATACGATGGTACTTAATATGAGCAAAATCGGTCCAGTGGTTCTTGAGATACAGCACTAACACCAACGGGACAGAGCTGAATATTATGTCCCCCGCTCCGCGTCAGCGGGGAGACAAAAACTGTTTCCAGATCAGCACTCTCATTCAGATAAGTAATAAGGGTGAGGAGGGCACTGACTTGCTTTGGAAGTCCGGCACAGTGAAGAGCACTTGCATGACAGAGTTGAGGTAGCAGCTGTTTCCCAGGTTCTTCATGCCGGTGAGACCGGGGCCCCAGAGGGGCTGCAGCGTGGCCCCCGACTCCTGGATCACCTCCCACTCCCCCACGCGCTGGTTTACCGCGATCTCCAGCTCTGTCATCGTGCGCTCCGTCTGACGAGCCCAGGATTGGTCAAGGGCAAGAAATAAGGAGAGAGTGGGGGGATGGAGGGGGAGAGAGAGGAGGAGAAGAAGAGAGGAGAATGAAGAGAAAGAAGAGGAGTTATCATTTCAGACGTGTGTACAGATTCCCTCATACGAACACAAAACATATGAATACGACTGCAGTTACAGTGGGCTCAAAAATTACTGGCACCCCTGAATGGCAATGCACAAACAATACTTTCAAAACTTCTGAAAACTTATTCATAGAGAAACTAACAAAACAACAAGTAAGAAATACTGGACGATATTAATGTTCTAATGGAACCAATCAAAATCACTTACTGATTTAAGTAAAAATCAATTTCCTCCAAATCAAGGCTTCATAATTCATGGCACCCTTAAAGATTACCGTTAATAACATCTATCAAAATTAAACCAGTTTCCCAGCAATGCTTATGGACTGTTGCCTTGCCACACTTCATTGTTGTTCCCTTTATATTTTCCTCGTGTCTAGGAGAATTGTATGTGTACTGCCCATTATTTAGTCTAGGTGCTGTGTAACTAACTCCAGTAATAGTTTTGCATTATCTGCTCACCATGAGTGTTACTGTCATTGTGCATGGTGTGCTCCCCTCCTATTGTTCATTTAATCTCATACGCTACCAATTTGCCCATTGCACTTAATTTGCTTTTAACAAACAAAACCCAAATTCTGTGTGATAAGCGGAGTTGTCAGACGGATGCCTAAAATGAACCATTTAGCAATATCATAAGTAATTATCTACAATACAAAGTAATACCAGAAAAATTTAGGGCCAAATGTGCCAACTTTTGGTTCTTTATCTGACATGAAAATACATGTGCAAAAAACAAAACGTGTCTAATCACATTATTTAAGAAATATGGATTGAGTTGACACAAATCTACAGTCAGATAGGGGTCCTGTGACACAAAAATTTTGTGTCAGGATTGTTCAAAAGTTGTTTGATATTATACAGGGTTGTTTTGTGTGCAAGCCGTCTCCCCTAAACTTTTAAATGAGAGAGAAAATCAGGATGCATTATGTTTCACAGTGTGGTTCACAGTTCCCCAGAGCTCATCTAGCTGCAGATCACAACAGCAATGATTACATTTACTGTTTGGCCAGAGCTTTTAAGTCTCAATAATAATAATCATAAAAATAAAGTCCAAGCTCTGTTTTACTAGTCACTTGAATAACAAACACAACATTAACAGTCACAAACTGTGCTGCAGTCATACAGTACGTGCCAAATGTTAGCAAACCATGGCATTAAGAGGCAACAGACTACTGTAGGACTACTGCAGCAAACATTGCGACACAGCAATTTCTCATGTGCAACCTAAAAGAATTATCCCCAGAGAACCAACTGCGATTTTAAGATGCAAATGACAATTTTAAAATGCATTTCAGATGTATAAGTGGGAACCTGTGGCTGGAAGAAACAGAACCACTCCAAACCTTTTCCATGGTCATCATGTTAATACCGAAGTGAGCGAGATGTTCTGGGAGCTTGGCGTCCAGCACCATGTCATCTTCATCGTAGGAGTACACATCTGCAATCACAGAGAACATATCTTTACACTGTGCATCATCACAATAACTCTTCAACTAATATGGGAAAACCATTTCAATCAACAGTGCTGCACAATTCATCCCATCTATTTAAAACCATCACCACTTCTATGCTGATCAAGGCCTTTTTGGTGATACTTATCTTTGTGCTCAAGTTGTTCTTCTCCTTCCACGAAACATTGCAAGCTATACACAAGTAAGGGCTTTCTAATGACCGATCTCCTCACTCACCCGCCCCATCAGGGGTAATTGTTCCTAGTTTGACAGCAAGGGGGTATCCAGTCTGCTGGAAGTGCTGTAGGGCATGGTTGTTACCCCCGGAGCCGTCAAAATACCGCCGGCCGCACAGCACCTTCCCGTCCGAGAGATTCATCCACAAGTTCTCCTGCAGGTCGCACACCTCGCACTTCCACCCACTGAGGACATACGGACGGACAGACAGACAGACAGACAGACAGACAAACAGACAGACGGGGGATGAGACAGAGGTCGCGCAAAGGTACTGGAGCATAATAAACCCCTTCCTTTGCACAAGTGTGCTCTTTACATACAGTTGCACCCAAAAGTTTGAATACCCTAGCTGAATTTGTGAAATGTTGCCATTTATTTTGAAAATATGACTTATCATGCAAAAAACTTAACATTTTTTTAAGGACAGTGATCATGTGAAGTAATTTATCATCAGATAGATTTTTGGCTCCTTTTTAAATCAAAATGATAAGTGAAATCACCCCAACTACCCTGATCATAAGTTTACATACCCTGGAATGTGTAACCTTGTTATGTAGGCAGAAGGTGACACACTCAGGTTTAAATGGCTATCAAAGGTTAATCTTCCCACACGTGTGGCTTTTTAAATGGCGCCTAGTGTCTGTTTATAGTTATTGAGTTTGTTAGCTCCTGAGTGGATGCACTGATCTGGCTAGACACTGAGCCATGGGGAGCGGAAAAGAACTGTCTGAGGACCTTCGTACCTAGGTGGTTCAACTTTTTAAAGATGGGAGATATAAATAGATATCCAAAGACTTGAAAATGGCAGTCAGTACTGTTCAGTCATTGATTAAGAGGTGAAAAATTAGGGGATAGGTTGATACCAAGCCAAGGTCAGGTGGGCCAAGAAAGATTTCAGCCCAAACTGCTGGGAGAATTGTTTGGGACACAAAGAAAAATCCACAAGCTACATCAAGAGAAATACAGGATGCTCCGGAAAAAGACGATGTGGTCATTTCAAGGAGCACAATAAGGAGGTACTTAAAAAACAATGAGCTGCATGGTCGAGTTGCGAGAAGGAAGCCATTATTGTGCCAATCCCACAAAAAAGCCCGACTAAAATATGCCAGACAACACCTTGACACACCTCAAAACTTCTGGAATACTGTCATTTGGAGTGATGAGACCAAAACAGAACTTTATGGTCACAACCATAAGCGCTATGTTTGGAGAGCAGTCAACAAGGCCTATAGTGAAAAATATACCACCCCCACTGCATCTCGTGAAAATAGATGGCAAAATGAATGCAGCATGCTATCAGAAAATACTGGCAGACAATCTACATTGACGCACTTGGACTTTCCAGCATGACAATGATCCAAAGTATAACGCCAAGTTGACCCTCCAGTGGTTACAGAAGAGAAGGGTGAAGATTCTGGAGTGGCCGTAACAGTCTCCTGACCTCAATATCATCCAGCTGCTTTAGGGAGATCTCAAACGTGCAATTCATGCAAGACGACCAAAGAATTTGCAGGAGCTGGAGGCATTTTTCAAGGAAGAATAGGTAGCTATACCACCTGAGAGAATTGGGGGCCTCATTGACAACTATCACAAAAAACTGCACACTTCTTGCCCTTATTGCCATGTTTTGTTTGACGATCGTCCCATTCTACATGACCTACAGATGGATATGAATCCAACAAGAAATTTAACAAGTGTGTTTTGCCTGGCCATTCATGTTCTCTTGAAAAAATGTTACATATTATACAAATTCAGCCAGGGTATGCAAACTTTTGAGCAGAACCAATATGAAATGTGCTATCATTTGCACTTTGAAGCCAAGAGGCTATCAGAATATTTGTATACAAAAGGCATGGCCGGAGCATCTGTAGATTTTTACAGCCTACTTCCAGTCAGCATCAAATTTATGCCTCAGGATATTGGGTTAAAGTGCTTAAGTGCTGTAACCAGGCCGCACAGTGGCCTTACAGGGGCTACAGCCAGAGACCCACAGACTGCGGCATGAACGTGGCTGCAGCAAGAAGGGGGGTTTCACCACTGCCGGCTGAAACAGACCGATTAACGCAGAGCAAAATATGGATAAAATCCATATTGAATTTGGTGCCTTTTCTGGGAGAGAAAAATACCTAGAAAATGAACTGATAACAGGGCAAATTTAACTGTGTTACTGGACACGATTTCAGTATCTCCTAACTCATAAGTGTAAAACGCAGATTCTACATTAACTATTTACTAATAGGATCGACATGATGAGACATTAAACACAAAATAAGACTTTAAATATTGCCAAAAAAACTCCTAAAACAACAGAAAGAAGCAAGCCAACAAGCAGCAACGAAGGGCTCATAAATTCCACTTTCCACTCACTCGCCTAATGGCAGGCTCTCAACCCAAGTCAGAACAGGGCAGTGAGTCCAGCACATCTCGGCAAAATCAAATCCTGCCAGCCGTTACAAGGTTTCCACGACTGCCCGAAGGCAGCAGGTCACAAAGCCGAGGCCAGAAAAACAAGGCTAGCAGCTGTCACTGAGCCCCGAGAGCTACTGCGCATATGCTCAGACTCACACAATGAGTTTTCTTCATTTGTGAAAACATTCTATTTTCATCCCTCTCCGAGAAAACACGATCGTGACAAAACAGAATCGTACGCGGCAGCTCTCCCTTGCTGTGTTGAGATTTATTCAGAGAATAAAATAACATCTAATTCAGTAAATTATTTGAAATTCAATCTTCAATTTAGAATGATCCACAAAATAATACGGTCATTTTAGTTGGCTTAAAAATGGACATAATGTCATTGATTGACCAAGTTGAAATGTAACGGATTCCTAATTTGAACAGTGAGCAAGACAAACGGGCAAAGAACCAAGAAATACAGTGCAGCGGCAGACAGACCCGTGCAGGTGCTGCCAGACTCGAGTCGCCGTTACCTGGGCGGGATCTTGACACCATTGTCCAGCTGCTTGAGGTTGGCAGCGTGTCGGGACTCCAGCCGCACCTCCCCATCCCACTGCTGCACCTGCAGCGCATGAGACACCGAGTCGGCCGACATCACTCCTGCCATGGACTGGGACACCTGTGGGGAGGGAGAGAGAGGGGTCGGGCTCAGAGAAGCAAATACAAGCTGACTAACTGGCCTGGTCGCTACACTGTCACACACAATGTACAAAACAACTGACTCTGCAGTCTTCTTTCAAAGCCTTTCACAGTTCCCTTCAAATCAGCCTTCCAACCATTCATTCTCCTGTTCCCTACTCTATCTTTCACAGCGTCCGGCATGCTAGCCAAATCCTCCGATGTCACTTCCTGTCGGTCTGGAAGCAGGACTACTTTTACTTCCTCCTCGTACTGATCCTGCTCCACATCGAAGCCTCCCTCTATTCCTGAGGGAGGAGAGAGGAGAACACAGTGAGGCAGTGTCCCATTTACTCATGCCTAAAGATGCCTAGATCACACCGTACGGCAGACAGAATTCATGCAGAATAGAGGAATTGAATAAGAACATTTAAAAATGAATTCATAAGTGACAGACTTACTGATCGATTGATTGACTGGCCAACTGAACTGAATTAATTCATTCAACTACATACATCATCTTACCGATAGCCAATCGAGTGGGCTTCTTTTTGGGTGGGTCACCAGAACCGGAGCTGTTGTCATCTTCCTTCTGTACAAAGGCATTCGGGATTTCGTTAGCAAATACAGTATAATCCTACAGTGACAAATACTAAAAACAATTCCTAATACTTGCCACGACTTACATATGCCTCATGAATAGTCACCGCCACTGTGAACAACTTCGAGAATCATTAAAACAACTTCAAGCACAGCCAGATAGCGCAATAACATTCCTTACTGAAACACTGTACCGCATAATGAAATTTGTTGTTTTATTTTAATAATACTCAGGCCCGCATTTGTGCAGAAGACGGACCAGGGTTCTCTGGAGTTGACGGACAACGGTTATGTAACCTTGGACCATGGGCATTATCTCTATATTCAAACTCATTCGCTCCAATCTGTTCTAAATAAACCAAGGAGTTTATACACAATGAATGGATAAAATTACACAAGTGGCACAGATGAGCAAAGGAAAGGTAATTAGACACTTACCTGCGCTTTACGGGTGCGTGTGATGTGCAAGTAAGCTCTTTGGCCGGTCCTGCTGTAGTGTCTGTCAACGTATTGACTGCCAAACCCCAAGAAAGTATTCATACACACGTACAGCCCTCCCTCACTTTCCTGAAAAAGAAACGAGAGAGCAGGGATGTGACAGCATACTACATGAAGTTGACATTAGTTAGTTAGAAGAATCGATGCTAAATGACAACATCTGAAGCGGGTGTTTTGGCATAACCGCAATGTAAAACACTGACCATGTGACAGACACGCTGTGGCGTTTACAAAAGCACCCGAAGTCAATCCAAGTAACGGAGATAAAGATAAACTTGCAGAGAAGCTATCATGTCAGCATTGAGACACAAAGAATGTAGGTTCGATAATTAGCCATTAGATGAGGTATAGAAGGATGATTAAACGACTAGCTACGTAGCTAAAATGAAAGACTACCGGAATGGAAAAGGGAATAGGCTACAGAACCGCTAGAAGTGAAATTCAAGTAAATTTAAACAGCGATCGTTAACGAACCATCCAATGCACTACGAACATTTGGACAAGATAGGATGATAGAAGAACTCACCGGGGAAGAAAAGGAAAAGGCGCATTCGTCTTTGTGGACACGGTCCCCTGGCCGCGGAACCCGAATTGTGGACAGGACCGACATCAAAACCTCACTTACCTTCGCCATCTCTTACTGTTTAAATTTGTGCTTTGTCGTTTGGCGCTTTCAGCCCTGAATTTATGACTTTTTACCTGCCAGCTTAATTCAACTGACGGTAGATTTTTAGGTTTATTTCCTCACTACACCTCTCTTTACCCTTTCTACCAATGAATCCCTCTCTTTGCCACCTTCCGAGTGCTCCAGTGTTTCAGCCAATGTAAGGCCGTACGCGCTCCCGACATGTTCAACACTCACGGGGTCGCGGATAGAAATCGTAATACAGCGAGTATAAAGACCGAGATTGTGGAAGCACGATGGTGTTTCTGCTTGTCGGTGTTCTTTTGTGTGGCAATACAAAGCCTGAATGAAATCAACATGGTAAATCTCACTAACTATACTGAGCAAGAAATTCGTATATACCGATCAGCCACAACATTTAAACCACCCTCGTAATATTCAGTAGGTCCACCTCCTGCCACAAAACAGCTCAGTCAAGCTGATGTCCTCTTGATTTCCTGAACCCGGGGTTATCGAGCAGAACATTTTCCAGAGCACCACACGCCCTCCACCAGCTTGTCTCTCCATCATACATCCTGGGGCCGCCTCTTTCCCCAGAAAATGATGCACTCAGACCAGGCCCATGCACATGATGTGAAAGAAGAAAACAAATCATTTGGACCCTGCACCTGTTGGTCCCATTCAAGTTGGACCCTGATCAATTGGATCTGTCCAGTTGGACCCTTGACCGTAACCATTTGGACCTTATATCATTTGGACCCCAGGCAAGTTGGACCCTAAAGCAGTTAGACCCCAGACCAGCTGGACCCTAGACCGGTTGGGTTAGGGTTAGGGTCTGGGCTCCAAACAGCATGGGGTGCAACTGGGTAGGGTCTGGGGTCCAACTGATCAGGGATCCAAGTGGTCAGGGGTCCAAAACGTAAGGGGTCCAACTGGTTTGGGTCCAAATGGTCTGGAGTCCAACGGGTACTGGGTCCATTCAGTTAGTGTCCAACTGGTGTAAGTCCAACTGGTAAGAGTTCCAAACAACCTATACCCATGAAAGAACAGGACTCACTGGATCTGTCTACCTTTGTAGCTGTTCCAAGTTCCTGTTTTGATGGTCATGCACCCATTGTAGGGGCTTTTGGCATCGTACCGGGGTCAGAATGGGCACTCCGAATGGTCAGAAATTACATGGCATTATACATAGCAGCATGCAATGTATGGTGTGTTGTGATACTTTCCTCGCAAAAGCATCTTTAAAAGACTCTAGCCCCTCTGTCAGTTCAGATCAGATAGGATAGCCTCTCTTTCCCTTGAGTATTGATATCATTGGTTCATGGTTTGTTCCTCCTCAGGCCATTGTTAAGTACTCACCAAAGCTGACTGAGAGCATCCCAGAAGCCTTGTCACTTCAGAGATGGCCACCCAGTCGTCTGGCCATACCGATTTGGCCATTGTCAAAGTCGACCAGGTGTCTTTTCTCCCACATCCAACATGTCAGCTACTAGAGACAACTGTTCACTAACCGTCTGTCTGCAGACTGTGATGTGCTGTTGTTACGAGATAATCAGCATTATTTGCTTCATATATGAGTGGCTTTAATCTTTTGGTTCATCAGCGTATGCATTTCACTTAAGCACAGACTATCAGATGCAGTAAACGCTGTCATAGCTACCAAATTAATATTTCTGTGAAAGATATGTGCATCAAATCAAAGGAAATTGTGAAGGGCAGTGGTTCTTAAATATGGTCTTGGGGCCCCCATGTGAATGCTGGTGTTTGTTCCTACCGCAAGTGCAATCGTAGGATTTCAATAAGCCATTAATTTTTCCTTATTAGATGCATAAGCAATATTTTGACAGCAATATCCATGAGTGCCATGAAGAGTGAAAGAAAGCTCTAAATTAGGTTCCCAAATGCCGGAGTTTAGCATTCTCTCAAAATAATTTTCTTGAACTCAATTACATAAACAAGACACAATACAGATTTGACTCATTTACTTGTTTAATAAATTGTTAGGTTTTGCAATCGTATCTGTCCGTGGTTTCAGCAAAAATTGTGGATTTTGTTTAAAGTTTTTCCTCTTTTATGCAGAAGATATGGAATTTTGACTTCATTTTATGTATAGATATTTGTCAAAATGTGGCATAAGATGATAAATTATTGCTCTAAACATAAATGCTCCCAATTAAGACAAGTTAATAGCTTGTTAAAATCCTGTGATTGTAATTGTGGTTGGAAAAAAACGAGCATATCGGGGGCCCAGGACAGAGTATGGGGGCCACAGATGTAAGGTCTATTGCCACGTCATATCTAGATGAAAATATAATAGATCTCATAGGCCCTTGAATACCAAGTACGCTCAACACGTTGAGTAATAGCAATAAATCGCAAATGAAACTTTCGTTTAGTCTGTGAATGGAGACAAATTACTTGAAGTTGGAATTGTTTTTAAATGCGCTAGTACCACAGTTATTACGATAGTCTCTTACGCTTTTTAAATCGGGGATGAGAAAGCGAAATTTACCACATCATTGCAAAATCAGTTATCGCCATCTAGCGGTTGGCGGTATGGACTGCCGACCGTGCGTTAGTAATGATACGGAGTTGGCTGTGGTTTGGATGTAGTGTGGCTGACTCGTGCCTTCTGCAAGGAAAGTTGTGCTTTTTATATCTCCATTTATTTGCCCATTCACTAATTGCGTATGAGTCAAATGACAGCAGACGGACGCGCAGAAATAGCCGTCAGTGTACATAGCCTACTAAGTTCAACCTAAACAGAACCCAAGCAGGGAATTGCAAATTGAACGCATGTCGACGAAGACGTCTTGATTAGTGTAAGGTCAATAAAACCATACGATGTTTGTCAATATTCACATACGATAAGTGTAATGTATGCAATCAGTTACTTTTTTTATGTTGAGGGTGAAACTGCATTTTCGCGGTTAAGAGAAGTCGGCAGATTCCCCATTTCGTTCTCCCCACCCTTTAACTTTTTGATCCCTCCTGCTTTCCAAGCTCAAACGTTTTGGTTCAGGCATGTTCCCCAAACGCATCCCTCCTCCTCCACATTTATTCCTTCCCTGTCCCGTGTCCCTCCCTCTTGTCTGTATTTCTTCCTTCGTACTTCTCTTCCTCTCGGTGCCTCACTCAAGTAGTACCATGGCGATACTAACCAGCACAGTCCTTGTATACGTGGCGTTGCGTTTTATGCTTTTGGATTCATCGCTTTCTTTAGAAGCATCAGCAACAACCGGGGGCTCCACCGGACTGTTACCCCCATATGATGCCATTTATTATTTGGGTGTTCGGGCGTATTTTGATGAGGAATGGGAGAGGGCGGCTGAGCTACTGGAAAAATCGATAGAAACTCGGGAGAGTATACTTCGTATTCGCAGAGAATGCCATGACAACTGTGTTGCAGCGGCGCATGACAGGCTCGAAAAACTAGGTAACTTTTCAACAGTTAGCGGTTTACAGTTTTTTTTTTTGTGTGTGTGTGTTTGTTCGTTTCCTTTGAGCATTAATTTCGGTGTCCTACTTTGCATTGGAGGCATCATTATCCCCAATTGTCTCTTTATAATGCGAGCTAATATTTTGGTATGAATGATCAATTTCTATGGATCTACGCTTGGCTTGTATTGATTACTAATTTCAAACGGTGTACTGTTGTGTAATGATGACTTATTCCTGTTGCGTAATTGCTGCCTTGTTTTCAAGTTTTCTTGAATTAACATTGCAGATGCTGGTAAGGCAGGCTGCTTGTTGAGTTTATTTTTTTATTCATCGTTATTGGGTTCAGTGATTATCTTTTCTTTGGAACTATCCTCTGATTTTGTCTCAGATACACAAAAGGGCAGCATGTGGGATTTGTGGGCCATGGACTGGACCCAGCAAAGAGCAGAATGTATTCGGTTCTGTTTGGGTCGGGCCATCAGTCCAGCCGGCCAAATTCCCGTCTCTTCAGCCATTCAGTATGAATTTGACAACCGTAACCCCTACAACTATCTACAGGTCACATACTACAAGGTATTTACTTGCTAGTCATGCACTCTGAAGTAACTACCTGGTCCAGGACATAAATAGTTCACAGCTGTGTGTACCCATTTGGTCTTGTAGATTGGTGAATTTCTTGGCAACTTCTAAGAACATACATTCACGTATATTCACATTTATATTTATCTATATTATTCACTATCCTTAAATTTTCTTTGAAAATGAAGGTTATCATCATGTGCATTTCTGCTTTTTCAGTGACCATAAGTATATACGTAGCGTTCATATCTGCTGACTTAACTCGCTGTTTTGTCGCTAGTTCGCCGGTTTGTGGTCTGTATAGTCAGCTCTGTTGTTCTCTCCACTTTTCCCACAGCTAGGGAAGATACAGAGAGCAGTGCCGGCAGCCCAGACTTTCTTTGTGGCGAACCCCAGTCACCTGGAGATGAGGAACAACTTAGAAAAATACAAACGAATGCCAGGAGTGGCAGGCGAGGCCTTTCAGGACAGAGAGAGGGATGGACACAAACAGTGGGTGAGGGAGAATGAGAGAAAGAGGGATGGGAGGAGAGACAGGGTGATGGAGAGGAGGTTTGACTCGAAATAGTCGATGAAATGTTGAGTTGTCCCTGAAAGTGAGGTTAAATGAAGGTCACATATATCACAATAGCGGTTCATTGGTGGTAACGATGGGCTTTGGTAACTTCACCTTTTAAACGATAAATCTCTAATCCTGCCACAGTTTTCTTTGCCTGATTAGCGACAGTCACTAACCCTACTTGATAAAATGACTGTCAAATTTATTTTCCATAGCAAGAAAAGGCTGTTGTGCATTGCGTCACAAAGTTTCGTCTGCATATAAATGACAACGTTGTCGTCAATATGTTTTTCAAATATTCTGAACTCATGTAGCTCATGAAAGATGAGTGTAAATTAGTTTGCGAGGCTTATAAAGCAATAAGGCATGAGAGGCCATGCTATTTGTAAATTCAGTCTTAACTTAGAAGTGCAGTAGGTAACTTCAAAAAAAAAACAAAAAAACTTCATATTTCCTGAAACTGTCACTCTATACTGACAGAAATACATGAGACAGGTTATCTGTAAAAGAAATCGGGTACATAATGACATTGGCCGCATCGAGGAAAATTAACCAATTGGAACCAGGAGGATTTTCTAATGCAGTGTCAATCACGTTTTGTGCACACGCTGTTCAGCTGCCCTCCTCTGCGCATGGACTCTCCTGCGCCCGGTTCCAAGAGGAGCTTAAAGTTGCAGTTGATGACTATTTTTGCGTTTTATTTGGTGAAAATTCCATTATACCCTTTCGGCTGTTGAAGTGGTCTGACAGTTAATTGGGATCTCTGTATGGCGGACCTGGACAGAGAAAATCCAGAAACATGGAAATCTCTATGTCTGCACTTCCAGTTCCGTAGTTGTCAACAGCTGCATATTATACTAACAGAAAAAAGATCAAAGACACTACCAGAAGAGCAGTCAACCAAGAAAGAGGTAGAATTTGGTTGTAATAATTGCAACCCGTGTAAATTGGGCATAAATGTTTGGAAGATCAGCTGGCATTATCAGGAAGTCATTTGTTTGCATGCTTCTACATTAGCACTGGTCTGCACATTTATTTAGCTATAGCAACTGGGCTCCTATTGTATAATGTAAAAGCAATCCATCTGTAACAGAATAGTCGACAAAGTGTGCAATGTATAGAAACTGTAGCTCAAAGAGCCGGTGCCTGCATGTGTTTGATAGCATAGTGTTGTAGCTTTGCGCAGCTTTGCCTGGTGTGGGGGTGAAAATAATAGTCCAAATAAAGCCAGATCTGTGGTAGTTAGCCAGCAGCTGGGAAGCAGACTACATTCTTGTGTACAGGGATGCAAACTAGCTTGTCCTTTCGCAGTCTGTCGGTTGTCCTCATCCTGTGGTTGCCCCTGAAGTGTTGTTA
Organism: Gymnothorax javanicus; assembly: GCA_029692085.1. NCBI lineage: Eukaryota > Metazoa > Chordata > Actinopteri > Anguilliformes > Muraenidae > Gymnothorax > Gymnothorax javanicus. Next base: position 45,358,738 of record CM056193.1, read on the forward strand.
TCACTGGAGCCAAGGCTCTCATCATCTACAATCTAGTAATGCAAAAAGCGTTTTATGTTATTTGTTGCAATGTAGCTTTTGTAATATGTATGGCTGGTTACTAGATTCAGTAGATAATGGTAATGTTTAGGAAATGGTAGTGTGCTCACTTGCTTGGCTGATATACAGACTTTATTTGATATCATCTTTCGGTTACTAAGCGCAATTAGATTGACTTTGAGATGGCTTGGAATGCGTCTTTGAATAACGTAAGTGCTCAGTGTTAAGTTTTTGTTATTACCTGGTGTTTCTAACTTCATGATAAGACATACTGAAGTTCCTCATGTGTTTCTGTATAACTAGTGTAACTACTGCTGGTGAACTGAACTCAAGAACAAGGTTGGAGTGAGGGGCTGCAGGAGGGAGAGAAGGAGCAGTGAGGGATGAGTAGTGGTGTTTATGATCAAAGTTACCCTCATGCTCTTTTCTCCAAAGTTACGGACTACAGCTTTAAGGGCATTGTTTTAGCAATGAAGGTTCAGATCAGATGTTGAAAGTGAGACATTTTACCATTTCATGAAAAATATTCACTCATTTTGAATTTGATGGCAGCAACACATCTTAAAAGTTGGGATAGGGCCATGTTTACCATTCTTTAGTATCCCATCTTCTTTTAACAACAGTCTGTGAATGTCTGGGAAGTGAGGAGACCAATTGCTGGAGTTTTGGGAGAGGTATGTTGTCCCACTCTTGCCAGATGTAGGATTCTAGCTGCTAAACAGTCCTGGCTCTTCTTTGCCGGATTTTTCTATTTATGATGTGCCAAATATTTTCTGTTAGTGAATAGTCTGGAGTGCAGGTTGGCCAGTTCAGCACTCAGACTTTACTACTGCGAAGCCATGCTGTTGTGATGCATACAGTAGTATGTGGTTTAGCATTGTCTTTCTGAAATATGCAAGGCCTTCCCTGAAAGAGACTTTGTCTGGGGGGGAGCATATGTTGTTGTAAAATCTCTATATACTTTTCAGCAATGATAATGCCTTTCCAGATGTGTAAGCTTCCCATGTCATAGGCACTATTGCAACCCAACACCATCAGAGTTAAAGGCTTTTGAAGTGTGTGCTGAAAACAAACTGGATGGTCCCTTTCCTCTTTAGACCGCACGACATGGCATGTGTGGTTTCCAAAAAGAATTTCAAATTTTGATTAATTTGACCACAGAACAGTTTTCCATTCTGCCTCAATCCATTTTCAATGAATGCACAATGAATGCACAATGCACTTACTGTAAGCCATTTTGGATAAAAGCATCTGCTAAATAAGTGTAATGTAATCAAATGAACTTTGGCTCGGAGAAGACGGCGGCATTTCTGGGTCTTGTTCACATATGGCCTCTTATTTGCATGATGCAGCTTTAGCTTGCATTTGTAGATTGCACTGTGAACTGTGTTCTCTGAGAATGATTTCTGGAGGTGCTCCTGAGCCGATGCAGTGTATTCCAGTGCAGAATCATGCCCGTTTTAAATGCAGAGCCGCCTGAGGGCCCGAAGATCAGGAGCATCCAATATTGACCTTCGGACTTGTCCCTTGCGCACACAGATTACTCCAGATTCTCTGGACCTTTTGATTATGTACTGTCGATTCAAAGTCTTCGCAATTTTACATTGAGGAACATTTTTCTGAAATTGTTCCACAATTTTTAGATGCAGTTTTTTGCAGATTGGTGGTTCTCTGTCCATCTTTATTTCTGAGAGACTCTGCCTCTCTAAAATGCTCTTTTTATATGTACACAGTCATGCTACTGACCTGTTGCCAGTTAACCTAATTAACTGCAAAATGCTCCTCCTGCTCTATTTTATTCGTACCACTTACTTTTCCAACCTTTTGCTGCCCCTCTCCCAACTTTTTTGAGATATGTTGCTACCATCAAATTCAAAATGCGCTAATATTTTTCATGAAATGGTAAAATGTCTCGCTTTCAGCATCTGATATGTTGACTATGTTCTATTGTGAATAAAATGTGGGTTTATGAGATTTGCAAATCATTGCATACTGCTTTCATTTACAATTTACACAGCATCCCGCCTTCTTTGGAATTGGGGTTGTAGTTATTTTTTTTTGCATTTATTTGGATTATTGCCATCCTTACAACATCTCATCAATTATATACATGTAGCCAATAGGCCATCAGATTTTTCATTGTCATTTCTTAATCATTATTGGCCATATATTTGTTTTGATTATTAAATTAATGAATTGTTTGATCATTAATCAGAAGAAGCTATACTGAAACTGCTTGAAAGCAATGATGCGGTAAATGGTGCCGTCACTGAAGACCCTCTGAACATCTGATGGCATTCCACGGATATATCATAATTGCAAACCCTGTGTCCTTTAATTGTAACCTACCATCTTGAAGACTCCTCTGTCCACCATAATCAGCATTCAGATAGCCAGGAAGTACCCCTGAGCTGCATGTGCAGTGATGTGCCTCCCCAACACCACATGTGCTCATATACTGTCCTCCCCAGTGCTCTTAGACAAACAGTGCTACCATGCAGGGCTTCATAATGAACTAAAATGTATTCTCCGACGTACCGTATTTCTCAGAATGATGTAAATGCCTATGTCGCTGCTGAAAAGGAAGGTTGGTTTTTATTGGCTGGCAGACAAAGGCTGCGATTGCTTGTGTCCCTAAAAGCCTACCTTCTCACCCATTCTCTCTTCTGTCCCCCATGTTTGGGTTTCATGCACTCCAGCCGTATAGAATAAATGAGTGATTCATGTTTTCTGTGATCTGTGACAGTACCTCTATGATGCAGCGCTGCTTGCGGAGTCGTCAGCTGAGTGGGCGCGAGCTGCTGAGGTGTGGAAGAAGTGTTTGAACGAGACACTGAGGAAGACTGAGGAATGTCGGGCACAGTGCGAGGTGGAGAGGCAAGAAATTCCCGATGAGGAAACGTCAAAGACATCGGGAGTGTTTGAGAAGGCTGCAGGTAAAATACAGCTCTGCTCATGTGCAAAAATGCCTTCCAGACAAAATGACTTCTCCCCGTTCCTTTGATCTGTGGCTGCCTCACATTAATTGATATTTTAATTCAAGGGTAATGTTCTGGCTTGACACGCTCTTTATTTCCACATATTTTTGAAATAATATGTCTGCTAAATATAATACAATTATTGTAGCCCCTGGAGAAAGTCGGGCAGCTACTGTGGATTCGTGCTTGTCGTCTCCGCCGTCCCATCCGCGTCTGTAGACACTTCCTTGTGGACGCTCTACAGGCTGTAATTTTTGACCCATTACTTTCATATTTGGTATGGACATGTGGTATACTTCAGTTATGACACCTATCGATTTTGGTTGCCATGGCGGCAGTATTGGCTGAATAGTGCGCAAAAAAGGGGAGAAGCGGGCTTTCGGGGGCTGGACCCTTGCGGTTGTGGCCGACCGGACTGTCTAGTTATGAATACTTTATATTGAATTGGTTAATTTAATGACCTCTGATAAAGGGAGTCCTATCCCAAGCAAAGATATAATTTGGTCTTATATCTTTCTTCTTAATATGAGACCACAAAGAAGATCCCCTTCTCCATAAACAGTGAAGTGAAACAAGGGAAAGTGATTGCCATTGCTCAATGTAAGCGCTTTCACAGCCCACCAATTTTGGGCCATCAGTGTTGAGACAAAAAAGCATGACAATACATTCAGGTTTTTTCACTCTTTTTAGCTGTCTCCCTCAACCTGTTGTCCTGTAAGCAATCTTGTGTGGCTGTCGTGGCAACACGACCTGGAAGGATTTCACCCCTGGAGGATTTCCTGCCGACAGTGTTGGAGCACTTACACATTGCACAGTTTAAAGGTGAGGGATTACGGAAGTACTGGGGATAAATATTTAATGCTGCTGCTAAAAGCAACGATTGTGCCAATGCACACTTTCTGAATACCTTAGCAGGACATCTGCAAGCCGTAACACAGCCATGCATTTTCACGACCACTCCTTTTTTTTTTCCATTTGTCTTTGTCACACTTCTAGCTGGTGACCTGAGGGGGGCAGTACAGACTCTTCGCTCCCTTCTCCTCTTCTATCCCTCAGATTCTGACTCCCTCTCCAACTTGCAGCTCTACTTTGAAACACTGGGTGTCGACACAGAGGAACAAGGGATACATCCTGTCCAGGTTCAGACTGGTTCCCTGTGTCAGCGTTTAGTTCTACCATGCAGTCTGCCTTCATATTTTGTCCTGGGTATTAAAGTCAGCCTGCGATGCTGTGTTTATTGTAGGTTGACCAGCACTTGCGTGTCCTCACTCTCCTCTTTAATTTCACGCAGGAAATAGCGACCTATATTAACAGGTCCCTGCTGGAAAAGAAGCTCCTGTATTTTGGAGTTGAGAATCTGGACTTCAGCTTCACTGACCCAGTGAGACTACTGCTTCATATTTGATGATTTGATGTAGGTTGATGTGTGAAGTGGATTTTAGTTCTGGTGACTGACTTCTTGTCTGTTCTCCCTTACAGGACCTGTGGACCCCAGAGCAGGTGGTACCTGACTCACTGAAGGAAGCGTGGAGGTGAGGGGGTAAAACTGCAGATTTTTACTTTTGACTAACTTGATTCCTGACTCTTATGTGCTTTTCATGGTCCACCAAAAAACTGGTCCATGTCAGAAGTTTCCAGGAAATTGCGTACTGAAAATGTGTTATTTTCAGATGCATGAAAATGAAATGCTACAACCCTTGGCAAAAATGATCACCTCACATAGAGGATACTCATCTGGCTTTTTTACTTCATAGCAAATAAACAAATTACAGATATGACACTAAACAAACTTTCAGGCTTCATGAAACACTTCTCAAACAAATTGGATTAAATTATTTTCATTAATGGCATATTTTTTCATAATCTGGGATGCGTTTCCTGAAATCACTGATGCTAACTTACATAGTTGGAGCCATTGACTGTGAATGGACGAACTACGTAAGTTGCTAACTTAGTTAGCAACTACGCTTTTGGGAAACGCACCCCAGATTGAGGGGGAAAAAAATGGAATCACTAAATTTTTTTTCTCTAATTGATTATGAAAAAATAAGGTATTAATTGAAATAATTAAATTTAATTTGTATGAGGTGTGTTTCATGAAGCCTGAATGTAACGCAAATGAACAAAAATTGTTTTGTCATATCTGCGATTTGTTCATTTAATATGAAGTGAAAAAAACAACTGGATGGACATCCTCTGTGTGTGGTGGTTTCATAATATTTGCCAGGGGTTGTATTTGATTGGCTGAAAGGATACCAAACTTTCTAGTATGAACTTTTTTATGAATGGGGAGGGTCAGAATGGGAAGAAGATGGAAAGATTAATTGAAAGAGCAACGCATGCATTTGCTAACTTTCAGATTGGAGAGGGAAAAACTGACAGAGAAACTGAAGGAGGGAGAGAAGGAGGAAGAACTGGATGACAGTGGGTTCTTTGCAGGTAGATAATTAAAAAAATGATAATAATAATAATAGTAGTAATAAGTTTTATTTATATAGCGCCGTCCTTAGAATCAAGGTTGCTTTACATGCCACACAGAAAAGAAACATTAAAACAAGGCAATACAAACATGATACATAATGACAGGACAAAAAGATAAATATAGAATTGGGGAGGGAAAAAAAAATTCATTGAAAAATCAATAATCATTAAGGAATTTAAGAGGGACAACAAGATTGATAGTACTGTCTCAAGAGGTGGGTTTTCAGTTGTGATAACTGTAATAATAACTGTAGCCAACCTTGGGTTCCGCGCTGAAGTACAGAACTTCATCTGAGTTACATCTTACTTTCAGCGCACCAGTCAGTCAGATTGTCAGCTCCTGTGAACAAAATATTACCACAGCATCATGTCTGCCCATGCCAACATTCATAAAATGTATAAAACTTGACTTGTTCCTGCTTTATGCACAGGGAATTTATGCATTCAATATTATGTTGGTAGAAATGGTCATCTACTGGCTACATGTCTATGTAAAAATCCTTTGCATTATCGTGTCATTCTTTCCTCTTGACTCTAGGGGGCTCTGTTCCTCTCGTTGGTGTGACCATCACGATGGATGATGACATGCTTAATGGGACAAATCGCGTTGTACTGGATGGCCTTCTATCTCAACCCGAATGCGACAAAGTGCTGCAGCTTGCTGCTGTAAGCTTTGAATCATTCTCTTGGTTGCTGAGTAAAAGTAGCATGTATATCACTCTGTTCTTTTATCTCCAAATCATTTGCCTGTGAAGGAATTCACAAACACCCATTTTGTTTTGTAACTGGTGGGTCATTTGTGCATCAACCCAGTGTGCATCAGTACAATTGTTCCACTGAAGCTGGAGATGGAGAATCTAGGTACTTCCTGGACTGATTTGGAGAATAGGATTGAAGCTTTTCAGAGAACACCAAGGGATGCTTGTAGTTAGATGATGCGAGTGACTAGATACAGTGAGCTGAGTTTCATTTCATCTGAGCTGATGACATCCCTGTCTTTCTTCAGACTGCTGCATCGTTAGGCGATGGTTACCGAGGACGCCGGTCCCCACACACGCCACATGAAAAATTTGAGGGCCTTACTGTCTTGAGAGCGTTGAAGGTAAGAGCATTTCTGATTCCTGTCCGAGTACCAAGAACCTTGAGTGAAATGCCAGTTATGCACAATATTCTTCCAGTTGGCTCAGGAAGGATTCATCAACCAATCAGATGCAAGACTGCTGCATGAGCTCGGGGAGAGGGTCCGGACACTGCTCCACTCGTACTTCCGCAGCCCTTCTGCCCTATATTTCTCCTTCACTCACCTGGTGTGCCGTTCTGCCATTACAGGTACGTTAAGCTCTTCCTTGCTGTTAATTCCCCACCTAGCTTTGAACCCAGACTTATAGACTCTGTCATGCGCTTTGTTAAAGTGGGCTAAATTGTTGTGTATAGTGTGTACATTTTGTTTACTGGGGCTTTTGTTAATCTTGATTCTTTATACAGTGCCTGGCTGCAACATATGTATTTGGCCTAGTGTGGAGCTGCAGTCAGTCAGCACATTTTATGGTGCATGTATTGTATTCACTATACCTCTATGCCGAGTTGTAGTGCATCTTTGTGTTTGTGTAGTGTGTTTTATAACGACAATGTATGTTTTATTGAGTATATTGTCTCTGTGTTATGCTGCAGTATGTCCCTCGGTGTGTAATACTGTTCTGTGTGCGTAGTGTTTACTTTATTCTGTATACGGCCTGTGTGTTTGTTGCAGTGGGTCCCTCTGTTTGTATGTTGTGTATTGTGTCTTATTTGTGTATATTGTGTATTGCGCTTGTTGTCTCTGTACAGGGAAGCAAGAAGGTAGGCTGGACCTGTCCCATCCTGTGCACGTGGACAACTGTCTGTTGGAGCCAGACACCAGGCAGTGCTGGAGGGAGCCTCCTGCTTTCACTCACAGAGACTTGAGGTACACACACACTCACATTCACACACGCTTATGCACATACATGCACTTACATATACAACCCCAATCCCGAAATAGTTGGGACAAAGTGTTAATTGTGAATAAAATCAGAGCAATGACTTTCAAATCACACCAGCCAGTATTTTATTCGCAATAGAACAGGGATAACATAGCAAATGTTGAAACTGAGAAATTTTACAATTTTATCCACAAAATGAGCTCATTTCAAATTAGATGGCTGCTGCAGGTCTCAAAAAAGTTGGGACAGGGGCCTGTTTACCATGGTGTAGCATCCCCTCTTCTTTTTAACACAGAGTGGAGGCGTCTGGGCATTGAGGAGACATGTTTCTTGAGTTTAGCTATTGGAATTTGATCCCGCTCTTGTTTAATACAGGCTTCCAGCTGCTGGAGAGTTTTAGGTCTCCTTTGACAGACTTTTCGTTTAATTATGCGCCAAATGTTCTCAATCGGTGAAAGATCAGGACTGCAGGCAGGCCAGTTCAGCACACGGACTCTTCTACTATGAAGCCATGCTGTTGTAATAGCTGCAGTATGTGGTTTTGTATTGTCTTGCTGAAATACATAAGGCCTTCCCTGGAATAGATGTTGTCTGGATGGGAGCATATGTTGCTCTAAAACTTTTATATCCCTTTCAGCATTCATAGTGCTTTTTAAAACATGCAAGTGTCCCACACCATATGCACTAATGCACCCCCATACCATCAGAGATGCTGGCTTTTGAACTGAACGCTGATAACAGGAGGGTAGGTCTTTCTCCTCTTTAGCCCGGAGCACACGACGCCCATGATATTCCAACAAGAATGTCAAATTTGGACTCGTCTGACCACAGGACACTTTGCCACTTTGCTACAGTCCATTTTAAATGAGCCTTGGCCCACAGAACACAGCGGCGCTTCTGGATCATGCTCAATAATGGCTTCCTTTTTGCATGATAGAGTTTTAGGTGGCATCTGTGGATGGCACAGCGGACTGTGTTTACTGACAGTGGTTTCTTGAAGTATTCCTGGGCCTGTTTAGTAATGTCAATGACGGAATCATGCCGGTCAGTGATGCAGTGGCGTCTGAGGGCCCGAAGATCACGGGCATCCAGTGAAGGTCTTCGGCCTTGTCCCTTACACACAGAGATTTTTCCAGTTTCTCTGAATCTTTTAATGTTATGCACTGTCGATGATGAGACCTTCAAATCCTTTGCAATTTGATGTTGAGGAACATTGTTTTTAAAGTATTCCACAATTTTTTTACGCAAGCCTTCACAGGTTGGAGAGCCTCTGGCCATCTTTACTTCTGAGAGACTCAGCCTCTCTAAGACGTCCCTTTTATAGCCAATCATGTTACACACCTGATGTCAGGTAACTTAATTACTCGCTAAATGTTCTTTCAGCTGATTCTCTTATATATTAATTGCTTTTTCAGCCCTTTTTTGCCTGTGTCCCAACTCTCTTGAGACCTGTTGCAGCCAGAAAATTTGACATGAGTTCATTTTGTGGATAAAAATGTGAAATGTCTCAGTTTCAACATTTGAAATATTATTTATGTTCTATTGTAAATAACATATTGGCTCATGCGATCTGACAGTCAATGCATTTTGATTTTATTCTCAATTTACACTTCATCCCAACTATTTCAGAATTGGGGTTGTATAAGCGTGAGCACACAGGCAAGCCTGGCCCTAAATGCACATGTAGACATGCACAGACACACGCAAGCAGATGCACGTGCACTCGTGTTCTGACACGCGTGCACATGCACTCATACAGTTTTCATGGGCCATTGCTGCTGGTCGCTATAGAGCATTATTGCAAAGTGCTCCAAAGCCAAGTCTTCATTACAGTCACACAGTGTGGAACCATGTAGCTGTGCCAGGTGATGCCTGGGCCCCTCCCATCTCTGAAGGATTTATATCAAATCAAGTAAAATTGATCTGATTAGAGAAAGCGGTCATGTCATTTATCATTCAAAGCAGTTCACTTTTGGGGTTGAGATTGCAGGGTTCAGTGCCCAGTCTGTGCACCCTATGTGACTCATATTTTATTCATTTTGTGAAATGAGTCCAGGACAAAAATAATGATGCTTGAATTTTCCTTTTGTTTCCCAACTTTCATTTGTTTCATGTTTTGAATTTTTGCATTTGAGCTTAGCAGATTTTCGCATAACAATAGTTGTCAGGCAAAACAAACCTCGCCTGGTAGCACTTATTTTCGTGCTTTTGCTTCTGATTCGATTTTATCAATGTGGTCTCTCTTGGATACAATGTTGTCAGCTTCGGTCTGAGCTGTCAAGGTCACTCAAGGTCCGAAGTTACGGTGCCAAATATGTGACTTCCTATGTGTTGATATTGATAAACACCTCTCTATCTTTAACCATTTTTGAGTTATTATGGAAAATAAGCAAATTTAAACAATGATCTCCGACATTTAACCCCAACCGCTGAGAAAACTATAAGAGCTACCTTAGCATGTAGCACATGAGTGGAAGCAAAATTGAAAGATGCACATTCTGGATTTAGTTTGAAGGTAATATGATCGTTTTTACTGTAAGTTATTGCAGGAAAATGATTTTGACCTGTCTGGTGACTTGACCTTGACTTTGACCAGAGGACCTCCAAAATTTATAGGGGTCTATTCTGGACTGATGCCCACCTATCCCCAAAGTTTCATGAAGATTGGTTGAGCTGTTTTACTGCAATGTTGGAAAGAAAGAAAACAATTGTGTATCTGAATTTTCTAATGTCCAACTTGTTCTGAAATTAAACTCTGCCTGGTGTGCTGAATAGTTGATTGTTGTAATCTAGGTCTAAAACAGGACTTTGTGTTCTTGCAGTGCTTTACTCTACTTGAATGATGACTTTGAAGGCGGGGACTTGTTCTTCACTGACAGAGATGCAAAAACTGTGACGGTATGTTGTCATGTCACCTGCTTTTAGCTTCCGCAATTCAGCGTACTCGTGTCAGGTGATGGAAATGCTGACGAGTTTATTTAATGTCTCTCTGCATTTCCTCAGGCTACAGTGAGGCCAAAATGTGGGCGGGTCGTGGGGTTCTCCTCTGGGCCTGTCAATCCCCATGGCGTACGTGCGGTGACTGCTGGACGGAGATGTGCGCTCGCCCTCTGGTTTACCAAAGAGAAAATGCATAGAGACATGGTAAGATGGATTGTGACTTACTTTCCTCAACAATGGCCTCATATAACACTGATATGTGTGCAGTTTTGCCGTACAGTTATAAGAGAGCAATTTTGAGCAGCACTGAATTACTCAGGGGCAGATTTGCCCTCTTGTCCTCCGTGCTCGTATGATGTAATGTCCGTTGTTGTAAATGAGCCTTATTATGCGTATGCAAACAACATTAACCCTCCCTGTTCTAGGAGCGCGAGGAAGCGGAGGCGGCTTGGGCGAAAGACGGACTGAGTGTCACCACAGAAGAAGAGGAGGAAAGCCCCCCGAAACCTCCTCGGTCAGGACGAAGTCAGGGTTCGAGGGAGCGGAGCAAAGCAAGGGGGAGGGTGGTAGGGGCACGGGACGAGTTGTGAGGGAGGTCCGGGTGAGAGCCTGAACTGCATTTTTTAGATGGGGGTGCACAGACAGACAGCCCATATCCGTCTGGGCTGTACCCGTCTCGGATCAGCCTATCACTCCTCTCTTCAGTCACTGTGAATGTGTTTGTGGAAGAATGACAACACTTGTGCTTATTGGTTCTTTTGAGCCCTGCAAGTAATTCTGCTTCAGGTTCAACGATGTAATGTCTGTTTATATGTAAAAAAAAAAAAAAAAAAAAAAAGCCTACTGCACAATGAATAAAACAACCTCTTCAACTGACTCATGGGTCTGGGAGTGTGATAAGAAACAGAATAACAGAGGGAGGGTAAGAGGTGCCAGAGCTCCCAGTCCATTAAATGATCACCCTGAGCTTCCTTTACTGCAAGAGGGATTAGGAAGTGAAAGGGAGAGAGGGTTAATACAGCTGGGTAATGCAACACTGTGGTCTGAGCTTTACTACTCTACGGTGCATTAACACTGATGCCCGAGCAGAGTGTGGCATGCAGGCAGAAAGGATAGAAAGAGAGATTACTGCTAATCCCTCGAAAAGGAGTGCATTTGTTTATGACGATTAAAATCTCCATTTAGAATATGGAATAATAATCCAGGAGTAATCATTTAATCATTTACTCATTTACTTCTGACACTCCTCTGTCCCTCCCTCCTGTTCTTCCCATTAAACCCCAGCCTCACGTCTTACAATCTCACATATTATGGTTTCCAGTCAATCGGTAATTATATGCTGTATTAACCCTCTCAGCCCTTCATTTTATAATCCGTCTCCAGCAAAGAAATAGGTCGGTGTGTCTGCTAATGGTCTGTGCATGCCTTCTCACTCTCCGGTCCTCCCTGACTTTAATCTAAGTATAAATATGTATTTATTTTATGATGTGCATCTGGAGCTGAATGTCTGCTCTTGTTCTGCAATAGCACTGTATGGAAAGCTATCAGATCAATGTAATGCAGGATGAAAACAAATGGCTGGAATGTAAGTGTGTAAGATTTGATATAAAGCCAGTATGTTTTGATAATTATTGAGCATGATGTCTTTTGTTGCTTAGATGGAACCTTTTTTTCATCGACATTGTGCCTTTATATGACTGCACTGTATGTTACGTGGGTGCACAGGGCTATAAGTTGGTGGTTGAAGAAAACAGTAGAACTAAAACAATTTCAGAAATTCTCACTCTTTATTTTTGTCAGGAAAAGATCTACCACCTCATCTTGACTAGGTCCTTGTGACACTGCGGGGGGAAAGTACAGAGCACCAACAGTTGTACTAACAGGTTGCACAGCTGAATGAAGCAGAGAGCAACCTGTACTAAACTGCTGTAATTAAGGCAAAACAACTTAAACTAGGGCAAAACCATCCCTTAAAATGTGTGTTGGAGTTATATACATCTTTATAGAACCTGTTTGGGTAGCAGTGTAGGCTCTATGATGAAGCTCACTGAAACTAAATGGTAACTCTGTAAGTGTGTTAACCCCTTCCCCTTTGACTCGTAGTGTACAGTTCTTCTTGCCCAGGTCACAGGCCATTCCTCAACATTATCTCATCAGTTGTGGGATTTTATAAGCTCACAAACCTTGAGGTTTAGAGAATGAGGAAGCAGTGGACATGTGGGCACATGGAGGTTAACAGCCTGCATTGAACTCAGACACTCTGGCTGATAGCAGACTGTGTCCCTGCGGTTCGGATTAGAGACCCAGACCACATCATCTGGTTGATGTCGTATTCCTCAGAAAGAACATCCACATCCCTCCATCTCTCCTTTCCTCACACTTGCTCTCTCTCACCTTTGCAGCTGCTCTAAGAATAGATTTTCCCCCATGTTTACAAAATACTGAGCCACCTGTCGAGCATTGCTCAGTTTTGTACCTTAAATAGCCATTTCTCTTGCTTTCCTTTATGATTCTCTTCTACTGCCCTCTCTACACTCATTTATTTTCCCTCCTGTCTCCAATTACGCTTCGCCAGGGCTTTCCACGTGCACCAGCTGAAGTGTGTTTTGGAGTCTGGTTTCCCAGCATGCACTATTTGAATGAATTCTGTTCCATTTGGTCTCTCTCTCTCCCAACTGAGGCATCTTTTCATTTCCCTTGACAGAAGCCTGTAGAGTCCTGATTATTCAGATGCTGTAGTGTAATAAGAAATGCAGCAAAATGACAAAACTGTTATATTCCATCTGAAACCAAATGCACAGTTTATGACTGCATTTGTGCTCATAATGATTATTGTAATGATGACTAAGAAGGGCAATATAAATAGCCATTAATCTGTTATGGAAACAGAGACTGTGATTGTCATCATTACGACAGAATGTTACTGTACACACGACTGTTTCACAAGTTGTTGGAAAACTGTTGATCTCTTACACTGTGTGGAAGCACCACCGCTAAATTTTGCTAGGTATTGATATCTCCGTCCCTGAATTTTTGTATGCATAGTTTTCCATTACCCTGTTTGTTAAGGCTGACTTTACACTGTTCATTAGGCAGATACCCACTCATCCCTCTCTTCATCTCCATTCCTCTATCATTCTCCTCAACTGCCCATCTTATGACCCAAAACTCCCCACCGTCCCACCCCCTCTCCATTGGTTCACTTTCTGACACCCACTCCCCTAGACTAACCCTCCCCTCCACCCCCATCTCTCCCCCTTTCCCTTGCTTTATCCCTTCATCTCTGATCTCCCTTCATCCTCTTGAATCGCTGTCTGAGCTAGAGGGAGAAAGTGTGCAGGGTGCTTGTGTGCGTGTGAGTGAGTGCGCGCAAGAAAGTGAATGAGACAAAAAGAGCCCCCATGAAAAAGGATAAGAACATTTAATCAAAAACAAGGAACACTGAAAAAGTGAGGCAATTTCAAAGAAGGGAGATCTCTGCATTTTGAGATTAAAAGGTAAGTGACGGATGTCTGTTCATAGTTTTTGATTGCTACCAGAACTTATTACCACTGCACTATGCTTAAGTGTACATCTATGATTCCACTATTGATACTACTAAAGTGTCTCTGTATAAATTGTCCTCTTAATTTAGAAAAAAAAAAAAAAAAAAACTCAGCTGATATTTTGGAACAGAATGAAAAGTTTGTAATTCAAACCAAGAAAAAGGTGAATTAAAAGTTAAAGTAGGTAATAGCAGCAAAAATTTATTCCAGTGCCATTTCAGGTAGCAATAAATGAGGATTTAATTCATGCCTAGCAGAATTCATTTTCAAAGTTAGAGATTTTACTATGGCATATCAGAATTTTATGAAAACTATAAGTAACTAATCAATGGGGATGTAATATATGTTGCTTACGCATGTTTTTATCACGTTTATTGTAATGTTTATTGAATACCACTCAGAGTAATACATCTTAAATATAAAACTAATTGTGTTATAAACAGTTCTTCACCATACTAGTAATCATTGTGATCCTTTCTGTACTTGTGGGCAGGGATAAAATGACAAGGATTTTTTTTTTTTTTACCAATAAACATAGAAATTACATCAGTTTCTAGCTTGAAAATGAATTCACCAGGGTTCCAGCTTGTGCACTCGGCTTGAGGTATTGCCAAGGCAACAAATGCAGTTAGGAGAATGGGCCTACACTCAATCAAGTATGCACAATTAACACTAAATTGTATTATTTAGTTCATGTGCGTTTTGTGACATTCATATAACAGAAGCTCTTGCTGAGTGCCTGCATTTCAGTGTAAATTGGGATCAATGTAATTCTTTTACCCTCTTTTGGTCTACTGAGACCATCACCGTGATCTCGTTGAGGTTCATTGAGCAGTACCGGCCTTTCTCAAGTAGCATATTACTCTCTCACAAATACATAAGTTGTCCACAGCTCCACTTTGTGTCTGTAATCGTCCTCAGATTTACCCCACAGAGCTGGCCAGGATCCACTGCAGTGCCAAAACTCTCCCCCAGGATCTGTAGCTAATGACTGGAGTGTTGATACACACTTACAGGACATCACTAAAATTAACACCAGGTTGGTGACCTGGTGTTAATTTTAGCAAAACAAAACTTTTTTACTGCACACTTTAGTATGAAAAGTGGCATCACATTGAATTAATTGCGCAGCAAGTATTTATCATGATAGCAATAATTTGGTGGTAATGAGTGCCATTTATGACCAATCGGCAAATTATACAGACCAAACAGGGCAACAGGGAATCGGAAAAAAATGTATTATTAATAATAATAATAATAATAATGAGGAAAAAGCAGACAGTCCTATTGTACCATGCTATCACCCTATCATTCCCTCCTCCCTCTCTCCCACTTTTATCCAGATGTAAAGAGCAGTCAGTAATCGGATGACAGCAGATTTGATTCACTAGGCTTCGCTTAAAATCTCAGCCAGGATTTAAACTCTCTCTTTTCTCTCTCTCTCTCTCTCTCCATCCCTCCCTCCTTTGGCTTCTGCTCCCCCAATCTTTCCCCCCTCTCAGTGTGTATCTTTCCTTCTCAACAACTAGAATGTGTATTCATTTATCTGACATGAGCAATCATGTAAAATATGGATGACTCAAATTTAACAAACATTAAACAGTGATACTTAGATGGAGTTTTAGTCCCACACAGTCCAAAAAACAATTAAACTAATATTTCCCTCGCAGTCACTTCCACTCCCTGACAATCTCTCTCGCGCTCACTCTCAGTTCACAAACAAATTTTAGTCAAATTCGTCGGTCGCAACATTTGACAGAGACACAGGAAAACCAGAGAAAGCAGGGGAGACAGGAAAACACATAAGAAAGAAAGGTTGTTTATCATTCATCCATTTTGAAGGTAAGCTGCGAGAAAATGATCATATCTTAGTTTAGGTATGAGAATAATTTATGAAAAGATGTTAGCTTATTGAGACTATGTTATGTTCCTTGTTTAATAATATTGCATGAGTTGGGATTAGAGGCGAATTCTTCGAAAAATATTTGCAGTCATATTTCGGTTTGATGACTTGATAAGTTTAAAAGGCAATTTCAAAATAATTTTGACCCAAGTGAATTGGTGTTGTAACTGCCAAATAAAACAAGTGGGGATCAGAGAAAATATAAACAAGGCATTAAATTTTGTAAAACTGGCTGGATAACTTAAACACAAATTTTTCTATGCTATTCATACAAATCTGTCTTGTCATAGCTTCTGTTGTCTTGGCTCTGAACTCTTGAACACCAGATTTTATATAATAATATTTGGTTTGTATCATAATTGGGTAATCTTTCTCGGAATTGCAGCACTTTTTTAGACATACATAATGTACATATGCAAATATACTAATTAAGTTTTGTCACTACTTGACTACGACCATTAATTGAAAACCTAACAGTAGATATGGCGTTTAATGTAAATGTGGAATTTGCATCTGTTTTCTATAAACACAAGGGCTAAATGAATTCCAGTAGAACTAGCTAATATGAGACAGAAAAATGAAGAAGAAAAAAAAATCAATGACGATGCAAAAACGTTATGTGAGTATCAACGTAAATATCAACTGTTTGATACATGACTAAGAACCATGAACTGGTAGGTTCAGCAATAGCAAATGATCTGGTAGAATATGGGAGACCACTACTACTGTATGTTAGCAAAGTTCACTTTTAATCACAAAAAAAAAAATCAAAGAACTGATCAAACTCACTCTGGGATGCAGGCATACATTTAACAGACAGCCATAAAGAGAAGACTGCACAGCTTCAATCCCAGAGGGTTCATCACAATTACGCAAAGCACTGGCAAGCAAGAAAAGAATGACAAGGTCACTTTGCTAAAAAGTACATTTGAAAACTGTTCTGAAACAAAGGCTAATGAACAGATTAGCACGAACCAGGGCCAAATTGATTGACAGAAAAAGGCATGGCAATCATTATGATCTGAAGCAAATCTCATCTACAAAATATGGAGTTATTGTAATAGGCTGGACAAGCTTTGCTTCTTCAGGAACTGATGTACTTGAATCTAGTGATGGCGTGTCTCCTGAATAGAGCAGTAAGATGACAAGTGCAGAATCTTACATGTGCAGGTCCAACAAAATGCCCGAAAACTCATCGCTTCATTTTGCAGCAGTGCATTGACCCCAAACATACTGCGAGAGTAAGGAGCTATTGGCAGCCAAAAAGAGGGCTGTTCTTGACAGGTCTGTCAAGGAGAACACTGAAGGCTAAATAGCCCAGAAAAAAAAGTACGGAAATAAAGATTACTGTTGAAGAGGCCTGGCACTACATGACCATGAAGGACACCTACAGTGTTTTTCATTATGCTGACTTCTCCCCTCCCTACCCTTACTCAAGTCTCTTCCTCGCATCTTAGCTCCTCTCAGCGAGGGTGTGAGAGAGATGCGAGGAAGTCACACCAGACTGGAGGAGCTGAAGCTGCCAAATGAGAAATCCTTGGCATTTATACATCATGTCACTAAATAAGAAGACTTCTGCGTAGGATACACCTGTGTTCGCTCGCTCTAAGCTTCTTCAGCCTCCTCTCTCGCTGTCTTCTCAAGGTGCACTTAAGTGATTGGAGGATCCTCAATGATGGCAGTGAGGGAAAGATCTCCAGGTCACAGGAGGCGAGAGGACACGAGGAAGCATAAGTTAGCATAATAAAAAGCACTCCTGGAGTCTTTTGACTTCAGTGGGTTGCAGACAGTCCAACTCAGCCAGTCAGCAAATGCAAGAGTTTCGCCACCCAATCAACCGGAGTTGATTTAATAGTTGGCTTTTGCTCCTCCTCTCTGTTGCGAAGACTTTGGATGAAACTGGCTGTAATTCTGACACAGTTCATCCGATACGCATGGAAATGGAAACTGAAGCTAACAATCTGCACTTTTAGCTTCATATTCATTTGAAAATCAAATGTGCAGGAATAATTGGCAAAAATGATCATTTCTTTAAAATTTCAGTTATTGACTATTGGTGCACTGCACTGGCAAAGAAATCCATCCATGTGCAGATTTAACCATTCCGCATGTATAACGTACATACTGTATATGCTCTCAGCTGAAAGTGTGACTAATATCAGTAGAACTGCTATTAACAAAATGGGCCTTACATAATGCTGACAAAAAAGAACAGGTAATGGGATTGTATCAATATAAATAGACTGGCATCCAGCCTGTTGCCTCAGAGGGGTGGGTGGGCATGTGGCTGCGTACACAGTATTGCACCAAATAAACTGGAGGAGATGGGTCAGGTGCGGAAATGCTTTGGTTAACAGAGCGATGCTCAGACAGATCTGTGCAAGGCCTCAGTGTGTTCAAAGAAGGCTGGTGACGGTGGGCCAGCCAAAAAATTGTCATTTTAGCTTCATGTACTGCATGTTCATAAGGGCTTTGTGAATAAGCTAGAACTTCTTTATGCCCATGTGACTTTGTGTCCAGTGCACATGCTCCCCCACAAAAAAAAAAAAATTGCAAAGCAGTTGAGGAACATTTGAATTGCAAATGGCAGTATAACCAGAGCTTGGAGAAGAAAAAGGTTAATAGGGAAGCTCTCAAGTATGAAATGTCAAAATCATGCACAAAATCTGTGGTACAACAGCTAGTATCGTACAAATAAGTCAATTAAACATTAACACTTTCATGCAGACTTCTGCGCCTTTTTTCTGTATCTGACCTAGACTACCTGATACTTCACAAATCTTACATCACTTCCTGTCCACTCCCCTCAGTGACAGCACCTGCCATGGGTGAGATGGAGCAGCTGCGTAAGGAGGCAGACAGCCTGAAAGATCAGATTACTGTGAGTTCATCAGCTGCCATTAAATGGCCTTCGATGTGCCACATTCCATCAGAATTGTTGATGATTATGATTATTTGAAATAAAATTATCCTCAAACTTTAAAGTTTCATGTTCTAATATTAACGCAAACCTTTTTTCATGTGTAATCCTTCAAATAAAGACCAAGAAAACTTACTGTATTGAGTAATGCACTATCATAGCATGAGTGATATTTCTCAGGCCAACAAAAATTCACATTGCAATGTTGGTTTCAGTCTTAAATATCGATCTTCTGTCAAAATATGAAGTGACAGTCTTCAGCAGCGCCCCATTCCCCACACTGTCGCAGCAGCCATTTTAATGAGGAAAGAACAATTTTGCAAAAGGAAAGCCAATATGATGACTTAGTACCAGGTAAATTAGTATTATATAATCTAAAAACATTCTCCTTCTTCATACCAGGCTGCACGTAAGGCAGTTCAGGACCAGTCCCTGCAAGATGCTGCAGCCGGGATTGCTGTGGTTGGGCGAGTCCAGCTGAAGACCAGAAAAACACTGAGGGGTCACCTGGCAAAGATCTACGCCGTGCACTGGTCCACCGACTCTAAGTAAATAGTAAATACTTCTGCTAGCAGGCTCATCATTCCAGGCTACAGGTCACACTGAGATACTCACAATGGGGACAATCTGGGACCAGAGTAAAAAAAAAAAAAAGGAGCCTGTGGAATCACGGGGTTCATGAGGGATATTCAAACATTCTGAACAAACTGGCAGGGTCAAAGCATTGCATGCTGGGAATTAACATTCCTCCCTCTATCCTGCAGGCTGTGTGTTAGTGCATCACAAGACGGCAAGCTCATCGTGTGGGACAGTTACACCACCAACAAGGCAAGGAGTACCAGCGCAAATGTTTTGCGGCACGACCATTTTCCTTCTCATTGTTTGCATTAGACTCTATGCTGAATATAGTTACCACAAGACAAAAAGAGAAATTCATATCAAAACCACTCCCCTCCACAAGATGCAAATGAGGATACATTCCTCAAAAAAAAAAAAAAAATCTTATTTTCTGAGCTCATTTTCCAAACATTGTTTCTGTTGGCTTGCTTTTGCAAGACAACACACATTGCCACTAGCTGCACCATAGGGTAACTGCCATCTGTATTATTGTTCAGGGTATTTGAGAGGTCAGTCAGTTCAAAGTCCTCATTTTATTAATCTTCACTGATCACTCCAGGTTAATCAGGTGGCCCTAGGCTGTACGCTAAATCCACAATCCAGTGCATATTCAGCAGGGCGGTATGGTGTGGAAATAAGCAGGAAGGCAACACCATGAGTTTCAGAGGAAAACTGTTGACATCATCTTTACTTGCGCAAAATGCCAGTGGTTGGAGCATAAAAGTGGCCTCGAGTGCAAATCTTTGAACATTCCAAAGTTGGGTGGAAATTTGGTATTCAGCCTCTCATTGGGGGACACAAACTCAAAGATTTTGGTTTCATGAGGAATTTTAAATGGTTGATTGTTGTTCACCATGCCCTCTCACTATTCCTTGTCCTCAGGTAAATGCCATACCCCTGAAGTCATCGTGGGTGATGACATGCGCATACGCACCATCAGGGAACCTGGTGGCCTGTGGTGGCCTGGACAACATGTGCTCCATCTACAACCTGAAGGGCAAGGATGGCAATGTGAAGGTTATGCGCGAGCTGGCTGCTCATACAGGTATGCCATATTTCCAACACGCGCACTCCGAGCTTGCAGCAGGCTCACCATGTTAAGATACATAACAAAGCTGCCTGTGGGCATTGTCATGGGGTGATGGATTCCTGGCTGCAGGTTAAGGGTTTATGTCAGCAGGACTGTCATCATCCATGGAGTATATAGATTGTACATTTGTGAAACCCGGTTATCATGAAACCGCTGGAGGCGTAATCATGGAAAAGGTGGGGAGCTATTAGGGTTGGGCTCACTGCCTGATGGAAGGGGGCACCAGTGAGGTGCAGCATCGAAACAGGGACTGTGCAGAACGACCAGGGCCTGATAGGAGGCTACAGATGGGGTAGTATGTTTCTGTGTGTCCTCACTGAAGCTGCTGTAAATGGTGTCCCTGTCTGTTTTCCCTTGTTTGTTCAGGGTACCTGTCCTGTTGTCGCTTCCTGAGTGACAGCGAGATCATCACCAGCTCTGGTGACTGTACATGGTAATCAGTACAAACTTAATCACCACTATAACACCAAAGTAGAAGAGAGATAGGCACATTTACTGCAATACAAAACACCCTGTTACCACAATGCTTTTACTGAAAAGGCACTTAGCTTTGCAAAAAGCTTTTTTTACTGTTTTTGGGACCAGTATTACAAAGTATGAATGATCTACAGTGATTTCATTTGAACAGTTTGGCAGAGCAAATTTGCAAAATGTAAAGTAAGCATCATGCCATGGTCATCATTTTTGGTTCATGCGAATATGAGTTTTACAATGTGTGACAGTTAGAATAATGCAACCAAAAAAAAATCACATTAATGCTGAATATATACAGTTTGAAGTGGTCAGTCATGCTTTCTTTTTTTTTAACCAATGATGGTGGCCAGCTGAATAAATGAGGTAGTCCAGCCTCCTGACAGAAGAATTATGCTCGTTATCAAATCCACATGATTGGAGCATATTACTTAGGAGCACTGTACCTGGACCTGGATTTTTCATGAGTGGCGATTAACACATCATTGGCTGGCTGGCCGGTCAACTATTCCACCACAGTGTTCTCTGGGACATCGAAACAGGCACGCAGAAGACCGTTTATGCGGGTCACATGGGCGATTGCATGTCCTTGGCTGTGTCAGCCG
Organism: Gymnothorax javanicus; assembly: GCA_029692085.1. NCBI lineage: Eukaryota > Metazoa > Chordata > Actinopteri > Anguilliformes > Muraenidae > Gymnothorax > Gymnothorax javanicus. The sequence goes on from CM056193.1 coordinate 45,380,289, forward strand.
ACTTCAAAATGTTCATCTCTGGGGCTTGTGACTACACAGCCAAGCTCTGGGACATCAGGGAGGGCACCTGCAGACAAACCTTTGGGGGCCATGAGAGTGACATCAATGCTATTGGGGTGAGGCCACACGAAAGCACTTGCATACACAAAAAAACCTCCTTTCCCTTCATCATGTTAAATTCTGTGACAAATTAAGATGACCTCTCCCCAGCCTTTTATGACCAGACCATTGTACTCTCTTGCACTGTCATGGAATGCTGGTGATTTTGGAATCTATGCCTTTGTTCATGAATTATGTCTTTCTGGATTTGCCAAGGCCAACTGCCTAAATGTGAAATGTAAACTCAGTGTAAATGTAAACGTTATCACATTCTGGTATTATGGTTTTTCTATTAGGGGGACATACAGTTAAGCAAACATTTTTCCAAGATATTCACCTTTTAAACTAAGAATTATTATCAAAATAATTTTATTAGAAATTGCAACTTAAAACACTGAGTTTCTGTAGCATCACATCAGTGGTTTCCATGGCAACAGCTGTTTTAACCCTTTAACTGCCTGCTCAACCTTTTGGCAGAGCACATTTTGAGTCACTATTTCTAATTGAAAGATGTGTTGAACTTAACAGATCAGATTTTTTTTCAGCAATGCAGACTGAAATTGATAATTGGAGAAGGCTTCATCAGGCTAAGTTTAAAACATCTTTCAATTTAATACAGTGACTCAAACTGTGCTTGACCAAAAGGCAGCAGGCAGTTAAAGGGTTAATGAATATATAGCTACTTAGAGAAACACAGTTATTGAGATAACTAAAAAGTGTTTGGTTACAATTTCAGCCGTAATATGAAGGAAAAAACATTCCTAATGTCACCACAAAGCTTTTTTTCCAGGCTTCTATGTTCTCGTATTGATCTTGACCCCCCTAAATCAATTTTGGCGGGAAACAGCTAATTAAATATGCATGTTTTGATTTACTCATATTCAGAGGTACACATTGCAAAAAGAGCTCTGTACAGACATAGATCATCACAAAATGAAGAAAACTGCCATATATGTAGTTAACTGGATGTACAGTTACTGAAAAATCTGTATTTTCTTGCTGAAAATCTGTATTTTTAGAAAAATGTGATTGTAGTTCAGCAGTAATAATATGACTGAAGTTTGACAGTAATGTTCTCAGGAGGAATACATTTAGTATTTTGTTTTTAGTGGTTTTTAGGACTTTTTTTTGCTTCCATAAAAGGCACCAGCCTCATAAGTAACTCCCTCTTCTTCAATCTGTTTCTTCCCTAGTTTGACGTACTTGTCAAGCGTCTATTCATTTCTTTTTTTCAAGTTCTAGTGCACGTTTTTCACTCTGTTTCACACATTTTCTGTCCATTTCGTGATAGCCTTTCATTGAGTGTGCCCTTGCCTTTATGCCAAGTTTCATAAGAATGGAGGCAATTCCTCATTGGCCATCATTGAAAGTCATCACACTCACAGCTGTTCCAGCCTTGAAGACAGTGTTCGTGACGAATGTTTCCTTTGGAACACGACTCCATATTACAGACTATTTGAAGGACCACTTTGTGTTCTTACCTCAAATCTAAAATTTTCTACCAAAATTGGCATTTTGCTTAGCTATAGGTCCCCTTAAGGAGCTTTCTGTGGATTCAAAGTGCTATTTTAAGCGTTAGCCAAGGGATACAAAGAATGTACACTGGTTGCCATCGCCAATAATCATAGAAGAGGACAAATACCATCTAGATTTTGGCTTGCAGTTGAGCGATTTGCTTCATTCAAAGTTGTGAGCATGCGCAGAAATCGTGACACAGTAAACTGGTAAATATCAGACTAAGGTTGGATTATATTTATTTTTGTATATGGGCCAAAAAGTAAATAATATAGGTTCAATAATTTGTTGGAAATCAGTCAAAGCAGATTTCCGTCTGTATGAAAATGTCTAAAGGATATTTCAAATAAAGGAGTGCATTCACATTTGGCATGCATTTTTAATAAGCTGTAATCCCACGCTTGGTTGTTCAGTTTTGTCACTTGTTTTACTGAATGTAAAGTAATGCACATGGAATATATCATTTGAAAAACCTATATTCCACTATGCATGCACCCAACAGTGTTGCAAAGTATTTGCACCCTTTCTAATTTTTCTGCTCCAGTTCTTCAAGAAAAAATAAGGAAGACAGAAAATACAGTTTTCAAAAGATTATTTAATTTATTGATGGGAAAAAAGTACTTGGAACTTTTTGTAAGACAAGAGTCTTGCCTATAACTGACACAAAGAGGGCTGTGGCAGGAACTTCAACACGCAATTCATTCCAAAACCCTTCAATTTGGCTGAATTAAAGCGTTTGCGCGCAGAGGGGCCAATATTCCTCCACAACATTGTGAAAGATTGTTCTCTAGTCATTTGGTTGCACTTGTTGCTGCTATGAAAGGCACAAACAGTTAATAAGTTTATGAGGGTAATTCTTTTCTTATTTGTGATATAGTTGTTCGACAAACTTTCTCCTTCAGTAAATGAAATGACCGTTTTAAGAATGTATTTTATGCTTCCTCATGTTCTTGTCAGATATTGCTTTTTTATCAAGATCTGAAACCATTAAGTGTCACACAAATTACAAAGACAGAGAAAAACAGGAGGAAGGAAATACCTCTTCCATAGCAATGAGGTCACTCATCACTCACCATCAACTTCTTTGTCAGTTCTTCCCAAACGGGAATGCAGTGATCACAGGCTCTGATGACTCCACTTGTAAGATGTATGACCTGCGGGCTGACCAGGAGCTGATTACCTACCAGGACTCCAGCATCATGTGTGGTGTCACCTCCCTGGCCCCTTCGCTGTCCGGCCGCTTAATTCTGGCTGGATACGACGACTTCAACTGCAACATCTGGGATACCCTCAAAGCGGAGAGAGTAGGTGAGTGAAAAGGGAGGCTGCTTTGGGCACGCTTAGATTGGAGGTGAGGGAGAACACTAGAGATGGGAGATTATATGGCTGACCCAGTATTAGAGTGCAGGAAAAGGGGATGATGATTCCTCATGGCTGATGAGGAAAGGGGAACATGTGAAAGAATGATGGTGAGAATGTGGGATGATGGACTGATGAAAATTGAGTGGAGGAGGATAAAGAAAATGAGGGAAAAAAGAAATGACTGATGCAGCAGTCAGGCATTAAGACAGGAGTAGGTGACCATGGTCCTTCAGTGCTAGTACCATTCTCTGGTTTCTGTTCCATCCAAGCCTACTGCTGAGTAACTGGCTTAATTTTTCATAAATTTGGTTTTCAAAAATGCCATTAACCATGGACTGAAGAGCTTTCAGAGTTTCTCCATCTGAATACTAAGCTATTCATGCTAAATTTATGCTCAACATCATCAATCAACCTCAGATTCAACAAAGACAAACAGCCAGCCCTGCTTTAAGGGATCTGGGAATTTGGAGGTGGATTCATATTCAATACAGGGTACAACTGGTGTTTAAATTTTCCTGTTCATCTGTACTGGCCTTCAAAAACATTTTGTAGACCAGGGATAGCCATAGAGTCCGCTGGTTTTTGGGGTTACTCTGAATTAACTGATCAATTAAAACAGTTGATTACACATTTAATTAATCTCAACTGGTTTCTTGAGTCTAAAGATGGTTGTGAGAGAAAAAAAAAATCATACCTTGTGGCTCTTCAGGACGACTGTTGGATACCCCCGCTGTAAACTCTAATCTTGTGTTTATGTGTTACTCCCTCTCACCCAGGTGTACTTGCTGGACACGACAACAGAGTGAGCTGCATTGGGGTGACGCCTGACGGAATGGCAGCTTGCACAGGATCCTGGGATAGCTTCCTGAAGATCTGGAACTAAACCAGCCTCTCATTGACTTTGACGGTTTTCCAGGCAGGGAGGGAGAAATGGGTAGAACAGAGGAAGGAGGCATCGGGTTCAGGGAGGGGGGTAATAGCAGGAGTTTGCTGCGACAGTTTTAGATAGGGTAAGACACTCTCCTCTCCTCCCACATCTCTCTCTCCCTCCTTCAAACTAAAGGATGGCAAAGAAAATCTGGGGACTCCTGTGGGGAAAAAAAAATCTTTCAAGATTATTTTATCAGCTGAACACCTGAGGGAGAAAATGGCGGCAATCAAAATCTCGAAAAAAAAAAAAGTAAAAAAAAAATTGCAGTTGTCATGGAAACTGTCAAAAAAAAGAAGAAAGATTAGTATCAAAATATGGTCTACATTCATTACGTTTGAAATGTTAAAACATTTTTATCAAAGTAGGATATAACCAGGATGCAAATATGAGTTTGTTTTGAGATTTTTTTTAGAATTCCATTGTTAATGTTTAGTTATTAAATACTTTGTGCAGTTATTTGATTAGTGAGCAGTTTTGTGTATATTAGTTTTACCACGGTTCACCAGAGGTGTGCATAATATTGGAGGACTTTTACCATCATTCTAGCTCTAGAATGAGGCCAAACAACCTCTTTGTTTACTCCAGACTGGTAGTTTTTTTGCATTCATTGGGCAAACATTGATCTGACAGATGGGCATGCTACACGGTTCAGTGAGCATATTCACAATTGACCTTCTTTCAAACAGACAGAACACACAAAAACATCACTAAATATATTATATAGTAACATTCCGCACCCAACATGACCAGGTCATTATTTTTGTTACACTCAAATCACATTTTGTGATAAACCGAAAGCAACCATTCTATCCATGGTGTATTTAGAATTTCATGATTAAGTTTGAAGTAAGATCATGCTCAAGTGAAGAGGGTGTTCATTAAGCATTCATTTCAAACTTACCTTATGCAGCTATGCACAACAAACCTTACAGCGTGAGTAGCAGGCATAAAAGAATGAATGTCTTACTGTGGAATGAAACTTGCCATTCCCAACTTTACTGCCTTTTGTAGTGATTTTTACTCATGAAGCCTGTCTAAAACAGACCTTCCTAATAAACTGAATTCTGCAATATACTGGCATCAATTTATTAAAAAATATAAATCATCAATGTTAACTCCGAAACCTCGTAACACCAAAAACTGGATAAATGTCATGAGAATCCACTGTAATATTCTTACAGCAGTGCCATGTAGTGAGGATAAATACAAGTCAATCAAGAGCAAGCAACGATTTCACTCCTACGCCAATCCTGAACAATTCAACTTGTCAACACTCCTGGAAAAAGATTTCCGTATTTATTGTTCTATTAATGTGGCAGAAACCTACATCATCTAAGTAATATTATAGTGGTGGTTACTGGAAGTTGTCATCGTAGATGAATATGACCCAATACTGTTAGAAAGGGCCAACCTGACAGAGCATTCGGGTGTTTATCCTACATCTCAAGCTTGTCAAAATATTTACCAAAATGTGACTTTCACCTTTTGAATGACCTAAACCTTGACATATTTAAAAAAAGTGTTGGAATCGGTAGACAAATCCATGCGGAGTGAAGCAGTGCGCAAGACAAAGCAATGCTGTGAATGTTTTGAGATATTTGATCATGAAAAATAGTCAAAAATCATGGGAGGTGGGGATTTCCATTGCTATGGAAACAGCCTTGGTCAAAATGGCTTCCCTGATTTTGACCAAATTTCATAAGATCCCTCATGGTATCTTCCATCCCCAGCACCCTTGAGATAAGATCAGGGGACATGATCAAGAGTGTAAATTAAAAAACAAGAAAATAACATACTCACTTTGTTCACATGAACACGATTAATGCTCACTCTCTTAGCACGCTAAGTTTCATGATACATGGAGTGCCTTGTGAGTCAAAAAACTAAATTTTTTTATTCTGGATCCAGTTTTGATCATCTATAAAGTCAACATTTATGCACTCAGAGGTATATTAGGTGTACGAATAGAAAAGTTTGCAAGCAATTAGCACAGCAAATTGCTGAGGACCCTCTTTATTCAGAAATTGACTACCATTGGAAAAAAAAAATTGCGACTTGTGATTTTGCTCAATTTTTAGCCCAAGTGCACAAAAATTACAGGCAACTTCAAATTGACAAATTTCTCATAATCAGAATATTGGTGCCTGCTCGCACAGTAAGTTTTACTAGCCAAAGCCAATTGGAACGCTGTTTTCTGTAGCTTCAAAAATGCTCCAAAAATCTAATGGATTTTCATCAAAATGACCCACCCTTAAGCCAGGAGGGTAACATGCCCCCACACCCCCCAAATTAAGTAATGAAACTAAAATGGAAACAATTCATCTCTCAAGTCATTATTGCCATTGTGCAAACTTATGGCAAAATCCATGACTTCAGCTGGGAAAGTGTCTGAAATTGGGGTGATTTCACATGGAATGACCCCATAGTGCAGGGGTGGCCAACCCTGGTCCTGGAGAGCCGCAGTGTCTGCTGGTTTTTAGTGTTACTCAGCACTTGACAGATGAATTAAAGCAGTTGATTACACACTTCACTTACCTCACCTGGTGTCTTAGGTTTAAATCGGGTGGAGAAAACCAAACTCAGCACACCCTCTGGCTCTACAGGACCAGCGTTATCCACCCCTGCTCTATAAACTTTCATCTGTACTCTGTACTTCTGCTTAGTCTGCATTACAACTATGCTAAATATCCAACCACATTGACAAATCTTGGTTAACATGTAGATTGCTGTCACAACCTGCAAGTCAGCTTGATTGGCTCTAGGAGTCTTGTGGGTTGTTCCTGCTAATTGCTTGATTGGTTCATTACCAAATGAAACCTGAGACACGAGGTGAGATCAGTTAAGTGAGTAATCCACTACTTTAATCCATCAATCGAGTGCTGAGTAACACCAAAAATCAGCAGACACTGCGGCTCTCCAGGACGAGGGTTGGTCACCCCTGCCAGTGTGTCAATACCACTAGTCAAATATTTTTTCCAAATTTCAGTAATTTAATTTACTTAAGAAAAAGTTGCTGAAACTTGACTATGGACTTTTGAATTTTGATTTCAATTTTCTCCCAGAAGTAGGTGTCGTAGGTATAAATGATTCATCAGCGCGAGAAATGGCCAACCTGCCGGAATGTTATGGCGTTGGTCCCATGTCTCAAACTTGACTCATTCACAAGATGTAAACCAAAATGATGACGTAACCTTTTGAACCACTGAAACAAAAGTGCAGGAATCAATACACAAATTCAAATTGAATAAAGTGGTGTTCAAGAGGACTAACTGTTCCGGGTGTTTAATGAGATATGCAATCAAGAAACTAGGCAAAATATGCCCCCATTACAAGAGATAGGCATTTTCTTTGCCATGGAAAAGGCTGTAGCATCAAAACCGCCATTTAAATTTTGACAAAAATTTGGCAGGCTGCTTTTTGGTCATGATATCCACCATTCCAACAATGAGGAGACCAATTCATATCCTTAAAATTTTATTTTATTTACAGGACAGAAAAATATCACAACTAGACATGGACATTTGACATGTACAAATAAAGCAAAGATCAAGATGGCAGTGGGACGAAAGCAGATTAGTGTGAATTTCATACAAATTGCTGTTTAGCGTAGGACTATACATCGCAGCCTTTTCTTCTGGGCTCTTCAGAGGATACACTGCGTCCAGCTTGAGTAAAATCATCCTTTTATTCACTCAGTCCTCTATCTTTGGTTCTCCTTGTCCAGAGAAAGCGATAAGGCTCGTCTCTCCACCTGACCCAGTCTTTGCCGGTCAGGGGTAGAGATCTTCAGCTTCATCTGAGAAGAGAGGAACAAGGGAGGGTGAGCATTATAGCCACTTCTGTTCCAAAATGGCAAAGGCATAGTGATAAAAAACCTTTTGAAGAACAGCGTGCAAAGCATTGCGCCCCAGGTGTCCACAAGTTCTTAGGTCGTCGGGCAGGTACCTGGGAATCATGTTAGCAAGTGTAGCTACATGTACACACTAAGCTCCCCCCCAAGGCTGTAAGCCTTTTTCCGGGCTGCATGAATTAACTATTTCTACTCCGCGAGACAATCGTTAAGGACGCTTTCCTTCACCATAAGACACAGGACTGGCGGTCTACTATTTGTTTTGCAGATTGTTGCATGTCTGGAATATTAGGAGGGGGTATCGCACAGTTTAAAAAGAGCGAGGAGCGTGACAAATGGCCTAACCCATAATGCACTTTCGCCGGATCATGCAGTCGACTTGATCGTTCACGGAGCTAGCTGAAGTTCGCTCTGCAATGTTTTATGCATCGTGTGCAGGAATGGCGAAAAAAAAAAAAAAAAAAATCAACATGCAAGTTGCGCAATTGGGTCATTCCATGTCAACTCCACCGTCCAAGTACATGACACCTCTGTTTGATTTTGCTCAAACTTTGTCCAAAAATAATTTATGGTACTAAACAAAAGAATCCCAAGTTTCATGTCAATATCTGATGGTTTTCGTGTGGCGCCCTCCTGAAATTTGGGTGTCACGCCCCTGTTTGACTCATGTCAACTGGTCATTTCATTTTATAGCACTTTGGAAGGACCATAACTTCTGACATGATTGAGATAGGAAGCTGAAATTCGATGTGCTGGTGTATTCTAACCCATATAGCAGACTGTGATCCGATCTTTTAAACCAAGGTGGTCAGGGACGGATTCTGGCCACATTGAACACAAGTGTAAATGCAAATGCGTCTCCAATCCGCACACAACAACTCCGTGGGCGGAAACGCGTATAGTAAGACTTCATTAGTCGCATTGGTATACAAGATGCTGTATATTTTGTGGGGTGTCCCATCGGTAAAAAGGGTTTCATATCAAAGACTGTGTTATAGTAGCTATTCATTTATAAAAATGCTTAAACAAGTTGTTCCAAACCATTTCAATTTATTTTAAACAAAATGGTGATTTCCGTTTTGTTCAGCAAAGTCCACGACGTGAGGTTTTTGAGCAGCTGTATCGCCGTTTCTAGAAGTTTTCGCCATGTTGCGGTGGGCTACGCAGCTTCTACCTCTAAAAAGACCAGAGAGACTGAATACCAAGCTCTATGCTACAGCATGAGGACACACGAGCAAGGTCTAGCTCACAATGCCCTCTCCTAGGGACACATTGGAACATCCCCCTTTACCTCTCGCAGCATTTTACTGGTGCATAAGACGCACTGTTTTAAAAGACACAAAGCATTTTTAAGTGAAAAATATTGAATTAAAGGTACATCTTATTTACCAGTTTTTACGGTAAGGGAGGCGCGCCACTTTAGGAGAGGGGCGAAGGAGGATGTGACGTCAGCGGGACGGATTGTGATCTGATTGCAATGTGGATGCCGGAGACGCATGTTAACACCAGGTGTAAATGTATATGTTTTTTTATACTTGTACGAGCCTGGAGAGAGATTTTCTCCCTAAATGAGATATCTGTGGCTACAATGTTAAGTTCCAGGAGACCATTGTTCAGCATACCAATACGGCAGCAGTCCTCATTTTTTTTAAAAAGCCAGGCAAGTGATTTACAGCTCCCTGCCTGCACCCAGATGAGTGACCTTACAGGTCGTGCGTGGCAACTTTAGGCGAGTGAATCCATTAATCTATTAATATATTCTTACATTCACTTTATTAATTTACCATTAATTTCATGTGCAAATTGTGTTCATGCACACCAAGTTTATTTCCTTTCCGGTGCAAACCTACTCCTTCCATCACATCCAACAATTTTTCAGCTACTCGGCCATAAACAGCGTTAGGCTACTTGTTAGATTGATCTGTTACCGATTACTTAGCTAGTCCAGAAAAAGAGTCTCTTTACCAACAGTAGCATGAGTGATCTTTGCAAGGGTAAACTAAAACTGATAAGAAAAACAGGTCCATTGCAAGTGAACCTGAACTGGAAATATTGATATCAATTTTGAATTAACAGAAAGTTGAATTTTTTTGTAGTAGATAAGCTGTAGTTAATTACTTACAGTGAGAAAGGGTTTCGATTCAGCCGGGCAACAATGCTGTCATTTTACGTTCAGTTTATTTGCTATAAAAATGCTGGTATGTGCAATCTTCTCCCATGCGTTCTGAAGATTAAGACTACAGGATGATTTAAATAGTTTAAACTAAACAGAGTATTTATCTTAATCAAAAGTATTTATGTTGTTCTATAAATACCGAGTTGTGGCAAACCACAAACCATTCTGCCAAACTAATAATTGCAGATGGATAACACATTTCTGATTAGTCAGTGTCAAGGTGACAGGCTACGCTCATCCAGTGATCACATATAGCCAATCAAATCGTCATTGAAATGACCTTCACGTGGCTGCAGGCTGTTCGAAGAGTGGTTTGTTTACGGTGTACAAATGCCATGCGCATGGTTCAGTAAACGGGAGTTGTGCAATTTTTACTTGTGTTTTATGGGGCACTTGATTTCAGAAGTGTCAGACGTGGTCTACAGCTCCTTCTTTCGGCTGTTAAAGCGCATTACGGCGCGCGGGAGCGATCGCACCTCAAAAACTAACAACTAGCAGCAGAGCTTCTTCACCATTATGACGACATTAAGCAATCGAGTAATTCTATACAGATCAGCGGGCCAGACGCAAGTATGAACAGACAACCCAAAAACATAAAGCATCCGGCCATGGCAGTCAGAGGCATAAATCCTGCATGCTGTGCTTACCTGTGACGTGTGTTCCAGAGGAGAGTTCGTCTTCTTGAGGATCTGCAGCGGGGAGCGGCCCTCATTAGCCAATGCTTTACCATACCTCTCTGCAAAGTAGAGCATATGAAAGTGAGGAGTACAGCTAAGCATCAGAGTTCAACCAAGGAGTGCAGGTCACTTCCTCTCCCCAATACATGCCCAGGTAATCGGTCCAGGATCAGAATCAACAAAATTTTAAATTGGTCAAGAGCACTCTTACCAAGATGAGAGAAAAACACCTTGTTTATACAGTCCACAAATTGTTCAATGCATGGAAACATTTTACCTTTCAGGAAGATAAAAATGCATACTAAAATAAACTTTTGATTGTTATTACTTATAGAGGAATTATAATGATTGGATTATTTAATTTGTGGTTGAAAAAATATTATTGGTCAATTGATCCCATGTGAAGATTGTTTCCTTTGTCCAAGTTGATTTTAACAGTACTTCAATTTTGCTGCAGCTGAAGTTCTTCCAACTACCTTTTTTTCTGGCATCTGTCCAATTGTTGGGTCAGAGTCTGCCATTTGCACACAGTACAAACCCTGCCCTTATATGGCGCTTGGAGGGCATTACCTAATTGCAAACAATCGGCCACGCATTCCCAACTTACAATCAAGTAGGATTCATCATTGAGCACTTCTGGGTAAGAGCAGATTTGGAAGGCAAGAACATTTTGGTGCATCTGGAGTTGACTTATTTTCTGTCCTTAAAAAATAAGAGTATAAAACAATTTTAAGAGAATGTTGCTGCATGGGGCTCACCACTCCATTTTTGGTTTGTTTTTCCAGAAAGCATGGTGCGTTTGCATTTCTTGGTGTGGCCCCTAAGCAACGGATTGTACTGTTTTTACATACGTGTCCTTATTTTAAACGTTTTTCAGTTTTCTTAATATGCTACATTTGCCTTTACTTCTGTACGAACAGAGTCGAGTTGTATTTTTTCCTTCACGGTCGATCATTGGAGCCATTTCAGGAATCCTTCAGGGAGCAGAACAAGAGGCGGTTTGGTCTTAGCTGGGTAAGGTGATAGATTTCCAATTTGAAGTGCAGATTACCTTCTATGGTAATATACTTAAAGGGGAACTATAGTGGTCAATAATCAGTCTTCAGAAAGAGAAATGCGAGGCTACCGCTTCCATTTATTGTCATATTTCTGACAAATATGCGTACATAACAGATTTAACTTTGAATAGCTTGATTTTACAACCATGGATATCGGAGATGGCAGCACCGGACGTCACGTGACATTAGATCGTTGATACTGGCATAATTCCACACAGACGCAAAGCCCCTATCCAGAAGGATGGGACCACCGATTGCACATGGTTCTCTCTATCTACCTACCAAATATTTTACTCATATGGCTGTTCCGTTACACCCTCTCCCTCACTTTCTCATTTGGATTTGGGGTATGTTTTAACCACTCGAATCCCAGCGCCCCCAATACCAGAAGCAGCAGTGCATCTCAACCGTGTAGCAACACAGTCATATTATATACACCTACTTAACGGCAAGAAACTTGGCTTCAATAATTTTTGATAACCATTATGACTTGGTATAACTACGATGACTAGCCATCATTATTTTTTTTTTTTTTTTTAACCAAAACATAAAATTCCAACACAAACCAACTACAGTAAATGAGCTCGTAGCAAAAACATGCCAACGGTGCCCGAGTTACATATGCTGTGTTAGCGAATCCATAACTTCATTCAACCGCAATAGCTATGCATCATACAAAAGCAGAGTCCACCGATTCTAACCATAAGGTTTATCACGCTACGGCCAAAACTCACCAAGTTAATAGCCAAAAAATATCAAAAAACAAACAGCATTTTGCGCAGCCATAACCATAAATTAATTACATCTAAGCCATCTTGCGATGTACGCAGTGATTGAGGGCATAAGAATTCTGCATTAATTTCTTCCACATTCTGTAGCTTTCAATTGATTGCTGACAGTTCCCAGGCAATTTACCTGGTGTAAGACAGTCCTACCAAAAATAGCTCTAGCACACATAGATTAGGGAAACTGTGCTGTACATATCAGCAATCTGATGTCAGAAACAGGGTTTCCAACCAGAGATCCAAAGGTCTAAAAGGCACAGCCCCATGAATTACTTAAGTTATATTAAACTACAAATTTGAGAGTTGGTGCGGGACATAAGTAAAAATGTTTTGACAGAACAATTTTGATTAAAATGTTGCTGGTATGGTGCAAATGTCTAACTGGTACAGTTCTCCTTTAATTAATGCCCATCTAATAGTGCATTAGCAATAGGATTGTTTGAAATCCAGCATAGTGCTCAGTATAACTTGGACATTTACAAACGGCGTCAAGAGGCTCAAACTGAAAATTTTAAGTCATCATCTATCATTCCATCACTTTACTAGAAAATAGGGATACAGCATTTTCAAAATAACAATTATCATTCTTTGGTAACTAAACCAAAAGAGCCTCACCTGAAAAAAAAAAAAAAAAAAAAAAAAAAAAAAAAATTCTCTTAGGTTAGAAATATTGGTATTATTTTTTGACACAACTATTCTGCATAAATGGGAGCCCGAAAGAAGTGTCAATTTATCCACAATTGCTGTGCCAAGAGGGGGGGGGAATTCTCCAACTTGATTGTCAGCAAATGTTCATAATTTAGGTTTTCCATTTTATGGACGTACATTCTTGAAACCAAATATCAGGTACTGGTAAATTACCGTTTCCTGGTAAAGTCGTACATTCCAAATTTTAAACCAGCATGAAATACAGATACCTCATCATGGGATGGCTGATAACTGGCCTTAGAACAAAATGCGGTGGAGCAACGAACTGACGGACAGGATGATGAATGAAACTATAAAAATAGCACGGCATAGCGGGCGTTACCCCTCAGCCGCTGGATTATTTTGAATGAAAATAAATTGACGAAGGCCTTCGCAAGTTATCCTACGGAATACAAAATACAAGATGGCGGCTGCGACAGCCATAGTGGACATCCGAGTGCTGTCAAATTCAATAGGCTTCTTTAGGTACAGAAAACCAAGCAACACAGCAAAAATGGCTTTGATTGACAGAGGAGTTTTCGAATTCTCGTGCGGAGAGTAAAGTCAAGATGGCGGTTGTGGCAGCCATATTTGATTTTGGATTGCGACGGAAATCGATAGGCTTGTGTAGTAACTGTACCCCGATGTCGTCAGTAAAAATCGTGATGATCAGTGATGGCATTTTTCAGTTTTCGCGCGGAATGGAAATTCAAGATGGCAGCTGTGGCAGCCATATTTAATTTCGGATCGCGCCTGAAATCGATAGGCTCAACTGTACCCCCATGTCCTCACCAAAAATCATGATGATCAGTGACTGCGTTTTTCAGTTATCGCTCGAAATCAAATGTGGACAGACAGACGGACGGACACCGTGTGCGATAACAATATCCCTCTCTGCCCCTTAGTCAGAGCGGTAAAAACGCGATGCACGCAATAAGATGTATCCATAGCGCAAAATATTTCCGGATTCGAAGCGCAAAATGCGAGGATTTTTCGCAAATTTCACCATGTATCGCAGTACTTGCGAATCGTCTTCATCACACAGACTGTATAAAAAGATGGGCGCAGCACCCGGGTCTGAAAACTGAAGTCAATGCTAGAATCTCTTAAAACTGCATTCCATTTAATCGCCAGAAGATGGCGACATCAGTGGTTGCAGAAAGAAGTTCAATGCTGTAGAAGTCTGAGAAAATGACCCTACTTTCCCACCTGATTAATTTATTCAATAATGTTTCTCCACATTATTTTATATCTATCGCAAGTTTCAGGTCTCCTGCGATATATCATGATGTTCATTTTTGTGAATTATGGTTCCAAGTACACTAGAATAAAGGATAAAGCCAGATATGCTTTGGGGGCTTGGCTATCCTTTGATCCTTGTCAGATACGGTCAGATCCACCCCTCCCTCCTCCCTGGATCTTCAATTCACATCACTTGGGTTGTTTCCAACATCTTGTGAAAATTTCATGTCAAGAGCTCCATTAGAAATATATTTACTGAGAAAAATGTCGACATGTTCAATTCTTATTTTTCCCTCTGTATATACTCCAGATATCTCCTGAAATATGAAGCAGATTTACACTTGTTACAGTTTCACCATCAAGCAGAATTGCTGATCAAGATCGACATGAATATGAATATAATAAGATGTATCCATAAATAAAATTTTGCAGAAAAATATTGAACAGTTAGGAGTTCTAGAATGATAACTAACAGGATGGCTGATAGCTGCACAGCAAAGAAAACTCTGAAGGACAGACAGAAGTATGAAAAGGCACATCTACAAAGTAAGAACTTGTATGTACCTCAGATTTCCTCCATATCTGCTGTTACTCATTAAAAGATGGCCAAAATTTGGTTTTTAGACATTCTCTATACAAGAGTTGATGGACATAAGTATTATAAACTAAACTCAGGTGAAAATGACAGTTTGGTCATGAAGGTGCAATTCTCCAGATTCCAAATGGCTTTACAACATGTCTGGCCTTTAGAGTTTTTGAGATACAGAGCTTTTTGTAACAGTAGTCAAAACAGGAGAATTTCACCCATTTGCCCCTTGCATGGAAGAGGTTACGTTACCTTTCTGCTTCTGCTTCGATACTGGTCCTCTGTTTTCGTTCCCAGCATTCCTTGCACCAACACGGACCGAGCGAGGGGAGGAGCTGCCTTTGCCTTTCCCCTGTACCCCTCTGGCTCTCACTCCAGCCACTCCAAACCCCACCCCCAGCCACTGGGGCTTGAACACCACTTGGCTGGGACTTCTTGTGTCAAAGGTGGGGAGTTTTACTGCAATTTGTTCCAAGCCAGCCTGAGCTGGGAGGCTCTCACCAGGACTGGGAATGGCATCAGGTCTGGGTGACCCTTGTGCGTTGGAGTCAGGTTTAGCAGGGGTTTCAGTTCTCTCATTCAGAGGTTCACCTTTGTCAATACAAGGGGCTGAAGTCTCTGTGCTCAATGGCATAACAGAGACAGGGGTAAGGGACAGAGGTGCCTCAGAGTCCAAATCTTTACAGGCGCCAATGTCAGGGAGAGGGGATATGGAACAAGAAGTATCGTCAGAGGTTGGAGAGTTAACTACCCCATCGTGGCAAGCGAGAAGACTCAAACTCAGCCGTTTGTTTAGGGGCAGATTGTCCTCTGTGGTCACCTCTTCAGACTCTAGTATTTGATCAACCTCTACATACTCCTGACTCAGCTCATCCACTTTAGTCTGGCTACCGCAGACCTCGCCATCGATGGTCAGCCCTGTCAGTGGAGTTGACAGGACTGATATACTAGGACTGAGAGGATCTAAGCATGAGGAGTGCTGGAGAGGCAGGAGAACCTCAGATGAGTCCATTTCTCTCTCTTCCTCAAGGTTGTGGTTCTGCATTTCAGAGAACTTCACAGCAGGAAACGGCAGGGACTGGTCCACCGCTTCATTAAGAAAGAGCATTCCCAGGCGACGGGCAAATGAGTTAACAGTGGCTGGAAATGGAATAAAAAGTACAAATCAAGAAACCTCCCTTGACCCAA
This sequence comes from Gymnothorax javanicus, assembly GCA_029692085.1. Lineage (NCBI taxonomy): Eukaryota > Metazoa > Chordata > Actinopteri > Anguilliformes > Muraenidae > Gymnothorax > Gymnothorax javanicus. The sequence goes on from CM056193.1 coordinate 45,396,445, forward strand.
ACATCAATAGTATAGACAAAATGCTAAGTGAAGACGGCTTGCACTGAGAATAGCTAGAGAATATAGTGGACGCTTCAGCAACATCCAGCTGTAAAAACCAGTTAAAGGTGGTATGAATAATAGATTTAGTCAAATTATTTACCTCTCATCACATCCTTCATTGGAGTGCGACTGATGCCAGGTGAAGGTGAACGAGGATCCCCGGTATGTAAAGAACCTTCGCATTCCACCTCGACACAACCCCGGGAGGCGCCTTCGCCCACCTAAAAACAAGACATTGTTAGCGTCCTCGGGTAGATGCGATCTCACTGAACATGTAATACAACAGGTTTATTCGTACGGTAGATCTGCATTCATCACCGAAGAATGTAGGTGAAATAATGGTGTAACCTGTATTGGGGTCCGGTCTATCCCCACGGACGGAGATCGAGGGTCAACAAGTCGGGAGATGAGCCCATTCCTTATCTGACGAGTACGCTCGGGCTTCGGAGTTTCCACAGCAGTCTTACTCTCGCTGGCGCCCATGCCTTTATCTCAAAAACAATTTACAGGTACGTTTGTCATCACCCAGCGTCAATGAAACTCGTGTTAACAATAGTCAAAATGTGCTTATGTCACCTAACATCAGATCCAGCAGCTAATCAACATTATAGCGAGCCCAGATTAGAGCAATAACTGGCCAAGTAGCCATGCAGCAAGACAAGAGTGAGAAGTTGGCTTTCTTCCCGCGACGTGCACGTTCAGGCGCACAATCCACATTCACTCCGCTAACAAACTTAAGTAAGCGAACGCTAACGTTAGTTAGACCGCTTAGGTCTTGCTTCTAGTCAACACTGGCAATTTGCTGATATGTAACGTTAGCTAGCTACAACAAACTTATACCAGAAAAAGATAATTTTTAACTTAACAAGCAAAACAACGGTATCTACACCGAATTATATTCGTCTTTGAGGCAAATAAACTTATCAAGCATCATTACTCTGGGCAAAACGGCATCAAAATCCATTTTGAAAGTCTACCAAATGTTAGCTAGCTCGCTCGCCAGCCTAACTTCTGTTGGCTCGCCTGCGGAGTTTCAACACTCGATGCTGCAAGCAACATTCAGTTTTCTAGAATTACTCACCTTGACCTTAAAACAGCTTTAAAATTAAAGAAATTGTAAAGGTGTATATTTCCTTTTCTTTTGTTTCCGAGATATCAGAACTTCTGCTCTATCGACACGCCAATTCCCGTCGTTTATTCCGCACACGCTGAACAGGAATTTAAATGGTAGCATGGTTCATGTTTTTAGTTACTTTTTAAATGAGCCAATCAACGTGCAGATAACTCCACCCTTCCGAGTTCTTCATTGGTTGCGCAGCGTATAGTTCAATGAATGGGCGTCTGCATTTAAAAACCCGGCAAATGCAAAGAATAACAGCTTTTTCAAAAAGAACTTACCACAGTGCTATTGGTCGTAATATTATATGGTGTTTTGATGGCTTGGAAACACCGATATGAATGTATTTGAATATGCCATCATATTTGACTACATATTAGCACATGCTATGGTGATACATTCACAGCAATCTCCATTAACCACATCAGAATTTATGGATTTCTTGGTCATAATTACAAATGTATTTGAGTAGTATCATGGCAACACACAAAGTAAAAACTACTGCAATTTACATTCTTTCCTAGAATTCCAAATATTTGGCATCCAGAATACAGTTTTGGCCTTTTCACCCTCCCAACGCATATAAAAATGAAACCAATAATAGTTCATGCTTCAAGTAATAATCTAGAAACCTCATTTAAATCAAAGCTTTATTGCTTTACATAATGGTAATCATCCATACAGTTGACAATACAATTGAAAACATTAATAATACAATAATTATGGTAAAGTACACAAAGCAGGAAGCATTTACAATTGGCATATTATTTTACAACGAGCACTTCGTAAATAACAGGGCACAAAGGAGAAAGTGCGCACTTCCTCCCTGCAAGCCACCGTAGTTTCATCATCGCTCAGGTTTTCCTCTCTCATCCAAAATCATACAACCCATCCTCCCAGATCAGTCGCCAACAACGTTGGTGAAAGTGTCCTGGTGTCGGTTTGCTGCGCTGGTATGTGGACACATCGCAGCCAGTCCATGAAAAGCACCTCATTCTTCATCGCATGAGCTCTCCTTCATTTAGTGATTAAGTCATCTGTGGCAGCAATTCATTCAATGTCTCACTCCCCTGCATCCAGTCAGATCTGTCGCTCCCAAACACCTGTCCCTTTCTCCATTAATCATACACTCACATTCGATCCCCCTCCCTCTCTCCCCGCCTCGGCCCCCAGCCAGCCTCAGTCCGGCCCCCCTTCTCCCTCCCCTCTGGAAAAATGCGCCAGCAGAGTGTCGAGGTCGCGGCGGTCAGCAGCAGCGTAAAGCGAGCTCTCTCCCATCATGCTTAGCGCCATGCGCAGTGTGGACCAGATGTTGTCCGACATCATGGCGGCCGCAGCTCCCGCTCCCCTTCCGGCAGCCCCCTCACCCTCCCCGGCTGCTTGCCTCTGCAGAGATAAGGCCTCCAGGAAGTGCTCCACTGCCTCCCTGATGTGAGGAGAGAAATGGCAGGACTCACATTTCATTTGGTACATCCCCAGATATTAGGCTCACCAATATTGTAAGATATTAGGAATTCTGATATTCTCAGATAGTAAACAGACTACTCTACAGCAGCACTAATACTGACAAAGTAAAGTTTGGATACCAAGTCAAGTTTACCAGATGACCTTGTGGTTAATCCACTGCACTCTTATAAATCAATTAAGGCAGGTGCAGAAAATAACACAAGTAAGCTATTACAAATGTCTGAGCTTGGCAGGTACCAACAAACAGCTATAAAGCGTCCAGCAGTTAAACAAGCAATAACTTTGGTACCCAGAGGGTGTCTGCCTTTACTCCTCTGCAAGCTGTTCCACACATTAATATAAACTGACTGTGAGTAAAAAATACTTCCCTGTATCTGTGTGGACTTTACCTTTGCCCGTTTCACCCATATACCCATCCAAGATCTGGTTAACTTTTTATATTCATAACGTAGATTTACAAAGTACAAATAACACCCCCATTCGTGCACTTTTTTTGCAAAAAAATAAAGAGATTAATCTTGCCAGTCTCACGTCGCTCACCTGTGAGCCCCCAAGTTAACACAGCTGATGCCCAGGTTGTATCGGCTGCGGACGAAGCCTGGCTGTAGTTCCAAAGCCCTCCTGTAGGCGGCGACAGCCTCCTCTGACCGGCTTCCATTTGCCAGGGTGGCACCAAGTTTGTTCCACAGCAGATAATCCTGAAATGAGACGGGGTGAAAAAACATTAATAGGGGTAAGGCCCGAGTACCACAAATTGCTTGGACATTTATACATCATAAGAAGGGGAATGAGAGAGAAAAGCAGAGGCTAACCTGTGGGGTCACAGAAAGGGCCGCAGAGAAGCAGTCGACGGCCTTGTCGTACTCCCCGCTCAAGTTGAACAGGACCCCGAGGCCACACTGCAGCTGAGGGTCCACTCGAGCGGGGTCAGCAGCAGCGGCGCTCAGGAAGAGAGACTGTACCTCAGAGAACAGGGACCTGAGGGACAGGGAGAGGAGTGTTAATGCAGGCAAACTATTCTGTCTCTCCAGCAAATTCCTATCATCACAATCACATTTCTATCATTTCATACAATAAAAGCCGAAGAAGCATATTAGTATATTTAGGTCATTTACTCTCAAAGACTGCACATTCAAGGACCAAGGAAAGCAGGGTACAAATTGGTAATAGGATATTACTCTGGGAGTAGTGATCCAAATCGATCCCGCTCTCTCTCTCTGGCCTGCTCCCCGTCCTTCGCCTTCTCTTGTTCCGACTGCTCCAGTATGTGCCGGTACTTGGGGTTATGCTTCAGCCAATCACGCAAAGTCTCACAGGCCTGCCTGTGCAACGATTCATTAGTAAAGCTAACGGAGAGCGCCATCAAGGCCGTCAGGTTGTCGTTCTTCAGCTCTATACACCTGAGAGATGAAGAAAGGAAAGTATGGTGGAGGAGTTAATCTGCGTTTCGCGCGTATTCGCGTCTTTGCATTGACTTTGAATGTAATCTGTCGTGCGAAAAATTCGTTTCGCGTCCGGTGTGAAGGCAGCTTCAGACTGATTAAATGCAAATGGAGATGTGAATTTAAGCTTGTTATCGGTTTAGTTTAGTCAGGTTTTATAACCTGTAGCTGAAAACTATTTAATTAATTCCTAGTATACAGTGCCGCCCAAATGTTTGGAATCACTGAGAATTTTTTTCTACATTCAGTGATACTCAACAAGGAAGCATTAAACTAGTCAGAAAATACGGCCAAGACATTGAAAATGTTATAAGTACATTTTTTACGAGTATTTAAAAAAAAAAAAAAAAATTAACAGCTATATAATTGAATCTTTACATATTACGGTCACATTCAAATTTCAGCTGTAAATACTCCAGTGTGCCAAGAACATCTCAGCCTGAAGGAATCAAACAAATGCGCCAATTTAGAAATCAATCCATTTATCAACCACCTAAAATACTTTTCCTACAGATGCTACACTACAGAGTGTTATATTTTCATTTTAAAATAGTAAGAAACAGTTCCCTCAAAAAGCCCATAGACCTGCTGTTGCTTTGAGAGATGAAGGCCAGTAAATCCAGCTGATAGAATAAGAAAAAGGTCTAGAAGTACAACTGCACCCAACTGAGCACTTCACAGTCTCTAGCTGCCTCAAAGAAAGATTCCCCAAAAGGTTTTTTAATTGGAACACCACTCACCTAAGTTTAGTATCTGCAAAACTGAAGACCATAATAGTCAATACTGGCCTTTCCAACTTCTACCAGTCTAATCTTTGTGTTCTTTTGCCCATTTTAATATTTATTTTATTTGCCAGTTTCAGATGCAGCATTTTCTTTTAAATTCTGTCCGAGCAGCCAGCATCCCAGAGTCATCTGCTCGCCATAGCAGATGCTGATGTTAGCTGGGTGATATTCAATAAACATAAAGATGAGGACCCGCATGGGGTTTAGTTTCCATTTCTCTAACTGAAGGCTGATGTTCATGTCCTATTGCACATGTGAGGGGTTCAGCCTTTGATTTCATTACAGCCAGTTTCTAGTTTGTGCTCCAAAAGCATGCTGAATGCTCATGCAGGTCACAAAAGAACCCAGAAGAACATCTACAAGAGCTGTACGCCTTACTTTCCTCAGTTAAGGTGAGTTTTCACAGTTCCACAATTAGAAAAGACTGGGCAGAAATGGCATCCATGAGAAAGCTGCAAGGCGAAAATCACAGCTGAGCAAAAAGAACACAAAGGCTCATCTCACATTTGCAAAAACATCCTGATGAATCCCAAGATGTTTTGGATAATATTCTGTGGACAAAAAAGTGAGTCAAAAGTGGAACTTCTGGGTCTGAGGACATCTGTCATAAAGCTAACACAACGCCTCACAGTAGGAACACCAAACCAGCAGACAAACATGGTGGTGGTAGTGTGATGGTCTGCGGCTGAGGTGCTGCTTCAGAACCTGGGCGACATGCCATAATTGATCAAACTATGAATTGTGCTCTCTACCAGAAAATCCTGAAGAATAACATCCGGCCATCACTTTATGAGCCAAAGCTCAAGCGCAGTTGGGTAATGCAGCAGGACAATGATCCAAAGCACAAAAGCCAGACCACCTATGAATGATTCATTATAGTAGCTCAACCCCACAATAATCATTGTATGAAAGTCAGCAGCCATGCAGGGCTACTTGATTAAAAAGATTTCATACAAATCCGATGAGGGCACATTGAGATACGCAACCCCCCAAAACACTTAAAAGGAGCAGTATGTAAGAAATGTATGTGGATTAATCATGAAATGGCCCTGATATATCACCAGACATTAAGGAATGATGTTAATTTCAAATACTTATATTACTGACAACAGTTGTCCAGCTACAATATTCTCATTACAAAAGCGAAGTTGCAGCCCACAACTAATGTTGATGTTGTCATTTTGTGTTTTAGCCTGTTGCGCCGCCCTCCACCTATCTCCCAATCACGAAGTCAGTAGCATTTCGGCATCCAGGTTGCCAGTTACCACTGAGCTGCAGCTACCAGCGTTTCGGAGCACAAATGGCTGACGTTACTAAACCTAAAAGGCCTCATTATGATTCCAAAATACATCGTGACAAAGTCAGAAACAAAACAAGGATCTGTATAGGACATGCCTTTGAAAGATGGAGACGGCTGAAAGCGGAGAAGAATTTGAAGACCGACGCCGAAGTTGTTACTTTTCTACTGGACAGGTAAGATTCAGCTAAGTTTGGCTAACTTAATTCTATTTAATGTAGGCACGGACATTTCAAATATTCTCTACAGTCGAATAACGTTATGTATGTTCGTTCATGGTATGTTAGTGCGTATGCAAGTGGGTCATCGAATTGACTAGGTAACAAATTGTTTGAGAGATAAAAACCCTGACTCGTCATTGCTGACATTCGCAATGCATTATTAGAGTCCATTTCTCCGGCATTATGCTGAGACGCTGTGGAAAGCGTTCCAACATTAGCATAGCCATTATGGCAATATGAAATGTAATTGAGACAGTACATCGGTCAAATGAGTCCTCATTCATTCTTTACGCATATTATAGTATGGACTTTAGTGGGCTATCCACACAGAAGAGTGACGAGCAAGTTGACCAATATGACCATTGCTAAAATTAGTAAGTCATTAGTCCTGATCTTTTCTGAATTGAACACAACCCTATGAGAGCAAATCATTGGTGATATTGAAACGTAGCCATGGTAGCTCCTTGTAGTCGACGTTCTTGCTGGATCCAGCAACCTAGCTGGCAACCCCTTGTGGGGGGGAGAGGGGGAGGGGATACTGCGCTCTGCAGTATTTTGAATGTGATTGCAGTACCAGTTTTGGCCACAAACTTACATACGGCTCCTTTAATTTTATGTTTACCTTCATTATCCCAAATTAACGGGCCAAGTATTGGGCTTGCTAAAAAAAAAATCGTATCAGGCACCAACTAGCTTGATATGCTGAAGGCAAGTCCAGAAATGCCTAAAATATAAGCGATGCTTCAGTAAAAAGAAGCGTCTTGCAGTCTCCAATAGGAGGAGTCCTCAACTACCCACTAAAATTTTACAATTTTCCAGCGCTCCTTCCATCGCTGATTCACATCAATCAAAACGAAGCTAGGCAGTCCTTGGGGCATTGAAATATTTGAACTTTGACAGCTATTTTTTTAAGCAGTCCCATTTTGGCCCTCAAAAAACTGGCTATTCTAGAGGGTTTAGGGAAAATAAACATTCATTTTAGGGACCTGGAAAAGTAGGATTTTTCCATCTACCCATAGACCTTCGACCAAAAAAAAAAAAAAAAAAAAAAATATATTTTTGAAAAATCTTAAATTGTTAAACACCACACACTGGTGTGTGTCTCAAGGATTCCAAGCCTTTGAATGGTATAACAAGCTACATTCTTACAGAAAATGGTGACATTTGCATGAGGTTGTGCAAATTATTACATGAATAGGGAAACAGTAATTCATGGACTTTTGAAGAGAAACTACAGCTGCTGTTAATCACACTTGCCTCCGGAGGGCGCTGATGGCAGCAAATTCCTGCTCATTTTCAGCTTGACAAGTACCTAGATACTGCCATGCCTGAGGAAAAAAAAGAAGAGATAGATGGAGCAAATGAAGTAAAAAAAAAAAAAAAAAAACAGTATTAATCAATCTCCAAAACATGACAGGCAGTCATTTATACCAGGGTAACTAAGGAACTGGGGTCTCACCAGCTGGTTGTCTGGTTCTCGCTGCACAGCACTCTCAAAAAGTCGAACGGCCCCTGGTATGTCCCCTGCCTCCATGCGCTTCACTCCCTCTCCCAGGGGGTCCTGGTGCGAAAGGTACGGGTTGTCCTCCTCAAACTGGTAACCCTGACAACGACCGCAGAGAGCAACATCCTTTCATGATCGCACAAGAAAGAACCATTTTATTATCTTGGTAATCTTTGCTTCACATGTTGCAGCAGTTGAGAGTCGCAAGAGGGGGAGAGCGTCTGACGGCCAATAGGGACTTGAGACAGCAGACCCCTCTGACCTAAGACTAGGAAAGGGTAGGATCGGTACCTTGTCATAGGAGGTGCTCAACAGCTGGTCGAAGTCCGACAGCCACGGGTGACTCTCAGCGTCTCGTTTGGCCATTTCCTCCCATTCTTGCTGCAGCTTCTCCCAGAAGTCCACGTCACTCTGATGTGGAATGACACCTGATTAGTCAGCACCCCTGTACCTCCTCTACACTGTTTAAAGCTGCTTGCATACCGGACGCGAAACAAATTTTTCGCGCGACAGATTACATTCAAAGTCAATGCAAAGACGCGAATATTTACGTCTTTGCATTGACTTTGAATGTAATCTGTCGTGCGAAAAATTCGTTTCACATCCGGTGTGCAAGCAGCTTTATTTGTAATTTTGTTAAAAAAAATAAATTTATCGAAGAAGAGGGAAAAATGGCCTAGATTTTAAAAACACATTTAAAGATTATTTTTTGGGAATTTTTTCCTTTATTTGATAGTTATACAGTGTAGAGAGACAGGAAAGTTGGGGAGAAGAATGGGGGAAGACATGTAGCAAATGACCCGAGCCGGATTCGAACCCAGGTCGCTGCGGGAAGGACACAACCTTTATGGCATGCGCACTTAGACCGATGAGCTACCGGGGCGTCCCTAAAAACACATTTTGTTGTCACTGAACCAATGCAAGTTTACTGATGGTCAGTGTGTGAGGAAATCTTTCGCAGTTCTTCATTTCAAAATGAATGATGAAATTCACTTTTCTTTCAGCAACCAGACCGTTTTGAATTCTAGCACAGAGTGCTCGTTGTTAGTTATGCAAAATATGATGCAAAAACCACCTGCCCTCAATGGCCTTTCAAAATACAGTATTCAAATGTCAGTTTCATCGCTTAAGTATGGGGGAAGGAAATGCATGAGAAGTCAGGGTTACAGACAGTGCGATCTGTTTTTTACTCTCTAGGTCTGCAAGATGATGGACATTTCCATGAGGGGCCATTCACAACACTCAAATATGCAACCTCGAATTCTACTATTCCACCAGACAAAATAACACAAGATTTTTGCACAGCAAACAAAAAATGCCCAGCAGGTTTGGCAATGCTTGATTTCAAACGTAACTGCCTGCTGAAAAATGCATGCTGTACTTAAAGGGACAGTTGCAGTTTTTCAAAGTGGGGTTGTACGAGGTACTTACCCCTAATAAATGTATTACCTGCAGTAGATAGCAGCCAGTAAGCTCTCAGTTTGTAGACGAAGAACATACTGCCAGCACGGAAGCAGAACAATACACTGCAGTAAACGGGGACAGCAGCAAAACGTATAGTAGCCACCTAAATGAAAGCCCATCCAAAATGAATAAATATCTGTTTAAACTTGCATACAGTATTTTTTATATTTTCAGCACTTTACCCTGTCATCAGACAGCACTTTCCTTTTGCAATAACGTTACACTATCTCGACCTTTAAGTTAGATACAGCTTCCGTACTACCATACAACTGAGAAAATGTAGTGCCGAAAGAAAGGGCTGCCTCATGATAAGATGAAGCACTTAAAATATTTAAAATATAGTGTGCACTTTAACGGATAAGGATGTATTTTAGGTGGAGGAGGGCAGCCAACCTACATTTTGCTGCTGACCTTGTCCACAGCAGCGCATTGCTCTGCTTCCATGCCAGCACAACACTGTTTCTACAAACTGGCAGCTTGCTAACTGTTATCAACTACAGGTAAAATATTGACTAGGGATAAGTACCACATTCAACCCCACTTCAACAAACCTGAACTATTCCTTTAATAATTCCAGTGGTACTGTGGTACTGATTTGACTGCAACTTTGCCTTATATTCAATTCTACTGGGGTTGGCTTACCATGCGCAAAACATTTGACTAAAGTTGTTAAACGATCTGATAATGGTCAAAATGACCAAAACACTTGATTCCCCACCCTCCCCCCCCGACATGCACACACGCGCGCACAAACACAAACACAAACACACACACACACACACACACACACACACAAAAACAGATTCAATCAGGTTACAGATGATGAATAATTTTTCATTTCTGTCTCACCTCTACGGCAGCTTTGGCCTGCTGGAAATCAGATCCTGAGGTTGTGAACTCATCTACCCATGATTCCACAGACTCTTCTGACACCTGGAGAATAAACAGGGACAGCGGTGGCAAATGCTGCCTTTTTAGTGAACCACAGGACAGAGAAACCGAAAAAACGAGAGCACACTTTGACAGTAAATGCACACAGACACAGAGATAAAAGAATGGGAAGAGTAGGGTGAATGGAAAGGAGGGGGCTGACGACACAAGGTTTCACTCTCTCCTTCGTTCAGTACCGTCCTCTCGGCCTAAGAGCTGCAGGTATTCTACATAGCTACACAAGCGTCACTGAGCGGGGCAGTACAGCTATCGGCATTGGTGTGGTTACTGCAGTTAGTACAGACACTCTTTACAGCAGCAAGGGAAAAAAACGGAATGGCACAAAAAAAAAAAAAAAAAACACAATAAAATATATACAGAAGACGACTACAAGCTGCATCAATTATGCTTTCAGGAGCTGCACAGCACAATGCAAATAAATAAATAAATAAAATAAACCTCTTCCCACCCCCAAATAATAATAATAATAATGCACTACTCACAAGCTGCTGAATAAAGGGCAGCCTACCTGCCTGAGAATAGCAGCCCAGAGCTGTGCATGTTTAGCTTTAATTTTGTCACTCTTCTCTCTGCCCTCTTGAGATTCCACTTGCACTGGCCCCCCCTGAGTCTTTTCCAGGAACTTTAGTAGGAGACGGGGTGTGTATGCGTGTGGTAGGATCATTACATAGATTGTGGGAGGTACACACAGGTGGCAGATGGGTGGGTTTGATAAGGATGGGGTGGTTAAAAAAATGGGACGGCGGAAGGGGGGTTGGATGCAAGACAAATGAGAAGGGCCGCTCTGTTGGTTAGATACACCAGCAATCACATTTCAGTAAGTAAAATAAGCAATCAGTAATTGCTTGGTCACCAGACATTTCTCAGATAACAGAGCTGTGACAATGTCATGTTCTTTCTCCATTCGGCAATGGTCTAAGTATCAATGAATCTATTTCCGCCCTACTGAATCACCGTATGGTTCACCAATGGCTAACCAAGCCATTTTATCACTGTATATGCGAGCCTATGCTAATGCACAAACATGCAAGCATTACACTTCCATCTAGTCAGAACAATTAAATTATTTTGTTACCTTCAGGACTTTGACATTCTAGAACCCAGTCATGGTTTAGGTTTGCCAGCCAGCCAACAAAACTTATTCCATTGGCATGAATCGCTTGTTTTCACCCAAGCTAACTGAGAGCATAGCCTATTGCACTTGAAAGCAGTGTGTTTGTTTTATGAAAACAATGATTCTGAAGATGAACAGAAAAACTTGAGCCGAAATGGCGGGTTTCCTTCAGCTTCTCAGAGCACTGTGCTTTTGTATATCCTTGCAGTTGGGGTCCTACCTGGTTGACGTTAGAGGCCCAGTGCTGAGCCTCCTTGGCCTGAGCTCTATCTGTGTTCAGTTTGCCTGCTCTGTCCTCCACTGTCACACTGCCCTCGCCAATCTGCCTAATGAACCGCAAGAACTACACAACACACAACAATGGAAATTACACCTCTACTTAGCTACTGGTGAACTACATTGAACTACTGCAGAAACATATTAGGTACTACTTTTCAAACCAAAATAACCACAGAATATGCAAGACCATAGCTTAGAAATTCAAAAAAATGCCACAATAGGAGCCACAGGACAGAGACAGGAGAGAGATATGTAAAAGTTACGCACAAATGGACCAAACACAAAGACATAGAGGACACAAAAATGAAATACAGACAGACAGACACAATTTTGATGTCAAGATAAATTAACTCACTTCCGTATTCTGCAATTTGGGGTCATCAACCTTTGCAAGAAGCTCATTAGCAGTTTGCTTCAGCTCCTCTCCTGGCTGATATTCCTGAGTCCTTAGAGATTCAGAGTAACATATAGCTTTAGTGCAAACATGACGCTCGACCGATAAGAAGTGCTGAAGTCTTTTCAGCTCGATTCAAATTTCCCCTCATTTCTACACAAATGTCTCAACAAGCAATTAACACACCCTCCCCCCCAACTCACCGATATCTGTGTCACTCCCCTCTCCAAACTTCCATGCACTGTATTCGCATTGTTATCAAAACTAAACGAGCACGAGTGAGTATTTTGTCTGTAAAGTGTCGCAGACAAGGACAGAAAACAATGGCTGAGGTATCCGCTAGTGCACCTTTCAGCCTCATCAAGGCCTCCAGCCTGTTCTCATCCCCCTGTCTCTCAGTCTCCACAGTGCCCAGGCCTTGCCTCACCATTCTTTATCCTGTTCCCGCTCCCCGAAGTCACCCAGCCACAGCTTTTCCTCCGACTGTTCCAGATACTCCTCAGCCCACCGACCAGGATCTGAGGAAGAGGACAGCAAGGTGAACAAGAGGCCTTGTGTGCGTTTGCTTGCGCATGCACACACACACGCACACACACACACGCACACACACGCACGCACGCACACGCACGCACGCACACACACAAACACAAACACAAAATCATGCAGACATGCATGCACATCTTCAAAAACTGAATGTCTTAAAAGTCCATTTATAACCCCGCTAACAGTTTGCTAACATATGAGCACCATTCCGGGTCATCAAACCCCATAAGAAATATAGTAAGAAAAATTAATAAAATTTTGCGTTCAATTCAACGGAGCTTTCAGTGGTGATGTATAAAACAAACGACTTGGCTGATCATTCCCCAAAAAACCAAAAATATCAGACTTGACATGTGAGCACTGACCGGATTAAACTGACACGACAACTCAGAATTAGCAGCTTACTTGTTTGAATGATAAAAGTAATACTGTTAACATCTGATCAGAATTCTAAAAAATTTCATGAAATTCTGAAGAGGGGAGTTTGTTAAAGGAATAAGCCCCGAGAAGCAGCAGGTACAGTGATTTTATAACTTTGTAAAATCACTGTAACCCACTGCTTCGAGGGGCTTATTGCTTTTATAAAACGGTTACCCTACATATAGCCCATTAAATAAACACACAAGAAAAAAAATCAACAATCTATTGGTAATAATGCAACTATAAAATTGAGAACTATTCGTTCTTCCACCAAGCAAGATTGAGTGGACAGAATGGTTGGCAAGCAACACAGACGCTAAGATTGCTTTTTCATCTAGCGCCATTATCATGTCACATCAGGCTATTTGGGCTCGTTAATGTAGATATACAATGAAAGCAGGCTATTTGGAATGTCTCCTTCGGTCTCCCAAAGGCCCCGTTAAATAATTTTACGTTCGTTTCGGTTTCGGTTTTCGAGTTTCCTTGTTCTCAACTCGCAGCGATCAGCCATATCATTACAACCAGCAGCGAGAGCAGGGAACAAGATTGACTTCTGTCCTCCACACTTGCCGGTGTCCACGAAAATATGTTGAATTGTGCATTAGTTTGCTAGCCAGCTTGTCAACTAGCTAGCGTTCACTACAATGGATGTGGTCACCCTACACATATCCCATAACATAAACACACAAGAAAAAAAAACTCAACAATTTATTGCTTATACTGAAATAGCGAGCTAGTTAGCAATGTAGCTAGCAAGCTAAAGTGATATCGAACTCTATAATGCTATAGCTAGCTAGGTAGATAGCCAACTGGTTAGCGGGTTAAAAGGCTAAACTTTGCTAACACTGAAATAGCGAGCTAAAAGTCTTGAAACAAACATTACCTAACGAGTCAGTTGAGCGCAGAGTAGTTGGTAGCTAGGCCAGGCGCGCAGGGATATTTTGTGCTGCGGTCTGCCTCAGAATGCAGTGGGTTACACTGATTTTATACCGGCATGGAATGCAGCTCAGCCAATCACATTTAAGGATGGGAAGCACCCGTTTTATAATGCCACGTAATATCATCCTACCAGCAGCACTCAGTGTTTGTCAAAGACAAATAAGAGCAAATAGGGTGCAGACCATCGTAGTCAAGCAGGAGTACACACTCTGGGAGAGTGGGCTTAAGATATGCCTGAAGTAGCTGAAACTGTAATGTGTTCCTGCAATCACACATAAAAAGCAAAGAGACCATGCCTGTCACATCACTGATGAACTCCCTGGTCCAGTCGGAGTCGGCTGCGTCACCCTGTCCTGGCTGTCCAGGTGAAGTGGTGGATTCTGGGGCGGACAAAAACTCTGCGGCCCAATCACCCGACAGGGCCAGATCTGCCACACCTGGAGCTAATCAGACAAAGCAGGAAATGGCAAAAATCACTCAGCAAGGCAATATAAGCACTAATGGCGCTTTTCCACTACGCGGTACCGGCTCGACTCGACTTTTTTGCTTTTCCATGAGGAATAAGTACCTGGTACCTGGTACCAGGTACCAGATTTTCTGGTTCCTGCTCTCTTGTGGTTCCAAAAGAGTACCCGCTTGGCTAACAGGTACTAAAGTGTGACATGACAACACAGCAGCCCACTGACTGGTCAGAGAGAATCGTCTCTGCGAAAGACAACTCGCTTCCGCATTATCTCTAGGAAACTGGCTTCACTTGCCATCATTGAAACAGGTCTTCAAATTGTGTTTTTGAAACGTGTTGTTTTAGGCAGCTTGATAAATATAATGTGCGTCGCCTTGCCTTTCAAACAAGGTTGTGTTTGTTCACCGAAGCGGCTGCATTTATGAAATGCGTTTCTTTGTCTGTGACCCTGCTCGTAGCGAAATTAGAAGCAACGGTGTTCCCCCAATTCCCCTTGAGAAAGTTATTATGCTGCCCCTATTTTACAAAAATTGTGCGCGGAAAATAACTTTACGGGTTCTGAAGAAGCATTTTGTTCTTAGGAAAGGTATCAGATGAGATGATGCATCGTAAAGCGATAAATTCTAATACTCTGCCATCTCCTGCGATTTGTGCATAAACTACCTGTTTTGCCTTCAGTTTCCAAGTGAAATGTTCCATGAAGCCTGAATGTCAACTAATAAACAACAAGTGTTGCCACTAAACGTGTCCATGTCCCCCGCCAGGTCACGGAAATCAACTGTGGTCGGCGTATCACACTAATACAAATTGAAGCCAAAGATGAGTGAAATCGGTCAAACCGTTCTTGAGATATCGCGTTCACAACAAACGGGACGTGACGGACGGACGGACAGAGCTGAATACTATGTCCCCCGCTCCGCTCGCTACCGCAGCGGCAGGGGACAATAATTGTTTTATCATGTGTCATTTGCTTCTTTGTTATGAAGGAAAAAAGGTAAATTAACATCCTCGGTGTGTGGTGATTCCATAATTTTTGCTAGGGGTTGTAGTTACATTATGGAATACTGATGGTACACAAATACCTTCAGAATATATTGCCTTTTTTCTATGAATACTCTATGCCTTTTATGGATATCATTGCTTTGCGTTTTGAGGTGGTACATTATTTCATGTGCAACCGAATCCGACAACACCAGCTGCTATCCTATGCATCAGGACAATGTCAAACAGAAATTACAGTTAAACACTCGCGGTCTTTAGTGCCATAACGTGGTGACGTGGTGTTAAACACAAATATTTAACAAAATTGATGGAATAAAAGTAAACTTGATATAACCGAGGATGCCGTCGCGGCAGTAACATGCTGCGTTGCAACGACGACCAGGTACCACGGTCCTCTAATGGAAAAGCAACCCCAAAAAACTACCCGGTACCAAGGCGAGTAGAGTAGAGTAGAGTAGAGCCGGTACCACGTAGTGGAAAAGCGCCATACGAAAGCTGGCACAACTCTGCTCCTGGAGACCAACTCTACGTTGGTTTTTATTCCAACTGTCAGAAAAGAAAAGTCTAGAGCAAGGTATCTCATTCAGCAGCAAATTAGTTGTATCAGGTGCGCTGTGCAGAGGTTTAAAAAAAAAAACAGATACGTAAAGTAAAATTCCAAGAGCAGGGTTGGGCAGCCCTGGGGCAAGGAATGAAAGTGAAAGTGAGCAGGGCGTAGGCACATAAATCACCTACACCTGGGTTTGAGACGGAGCTGAGATGTACCTCTCTGTGGGGCCTGCCTGTAACTCTGCTGGTCAATCTGCTGCATCTCCTCCAGCAGCTGGCCCATGTCAAAGGTGTGAGGGGGCCGTGGCGGGGCCTGCAGGAACTCGCTCACCAACTGGGCAATAAAACAGTACAGGTGGGGCTTACAAAATTTCCTTAAGGACAACGTAATGTTACATACATAAGCATGTACAGATGAGCCGAAACATTATGACCATCTGCTGAGTATGCTTTTGATCCTCCGAATGCCACCAAAAAGGTCCCATCAAATTGATGTAAATTTTATTCGTATAAACCCCTTGAGATGTATCATTTCATTTTCAAGGGGGTCCTACTTTTCACAAGGGTCCTACAATTGACTCCCACATGAATCCCACACCCAGCAGAACACTTCCCGGAGGACCACACTCCCTCTACCAGCCTGTCTTCCTCCCACAGTGCAGCCTGGAGACATCACTCCCCCATGTAAACGGCGCACAGGTACCCAGCCAAAGTACATAATGTTTAAGAAAATGGACCTCATTGAACCAGGCAACCTTCTTCCATTGCAGTGAGGTCCACTGCTCACATTTGGATGTCCATTGTAGGTAGTTTTGACAGTGGACAGGGGACAGCACGGGAACTCTGATGACTCTGCGGCAACATGCACACAGAACGCAATGCACTGTGTGTTGGGAAACATTCCTCCCATAACCATGAATACAATGTTCTCCGACTTGTGCTACAGTGACTCTTTTGTCGGTTCAGATCAGGCAGGGTAGCCTTCTTTGCCCTCAAGTTCGATGAGCCTTGGGTGCACAACACCCTGACCAGGACAGCTAAACTGACCGGGAGCACGCTGCAAGCCTTGCGCATTGGAGATGCTCCGACCCAGTCTTCTGACCATAAGGACTTGGTCCATGTCACTGAGGTCCCAATGCTCCCATGTCAAACACATCACTTACAAAAACTGATTGCACGCTTATCTTTTAAAGTCTGTTCACAGACGATGACATACGCCATTGTCACAAAATTATCAATGTAATAAGCTTTAACTGCGAGGGGTCATAATGTTTTGGCGCATCAGTGTGTGTGTGCGTATGCACATTTATATAACTGCAGCTGGGTTCACGCTATTCCCGGTGAATGCGGCGCTGCGCCAAACTGAAACTGCCAAGCACAGTAGTGAGAAAAATCGGAAGCAACATTTTAATATGGCGACTGCCCCCACACAAAGGAAATAAAGTATTTCGTAGTTTCATAATGTTAGTTCACAGCCTGGATAAACATCATAATCGATATGACGGCGAGCGATCATGTGACCATGACAAAGCAGCTACTGCGGAGCTCATACGCGTAACACTGATCCGATCCTTTCCGGTAGCAACTCTGTGAGAATAGCGAGTGAGTGTGATGTACAACAAAGGATTTCATCGGTCTTCTCCCATCAAAAGAGGCATAATTTTAAGAAGTTTGATGCATGGAACACCTTGTTAGGCATTCATCTGATGATGCTGTATTTTGTACTGTTATTTGTCAAACATTATAGTGGATCTGGGCCAATGGGAGGGCTGCTAATATGATTACTGTACCATCAATGCCGTTAATAGAGTTATGTCAGCAAGAGAATTGTGCGTTTAAGTTGATTAAACTTCTAAACAATTTTCAATAAGTTTCATACCATCTCTTGTGCTCTTAATGGTTTGCAAAATCTCTCCTAAATCTACCGGTAGCGCACAGGCCACCTCTTGGGGTTGTGAAACTGAAAGTACGATAGGAACGTCTCATTTGTTTTGGGAAATATAGGACAAGGGTGAATGGCAAGGCCTTAGGGGAATGAAAAATTTTACTTGATTTTTTATGCATGTGCACATGGGCAGGGCATACAGGCGCAGAATAAATCTAAAGAATGTGCGCATTAAGGGGACTTATAGTTAAGCAAACATTTTTCCAAGATATTCACTTTTTAAGCTAAGAATTATTACCAAAATAATTCTATTAGAAATTGCAACATAAAACACTGAGTTTCTGTAGCATCACATCAGTGGTTGCCATGGCAATGGCTGTTTTAATGAATATATAGATACTTAGAGAAACACAGTTATTGAGATAACTAAACAGTGTTTGGTTATAATTAAAGCTGTAATGTGAAATAAACAACATTCCTAACGTCACTACAGAGCTTTTTTTTCCCAGGTTTCTATGTTCTAGTATTGATTTTGACCCCCCTAAATCAATTTCGGCGGGAAACAGCTAATTAAATATGTAAATTTTGATTTTACTCACATTCAGTGCAAAAAGAGCTCTGTACAGACATAGATCATCACAAAATGAAGAAAGCTGCCAAATATGAAGTTCATTGGATGTACAGTTGCTGAGAAATCTGTATTTTCTTGTTGAAAATCTGTATTTTTAGAAAAACGTGATTTTAGTTTGGCAGTAATAAGGTGATCGAAGTTTGACAGTAATGTTCTCAGGAGGAATACATTTAGTATTTTGTTTTTAGTGGTTTTTAGGATTTTGTTACCTCCTTAAAAGGCACCAGCCTCATAAGTAACTCCCTCTTCTTCAATCTGTGTTTCTTCCCTAGTTTTTCGTGCTTGTCGAGCGTCTATTTTTTTTTTTTTTCAAGTCCTAGTGCACGTTTTTCACTCTGTTTCACACGTTTTCTCTTCATTTCATGATAGCCTTTCACTGAGTGTGCCCCTGCCTTTATGCCAAGTTTCATAAGAATGGAGGCAATTCCTCGTTGGCCATCATTGAAAGTCACCGCACTCATAGCTGTTCCAGCCTTGAAGACAGTGTTCGTGACAAATGTTTCCTTCGGAACACGACTCCATATTACGGACTATTTGAAGGACCACTTCATGCTCTTACCTCAAAACTAAAATTTTGAACCAAAATTGGCATTTTGCTTAGTTACAGGTCCCCTTAAAGTCCCGTGAAAAAAAAAAAAAAAAAATAAATAAAAAATACATGACAGTTCATAGCAAATTTGACAATAAAGGTTATTATGATCACATGGTCAGACCAATTTAAATATTTTAAAAGTGGAGTCCATTTTGACAAAATGACCTTCAATTGCAGATCTTCGGAATCAGACACATCCTGATTATGCTCATAATTATGTCACGATCATGTAAAATTATACTCTCCCAATAATGTGACAGTCTATCAATCTCATAATACTGAAAGTGACACGGTGCAGAATCATGTGGACTAGCATACAGCGTTTTCATGGAGTAAAACTGTGATAAATCGACATTAATGCATTTCAGAAAACGAAAGTTCTCATTGTCAATTAGAAAAATATACGAGTCACATGAAACTTGCCTTCTTAAAAATGGGCTAAGCTGATCTTGGACCAGAATGCAGCATTTTAACTGTAAAATTTCAAAACATCAAAGGCTGCCATATTTCCCCCCGGCTGACGTGTCATCCTGGGGAGAACCCTGCGCAGCTTGAAACACTGATTCCATTCTGGCAGCTACATTTCCAAGACAGGTGGTATAATCACATGCAAACATTACATTATAAAAATAAATATTTATCAAGTTAATCCAAGTAAAGAAAGAAGAACACTGAAAGAATACAATACTATTATGGACACAGACCTCCTCCTCAGTTGCAATCTCAATGGGAGTGGGTGGTATCTAAAAAAGAAGGCAACGAAGACTCATTAAAATGAGTTTCCCCAGTGTGGATTAAGAACATACGTTCAGTTCAAGACAAAATGACTCAAAGAATGGCAGGTTAATGCAATATTATTGACATTTGTAAAATTCACAGCAAGCAGGAATAAGAAGAAATGGAATACATGAAAAATGCTTTGCTACTGTATGGCAGGATGTAATCTAAATATTTTGCATCATTATGGTTGGATTACTTACAGCAGGTGTTGCTCTATGCCTCCAAGCACCGCCCTCTTGAGTCATCTGATTGGTCAGCTTCATGAGGGGATTAGCTGCCCCACACTCCGCCTCCACAAGCTCCCGCATCGCCATGGCAACACAGGGCAATACCAATACTCAAAGCAGCGCTTCGACTGGTTCACAGGCCAAACCAATCACAATGGGGAACTTTCAAGACAAAAAAAAAAAAAAAACAGGGAAAACTAGTGACATTGCTCATACTACAACGCAAATACACAAGAAGGATAAAATAACAAAAAGCTTCAGGATCACTAAGTAAAAGCCACACTAAAAAATAAAATGCAACAGCACTTTTAATGATGTGAAGCAATCCTAGATACAAGCATACTGCTAGATTGAGAAGACTATCTAAAGACATTAATCTTAAAGTGCTAATCACAGCTATAGTTACACAAGGCTCAAAATATACGGAGCAAAATTTCAGATTTCAGTCCTCACAAGGTCAACAATTTTGTCAATTCTTAGTTGGCAATGACCTTCAGAAGGGTTCACAGGCACCTGTGAGTCCCTCTGAAGGTGACTTGTCAACTAAATAATGAATTATTAACTTTTGGAGGGATAGGGCAAGTATAAATTAAGCACTAAGGGTTAAGAATGCTACAAGTTATCAGCATATGGTCAAATTTTAAACAATAACCCCAAATCAGACAAAGTTGGGACAGTATGTAAAAATTTAAACTAAAAGTAGTGATTTGTAAATAATCTTTGATGTGCATCATGTAGAAAACAATGATACATCAGCAAATGAAAGTTGATTTTTCCCAAAATAAAGACCTCTCAATTTTGACTCTTGCAACGCATTTAAAAAAAAACAGTTAGGACAGTACAGTATTTACCACCTTGAAATGCTGCTATTCCTTTGCACAATACTTAATAAACATTTATGGACTGAAGACACCAAGTGCCCAATTCTTCCTGCAATCAAGTCTTAAAGAAAGCAACACTATGGGGTCTTCGTTGTTGAAGTTTGCATTTCAAAATGTGGCGCATGTTCTCCGTTGGGGACAAGTCGGGACTACAGGAAGGCCAGTCCAGCACCTGCACCACCTTCTTACGGAGACAAGCCATTGTAATGTGTGCAGAATTCGCTTTGAGTTGTCCAGTTGAAATATAGGCAGGTCAATGACAAATAAGCCTTTTAAAAATGTTTTTTTTTTCTTATAAATCTTTAAAAATGCACAGAATACATTTATTTGAAGTTGGAAGAGAGTGTTTAAACAAGTCTTAATGGTTGCACAACATTTACAGGGTTTTAGTACAGTTTTAGACTGTATTTGCAATTTCACCAGCCAAAAAATGTCAGGTGGCGCAACCAAAATTTCTTGAAAAAAAAACACACTTCCCTCTTTTTTTTCAAAGTAATTTTTTTTAGTAAGTATACCTGAGACTGTCTACTCTGCCTGAAACATTACTATTTTGTAGTTGAGCTGGGTATTAAAAGCAACTTATGGATTCTTTATTGTAGGGGATGGGTATTTTGGTTCTCCAAACCATTTAAGAACAATTAAACTATTAAACTTTGTTTATTTGAAAGGTTTAATATAAAATTATGCCCCCATATTAATATTATATTATTCATATTCTAAATTACATATTTAATACATTTCACAGAGTGTTAACTTGCTTGGACGGTTGCGCCACCTGACATTTTGAGGGTTTGAGATGGCAAAACATAAAATACATATCATTTTTATGATAAATTTGAACATATTTCCAGTTTTACCGGTTTTATAGAATGAAATGATGCTCATTATGAATCATTTAAAATTATTTTAAACCGAAGTAGTGCGCTCGGACACAAAAATCTGCATGTCACGTCAGTGACCCAGGCGTCCCTGGAAAAAGTTGTCTTGAAGGCAGAAAATTTTACTTCAAAGTTTCGGTGCACTTTTAAACATTATTGATGCCTTTGCAGAAGTGCAAACAACCCTTGCCAAGGGCACTGATACAACCCCATACCATGACAGAGCGTGGCTTTTAGACTTTTTGCTGGTAACAGACTGTATGGTCCTTTTCTTCTTTGGTATGGCATCAATTTCCTCCAAAAAAAGACCTTAGGGGAAGGACAGGAGATCACTCATCCAGGCGCAGCAATTGAGGTGGAGTGTTCTAGCGGAATGGTTGGAATGCGGCAGCAGGGAGCCTGGACAAGATGGGAGGAAGCGGTGGAGCGTACAGTCTCATGGGCTGAGCTGTGGCACGCTGAGCTTCATTGAATAAGATTCTTGATCCAGGCTGTCTATGACATTCTACCAAGCCCATCTAACTTATTCTGCTGGGGAAAGGTGGAGTCACCAGCCTGCACTCTATGCCCTGAAGGGACCTTGGAGCATATCCTCAGCTGCTGGCCTAAAGTCCTGGGAGAAGGGCGCTATCGCTGGCGCCATGACCAAGTCCGGAAGGCCATAGCAAACACCATCTACAGTGGGATCAGCTACTGCAAGCACCTTCGCCCAGTGAAGAATACCATCAACTTCATCAGAGCGGAGGAGAAGACATCATCAGCTGCCAAGACCACCTCCACTGGCCTGCTAGCAACGGCACATGACTGGGAGTTGAGAGTTGAAGCTCAAGTTCCCAGGAACCGTCGCCTTAACAACCCAGAGGCCGAATATAGTGCTGATCTCAGAAGCCTCCAAGCAGGTCTTCCTCTTGGAACTTACCATTCCCTCGGAGGATCGTATCGAGGAGGCCAATGAGAGGAAGAGAGCAAAGTACTCCGAGCTGGTGGAGGAATGCTGGAGAAACAGGTGGCGAGCGAGGTGTGAGTCTGTTGAGGTTGGGTGCAGAGGGTTCGCAGCCTAATCCCTCTGCAGGGCCTACAATGTGCTGGGCATCACAGGAGCTAAGAGGTGACGGGCCATCAAGGAGGCAACTGAGGCAGCAGAAGTTGCCTAAAGGTGGCTGTGGATCAGATGAGGAGATCCATGGGAGGGATAGCGCTACTTGGACCCAAGCCAGGGCTTGATTAACCCCGGCTGGGTCACCTGGGTGAGAGCGCGTGATGTTTGAAAGACCTGAAACACTCAAGGACCCTACGTAACATGACTGATGATGTGTCCAGGTTGCATCACAAGATGATGTATGTTACAAAACTATTGACTTGTCAGACCACAATACAAGCTTCCACTATGTTACGGTCCACTGCAGATGCCACCGAGCCCGGAGAAGTTGACAGCGCTTCTGGACACTTAACATGGGGCTTCCTTTTTTTGCAAAGGAATGTATGGATGTAACAATGTACTCTGGTGCTTAAAAAAAAAAAAAAAAAAAAAGGTTTGCCAAAATAGCAAATGCTGAGCCCATGTAATTATATCACTTAGATAAATGGCAGTTCTTGATGCAGTTCTGTCTGAGTGATCGGAGACCACGGGTATTTAGTTTATGCTTGTGCCCTCACCCTTTATGAGCAGAAATTCTTCCAGATTCCTTGAATCTTTGAACCCTTAGAGCGCTTAAATAAATTTGAAAGAACTATAAATTATAATATTTTGAGCTGTTGAAAGCCTATCATGTGGCGACTTGTTCAAAATAGCTCCCCAGCAGGAGCTTTTTTGAACAAGTCGCCATATGATAGGTTTTCAACAGCTTTGATTTTGATATTTTATATCATTGAGCAACCTTACGTGTAGTGCTCCAAGAGTAAATTATGTTATGCACCATAGAGGATGAAATATACAAATCCTTTCCTGCCTTTCTAGGAGGAACATTGTTTTTAAACCTTTCAATCATTTTCTTGAGCATTTGGGGGCAAATTGCCGATCCTCAGCCCATCTTTGATTCTCGGAGACCAGGACTTTCCTGGATGCTGCTTTTGAGTCAAATCATGATTAAAATCACCAGCTGACATCAAATCACATCATTATTCAAATTTTGCTAAATCACTAGACCTAAATTGCCCCATTCCATCTTTTTTTTGGAATGCACTGCAGGTGCGAATGGCAGGAACACTTACAAACAAAATGAAGTTAATCAGAAGAAACACTAAGCATCTTGACTTCATACTGCCTGCAGTGAATTCAAGACAAAGTAAATTTAGACATTGCTGCTTTTAGTTTTTATGTGCATTTTCCATATTGTCCCAAGTTCCCCCCCCCCCCCAAGTTGTGGTTGTACTTTACAATATCTCAATGTATAATACAGGCTGGACTGAAGGGGCCTGAATGTAAAAAAAAAAAAAAAAAAAAAAAGGCATAATGGCATTCAACTGGGTTCTTCAAAAAAAAAAATCCATAAAGCTGCCAGAAAAAAACTGGCCTAACCTAATTTAAACTTGAAATTAATCCTTTGTTCAAGTATGCACTCATGGCCTCTAAATTATTACAAAAGACACAAGCTAAAACAACTTCATGTCAGAAGCACAAGCAGCAATAAATGCCTGTATTCGCGTCTTTGCATTGACTTTGAATGTAATCTGTCGTGCGAAAAATTTGTTCCGCATCCGGTGTGAAAGCAGCTTTAGACCGAGAGAGGACTAGCTTATGGGCTTTATAGCGAATAGGATTCACATTGGGATTTCGAGGATGGGATTTCAGAGCCAACAGGCTGACTTTCAAATGTGTAAATATAATGCAAACATTAGTCCAGTCAGTTTCGTCCAGGTGGAAGTATTCGCAAACACTACCCACCTAACTCCCCCATCACACCTCAGACACAACACTCAGAAACACCACAAATCTTACTAAATGGCAATCTGCTGTTATACCCAGAACTGCACTGCCGCCTATGCTGAGCCATTTTAAAAACCCAAACGAGAGAAATCCAGATTCCATGCAATATTAACCCATTAAAAATGAAACATTTCACGACGCAGTTATCAGAGTTACTAACATTTTAATGCAACACAACCACATAGTCAACACCAGTGCTTCCTGAATACCGTCCCCTGTGTATGCAGATTTTTGTTCAAACCACTACTGCTATTGTCAAATTTTAGGACCCCCAGTCCGCCCCAGATCACTTACTGAGGGTTAATGATGATACATAATTGTATGCATCTTGCCTGCATTTGTTCAAAATTTCTTTTTCTCATCCCTTTCATTGATAAATGCTTCTGTCGAATACTGACATGATCCCATCTAAATCATGTATTTTGGGAATCACCCGAGTTCAGAATCATTTGCATATATCAGCCTAACACCATTAGATTGTACATTACATAGATAGAGTGAAATGAGAAGAGGTAGACCTATTTTGATGGCATATTTTGAAAGCCCGTGCCCAAATTACTCCGAGTAGCACATTTCAGCCCAAAACTTTGATTTATTTCCAAGATAGTGGCCCCCTGAAAATTAATGTTTGTGAAAAATTGGGCATTGCCACCTCCACCTCCCCCTTATTTTCTTTTGGAAGGGTATACCTCAGAAGCCCTTAGGAGGTGAAATTCCATAACTTTTCCTCTGTTAATTACACATTTAAAAGTACTTTCAAAAAAAAAAAAAAAAAAAATCTTCCAAATCTGAGTCGGTGTCCGCGGAAGATTCCCTCACTTTAGTTGAACTCATGTGGAATGACCCAATACAACCGTTAAACTTATAAGAAATTACCTCCTTAGCTCAAAGTGGGTCATCTCTGGAACCAAATTATCATCCATGATTTACGCAGATTTTCCGACAGCAACAAAGAAAGTGCGCATGCCCGGCTACTTAAGACAATTAGAAATGACAAGTGCCTTCTATCCAGCTAGCCAGCAAGTTTATCAAGCGCTATGCCATTGTCCGTAGCAAAAAAAAAAACAACAAAAAAAGTCATGTTAGGTGGCAAGACAACCGACAATCACCATTGCGCTGGTGTTAGGCTAACATTGGTAGCCAATCTAGCATGCCATGCTATTGAGAAAGAGGGCTTGCTAACCAACATACATGCAACTGTATCTATTCCTGTCAATCGCAAATTAGCAGGCTAGCTAGCCAACTGCACAGAAGTGATAGCCAATTCTTGCCAGCTAAAATGCCCAACTTGGCCAACTACTTGGAGCACACATAATGAAGCTGACGAGTAAACTGTTTAAGTTACACACTCTTAAATTATAAGTTACATGAATGGCTAGCCAGCTATCCAGCAACACGAGATATGAAGCAGCAATCTAATTAGCTAGCTTGCTCAACGAGGGCAAGGGGAGAAAAAGAGATGAAGGTGGCCTGAAAACGATGCTACCAATGCATAGATTGTCAGCCGTGCAGCCAGCTAAATTACATTAGATAGCCATATAAGCTGTACACTAAGCTAAGGTTGGCTAGCTACCTCTCTAAACCAAAACTCACCACTCACCCTGACGATAACGCAATTCTGCAACCTTGATCGCCGTCCCGTTGACTGTAAAACGTTACGTATCTAATGTAGATAATGGAACATTATAATCTCCAACGCGGCGCATTTATTTGTGTTTGTCAGCTAATCTTTATTTTCCAAACGCCATCAATAGGTAGAAACTGGCTTGCCAGCTTCAGATAAACTACAAGAAACGGCATCCACTTATCCTCATTTGCTAACTAGCCAATCCTCTTCATAGTATTCAGAGACGACACTTGCGTGGGGTTTGCTGTCACCTGAAGCTAGGGAAAAGAATGGAGATACGTAATTTACGTACAGAATCGACCACTCAAGATACGTCCGACGCCAAACGCCAAAATGTTTTTGCTCTTTGTTCATAGATAACAGGCCGTTGTCGAGAAGTATTTTTCCTTCTTCTTGCTATTTTTTATATACCAATTTTATAACGCGACTTCACTGTCATTGCATCAAAATATGGCAAAGGTTATTGAATCTTAGCAAAGATATTCCGTAGACTAACGTTGCACAGCTGCAGCGTTAACATTATGTACAAGCATGCAGTCTAAATATTAACATAATGTCACTGGTGTATCAGTTTAGTGGTGAAATCTGCGAGAGCTGTTACACGTCTGTCGGAATCAATGAAAAATTCGGGGTTTGCGTCGTCACTTACTTCGCGCAGCATGTAAGTCCAGCGCAAAGGTCAAAGCCCTGGATTTCTGTCAGGGACTCGTTTCTCCTGAATAAACATTTATTTTGTAGACCGCGTTTACTTATTTCCAACTGGCTGCTGTGGTGTACTGGACTGCAATGGGAGTTCATCCTGAAAGCAGTAGTAAGCCTTTATACCAATTAGTTAAACAGTAAAAGTTCTTAGTAAAAACGATCTTTTATGGAACTTGGCACAGGAGTAGATACTGTCGTTCAGTCTCCTGCATTAGGTGAAGGGCTGACAAAATGACTGGAATTTTGTGTCAGGTTGGGAGATAGTTTGGGTATGATGTGGTTTCCAAAAATGCTTCAATTGTGGGTGTCTCGAAGAGAAATTTCCAGTGGTTAAAACTGATAGGCCATTTTCTTATTTCCTGTATTTTCCAACACGATATACGCCAAATATTACTGTACAAGTAACGCCAAAATACAGAATTTAGGAGAGAACTGCACGCTATTGCAGAGTAATAAGCCCAAGATTCAGGTTGTAAGGTTGCAGTTCCAGGGTCACGTTGAATTGTTGCGGTGTCAGAATTTAACCCTCATATGGTCAACTCCACGTTTAATATATATATATATTTTTTTTTTTTTTTACTTTTTTACAACGTACAATTGATGACTCAGTTCTTATCAGGACATCATAATGGAGTTGACATGTGTTAACTTTCTGCAGTATGACAGAATATTGGAGAAAAATTCCAAATGTGTTAACATCATACTAAAATTCATACTATGAATTTGCGATGGTGCTTTGACAGTTGTCAGAAATATTTTGAAAATATTATCCAGATTCCTTTTCCAATAATTTAATATTGAAATGATAACATGGTAAGATGTCAATACAGTTTCATCATTCTCAGCATTACCTAGAAAACAAGAGGTCCTCTTTACTGACAGATTATCACGACATAACACTAAGAGAGTGAGAGGATGAGATAGAGGAGGAATGGAGAAGCAGCATGGAGAATTGGCTTGAATGGTGACAAAGAACACAAGCGGTGCCAGGCACGGCAAACCCTGCCCCTTGCACATACCATATTTTAGCTCAGCTGTTCAATGAGTTGATCCATTTTTTTGAGTCATGTGCTCTTGGGTTTGACCTTTCAAGGTCTCTCAAGGTCAAAGACCATGGTGTCATTTTAATCCCTATTTATGATTTCCTATATGTGTTGAATAGTGACCAAGTGGCTATCTATGGTGGTCTTTGAGATATAGTGTAAATTAAGAAATTCAGATCAATGACTTTGACCCCCCCCCCCCCCCACCCCGCCCCCCCCCCAACATACATGTTGGTTTGATGTAAATCAGACTATTTTTTGACAGAATTATGACCAAAAAACATCTTTGACCTTTTCAGTGACCTTGAACTTGACCCAATTCATCCAATAAATTAATAGGATCTATTCTGGGTCATTGCCCAACTTTTGATATAAAATGTGGTATAAATTCAGGCAGCAGTTTTCTCATAATCTTGCCAACAAATTAACAAATAAATAAATGAACAAACAAAGTCGATTACGCTACTCTCGCTCCACCCTTTTTTTTGGGGGGGGGGAGGTGGGGGAGTAAAAATTGATGAAGGGGATGGTGTATGGTACAAAGGGGCATTTTGGATTAGATAAAGAGGTGAAGAAGCGAGAGACAGAAAAGCACTTCAGCAAACAGAAGTCAAGATGGGGACTAAGAGGGAGAAAGAGGGCAAACTATTCACCACAACATCGTGCCTACCAGTTTACTGTGATCAAAATATGAACAATTTCATTACAGAATTCTGCATCAAAATTACACACAAGCTAGTTCTTATTAAAATTATTACCATTATTATTGTAACCATCACTGCATTTGTTTCTATGATCATGAAAGTAGATTAGTGTAAAAAATATATTCTTTCACAATTTATGTAATATAACTCCTAAGCTTGTTTTAACACAGCAGAAAAAAACATAACTCAATAATAATAATAATAATAATAATA
This sequence comes from Gymnothorax javanicus, assembly GCA_029692085.1. Classification (NCBI taxonomy): domain Eukaryota; kingdom Metazoa; phylum Chordata; class Actinopteri; order Anguilliformes; family Muraenidae; genus Gymnothorax; species Gymnothorax javanicus. The sequence goes on from CM056193.1 coordinate 45,425,527, forward strand.
ATTGTATTTACAAATTTTTCAGTACAATCAAGACTGCCTAAGCAGAGCTGACATTCTGAATATAGCAGTGGTGGTGCTATACTGCGGACAGGCTGCGTGGTGAATGAGAATCAGCTGTGCATTGACAGGCTCTAGAATTTCTATGGCCAATCATCATGGGCCAAACTAATATTATTTTGCCCTATTTTCATTTCTCTGAGTATTGGGTTGTGGAAGTAAAGGAATGCATATTATGGACTGTGACACCATGAACAATTTAACTGGTCTCTGAGAGTACAAAGGATGTTCTTATAGCAGAAATGTGATGCATTCATTTATACATTAATGTTTTGCTGAGATGATCTGTTGAGTATTTGCTTTTCATTGTTGTGTTAGCTCTATTTCCTACATGGACTGTTTTAAATATTTAATGTTGTGGCTATTAGTGTGGTGGCACAGTGCCACAAATATTTGTATTTGGACGGGTTCTTCATCCAGGAGGTCTGTATTATGCCCAGTTAGTCAATAATTGTGCAGTAATAAGGTATTGGCAAAGGCTGAATGCACTTTTGTGCTATTGAGTAAAACAGTATATACAGAGAGCTTACATTCTAAACTGTTGAGTGGTAATGCATCGAGCCTTGGGTATTCCTAGTGCTGTGGAGTCATTAGTGTGGATGCTGTGTGCTTATTGGCTCAGTAATGCCTAGGAGGGCAGTGCCTCCCTTCCTTCTTGATGATGACTTGCTGATCATCACTGGTGTCACTGGGTGAGTGCATGACCTCTTCATCCTCCTCCGCTTCTCCCTCTGTGTCTCCTGATGTCCCCATACGAGACTCATAGGACTGAGAGAAACAAGACACTATCAGCCAGCTGCAAATGCACATGCTCTATACCAAAAAAGCACAAACAGACAAGTAGACACACAGGTTGGCAGTTTACGATTTTATTGAATTCACTGGTGAGTTTTACCTCCATGGGATTGACAATGATGGTGAGTGCAGAATCATCCCATTGGCTGTTCCCATCCTTTGAACCGCCCCCGTCTCCGTCATCTCGACGATGGATGGAGCGGATTCGGAACACGCCTAGGATCACCATGAAAACCAGGAACCCCACACAGACCATAATAATCACTGTGGCAGCTCCTGGGACAACTGAGACAGGGACCAGGGAGGGACAGAGCACAAAGGTAAGTCATGAAGAAAGGAGTGTGAGGAGGTGTGACAAAATTAGAGAAAAGAGAGCAGAGAGAAAAGACTGAGGAGTTAACAGTAAACACATCACAAACAGACAGAAGCAGAGACAGTGCAGACCAATGCTGATCTGTCGAGCAAGGGCTGCCATTATGTGAATGGGTACTGGAGGCCAGAGAGAGGACATGACTTGGGGTGAAAACAGGAGGAAATGTTATGATGAGGGGCATCAGGCACTCGGCCAAGAGCAGATTTACCAGAGTTGTGATGCAGGTTGGGCAGAGTGTGTCCACTGAGCTCTCCAGAGTGATGAGAAGGGTGGAGGAACTGCTGCTGAGAGGCTAGTAAGTGAGAGGGGTGATGCAGACTGTCTAGAGAGTGCAGGAAATTCACCTGGGAGAAGGAGAAGAGTTAATACATACACTGACAAAAAAGATCATTTCTGACCCTACTTACGTCATTCAAGGTAATTATTAACTTCTCCTGTCTGGCCGTCGTTATCAAGTACTGCTTTTCAAAAGTAACCATGCCAGGAAATCTTTTATCCCGTCCTCTACTACCCTGTTGAATAGTTGTTAGTTTAAATAATTAAAAGGTACATGTAACCTAAGCGTGTACTTATATATGCCTATCTATTAACCATAATGGTTTGATGTATATTGTTGTCATATATGGTTGTATTTATATCATGCCATTTCATGCTGTATGCTGCAAAGCAAATTCCTTTACGGGTATTAAAGCATCCATCTATCCATCTATCCATCCATCCATCCATCTATCTAGCTAGCTAGCACCACAGAAGGACCCCCAAAGCAGTGCAGCCGCTAATCTAACACTAAACATTCATCAAATCAAAAATGGAAAAAATAATAGCTCATAATTTATTACAGGACTCTGGTCTAACACCGCACTTGTAGCAGGCAAAGCCAATACAGCTATGATTCAGCTCATTTAGGATGTAAGCAGGTTCTACCTCGAGTGTGAGCTCATTGCTGGTATACCGTCCGTTCATCTCCGAGCAGGACAAACGGAATCGCCTCTCAAAGTGGGCAGAGCCTTTGGACAGCCGGTAACGGATCGACCGGAGGACATCCTCATACACCGAGATGGACTCAGCACCTGAGAAACAGAACCAGCAGAGTGTTAATGAAGGGAAGGAGAGAAAGAGAGAGACCGAGAAAGGAAAGGGAAGAGGGAGAGGCAGGAGAGATAATCAATCACATTTCACCAAAAAAACACAGACTGAAAACCTTTTTGGGAAGTCTGGATTTTTCACTCAAACACAAAGGCTGACTCATTATGTTTATAGCACATTAATTGCATACAAAAAATCGTTTTAAAAAATCAATTTCAGGGCCTGTATGGCAATAGAAGGAGTTCATCACAGTTTTTCCTCCATAAAGCAGAATTTTTGCTGCATTTAATCAAACTCTCCTCCATACAGCTGAGAGCCAAAGTGAAACAGTACAGCAATTTAAGCATTTCATGATGACAAGTCCCCAGGGTGCTTTACGAACTCTGAATCAGATGCAATGCAGTAGTGGAATGTCTCCAGTATTATTAATCCAGCTGCATAGGTTTGCAGTGATGGCTGCTCAAACTTGTTACATTTGTTTTGTCATAATAGAATTTGTGTGGATGAATAAACAACACGTATGCCAGAAAACGATTTACATTTACCTGCAGGTGCTACAAAATCAAATTTTCCACCAATTGTCAGTCATTTCCGAGGGAAAAAGTAAATGTTTAATAACCAACAAGAAACAAATTCCTCAACGAAGCATACTTCTGCTGAATGTCGGCTATGGTGAATAAACTGAAAGGCGAATGGAGATACACACACCAAAAGATGGCCCATACCTGTGATAGTTAAATAGGCTGTTGTGTTGATGATGTCCAGCCCCTTCTCTCTCAATGATTCTACATCCACCAGAAGCTCCTCCCGTTCGAGGTTCAACTCCTCCCCCAAGGGCTGAACCTCACAGCTGTCTAGCGTGTGAGCCACTGCATCCGACATTAGTGCTGAGAGAGAGAGAGAGAGAGATAGAGAGATAATGAGGGACAAAGAGAGAAAAAATATTATTGTTGTTTTTTTAATTCATTTCTTGTTTCCTTGTCAGGCAATGGCATAGACATAATTATTCCAAAAACATTCAAATTTAGGCAATTTACACTGCAAAATATGTCACGCAAATAAAGCTTACTAACATACATGGAACTGAAATAGCATGAGTAACAGTGAGTGTGTGGGAGAGGTTTCAACATCAAAGAAATAATCACAGGTACATATATTCAGTGGAAATCTCACAAAAAGGCACAGTAATAGCAGCTTATTCCTGCGTGAGAAACCTGCAGTAAATAACTGCATATGTATTGCTTGCGTCATACAAATAACAGTCTGTCGGATGGCAAGGTGGCGCAGTGAATAGTGCTGTTGCCTCAAGGCAAGAACACCATGGGTTTTAATCTAGCCTGGGGTTAGTGCATGCTATTTGCATGTCTGCGTGAGTTTCCTCTGGGTACTTTAGCTTTCTCCCACAGTGCTAAGACATGCATGCCAAGCTAATTTGAGACTTTAAATTGCTCATGGGTTTGAGTGTGTGAGTAAACGTTTTTCTGACACTTGCTTAGGAAGGAGTATGAAGAGTGACAAGATACGGGCTTAAGGAAGTGCTGAGATGTCATTAAACATGCAACAAACTAATTAATAAATAAATAACTGTCTGGGCACTAGTTAGTGGTTTGGAGTGACAGAATATGAATTAGCACAGTGTATGGGAAACGGCTGCTGCACATCACCAAGCCTGTCTCCTTAGGGGTCGATCTCGAACAGTCCCTCACATAAAACGACCATATCTCCAAAACTAGGGTGAAGATGGGATCAAGGAATAGTATCCTCAGGAACCTGACCAGTACCAAATGGGGTGCCGATGCTGAGACAATTTGTACTACAGCCCTGACTTTCTGCTTCTCTACAGCAGAGTTTGCTTCACCGGTCTGCAGTAGATCAGCTCTTGCCACCAAGGTTGACCCAGCTTTGAATGCTCACTGGCTGCCTGAAACCCGCGAAGGTAGAGGACCTTTACCTGCTGAAGGACTGTGGCATCCCAGAAAGAGAAGCTGAAACAGGAAAGTGACCCACACCACCCTCTCTTCAACCATGGACCAATGGGAAAGAGGCTTAAATCAAGGTGCAGCTTCATACATTCTGTTGAGTCGCTGAACAACAGCCTTCACAACCAGCGACTGTCCCTGTGGACCAAACATCTTTCCCAAGCACCACATGAAGTGTCCATCAGCCCTAAGGAAACCCTTCCCTCTGGCTCCAGTGAGGCATGGCCCTTCTAGTCATGTCTCGACGATCTGAGAACTGCTATGGGCCGCTGCAAAGCTAAACTAGTGACGTGGGTGTACAGAGAGAATGACGACACTAGCTGCCTGCATGGATGGGAACAGACCGTGCAACATCTACTAGTCTGCCCACATTTACCAGATCCTTGCACCCAAGAAGATCTGGAGGCATTGCCCCCTCTTTTGCGAAACAATATGTCCAACACTAGATCAGGACAGTTTAATTTGAAGTTGCGCAGTGACTTGAGAAGCAGAGAAGACAGCCATGAATGCAGCAACATCTACTTCCTGGAGTGAGCAGACGCCCTCGAGCATGTGAGAAAAACACAGCAGCTCTCAAGGAAAACAGGCTAATTATTCCAGTAATTCTGCCGTGCTGTTTTGTCTCTCTGCCCACAGCCAGCATTGCAGCTGAGTAATTCTGAACAGCAGATATGACTCAGCAGTCCAAACTAGATGATTTTTAATGCAAATATTTCCTGTTCCTGGGTAAGCTTCTGCAGATGTCGCTCTCATAGGCCGTCTGAAGTCCGTTTCATAATCAATGCGTGATTTGTTTTTTAAACTTTGTATGTATGGTGCTACATGTATATTTTGCTCTTTTTGCCAATCGAGATTTTTTTTTGCTGACAGGTACTCCCTTTCTCCTCTACTTTTATGTTGTTTGAAATGTTTTATTTTGTAATGTTTTTTACTTTGTATTCTTCTGTAGAGTGGATAAAGTTCTAAATAAATAAATAAATAAATAAATAAGCAGTCCGCGATCAGGGGAGTGAAGGTGTATGGGGGGGGCAGTTGAGGTGGTTGATTAGACTCACCCCCTCCCTCCATGCCATGCGTGGCTGTATTGATGGTGTGCGACAGCGAGCATATGATCCTCAGCTCTGGAAATAGGGCCACCCCATGAGGCCCCTCAAATTCGGAGGCCACCTGGGCCAAGTGGGGGCCCACCCGGAGAGGGAGATAAGCGGGGCATCGGGCTGGAGGACCACCAGGTAACCCTCCAACTGCCTGAGGGACAAACAGCCCTCCTCACTGGAACACCTGGACCAGTAGAGGAAAGAAAAAAAGAGCCTGCTAATATCACAGCGTGAAGGACTGACCTGGCACTAACTGGTACACTTTGTCCCCAGATGGTGACACGTACTGAAATAGCATTCATTTGCGATACAAGCTGCAGCTCGCAACTCCCTGCCTGCTGTGACCCAACAAGATGAATTGTCTGCCAAAGCTTAGGCTTCGGGGATTCCTGAAAAGATGCCGCAAATCATCTCGAAATGGTTTTGTCACGTTGCAGAAATAGGCATAAGTATTTGGACAGTGAGCAATTTTTATGGGTTCTCATACCTATCTGTTTTACTCATGATGGATGCTCATACACAAGTAAAATTACATTCAACTGCAGACAATCAGCTTTAATCCTAAGAAACTTTCTTCTGAATTTATATCTAGCGAATCCAGTAGGAATCATCGCCCTCCAAAAGAGTACAACTACCCAAATATTTACGGATGTTACTGTAGGCCAAATTCTGAATCTGTCATTGAAATATAGGTAAGAAATAAACTTAGGCAGCTAAATTGAGCATCTCAAGAGGGCCAGATGGACAGTCTGAATGACTTGACTACCCTGAGTGTGTTTCAACAAGAAAAATACGGAGAGCATAGGCTTTAACTCCGGCAGAATTCATTATCATATGTCCAGGTGGTCTTACCTGAGAGAGGTGGTCAGTTTTAGGGGCCGAACCCCAGGGGTGGCAAAGCGAAGAGAGTTTCTGTATGTGACCTGCTGCACGGCCCGGTTGAAGCTTTCAATATTGTCTCCTTCCAGGATCAACACAGACTGACTGGGGTTCACATGTACCTGAGAGAGAAAAAGCCACACGGGATGACAACAAGCTTTCGCAATCATCATTTATTTTCAAGGCGCTTTTTCCTTCGAACCATACATGTATGTAAATGCAGAATATGCTTATACAATATTCAATTAACCAACTTGCCCGTGTGAAAAGTTAGATGCAAACACCCGTCCTGAACAAGTGCTGGCCAGTCAATGCCTATATTAACTATGCAGACCAGGGGAGCTGTGCACTCAGTGTACAGCAGAAATGCATTACATGACTGTATCTCAGTGCATTCCATAGCAGGCACCTGCAGCCCTTGCCCTCGTGACCCTTTTCACGTTCACATTAAAATCAGACATCCATCCAGACCTGACATACCAGGTTAGGTCATTTGAATAATGGCTTATTCATCAGTTAGGGTCAAAGTAACTACGAAAAAAACCAGCACAACCAGCAGCACTTTGGGGTCAATGTCGAACCGCCTATTTCCATAACAGGTAGCTATGTCCTGTCACAGCGTGTTTTTTTAAACAGTAGGTTACCTTCATTCCCGATCCCAGGGTCTCCAAGTCCCCAAAGTCTAGCCCCTCCCTGCAGGCGTACAAGCACTCCACCACGTTGTGGGGCTCCACACTACCGGGACGTACAGTCACGCCAGATAACAGGCCTCGGTAAGCCCCTGCAAACCTCCCTGAGGGCAGCAGAGGGGGTGAACACAAAGAACAGCTGTTTGAGGAGCCAGAGCAGCTTGAGTTTACCTTTGAGAGGCAGATAAGAACAGGGACACACAGGGTTGTACTTCACTCACCTGAGTCCCTGGTCTCAGGAATAGTGTTGTTTACTATGTCTTCCTGCTTCTCCTGCGGTTCTGTGAGAGGCAGGGATGTTAGCATTATTCTTCACAGCAGGGATGGCTATCAGCATCCAAAATTAACCAGGCATTTCAGAGGTAATTAGTGGACCTTCCTGTTATCAACCGTGTAATCAAAAATGATCCCACAGCATGCCATGCAGGCCTATCTGGCTGACAAGCCTGTCATTTAATTTCAAATGAATGACAATCATTGATTTTGCCAGCTGGCTGACTGAATGAGATCATCCGACAAGAAAAAAAAAAAAGTACTGTCTGGTCAATATTCAAACTTTAAAGGATTTTCACTGTAACAGAATGACTGTTGGAAAATTTTTGATGTGATGGATTATTCTGTGAGTTATCATTTAATGGATACGTACCCCAGCAAGCGCCAATGGCCAAACGCTGACGTGGGGCAGGACTGGGAATGGCTCCATTGTCATGAATGAGTGCAGGGTCGAAGGTCACGCCGTCGACATACAGAGTGACAGAGGGATACTGGACACTGAGAGACAGGTGGTGCCACTCACTATCACAGACCTGAGCAAGACAGACAAAAAGGGCGTGTGACAAAGCACAGCACGCAATACATCAACCTGCCTGGCTTACAGACCGACGGGCAGCAGCCAGAACTTGTTACTGACACTCCAGCTCATGCCAATAATCCCCTTAAAAGAGCCCTTTAAGCCTGCTTATGCAAGCTGCTGCTGCAAACAGCGCAATCCCAGAGAAACCAGTAAGCCCACTCCAGATCACTTAACCCCCCCTCCACGATGACCTCCCGCTAATCGCAGTCTGTCCAAGCTAGCGCTCCTGTGGAGTACCTGCTCCAGCTTCCACAAGAACTTAACGGGGCGAGCGGCAGCGACATCAGGCCAGTAGAACAGGGACAGCCGACAACCGTGAACTGACAGTGAATAATGTGAGAAGGAGTCATCTGCGAGAGAGAGGGAGAGAGAGAGAGAGAGGTAGGGTAATAGAACGAGAGAATGAGAGCGAAAGAGCCCTACTGCTGAAAAATTGGATAGATAAGTGCTATTGTCATCATGCGACAGACTATTATCTGGGTTAACTCGAGAAGCAATAAAAATTAAGATGTCGACAGGAAATATGCAAATAAGGAGGTAATTCACAGCATGAAAAGACCTGAATTGCATCACAGATCAGCCCAGTTACAATTATAATTATCATTCTGTACGAATCACAAGGTGCAACTGACACATTTAGCGATAACAAACTGTTGAAACAATCACACAGAAATGACGAGCTGATGAGCCATAAAGACTGCAATCGCATCATCGCAACGCATAATGATCACCAGACAGACTAGAAAGCTTAGGAGAATGCCCCATACTCCAGGTACATGCACCTTCATGACCTGCATTGAATTTGCCTGTTGTTCAAGAAAGTGGATTGATTGCTGTGACAAACCATTCCTAGCAGTGCTGCACACAATGGTCTCCTCTTCCCTGTGGGCTCCTTTCGCCTGATTAGTTGGGAGCTGAGAGTTAACCCCTCCCCTACGCATCCATAATTGGAGGGTGAAGTGGTCTCCGGGCACTGCGGCAGCCACAGCATCGGGAACCACAGCAACGTGTGTCGAGCCGTTGAAGGAGAACACGAGCGACGAATCGGAAGACGGGAGCGTGGGGAGATTCGCCGTCCAGTTGGCTGCCGGGGAGGGGGGCGGGAGCAGGTCTAACTCCCCCCTCAGTGCACCTGGTGAGACAGAGGACACAGGCAGAAATATGCCCAGGCATATTAACTGCATTATTTCTGCAACAAAAGCCTAATGCCAAAGATCTCATATTAAAAATAGGACCGTGTGTTATCAGCTCGATGACTAATTCATGACAAATTACACGCTGACAGCAGGATTGTTTATATGCTTTTCATCATTTTTTTTCTGCTGGGTCACCTAGGAGCACCATCTCTGAATACTAATAAATCCGCTCACCACACAGTCTGCGCACCGATCTGTCAGAGTAGCTGTCTCTGTCACAACCCTTCCCAATATGGCCAGTCTGCAACTCTACGGTGGCCTGGATGTTCCAAACGGTTTCTTCGCAGGTCTCCAAGTGCAGGCTGGGGAACAGAGGAACGCTGCCAGACCCCGGGGTGTACTCCACTCGCTTAGACCATCCTTGAGGAAAGCAGAACGTGCCCAATTGTTGATCTGTACGGTTTTCAGCAAGCCCATAGCACGCTAGTATACGGCGATTGTGGCCATTTTTAAATGATGGAGACAGTCAGCTACAAGTTAGCAATAGGTCTGTTAGTTTGTATTGTAGAGGCCATGACCAACTCATTAGCTTTACCAGAGGTAAATGGAAGCTAAAGGTTAATTTTCGATCACAGAGCCTGATTAGAGACGTTAACGCAGAGGAGTAATCCGACAGTCATTTACCGATCCAGCCAGGCTTGCAGGAGGGCTTGACGGTGATGATAACCTGGGCGTCTGCTTGGGCGCGGTTCTTGCCGCAGTCGAATGCAGTTACCCAGAAGCTGTGCGTATGTTGCCGTTTTGAATCCAGAGGCTCAGTGTTTTTAATGTTCCCTGCAATGAAGGGCATTGAATGGGTTAACAAAGACAATGAGCATTTGGCCAAAGAGACACAATAAAAGGCCATTCACATAAGGCATGGAACAATACCACTGTGCTGCTCCTGGCCTGGTCTGACCCCAAGCATAAGACAGCTTCACCTCCCCACGGTAACTTAACTCATTCCCTTTGGCAAGCTGCTGCCAACGGCGCGGCAAATTCCACCATTCCCTACGGTAAGCCGGTACCAGCGGCGGGGATGACCATTCGCAGTCCGATGAATACACAAAATCAGTTGACGATGGCGGCGATGGGCCACCTGTACTTCACTACTTTATATTGTGTAATTTTAGGGAAAAGTATTCCGTACAAACGCGACAATTTTATATAAAAGTATTCCGTAGGGAATGAGTTAAAGGCCTAATTCACTGATTCGCTGAAGCAAAAGAGAGTCACCACGTTTTATTTTGTGTCATTCATCTAATTGTTGATATAGGATATGACCAGTTGACCGGTGCTGATCTTTCATTGAACATCAATCAGGTCGCGAGAACTGTGTTAAAACCATGGCGACATAGTCTTCATGAATCTAAGTGACTTTAGGGAAATGTGGGCGTCAGCTTCTTACCGTCATTATCGATTGCAAAGGGCACATCTGGAGTGATGATGTCGTAGAAGCAGATCTGACTGTACTGTGGGGAGCAGTCTGCATCCAGTGCCTCCACTCTGACGATGCGGTCGAACAGACGCCCCTCGGACACCGATGCCTCATACCGTCGCTCCACAAACACCGGGGAGAACTCGTTTACATCATTGACTCGCACGTGAACTGTGGCCCTGGGGGAGGGAGAGACAGCGAACTCACACCTGACCAGCAAACGGACAAAGTGTCACTTCGTCTATTATAGCTGACAAAACTGTTCCCGTTTCGAAACTATTTTGATACATTTCATGACACTGTGGTTTTTCCAACTGGTTTTGACAAAATTTTCAGCTGAAAAACACAATTCCCTCAGTTCGCTAACCACCTGTTCCCAATTAGTGAAGCATGCTGGAAAATGTAGTTTTTTTCCCCCCCTCACTTGTGTGACTTCTTGCTGTTGAGCCCATCAGGACCCTCTCCGCAGTCATACGCCTGAATGGTGAAGCTGTGCTCCCGTTGGCTCTCACAGTCCAACGGCTCTTTGGAACGGACAAGGCCCTCTCCTGTCGATCGATCTAGGACCACAGCCTCGAACTGAGCCACTCCTGAGCCGGAGGCGCCGTTGTGAACCTTGAACCCACAGATTTCTCCTACAATGGACAACAGAGTAAGCCAATCTCAACAGACAAAAAAAATCACATCATTACATCTAGGTATGGAGAGAAATGGGCAGATTAAGTGAAAAGATAATATACCACAATAAAGTATAGTACTTGAATAGGACACTTCAGTCAATCACTAACAGACAGGAATGCAGAACAATGACTACCTGCATAATGTAGTGGCGCATCTTTATCCAGGGCAAAGAGTGGCGGATTCAGAAGTACGGTGTTGTCGTTTTCCATCACAATCCCCTGGTACTCGGTCTCGATCCATGGTTTATGTTTATTGGCTGCGCAAAATAAGGAACCAAAAATTGGACAATTACCTGGCCAGCCACAGGCAGGAGAAACTCAAAACAGACATCAGTCCATGTCTTGAACTGATTAGCTGCATAATTCAGGAAGAGAGTGTTTCAGTCTGTCACGTTCTAATTCCAGAATGAAATGCTGCATAATAAATGTTTGAGACTTGATAGAGTGACTGAGCAGTTAGTATTCATCACAAACTGTAGCTACTCCTCACATAAAATAACCACAAAAAGGAACTTGTGAAAGCTCATGCGGCACAATAAACATAAATATGCATGACATGCTGAAATCAAATTTACATCATAAGATTAATGTTCTTGGTAGTCCACTCTATTTCAACTGAAGCTTAAGTATACGGCGAGAACTATATCCTACAATATGTGACGTTGGCAGTGGGGTGGGGGGTATTTTTGCCTGTGGACAGGCCTTTCCAGCCTACTTACTGCACCAAATACAATCCCACTAATACAAGCCTACCTTTAGATTTCTCTAAATCTGAAATTACAGTTGGCTATGTCTTCCACAGCGGTTTAATGGAGCCCAGTCAAGCAGATACTAATCTCCAAATAAGGAATCCCATGGTGGGGAAATCAGGAAACTGGCTGCTGCTAACTCAGGAAGCATTCCCAAATGCATTTAGTGACACTCTTTCAGTGACTGAAACCATCATCGTGCTTTCGCATTCACATTTTGCTCTATTCAGTCCATCTCTATTCCAGTCATCTCTCCCTTCCTCTCCCTCACTTCTTCTCCATTGCACTTATTCACCATCATGTAACCCAACATTAATCTGAACATCAGGATTAAACACAGGATTACATATAATTTTATTACACTGATCTCTCTTTGTCTCTCAACTTTTTCCTAGTGTTGTGCGTTTCTCTCTTTCCCGCTTTCAGACTATTCTTTGTCAGAGCTCAATTTTCTTTTTCGCCTTCACTTTCTGAAGTGGCAGATAAAAAGATATGATGATTTGGAAACATATGGAATGGTGTAGAATAATCTCATTGGTGCAGAGCAACTCAACTGAGACATTGATATTAGCACCAATAACACAAGCATAGTACTGCTACAGTCAGGATGATTTCAAGAAATCAGACTGAAGTGATACTGCTATACTGAGATAGCAACTGTAAATAGGCAATGAAAAAGAAAAACAATAGCAACCAGTATCATGTAATAAATTATAAACAAGAACTGACCTTTGTTGCAGTGGGCACCCCAAACAAAACACAGCAGGAGAAGGGGGAGGAAACTGATTCTCTCCATCTGTTGTGGCATAAGTAGGATTGGGGAGGGCACAGGGTGGGAAATCAACTGAACTGCTGTGTAACTGTTCAAAAGCAGATCATGAACAGAGGGGACAGACACACAACAATATGAGCTACTAATGAGACGATCAATTTCAGTTGTAATCCAGAAGATAAACGTAAACAAGGGATTGAAAAACCCCCACATCTCAACACATAGTGTGCGATTAATTCATATTCACGATCAGATCTGACATGAATATTAGCAATGGGACTGAGAGTAATGATCATGAACAGCTACTACACCCATGATGCAGTAAACCCCACAAAGGTAAACACGTATCAGTAGATAACTTGGGTACATGCAGGTGTGTATGCGCAAGAAATGCTATAAAAGAGACTGTAGATGTACTCCACATAATTCACAACAATTTGCCTTAAAATACGTTTTTACAATCATGCTTTGTTTGTATTATCTTGGACATAATACATTTCAGTTATTTGTGGATTATATAAAGATACAGATCTGAAAATACACAGAAAAAAACGAAATATAGGCTAGACAACTCACATAGACAAATTCGAAATTAATCGGGACAAATTGACATGAAAGTGTAGTAGGGCACATACGACATCGATTTCTAAAACCATTTTCGATGTGACAAATGGATTAGACCATTATTTACGGCAGCTATTCTAGGAATTGCAACAAGGTGTTAATTTTACTATCGTTACTGATGATGATGGCAAAACATTCAACCCTAGTTTCACAATATTGCAGCTCGAAAGCTACCCTGTAAGTTTCGCCTCTATCAGAGCATCAGTCTCACCTCTCATTTGCCTCCCTCTCCTCCGCTTGATCAGGTTCAATTGACAGGTAATTCGAGGGATGTTGATATTAAACGAGCAGTGCCTACGGTTCGAAGTGTAATGCGCATTCGGCGAGTGCTGTCAGTTTGTGGCCCCCGTTTTCAGCAGACGTCGTGCAGAAGACGACGATGCTGAGGCAACGATGCCACCTCCCTCTCCGCATCACAACCCGCCCACACCCAAACCGCGTCCCTCTCTCTCTCTCTCTCCCTCTCTCTCTCACACCCCACTCAACTGTCGATCTTTATTTATAGCCAACACTTTATCAATACGGTGTCGCCAGGAAATATTGGGCTGTATCTAGGCCACACCATGTGGTCACTTTTAATATATAGCTATTTAATGTCTTAACTGGTGCCCCAGCCCGGCCAAAAACAGACATTTCGCATCCATTTTATTAGCAGCAAGAGGCGACCTCCACTGATCTCAACCCATCCTATCCCTCCTCTCCCCGTAGACTGCAAAATGACGTCACCTCAGCTCCCACCTGACAGCCTCCATGTAACCCCTACGTCCAGTATGACACGCTTTTTTTTTTTTTTTTTTTTTTTTTTTTAGTGGAGCAACAAATGAACAGCCAACATTTGAATTAACAATACAAAAGTTTATTTAAAATTCTTATTTTTACATTTGGTAGCAATAAGGCAAAGTAGTCTGAATAATAATTAATACACATCAAATCACCACCACAAGTATAAATATTTAAAAAATATTATCGTTAGTGAGCCGCAGCTCCCATTCAGCCACTATAACGAGCTGACTTCCTCGCAGGAGTTTTTATTGATGGTATAATCATTATCATAACTTCATCCCATAGAAAAGCAGTGGTTTTGGTTGAAGGTTTTTCTTTTTCCTTCTTTTTTTGCCTTGACATCTTCTTCAGTCAAGGGTAATACAGCACAAGTAGAAAATAAGAGACAAGGATTGAAAATTTAAAATTGAAGATTCAATGGATGTAAAATCTAACAAGACAAACTCAGCTTTTGTGGATCTTCCTTTCAAAGCTACATAATATCATACAACAACTCCCAAAATATCAAATGAACAACCATAAAAAATAACACAATGGCAACAAAGAAGAACTGAATGTGTTGAACACCTTTAAAAAAATAAACAAAGGCAACTGAACAAAAATACAGTGTGTTGGCCAAGGTTAGGGAAACGAGGTCCATATAAAAACTGAAAAATTCTCACAAAAATGGCAGTGAGATGTACGTCACTTGGAACATGTATTTGTGTCAAGTACACTTAGTGCCATCAGCCTGACCGTGTGCAGCATTACAGAGGTTGGAATGACGAACAGGATTATCTCAAACCGAGAGAAGGGAAATTCACACGGAGAGCACAACAGAAGCCCCAGACAGCCGCTCGTGTCTGTAGGTCCATGCGCAAGCCACTGTTTCAGTAGCTGGTTTTCAAGTGCAAATAATAATCAAATAATACAAGTACAGTTATTATTAAATTATTATTAAGCGCAGTTCCCTTTTTAGTCAGTCAGGAAGTTGTAACGGCCTTCAGTGATTAGTGTCACTGTGTTTGCCTTTTCCCTTTAACCCCCCTTTCATCTGCAACCCCAATCTCAAATATATATAGAAACCATTTTGTACATTCTCTCGGACATATATACATACGTTCACTTGCACACATATATTACTCCTACAGGCAATAAAAAAAATGCTCTGGTCTGCCTGTTGGCCACGTCACAATTTCAGTTGGATTCTAGCTGACCATCCGACCTGAGATCTGAAAGAGAGTCACAGATTAGTTATAAGAAATGAGTGGCAGCAACATCTGCTTCACCAACATACACAATTCAAGCACATGAAGACATACATTGAGCACCAGCAACAGTAGGTTGATACATAATAGGTGGCAGCTTTACCTGTATTTCTATTCCTCTTTTTTGTCATCCCTTCCTTTCCGAGGCACCAGCACCTTGCGGAGGTATATGATGATGAAAAAGGAGGCGAAGAAAAAGACATGACCACAGAAATAGACGGATGTATAGACCTGTAAGAAAAAGAATCAAATCAGCACAGCTGCAAAAGGTGGGCAAATCCAATAGAAAACTAGAGATGGACTTGCGAGAGCCCATACCTCCCCCAGCATCGCTGGATTTGAACTTTGCCCTATATCTCAGCTGTACTTTGGCCTAGATACGCCAAAATTTAATCACTAGTTGCTCTTTTGCTACTTTAACATCCTGAATAGCTTGATTAAAATCTATGCAACCATTTTTGAGATATCCTGCTAACAGTCAGACAAACAAATAAATGACTCCCGCCTAGCGGGACCGTTGTCGAAATCATCTGGTGTCTGACTTGAGACTTCAAATCTCCGCCAGCATAGCTGGATTTGTATTTTGGCCTGTATCTCATCTGTACTTAATCTCGCCAGCATAGCTGGATTTGTACTTTGGCCTATATCTCAGCTGTACTTTGGCCTTGATATGCCTAAATTTAATCACTTGTTCCTCTTGTGCTACTGTAACATCTTGCAAAGTTTGGTTGAAATCTATGCAGCCGTTTTTGAGATATCCTGCTAACAAACAGACAGAGACAGACGACTAACGGAATGAAGTGACATAGTTGTCGATTTCCGCAACCAATAAACAAACGGAAGCAAAAATTTGATTACCTTGGCAAAGATATTCAAATTGGAAAGGTAGCTGGGGGGGCCAATCACGGTCAAATCAAAAAATAAGACCAATGGCCCTATACCTCACTGGCCATTAACATATTTTAAATATGAATTGTTTCCACAGATAAGGAATAATTTCCTGTTTGCAAGTACATAATATGACTAATGTAGGCACAGGCTACAGCACTCGACCATGAGCTAGGCAATCTACGCTGGGTAGCTATTTAGACAGCTCGTGCAGACATTTACAATATAGCGAGTACAACGAAACATGAAAATGAACACAAGGACATAATAATAATATTGCTTGAAACCTAGTATGACACAATTGGATTATGGGATTACAGTGTAGGTCTCAGGATGGAATAGTCTACACATCGGGTGGGACAGTGGAAAATTAGACAGTAGTTTGATACAGATGTGCTTCTAAGCAGGTTTGTAAAACATAATTTCAAGGGCTAGTGAAATCATCGACTGAACTCAAAATGGTTGGCCTATATCATTAGGAGTACACTGCAAGACAAAATATGAGATATAAGCACTTGCAATAAAAAAAAAAAAAAAAAAATCATAATTTATCCCAGACTTCCTAAAGAGCACGACTTACCCAATTGCATTAAAAAAAAAAAAAAAAAAATTAGTCTGAGCAAAATCTGCATAAATTCCAGTACAACACTGCAATACATTCTAATCCTGACTCGCCATATAGTGACGCTAGCAGACCAAGCGTCGATACACTATGAAAACCGACCCTTTTGGCATCCTTATTTGACATTCAGGGTCAGGGTTCGTGTAACGGTAAGGGGTTGGTGGTAGGGTTTGTTTTAACACTGGCCTAAAATAAGGACACCAAAAGCTGCTATTTTAGTCATATATTGACACTTGATCAGCAAGCGTCACTATATGACGAGTCGGGATGAGAATGGGCTTGTCACAGCCATGGAGGTAATATAATAGAACTGGAGAGAGCGAGGAAGCACCACCCCTATTACTTTCAATGGGAGATGCTAGGCTAGCTACTTCAGCCCAGGAAGTACGGAATTGACCGACGCCATCTATAAAAATGGCGTTCCGTGGGTGCTTATTTCCGGCACCCTTTCATGGGTGCTTATTTCCGGCACCATTTCATAAGATTTCCAATCTGATTACACAGCACAAATGGCCAAGAAAATGTGTTGTCTGTGCGGATTGGCGAATGTGTTCGAGGGGAAATGATGAGCAATGCTGTTAATCCGGAACGCGCACGCTCAATACACTCATTGGCTGAACTGCTGCAGTCAGAGCAAGAGCTGGACAACCAAACTCGTGCACGAGCTGTCATCAAGCTCTAAGTAGCAGTTCTTATTTTACAGGCCCTCTGGCAAACATCGAACAGTTGCGTCAGACAAAGAGCAAAATAATGAAGGATTACTGAATACATTTGCTTTTGTTTTCGCTTTATTTGGCAAGAAAAAAATGCGCACTTTTCAATTGGTGTCTATGGAGCTTCAGCGTCTTTGGCCACAAAATTGCATCCTTGGGAAAAGCGGAAGCAGGAAGCTAACATGCTAACTGGCTGAAGCAAAGGTACTTCCTCGTTCTCTCTGGTTCTATTATGTATCTCTACGGTCACAGCGTACAGAGCAGCCACTGGAGGGCATAGTTGCATCATAGTTGCATAGTTCGTAAATGGGGAACATTTTAATGAGAAAAAATCTAAAAATTAAAATTTTTAAAAAAACTGCAAACAAACTTTCGAGACATGGCCCCAAGGAAGCTCCACATTAAACTATGAAGAGAATCTAGCCTGAGATTTCAGAGATGAAGATTGTCAATGATTTTGCTAATGGAACACGACCACGATGACTATGCCGGATGCCATCCGATCCCAATAGCTCAGCCTGCCCATCGGCCTGCGCTAAAATTGGCACCAAAGTTTAGTTGCCTAAAATCAAACAGACTTTGTACACTTTTTCCCCTCAGTCCTCGCTTACCTTCATCCACTTGTCATATGCAAAAAGGCAGAAGGGAACCAGAGGGTATCCCATGAAGAGCCAGTGAATGAACTGCTGAATGCAGTAGATAAGAGGATACAGTGGGCTGACCGACAGCCTGGTCAGCAGTGGACTGTCCCTCACCAAAGCTTGGGCCTGAGACAGGGAAAAAGACAGCACGTTCCTTCGAGTGGCAAGCAACAGAAGCCAATAAATAGACAAAAAATAATGCCCAGGAAAATGGCCATGTTAATTTCTACAGAGATCCCATTTTAGGAGAAATTGCTGAATTCATAAGGTTGAACAGAATAATAATCTTAAAGCACACCGACCAACTTGGATGCCTTACAAAGCAGCAACAATTTTCAACTGAAACACTCAAAAAATACATTTGCAAAGTGCCCTATGAGGTAGTGAAAGTCAGTCTAAAAATAAAGAAAACGACACGATATACCAAAGCTGGACAGGTGTTGGTTTGCTACCTTCCGCTCAACAGTGATGATGAGGAACTCCATTGAGAAGCAGAGGATGTATCCGGAGTGCAGGCCGTGCCAAACAGCCAGGAACACTAGTGTAGCCACCTGGGACGCCATCTTGTTTCCCATGAACTTCAGCCGTTTGAATACGTGTCTGGCCAACAAATAAGAGAATACCCATAGTCAGAACTACAACTCTCATAACATAGTGGAAGAAATTGCCCTGACACTGAGCAATGAAGTATCTGCATTGTATGACCAAGTGATGATGATGCATAAAAAAGGGGCATAGTGCAGTTTCTCAATGAGAACTTTCATTGCCTAAGCGGTCACTGTACTTCAATGCTCAATGCAATGTCGACATAGATCTTCACCTTGTGCTTCTAAATTACAGTATAATTATCTGGAATACAACGACTACGCACCACCATAATTATCTACAGATTAGGACACACCTGGCAGCCCAAGCATTAGTGTTGATGTTGAAGGAAGCAATTGTTCCTGAAAATAGGGGCGTGGTCTCATACTTCCACACCAGAACATTCGCACAGGCATCCCATTGGTGCACCCCATTCTCATCTTGTCCATTGTAGCCCAGCCCACAGAGGATACACACTCCTTCCTGAAAGGTGAAGAGAAAAGAATTTATGAAAATTAAATTGCCATTGACTTTCCAAGCTTAACTAGGGTCTACTCAATGGCACAGATACTTACAGCGATAACCCAGCAACTGACGTACTTGTAAAGGCTTATTTTCCCCCAGATCAGTATGTACAGACAGCGGTACCAAAATGGTTGGGCCTGAGAAGCAAAGAAAAAAAAGATATCAGCAATACAGCTTATTTTAAGCATCAGAGATCTTAAAAATGTTAAAATTGAATGAGGATAGTACTGTATTAGCAAAAATACTAACCATCCATTTTCACTGGAAGGATCAGTTTGCTGAATGGATATCAGTTTGCTTCCACTAACCTCATATTCATCTGTAAGAAAGTAGCTGTCGGGGAAGATGGGATTTCCTATGGTGAAGATTGCCAGGCAGACGAGACCCAAAGAAAATCGCTTCATAGCAGGAAGCACACTGAGTGAGATTGCGAGAGAGACAATTATATATCACGCCTTCGATAGGGGAGGGGGGCAGGACTGAAATCTACATGATGAGAAAAACATAAACCCCAAGGACAGATTATAGGCATCACAACAAACACACAAAGCATTTCTGTACCCTTGTAGGCTTCCACTGAAGCTCTTCTTCAGCTAGTTCTTAATGAAAGATGAACACAGAAGATATGATGGGTTTCAGGGGTTCCTCTCTTACAGCCTAACAAATTAAATTCTAAAAAAAAAGAGCCAAGATGGGCTAGATAGCTTCTTGCTGAATGCAAAATATCACATTCTTTGCAAAAGACTGCACTTTAGAACCATAAATAATTACTGGAAGACCACACTCTTCTTTGTCTTTATCAATGGAGGTATTGTGAGTTCTTCAATTACCTATTAGGTGGCTGCCCAGGACAGTCTGTGAGTTCTCCTGCGGCCAATGTCAGGTACTTGCGGAGTGTAAACTGCGGCCCCACCAGGAAGCCGCCATAAAAGTAGGAGAAGCCAAGGACCTCCAGGAGAGAGGGCACCGTAGACAGAGCTGCCTTCTGCTGATCTGCACTGCGCTGGGACTATACAGGAAGAGCAGAACAGGGGAAACATTCATTACAGCGATAAAATGAACCACAGCCCAAGCCACACTCCATCACAAGACCACTCAGATGATTTAGCGGAGCAAATTTAAATCATCAGCAAATATTTTAGAAATGATTGCTAAACAGAACTAAAAGTAGGCAAAATGTATTTGTTGCATAATTAGAAATGTGCTCGATATGGTAAGCCATTACAAGTTAAAGGGGAACTGTACCACCCAGCCATTTGTCCCATACCTTCAGCATTTAATTACAATTGTTCAGTAGAATCATTTTTACTTGTGTTTGTCCCGAGCCAAATCTGATATCTGTATTTTAATAAAACTTTAAATAATTCATGGGCTGCGCCATTAGACCATTGGTGGGAAATCCTTTGTGACGTCGTATCATTGAGATGTTGCCGTTTTTGCACGAAGCGTCTTGCACAGGGTACCTGGGGAGTATCAGCAATATCTATCATTTCAAAGAGACAAAGAGACTTTGAAGTTAAAGTAACCAGGATTTTTATGCCCTAAAACGCAACTTTGATCGAAAGACAGCAATTGGATGACATAATTTATGGTTATGGCCGTTCAAAGTGCAGTATAGTTTTGCTTTTTTTGCTGATAATTCAGTGCGTTTTGGTCGTAGAGCAATAAAAGTTTTATGGCTAGAGTCCATAGAATCTATGTTTTTATAGGATCGCTTTTTTGGTAGATTGAAGTTTCGCTACGGTTTCGCTAGCACCACTTATGCAAAACATGCACTATTCATTTTATGAGCTCATTTAGTTGCTTGGTGTGGGAATTGTGTTTTGTATTGGAAGTTATGATGTTATACAGTTATAGTAATTATAGCTAATAATAATTATTACCAAAATAGTTGTCATGTTAGCCAAGTTTCTTACAATAAAGTGGGTATATACAGTGGGCTCCAAAATACTGGAACCCTTGACTGGCAATGCACAAACAATACTTCTAAATTCTAAAAAAATATTTATGGATTAACTCTAAGTAACAGCATGGGAGAAATATTGTACGATATTGATGTTCCAATGGAACCAACCAAAATCATTTACTGATTTAATTAAAAATCAATTTCTTCCAAATCAAGGTTTCACAACCAATGGCACCCTTAAAAATTATTGTAAATAACATCTACCAAAATTAAACCAGGTATTAAATTCCACTTATTTATGTATTATCTAAGTGTAAAAGGAACTAATATTGAGCCATTACATCACTTCCTGTTTCACAATAGTATAAAAATGAGGTAACACACATACAATATCCCTTTGTCATCCAACAACAAGGAGAAAACAAAACAACTGTCATTTCAAAAGAGGCAGATGTCATAGACCTTCATAAATCAGGTAATGGCTACAAGAAGATTCACAAACTATTAAATATGCCACTGAGCACTGTCGCAATTATTAAAAGAAACAAAAGATATGGAACTGTTGAAACCTCAAGGGTAGAGGACGCAACTGCATTTTGCCCCCCAGGATATTGCAGAGGATGGTGAGGGAAGAAACAAAATCCCCAAGATTCACTGTGAGGGCATTGCAGGCCTTGGTGGCATCTTTGAGCCACCAGGTCTTAAAAAACACCATCAGGTGCCACCTCCACAACTACAGGCTCTTTGGAAGGGTTGCCAGAAGAAAGCCTTCTCTGACCAGAAGACACAGAAGCAAACGCTTGGAGTTTGCCAAACGTCATTTAAATTATGACTGGAACAAGCTGCTTTGGTCAGATGAGAACAAAATTGCGCATTTTGGTGAGATACAGCATTGGAATGTTTGGCGTCGAAGCATATTTCACCCCTGGTGAAATATGATGGTGGGTCAGTCATGTTGGGGAGCTGTTTTACTTCAAGAGGTCCAGAGGCACTGGTTAAGATTAATGGCACAATGAATTCCACTAAGTATCAGGATATTTTAGCTCAGGGATCTTGAAAGGATCTGCTCAGAGGAATGGTCCAAAATCCCCCCCAAATGTATGCCTTAACCCTTGTGAAAAATTACAGGAAAAGACTCCATGTTGTTTTCCTCGCCAGAGGTGGTTGCATTAAGTACTAAGGAAGGGTGGCAATTATTATGAAACCTTGATTTTGTTGAAATTTATTTTTTGTTAAATGATCGTGATGATTTTGGTTGTTTCCATCAAAAAATTAATAAAGTTAAGTATCTCACAGATGTTGGTATATTGTGTTTCTCTATAATTATATTGTTAATATTTTTTTTTTGTATTGTTTGTTTATTGCCAGTCAGGGGCGCCAGCAATTTTGGAGCCCACTGTATGTACATTTTTCTGGGACTAAAGGCAATAAATATAAGCAGTAGCCTTGAATTTCTCTCTTTGAAGATGAATTATTGACTGCTGCAGTTCCCCTTTCAACACTGATGCGCCCTGTAAATCATAGTAAGGCAGTACATACAGCTGTCTTTGAAGATTAAGCTGAATGTAGATGGCAGCTAAACATCTAATGATCAATTGTATGGTAGCATGCGTTCAGTATTTCAAATGGAACAAGGAATTTTCATGTGAAGACAAGCACTGATACGAGATAGAAACTACATACTGTGGTAAATCACAATAATTGACACATTGCACATCAATCTCTCTACTATGAAATGCATGTCATGCATCTGCGGCAATGATATTAGTCATATACACCAAACAAACATGCACAAATATGCACATATTCACAGACAAACAAGCACATATGCAAATGGGGGCACAGACACACATACAGTGCAAAGTAATGGAAAATTGAAAATGACTGAGAAGATCAATAAAGCAAATTACAATTGACAGATTGACTGAATTAAAAAAAAAATAAATTAACTCACTGGTTCCTTCCCACCATCATAGTAATCAAATGACAAACCTGAAAAACAAAAATTATCCCTTATAATACAAATACCAAATGGTGACAATGGTTATGGCGATTGACAAATGGAAGGGCTTGTTCTCTAATGACAACACATTACATAGGATGGGAAGACATTAAGCACTCAGGAGTTCTGCAATCAGGACTAAAACACTGAAGACTGCATCAATAGAAATAATGGTCCTGCGAGTGGGGAATTCAGATCAAATGAAATCCTACGAGGCATGAATTAGAGCATGAGTATAATTTTCTCATTATTTTTTAATGAGAAAAACAGAAAAAGATAAATCAGGCAGAAAGACAGCAGAGGCAGGAGAGGGAGGCGATGAAACATACCGATAAGCTTCAGCGTGAGTACGCAATGGGGCATGGTCCATTTAATGTCATACTGATCTGTGGCAGTGTAGTAATACCCCAGCAGCAGGTACACCTGTGCGTGTGATACAGAGAGAAAGATGGAGGGGGGGGGGGGGGCATTACACAGCTGAACACTAGAGAACATTAGAACTGCAGTGAAAGAGAAGGATGAGGGTGTGACTGATGTACTCCCAACTGAGCCTGCATCACAACCAATAGAGTAGAGACGAGCATGACCTCACCATCTGAAACAGAAAGCTGCTCAGTACGCCTGTCACTGTCCTTCCCATAAGCCTGAGCAACAGGAACTGGACAACAACACAGACTGCGGAGTGATAGAGCTGAGAGCCTGAGAGAGGGGCGGAGGAAGGAGGCGTTAATGCAAGAAACCTGTCCATTCAGGATATGGACAAAACACAAATGGAGATTTTATGATATATTCACACTGTGCCAGGGTAGGTGAGAGATATAAAGGATGGGGAGAAGATTGTGAGACAGAGGATGATGATTATTATAGAGGGCAACAGACCTGCTGTAAAATCCAGGTGCAGCAATAATGACAGAAACAGCAGCAACAGCGTCAGTAGGGGGGGGGATCATCCATAAATTGTCATTCAGCAAATCTTTCAACACTAATAAGCCAGCAATAGCAATGAGAGGTTCCGTGAAGCCAAGAATATAAGGAACTACTTCAGTTTTTTTTCACTGTGGAGACCAAGTAGTTTTGATTGGTTCATGGATGCCAGAGGTCGAGAGTTCAAAGTAGTTCCAGAAACCTCTCCATCCCTTGTTTAAACCCTCTACTCTACATTGCTAAAGAACCCCTACTGTATTCAACATCAACCACCAACATGTGCAATCTCAACCTCCAGCAGCTCAGTTTCCACATCATCATCATCATCATCATCATCATCATCACAAAAGCATTCCCTCTCTCTGCAACTCCACTGTTTTTCTCCTTGCATATTCAAATAATGCCTCTCTAAAAGATTCAAAAGGCACAGGCTTATCCACGAACCAGCAGTGTTGCTATGGCCCCCCACACAAACAGACAGACAAACATGCAGAGACACTGACACACACACACACACACACACACTTACTTATGCTTAAAGAATTGCAGCAGCTTGCAGTAAAGTAACACGTGAACTTTGCATGCAAGGTTGCATTATAATGTTACTTGATTAAAATGTTCCACTCCCCTCCCTTTGGTTCTCACCAAAGTTGAAAGCAGCCAGCGCCAGACCAGAAAAAGTATGGAGCAGGTGAACAATGTAGGGGGGTTGTCTGAAAAAATAACGCCGGTATATCAGGGCAAAGGGATACCCTGAAAGAGAAACAAAGAAAAATAAAGAGTCAACTAAACAAGCAATTAAAAGCAAGAGAGGTGTTCCAAACCAGTGGCATTGTTCTACATTTGAAGGTCAAGCCATGTTTTGCTGGTAGGTTAACGTGTAACCAGGCGTTGCTGCAAGCCACTGATGTAAATCACAATGGTATTTAGCCTTGCATATGGATGGACTGAGAGCTGGCACCGATTATTGATAAAATAAATTGGTAAAAGAAAGTGAGTATTGATAAATTGATTAAAAAAATAGGCAGAATGTGTTCTGTTTAATATATGTTTAACCCGGCCAATATCACTCCACTTTATCACTTTCCAGGCAGATTTGCCATGTCACAGAATCACATCACAGCTAAAACCACGACAGGTTATAGGCTATGGCTTCACCTGGCTATTTCGTACGAAGTTAACGTACGCTTTTCACTCGATAAACATAGCTAAAACGCCCACGAAGGCTATACCCATTTAACGGGCCAAAGTTCAATAAACTAGCTTTACCCAGTCATCTTCCCACGTGCCTGAAAGAAACCCAGACACATCGGAGGAGTGAACACGTCAGCTAAGCGAGTGTCGGTTTAGGCAATTCAGAAAGATACCAAACTTATGAAGGGGTCAAAGTTTGAGTTTTTACCGAATAATCCACTCAGTTGCCAATCTGAAATCGATCCATTAGCAACTGTCATTCTAGTTACTCTGCCAGAGGACAATGCTTTGCATCACAGAACAGTTTATGAATTCGATCACGTTAATAATTATTTAGCTAACGTCAAATGCATCAGGTCGACCTTGAAATCCGACTTTGGAGTGACATTAGGCGTCAACCAACTGCATGGAAATCTCAACTTGATTATCTAGCTGAGTGGCATTTTTGAGTTCTCTTGCTAGCCAAGTATAAAAATATTTAGACTTGATAACTTGTCAAGCTGTGCAACAGCGGGTTGTCATTAGTATTTGTGAAGTAACCTGCAAGGCACTAACCGCATTTCACGAGTACCACTCGAAACTATGATCAAGATACTGAACTCACCGATTAAAATAGACAAAATGAGCCGAACCGCAGGTTCGGTTGAACCCAAATAGTCCGACACTGTCTCCATCAAGGGAGCCGCCATCTTTCATGCGGGCGGAAGCGGGTCCTTGCCGTGTTTCCGTGAAAATGCTCGCTTCTGCTTCTTTCACTCTCTTTTATCTGTCCTTTTCTTTCTCCACCTCCCTTTCCCCCCCGTTTCCTTGTCGAGCTCTCATCGACCTTCAGCTTACTATGCGGTCCTCTATCAGTTTCGCAACGTGTTATGAATCGCTGCCCTATATGAGGAGTAAAGATATACCTTAATTAAGATTTAAAATGAAAAATATTCGACTTAACCTAAAAACTGTATGCGTATTGCGAATATCTGCGACCAAAAAACGTTAGGGCTATAAATATGCAAATATAGCCAATTTCCATATAGATTATTACCCGAGTCGGTGCTGCCTTTCAAAAGTACTGCTATGACCAAGCAATGATGCCACTCATATTGTGGTTAGGTGTCATTGTTCTGTTAAATAGTGCATGGTTGCCCTCTGGTGGCGAAAAAATGAAATCACACCAATCTGGCAAACAGCTTTTTTAAATTGGTCGAAACACGTTCGAGGCAGTTTAGAATGCTAATCGACTTGGACTCTCTTGGCCAACGGTGCTGCAAATGTTTCATAAGTCGCCTCGTTCGCTTCGGAATCCACGCACTGTACCTATAAAATCTAATCCGCCGTTGGAAGTGCTTAATCACATTACTTGGTTTCCACTTTCTATATGTTTGTAGAACTTACTTTTCAATACCATCAAATGGGCTTCTCCGTAGAGAAGCCTACTCGAGAAATACTAAAAGAGCAAAAAATTCCATTGATTTAACAATGCAGCATGCATTTACTCTACTTCATCGCATACACGACTGCATCAGGGTTACCTGCATTTAATAACAAAAATTTGTGGTTTATACGAAGAAGTCTACTTTCGACATATTTCATGGCGGTATAAATCGTGTATATAGTAATCAAATGCACTTTACTCTGATTTAAAATACAAACGTGCTTAGCGTTGAAACGACAGGGATTATGGGAATTCAAAATGCAACCAATCGAAATTGTCGGAAGAAGCTATTTTATTATGTAAAATCAAACCTGACAATAAATATCAGTTGACAAAAATCAGTTATTTGTTCCTCAATGAATCATGGTGTTGTTGTATATTGCTGTTGGTAAATAGTGATTAAAGGCCGACATATACGCGAATATATCGATGAAAAAATGCATAAGATGGCCGTTTACAGGGTCAAAGGAGAATAGTCTGTGACCAATCAGGGAGTTCCTTTGGATAATCAAAGGGCCTCGCCCCGCTCTTTACAAGGAAATGCTTTGATGAGAGTGGAAGCTGTAAGCCAATAAACACAACGAGGGTGGAGCCTCAGAATACCAATAATATAAATAGAAGTTCTGATGAATAGACTGTGCTCGTCTCTCCGAGTAGGACGTTCCTTTAGTGTCAACCTGTATAGCGGCTAAAATCACATCACAACCATGGCTCCGAGGAAATTTTTTGTTGGTGGAAACTGGAAGATGAATGGCGATAAGAAAAGTCTGGGCGAGCTGATCAATACATTGAACAATGCAAAACTCCATGCTGAAACCGGTAGGTATCAGGCATAAGGCTGAACATGGGGTAGCTAAGTAGGTGCGGTACAATTGCTATTTCTGCCAGCAGCGAGCGAGTTGCTTTAAATGCATTAATCACATTCAAGCGAATTGGCAAGTTAGTTAGCAGTGTAAGTTATCCGACCCTATGGACTAGTTGTCTATGATAATTGCCGTAATTAACGGTCAATCACCATAACTGCTGGCCTGTCAAATAAATTCAAAGAACTGGTCTTGATTTCTCGTATAGTTCTAGTGCTATTTGTACTTTTCATGATTTGACAGGTCTTCCCCCGCGTGCTGTGTGATTTGCCATATTTCTAGTTGCAACGGCTCAGAAAAGCGGAATTGAATGTCGTCTCTTAATACTAGAGCGATTGTGTAAGTTACTGCTTTATAAATGACTTTCTAATACTCAGTAGTATCATAGCTGATTTACATTTCCCAGCAATTTTACTCATTGCGGTACAGTGAACTGTCGACCCACATCAGTGCGTGACCGAGAGTATTCCGGTTTGTAGGAAGGAAATGAGAGAATGGACATGCACAACGTGGTGCAGGCTGTGTTCAGGGAGGCGGAGTGTGTGTCCTCGAGCACGTAACGTTCACCGAGCTAACCTGTCCCTTGCTCTAACGTTGAACGAGAATGTCTGTTGCAGTTGCAATGGGTCTAACTTAAAATATGCAAGTCCGATTTCTGACCACGCGACTGGCGGATACATTTCATAACGTTGCGTGCAAGCAACAAAGGTGAATGCATCTTACCCATAGTGTAACGTCGATTTCACATTAAATTAAGAATGAAGCTGCTGATTGAATTCTGTGACGGCTTACATCATTGCTTACTCTTTATTGGTGCAGTCCTCGCCCTTGAAACGTTTAGCTGAATTATTTTTCAGAGGGCGATTCGGCGTCTTTATTTTGGTACTCTTCCGTGTTTCTCTAGCTTTGTGCAAAGAAGCATGTATCTCTACCTGGGTAATGTTGAGTACGGTCTGATGTTGGGCGTTTTGAAAATGGCATAATGCTCATGCCCTAAACGGAATTAGGATTTCTCTGACTTCGTGTGTTTCAGTTTAAGGAAGTCTGTCTTGAAATTATGCTCTACTCTTGGCAACGCCGCTATTTCCATATTGACACTTGAGCTTGGGCGAGGTTTAGGCTCGCAGACGTAAGGCCGTGGGCACCGAGTCTCCGGGGGTTTGAAGCTCAAGTCTAGACTAGTTGCTGAAAGTATCCTAGTACCCTGGGTTTGAATGTGAAGTTAAGGTTCGCGACAATTAAAATGTGCACGTATGACTTTGGTTATGGGAATTTTTTGCGCGCTGCGACATTCACATTCACATTCATTGGCCTCCCTGCGACTGTGGCGGAATATAAATATCTGGGGAGGGTAACCTTCTCAGAGTTGCACTCCGACCTTTCTGTCTTAGTTGAGGGGGAGCTCGGCGTTGAGTGACCTTTACGAAGGGAATAGTGACTTTGGGTGGACTAATATAGACTCACTTGACCCATGATACTGTTACATTGAGAATGTCAGCGTGTTTCCCAGTGATGCACTTCTTCACCATAGTGAACAGTAGTGTAGGTCAGTTTAGATCCAACAGTGAATGTGTGGGCTATTCTGCTGTACTGTCTTCTACAGTGTAGTGCAAATTGGTTTTCCTTCAACAGTGAATATATATTACCTACTGGAATGTGGAACACTTGATTAAGCTCTTCATTCTGGATGTAGGGTAGCACCATAGTTTTGACCTGAGAATCAGTACTATTTCTGAAGGTATGAATTGGGTTTTGTAATGGATGTCCCCTTGCAGAGGTAGTGTGTGGTGCCCCTGCGATCTACCTCGACTTTGCCCGGTCCAAGCTGGATGCCAAGATCGGAGTCGCTGCGCAGAACTGCTATAAGGTTGCCAAGGGCGCCTTCACTGGAGAGATCAGGTATTGTATTGATGCTTGCCTGTGGTATCTGTGCACTTTTAAGTGCCAAGTGTGAGTAGAGCCCTTTGTTTTGTCCATTTCAGCCCTGCGATGATCAAGGACTGTGGGGTGCACTGGGTTATCCTGGGTCACTCTGAAAGGCGTCATGTTTTTGGAGAAAGCGATGAGGTATGTCAGCTTTGTTGTGATGTTCATCCTAAAGTGGCTATTCTTTAAAAATAACCAGCACTCACACTCGGGTCCAATTGAAGGACAATTTTATAGACATAAAATGCACAGAAGCAGCATCCTAAAATGGCTGTCACTGTTATGATTTGCCTGCATGTGCATACCAAGCTGATTCTGGTCTAGTTATGCAACTTATTGATCTCTGATATCCCTTGATCCTCTTCCATCACTATGGCTTCTGATTGGATATTCTCCTTGTGGTCCTGGTAGCTCATTGGCCAGAAGGTGGCTCATGCCCTGGAGTCTGGTCTTGGTGTGATTGCATGCATTGGAGAGAAGCTGGACGAGAGGGAGGCTGGCATCACCGAGAAGGTCGTCTTTGCACAGACCAAGGTCATCGCAGGTAGCTACGGCATGCTGCTTGGCTTATTTTGATGTCTATTTTGCAAAATGTGTTAAGGGTTTATTGATGATGGAACTTGTATTGACAGACAATGTGAAGGACTGGAGCAAAGTGGTCCTTGCTTACGAGCCAGTCTGGGCCATTGGCACCGGCAAGACTGCCTCTCCTCAACAGGTATTATCATTTTACATCTTTGAATGCCTCTCTTAGGCCACCTAAGGAGGTTATATGCATATGGCATCTTTTGCATTGCCCCAGCATGACTGCTTCATGTTTTTGTTCTCCTTAATGCATTAAAAGGTAACGGGTGAGTGTACAGATTCTTAAAGCTTTTATTTTACGTATGAAAGGGTGGTTCTTCCCGTTTGTTTCTGTTCAGGCCCAGGAGGTTCATGAAAAACTCCGACACTGGATGAAGGACAATGTCTCCGAGGCAGTGGCCAACTCTGTCCGAATAATTTACGGAGGTCAGTAAAAGACGCCTTTCGCTGTTGATGCTACTGCCCACCCTCTTGCACATAATGGATGTCTTTTATTAATAAGCTGCAGTGCTTGAATACCTTTTTTATTTATTTATTTATTTATTTATTTATTTTTTTGGATGGTTTAATTTTCATAACATCAGTAGCAAGGACAGACCATTCCTCCCAAAAAGGCTCACAATTCCTGGCGAGTGACCGCTACCTTTTGCTGTGGACTTCCTGTGTAATAGCTCTGCATACACTTGAATTTCTAAGAAATTGCTTCATTACTTGCTATTGTCCAGAGGTGGCACGGGGGGTAGCGCTGCCACCTCACAGCAAGAAGGCCGCGGGTTCATATTTGGCCTGGAGCCTTTCTGTATGGAGTTTGCATGTTCTTGCTATATTTGTTTGGGTTCTCTTTGGGTACTCTGCTTTGTTCGTACAGTCCAAAGACATGCATGCTAGGCTAATTGGAGATTTTGAATTGTCCATCGGTATGAATGAATTGTATGTGCTTTGGGTCCTACATGTGCTTAGATGAATATAGTTGGTGACATGAGATTGCTGAATGTGTCTTTAAATGATAAAGAAGGAAAAAGACAAACTCGCTACCAACACTTAATTACTTCACCACTGATAAACACTAATTTCTTGTGCCCTTCTGATCAGCGCGTGTTTCCACAACCTGCCATAAGGACTTAAGACTGTGACATTATATTAAAGGCCTGTAATTCCTGCATGTTTGACTTGATATAGTAAACTAGACTTGACAAACCTACTGTTATAATTATGCTTACAGTCTGTTTTTCAATTATGGAACATTTAATCCTTCTGCACTGTGTAGGCATCACAGCCCTTTAAAACTGTTTCACTGTTCAGTTACTTGGAGGTATAATTGTACATGTAGTGCAATCACAGTATTGGCAAATGGACATATTTATCTACTTCACTACCTTTTTAAACAGTGTTACTGAGTTCACTCACATCTGCAACTGCCACGCATGCTCTTAAATGACAAAATTTGCCTGTTCTGTGACTTGTCATTTTATTTGAGTTTATTTCCCACTTCCCTTACTGTGTTTGATTTCTGTCTGCAACGTATGTAACATATGTGTCTGAGACTTTAATTAATTAATTAATTGGGTCCCCCCACCCTTTGAGAGGTCCTTCTGTCCTCTTTCCAGGCTGTCATGGAAAATTAGTTCTTAATTGATTTGCCAAGATAAAGAAGGGTAAAAAAAAGTTTGCGGCAATCATTTTGTTTCAGTGTGGTACATGCATTCCTGCATGTTGACAGGTGTTTCCTCTCATTTAGGCTCAGTGACTGGAGGTACTTGCAAGGAGCTGGGCTCCCAGAAGGATGTGGATGGCTTCCTGGTGGGTGGGGCTTCATTGAAGCCAGAGTTTGTTGACATTATCAACGCACGTGCATAAGAGAAGCAACATAGACCTGTTAGGTCAATGTCAGCTGTCCAGTCACAGACCAACACAGCAATTAGGACCCTCCCCCCACCCCCGTCTTCCAGTGTTTTTGTGATGTCACTACTTCCATTTCCTTTCTTCCCCTCATTGTTTTAAAGGGATGGATGATGAGCACTGTACTGTATTTCAGTAAATGTGTCTGAAATGCAGAAACTGTTTGAACCCGTTTGTCAAAATGAGATAAGCACTGAATTTAATGGCCAGGACAAACGTGCATATGCGCACTTTCTGTGCAGTTAAAATTTTGGATGGTCGACCAGATTAATGTTTCTTTAATCCATAGGTGGCTTTTTGTGTTATGGATGTTATGTTGCAAGACCTTCCCTGTAGAATTGCATGTCTTGCCTTCTCATTGCATTGACTGAGGAGCAGGAGAGGGTGTTTCTCCCAGTGTCAGTCATGTTAATTGTTAGAGGTAAAGTGTGTTGGAGAAGACATTTTAATAAACTCTAAGAAATCAAATAAGTACTATTCCTTTCTTCATCCCCCCCCCCCAACTCTCCATGTCCTGAATGTATCCGACAGCTCTGCAATGGCTTTGTCGGTGTCTGAATCTTATTTCTCAGCATGTATTATATTCAGATGGGACTCAAATGTTCAAGTTCCACCTCTGATGGCCACAAACTTCTGTCAGTAATGGGTTTTTTTTTTTCCAAGTTCCTGTGAAGTTGTTTTTGGAAAATCTATTAATGAATCGGTCATGCACCTTTTTTCATCAATGTGGTGCTTAACTAACACTTTGTCCAATGAATAACAAAAGGTCGCAAGTGACATTCCTGATGAAACTTGTTTTTCTGCACCAAGAAGTACTACAGTGGTACTTCGTGGTAGGTACTTCGTGGTGCAGAAAAACAGGTTTCATCAGGAATGTCACTTGCGGCCTTTTGTTATTCATGGGACAACTTGTGATACTCAGTTACTGTTTTTTGTTCTATGAAGCAGAGTGAGGGGAATAAATGGAGTATACAATGCATTTTAGAGAAAATGTCAAGTATTATTAGGGCCCAAGCACCAAGGGTGTGAGGACCCTATTGTAACTGTAGTGTTTTATCATTATTAGTCTTATTATTCTCAAATGAAAATTTCACTTTCGGCCTTTCCCATGGGCAGAAAGTCATCAAAATTGGCACACGCTTAGGGCCTAGTTAAAAATTTTTTTTTTTTTTTTTTTTTTTCTTATCCAAATGAACATGTCAAAATGACTCTAGTGCCACCTTGAATTTTCAAAATTCAATGGAAAATTGGCAGAAATGGGTACAGTGACAAAAAGTTAGTTGAATGATGTATCATACCAGAATCTGCAAAAAAGTCTTTGAGTCTCACCCAAAATCCAAAAGGAAATCTACCATTTTGAATTTTCCTTGAATCATTAACGTTTGGAGGGCTCGTATTTGAATGAACTCTTCCTACAATTTTTATCCAAATGATTTAAAATTTGGTCGGGGTCATGTAAAGCTTTGTGCAATCAAAAATTAGTGAAATGGTGAGTTTTTGTTGATGGACGTAGATGGGATGGCGTGGAGAATTCTGCCTCGCCATGAAATACAAGATTGCTATAATTTGCACATACATCATTCTATGTGTTCATTCTTGCATACTGATAAAATTGGCATATCGGTTAAGCTTGGGCGTGCCCTGGTGTTTCTATACCGCTCCAAACACGTGGCCATTTTGGGATCAAGATGCTTGGATTTTCATGAAATTTGGTGGGGTGATGGGGCTCATTAAGTTTTTAGTACTTTTTTTTGTTTTTTTTTCCTGCCAAACAGGAAGTGAGCTATGAGTCATTTCCAGCGTTTTTTCCTCACTTTAAGAAACACATTTCTCAGGGCCATAGCATGCTCAAAAACTCATGGAGCTTTGCAAACAAGTTAAAAGTCTGATGCTCTTCGATTTGATATCCCAATTAGCCCTGGGCATGACACACTGCCTCCATTGTGCTCCGTAATCAACTACTGAATTTTTTTTAGGGCTTCAATATACTGGAAAATCATGAAATATTGCTCATGCATAAAGCCTGGCATATGTAATAATACTGCAATACAGGCTTTGAACATTGGAGTGGAAAATAGCTCCATAGCACCCCTTAGAAAATTTCAACAAAGCAGCCCTCACAGCCCGTTTAACCTACATGTATGAAATTCCATGGAAACGTGGACCATGCCGAGACCTAAAAAAAGGTCTCTTGGTGCCGTGAAACTGGAAGTTGTTCTTACTGGTTACAGGACAGAACACAATCAGTTGTAGTCAGAGGGATCTTATTTGAGCCAGGCATTGTGGGAAGTGGAGTCCCTGAGGGATTGGTTTTGGGACCCCTGATCTCCTTCATCTACATCAATGACCTTGATAGGAACATTGAAAGCAAATTTGTAAAATTTGCAGATGATCCTGAATAGACCAGTTTGGCTTAAGTGGGATTTGGATCGCATGCATGCTCTATGACTACGTATGGAAAAATACGCACAAATCACATTGAAGAAGGGAGGAATATTTAGTTATTTCGCTTTCCCCGTGGTAAAAGGCAACAAACAGCATGGATTTGGGCTATAAACAGGAATAATTTGTGTTCCCAAGCAACATTCTAGGGTGTGCAGTGTACATTTTATGTCCAGATGACCCAATTTTGTAGACCCTGAGGAGGAAAGAATTCAACCTCCACCAATATCAAATGAAATCAGTACCTTTTGGGTTTACCTTGATGCTTAGATACCTGCAGAAACATTTGGGTTTGTAAAAACATCAAGTGTACATCCAGTCAAGAAAATTTAGGGTTTAATTTCTAGGTGCTGCTGTAAGTGGTAGTAGCATATAATGGTGGCAGCCATGTTACTGATGACACACTGGGTTGTTAAGGCATGCGCAGCATATGCATTCGCAACACTAAATATTGATATTAAATTCTAAACCCCCGTCTCTCTAATAAAACCCCCCAAAATATATTGGCGCCCCCTTTAAAAATCGTTCTGGCAAACAATTAGCCGAAAAAAAGTGTAGCTTGGATATGGAATTCTTTCCCCCTGACGATGTAGACCATGCGTCATCAGTCTTCTCCTACAAACTAAAACCATTGACTCCTTTGGCACAACATAGACTTGAAAGGCTATATCAGCGAGATATTATCAAGATTAGTCCTTGACGTTGTTTTTAGCACAGATGAGAATCCGAAATCAAACCTGTTGCGTTCAGTCAAGCGGTAATGATTCTGTTTTGGTATATCTGGGCCTTGTATTTTACATGTATACCTGCGCACATACCCTTGTAAAGTAGAGTTTAGGAGCATGTGTGCTTGCCGGTTGTTTTGAACAGTGCAAATTTGGCGCAGGAACACTGAAGCTAATGGTTGACTTATGGCGTGGGACCCAATCATCCTGGCGTTAATAATATTAATTCACGTCCACAAAACTAACTGGCAAACAAATTCAACTTTGTTGGCTATATATAGCAAGTAATTATGTAATTGAAATCACAAAGAAACCAAATGACTACTGCAAGATATCTGTGCTGAAACAGCTGAAATGAAAACCATGTCAACCCAGTTTTTGGACGTTTTAAGTGGCCCAATTACCATGGTAAGTGAGAAACAGCGGGCAGTAAATGGGGATGGTTAGCCTGTCGTGTGCAAATGTTTGCTTTGACAGCAGACATTTTTCAATTATTGCTTCAACTAATTCTCCCTATTTGAGCTTTGAGTGTGGTACATCCAAATATTTGCATATCTGTCTCAAATCCCGAACCTTGAGTCGAAAGATTGCTCTCCTCTTGCTGACTGCAGGTTGGTGAACAGCCTCCAGTTTATCTTCTGCCATACATAATGTCTAGTCCTCATGTGCTCTCAAAATCTTGCTTTTTCATGCCCTTAAACCTAAAGGGTCTATTGAGTGGTTTGGCAAAGAGTTTAGAGTCCACTAATGTGATTCAGGATGACTAAGATTAAATTCAGAATTGGGCAGAAATGTGGCAAATGAAATTAAATGTAGTTAAACGTAAAAGTTCTACATGTAGGTAATAAAAACATTCAACTGAATTACTTCATGGGAGGGTTAAAACTGGAATGTGCTCTACATGAAAAAGATCTGGGAGTGATTGTTGACCAAACACTTACAGGTTCTAGCCACTGTGCCTTAGTAGTTAAAAAGGCCAACAGGATGCTGGGATATTTAAACAAAAGTATTGAGTATGAATCTCAGGAGGTTATACTTCCCTTGAACAACACATTCATCAGACCACACTTAGAGCATTATATACAGTTCTAGAGACAGTATGTCAAGAAAGGTAAAGAGGCTTTAGAAAAAGTTCAAAGAAGACCCACAAAGTTAATTCCTGGTATAAAAGATGAAAGCTATGAGGAGAGGCTGAAGATCCTTTATCTCTTCAGTCGTAGGAAAAGGAGATTCCAGGGTGATCTGATTGAGGTCTTTAAATATGTTAAAGGAATTAACAGAGTTAACTATGCAGCATTACATAGGCCAAGTTCTGTAAGCAGAACTTGGGGTCACAAATGTAGTTAGCCAAGGGTAAATTTAGCACTGATATTATGAAATATTTTTTTCACCCAAAGAGTAATCTCAGTGTGGTATAGCTTGCCTGGCCATATCGTAGAGGCAGAGACCTTGGGAGGTTTTAAGACCAGGCTTGATTTAGTGCAAGATGCCATTTAGTCATCAAGTTTTTGAAGAGTTAGACTCACTTTAGTAATAAGAATTTGACGAGCTTAGTTTGGCTGAATGTCGCCACGTCATGTTATTTCATGTCATGTTATGTTAAGTAATGTTTTATTCCTTCACGGACACGTGCTGTTCAGGGAGCACGACACTGGTGCACTTGGTGAGGTGATTGAATTTTCTACCTATCTGGAGGATGTACATACATGAGCCGCTAGATGGCGAAATGTAATTCAGAGAACGGCATGTGGCTCTCGGCTCCACAGTCTGACGAATGCTGTTCATGAATCGATCAATGCCTCGCTGCAACACGATGTTTGTTGGTGTCTGATCTTCCAGAAGAGGTCGCTGGTGAGTAGTGAGCGGAACGATGTGGACAATCAGACTTGGGCTCACCCCACATGAACGATGCTGCAGTTAGGCTGATTAGATAGGCGATATGTTTCTGTTTGGTGCTAGTGGGGTCAATAGAGGAATTTCCCCCCTTCCTGGGTACTTTCCTAATATTTAGCTTGGGAAAAAGTGTGGGAGACAATATTCAATTTCATTCAAAGTCGGAGGAGGGGGATACCTCCCCATCAGAGGTCGCGTTTACCGCATATTTTCCGTCATTGACGGATTTTTTTTTTTTTTTTTAACAATGACTGAAAATTTTGAAGGCCATCCGTCATTTTGACAGAATGTAATTCACACCCCCGTCCAATTGGCGGTGGGTGTCATATTGTCTCGAGCATTGTCTTTGATCTGTATGACAGAGATGCCAAGTCTCACGCATTCGGCGTAGGTCTCACGCATTTTTTAGGCTTATTCACCTTAGTCCGCAATTATTCAATGAACACTTATTAATGAGAATCTCACGCGGAATTAAAATCCTTTCAGTTTCACTTGCGTGAAGGTGGACCTCACCATGGAAAGCGATTATGACTCCGGACTTCCCGTGCTTCTCTTTACTCAGGGATTGGAAACAATGCATGTGTTTCATGATCGTTTAAATTGTTTAAATGAAATAAGACCATTTGAAACGTCTTCATGCAATTCTATTGCTTTCAATCCCTCAGTGAAGACAAGCGTGAGAATTCCTGAGTCATAATCAATTTCCGTGTCACTAGTTGGGAAATCCACCGTATTGCACGTGAAACTGATTAACTTAATGCACAATTACTTGAATTCCTCGAGTGAATTTCTTCAGTTGATTGAATAATTGCTGACTACGCACAGGAACGTGAATGCTTCTAAGAGGCGAGATACTCACGCCGAAAATGCGTGAGACTTGGCATCTCTGGACTATGATCCTGCATTCCTCATATTTTTGTAATATGATCATTTGCTCTTCATTTATAAAATATGCTGCTCTGCTACCGGTAGACGATTGGTCATATGCTACAAACGCCGTCTCTGTTATGCGAACACGCAGATATCTAGGTCGGGAAAGCACTGGTTGTCATAACGAGTTGATAAGCAGCTTCGTAGGACCGCTTAGCGAGACTGCGGTTGTTAGGCTTAGTGAAGCCCAGCAATAACTGAAAGCATTTTTCATTTGCACGCTGTTACTGTGTGGGGGGAGAAAACATTTGTGATGTTTTATAAAGTTCATACGGCAGTAAGTTCGAAAATCCACGCAGTGCTGTATTTAACACAGTGCGCAATGTGTGTCAACAATAATCACTGTCGGCATCAGCTAATGCGTAATCTATAAATTATTCTGTTTATTTTACATAGAAAAAACGATTATCATTTTAAAAAATAAAATTACAATGACGGATAATAATTGATTATGACGGAATTTTTATGTCGGACATTGTGACGGACAATCAGAAAGTGTAACGCGACCTCTGCTCCCCATCCTCCTAGTCTGTTACAAAAGTTGCTGAGTTGTTCAACCTGCTCAGTTGTACTGGAGGGCTTTAGGCACTGTTAGAGAGGTTTGTAGCCAGCAGTGTCCATTATTGTACATGCAGAATTCCTGATGCTGATGATCACCTGCAACACTGTCCAGCATAGGGGTACCCACCAAGTCCTGGAGATTCACTGGTCTTGTATTTTCTCTCCTGGTTATTTTTGTTTAATGCATACTTAGCCTAGCAATAGATGACAGAGTTAATCTTACTAAGCTTCATGGGTCAGAAGAAATTGTCGTAGTTAAGGTAAAAATCAAGATCCACCAGATTCCATACCTTTCCTAGACTGGGGTGGACCACTCAAATGCTTTTAATCTAAAACCCATGGCACCGGAAATTGATTTAACCCTTTGATGAACTGGGTATATTTATAATGAATTTGTGCTCACGCTCACAGAATGAGACCCTTTAGAAAGTTTCCTATTGAAAGTATCTTACCTGTTCCAAAGTTTAATCTTCCCCTCTGCCTGTCTGTTATCCCCAGGCAAACCCGTTGATTGATGCCATCAATCAAATGTCACCTCAGTTCATTGTCTTGGCAGAGATCAGGTATCATTGCTGTCTGATGCTCACATCCTCAGAGATGGGAGTCTTTGTTCCCCTATGTATCTATCTTTTAACACTTTTCCCCATAAAGACTACATATGACGCCCATCTCTTTTCCTCATAATGATTACATATGACGTCTAATTGTATATCAATGGACCTGTTCCCTAGCTTCTCCATTGATTGAAAACGGGGGTATCCCCAAAGTGTCAAATGTTGTCTTCACTGACATTGCCAGGGTCATCATTTGTAGTCATCATGGAGAAAGGGAGTGGGGAGTCCATGGGGAAAAGAGTTAAAGAGAGAAATGGAACCCATATAAAATTATCTCAGGGAGAGATATACACAAAAGGCGTGCTGCAAACTCTTTGACTCCAGTGTGTAATATAGAATGTATAAACATTTAATTCAAACTTGTCTATTTTTATGCCTTGAGCTGTTTTTTTACTGTGACAGCTAATAGCCAGTTTTATGAGGCAGAGTATGAGCATCAAAGTGACATTATTGCATTAAAAATATCCAGCCAACATATAATCATGAAATATAATGACACTACATCATTTGAGGGATACATTTCTGAGCACTAAAATTAGCCTAAAATTGCTTCTATCTTCTGTCTGAGGAAGTGTGCTAATTCCCAAATCCAGGTGACTGGAACATTAGCCTGAGGAGGACCCTTTCTTTCTGCAGCTATATTTCATAATGCTGGGCCAAAAAACCAGCTTGCTGGCCTCAGATGTACAGTTGTGATAGGTTTATTTGTAGTCAAGAAAAAACGCTAATAAAAAAGTCATAAAAATATTTATGGACTGATTTACCTCTGACCAACTATTGGTTGTTTACTTTTCATTGCCTCAACTTATGATTGGTTGGTATGTTCTCAGCTGGCAGTAATCACTGAATGAAACCCCTAAATTTGATAAAGTGTCTTGACCAGTGAGTTTGACAGTGAGCTTGAAACAAATGGATGGATAAGATAACTTCTTAAAGGACCCTTATGTCCCCCTATTGAGCCTTTAGCTTTGACAAGTACCTCAGGAGTAAGATGTACACTACTGTGCTGTTGGATTCAGTCCTAGAGAAGCATGCCCTCTGGCACAAAATGTGTGGGTGGATGTATGTATGTGTGTACAGTGTGGATGTGTTTGTACATGTGTGCATACAATGCATATGCTAGAGTGTGCTGATGCACTGGTGATATGCAGGTTGACCAGTCGATGACACTGTTTATCTGATGATTTAGTGCAGTTGTTCCCAAACTGGGTCCTGGGGCCTCCCTGTGTATGCTGGTTTTTGTTCCAACCACAATTGCAATCTTAGGATTTTAACAAGCAGTTCATTTGTCTTAATTAGGTGCACTTATTTTTAGAGCAGTAATTTATCCTCTGAAGACATTTTTTGACAGATATGCATACATACAGTGAAAAATAAATTCCACGTCCACATTGTGATATATTAGCAACAACTGCATAAAAAGAGGGGGGGAAATCCCCAATTAAAGTAAACAATCAATAGGTTCCTAATTGGTGAACCTGCAGACACATGTAACAAAAACTAACAATTTATTGAGAGAACTCTGAACACCTGTGTTCAGCAACATGATTTGGAGCTTACTGATTTTCTCAGTGTCTAATTTGCTCTCTCTTAAAATGTTGTTACCTGAAATGGTTTGCTACAAAGATGAAAAAAATAAAAGCTCAATATATTCAAGGGACTTTGATTCTTCATTGCACACTTGGATATTACTATTCAAATTTGGAGACAAGACAGCTACTAACTTCTTTTAACACAAAATGCACCAAATTAAAACAAATTAGCAGCTTATTTAACTCCTGTGATGGCAATTATGGTTGAAACGAAAACCAGCATACACAGGGAGGCCCCAGGACCGAGTTTGGGAACCCCTGATTTAGTGGGTTGAGTCACCAGACAAGTAATTTAAAAAAAAAATTTCATTTTTGAAGTGTCATTTGCTATTTTGAATGTACTGCAGAGAAAACTGAGAAACATGCAGAGTAAGGCTTTGCTCTTGGGTTACTCTTGGGTTTGCCTTGGTTTAGATTATCATTCAAAACTGTATTGTGATAGGGGTTACTATGAAAGTTCAGTGTGTACTGTATGTCTCTCTCTCTCTCTCTCTCTCTCTAGATTGTCTCTGGGTTTAGATTCAAAAGACTGATGTGATCTCTTTGAAAGTAGTCCTTGGCTGCAGTGAAATCTAAATAATCTCTCTATAATTGGTCCTTGGCCACTATGGGGTTTACGTAAGGGCGCTTTCACACCAGAGCTGTTTGGTCCGCTTTAAACAGATCAGAGTTCCTTTCCTAGGATAGTCCGCTTCATTTGGGCAGGTGTGAAAGCTCATCTGAACTCTGGTGCAGACCAAACAAGCTAACTCTGGTTCACCTGAAAACGTGGGTCTCGGTTCGCTTGCAAGTGAACCCTGGTGCGATTCGCTTGCAGTGGGAAATGCAAATGGACTATCCAGCGAACCAAAGAGAGGAAGTGAACCAAAAAGAGGTCCTGGCCAATCAATGAGCTGGAATTTCTTCTTCCTCATGCTTTTTTTCTTCCTGGCCAGTGCTCATTTCGGGCAATACCGCCCCAAACGAGCAGCTGTTGTAACTGCATGACGTTGTCCAGGCAGTTTGGTCTGCTTTCAAAAGTGCAGTGTGAAAGAGAACCAAACCAAATGGAGGTGTGAAATTTTTCGGCATTCCCCGCCCAATCGAACCAAGTACCCCAGACTATCCTGGTGTGAAAGCACCCTAATTTCTTTGTGATTGGTCCTTAGCTGTAATGAGGACTATGTAGTTTCTTAGTGATTGATCTAAAGTACAGTTTGATTTGAGTTTGCTCTTTGTAATTGGCCCCTGGCTGTAGTGAGGTTTGAGTAGTCTCTTTTTAATTGGGCCTTGGCTGCAGAGAGGTTAAGTAGAGCCTGTCTAATTGGCTCTTGGCTGCAGTGAGGTTTAAGTAGCCTCTTTGTAACTTGACCTTGGCTGCTGTGAAGTTCAGGTAGACTCTCTGGTACTTGGTGGCAGTTAACATGTAATCTTTCTGTTGCTTGTGATGTTATACTTGTCTCTCAGAGCATTCATTGACAACTCTGGTACAACGGTGACTAAGGGACTTCTCCTGTTAAAGTTATGGGACGGAGGGAGAGAGAGACAGAGAGAGAGAGAGAGAGATTAACAAAGGCCACATGACCTCAGATTCTCAGACATATTTTATTAAATTGGAGAATCATAAACTCATAATGAAATGGCAACTGCCTTGAAACAATTATCAGCCCACCGCTTGGGGCTAAAAGACAAATTGTTGATTGAGGCATGAGAGCAGCAAGGTGGCAGCTGGCGGGATGCACTGTCCGCACAATGACTGAGGATATCACAATACTGAGGCAGATCTTTAATATGGCTTGGCACTGCTGTAGTTTGTGCTCAAATTGGAGGATTAGCGTGATGTTAGCAGCCAGTGGGACAGCACACAGCAGCCTCAGGAAGACCATAGTCAGTCTATAGGAAGGTGGAATACTGACACATTCTCTCTTTACAAAAACCATGGTAACTCAATGTCAGTTTGGCGGTGCTGTTGCAATAACACCAAATATTAGCCTTGGCTGTAGCTTATGTCCCACAGGCTCACTGATCCAACAGGAGCAACTTATCTGTGATGAGAAAAGAGGCTCTTTCGTGGAAAAACATTACCACAGTTCAATATTGGCCCACTATAATACAACTCATCATTCATAAAAATAGATAGATAGATAGATAGATAGATAGATAGATAGATAGATAGATTGATAAAGTCATATAATAATGTTGTGGAAGCTACCAATTAGAGAGTGTCACTACACTTGTGTGAATCCTTAGCGTGTCTGTTCCCAATTCAGCAACATGTGTGTCTATTAGGTGTATGAGTGCTGTGATTGCTGTGCGTCTCATGCATGTCTCCTCTTTTGGCTGAATCTTGTTACTCGGTCTTTTTCTAATGAGCGAGTGACGGGTAGTTAAGCCATCCAGTCCATGTACTCGTTGCTGGATTGTAAAGGCACATTTGCACTAAGATCCTAGTAATATGTTTGTAAAACTTGTTTGTCTTTGTCTTAATGGAACCAATAGTGGCAGCCAAGATTTCTCGTAAATCGTTATTGTCATTAGTTAATTCGAACAAGCTTCCGATCCTAATCAGGGTCCAGGACTGGGACCGAATTCTTCTTTAGCATCAAGTCCCCTCTTTATGGGTAGTCTACTGCTGGCAAGCGCTTCAACATCTGGCAGCATACCTGATGCCAATGGCCAGCCCCAGCATTGCCTTTTACATCTGTGCTGAACTGTCTCCGCGGTTTTGTCCCCGCCTATCCTCTCAGGGGTTCCGTCCCTGTCATTACTGTACTGCTGCCAATAAATTACCAGTTTTATTGCAAGTCTGTCTTCACACTTGATTCCTGGTCTGAACCATAAAAGGAAAGGATGAACAAAATAAAACAAAGTAATAAATAAGTAGAATAAAAGAATAAAATTGACCCTTGGATACGTAAGAATGAATCTGGTTTGACCTTGATATAGATACGCCCGGCCCCTTAATTTGTTCTTAATTTGACTGACTGTCATGAAGAAGTTTTTCTTCACCAGGAAAAAGGCTTTTATCACCTACCACAGTTTTTATTTGTGGTCTTTTGGGCCTGTTGTTTTTCCAGAGTTCTCTACTGTGATCTGTCTTTTTAAGAATGTGTCAAATACCAGTTTATTTTGCCTCGCTAAATGTTTTTCTGACTTTGGTGGTTTCTTTCTTTTTTTTTAAGCCTCATAGTGGTTCCTGAATTGGTTTTGGCACCCCTTTTTTTTTTTTGTTCTAACTATAAATGCCATCACAGGATTTCAACAAGCAGTTAAATTGTCTTACTTAGGTGCATGTATGCTTGTTTAGAGCAGTTATAAGCTGTATTTTGACAGATATCTATACATGCTGTGAAGAATAAAAATTCCATATCCACATTGTGATATATTAGACACAACTGCATAAAAAGTGGAAAAAAAAATCAACCATCAAAATGAACAAAAAATAGGTTTCTAATTCTCTGGACACGTGGTCGCGAAAACTAAATTTATGATGCATGCAAACGATAAAGTCAAATCTTTTTTGTCACATTTATGTTATAAAATTTGAGCAAATAATTTAAAAAAATCTTTAAATACTGATGTGCAGCAACCTACTTTGGAGCTTACTGATTTGCTCGGTGTCTAAATTTATTTGTTTAAAAATGGTGTCACCTAAAATTAATGGATTCCAGACCACTCCTAAAGTTAGCAGTTAACGATGTTTATTGAATTGAATGTGCATGGCAATTTGTACCGATAAAGGACGGAATAGAGTCAAGTAGGTGGAGACCAATGCAGGATAACAGGAGGCCCCAGGTGACGAGACTCAGGGTGGGGGGTCCCGTCTCTTCTTTGAGTCATAAAGGCTCTTTCAAGTCATCTGGAGTTCCTATGGAGTGA
Source organism: Gymnothorax javanicus (assembly GCA_029692085.1). Lineage (NCBI taxonomy): Eukaryota > Metazoa > Chordata > Actinopteri > Anguilliformes > Muraenidae > Gymnothorax > Gymnothorax javanicus. Next base: position 45,470,117 of record CM056193.1, read on the forward strand.
TAGGGTGAGAGATGAATAAAAGGGGACGGGTGGGAGGGAAGTCAAATGAGACAGATGAGGATTGTAGAATGAAGGTGGTATAGATAGGCTGGTAGGTGATGCGAGATCAGTGAGACACCAGACGCGAGATGCGGGGAACGGGGAGTTTATTAAACAAAAGAAAACAGGCACGAGGGCCAACAGAAAACTTGGCCCAAAGGGTTGCAAAATCCAACTAAGGTACGCTTCACAGAGCTGACAACTAAAAAGGTCCAAACGACAAAAAACAAAAACCACTGGAACCTCCAGGGAGAAAACCACAAACAGAAAAGAATAATCAGGCTATAATGCAAACAAGACTTGGCTTGGCTATGAAGCAGTAACACTGCACTGATACACTAAACACAAGGGCGTGAAACTCAGTGAAAAACTCAAGACTCTGTCTGCCAGCCAACTTCCACCGACTCCAGATAAAGGAAGGAAAATGAGCACACATGAGGGGCAACACCTGGAGAAGAAACAAGGGGCAAGGCAAGATCATGAGACAAGGACAATGATAGGCTGACATGACTTGCTCATTAAGAAAATGAGCGTGCTCAGCTTAAGTACCAATGAAGCATGCAGATTGGAAGGAAGCATGAATGTTAACAGAAAAGCACAGCAAGATCTTGAAATAGCAAAGCAGGAATCATGACAATAAACTCCCTATCTAAATTAGTAGTATTAGTAATGTGCCTGTCTAAGAATTACACCTCCCCGTGACTGTTAGTAAATGTTAGTACTTAAAAACAGTTAATTGCCAATTAAGCTTAGGCAGCCCTGAATCCAGCACAGCACAGAAGGAAGGGGGAAATACCAAAAGCCAACCAGAGCTCAGAAGTGTGCGAAAACGAAGACATGGGGCGGAACGCAGACAAGCGGTGGAGTGGCTGGGCAGACCTGGCAAAAAGCAAAACATGGAAAATAAAACAAGAACAATAAATGTGAACTATGAAAAGTGAATTCCTTAGACGAGAAACTGTTAAAACAAAATACTGTCCTGGCCAAAGGCCCAGGACCCTGGAACACAACGGTAGGTGAGGATGTGGATGAATGGAGTGATGTTTTTAGGCATGGTCTGGTTCACTAACCTGTGTTTAGAACTCCATTTGCTTGCAATATGGAAAAATAAACACAATATGTTCAAGGGTCTTTTATCCTTCGTCATGCAAATGGAATTTCTGTCCAAATGTGGCTTTAGACAGCAATCAACTGCGTTAAACATGAAATGCCCCTTATTAGGATGAATTTACAGCATATTAAAATCCCACAGTTGCAGTTGTGGTTGGAACAAAGATCCACACACACAGGGGTGCCCCAGGTCTGTGTTTGGGAACCACTGGCCTTATGGCTGCTTGCTTCATAGGCAGTGACTACTTTTTTTTACTTTATAAGGAAAGTTTGTTACAAAAGAAAAAAAAAAGATGTGGCAAACATTATGCATAAAAAGATTTCCACAACATACAAGAAAAGATTTGGCAATATATTCCAGCATCCATTTCATTTTTTTGTACTGCTGCAGCCCAGTGATTTAAACCTGAAAGGTTTTGGTCAACTATCACTCCCAGATCTATTTCAAGTTCAGCATATTCAAATTTGAAATGCTTTTTGATAATTCAGATATATAACATCATAAGCCTTGCTTTGATCTAAAGTCTAAGTAGTCTCTTCAAAGAATTCCAAAAATTTGGTCAGATATGACATGCTTTCAATTTGCACCTGTCTAAAGAACAAAGGTATGTTTGCAATTTTCTATAAACATCAATGACACTGTATCTTTCTTTCTTTCTTTCTTTCTTTCTTTCTTTCTTTCTTTCTTTCTTTCTTTCTTTCTCTTGACATCCATGACCTCAGATCTCAAGGAAGGGCCATCGCAAATATAACATTGTCAAACTCTGAATGCAAAGTTTTTGCAGAGCAGTGAAACTGATTAGATGGTCTCTTGGTGGCATATTTCCCTGCCCGTTGACCTCTCACTGCAATCCTGATATGACTTATATGGATCGGATCCGTCCTGATTTAGCTCGTCACCCTTCGAAGTGCATACTGCTGCAGAAAACTGCTTTAGCAGAAATGGTTGTGATGCTTGTGTCCAGCTTCAGAAGGAGGAACAAAAATTCAAATGAATCCCAGTAAAGCATAAAATATTTTGTATTTACATCAGCTTACTTTGCATTCTGGCAAAAACTCAACTTATCAGTCTTTGGAGTGATCTATTGGTTGCCAATGGCACATACTGTAGGTAACGTCCTTTTAAAATTCCTCACTCACCACCATTTTGCCTTCTTCTAGCTTGCCAGTCGCTGATGTCATATGATGGTCGGCTGTTTTCAGCATGGATAAATTCACTTCCAGATAACTTTAAAAATGTGATTGGTTAATGTGAGATTGGCTATGTCTATCCCGATGGTCATCACATCCTGTTCCCCCTGTACATTATTTTCCCCCCAGTCATCCAGTCCGTTTTGGTTTGAGCTTTGCTTTGTGAATTGTTTCTCGTTATTTAATTACTGTCTTATTCTACTCCCCCCTGTTTCCACCCTGTGCTTGTGAACTCCTCTCCACTTTGTTAATTGCTATCTTTGTGTTCTCAAGTTCCCGATCTTCGTTTTTCTTCTCCTGCACTGTTAGCCTTTATCCCCGCTGTGTGCTTTTGTTTCCATTGTTCATTGTAAATCAGGTTTTCCTCCCACAATTAGAAAAGCTTCATTTATGTATTGAGGAACTCCTTTCCTCAGTTAGTCAAAGATTCCTGTATGGCTCATCAGTGGCCTGCCTGTGGTTCCTGTGTCTGAAATCCATAAAAATGATTGGCCTTCTGGTTATTATCAGTTGGATGAAGATGACGATGACAGCTTGGGATAATGGCATGATCGGAAAAGAGTGACAGAAAGGCACGGGTATAGTGCATATGTAGGTACAAAGTCAACTAAATGCTAAAGCAATGTGAAATGGAATAGTCATAGTCTATTTTATTGGATGTATGACCAAGGAGGGGGCACTGTCTCCTCAGGCAGCAATACACTCTGTTGTGACCACCAGCTATCCTGAGAAGTGTCCTACAAAGTGAGATTGGTGAGTTAGCAAGGTATGTTGAGCCCAAAGCCAAGCATTTCAATTTCACTAAGGTGACGCTCTTTCAACCTGTCATGTTAAGTAATGGTGTCTCTGATGGTGAGTTTAAAGGTCCCCTATTATGCTGATCCATCTTTTAATACATACAAGTAATGTTATAATGTTGGATGTCCATACTCAATCTCTGCAAAGTTCCTCAACATAAGATAAGAACGTGATTTCCGCTCTGAACAGCTTGTCCGGAGATCTTCACAAGATCTGGGCAAAACCTGACGTCCAATCAGGACAGACCTGGCCAGAGCCAATCACGGCGCTAGACCTGTCCACCCCAGAATTTATTCCATCAGACACAAACGAGCCCAAATCATTTAACATGTAGATTTATCAATATGTCTCCCAAAGCTGTTCATACGTGTTTTTTTGGATGCGAAAAAAAAGTACAACTATTTTCTCTTCCAAAAGACGATGCCACCAGAAATCAGTGGGTAGCTTTTTTGTTTGCTGGCGGCAAACAGCCACACTCAAAGGGAACATTAGATGTTTGTGCTCGGCATTTCACTGAAGACAGCTTTGTCAATGAAGGATAATTCGGCACTGGATATGCGTCTCAGCTGCTTCTCAAACCTGGAGCAGTTGCATCGATCAAGCGCTCGGAGCCACATGCTGTAAGTAACGATATGACAGCAAATAATGTAAGTAAAGCTAACGTGTTACGGGTGGCTAGCAGGACCACTAGCGATAGTTAGCACTAACAACTGGCCTCAAACACAGGCTTTGTAGAATATCTGAAGATAAAGCCTGGATCGGTGGCAACTGTCCATGATTCAGAGACGCGGAAGCAGTAAGTTTTATCATTTTGTGGTGCTTTACTGCATAAGCCTACCTAACGTGATAGCCTATTGAATGTGGCTGTAGCACTGCGTAGCTAAGTTTCTGTTGCTAATGTTTGTGTCCTAAATATGCAAGAGTAATATCAGGGGACATTCAACAGAAGATGTGTGAACATAAACCTCATTTGAAGCTAACTTTATATACTTGTTTGTAATTTGGATGCTTGGAACAATTGTTCACGGTGAAGGAACTTACTGTCTGTAAAACCTGTATTGCAGGGTAACGTTTGTCGCTGTCGTTATGATTACCGCTCGGTTATTACTGTTTGTTAGTTCGGTTCTGTGCTACTTAAAAAAATGCTCCTGGTTAATTTATATGCAGTAATTTAGATAGGTATGCTTGTGTTACTTTGGTTAGCATCAAGGTGGTAGTTTCATCATCATGTTACCTGACCGTAGCCACTACAGATGAAGTTAACTGGAGAGGTGTTGTGCGTGTCTGCAGAGTTGGGCTGATAAGGCTGCAGTTAGACGAGACGTAGGCTTTGCGGAGCTTAGGGTACGTGTTTGGGTTTGTTTACTGCTGCTGTGAAACGATCATTTTACTTATCCGTGACTGGGGTCAGTTGGGTACTTTACCATGGTGTGGGCTAGCTCTCTGATCCTACCGCGGTGAAAGCAATCGCGAAATGCACTATAACGTGTCTGATATAACAAACAATTTCTCTGCATTGCCATGGCGGAATTTCATCCACCTTTGAAAATTGTTCTGCCTAATAAAAAGCTGAAAAAGAAGTGGAGGTCGGATACGGATTTCCGGTAGAAGTTATCGATTCGCTAGCTCGACATAAGCAAAGCTTACACAGTTTGTGTGTTTTTGCTACAAACTCATTTAGAAGCTTGGTGTCGGAATTGTGTTTCGTTTTGGTAGAAATGGTTAACGAGAGCTTTTAGCAAAGTTTCCTCCGGATAGCTAAGTGGGTATATAACATAACTATATAACAGTACAGCTACAATCATATGCATATAAGGTGAGACAGTACGAGCAAAATACTAAAATTTCAACTTGCCACTCATTGACATCTTGCTGAAAACGTTGCTGCAATTCTTCAATTGCTTCCTCCTCCCGATCGAGGTCGGATTCGGGTCAAATAAGTGCGGTCTTCCAGAAATAGATGCCACGGAGAGCTGTCCTGAAATACTTGCCATCTCGGTTTCCTGATTTTTCGGGTCTGCACCCTCCCCTGGAATCAAAGCGGCCAGGCAGCCAATCAGAGGAGGTCTCACTAAGCCTGGATGTGTGTGCCTTTTTTTCGTAAGTGAATTCTTATTATTTTAAAGACCCATTGGACATATTTTAAACAGCTAAATACAACATAATAGGGGACCTTTAAGGTTTTTAGAGCCAGCTCACGCTAAGAAAGCCTGGCTAATGTTGAGCTTGCTTTGTGACACATCCCTCTGGTAAAGTTTCAAAGTGGCCAGAACGACAAAGTTGGCCCATCACAACTACGATACTCCTAAATCAGTGGCGGCTGGTGAACTGGCGATAGGGGCAGCTCAAACCCATCCCTTTAAAAATAATGATTGGTCACGACCTGTTTTCGCTTATTTGTGGTTGCACCAAACCTCAATTGCGACCGAATCGTGACTTTCTTTACACCTCGAACCATGATGCGGTCGCAATACTCCTACTTGTGTGTACTCATAGAAAGCGTGTCAGCGAGTGATGGGAAGAGCGGTGGCCTGTGTTTATATAGACAATGTGTGGTCGTAAGTTGCGTCGGGAAGCCTCGCCATTGGTCGGATTTCGATCCCTTTAATCGTGCATGCGGTCTCAGCACGGTCGCAAATTCGGTCGCATTTAAAACGTGTACATTTGTCGATCATTATGGAGTCAACAGGCTTGCATTAAGCTTGCCATAATGCTCGCAATAGTTTGCGAGTGAAAAATTCCTAAAAATAAGCGATCATTGATGCAACCGCATGCTGAGCCGCTTGCGAGTCTATTACGCCCTGTGATACTGAGTAGAGAGTGAGTTGAGGCTTGTGCGAGCTTATTACGACCAATTATACAACCTCAATTCCAAAAAAGTGGTGACAAAGTGTACATTGTGAATAAAATTAAAACGCAATGACTTTCAAATCACACCAGCCAGTATTTTATTCACAATAGAACAGAGATAACATAGCAAATGTTGAAACTGAGAAATTTTACAATTTTATCCACGAAATGAGCTCATTTCAAATTTGATGGCTGCTACAGGTCTCAAAAAGTTGAGACAGGGGCCTGTTTACCATGATGTAGCATCCCCTGTTCTTTTTAACACAGAGTGGAGGCGTCTGGGCATTGAGGAGACAAGTTTCTTGAGTTTAGCTATTGGAATTTGATCCCACTCTTGTTTAATACAAGCTTCCGCTGCTGGAGAGTTTTGGGTCCCCTTTTTGTTTAATTATGCGCCAAATGTTCTCAATCGGTGAAAGATCAGGACTGCAGGCAGGCCAGTTCAGCACACAGACTCTTCTACTACAAAGCCATGCTGTTGTAATAGCTGCAGTATGTGGTGTTGCATTGTCCTGCTGAAATATTCAAGGCCTTCCCTGGAATAGATGTTGTCTGGAGGGGAGCATATGTTGCTCTAAAACCTTTATATACCTTTCAGCATTCATGGTGCTTTTTAAAACATGTAAGTGTCCTACACCATATGCACTAATGCATCCCCATACCATCAGAGATGCTGGCTTTTAAACTGAACGCTGATAACAGGAGGGGTGGTCTTTCTCCTCTTTAGCCCAGAGGACACGACGCCCATGATTTCCACCAAGAATGTCAAATTTGGACTCGTCTGACCACAGGACACTTTGCCACTTTGCTACAGTCCATTTTAAATGAGCCTTGGCCCACAGAACACAGCGGCACTTCTGGATCATGCTCAATAATGGCTTCCTTTTTCCATGACAGAGTTTTAGGTGGCATCTGTGAATGGCATGGCAGACTGTGCTTACAGACAGTGGTTTCTTAAAGTATTACTGAAACGATACGCTCAGAGGAACCAATCGCAACTCAGGGATAATCCAAAAATCAAGGTTTATTACAGTCCAAATGTCAAAAAGCCAGTGATGAACTAATGCAGAGGTACAGAGACACAGTTCAAAATCGTAATCCATGAGACAGGCAGTGGTCAAGTCCAGTTAATCAGAGTAGCAAAAGTACAAGAGGGCAAATGCAAAAACAGAAGTCAGAGTTTGTGAGCAAAGTTCGTTAACAGGACAGCAGGCAATAGAATGGTCAATCAGAAATGGGTCGAAATCCAAAACGGGCAGCAAACAGGTACAGAGGGTCAAAGGCAAAAAGCAAGGTCTTCCAAAGGGTGTCTCAGGTATTACAAAATCAGCTGGCTTACTCAACATCGGCACAGGAGAAATTGATCAACGTTCTGACAAGGGAGCTATGGCAAAGTGAGACTATATGTACACAGGGAATGATTACATTATAAGGGGGAACAGGTGTGGGGGCGTGCTAATACAATCAACACGAGGGAAAGCACAAGTGGGAAATTACAAAGATGAGGGTAAACGAAAACGCGGACTGGATTCACGCAGACAGCAAACAAAACAATGACAGCTCCATTCAAGGAGTCACATGTGCATAGTTAAGTTTCCAGGACAGAGAGAGAAGTACACCTGAGGTGCGTAAGCTGTAATCAAAGCAGAGCACAGGGAAAGCAAAAGGGGCGGAGTTACAGAGCAGAGCAGAGCAGGGCAGAGTTAGTTATATTAGTAAACAGTGATATCTACACACCTAATCAAAATACGTGATTGTCAGTTAGTTACTGTACAGACAAAGGGATTAGTATACAGTGAAATTACCAGTACTAACTAAGCAGCCTAGCGGTTAATTAATATGGTAATTTCAGAAAAGCGGGAAGGAAGGTAAAAACGAGACTTGAAGGAAGTTCGTGAAATACCGGAAAACTTCCGAAATCACCCGAAGCGTGTCTGCACGCAGACAGGGGAGTGCACTGGCATGATGACACAGATAACATCAGACATTACAGGGGAGACAATGTGCAATGCAATGATGGAATGGATGAATATACATGAAAAATAAATACAAAATCAGACAGATACAGATCATAACAATTACTGGGTCCATCTAGTAATGTCAATGACAGAATCATGCCGGTGAGTGATGCAGTGGCGACTGAGGGCCCGAAGATCACGCGCATCCAGTAAAGGTCTTCGGCCTTGTCCCTTACGCACAGAGATTTTTCCAGTTTCTCTGAATCTTTTGATGATGTTATGCACTGTCGATGATGAGACCTTCAAAGCCTTTGCAATTTGATGTTGAGGAACATTGTCTTTAAAGTATTCCACAATTTTTTTACGCAAGCCTTCACAGGTTGGAGAGCCTCTGGCCATCTTTGCTTCTGACTCAGCCTCTCTAAGACACCCCTTTTATAGCCAATCATGTTGCACACCTGATACCAGTCAACTTAATTACTTGCTAAATGTTCTTTCAGCTGATTCTCTTATATATTAATTGCTTTTTCAGCCCTTTTTTGCCTGTGTCCCAACTTTTTTGAGACCTGTTGCAGCCAGAAAATTTGAAATAAGCTCATTTTGTAGATAAAAATATAAAATATCTCAGTTTCAACATTTTAAATGTTATCAATGTTCTATTGTAAATGACATATTGGCTTGTGATCTGAAAGTCATTGCATTTTGATTTTATTCACAATTTACACTTCGTCCCAGCTATTTCGGAATTGGGGTTGTAATACTCTCTTTTGTTTTTCATTGGTCGCACCTCTATGAGACCAATGGAGAGTGCTGGATACCAAGATAGATGATGTTGGAGACCGTGGAGACTGCATAGAGACCAGCTTGCAACCCCAGTGCGAGTCAGTGCAAGTGAGGGCGAGCAGAGGCCATTATTCAGTCGCAACTCGGTCGTAAGCCGGTGTAAACAGGGTGTTAACAATGCATACCTGTCAAGTCTCACACATTTGGCAAGAGTGTAGTGGGGTCATTCCACGTAAAATCATCTAGGGGGTGCCAGGTGACCTCCTCAAAATTCTTTGAAAAAATTCTCATGCTGTATATATTCACACAAAATAAAAAAATGCCAAATATTAGGCCAGTATCTCAAATAGTTTTCAAGTTACAGCCCTTTGAAATTTGAACAATATTTTAAGTTTTTTGGCAAATCCATTTTCAGCCAACTTTGGCAACTTATTGCTCCAAATTGATTGCTTATACAAGGCTAAAATTGGCTATACTAACCATATTCATCCCATAGAATCTGAAAATGGCCTTAGATTCTGTGTATCTTGATCCACTTTTGTATGGTAAAGCCTCAAAATCAGCTGAAACCACAAAATGCCCAAAAACGAGACGACATTTTATGACCTGTAACTCAGGAACTAAGTAAGATAAAAGGCTAGAATTCATTTTTTTATGATTTTATGATAAATCTCTCTGTAAAAATGCAGTAATCCAAGTAATATCACTTGTAGAAGTTTTTTAATGAAATAATTTCTAAGTAAATTTTTCCGCTTTTGCCCCAAAATACCCTTTTTTTGGGCAAAAAATGACCATGTCATCAGTTATTCATCTCTCTGAAATTTTAACTGTGCAATCTTATAAATGTGAACAATGTCTGACAAAAAAATTAGTTCCAAATGTTCTTTGGAACATGCGACTGAAAAATGAAAGTTCAAAGTACAGTTGACACTGAATTTTGTGGAATTCAGAGACCAAAAGTCAGATTTTGCCTGCTGAGCCATGCTGATAAATATGTGATATAGCCAAGGAATAATGTGCAGTATAAGCATGATGACACTGATTTCTTGAGAGAAGAAGAAAAAAAAAACTTGATTTCTGTAAGGGGTCATCCTTACTCCCCTCACCTATTTAAATACATTTAACTCTGTTTGAGTCAAAGCTTTATTTTACTCTGTCCATAACTTTTCCTAGAATGCTGTTATTCATCACCTCATGAGTCATTGGGGTTGTTGAATAAACTGAAAAAATATGAGCATTTATACCTAGAGCCGTCACGGACCCAAATTTACCTCCTTGGCTGTTAAAAATCGTCTTAGCATTCTCATGTCTTAGGTGCCCAGCTACACCCCTTGTTATTTTGACATTGATCCATTTAATTTTGGATAAGTCTAATTTTATACTTTCAAATGGTAAATGGTGTTGGTGTCAGAAACTGTCTGAATATTTTTTATTTTTTTTTTATGTTTGATTGCCATAAGCTGTCCAAAAAGCGCAGCTCTATGGCGAAAATCAAATATCAATTCTGTTATTTCAGGTGTCTATACCTGAAGTCTAAAGACTATAGCCTTAACTATCTGAGATATTTCAAATATGCCACAAAAGCCAACAAAGTCAAGTGCTCATAATTGACAACAAAGTCACCATCATTCACTCATCCTGTACCCACATTACCAGCACAGGCCTCAAACACCATTTTATTTATTTATTTTTGGTATGTTACGGCCAGTCCTCCAGTCATTATGCACACACCTGTGCACGTGCTCAAGCACACACGCACACACACAAAGACACGCATGCACACACACACACACACACACGCACACGCACTCATATCCTTGTACTTATATCTTTATGATGACATTATGTTGACTTCCATTCATTCTTTATGTGCCTCTACAGCCTTTCTCAAATCTGAACAATGATGCCTAACCCAAACCCTTATCCTAACCTTAAACTATCCCCAATTCTAACCTTACCCCTGACCTTAACTTATAAGTCACAATATTCCTTTGTAGTTGTGGGGGCATTTAAAAATGTCCCCACTCTGTAGGAAAATAAAAAAAAAAAACATTTTTTGGTTCTCACTTTGTAGGATGTACAAGAACACAGAACACACACACACACACACACACACACTGTTCTCCATTCACCATTGTTTGCTTTCCTAGTGTTTTTCATAAATCTGCCAAGCAATCATCTTGATAGTCTGAAGGTGTAAAGATTCACATTCTGCATTAAAATCCAGCTCTACAATTATTCATATTTGTTGCCTTCACAATAGTCCATGTTTGATTTTTCAATCAATTTATTCAAAATGAAACAAAGCAAACATTCCATGACAATGAAGTACAACTTCACTGACGGTAAAATTGTTGTGAGGTAAGTATGTAAAAGCATATAGGATTGCATAGACATCTGTGTATTTTTATGTCTTTTTATGCGTGGTGCGTGTAATACTCAGTGAATGAGTGTATTATTTGCTTCATGAGGCCCTATTAATTTGGCCTATGATTTTTTTGTGGGTTGAGCAATTGAAAGTTCTGCCATCAAATCAAAACCAAGGCGGCTACTTCTGATGAGATGCTACTCCACAGCGTTATGTATGAACAATTAAGCATTTTTCTTCAATGCAGAATTATCATGTAAAAAGATAAGCACTTGGAATATGGAATGCCTCCATTGAATTGACTATCTTCCAGTTTCTTCTTGAAGTGATCGACAGGCATGTAGCACGCCCTGTGTTTAGCATGTCTATTGTGCACGTGTCATTTGTAATGAGTTGTTTGTGTGGTAAGACAGGCAAAGGCTTATTGTGATAAACAAGCTTGTGTTTGTCTAGGCCGCTACACCCCTACCTGCACTATACACTTCATCCATCTGTCAGTTCTGATCAGCAACCCTCTCCACCCCCACCCTCCCCAGCACCCTCTCCAGCAACTGTCTGCTTTTATTCCCACAGAGAATTCAGGGACTCAAGAGATGCAATCAATCAATCAGCTTTCCTTTGATACAACTCTCCTTACAATCAAATTGTCAAGAGTGTGCTTTGCAATATGCAGTTCCTAGTGGCAACAAAACAAATAAAAAAAACTTAAAAAAAAAAAAAAATAAATAAAATATCCAGACCTCTGCAAAAGAAGATCAAGATGCCCTCCTTATAATTTGCTGGGAAATTTATATCCTGTCAAAAAAGCAGGGTTGCTAGAGGGAGGGAGAGATGGGCCATCGACAGGCAAAGATAGGCTAGTGGCAGACAGTTTCATGTTCAACACAGATCCTATTTTGTTTACACTGGAGTACAGAGAGACAACGTGCAAGAGTGTATAGGTAAGCACTGTCTGTCTCTGATCAAGTCCTCAGGGACTGGAATGGCACAGTACATTGTATACGTATAATACTACAGATCTTACATTGCTGGGAATAACCTGCCTGGTCTGGTCCTTGTGACTCAGCATCTTACTCAAAGAGCCAATTATCACTCCCTGCAGCTGAATATCCACCCAATCTCCCCTCACCATGACTCCTGATATCACACTGGACTGAAGCACTGCGCTCCCAATCCATTTTTATACATACAATCACAAAATCTTGCTTTATGTGGGTTCATTACCCTCTAGAAGTCACAAGTTGCTTCAATTGTTTGGCAAATCCAGAATGATAATGTTCTTCACCAGCCCATTTTTTATTTGAAGCTTTGCTTGTCTCAGCATATCTCACACTCAATTCATTTCTGTGAGAGAATAATTAAATTTATATTATTTGAGTCAATCCCATACATTACACAGTAAATAGCAATGTATGATAAACATGATATCTTTGAATTGTGAACAATTGCTAAAACAATTCAGTGAAGAATGTTTTCAGTGAATATTTGTGAGATAACTGTGTCTTCCACAGCAGACGTCTAAGTCATGAAGTTGCGTTTACTAGTGCCTATCAATCTTCCAGTACTTCACACAATGATCCACGTTAAGCACTAAGATGTTAGGACCCATTACTATGAGATCCATGGCAGCCATTTTACACCACAGCCCACACCACATATCAGCAGAAGAGCAGGGGACAGGGTATTTCAGCCAGATGAACATGGGGAGGGGGGCGATTAAGATGGCCAGATTGAGAGAGGCTGTTTTGGAAATTTTCCAGGACCCCAGGGAACCATCCTGCTCTTCACAATGTGTCCTGGGACAGTTAATGACCATAGTGAGCGAGGGCCTCACTTTCACATCTCATTTGAAGGGCAATGCGCTTGTGCAAAAAGCGGGAGCAATTTATACAGAGGAGCCACATGAAGACCGTAAAATAAATAGCAGTCCAAAAGTCCACATGAAACTGAGTAGCGCTGTGCTAATGATGGTTATTGATAGCAGAATAAGTCTGTTTCTATCAAATAATGGCTGTGTTGGGATGGGATCGTAGGACTGCAGCTGGTTGAAAAATGTGCACAGGTGGTCTGCTCCGTTCCCGCTGAGCCGCTATCCTACAGGTGTGCTCAGTGTCTGTAAATCATGAAACAATCTGGCCAATTAATCCTGATTACTGACCCAATTAACTAAATCTGCCATTTGGATGAAAGAAGAGGACTCTCTTTCCAGGAGCGAGTTAGCCTTTTGACAGCGCACGTATACTGCAGTTCGCGCAGTTCTGTGCAGGCAATTTCCACACAAATACATACTTTAGATGTACCCTCTTGAATGAATGGATATTTTTGAAGTATTTAGAAAAAAAAACATTTCATTTATTTTAAGACTTTTTTTCTTTTGTTTCATTTCATTTTGTCTTAGTTCACAGGGAAATTAAAATATGAAATAAAACTGATCGTACCATGAAAATGTAAAAAAATAATACAAAATAATATGTATATATAATAATATAATTATTAGCAAACAAACAACATTAAGAATAATACAATTAATAATAACAATCATTATATGACACAAAATTATAGGCCTCATGCATGTTTGTAAAATTATCACCAGTCAGAGTGGAGATTACCAAAAAGAAGAAAAAATATTCCACCAATTAAGATTCAGCATCTAGCTACATGCAATGACATAAAACCTTATTTACAGTCCTTCTGACTTAATATATTGTACACACACTATATTGTGGCCTCAGCAAATATACAGACTATATTACAGGATGTACACTCCAATGTTAAGTGTATTTGCTCAATGTCCCAGAGCAAGAATCAATGACATTTTATACAAACTATCATGTTAAAAGACCCATCATTTGCAGACTAATCCGCTATCATGCGCTGTCCTCTCCAAGGCAAGTTAAACTGAAAAACTGCTTGATTTGAAATGATTGCCCAGTCAGTGGGTCGTTAATTTTTTTAAAAATCATAATTAATTCTGCTTCAGAAAAGTGCTAAAAAAATGAGATATTTGCGTTCCTCTTGTTCCTTTTTTTTCTGCCATGGGCATCAAAAAACATAGCCGGCCATCATTTTCAAACTAAACGTGTTAAAATGAATCCCCCGGGTGGCAAAGGCTTTCAGGTTTATTACCGTTGTTTTTTAGTTGTTTGTTGAACTCCGTATTTTCCCCTGAGTCCAGCTGTAAATGATCTAAGGACATCTCATGTGCTGAAGATCCATCATCACCCCCAACTGCTGAGCCATCCGGAGAGGAAAATCACCACTGGCTACAGCCCCAGGTCTCTGGGTTCTCTTGCCAGTGCCATTGGAAATTAATACGGAGAAATCACAAGTGCCAGTGGTGTTTGTTTGATAAAAGAAGTAAGTGATACTTTTAAACTGGATACAACTGCTAATATACAGCAATTCTGCAGAAATTGTGTTTCGAAGGTATTAATGTGGTAACATGCCCTTTCTAGGGAGTCTGTGGTCTCTACACCTCTGTTTTGCTCCTTCTCTCGCTGCGTTGGGTCACCGTGTCTTTCGTTCTGTCAGTGAGTTTACAATATTCATTCTCCCTGGTCATCAGTTCATTTGCACTCAGCTACAGCTGCGTTCTTCCTGGCTCTCTCTCTTGCTCGCCCCCTCACAGAGTCTTGTCACTCTCTTTCTTCAGGTGACTGAAAGACAGAGGCAGATATGATGTAGGGCGCGTGGGGACAGGACTTTTAACGCATAAAGTGGTGAGGTGAGTGGGGAATTTTGGGAGCGCTATTAAGATGCAGCTAAAGCCCATGAGCTCAGCTGGGAGGGCGAGCAGACTGCTGACCCACACATTTTGATAACAGATTACAAATACAGCTTTACAGAACGAGCCACAACAGGACACTGACAGTAATAAAACCAGCAGACACGCACACACATGGGCACACACACGCAGGCACCCTCACACGCACAAGCACCCTCACTTGTGCACGCACACAGAAGGACGGACACACACATAGAAAAACACACACACACAGCACATGGATGCACACCTCCAAACAAACAACCACACACACTACCATACCCACATGTAAGTGCACGCATGTACATACAAGCAATAAGACAGCACTGTCGTTTTCTCACAGAACTACACATCCCAGCATGCTAGAGGGCCTGTTTCACAGGATGAGATTATGATGAATATGAAAGGGATGAGGGTGAGGAGCACACAGCTATAACCTCTCTTCCCTTCCCCGACACCCACACATAAACACACACATACACACACACACACGCGCACACACACACACACACACACACACACACACACACACACACCTGTAGTACTCATCCTGAGTGAGCGAGTGGTGGTGGTGGTGATGGATCCACTGCTGCTCCAGAGCCAGTCTCTGGATCTGGATCTCTGCATTCTGAGCCTGCTGCATGGCCTGGAGCTGGTGAGCTGCGGACATGGGGCCGGACAGGGAGGAGGGCTGGGGCAGATCCCGGAACGGGGCCCCTGTGAGGGGGGTGGTGGGGGGACAGGACGAGGAGGTTACAGAGAGGCCAGGATTTAAAACTCCTGCTTCCATGCACACAGTCTTATTAAAAGTAACACAGACGGTGGGTCTCTACAGTACCATTAGAGGACCTGAGAGAGAGACAGCGAATGAGAGAAATGTAGCTAACATAGAGACAGTTTTAAAATAAAAATATAAAGAGCAGGCACAGGGGCAATAAAAAAGTGAGTGCATTTAGCACAGCTGAGGGTTGGAAATAGACAAATAGCCCCAGAATTTTACATTAAAAACATAAAGTAAAATAATTAAATTCAAATTAAATGAGGAGTTGTAAAAGTCACTCCTTTTTCTCATTCTATCCCAGACCTACAATGCAAAATGAGTACAAAATAGTACATTAGCAATTGCTCAAATTACGATACTCAATTGTGCTTATAATTGAGAGCCTAAGTTCACTGATTTGTTATTATTCCGCTCTCTGTATTTTGGTTGTATCCTCTGTGCTTCTTCTGTCTTCTCATTTGGCTGCAATAATAAAAGCCATATAAACTAATAGAAATGTCAGTGGTCTGATAGTGAAATGGGGACAGGCATATGGATGGGTGAGGTGATGAACAAATGTTGTGACTCGAGCAGCAGGAGGTGGGGGTGGGGGTCGGAGCACGGTTCTTCTCACCGAAAAGCTGCTGTCGCAGAACCTCACTGTCCGTGAGGGGGTGTGCCAGGATGGGCGGGCCCAGGGTGGCCCCCGGATAGGGCAGGCGGGCGAGGGGGGACCCGGACGCCAAGGGGTCCATCAGGGGGTGCACCCCGCCCGCAGCTGGCGGATAGAGATGCAGCAGGAAAAGAGAACGAACCAGAGACATAATTATCAGGAACAGAAACCGTGAACAGCAGTAAACACCCTGTTCCTGGAGACCTTCCATCCATTCGGTTTTCAACCCAACATTTGTACATGTGATTCAGCTCGTTAGCAGCTCAAGATCTACAGCACGCTTATTTCTCACACTTATTTACTCCTACCTCAAAGCTCTACCCAATGGGAGGGAAAATAGTCAGAGGGAAGTGAGTGAAATTAGTTCTGAATTAGCGAAATAAAATGTACTTGCTTATTCAAATTTCATTTCAAAGAAAAGTCAGGTATGGCCACATGCATGGTAGATACAAGGAGATTCACAGGTCAGTATTTCATACATCACATTTGCAGAGAATAATACTTCTTAAAAGGACTGTCGCCTTACTGAAGGTACCTTCTGGAAACCTCCGTTAGCTTTTGTCATCTAACTTAATGGATTGGAATCTCTTCAACGATTGGGGTCAGTGATCGGTCAGGCAAAACGAATGAAAGAAAGAAAGAAAAATATGGAAGAAGCTAAAATTTAACTGTTGAATGACGTGTACTTTCCTAGGGTTGGAATGAAACCTGTTGGATGATGGATCTCCCGTAACAGGTCCACGGATATACAGCGTATGAGCATTGATGATCAGGCAGGTAGAGAGACGGTAAAAGTGGCTTCTGACAGAAGATCAGTGTTGCTGTGGATACCTGTGTCTTGCTGGTGCAGGTGGAGGTGAGAGTGGATGTGCGAATGCTGGTGGTGGTGCGGCGTCACGTTCAGCATCTGTAGCCTCCCCAGCGACTCCCCCCCTCCTCTCTCTCTCTCCCGCTCCCTCTCTCGTTCCCTCTCTCGCTCTCTCTCGGCGGGGGCCGGCGCCGTCCGATCCCGCTCCCTCTCTCCGCTCCTCTCCCTCTCCGCCCCAGCAGGAGAGCGGGCGGGAGGGGGGTAGTTTTCTGTTGGAGCAGCGGGAGCTGGGGCAGGCGGAGGGTGAGAAGAGAGGGAGTGGGGGAAAGAGGGGTGTGCAGAGGGGTGATGGAGGGAGGAGGCTGGGTTGGCAGCCGGTGGAGGAGGAGGAGGAGGAGGAGGAGCTGGGGCTGGAGGGGTGGGGGCCACAGCAGGGGTTGGGTGGGAGGGGAGAGAGGGCGGGAGGAGGGAGGAAGGGGGAGGGGCAGAGAGGGTTTGAGGGGCCGGGTTAGGGTTGCGGTTTGCTGGAGCGAGGGCGGGGTTTTGAGAGGGGGCGGAGGAGGGGCCGGCGGGGGCGGGGTGCCGTACAGAGACACCTCAGCAGCCCCGCCCGCCGCTCCCCCGAGGAGCAGGGAGTGGGAGTGGGCGTGGGACAGGGACAGGGTGGGGTCAGTGATGGTGCTGGACTGGTACACCCGCTCCTCGCTCTTAAACTCGAACCCTGGCTTTACCCGGTCTCTGTGCGCCACCGTGTGAGGGAAACCCACCCCCCCAAGGCTGCCCCCCATTCCTCCCGGCCCGGGACCTCCCACCCCGTGCCCCCCGACCCCCGGGCCCCCTTCCAGCCCTCCTCCGTACAGGAAGCCCAAAATGGCCGCCGCAGTGGCGGCGTCGGCAGGTAAATGGTGTGGATGGCCGAGGGAAGGGTTCTGGAACTGGGGCAGGAAGAAGGAAGGGGGCACGTGGTGGTGAGCGTGCGGGTGGGCATGGGGGTGCAGGTGCGGGTGATGACTTTGGGCTCTGGCCGCCGCGCTGAGGGGCGACATGGCGTGAGGACGGGCGTATTCGCTCAGCGTCCTCAGCGCCGGGGTGTCCGGGCCCAGATACGGAGCTCCTAACCCCACCCCGAGGGCTCCCTGCGGGGCCCCCATCGGCGCTGACCCCCCTGCCATGGAGGGCAAGAGCAGGGAGTGAGAGAGAGAAGGGTGGAGGTGGTGGGCGGAGTGCAGGGAGTGGTGGGGGTGCGGGTGGTGGGACGGGTGGTGGTGGTGGTGGGGGTGGGGGGGCGGATGCGCCCCCGGATTGCCGGCGGCAGAAGAGGAGGAGGAGGACGGGTCTAAGAGGATGGAGGAAGAAGGGGAGAAGAAGAGGGAGGAGGCTGATCGCCCGCCTCCACCCACACCGCTGGAGCCACCGCTGCTGTCCTTCTACGAGAGAGACAGAGAGGGGAGGCAGGGAAGGCAGGAGAGAGAAAATCAATAAGCGCAAACACAGACGGGACGCGAGGTGCTGCAGTGAAACACAATTCTGCTGCTCCTCCTCGATACGCTCTCTCAGCCTCACTCCTGCTAACTTACCTCTGCATCACCCTTTTGCACCTCCGCCGTCTCCCCCCGCCCCCTGCGTCCTCATCAAACCCTCCACTCGCATCCTGAACCCCTTACCTGCAGGTGTCTTTCCACTTCTCTCTCCCTCTCTCTCTCCTTCTCTCTCTCTCGCTCCCTCTCCTTCTCCCTCAGGTCTCTGGCCCTCTGCTCCACCTCCCTCCTGGCTCGTTCGATCGCCTCGCTTCTCTTCTTCCACAGTTTAGACCCGTCCAGGGGGACGAAAAGGACGTCGCTGCGCGCGCATGAGTTCCCGGCGCCTCGGTCCAGAACCCTGTGGAACCTGCGGCCAGAACATTCCGTCACTTCCCAGCATGCCCTGTGCTCCAGATGCATCATTGGAATCATTGTTCCGATAACAAAAAACATATTTTCTTCCGTAATGGTCTCTCTCATTGCACTCAAGCGAAATATGCCGGTTCAACGGATGACTGAGAGGAAAACTACACAGCAGATGGTCCCAACACATTTCTTGGCATGAAACACACACGCAAACCCAGACATCAGATGCTCACTCGCACTAACCAATCATGAGGTCTCACCGTGCGGACTGGCTGGCATGGATCGGGATATCCACGGGCTTAGGCTCCGGCGAGGGACTCCTCAGGGCAGGAGGAGGGCTATCAGTCTCCTCCCTTTCCTCCATTGGTTCCTCCTTGATGACGGGCGGAGGCGGTGGAGCTGTCGACGAATCAGTGAGCCCATCTCCTGGAAGGGAGGCACTGGTGGGAGGGGCTGGGACACTATTTCCAGGGGTTCCGAGAGTTGTTGTATGGGTTTTTGATGAGTTGCCATTGTTCTGGGGTGAAAGCGAGTGAGCGTGCGCGCTGTTATTGCTATTGGCACCAACGGCATTGTGATTAGCGCTGCTGCCGCTGTTGCTGCCGTTACTCGTGAGATTGTTCAAGCTGTTGCCATTTGTATGATAGGAAGCATTATAAGGGGCGTGGCCACTCATACTGCCATGGTAAGGGGACGGTCTAAAACCAGGAGCGCATGTGGTGGCCGTACCCGATGCAGGAGGAGGAGGAGCATTAGCCGAGGAAGCTGGCGGGAAAGAGGAGAATCCTGGCATCTGATTGGCAGAGGGACTAGGGAGAGGGGACAGAGGTATGGGAGGAGTCAGAGTCTGATTGGAAGAATGGTACGGACCTGGCCCAGGCCTCGTGTGGTTGGCCCCTAGGCTGGAGGGCGGGAGCGGCTGGGCGAGGGAGGAAGCTGGTGGAAGAGGAGGCGCCGGAGGGGCAGGGTAGGAGGCGGAAGGGGGAAGGGGATGACAGGAAGAGGAAGAAGGGGAGAGGGATGGGGGCTGGCTAGCACGGTTAAAGAGAGCAGATGAGCCTCCCTCTCTCTCGCGCTCCCTGTCCCTGTCTCGGCCCTGGGGAGGGGGTCCCGGTCCTGGGTAGTGTGTATGAGAAGACAGTGCTACCTGCGACCCTCCAGGATAATCTCGACTGAGCCCCACTCCGGTGCTGGTGGGGCTGGGGTACTCCCTAGGGCCGACCGGGAGGGGGACAGAGGAGGGCGGTATAGCCTGGGGATACTCTTTTGCCCCCGGTGGGGGGTATTCCCTTAGAAAGTGGGAGGGAAGAGAGTCTGAACCAGAGGAGGAGGAACTTTGGGAGGACTGCATGGGAGTTTGCTGCTGTTGTGGAAGTGCAAACTCCATGGATGGCGGGTAGTCTCTGTTGGAGGAGGACTGAGGTGGGCAGAGGGGGGCCAGGGAGGGTGGAGGAGGGTGACTGGGGGCGTTAGTCTGAGGCGAGATCGGGGCCTCGCGGTTGTCGCGGTTAAGCAGCGGGGTCGCAGGCAAGACGCTGGTTGGAGTCGCAGCGTTACCCGAGGAGGTGGTGTTATTGCTAGGGTTACTATTGGCCCCCACGTCTCTCAGCTGCCCCGCAAACTCCCCCCACCTACCCTCCTTCTCCTTCGGGTGCCCACCTCCACCAGAACCAAAGTCCCGATTCTGGGTTTGGCTCTGGCTCTGCAGGGTGAACTCCCTCCCTCCCTCCCTTTCCCTTTCTCTGTCTCTCTCGCGGGATGGAAAACTCGAAAAGTCCCGGGCTCCCTGTCCGGGTGCAGAACTGTCCCGGCCAGAACCCTGTGAGCTCATCCCAGTGTACTCCCGACTCTGACTAATAGACAGATTCCCAAACTCCCTTCCTTGATTTCCGTTTGGACCACAAGTGCTTACACTGCTGCTGCTGCTTATGCTAGCACTGCTACTGCTACTAATACTGACTGAATATTCCCTACTGATATCCCTACCCCCGAAATCCCGAGCTCCACCCCTTTCCCTCTCTACCCCCCTCTCCCTCTCTGCTGCTGCTGCGTACCTGGGAAGGTACTCTCTGTGAGGGTGGGGCAGATAAGGGGGGTGGGCCGAGTGACGAGAGGCAGGGGGATTGTAGACCGAGGGCAACTGCTGCTGCTGCACTGGGGGATGTTGCTGTTGCGAGTGATGGTTACTGGGGTAACGGGAGAAGCCCCAGCTCCCAGGGCCACCGGGGCCCCCGCCCCCTGACCATCCAGTGGGACTGTAATGAGGAGGGTGTGCTGGGGGCGCAGGCTGGGCCAGAGGATTAATTTGGGGCAGGAGTGAAGGGGGGGCTGTTTTGTCGACGACTTTTTCGGCTCTCTCCATTTTGTCAGTTTTGCAGTCTGCCGGCACGGTTTGTCCCAGCTCCAGTGGTTTGAGGGCCGGGGGAGGAGGCAGGGGTGGAGGGTGCTGGGCGCCCGAGTTGGGGTGGGGATATTCTGCCCCGCTAGCAACGCCCTTTGACACGCTCTGAGTGCTAGCTTTGGGGTTAATTCGATTGCCACTGTGTGCACTTTCGGCATTTGGGTAGTCCATCTTGTTTGAGTGTTTTGACTCAAGAGAAAAGTAGGTCTTCCTGTTTCCGCTGTCACTTCCTGAATCACTTGTTCCACGAATGGAGGGAGGCAGTGAGGGGGAAGGTTTTAAGACAGGACTGTCCTCCATCCCTGCTTCCCCATCTCTCCTTTCTCCACCTCCGGACTCTTCCCCTCTTCCTGGGGTTCTCCTTTCGTCACCTCCCGGTTTCATCTGTCCTCCATCTCTCCCCCGGTCTCTATCTCTTTCTCCTTGTTTTGGTGAATCTGGGGAGTCAGATTCTGAGTCCAGACTGGCCAGTGGGGACGCAGAAAGGCTGGGTGAAGAAGAACGGTTGTCCTGGTCAATGTCCCGCCCACTGCTCAAGCTACTGCTGCTATTTGCTAAGCTCCCACCAACTGAGCTTCGGCTGCCCTGTGATTGGCCATCTTCATTATCACTCTCACGCGATTGGCTGGCACCCGTGGATGGTGGTGGGACAGTGGTAGAAGTGTCGGCTGGATGAGTTGATGGTGGAGGAACAGAGGAGGAAGAATCCTGGAAGTAAAAACATGAGACCACATTTTACTTCAGACCTATCAACTGCCTTCATCAATCATATCATATAACAGAACTGGTCAGAGACTGACTTGGGCCTTTTGTCTTTTAGGTGGTGGCACTAGTCCTTCCCCTTCACTCTCTGAAGAGTCATGGCCGTGAGATCGACGACTGACACGTCCTCCTGCCAAATCCTCTCCAGAGGCTCTCTGCCAACAGTGATAACGGCATCCATATTTACAAACTGCACTACAAGACACTGGCACCCATACTGACGCACCGATGGACAAAAATGACTCTCGAAACTAGCAACTGCCAGATGTTATAACATATAGGGAACTTAAAGGTCATTGTGAATGGCAAACACACCACTGACATCCACTTATATGACATCGCTAAGTTCCACGTTCATTAACCATGAACAGATCTACGCACAGGCTTGCTCATGCAGGCCAACTGTGAGAGCACATGCCCACATGTTGCACACATTACCGAGTTGGCGAGCGCAGAGAAGAGAGACACTCACCGTTTGCCTGTCACTTCGTTCGGCTCGAGAGGGACTGGGGTGAGGGCGCCTGCCCCTCCTCTCCTCGCTGCCCCCCCGTCTTCGCCCACTGCGCATGGGCATCTGGAAGAGGAGGCAGAGGGGGCAAAAGCAAGGGAGGAAAGACAGAAGAGAGAGATTTGGGAGACAGAGTAGAAATTTTAGCAGATCTGCCTGTAAGTGTTTGAAAAGTAGTGGCATAAAACAACTGTTACCTTGCTCCCATCCCTCAATATTCCACCCCCGCTTGTGCTAGATTGTGTGAAAAAATTCTTTCTTATGGTTCCCCACCGCTTCCCAAGTGAGATTAAAGAGGGTCTCACCAGTTCTTTGTGAGTTCGCGTTTTCATTTTTGCCGTTTTATGCCATCCATATCTTCCCGCTAGTCATTAGAGGAACTAAGCTGGGGACCTGTGAGTATGTCACAAACCTGTTGGGAGGTAAACAACGAAAAACAGCAAGAGATCAAGAATCAGCTTCGAACTGGATCTCCGATTGAATATTTTGGGTCATTCTGAAAATCGCTGGAATAAAATTCTTAGTAACTTCTATAATGTGAGGTCTCAGCATGGTATTCTCATTGGAAAGATGTACAGCTCAGTGTTTTTTAATATCAATTGTAATGAATGACAAACCCAAGCCACTGAACAGCATTGCGCAGAAAAGATAAATGCTGAACACCACAGGATAACACATAACACACACGCACACACACAGGTCATTCACCTGGACCCAGGTATACAGCTATTTCATGTATGCAGTCTAATAGGGCTGCAGACCCCACAATGCATGAGGGCTGACAACAGAAGCATACGCCCTTCACCCATAGATACAGGGCAAACACAGTGTGCCCTAACTACACACACTCTTAGAGTGTCATTCAGGTTAATTTACATCAATAAGCCATCCGAGTGCCTCGCAAAATGCAGACATAACCCGTGTTACGTGAACACATTACACACACACACACACACACACACACACACACACACACACACACACACCTTACTTTGATTGAAGATATATAGTCTGTATCCTTCCAAACCAAAATACATTGTCCAGCACACAGAATGCCGGATACTGCAGGTAATAGAAAATCACACTCAATCCATTTCCACAATGTGCACCCAGTTACCAGGTACAAACAAACAACAGCTTTACAAGAACAGACTAACACAGTGTACCTGTACATGCTAATGGCAGCATATCTGCCGTTCAAATGGAATGATACCCATTAAATAAACAAGTGACACATGCACTTCTGACAACATGTTATGGTAAACATCAACGTTGTTGTAAAGCACTATGAACGTATCACAGCGTGCGTGGTAACACAAGTACAGTCATCATATCAAATCAACGCAAAAATACTGGCGATGTCTTATTTTCTCACATTTGAGGACAATGCGCTTGTTCACATAACATAGAGCATGGTCCATAAATAGCATTCCCGACGAAACACATACAGACATTATGACACACACAACACACACGCACGCACGGACACACACACGTGGACACGCGCACGCACACACACACACACACGCACACACACACAATCTCCACGCATGATTGCTGTCGTTAGATTCCTGAATCACATGCATTAAAAATAAATGCGTGATGCATAACGGCATATCTTTTTTGCCCAGAAGCAAGAATGCAGTAGTACGTCTTGCAAAGCCTGCAAAACACCGCGACGTTCCTTTCTTTCTTCTTGTACTTGTTATTGATACACATGCAAAAACGATCCGTTGTGCAATACAGTAAACCCAGCAACATTTGACTGCGCTCTATGTCCCGACCCTGCAGTACCTCCGTGCAACAACTCGTATTGTTATTACGACTGCTATGCGTTCAACGTTTCTCTTTGACTGTTTTCCAATTTGAAGAGGATTTTGGAATAGCGGAATGGAATGGCGAATGGCACTCTACACCCAGTCAGTGAAAACATCTTGATTTTTGGAACGCGCGTGCCTACATGCCTGCTCTACATTCTACAGCGTTTTAATCACTGAATAGTTAATATCTTACATATGTTCACAAAGGGAGATACTCCCCAGGAACGTGGCCAACATGAACAGCTAAAATATAAGCATCCATTTTCCCCTCTTACCTATGATATCCAGCGATGCGTGTCGCTTTTCTTTCTCCTTCTCCTTTCCACTCTTTCTTTCTGTCTCTCGTTTGCACTGTACGATGACATATATTCTCAGAAACACGTAAAGAAACATATATACGGTATTACATATTAGCGGCGCCGCGAATAATGCATATATTTTCCCCAGTTTCTTTGGTAGGCGCAAGGAATGGAAGGCATAGAAGACTGTACAAATTGATGCGTACGGTTGCCTTCCCCACCCCCTTCTCTCCCCTTTTTCTTTCTCCCCCTCTCCCTCCTCTGTCAAGACGACTTGCACTTTTTACGGTGGGTACAGGCAGAATCTAACACAGGGGAAGGGAGATGCACCGAGAGAGAGAGAGAGAGAGAGAGAGAGACAGAGTCGTAATTTGCATAGATTCTCAAGAAATGGGGGAGTGAGCGAGGCAGGGCAACGCAAGAGGAGCAGAGTGAGGCCCAAAACTAACAAAAATGGGGAGGGGTAAGGCGTAGAGTGGTGCCTGTTTCCTGTCTTCTTATTGATAATCACTTTTTATGCTAAAATTAGATATGCAACAGCACTTTTACTCTGAATTTTCCCGTGTTGTAGTCCACAGATTTACCCGTACTCCGCGTGATTCTATTCCTGACGTATTTTGTCTGCATTCCCTACAATTTCACGGTAGTTAGCCTACATGCACCCCTGTATAACGCATATTGTTCCATGGCTGCTCCACAGTTCTACGACCTACAACCCCCCCTCCCCCCTACAGAATAATTAATACTTTTAAGTTAGGTCGCCTGTAATGAAATGATAACTGAGCCGACTACACCATTTGATCGGCGTAACTTGTAGCCTATAACGTCCCTGCACTTATCACACACCATGAAAATAGTTACTTTTCGCCTATTGCTCATTCCTGGCCCCATGTAACCACATGAAATAACATTTATATCGCGACTATTAATTATTGGCTGTTCTTCCGGAATTCCTCTCCCCGTCGTTCAGGGCACTGTGCGAATACGACATATCCAGTCAGGCAGTATTTCAGCCCACCTACATCAACTAACGTTCATTCAGATAGCCGCCTGTCCCGTCTCCTTTTGTGCTGTAGCCATAGTAACCGAGAGAGAGAGAGAGAGAGAGAGAGAGAGAGAGAGAGAGAATGTTAATGGTTTATGCCTCCAGAAGTCTCCTGCTCCCTCTTCTCACATTGTAAAAATAAATAAGTCTAATTTGTGTCATTCAATTTATATACGCGGCACGTGACTGCAATAGGATTGCGCGAGTGATGCGTGTGCGAGTTAGCGGAGGATATCTTAGCTGGGACTGATAATCGTAGTAAGGTAATGACCGATAATTACTATTAGTCACTGGGTATGATTAATTGCTCCCCCAGTTTTGTTACGGATTTAGAGATTCGTTTTTATGCGACTGCAATATACTAAGGCCACCTTAAGCATTGCCAAGTGAAGTACGTTTGACTGCAACTTCACATTTGTTGCCTCACATGCAGGTTGGCTGCTGTTTGTGTAAGGGAGGCTCGGCAGACTTGGCGAGATACAGAAAAAAAAACGCTGTTTCCATTAAAAGAATTTAGTAAATAAACCGATCAGTGCTACACCTGCGTTAACAAATCGGACAGGAAACCGGATTCCCAACAAATGCAACGAATGGATGTTTATAAAGATTAATTAATACCTTTTTCATGAATATACTGGATTTCCCTTTACTTTCGGATGTGTTTAATGTAGAGATGCATGCCATTCTGGTGCGGATAAAGCAAATCGTCAACTTTTAATTGGAATACGAAATTGCGCCTCTTATTGGGAGCTATGAAGCCATTATTGTAGCAAAACTATTTGCTAAGGTGTGTTGATAGTTGCGTAACTGTATCTCAATCCGTGTGTGCGTAATCAGATTTGTAAATGTGTAAAAGAATCTGTAAATGCGTAAAGAGATTTGTGAATGTGTGCAGGAATCTACAAATGTGTATTCAAAATTTGAGTGTGCGTAATCAGATCTGTTCATGTGTAAAAAAAAATAAATATATATAGCTCAAAAAAAAAAAAAAAATAAAAAAATTAAGGCAACACTTAATCATCATAGTATACTACTCAAAATTTGATAGGGATCATAGGATTTTTTTTGGTGAAATGACATGCAAATTTGGTAACTGCCACTTATGAACAATATATTGGATAAATGACATGCAGTCAGACACAAAACACATTTGCACGTGCATTTCATGACATTAAATGAGCATGCAGCCTCACATTTTGGCTTTGACGAACACTTCACCATTTCAACTCAGACGTGTGTGTTGCTTGTTGGTGAAAATTTGGAAGTTCCCAAATTTTTTGCATTACATTTAGCAATAACAATGTCTCCTCAACGTCTTAGACGTCGATTGACTTCAGAGCAATTGGGAAGATGCATCGGAATGCTTGACTCTGGCTTCTCCTGGCGTCCACGTTGCTAATGCACTTAACGTCAGCCAAAGTGTTGTGAACAGAGCGTGAAACCGGCATCAAACGTTTGGTACAGCAGCACACCGTCATGGGGGTGGTCGTCAGAGATCGACTACACAACGACAAGACCACTTTCTCACACTTCAGGCACGACGTCATCCTTTCTGGACAGCCACCACCCTACAAAATGACCTTCATAACGCCTCGGGGGTCAGGGTATCCACTCAGACGATACGGAATCGTCTTCATACTGCCGGCCTCAACTCAAGAAGGCCATGTGTTGGAATCTCACTGACCGTGCGTCATAGGCGTGACCGTTTGGATTGAGCTCACGATCATGTCACATGGACACACAACAATTGGGCTCCAGTTCTCTGTACTGATGAGTCCCGATATTGCTTGGACTTTACTGACAGGAGGCAACGGGTGTGGCGAAGACAACGTGAGGGATTTAGTGATGCCTACATCAACGAACACGACCGTTATGGTGGCGGATCAATTATGGTCAGGGGGGAAATAAGCAGGAACGGCAGAACGGACATCATCTTGATGGATGATAACGCCCGTCCCCATCGTGCTAGGGTGGTGAATCAATTCCTAGAGCAGGAGACAATTGTCCGCATGGACTGGCCCGCGCGTTCGCCGGACCTAAACCCTATCGAGCATGTGTGGAACATGCTGCAGGTCACCATTTCCGGTCGTAGGGCACAACTCACAACTCTAGAAGAGCTCGGAAATGCCCTTGTTGAAGAATGGAACAACATTCCAATTGCAAGCATCCGGGTTCTGATTGACAGTATGACCCGACGTTGTCAAGCCGTAATTCAAGCTAGGGGAGGCCATACCCGTTATTGACATTAACTGTGGTAATGAAACATTAAACGAACACTGTCTGTTTTCACTTTACATGTCAGAGGTGAAACCATGAAGTGTTTGTGAAAGCCAAAAGTGTGAGGCTGCACGCTCATTTAATGTTATTAAATGCACTTGCAAATGTGTTTTGTGTCTGACTGCACGTCATTTATCCAATATATTGTTCATCAGTGGCAGTTACCAAATTTGCATGTCATTTCACAAAAAAATTCCTATGATCCCTATCAAATTTTGAGTAGTATATAATACTAGGTCAGTTGAACTTCAGGGAAATCAATCTGTCCATTTAGGAAGCACAAGTAATTGTGAAACAATGTCACCTGTTTTGGTGTAAATGAAATTGACAACAGGTGCACTGGAGAGGCAAAAGCAAGATAATCCCCAAAAAGGGAATAGTCGCACATTTGGTGGCCACAGACAATTGCTCTCTCCTTGTCCTTCCTGACAGGTTATAATTTTGTGTTCTGCCAGTGTCTTTGTCATAACTGGTACCATGAGGCAGTAAAGTGTTATAAACTTGCACCTTTTTTGCCAGTTATTTTAACTGCAATTTTACAATAAGTTTACGACAGAGTTCCATGTATGATAAGCGTAAACCACAGTTAAATGCGCGCAGGACTCTGCTTACGGTTAAAATACCCGGGAAACAATTCGCTATTTAACAGTTAAATTCAGTCAGTTTATAACAGTGTACCTGCAGCCCAATCAAATTGCACAGGTGGTCCATCTCCTCCAGGATGGCACATCCATATATGCAGTTGAAAGAAGGTTTGCTGTGTCTCCCAGCACAGTCTCAAGAGCATGAAGGAGACACCAGGAGGCTGGCTGTTACACAAAGACAGCTGCACAGGGCCGTAGAAGGGCATCAACCCAGCAGCAGGACCGATATCTAGTCATTTGTACGAGAAGGAATATACGAGGAGGAGCACTGCGACCATCCTACAAAATGACCTCCAGCGGGCTACTGGTGTGCATGTTTCTGACCAAACTGTCAGAAACAGACTCCTTGAGGGCTGCATGAGGGCCCGACATCCTCTTGTGGGACCTGTGTGCTCAGCCCAGCACCATGCAGCTTGATTGGCATTCGTCAGAGAACACCATAATTGGCAGGTCCGCCATTGACTCCCCGTTCTCTTCACAGATGAGAGCAGGTTCACACTGAGCACATGTGACAGGCGTGAAACAGTCTGGAGGCGCCGTGGTGAACGTTATGCCTCCTGTAACATCATCCAGCATGACTGATTTGGTGGTGGGTCAGTGATGGTCTGGGGAGGCGTAACCTTGGAGGGTCGCACAGACCTCCATGTCATAGCCAACGGTACGCTGACTGCTGTTAGGAACCGGGATGAAATCCTTAGACTGATTGTCGGACCTTATGCTGGTGCAGTGGGTCCGGGGTTCCTCCTGGTGCAGGACAATGCCCAGCCTCATGTGGCCTGAGAGTATATCGGCAGTTCCTGGATGACGAAGGCATTGATGCCATCGACTGGCCCCTCTTGTTCTCCTGACCTAAATCCAATCGAGTACCTATGTGACATTATGTACTGGTGCATCTGACAATGCCAAGTACGGCCATAAACTGTGCAGGAGCTCACTGATAACCCTGGTACCCTGGGAGGAGATCCCTCAGGACACCATCCACCCACTCATCAGGAGCATGCCCAGATGTTGGGAGTGCTTATAGGCACGCGGGGGCTATACGCACTACTGTGTAACATTATGAGTTGCTGTGGTAAAATTTACACAAGTTGGATAAGCCTGTGATTTCAATTTTTTACTTTCATTTTTGCGGTGATTTTTAGTCCAGCCCTCAATGGGTTGCTGATTTCAGAACCAATGTTCCGTCATTTTGTTCTTAACAAGTTATACAATGTACATCGGCTTAGATTTTCAACTTGAATAATTCGTTCATCAAGATCTGATGTGTGATTTAAGTGTTCCCTTAATTTTTTGAGCAGTTTATTTTCATTTGCGAGTGTATGAAAATTTCTTAATGTGTAGACAATCTGTAAATACGTACACGTCTGAAAATGTGTTCACAAATTTTTAAATCCGCACACAGATCTGTAAATGCATACATAATGTACATATTGACGGCCGAAAGTCAGAGGCTGCGTCTGAATAGTCAAAAAATTATGCCCTATCCACTAAGTCCTAACCACTTTTTTTTAACCTTTGTGGAAAACATCATAAGGTAAAGGAAAGATGTAGGCTGCATCTGAATAGTCTTTTTTGCATAGGAAAGTTCCTAAATCCTAAGAAATGATCCAGAATAAATTACCTGGCAGCCATGATGAGAGCATTCGATTTCTTTAAATGTTAAGGAAAGGTGTCTCAGTGCTTCCTACTTTACCTCCTTTAGCATAGGGTACACAGAACCATCTTTTTCTAAAAGAACGTAGATATTGATATCCCACAGTTCTGTGCAGCAGCAATATTTCAAGTGGTGACCATTTATCTGGCCAATTGCATAAAGAAACGTATATGATGGGCGAGTGCATTTAGATTCTCTAATTAGCGTGGTTGTCTTCCTAAGGCATTAAGAAGTGCTAAGACTAACTGGTAAAATGATTGGCCAATTTTTCTGATCGTATTATTGCATCACGATGTTATGAGGCATCTTAATTGGCAGAATGACTGGCCAGTTTTTTTTTTTGTTATTGTATTATTGCATCACAATGTTGTGAGGCACCTTCTTGCATCAGTAAAATGTCGATTTGTCTTTCAAAGATTCTGAACTCATGTAGCTCATGAAGCAGTACTGATTTCAGTCAGGATCCAGGGGAGCTATTGTGTTCAGTTCAGTGTGTTTGTTTGTTTTTTAGCAATTTAGGGACTATAATATTTCAGCTATTACTTACATATGTGATACACAGATTAGCCATAGTCCAGAATACTTGCCATTTCATTTTGGAGAAAGTAGGTTGAAGTTCAATGAAAATGTTGGCCAAAGATCAGAAATGTTTTTTTTTTTCATCTTAACGTGTTGTAATGTTCGGATTTAGTTGAAACCAAGCTCAATAGATACAGCTTTCATTTCTACGTCCACTGATATGCAGCATTATGTCAAAGGGAGTGCCCCCTCCCTTGTGGTAGGGTAAATATCACTGGGGTCAACCATTTTGAAGTTTTATAAAAATTTTCATTTTTCATTTGATTATACCCTGCTAAAATGTTCTTTAGAATTTCTACAGAAAAAATCTTAAGAATTTCTATAGAACTTTATGACCCAAGTTCTATTGATATTGATAAAAAAAAATACACTATAGAAAATAGTTCTGTAGAATTGTGTTCTATGGAGAGTTTTTCTATAGAGATTTGTTTTATAGAAAGGTGTTCTAAAGCAAAATTTATAGAACTTTCAGCTGACAAGGTAATAGCAGTTCTATAGAATTCCTGGTTCTACAGAAAAGTCTATAGAACTTTTAGCTTGCCCGATAATGTGTATAACAGTTCTATAGAATTTCCATCAGTTGTTTTATAGAATCTGAGGTTCTGAAAGAATTACAAAGAGCTTCTGTAGAGCTCTATAGAAATTCTGTAGAATATATTTAGCTGGGTCTGAAAATGTTATGACTGGTATAATATTTGCGATGTATTATAGTTTATCAAATACGGAGAGAATAAGCCCTTTACTTCTGGTTTCCATGGCAACAATTTTTTTGTCTCATCATAAGCAACTTTATTCCCTGGCATTAAAAAGCTCCCAGTTGCAGCAGGTGGGAAATAGCAATTTAGTTTCTTTTTTTTTTGTTAAAATGGAGTCAACATGAAAGCATTGAAACATGTTTGGGTAAGGTATAATGTGCCTGGCACCACTTGTTGATATTAAAGGCTTTTGCCCAAAAATTCAATATGGTTCGAAACGCTTAAGATTTCTTCTGCTTCAGATGTACACTACCGCTCAAAAGTTTGGGATCACTTGCAAATTTCTTTGTTTTCCAAAGAAAAAATACATTTTCATGCATTTCACAAACATTTTTTTCCATTTCCCAAACATGTTTATCCATTTGACAAACGATTAAAATTAATCAGATGATTTTCAAAGAATGATCTACATTTTTGCATAGAGGCCTACTATCAGCAACTGTCAGTCCTCTGCATCAATCTCCTGGTATGGCTGCTAATCCAAGTTAAGCATTTTATAAGGCTAATTGATTATTAGAAAACCCTTCTGCAAATGTGTTGCACAGCTGAAAACCGTTGAACTAATAAGGGAGCACAAAAGGGAGCATGGCATTCTTGAGGTTGGTTTAGTACCTGAAGCATCAGCAGTTGTTTGTTCGTTTACAGGCTCAAAATGGCCAGAAAGAAAGAACTTGCTTTAGAGACCCGTCAGTCTATTGTTGTGCTTAGAAAAGAAGGCTATTCAATGCCAGAAATTGAAAACTTAAAATCTCTTACCATGCTGTCAACTACTCCCTTCAGAGAGCAGCACAAACTGGCACTAACAAGGACAGAAAAAAAAAAGTGGGAGGCCCCGATGCACAACTGTGCAAGAAGACAAATATCTGAGAGTGTGTAGTTTAAGACAAAGACGCCTCACAGGTTGTCAACTAGCAGCTGCGCTAAATAGTTCCGTCAAACACCAGTTTCAGAATCAACAGTGAAGGTTTTTTTTTTTTTTTTTGATGAAGGCAAAGTTTGAAGTACATATTCATCATTTTCCATTAAAATCATTATTCCTAACTCAGACAATGTCAGCATGTTCTGTTCATTTGCTATATTTCGTATTCAGACTAATTTCATGTGTGTTTCCATGGAAAACAAGAAAATTTCCAAGTGATCCCAAACTTTTGAGCGGTAGTGTATTCTTTTGCATGCTTATAAATTTCAGAGGAAATAAAGCACAATCTTATGATGCATTACACTTAAAAAGTGGAAGTCAGAGAAAGTTTTGAATTTTTTTTGTATTTAGTTAGATTCTTGTCGTCCTTACAATATTAAATTGATTATATAAATGAGACTAATAGGCAGTTGCTTTTGTCATTTTTTACAGGCTTCATGTTATTCAGAAAATAAATTGTTTGATTGTTAATCAAGCAAACAAAAACATGAGTTATCAAGCTTTGAATGGTAAGGTTACTGCAGGCTGTTTATACATATGAAAGCATGCCGCTCATATCTTACCATTGTTACTGAGGCGGCTGCGTCATTGCCACTGAGCTTCTGGTGTCAGATGTAAAATCGCTAAGACAATTTATAATGGATTTTGGACACTCTCTGGCATTACTCAAATTAGAATTAATTTTTTGAGCCTATATTAACTAATGGGGTACATGGATGCTAGTGAGCACATAAAAATTGTGGTTCACTGTCAAAAATGTAATGCTGTTGCACATGTAGTCCAATTTGTAGTCCATTTTTGCTAACTTTATATCCACTACTTAAACATGCGAGTAGCCTGTGATTTGTTCTAGGCCAATTAGGTATCTCAGTTTCAGCAAACTTTTACGATCATAATATGACAGAGTCTGATCAGAGACATGCATTAAATTGGCAAAAACAAATCCGATGCATTGTTGGCTTGTTGGTTATCTACAGAAAATCGTATAACTTTTTCCATGGCAAACTTATTTCACACCTGGCTACTATTAGCTAGTGTATATGTGGTGCCTAGAAATCAACAGAGAATAGTGAATAGTGATAATTTGGC
The DNA here is from genome assembly GCA_029692085.1 of Gymnothorax javanicus. Classification (NCBI taxonomy): domain Eukaryota; kingdom Metazoa; phylum Chordata; class Actinopteri; order Anguilliformes; family Muraenidae; genus Gymnothorax; species Gymnothorax javanicus. Next base: position 45,503,856 of record CM056193.1, read on the forward strand.
GACTTAATAATTAGTTAGTGCAGCATAAATAAGTAGAACATACAGTAGATAACTAAACATTAGCTAGCTAGATCACCTGGCTGTCTTGCTTTTTAAGCATGAGTTGATTGCTAGACTGTCAAAGATAACAAGGTGTTGACAGCTTTCTAATGCAATTCTGAACTCATTTCTCTTTTGCATCAGAAACCAGGTGGATCATGGGATGGGCTGTTTTTAGGCAAAGAGGGGAGTTAGTATTTTGGGGAAAAATAAAAGCAATGTCAATCATTGTTGACAATGGTCAAGAAAAACATGTGAAGTGACTTGGAAATATGATGCAAAATCTCAAAATTGATGTAGATTTAAAAATAATAGGAAGTACTTCAAAATAAATTTCATGAAATGTCTATGGCTGTATGAATGGGAATTTTACCTTTGACACCAGTGTGACGTAGTTGCCCCAGGACTCTATAGACTGGTGTCTGTTATTTCCTCATAATTTATTTTACCATAAGCAGATTCTTCAAGAGTTGATTTCAGCTGTGGCTTTTGTATTTTCAATCTGTTGTTGTTAACTCTCAATATTAAGTTCAAAGAGCTGTCAATGCCAGTGAAGTAAGCTATCATTAAGCTGAAAAGTAAAAATATAAAACCATCAGAGATGTTAAAAACATTAGGAATGACCTGATATTTTATTTCGTGCATTCTTGAAAGGAAAGGACACGCTGGTGTGCTCAGGAACTCAAAAGGGCCTGGAGGATCATTAATTACAACTGTGGTGGAAGACAGAAAAAAAAAGCTTCTCAACTGCTGTCCAGATGAGGAACTCGCTTCAGTAGGTTGGCTTATTCATGTCATTGTGAGCAAACAAGAGAAGACTTCACCAGAGTAAGTACAGAGGGTGTCCCACAAGATTTAAACCATAGTCAAGCCAGAAAAAAAAAAAAAAAAACAAGAACACTGCCTGAAAGATAAAAAAAAAGAAAAGTTACTAAAGCTCTGGAATAACATGCTATGGACACAACTGACAGACACCAGCTTGTACCAGAATGATGGGAAGAGAATATTATGGGAAAGGGAAGGAACAGCTCATGATACAAGGTATATCACCTCATCTGTGAAGTGTGCTAATGAGTGGGCATGTATTCCTGCCAGTGGAACTGGTTCCGTTGTATTCATTGGCATAACAGCTGACAAAGGCAGCAGGGTCAATTATGAATTGGTTAGGATTATATTGTCTGCTCAGATTCAATGCAGCCTCATCAAACAAAGGTTCACATTGTAGATGGCCAATGATCCGAAACATACTTAGAAAGCAACCCAAGACTTTTTTAAGCAAAAGACGGGGAACGCAATACATTGTCCCAGTCAATCACCAGACAATTGACAAATTTTAGAATAGTTTTTTTTTTTCTTACAAAACCGGTAAAGCTAGGTTCCCACTATCACGATTCGGGGCTCGATTGAAATTGTGGTCTTAATCATGGAGTAATCGTGGTGATCCTATTATCAGATCTTGAGGTCAGTCCTGGCAATCGTGTTGATCATAGAAAAGCTTTGGACGGTCAAAAATTTCCTACGATCAACACGATTAATTGTCAATCGTGATCATCGCATCACCTCGTATCCAAACCTGAAATTTCAGAGAAGTTTCACTATCAGCTACGAATGGCCAACCATGGCATTTATAACGGAGCGCACGACAGTGGGAACTAAGCATAAAGCGGAGAGTGTAACCATATTTTTCATATTGACTGGTTCTTTAAAATCCATTGTGGTGGCACACAGAGCCAAAATCATTCATATTCTGTTGCTGTAATACTAATACCCGACTGTTCGGGCAAAAATCATGCAATTTTCTTAATTTTTGTTGGCTTTGTGTTCCAGCATGACTCTTGAATGCAGTGATAAACTGACAGAATCCAAAGAACACTTGTCATTCATGTAATCTTTGTCATAACAAATTTTATTGTTACCCAAGATTCACAACTAATCCCACTCACATAGATTGCTGTGGGGAAGATTGCAATAAAATGTTTTTGTACGTTTTCTTTAGCACTATATATAGTGCATTTATAGTCTGCCGTAAAATATACACTGATTGTTAAAGCAGATATGCAGTATCATCCCAGTAGTGGGAATGGCATAAAGTCACCTCAGAACTTCATTGTCTTCATGAGCACCCCTCACATACACAGACACAAAAGCTTCATATCACGCTTAACACATTACGAAAGCAGACACTGGGAGTATACGTCATTTTCATCAGAAGTAATATCTTTATTTGTAGTACTGTTGCAAGCTTTGCGTTTTAATGACAATTCTACAGACACTGAAGTACGAAGGTATAGCAGGAGGTGAAAGAGGTAAGATGGAATGGGGTCAGAGAGTCACAACAGGAGTAGTTTCAATAGACCCTGAAAGAGGGGTCCTGAAGTGGGTTAAATATGCGTACGATTGAACAAATGGAAAGCAACAGAGAGGGATAGAGAGTTTCAGGGAGAGAGCTGAAGGGAAGAGGACAAGCCAGACAAAGTGCTTTTTTGTGCTGAAAGTGAAAGAGAGACGAAAGCTCTGCTGCACAATGCATTTTCTTCTTTACGTGAAGCAGTCAGTCTCTAAGTGCATATCTGTCAGCCATTACATCTATCAGTCAGCCGACACATCTGACTGCTGGTGCCCATCAGTGATTTAGTGACGAAGTCTGTGAACAGTCAGGAAGTCTGTTCGTCTGTCTGTTTCTTTTCCACCGCTTTTTCAGATGGGACTTGACTCATCCTGCCTGTTATCTGTCAGTCCGTTCAAGTGAATTTTTGCGTCGGTTTGTCTCAGTGTCAATTACAGCCTCACAGAGCGCTTGGGTTCCGGAAGTTATGGCCAGCAAAACGTGCTTGGTCACCCAACTCCTCTTCAATCCTGAGAGTTAGAGCGGGAAAGAGTGATTAAATGTGTGCATGTGAGAAAGTGAGAAAGAGAGAGATAAGTGTGATTGTCATTGACCAATTACATTCTGCAGAACTTAACACTCAACAGATAAGCACTGACCTCATGAGCTGGTTGTATTTAGCCAGGCGCTCTGACCTACAGGGAGCTCCAGTCTTGATCTGAGAGTGGGGTTGGGGACATGGGAGGGAGGGGTTGAGCGGAGTGAAAGAGAACAGAAGTACATTTTAAGGTCTAAAAATGGGAAGGGAACGTTTATCAGGAAGCCATTTGCAATACTGGGCGAGATGCAGGGTTGGTGGAGTCCAGGTATGGCTGTTACCTGTCCAGTGCAAAGCCCCACCACCAGGTCTGCAATGAAAGTGTCCTCAGTTTCCCCAGAACGGTGACTGACCATCACTCCCCAGCCATTCTCCTGGGCGAGTTTGCATCTTAACGAGAGTTAGCCAGCATTACAGAGGCATACGCGCATCCAAATGCTCAAGAACACAGATGCATGCACACATACCACATTCTCACACACCTATAGGGATGTTACGCACACAAATACGCACACTTCTTCACCGACACAAACTTGCATACAAGCATACATATTTACATACAAACATGTACTGAAAATTGGTATCAAAATGCTTCCAAAGAGATTATCAGATAATAGCCATAAAGTTAACTCTGGTGATATGATGGCTAATGATTGGCAGTGTTATCCCACTCCAACATGACTGTTTTTTGCCTAAGGAAAGTATAACTTACACATCATGCTCAGATTGCATATGTTATTCATGTAGAGTGCCCCTTATTGCTTCTGGAAAACTGCTAATTGAATTAACCCTGAACATTTTGCTGTGCGCACTGAACAGCCCCTGAATACTGAGCAGGGAGCCCCCTTACGCCTGGATGGCCTCCGTCACAGAGCCAATCTGGTTGACTTTGAGCAGCAGACAGTTACAGGCTCTCTCCTCCACTGCTTTCTCTATCCGCCGGGGGTTGGTCACCGTCAGGTCGTCTCCCACGATCTGGATCCCAACTGAGGCTGTCAGCTGGGACCAGGCTGGCCAGTCGTCCTGGTCAAATGGGTCCTCTATGGACACCACTAGGGGGGAAGAACAGGCACACAGATAGGCATACTTCTCATACATGTATGTGTACATGGACTGAAAAATTCTGACAAATATTCAGAGATGTTTTGATTGCAGTGGCATGGCATTCACCCTTTTATCTTCGGAAAAAAAAAACTAGCTTGATAGGCAGAGATATACAGGGCGCTAATAAGGTGTGATTCATAGAAGTCATTGTCATGTTTCTGCTGTAATTAGATGTGGCACTATTGCAAATTAATTGTGTGTCAATGAGTGAATTATACCTTATTTTAGAGTGCTTTGTGAATCAGCAGTGTCAGGAAAACTGCCACACTTCTTCATTTGTCTGCTTGTAGAGTAATATAAAAAAAGTATTGTGTCAATACCAGCTGTTCCTCTGTTGTCGAGTGTCAAGTCTCATTGCTGAGTAATGCCTAAACTAGGTAACGATTTTTTTAAAAGTAAAAATGGCATTTGCAAATATTTTTCAACAGAACACATTTTGTCAATGTAAGAGGAGAAGGATCACTTACTGTATATGGAAACATTTCAGGACGCACAATAAAATTGGTGTTGCATTGATTTGAGTTTTGAAATTGGCATATCACTTCAGACCATTGATAAGATTATGGCGGATACATTACCTACAGAAAGCCAATATGATGAAACATGCATCAAATGAGGCAATGCATTTTTGCGCCTCTGATTATGTAAATTAAAAGAAGCATTCTGCTGCAGAATGACTCCTTTCACTGTGATCAAAAGTTTGCAATAAAATATAAGTATTTGTTTATCTAAAGCTCCACCAAGAGTTCTTAGTATGGCTCATTATGGCCATATTGAGATTCTTTTAAGTTCCTCTGCAGAGAGCTTTGCATTTCATTCATGTTTGTTCATATTTTGATTACCATGCTCTTTTTTGCGATGGAAATATAAGTTAGATATTGTCGTGTGCTTCATGCCTCTCAAAATCACCACTGACTCAGTACTATTATATGCTAACACACATTTCTATGTGCACATTTTCACTACACATCATTCTCAAAGGTTCATTCATTACGTAAATTGTGATGCCACACTGAAGTCATTTGGCCTTCCCCGTGGTAATACATTGTCTAGATCAGGAGCACATTTCCCAAAAATCATAGTTGCTAATTACTTTAGCAACATACATAGTTTGGCCGCCTCCAATCAATGGAACCAACTATGTAAGTTAGCAGCTGTGCTTTTGGGAAACGTACCCCAGGACTATTCCACGTTATCCGGAAAGAGCCAGTGTGTGTGCAGGCTTTCATTCCAACCAAGCAGTTACACTCTTGATACTACTAATCAACCCCAAGAGACTTTGCTAAAGTGCTTGATTAGTAGTATCAGGTGTGTAAGTGCTTGGTCAGACTAAAAGCCTGCACCCACACCGGCCCTTTCTGGATGATGTTGAGTAGCCCTGATCTAGATTTTCTGATGTGTTACAAAGGCATAAATATACAACAATCTGATGTCCAAATTTTACAAATCATGCGCGTTTACAGAAATGGATCACACAGAAAATGTGTTTAAATAAAAACCAACAAAATCATGAAACTTCCTAGTACTGTCAATCTCTGTAAAAAGCTGATGGTTCAGTATGGTAAAATGCTCTTGTCTTAGTAAATAGATTGTCAGAACAAGGACTGTATGCTGATAGAGGCTGGTTTTAAAGAAAATCTGGAATAATAACATCTTAGTACGAATTAAATTTATCTTTGCTGCAGTGGAAGGCATAGTGCCTAGCGCCAATAAATTTCCCTTGAAGTTGACCACACAGCAGGCATTGAACTGGCATTGAAGCTAATACAACTCCAAATCATAAAAACTTTGGACGATATGTTATACTGCCTGGACAAAAAAAAAGGCCAGCTCTAAGATTTTGTTGGACCACCTTTTGCTTTGATCACAGTGCGCATTCACTTTCACATTGTTTCAACAATCATATGCAACCTCACAACATTTATTTTTGACAAGAGCTGCATTAAATTTTGGCCACGATCTTATATTGACAACTGGAGAGTCAAACCACCCCGTAAAGCCTTCTCCAGCACATCCCATAGATTTTCAGTTGGTTAAGGTGGGGACTCTGATGGGGCCACTTCATGTGTGAAAGTCATTCCTCATGCTCACTGAACCACTCTTGCATGGTTAATCCTTGAATCGTCATCCTGGAATATGACTGTGCTGTCAAGGATTTTAAAAAAATCCATTGATGGGATATCATTTTCATTATGGTCTGCTGACTACAATTCATTGCATGTTTTGAACAAAGTTATAAATTGACCACAGCGAATTTAAGGAAATTATAGAGAAAAAAAATTATTTCTGGTTTTTCTGTGACCTTATCCTTGACCCAATTAGGTCCAAAATTAGATCTGTTGATCCTTGGACCATTGCTGTCCTTTCCTGAACATTTTGTATAATTTGATCAAACCATTTTTGAGCCAGCTGCTGAAAGACACACAAAGAAATAGACAGACAAATAATTGCCACCAAAAACAATCCCGACTGCCTTCAGGTGCATCGAGGGAAAACATTCAGGGACTGAAAACTCCAAGAAATTAGGTTTTCAGGTTAATTTTGTTCCATTCTTCCTGCAAACAATTCTCAAGTTGTGCAACTGTATGGGGTCTTTGTTGACACATTTTGTGCTTCAGAATGTGCTGCATGTTGCCTATTGACAACAAGTCAGGACTGCAGGCAGGCCAGTCTGGCACCCATACACTTTTTGTGTGCAGCAATGGCTTTGTAATAATTACAGAATGTGGTTTTGTATTGTCTTGTTAAAATACAAATTGCTGTTCCTGGAAGCAATGTCATCTAGCCGGCCCATATGTTGCTCCAAATCATAATGTATTTCTCCGCATCAATGGCACCTTCACAGAAGTGCAAGTTAAACTGTCCAAGGGCACTGACCCAACCCAAACATGACAGAACATGCCTTTTGCACTTCTTTCTTGACACAGTCTAGATGGTCCTTTTCTTCTTTGGTCTGGAGTGCACAATGTCCATTTTTCCAAAAAAAGACCAGAAATATTGATTAATCTGACCAAAGTACACGTTTCCTTTCCGAGATGGTCCATCGGGGATGCTTCTGCAACTAGGAAAGCCAATAGCTCTTCTGGACACTTAACATGAGGTTTTGTTTTTGCACATTAATATTTTAACTGGCATTTTTGAACGCAACTACACATAGTAGTACAGTACTTTCAAAAGGTTTGCCAAAGTAATCCTGAGCCCATGTGGTTACATCACTTGTAGATTAATGATGGTCCGAGATGCAGTGCCATCTGAGTGATCAGAGGTCATGGATATTCAACTTAGGCTTACACTCCGGCCTATTGTACACAGAAATTCCTCCAGATTCTTTGAGTCTGAATTATATGATGTACTGTAAAAGGTGAAATACCCAAATTCCTTCATATCTTCCTTTGAGAAACTGTTTTTATACCTTTCAATGAATTTCTAGTGCATTTGTGGGCAGATTTACAGTCCTCGGCCCATTTTTGCTTCTTTCCTGGCTGATGCTTCTATATAAAAATCATGGTTACAGTCGCCTGCTGACATCCGCTGTTTCAAATCATATCATTATTCAATTTTTTTTTACTTCATTACTAGACGTAAATTGCTCCGGTCCCAACTTTTTTATTTTGTGTTGTCATGTTTTGCAGGCCCTAATGGCAGTAATTGATACGTACATCATATTTACAAATTAAAATTGAACTGACAAGACCTTGAATTTCTATTTTTGTACTGTCTGCAATGAAATACAAGTCAAAATAAACTTGGAAATGACTGATTTCGGTCTTCATGTGCATTTTCCATGCCGTTCCTACTTTTTTTCCGAGTTAGGGTTTTAATAATGAGACAGAGGTAGAAGAATTTTAGATCAGGAACTTAGAAATACCGACAAACAGGGGTGGTTGCTGAGCGGTGGGGGGTGGGAGGTTATGTCATGATTAGTCTTGACCGGTTTTCAATTATTTTTCTTGATTAACAAGTTTTCCAGAGATTCAAATTTTTTTATCGGTATTTAAGCACACTGCCTCCTTCCAAATGCAATGTTAGGATGATTAAATAATAAATTCAATTTGAAAATGTTTTATTCACTAGCCTAAGTCAGGCACGCTTTACAGAAAAAAAAGACAACTTAACTTTTGGCACTTCTTGCAATGCAGGCCATGAAACTTGGGCTTCATGACTGTTTCATTCAAAACGAATAAAAAACAAACTGAAATGTCGCAACCTTAGAATTTCAGGGTTCTAACTGACATTTTGGTCAAAATTGAGTTAACTATTGCACATAATTGGTAATAAGTAGTTCTATCTAATGATTAAGTATGGGTATTCAATTCATTTGTTAAATTGGTTTCAGATCAGAATTACAAAGTTCCAGTTCCCTAAGTGTACACTGAGCGGCCAAACTTTGCATGCAAATTCCTCAAAACATTGTAAATGTTAGTTAGAACCATATAATTCTAAGGTCTCGATGTGCATTAATTTCACGTCCAAATGAAGTGTCTTATTCCTTGTCATATCTTAACTTATCGCTCTGGTGAAATTTGCCTAAAATGCCTATCCAATGGCTCTGTACTTTTTACATGCGCTCCGGAGCTACGACTACAAATACAGCGGACTTTGTGGATATCCACCGGCGCATTTCAAATGATGCAGCAGCTGTTCGTGGATATTTACCGGTATAATAGTGTGTTTTGGACTCAATATTTTACTGGATTGGATTTACTGGAACTTTGTGGATGTAACAAGACCATATTTGAGGGGATATGTTCGACTGGAGGAGTACTAGGAGGCTTCATTGGTGAGTTACATCAGTTTTGTAACTGTTTGTTTGTTTGTGGTGTGACACAGGTGTTGATTGAAGCTGCTGTGATGATTATATTTTGAAATGGTTGGCATCAATTGAATCACAAGAATCTTAGCTTTCCGAAGATATGTGGCATGAGTATCTCACATTACATACAAGCTGTGTAAATGACGTAGTTTGTTTTTAACTTCCCTACAGCCCGTGGACAGGCCGTCGGAATGACAAGGGGTTTTAACAAAGAAAAAATTGGCCCTTCCTGAGTGTGTGTTCTCGGATTTATCATTATTCAGCGGAAAATGATTGAAACCGAAAGTGACTAATCATCAGTTTAAGGGAATAGTTTGCGCCCCCACGGTATGTAGACAGAGGGAAAGATGGCCAAACATGAGTGCTGATATCAACCTGGATAATTGTTGACGAAGCTCTGGTATATCTCTGACAGCTCCTGGCCACTGATGTGCCTGTCGGGGTTTGGTGGAGATTTGAAGTCAAGGTCATATTTCCCCTCCTTGTAAAACTCAGACGCTGCCACATCCATGCCAATCACCACCTTATCTGTGAAGCCAGCTTTCTCTATAGCTGTTTTCAGCAACTCCAGTGCTTCCAGTGGGAAGGACAGAGAGTAAAATGGAGACAGAGAGAGAGAGACAGAGAGAGAGAAAGAGAGAGTGTATTTAGTGGCAGACAGGGTCTCCTGTTCAATGCATATCCTATTATTTTTAAATTGAGATGCACATGTAGAGCAAATGACTGGATTATTGCTTCTGCATGAACTGATTCATTTTCTCTTCCATATCGGCAAACTCACACTCACACCTGTTCATCACATATAAGTGCAGCCACGGAGGGTAACACAAATGCAAATGTACACACATACACATGTACACACAGGCACACATATGCAAAGATTAGGTAAATTTGAGTGAATTGCTATCCTGCTGATCTGTCATATACCTTCACTGTTCTCCAAGATATTTGGGGCGAAGCCACCCTCATCACCCACATTGGTGGCGTCTTGTCCGTACTTCTCACGAATCACACCCCTCAAGGTTTGGTAGAGTTCCGCCCCTACACGCAAGGCCTCCCGAAATGACTCCGCCCCGACTGGGAGGACCATGAACTCCTGCATTGCCAACTTGTTCCCTGCATGGGACCCCCCATTGATTACATTGAAGGCCTGAGGGACAGAAATAAACTTACTTGAAAGAACCTGGTGAAAAAAGAAATGCAATAAAATCTGGATAGCTATCATTGCCTTTGAGGTAGCTGCTTCCAGCTACATTAATAATAAAGGTTTAAATCTATATCTAACATGTCAGTGGCAGTACTAGGCTTACAGGAACAGGAAGAACCAGCTCTGTGTTTCCCGCCAGGTCAGCAATATGGCGGTACAGAGGAACACCTTTCTCCGCAGCTCCAGCCTTACATATGGCCAAGGAAACACCCAGGATGGCATTTGCTCCAAACTGAGCTGGAAGAAGAGTGGAAGGCAAAGAAAAGTTAAAACACTGTATGAAATACACCAGCAGTATCTGAGCTCATTGCACAGACAGGGCCTGATCTGAACTCACAGTAAACTTTAAACTTGAGGCCCAGCACACTATGGAAATTAACATCAGAAACATTGGCCCAGAAGGCATTAGGCAGACTCAAAGACTTCAGTCTGAATGTATTTATCTATATGATATATAGGCCTCCCCTCCATCTGCTCATCAGTGTGATTCAGGTTTTCAGTTTTATCCCCTCATTCTGAACTTCTATTGGTGATATCGATGTTGTTGAAATAGCTGGACAGGTGCGGCTATGTAGCAGTATCTACGTTTGCTCATTAACTGTCGGTTTTCTAGGCAGATATTACGTACATTATATCATTTATTGGATGGAACTTGTTGATGGAACTTTTCACTTTCAAACTAAATGCAAGTGCTGAGTGAGTGTTATTCCTCGCAATTTTTCATGACGTGTCAAATTAAGTGTAGCGGGAGCACGCAGTCAAAACAATGGACTTTTGTCTAGCTACGAAACTAGATGATAAAAATGAATTGAATTACTACACAAGATTGCACAGCTGCTTACTATTCAAATATTCACAGTAGTTTCTTGTACTACTTCTCATTATTTCCATTTTAATTATTGATTGAATTCATGTAGAGTGACTAATGAAAACTGAATTAATAGGCGTCTGATTATTGTCAAGCAATTAGGTGCAATTTCCTCACTGAATTGCCACCTGTGATTAACCGCAAAGGTTTCAGACTTTACTCATTGATTACAGATTGGACATGACAGAATCTGACTCACACGGCATTGTGATGAATAGTAATGCAATATATCGACACTTATTTGACTCACACTTATTTTCAGTCCCATCCATCTCAATCATCATATTGTCCAGCTTCTCTTGCTCCACAACACTGATCTCCTGCAACATGTGGACACAGAGGAAAATTAAACCCTTCCCATCTCTCATTATTAGGGTTTTGCCACAGAAGTTTCCCAAAAATATCAGCTGCCGCACAATAAATAGCCATATTGCACGCAATATATCCTGTCCTGTCCGGTTTTGCATCACAACCATCATATGATTGCAGACCAACTGCTTGTTTTAAGAATTTTCGTGCATTATCACTTTGTCAGTGCAAAACAATCACTGTAACTAGCAATTCTAATGAATTACAGAAAATGAGAGATAGTCATGTGCTGTTCGGTGAAAGACTTTCTTTTTTTTTTTGTTTATCGTGGAGCAACTAAAAATGATATAAAGTTGCACAGTGGTTGGGGAAGGAGTCGGCCTATACACGAGCCACGAAGCCACTGCAGGGCACATCCGCCATCTCATGATCAACACAGGGACTAGGCAGCAGATTCTCAGACTCACGGACTGGATGAGAGCAGGTCCGATTGTGTCATTGATGTGAGCCACAGCCTTCAAAACACCTGAGGGGAGAGGGGGAGAGAGGGAGAGGGAGAGAGAGAGAGAGACACAGAGACAGAAAAAGAGAGATAGAAGAAAGGAGGGCGGGAGAGTGGGGGGACAAGGGTGTATTGGTGTAGGGGGTGAGTGGATTGGTGCAGTCGTGTTGAACTCATCCACTCAACAGTCAATGCATGCAAAATGATGGTGTTCTCTGCTTTAAGATATCGGCTTCACTGTGCCCTATTATTCTCCTCTGCAGAGTAAAGAGTAAATACTGTACAATTGCTGAATGAGAGCACTTGACTTCTCTCTCCCTCAGCAGCGCTCACACCTTTGCCTTTGTAGCGGCTCTTGTCGCCGTCTCTCAGCTCTAAAGCCTCATAGATGCCTGTTGAGGCTCCACTTGGAACTGCGGCCCTGAACAGTCCTGTGAAGGTTGAGGGGAAGCAGGGAGAAAAATGAAACTAATAGGTTGGAATAAAATAGAAAGTAAAATGAATAAGGTGACCAACACGCTGCATGAAAGTCTATAGGCTGCAAATATATTGCATTTTGCCGTTTACGTGAAGTACAGTGTACCAAATCAGAATTAATTCATAAAGGGTATGTAGTGTAACTGAAACAATCATTAATTACCCACTGCCAGACACCTACTGAGTTATAAGCACAGTACAAGACCATTATATTTTGAGAGTTGTGTACATTATTGTGCACTGCGGATTATTCAGACCACTAAGGTTGCAGAGATGGTGAAAGACTCACCTTTCTCAGTGTGCAGATCCACCTCCACCGTCGGGTTTCCCCGAGAGTCCAGGATCTCCCTGGCAACAATGTTTACTATTGACATCCTGTGGAAAAGAGACAAATGCACCCACACATGCAACACACGTGCATGCACGCACATGCACACGGACACACACATGCACACACACACACAAATTTTGACTGTCATCTCAAATCTTTTAACTGATTTTTATGTTTTCACCTCATTCTTGCCGTTAGTTTTTTTTAAACCTAGATCTGTTGTTTTCGTTTTCTTGTTGGTTTTTCTCTTTCTGTTTTGGTGTATTAAGCATCTATGTGAGATTGTTTGACATCTTTATGTTCTATGTTTCTGTGTATTTAATTCATGGGCCCCAGGAAGATTAACAACTGCCTTGCAGAAGCTAACAAGGATCCTTTTAACAATAAATAATTGCACAGTCTTCGTAATTGATGATGTTTTACAGTCCTGAGATAATAAAAAAAAAATCACATTGACAACAACTGTGCACTTTACTGCGACAAACCTACAAACATACATGCTTTAGAATAACAGGATTGCCAAAATTATATCTGTAAATCATAATATCAAGTAAGAAGTTAGGACACACTGCAGATTTGGGCATAAGATACAATCATTTGAGGTAAACAAGAACAATGTTTATTTAGAAAAATTTCTATTATAGTTGAGAAGAATGCATTCTGTGCAGTAAGTACATTCTGTACTTTATATATATCACAGATAGAGTGTACTGATGCATCAAATTCTGCCCCCCGCCCCCATGATCCGAAAGAGACACATCAGCGTGACAACGGAAAGTGTGTGAGATGGAGGGAGAGAAAAACATTGATAGAGGGAATTATGGGTAAATATGATTAAAATCTGAGACCTCCTTTTTTTGCATGAAAATGAAGGCCAGCATCAGACCAGCATAGCCAGGAAGACAGAGCGGTGAATGGAAAAGCGCTAATGACCTCTACAGAGGCAGAGATGTGGGGATGCAGGGACAGAAAGAAGGAAGCTACGGAGATGGAGGGATCAGACGTCAGGAACACACGCTGACACACACATTCACTATCGCCAACAGACAGGCGTGACTCACACTCCCACATACGTGCTGCTGACATGGACTGCAGGAAAGTGCTGACGCACAAACACGCAAAAATTCACACGCAGTTATGGGATAGAACGCATAAGGCTCATGCCCTCCGGCGTATACGCAGAGAGATTTTTTACAACAAAAAGTGAAAAACACATGCAAAAACCCAGAGGATGCTCTAAATGTCAACGCGCAGACACGCATAAACGTATCAGAACAAACATAGGAACCAACACATACGTGTAAACACACATGCAGACCCGGGAGCGCTGATGCAATGGAAAGTCAAGCCAAAGATATTTATCCTGCAACTGCAGCTCTGCCATCAAAATCACAAACTGACCAAAGATGGAGGCAACAAAGAGGAGGAAGACAGAGATGAAAAATAATATTAGTCTTTTTTTCTTTACCTGCAGTTTGTGTTCAGCCTCGTAGGGAAAGCGAGAGAATGTGCGTGAATGAGGGATCAAGAGAGAGAGAGAGATACAGGGGAGGAGGGAGAGCAAAAGAAACGTGACAGAGGGGGAGGGGAATGTGTGAGTCACTGAAAGATGCAGAGAAAAAAGGGAGGGAGGTAGACTAGGTCAAGGAGACTGAAGAAAGAGGGTGAATACCAGAGGGGGAAAGAAGGAAGCCATGCAACATTCTTTAATTCATAAAGCAGATATCTTGAGAATAGATTGAGGATGACGCAGGCCCTCCTACATGCTGCGCCACGATGATAACTCAGAAAATACAGCACCATGGCCAGAGCGGACGTAAAACCACAAACGAACGTTCCAAATTTTAACCATTGCAGGTGTAATTCACATTTGCCTTAATGTAGCCAATTGAAAACTGAAATAGGAAATGTGTGTACATGGTCATGGTAATGAAAATTATGTAGTCAATTTCACCATAAGGACAGAGGACTCAGATTTCAGACTGCTTTAGATTCTGAGTTTGCATATTAAAACCCAGCAACGTGTGACTAGAGCTACAAACATTTAATTTGGTCTAGGAGACAGTCTCAGGTCTAAGGCGAAATAATTCCAGAGATATTGAAAAAGGAAGGAAGGATTTGTAATGCAGGAAAAAAAAAAATCAATAATGAAGCCCAAAATAATATTTAATAATGAAGCCTCAGGAGCTGACTGGAAATTTCCCAGAGAGGAGCCACTAACACACTGCCCTTGACACCAAAGCAAAGATTAGATGTGGAGATTGAAATGCGACCAGCAACGTGCTAGAAATGGAGCAGCAGGAAAAAAGGGAGCAATATTTAGAGGGAGAATTTGTCCAGGGATGAGAGGAAAGAGAGATATGGGGGTTTGATTTTGATTGGCTAATTTTCTGGTGTGTTCCAGCTGGAAGTCATGTGACCATCCGCAGAGATTCTCACACAGGGGAGCGCGTGCTTGTGGGAGAAGGGGTGGAGCCAGAGGGGAAAGCTTTATCTAGACATTTTCATAAGATTACAGCGGGAGCTGTGTCAGAGCACGGCAGCAATTCTCCCAGGGAATACTAGATCAACTAGGTTATGCACTCTAGTAAATGGTCAAAAACACACAACAGTCCTTTTATCTAGCAATGTTTATTAATGATTGTTATCAAGTAGGCAAGAGGTCAACAGTGTACAATTCAATCCACGGACAAACTCGTTTCTACACAAACATACGGACTGTGCAGCATGTGTAAACAATGTGTGTACTGCAGGCCAGCGAGATGTGATGAGCACTTTTTCCTTATATACATTGTGTCAAATGTTACATAGCATACCTACTGCAAGTGTATGTGCTATGAAGTATTCTGCAAGGGTGATATGCACTGCACTGCACGTATTTTTACAAAGACAATCCAGTAACATCAAACATCTTCACAGGTCAGTCTTCCTCGTCATATAGCAGTTATCTCCCACATTCTCCCAAGCGGAGCCCCCTTAAATTTCTTCCTTCATTTATCTGCAAAATGAATAAATAAAGTAAAAAAAAATGAGCAGATTACACCACCACAAAACAAATATTTAAACAATTTGTATCGAGAAACATTCCCTTCAAGACTTGCTGTAAGTCGCTTTTGGATAAAAGCATCTGCTAAATAAATGTTAATGTAATGTATAGACTACTTTAAAGATGACCTAACAACAGTAGGTTTGCTGGAGTATTCTGAAAAGATTACTGTTAAAAAACTTTGACAATTAAAACTTATTTTTGGAAAATTGCAAGAGGCGCTGTTCTTTTGTAAACCCATGAAATATTCCAAATAATGTTCTATGAGGCATCAGTTACATGTTTGCCTACACACCCAACAGGTTTTATGGAGAGGCCATGGTCCAAGCTCACCTGACTCCTATCACCAGTCATAGCGGGGGCGACAGGGAGGTGGGGCATGTCTGGGGGACTCATGGTGGGGGACAGGTGGGGACGACGAGCTGGGTGGAGCAGGAAGAGCCAGCTGCTGAACACCGGCCCCTACGCGCCTCTCTCGACCATAGTCCAATGACCGAGCATTCGGAGGGGGGTATCTGCCCGTCTCCCTCCTCCACTCCTCGTCAAAGGCTGCAGCTTCACCTAAAGAAGAGAACAAAAAAACTCATGTCTGCCACCTACCCCCAGTGCTATATTCATCTTCAGGGTCTTGTCTAAAGATTCACTGTACATCCATTCTCTGCCAGTGAGACCCTCCTGTTCAAGAGCAATTGAAAAAGGAAATTACCGCATAATTGTGATGAGATTCATTTGACGAGGCACATACTGTAGATTGTAAATATTAGGTAAAGTTCATCAACACAGTTATCTTTTCGGTTCGACGGGAATCATGGGCAAGTTTAGCCAGTAATAAGAAAAGGCAGTGTAAAGCAAACAAAAATGGCTGCTGATGGGGAAGACACAGAGAACAGAAAAAATTATATCATCAATGTCAAATTGATGGCTGTTACGATTCCCATTGCTTCATGATGCCACCAAGTAAATTTACATTATACATCATTTCAGGAGGTATACTATACAAGCAAGTAAAGTGCTCCAATTACCCACTGTTGAGACTTCAATTTCTACTAAAAGGGTACTGGTAAAAAGAAATGGAATAATCACTTAAAGCTACATTAACCATTTCTGACCACAAGATTGTCCCAAAAGCGCCAACTATATCTGCAAATAAACATAGCCACTCCTCAATTGCTCTCCCTCTCCCCTCGGGACTCCTCTGGGCATTATTTATGTCGAGTCACACAGGGGTTGTGCAGATCAGGCATGCCCTCGTCGGCTTGCATTCAGCATTTGGGTCGTCTCGTTGTATTTGGGTTAACTTGCAAAACAGTAATCTAAAATGTTTATTAACTAATATTTGCCAATATTAAACCAACCAGAGACCTCATGCCTAATTTTAACTTCAAACAAAGATGATTCCATCATTTAATGTTATCATCAATTGACTATGATACCTGTCCTTGTAGCTGCTCATGGCTGC
Organism: Gymnothorax javanicus; assembly: GCA_029692085.1. NCBI lineage: Eukaryota > Metazoa > Chordata > Actinopteri > Anguilliformes > Muraenidae > Gymnothorax > Gymnothorax javanicus. The sequence continues at coordinate 45,520,935 of CM056193.1, forward strand.
AAACGCGAATAGACCTGCCAGCAGATTTTCAAATTACCATAACCTGATAGTTGATTGATCTCAAACTGACCATCTTAACTTTATACTAGAGAAATATTTACAACTAAATAATGCTAAAAATTGCTAAGAGTGATATTTACACATACTTAATTATGTCCAACAAAAACCTACCCAGATGGGTTCTCTATTCTAATATAACTGCAGTATCTTGCATCAACAAATGCCCAGCCCAAACGAGCTCACAAGGTAGACTGTCAATTCCCATCTAACATTAACGTCACAGTGGTGTGAGACCAAACATGCAAATTACAGGAAAACATTAATAGTTTTTTGTGTATGGCTTCCTACTTGACATTCATCAAATAAACTGATCTCATATTGTATGTGTGTATTTGTTGTATTGTCTAGTTTTCCTAATTTACGTAACTTTATAAATAAAACCAGCCAATACTTCACCACACAGTCCAACTCCTTACTTTCAGACTTTGTTCTCAGTACCATCTTTTAAACTATACAGCCAGCTAGCATGCTAGCAACATACAACCATAATTCAGACTTCTTTCACCAGCATGGTCTGATGCTGTGTGGGAACATTTGCTAGCTAGCAGCAGTTTGCTAGCATCCATATCCAGTCACATTGAAAGCTAAAGAATCGAACAAGACATGAATACGGATACCACCAAGTATGAGTTCATATTTGGGCAAAGCTTAAATTCTATGCCTTTAACCATAAATACTAATTCTGTTTATTCTGAGTCTTAGCTAGCAAGTAATGCTCGTGCTCTGAAATAGGAGCTTCCTACGTATGTCAGTAGCTGGCTGGATTAGCTAGCTGTAATTAACTAGCGAAGTTACAGTTCAGTGATTAGCAGTATAACGCGAACATTTCCATCAGCTAAGTTTTACTTGAGTGCCAATCTGAAAATCTGTCTAATTAGTGGATAGTTTCACTTATTTTTTGTGCTAGCCAGAAAATGCTTCTCAACATGAGCTAAACCATGCATGGTCACTTATGAATGCGCACTCAGAGCTACTTTGCACTTGCTGTGAGTTCCACTGCCACGTCCTGCAAAACCACACCCATCTGGCCAAAATACCAAGTTTTTGAAGAACCCTGTGCAACAGAGGGGAGAGGGGAGATGCGAGGGGCAGAGGAGGAGCTTATTGTTAGGCCAGAACAGAAATTTAGTTTGTTAAAGAGGGAGCAATAGCAGGCTGGTTATAAAATGAATGGTGGAAAGAGACCTAAAAAGGTTGACTCTCACATTGCAAGGGGTCATTTGACTGAAAGAATGCATGAATTATTGCTCAGTGCAGCTATAACATTATTCAACGATGATAGCGTGCAGCAAGTTACTTTGATCACAAACTTTTTTCTTGTTGAACACACATCAGGGTCAGATATAATGCAGCAGTCCAGAACTGTACTGTTCAAAACTCCTTCATGAGAAGGGCTGTCAGCAATAGGTGTCCTCACTCTCTTCTAAGTTGATGAAGTCCTGTCTCTCCTCGTGGTCTCCTGTCTTGCGGTTGTGAGACCTCTCCATCACGTGGCCCCGGTCCCAGATGTGGTGACCAATGGACAGGCGCTCCACCCCGCTCTCACTGTCGCGCATGGCCTGACGCGTTTCCCGAATCTGGAAATGCAGTCAAGGATCAATCCAGCAAAACAGTTGCTAAAGTACAAGGAAGATGCAAGCAGTGATCACTGTAGTTCAACAGTGTTTGCCATGCAAAAAAACTGAACTGAGCACTCAGATACTAGACTCTCTGAAGTTGACCTAACAGCAGTGGGAAGGCTCTGGGTGCATACCAAATTAAAAAGCACTAAAACAAATTCATGCAGCAACTAGCTGTGCCTCCTAGCTATACTAACACAGTCAGAAGGACGTGAGGATAGTCAATGGGATGGACATATACAAATGCAGAAACATTCAGCTGACTTAGGTCAACATAATTAGCCAAAGCATGCGACTAATATTTCCAACAAATGTAATCAAGACCATGCCATAGAGAAGCAAAGAGTAAGCCACTAAACACCTGGATAAGCTACATGCTAATTGCTACAGCATAATAGAGAAAGAGAATAAGAATTTGAATGGTTTGGATATGTTTATCTGCCCTGTCAGCTCTAAGTAAGACACTACTTACATCAAAGGGCATTTGATCACCGATGGCACATGTAACGGCACCATCCCAAGATTTCAAACCCTCTACGGTGGAGTCAGCAATTGTTTCCATAAAATCAATTAATGCTTATTGTGCCGTCTCTGGGCTGTGATATGCTTCCATTGATAATATTTTCCATCCGCCAGCTAAGAATTCCCGTCCATAACCATGAGCGTGAAAAACTTGTTCCCGCCCACCACATTGTGCCTGGCCAATGAACTACAGCAGCAAATGTTAACAGCGATACTGAGAGCTGGGGGGGGGTTGGAGGGGTGTATCATTAATTACTTTGCATGCTGTATATATTCCATTTTTCCATTTGCATTATTTATTACAGGCCTGTAAACAAAATGAGACACTGTCATGCACTCTGCCCAAATCCAATTCACTTTATCTAGTCAAGGCAAATACCTCATTTCAATTCCCATCAGTAATATGACTGACTGCACCCCAATATGGAGCCAAATCAGAACCAGAAAAAAAACCTCGTAGAAATCTTTCAGCTGTGCAATTCATCATGTCATTAATCCCTACAGAGCCAGGAGAAAGCACCATCCCTCCCCACACGAGCCTTCCTCGAAAAAAAGGGCTTCTCTCCCAGTGCAGCCGAGCTCTTACCCCACCCGGTGCGGTTCGCAGCTCGCTGGTCTGCTGGTACACCTTTGGCGCTCCAGAGTCTGTTGAGGAGTAGGAGATGACGGTGGAGGAAGAGTAGGTCTGGCAGCCTGGAGAGCCTGACATTCTCTCCTGTAGGAAGAGCGAAGGGAAAACAAAATGTGTTTGTTAGCTGACTGCATATTAGTACCAACTTGCTGCACATTAACGTCAACAGCGAGGAGGTTGTGTACAGGAAAGGCAACCAGCTGGACAGAAGGGAGACAGAGGAGAGCAAATGTGGGTGAACTGCGATAGGTGAGGCGGGTCATCACTAGGGAACGGGAATAGCAACTAGGACACTGCGGCGCTACACATGAGCTAGGTAGTTAACTTGTACTAATGGGTTGTGTGGGGAAAACTTTTCTAAACAGGTACTATGTAAAAAAATGAGAAAGGTGTGCAATTTGGTCTAGATTTAGAGAGTCAACTGAATGCCCACGATGTAACAACATGCAAAGAGGGAGGGGGAGCTGCTTTGCGACACATACCATATTCTCCATCATTCCTCCCATCATCCCAAACATGTCCATGAAACCACCTCCCTGTGGAAGACAAACAGAGAGTCAGTATTTTCACATTTTATTAATGTCAGTGAGTCGCAACAAAAACAACTCACCATTCCCATCATTCCAAAGGGGGCCATGGCACCTGCCTGTTGGGTTGGGAGAAACAAACAGCATTAGCAATTCTGCCAAAAAAGTTTTGATTATTAATTTTTTTAAATTAATTGACTTATTGAATTACTTACTTATAATATAATTTAACAACTCACAGTGATTATGGAATGGAAGTCTTATGACTAAAAGGACAAATGAGAACACACAAAAAATGAATATGGGCAAAATTCACCCATTAAGACTTACAGGCAGACAGACAGGCATGCAAAGGAGTGAAATATAGGGTAAGTGCCTGACTGACAGCCAGACGCAGGCACCTGGAGGTGGGGGCTACGTGGGGCCTGAATCTGGGGGGTGAGAGGAAAGGGCTCAAAGCCAAAGGAGCCAAACAGGCCCCGCATCTGCTGCCCGTGGGCCGCAAAGGGGTCCCTGCAAAAGGGACAAAACACGCATTATGTGAAGGCAGGTACTCGTTTCATTATATGCATACAGTATTGAACAAACACACTAAACAAAAAAGCCGATACACAGGCTGCCGTCAGGTATGTGGGTGAGAGACAGGCAGAGAAACATACAGGTGAGAGTGACAGAAAGAAAGCATCGAGACTAAAGGGAGTGCAGATAGAGGGAAAGACCAGTTGTCTTACAGTTCATACAGGATGGGCTAATAGCTTCCCTGATATCAGTTTAATTCACTGAGTAAGATCCCTGCTGAAAATTCCAGTTTTAACCAGCCTAAACTGGTCAAGCTGGTTTAAGCTGTGTTTTGGACAGTTTTAGTTAGTCGACCAGCCCTTCACCAGCTGACAATACCAGCTTTGACCACCTTCATCTAGCAATAGAGACCAGCTTTAAACATCTAGACCAGCTATGACCAGCTCAGACCATCTTAAACCAGCTTAGAACTTTAGCTGGTCTTAGCTGGAATTTTCAGCAGGGATATCCAACATATGATGCGTAGACTAACGCAATCATCTCAAGCACAATACTACGCTATATTACCAACCATACTGTTGAATGCCCGCTAAATACGACAAACACTGCATATTTTTCAAAATAAATACATGAAAAAATATATCAAATTGTGCAGTGAAGTTCACCAACTTACATCACAAAGGGGCTCTCGTCCACATCACTCAAATAGCGATACATTATAGGAACAGAACAGCTTTGCAGTTAAATAAGTTCGTAGGATTGTAAAACAGAGTAAAGCTTTACACGGGTTATAGTTCTGTGAAGCAATAACACGTCACATGCATTAATTCGCAACAAAAATAAATGCAACCAACAAGCCAACGTGGTAACTAGTTGGTAGAAGTGCGCCGTTACAGCGTTTGAATTTATTCATTCATTTAATACGTGCATCCAAAATCGTCCCATTTGTTATTATTCACGCTATTACATTAGTGCTAGCATGCTGACGGATTAACAGTTGTGCCATTCCACTGAACTTCACATGCGGGTCGTATTGAAATTGTTGATCTGAAAATGTGCAATATTTCTTCGGCCAGTTTCGGGAACAATTGCCTTCCTTTTACTATTAGCAAGATAACGATTACTTTTTAAGGTAAAGATGGCTATCTTGGTGATAAGTAGTCGCAAATGTAAACGGAAGTCAACCTGACAAAGAAAGCCAAAACGCCAGACAGTGCAACCATTGAGCTTCTTAAAAATATTTCGAAGCGCAGACTGCTTCCAAAAATTCCTCGCACATTCCAGACACAAAGAACTGAGAGTCTGTAACAACGCAAAACCTGACCTGTTACTCGAGATATGCACATAAAACAGGAATAATTTTCAAAGGACTTCAGTCACTTATGAAAGCTATTTTTAGCGCACAATCTAAATCCGTGCAAAAATAAGTCTAGATGACAGCTTTCTGAAACCCTCCCCGTTACAGCCTTTTCGTCTTTAACCTTTACGCCGGAAATGACGGGACCGCTTGGATTATCTGATCAGTACCTGGGCTAGGGAAGATGCTTCAGTTAAAGAAATGCACAAGTCATCAATATTACTCACATGTAATCTTTACATGGATATAACGTCGTGTAATATTGTTATATTGATTTAATATTCAGTAATGCCGTAAAGAACAAGCAATCAAAACTAAACACCGGGATTTCATGGTGTAACTGTTCTTATGAATCATTATTCTGTTTCAAATTATTTCTAGGGCAAGTACGAAAAGTTATGTCGCAAAACTAAAGGACATGCATATTCATCTTTAACAGTATTTAGAAGTATTTTAACCTGGTGGTTTGCGGAAGAAAATAAAATAAAAAAATAACATTGACCCAATGAAGATCTGGAAATATGCTGCTGAGCCGAAACAAATAAACATGTGTACAGTAATGTTCATGCCCAAAACAGAGGGAACATTGATCGGTCAATAAGTTCCTCTCTTTTAGACTCAAATATTTTTTTTTTTGCGATTGTTAATGAGGAGAAAGGGATTTCCTATTTGTTCAACCGATTCTGCCCAGCAATAATCATTAGCAAGGCTCAAAATAATTGTCCGTTTGGGACATTATTACTTTGTAATAGATTCAAAGAAATATGTAAGCAATAAGAATAGTGCAGAAGGTTGTGTAAATCTGTTTGGAGAGAGCTGGTCATCGTACTGCTGGTTTCATTACTGCAAGGAGAAACTGGAGCATTGGAGGACACAAAACCCCATCCACACCTTATTTCCTGAAGAGGAGATTTAAGAAAGTTGCTTTTCGGCAAGCTTTATGAGATCCGAGCTCCAGGCCATAGACAAAGACTGAGACAGCGAGACGAGGGACAAAGTGATAAACAAATAGACTGACAGACAAAGGGCAAGGTGACATGAGGGCAGACAGGTGGACAGGCAGACAGACATACTGAAGAATAAACCAAAAAAAAGGAAAATAAGAGTGAATGACCATGATAGATGGTGACAGGAGCAGGGAACATCATCACTCACCAGAAAGCAATAATAATACTAAAGGTGGGCCAAATATTCTCATGAACTCCAATAATAATGATAATGAGTGTAATATTTGAGGGAATAAGAAGAAGAAGAATGACAATAGTGACATTTCATACCCAGTTGTAGAAATATGGCAGCGCTTGCAGGTTTGTGTTTCATAGAAGACTGAACTATTGGCCTTGGGGGAGGAGTCACGCCCCGCTCCTCACGTTAATTGCTATTTCCACGATCCAGATATCTGTGTCAGTTTCAATCTGCTTTTGTTTACTGATTCCCATTATTATTGTTTCGTTACTCTCCCCTCCCCTTGTGCATTCCTTACTCTGTTTTTTTTTCACTTCTTACACGTTGTCTCTGTGTATTTGAGTTCCTGTGTTTCGTCTACCCTTTGCTGGATTGTTTCCCTTTCCTGCATTGTGTCAGTGTCTTTGGTGAAACACTCTCCAGTTTGAATAACCTTTAAGTTAGCATTCTTTTTCTGTCAATAAAAGCCAAATATGGCAAACCAGTGATCTGCACTTGGTTCCTGCCTCTGCTGCCTCATAAGAAAACCATCCAGGCAGTCCACGGAACCAGCAGATCTTTTTTTAACCTAAAACAACTCTGATAAAAATACGTCCTGGAGCTCATGGACCTTGAGTACTCCTAGATCTGCCCCCAAGTCCGAATAGTTGAGGGTGCCCGCTGAAGATGCCAGAAGGGTGGTTCTTAATTTACTCCACGAAAAGGTGAACTTCCACTCTTGGTTAAAGTGTCCACTGCCTCAGTGGTCCAAAAGGTTTCTTTCTGGGGCTTGTCTGTTTAACATTGGGTAGACCCCAACACTGAAGGCCCCAGTTCTGCTCTAGAGCTTTGGCAGGCATGAGTGGTATCCCCCCCACAACCATCAAGGTTTGGGGTTGTCATCCTAATGCTCAGCCCTGCTGCCAGTCCAGCCTCCTGTCCTGTCCCCAGTTTGGCTTTCTGTTTTGCCTATAGTCTAGCTTCTTGTTCTGCCCCCAGTACGGCTTTCTGTCCTGCTGCCAGTCTGGCATCCAGTCTTGCCACCTGTCCTTTTCCATGGCCTGCCACCACTTCAGAGCAAGTAGACCGCCAAAGTCCATCTCTGAGCATCCACGTGGCCCTGGGGAGCTCCATAAAGTGCTTTTCAGTCAGCTGGTCCCCTGTACAGAAGTTCATGGGTCACTGGGCCATCTGGCCACTAAGCCATTAGCCACAAGAGCTAGCCCAGTGGACTCCTTAGCCATAGCCTCTTAGCTTCAAGGTCCTAAGCCCATGCTGCTCAGCAGTCCAGGTCTAGCAGGCATCCTGCCATCCAGCCTAGATCCAGCAGGTGTCCCATCACCCAGTCTAGGCCCTATGGTTGACCTATCTCCCAGTTAAGGTCCTGCAGGCATTCTGCCATCCAGTCTAGGTCCTGCGGGTCCACTACAGCACAATCCGGATCCTATGGTTGCTATGCCATGCAGTCCAGCCCCTGTGGGCATCCTGCCATGCAGTCCAGATTCTGAGGTTGCCCTGCTATCTAGTCCTGGCATTGTGGTTGCTCCACCATCCAGTCCAGGTCTCATGGGAGTTCAGCCGCCTAATCCAGAACCCATAGACATCCAGCTGTCAAGTCTAGGCCCTGAGGTGGTTCAGCCGCCCTTTCCTGTACTAGTGGGCATGCAATCACCCAGCTCTATTTCAGTGAGTGTATCATTGCACAGTCTTGATACATTGGGCACTCCACAGCCCAGTCCTGGTTCAGTGGGTACTCTGCCATCCAACTGCGATCCAGCGGGTGTTCAATCGCCTAACCCTGTTCCAGTGGGTGCTCTACTGCCTAGTGCTGATCCATCTTGTCACCTTGAGCAGATCCAGCAGGCACTCCTATACCCTGTCCTGATCCAGTTGGCGCTTCACTGCCCAGCCTAGATCCAGGGGCCGCTCCACCACCTAGACCCTGAACTAAAAGGTGTCCCATCCCAAATAGATCAGGCAGGTGCTCCACCGCCCAGTCCTGCTCCAATAGTGGTGAAAGGTGCATGCATTTAATCCTCTATGATTGTATTTTTTTAGGCTGTTAATTTATTTCTTGGTTCTTTTGTTTTGTTTTTTTTTTTTAACCATCCAGCAGGATTTGTAATGGCCGGTGGAATACAGAGGCCAGGTGCAACGACCAGAGAGAAAGAGAGGTAGCACAGACACAGCACAAACACAGAGAATAATACAGACCAAACGAAAGTACTCGCGCTTCCAAAGGACGTATAATAGTCCAAACCACGGAAGCAAAGTGGGATAGAAAAAGGGAGAAGAAACTCCAATAATTAGAAGATAGAAAGACAAACAAAACCTGACTACAGATATCTTTGTCTATAGTGCGTAGCTACAAACAGACACTCTAGCCAAGAGGCGTGGCAAACATCCGGCTTATATAGAATGTGGGGAAGCGCCGCCCCAGTTCAATCAGCCACCTGGGTAAAGAATTCGATTGAACAGGAACACGATATCGTCCCGGGACGAGAGCCACAAAGAAAAGTCCAGAACACACGCACAAACATCCAGAACCATGACAGGACCCCCCAAAGGGACGGCCCCAGACGTTCCCAAAAAGCCCCGAGCAGGGACCCAGCACCGCTCCTAAGGACACCAAACTCTCTGGCCAACCTGATAAACGGTGCAAAACGGTGCCTCCTATCAGCGGCAGCCTTCCGTTGATGCACCGCCATGGGGACAAACAAACAGCCAGACGGCTCCCCACCAGAACCAGGGTCAGGCTGCAAGGCCTCCCGCACAATAGACTGAGTATCCCACTGTATGGGAGCCACAATCCGAGCCGCTGGAACAACCAGCCCAGAAACAGGATCACGGCCCAAGCGGTCATAAATCCGTGACAAGGCGCCAGGCTTGATGCTCTTGGAGCCGGGGCGATAAGCCAACGCAAAGTCAAAGCGATTGAAAAACAATGCCCACCGTGCCTGCCGGGAATCACGTCGCCTAGTCTGCTGGACACACTGGGGATTCCTGTGATTCATCCAAACCACAAACAGATGTTCAGCCCCCTCCAACCAATGGCGCACTGTTCTAAAGCCAATTTAACAGCTAACAACTCCCGGTCACCAATACTGTAATTCCGTTCAACCGGTGACAACGACCGGGAGAAGTAGGCGCATGGGTGCAACTTATTGTCCCGAAGGGGGCGCTGGGACAAAATGGCACCCACCCCGACCTCCGAAGCGTCAACCTCCACCACAAATCGAGGGAAGGGTAGGGCAAAACGACAATAGGTTCAGAGCTAAGTTGTTTCTTCAACTCCTGAAAAGCAGCCTCCGCTGCTGGAGACCAAGTAAATGATGAGGAGGAATTCCTCTTAGAAAACGCATTGATGGGGGCAGCCACAGCGCTAAAATTGCGAATAAACCTCCTATAAAAATTAGCAAAGCCCAAAAATCGTTTAACCTCCTTAACATTGTGAGGGGCAGGCCAATTCCTAACCGCTGCCACCTTGTCAGGGAATAGTTTGATCCCACTATCGTAAACACGATGCAGAGGCAAAGACAAAGCCCGTTGTTTGCCAAAATCCTCTGTGAGATCAACATCATCATCTGACACATTGGGAGGTAAACCAAGGTTCAGCGCAGCTCCTACGCACCAATCTTGTTCAGAACCCGACGCCTCCCCCATGGGTTGAAATTCGGGGCAACTTGCCAGAATCTCACTACAGTGAGACCTACAGTCAGAGCCCCACTGGACGATTGGGTTATTTTGACTGCCCCAAAAGATCTGTGGCCTACGGCAAGCAAACCACGAATGACCTAAAACCACAGGACAAAACGGGGAATTGATTAAGAAAAACAAATTTTCTCTGAATGACCACCAAAAGGGATAAACATAGTTAAAAAAAATCAGAGACCTCGGTTATAAGCCCATCTCCCAAAGGTCGACCATCCAAAGCTTTGATCGAGTGCGAATGTGAGAGAGGGCGGATGGGAATGGAATGTTTTCTAGCCCACTCCGCATCCATAAAACAATCAACAGCCCCCAAATCCAAAAAGGCTTTAACCCATATTCTCTTTTTCCCCATAGTCAACTTTACTGAACTAAGAGTTCGAACGGGAGATTGGGTCTGTCCCTCTAGTGCCCCCCCCCACTGCCAGAGGGGCTTCCTGCCTCCCTTTAAGCTTGGGGCAACTTGGACGGATATGTCCCGGTTCGCTGCAATGATGACAAATTATTTGTCTGTGAACAGGCTTACGAGCCCGGTTCTCATATAAGCCATCAACCTGCATGGGCTCACTAGAACTAGGCATTTCAATGGGCGGAGTTGGGGCTGTATGCCTGTTGCACGGAACGTTGACCTCGTTGCTATCAAGAGCCAATGCAGTACGTTTCTCCTTGTTTTGTTCGCAGATGCGATTATCAACTCGCACCGCAGCACGAACCAACAAATCTAAAGAAACGCAAGGCTCTAGTCTAGCCAGAGCGTCCTTAACCTCCTCCGCCAAAGCATGAACAAACACTGTCATAAGAGGTGCTTCTGGCCACCCTGCCTCTGTGGCTAAGGAGCGAAACGAGATAGAGAAATCAGTGACGCCATCAGAACCCTGCTTCAAATTCATTAGACGCGTAGCTGCGTCCTGACCATAAACATCCTGATCAAAAACATTAATAATTTCTCTCACGAGAGTTTCCACTGAATTTATTACCGGGGCTCTAGCTCGAATGAGTGGCCCCACCCAAGTGAGGGCTGTGCCGGTCAACAGTGATAAAATAAATGAAACCCGTGATTCTTCATTCGAGAACTGTGAGGGTTGCGCTTTAAAAAATACTTCACATTGAGCAATGAAATCTTTACATTTTCCTGCCACGCCTCCATATCTTGGGGGTAACTGGAGTTTAGGCTCTCGGGGAAGGTGTACTGATTGTGCTTGTGAAACATTTTGTGTAATCTGAGCAGACAATGCTCTATTACACTCGGAGAGATTTATTAGAAGACTTTCCTGTGCCTGCATAGCCTACTCCTGAAGGCGAATTCTCTCTGTCAGCTCCGCCTGCCGACTGTCTAAGCTAGAAAGACCCTGGCCATACGCAGTAAGGACAGACTGCTGGTCAGCGACAATGCTCTCTAGCGTAGCCGCTGCTGGCGACTCCATGTCTGGCTGGAGTGTTCTGTAATGGCCGGTGGAATACGGAGGCCAGGTGCAACGACCAGAGAGAAAGAGAGGTAGCACGGACACAGTACAAACACAGAGAATAATACAGACCAAACGAAAGTACTCGCGCTTCCAAAGGACGTATAATAGTCCAAACCACGGAAGCAAAGTGGGATAGAAAAAGGGAGAAGAAACTCCAATAATTAGACGATAGAAAGACAAGCAAAACCTGACTACAGATATCTTTGGCGATAGTGCGTAGCTACAAACAGACACTCTAGCCAAGAGGCGTGGCGAACATCTGGCTTATATAGAATGTGGGGAAGTGCCGCCCCAGTTCAATCAGCCACCTGGGTAAAGAATTCGATTGAACAGGAATACGATATCGTCCCGGGACGAGAGCTGCAAAGAAAAGTCCAAAACACACACACAAACATCCAGAACGATGACAGGATTACAGTATTATTGGGTCTAGAAATATGAACCTGTGGGAGATAATATTACTAATCATAGAAATCAGATAGCTTTTGTGCCAGGCATATTAACCTTTGTTATCCTACCAATTACAACGAGTGGATTGTCAAATATTGAGATGAGATGGAATAACTCTTGGAAGAAGTTGAAGCCTAGGCACCTGATGGTGCTGGTACAGAAAGGTATTGTGTCATGTTGGGTCGCAGAATTCCTCATCCAATGGTAGGAATAGCTGGATTGTTCTGAGAATGAATCAACGAGTTTTATGGTTTCAGAGAGGCAATTTAATTGATTGAAGTCATTAGAGTAAAGGTTCACCTTATGGTACAGAATGCGGGTTATACTACCTTTAGTGTTTTATTTTTGCCATATTGCTGCAACGAGTGTTTCAAAAGTGCAAATACGGAAAATGATGCTGGGCATCCTTGTCTGGTACCCCTGTGCAGAGAGAAAGACTGAAGTCATTCAATTAGTAGAGACTGCAGCCATAAGTGTAAAGTAGCGATTCTCCCAAACCACAGCTTTTGACAGACTAGGAGCTCAGAACCCAAGCGCGGACAGCATATCAGTTTCACAAAGTTTACAGAGCATTTAGTCAAAGAAATATGTTCCGGGTCTTTTCCCACACAGTCATATTGAAACAAGAGTAGTTATTTCTCCAGAGAGTCCATTAAGGAAAGCGTCACACTGAGATCGGATGCTCCATGTCGAGGTAGCAGCCAGGGTGCAGAGCTCAATGGCATTCTCTGAAATGGAGCTGGTCCCTTGTCATAGTTTAAGTTCAGGAGTACCTTCATGGCTGTGGGTGGACTGATTAAATACCTGCTTCATCTCCATGAGGGCCTTGATGGGGCAGCAGACAGGGGATCCTGCATCCCGCACCGCGGTTCCCCTCTCTCGTGCTCAACCAGTACGCAGACTGATGATGAATGCAATCCGGATGTGGTCAGTGGGAAACGTAGTGGGCTGAACTTCAAAGGCCAGGGAACACTGGCAAAATAAGAATCTGCAGGTGCCAGGACGTCCATCATATGAGCTGGGTGGTGGAGGGTGTGGACTGATGACAAGATTAGGAGCATTGATGATTGGGGTGACTCGGGTTGCAGCTGGAGCTGCTGCATCTGTCCGAACAGGGCATTCATGCTAGAAGCTAAGGGGCCCAGGCTCCTGGAAATACTTCCCAGTTGCTCTTGGTGACTCCCCACCATAAGTCCTTGTCAGTCCCAAACTGAACAAAACTGTCCTCTATCCCTTGAGTTCATCTTGCTCAGCCTGTAATGACAGACCAAGAGCCTAGAACTTGAGCGCAGGTGGCAGATCAGTTTCACAAAGTTTATTGAGCGGATAGTCGAAGTAACATGCCGCAGGTCTTTTCTAGACAAGCATGTTGCAGCATAAGTAGGGATTTCTGAATCAGAGTCAGAGGACATGCAGAGGGTTGAAAGCCAGTGAGTAATAATGCCAAACCAGGGAACAGGCAGGGTCATAAAGGCTCATAAGTCACAGGAAGATGCCAGGCAACAGGCTCACAGCAAAATAGTGAAAAAGTAGAGAATACAAGGAGTAGGTAATCGGGGGAGAGAAAGAGGAACAGGTCTGTGGGGAACCGAGAGTGTGATCGGAACAGTGGCTACAAACAAAATATTGTGGAGCAATGACTGATGAAGGCGGGGCGTGAAAGTGATGGGGAGAAAATCAAAATAAAGACACGAGAAGGATGTGACAGCTAAGAGAACGAAAACAAGGAGTGTGTGTGTCTGAAAACCCAGAGCTGTGAGGGGGAAGACAAAGACACGTGTGAACTAGGACAGAAATAAAGGAAATACAAGAAAATAAACACAATGAATAAACTAACACTAAATAAACATGAAAATGAAAGTAAAAACACATAGCGAGCAAAACATAAACAGGTTTCAGATACTGACAGCTTTGTCATGTGAAAAAGCACCTCTAGTCTACTCAGTTTAAGTCTTGCACCCCGTCTTTCTCATGAGCAATTTAAAAGTCCAGTTAAAGCAAAATCTATGATAGTGTCTACGGATCATGGCATTGCCGAGCTGGAGCACTACCGTTTAGCTGTAGTTATACCAATGTGACCCACCAGGTGGCAGACTTGACCGCATAAATCAACATGCACATGCACACACACACACACACACACACACACACACACACACACACACACACACACACACACACACATTGAGATTTATTTATTTATTTATTTATTTATTTTATTTTTGCGGAATTACCTACTTTTGAATTTTGGCATGTCCGGAGCAATAGCAGTGTTCAGTCTATAACAGTGATTTGGTGATGCCTGAAGACACATGACATGATGCCCAACTTCTCCAAACTGTAGCTAGCTCTATTCACGGACCCCGGGGAACCCAATATTGAAATTCATTCCTGGCCCTGTATGCTCTGTACTTGGATTAAGAGCCACAAAATCCATTTATAAGGTGGGCTTTCGGGATCAAATATTTCTTTGCACGTGTGTTCATCACGACGCATGTCTGATATATTCACAGTGAAAGAGAAGACAAAGCAATAAGATAATGTTGACAAACCATGGATGTTTGCAGTCTACCGGTGCATCTGCTGATGACCAGTTAACTTGGGTTCTGCGAACACACCCTCGCTCCCGTTTACGTAGAAGTCGTGCAAACGAACCCGGATGTAACCAACGCCTAATTGCCGGAGTCGGAAGGTGAGTTGATGGTTCTTTCGTGAAAGTTTTTGCCTCATTTATTGAACTCATTCACGGCCTTGCCATTAATACAAGGCAATTGAATTAGGTTTATAGTGACATTATATTGTGTGTGACGATGTCAATGTTGTCAGTTAACTTATTGTTACTCAGTCTGTTATTTATCTTTATTACTACTGGGTAGGACACGAAGCTCACTCGCTAGCAGCAAGTGAATTAGCGACTGAGCTAGGTTCTCGCAACTCAAAAGTTTCGAAACGACAGCAGCTAGCAGTTAAGTTAGCTAGTTTAAAGTTAGCAAGCGATGTCAACTTGGTTCCTAAGGGTACGCACGGTTGTAGAAAGAATAATTTCCCCTTGACGTGTAATTTATATGCCGGCAAAGACATACAACCTTGTAGTTAAAGATTTTGGTTTAAGCAGGTGTGTACGTTCAATGAGCTAAGTGATTTTATCGCCTTAATACATTGCTGAGTAGCTGCCTATTACTGTTGCAAATTACTTGGGTTACTGCCACATTCCGAGAATCAGCAAGTTAAACCAATGTAAAAGTTTCCATGTAAGTTAACTGTTATCTGATGTTAAACCGGCTGCGTGCAATCTGAGCAAGTTTGGGAGTATGAAAATGATATGAAATGTATAGCCTGAAGAAATGTGAACTGGCGGTGCCGTGTGGTGTTACCATGTTTACGTGATCTGGCTACGTCAGGTTGACCTGAATAGTTAGCTGTCTGAATTTTAAAATTAGAGTTGATGTTTTGGAACATATCACTGTGTGGTTAACGTGTATTTATAAAGTATTGTGCGAGGACGCGGCCATCGTGGTGTCTGGGACCGAGCGCTGCCCGTCAAAGTAACTTCACTGACATCAAGTAATGATAAGCAGTGCATTCAAGCTGCTTTCACATTGGACGCAAAACGAATTTTTCGCACGACGCGAAACGCGTGTATTCGCGTCTTTGCATTGACTTTGAATGTTATCTATCGTGGGAAAAATCGTTTCGCGTCCGGTGTGAAAGCAGCTTAAGCTCGGTGACAAGCCACGGCTCTGTGAATCTGCTCTCATATGCGGAAGTAAAGCACGACTCGCAGGCTCGGTAGCGAACTGAAATGTACACTACTGGTAAAAAGTTTTAGGACACCCCAATTTTTCCAGTTTTTTTTTTCCAGTTTTTTTTTTGAAGATTATTTAGTTCCGGTCCAACGAATAGCTTGAAATTGTACAAAGGTAAGTGGTGAACTGTCAGAAGTTTTAAACAAAAGGTAAGGTTACCCAGGTTTTTTGTTCGCCGTCGAGTAGGTGAAAGGATGGTTCCTCAGTGTGTTATATCAACTTTCAAACATGGAGGAGGAAGCGTGATGGTCTGGGGCTGTTTTGCTGGATCCAGGGTCAGTGACTTACAGAGTGAAAGGAACCCTGAACCAAAACGGCTACCACCGCATTCTGCAGCGCCATGCAGTACCCTCTGGCATGTGCCTAGTTGGTCAGGGGTTCATCCTACAGCAAGATAATGACCCAAAACATAAGTCCAAGCTCTGTCAGAACTACCTTGGGAAAAAAGAACAAGATGGTGAGCTTGAAAATATAGAGTAGCCAGCACAGTCTCCAGACTTAAACCCCATCGAGATGGTTTGGGATGAACTGGACAGAAGAGTGAGAGCAAAGCAACTTACAAGTGCCAAAAATTTATGGGAATTTCTGCAACAGAGTTGGGAGGAACTTTCTGAAGAATATATCATTTCCATTGTAGAAAGAATGCCACCAGTGTGTTCAGTTGTTCTATCTGCCAAAGGTGGGTACTTTGAGTCAAAAGTTTAAAATACATTTTGGTTCATAAATTGATTCCATGATTTCTTTTTTAACCTCGATTGTTGATTTGTTCTATCATGTCTATGCTTTCATTCCAGAGTACAATGAGACATTAAACTGCATAATTTTCGATTAAAAAACTGTAAAAATTGGTGTCCTAAAACTTTTGACCGGTAGTGTTTATAGATATTTTATGGTAACAATTAAACATTTTATTTAATCTAATGAAAACCATTGATGCAGTGGCTGGGTAAACCATGATTGTGTGAATTATTTGAACTGCCTTTATTTACTTGTTTTTTTTCCAGTACTTCCTGTCATTCGGTTTTCATTAACTCACTACTATACGGTCTGGTGCCGGTTTCTAGATGCAGACCATAAAGTGTGTTGTTGTGGGGGATGGTGCTGTGGGGAAGACCTGCCTGTTGATATCCTACACAACGAACAAGTTTCCCTCGGAATATGTGCCAACGGTATGGGACGGGACAGTGTGTGAACTGAGCAGTGGGGGTGGGATGTCTGCGTGGGTGTTTGTGTCTGTTTATGTTGGGGCTTGTAAGGTAAGAATGCACAGGCGCGTGATTTCTTATCTTATCAAATCATTTAATGGTATGCTAAAACCTTAGATACATCATCCAGTGTTTCAGTGGTTGTCAAGTCTGTGACCGTATATTTTATTATTGGTTTTTTTTGTATTGACACATTGCCGTTTCAGTTTTTATGACTTTAAAACATTATATACATATTCAGACAAATTAAGGTGTGCTGATTGGTTAATCACATCCGTTTAACAGTCAATATAATTAATCAGTGTCTTCCCATCTGACTGCTTCATAGATCTTCAGGAAGGATATGTAAGGGAAGTGAGGCATTAGAACAGGTTTGCACAAGAGCAGATTCATGTCAGGACTGCCTGGGTGCTTTTGCTTTCTGTCATTGAAATGAATTGGATCAATCATATCATGGTCTGTTATTCGTATGTACACCAACTATAGCTAGTGACCTGTTACTGTACCATGAAACTTTTTTTATGCTCCAGGGCATAAGGGTGTAAGAAAAGTTTATTGGACTGTTAGACAGCAATGAATAAGTTAATTAAATAAATAAATAAAAGGCTATGGTAATTTATTGAGACAAAAAGCAGCATGAATAACTCTCTTCAGGACCAGAGCTATGTACCCCTATGTTGGAAACTGTTGAATAAGAACATTAATAGGGGTCACTTTGGGTTTACACTGTTGTGCTCCTATGCCTGCTTTCTAATACCCCCTTCATACTGGTCTCTCTGCTTTGTTCAGGTGTTTGATAACTATGCTGTCACCGTGATGATTGGTGGGGAGCCTTACACACTCGGACTGTTCGATACTGCTGGTAAAATGCAATAAGTTATGAATTTCTTGGCTCTGTGTATTTTCTCCATGCTGTTGCTTTGAAATGATCCTCAGCAGTGATTTAATTGGCTTTTTTTGTAACCACTTCATGTCATCTCTGTGCGCTTGCACATGTGTGCGGTCTGTTGTGCTGTAACCTGTTCCCCACATTTCCTTCCAGGACAGGAAGACTATGACAGGCTGCGTCCCCTTAGCTATCCCCAGACGGATGTCTTTCTTGTCTGCTTCTCTGTGGTATCGCCCTCCTCTTTCGAGAATGTTCGGGAGAAGGTTGGTTTTATGGTTTTCATGTATTTAAGCTATTCATTGAATTTGATTGATATCATTTTGTTACTGGGTATAATGTAGCCAAATAGTACTTTATGCCGTGTGTGACATAAAAATGTATGTTCTTACATTAGCACTTCAAAAGTGATTACATATATTATTGTGAACTCCTGGAAGACTTGCTGTGTTAGTTTTTTAAGCAGCTTCTGGGAATTCTTAAAACAAGCAATAAACAGGCATGTACAGTGCTAGACAAAAGTTTGGACTGACCCACATTTTTCTAGTAATCTGAGATTAAAAAGGAAATGGCACTCGCATTGTAACAAAATGATGTAAATTTTAAGTTAATCCCAATGAACATAATTTGGAATAATAATTGCAGAACATACTCGCCTGTGACTGCTGCTTGTCTGAAATCAGAGGCACAAAAACATCCGTTTTTACCTTATAAGTAGTTTTGACCTGTTTGATCATTTTCTTTGATTAATGAAAGCACCAGAGGTGCTGATGCCTCGGTGTGTATTGCTTAGCCACTACTGATGTACAATAGTTGTACAGTAACATAAAAGCAAGCTTGAATACATAAACAGTCAATAGAGTGCGGTCCTTGTGCCAAAATCATGTGGGTTTGGCTTAACATTATGTACACAAAACGTGTATACTGAAACATGAAGTGCTACAAAAAATCAAAATTCTGGCACATTTAAAATCAAGAGAACAGTGTTTGTCACTCGTTGGCATTGTTACTTTAGCTTGGATGCACACGCTGTCGCAGTTATGATGGTAACAGACAGACAAACAAACAAATACACAGACTGAGTACCGTATGCTCGCTGTGCGCATGCGCACACCGAGGCATAACAAGCAGTAGGGAGCTACTGAACAGAAAATGAAGTGGGTGTAAAACAGCCTTTTAAACTGATTATTGACCTGTTTTCAATCATTTTCTTTTATTAAAGCATTTTCCATTACTGCAAGTAATTCATTGACAGTTAAACACTCAGCTTCTTTTTTAATGCAGTGTTGAGGCGATTAAATATTTATTTAATGAAAAAAAGCTTTATTCACTGGCCTAAGTAGGCTACGTGCTGTGGAAAAAGAAGAAGCAGATTAATTTTTGGAACATCCTGCAAAGCCGGCTATGAAACCAGCACATCATGATTTTTGAAATCAAAACAAAGATTGTAATGCACACAATTTCCTGTCCAAATGAGGCATTTTTTTTCTTGTCTCCAGGAGAACTGGCGTCACCTGGTATATTGCTGAGTGCTTTTTTGTAATTCATGTTATGTTAATTTTAAGTAAATGATGGAGAATAGGGCAAGACCAATCATCCGTGTTCAAGGATGTTCTGTTCCTCCTCAATAGAGCACTAAAGTGACGACGTCACGCTGGTGTCGGAAGTAAAATTACCCATTCATTTTACCCATAGACAGTTTTTTCAGTTCACTTTTGAAGCACTTTCCATTTTTTTCAAGCCCCGTCATATTTCTGAGTAACAACAAATGTTGTTTTTCTTGACCAGAGTCAGCTATAATTTAAATCATTTTGATTTTTTGCCACCATGCTAATCCTATTTGTAGTCTAAAAACTTCATGTCCCAGGATCCTCCTGATTCCCGGGCAGAACGAGTTTAAAATGCGTTACAAATTACTTGCACCTTGCCATAGCTATTTGTTTGCTTAGCCTGGTGAGACTGTGAATTCGTCAGCCACTCTACGCTCTATTTAGTTATGTTTACTTGCTAGATATTAAGTTTTACAATTAGCGCCAATTTACTTTAATAGCCAAGCATCTTTGGCCAACGTTTGTTCGCTTAAAGACTCGCCAGCTAGCTAGCGAACGAGCTAATCAGCTTTGTCAACGCATAACTGATCGGGCTACATAGCTAATTCAGGCCTGCTTGCTCATCTAACGCTAGTTAAGTGCCGAAATAATCGCAATTCACTGTTTTTAGCGATTAATATTCACCATGTGAGGCTAGCCGAGCAATCAAACTGACTGTTAGCTGGCTAGCTTAGCTAGCGAGCTAGTTTACCGACTTCGGTATCTGACTAACGTCATATTAGGCGGCAATATGTAAATGCCAGCTCGCGAAATGTTCCCGGCTCGACGCCCGCTAAGTAGCCAAATAATGGCTAGTCACCATTTTTATTGACTCAACTAGCTCAATATCCAGGCTAGTAAACTAGCTATTTTGTTGCTTAGCCATTTATAGTCAGTGAATTTTAATGCTAGTTAGCTCGCTAAATAACAGTAAGTGACATTAAACTAACCATTTACTGTTTCTATCGATTTAGCTATGTGCACAAGATTTAATAAGCTCACTAGCTAGGTGGTTCGCTGGCGGAGCTAAATGCTAGCTAGCTGAATGGCGAAATAACTCCCTTTGATCCATTCATTTCTAGGCATGTAGCTAGCTAATGGTGGCCCGCTATGTGGTAACGGATGCACAGACATAGACAACGGCAATTTGAGGCACTGATCAGCTACTGTCGTGGTACATTGTGAATGTTTGCTGAAACTGAGGTACCCCATTGGCTGGGAACAAATCATGGGGTTCTCGCCCGCTTATGCATTGGATATGTGGTTCACAGAAGTGGACTACAAACTAGACTACAAGTGCAAAAGCATATAATTTTTGGCAATAAATAACGACTTTGATGTGATCATTTGTATCTGTATACCCCATCGGCTAATCTCGGAGCGAGGCGGCTCATAAAATTAATATGAGTTCGAGCAATGCCAGAAAGTGTCCAAACCCCATTATAAATTCCCATTGGGATTTTACTTCCGACACCAAAAGCTTAGTAGCTGTGACGTCATCACTTTAGTACTCTATTTTCAGCTCACCACCTGCTATTGATACTCGCATTTTTTATTTTTTTACAAAGTCAATTGTATTTTTCTGAGATTTTACACCAGCGGAGCTGTTTAAGTTGTTATTCTCTGCCACGACAGAGTGGAGCTGGGGATAATGCATTGGACCTTGTCTGTCCGTCCATCCGTCTGTCCATTTGGATAAGTGGGGACAAGTTTCCTTCAAAACTACTTGGCCTAGATGAATAAAATCCTGCCTGTGTTTGCTACTAGTCATGACCTTAATTGGGTTTGAAAACGGGATTCTATGGTGGTGGGGGTTATGGAGGACAATGTCCTCTTGTTAAATTCTTGACTTATCCTCTCCCACCCTAGCTTGATATTAATATATTTGTTGGAAGATGGAAAAAACTTATTTTTACGTCCCCATCGTGTATGTCGGTCTGTAGATCCGTACGGGCTTGATCGTTTTGATTAGGGGTATCATTTATCCACTTCTCAAAAATCGGTGAACAGAATTCATTGAACGTATACATGTGCGTAGTTTGGACACTGTGGGTGTACATCTCATGCCTTGTTTCTGAATTAAAAATGTATATTTTTATTTATTAAAATTTTGTTTTATTTTTTTTTACTTTTCCCCATTCTGAACATAGCCGAACTGATAACCCATTGCAAAGTGACCGACTCTCATTGCCTCAGGAGGAAGAAGTCGTGGCACGTGATTCCTCTGACTCGCGTTACAACTAGCCCGTGTTTCATTACACTATGCCGTCGCACCACCAATCGCACATTGTCTGTGCCGTCGGAGGATCATATAGTTGGCGCACGATTTAGTTTGTACAGCTACATGCTCCTGCCCGACCAGAAATGGTTGCTACAGAGCGATGAACTAACAAATTTTAACTGGCTTAACCCCCATTATCCCCGGCTAGGCTGCGCCAATTTTTTGCCTCACCTATGTGGACCTCAGGCCACAGCTGGTTATGGCATGTCTGGGATTTGAACACCCAGCCACATAACTTGGACTGATTTTGGCAAGTTTCCCTCTGCTTTTGCTGAAATAGGGGGTGATACTCTATCCACCTCTGCTCAAACTGCTCAACAGAATTCATTGAGCTTCTACATGTGCTTTGTAGGGACCCCAAAGGTGTGCATCTCATTCTTTGTGTAAATTTTTCATAATTTGGACAATTTTTCCGATGTTTTAAACTTGGGTACATTTTGTCCAGTTTACCAGATGCAGGGGCATCTGTGTCTCATGGATACAGATTTTCTAGTTTTCTTTATGTATCCAAATATGGCTCATATGTCACTCAAAATTTTAAGCACTATCCTGCAAAACAGAATAACCCAACAGTGCTCCTTGAATACCCCTGCCCTGCTCATGTATGATTTCTCCCTGTTTCATCTGATCAGCTCATTATTGGACTACCTGATAAACAGCCTGGCATATAAAATGCACTGGGCAGGGGTGCAATAGGAGTAGTGTTTGAAAAAACTGTTGTGAAGTACATTATTCTTTTTTGACCTCTGGAAATGTCCCTCTAACTTTGTGCTATTTGGTTACTTACAGAAGTCAAGCCACTTTCATTTCATTACAGAATGTTCTAAAACAAGTAAAATGTGGCAAAGCTTTTGACTCGCACTGTACATTTAAGCGATTTTGAGTGAATCTGTATTGATGCCTGGTAGGATATCCTGGGTTTGATTTGGTTTTCTGTGGTGTTATGGGTTCATTTTTATGCTCTAAGCTCTCAGTATCTGTACTCTGTGTTCCATTTTTTTCCCAGTGGGTTCCTGAAATCTCTCATCACTGCCCCAGCACTCCTTTCCTGCTGGTGGGGACCCAGGTGGACCTGCGGGATGATATGAACACTGTCGAAAAGCTGGCCAAGAACAAACAGCGCCCTCTGCCTCCCGACAGTGGAGACAAGCTTGCGCGGGACCTGCGTGCTGTGAAATATGTGGAATGCTCAGCTCTGACGCAGGTATGGACATGCACCTTTATAGAATTTTACTGCTCTGTACCAATATCCTATGGGTGTTACTTGCTGTAATGCTAAAAACACAGCTGTTACCAGTACTGGCGCAATAGACCTTGTCAGAGGGTGATGTTTTTTGCAAAGCAGCAGCCCTTATTTCAGATCTAGCAGCATATATTACGCTTGTTGACATTGTTTGCCATATGGTGCACTCTAAGCATTTGGTTTGTGAATATTTTTTGGCTCTGTATAGGAACTTTAAACTGCTGGCCAAAATTGGTGGGTTTTTGCATTCATACTGGATGATCTGCTGGGGAAGTGCAGCCAGTAATTATGTCTATTTACTATGCATACACTAGTGTCATCTGGTGTATTTTGCTGCTTTACAATGTTCCTCTGTTTATTTTGGTTTCAACTCCAACTTGGTTTTCTGTGAATTTGGTTTGACTGGGGTACTAGTTGAGCAGTAATCTAGGTTTTCAAGTTTTATTAGAAAGAAGGGCTAAAAATCCTCATTTTGTTTCATTTGACCCATTCAGAGGTGGGATTTTTCTTGAATTTTTTTACTGCATAACCCAATTGCGCTTGAGTGTGTGACTTGTGTCTGGACAGTCTCCCACGTGATTTTCTGTCAGAGAGCAGAGAGAATGTTCCATAAATTACAGTAACAAAGCATCTGGCGTCCCACACCGTCAACAACCACCACCGTGTTAAAGTATTGGTACGGCGTTGTGGAATTCTGTGTTAGTTTTACAACAGATGTACCAGGACCAATGTCCTCCAAAATTTCAAACTTATCAGTCCACAAAGCAAATCCCAAAAGGCTTAGGATTGTCAGTGTTTTTTGGCAAATGTAAGAAGAGCGTTAATGTTCCTCTTGGTTAGCCGTCCCATTGGTGCAGATCTTTGACAGTCCCTTTGTTATGAGCTAAATGAGGCCTGTGGTTCTCATGTGATTTTTGACTAGTCATCGATGAACTCTTGGAATAGTAATGGTAGGCTGGCAACTCCTTGGAAGATTCACCGCTGTTCCAAGTTTTCTCAATTTGGAAATGATTTACTGTAATTCTCAGGTGTCCCAGAGCTTGAGAAATGGCGTTAAAGCGCTTTCCACATTAGAAGTTCTTTTTTATGTATATTTATGCATTTTTTCTATCTGTTCTGAAATTTAATTTGATCTTGGCATAGTGTGCTGTTTGTTATGACATTTTAACTTACTTTACATGTTCTGTTTAAGTAATGTTTAGATTAAGGACTGTTAAGGGGCACTGTTTAAATTTGCTGCAGTGGGGCTTCTAAAAGATCAGTCCTGTGTGGTAATTTGGCTCCTGGCAGTTTCCAGGCTGATTAGCATGCTCTGCTGTTCCACATGTTTCTTGGGATTTAGACTAAGACAGAGATGTACTGCGCTTAAGCTGTCTTGCACAGATTGAACATCTTTGTCAGGGTGTGTGTGCATGCATGCACATGCCTACACTTGTGGAGACAAAAAATCTGCAGTGGAGTGTAAATAGTCCCCACAAACATGGCAGCGTCTAGGGAAATGGAACCATGGGGTCATTTTCTGGGTCCCCAGAAGGAAAGTGCTCAACTCTGGGCCAAGGTATGAGTCTAGGGTATCTGTATATGGTTTGGAATGGGTGTAGTTTTAAGGTGAGGTATTAAGCTCTAGGTTATGGTGTGGTCTTAAATCATGTATAAAAATGTTGTTATTTTGGGGTTGGTCAGGGTTAATGATTGGGTTAGGGAAGGGCAAAGATTAGGGTGATTCTAGGTTTTGGGGGCATGGAAACGGGTGCAAAAATTTTGGTGCAAAAATAGGTTTTTGGTCCCCAGGAGCTTACAAAACAATCGCGTGTCTGTCTGTGTGTGTGGCAGTGTTTTGGCTTGTGTGCAGATGTTTGTCTGTGAACAATGCTCTTGTGTAAACTTGTATGCATGTAGAAGTATTCTGTGCTCGTATGTTTACTGGTGGCATGGATGGAGTGTAGACTAACTGTCCATGTTTTGTGTTCAGCGAGGACTGAAGAACGTGTTCGACGAAGCTATCCTCGCGGCCCTGGAGCCCCCCGAAACCAAGCCCAAGAAGCGCTGCACTTTGCTATAGAGGGAGTATTTGGGAGAAATGGAGAGGACACATGGCACGGCAGGGGAATGGGGGGGGGGGGGGGGGGGGGGGTAGGGGAGGCGGGTGTTTATGGTAGAGGGGAGTCCGTTCAAGAGCTAAATCAGGTAAAATTAACTGCAAGACGTTTGAGGGTTTAATGCCATTGTAACATCATCAACAACAAAACAAACACATCTGTACTGTGCATACTGTTAATCCTGAGATTTTGTCAGCACATGCCTATTAGCAAAGATCTTATCTGGCGGAGCACGTGTGGAGAATTAGGACTATTCCTAGCATCTCTCCTTTTTCTCCTGGAGACCATTCTTAAAAATTTGTTCTTATACCTTGACACGTGGAGATTCGGAGGGAAGGGTTTGAAAATACTTGGGTTCACTTTATAACCACCATTTTCAAACGGAAAGGCAAGCTGGCAGGAGATTTACTTTTGCTTCCGCCTGCTGGCTCATCATGGGAGCTTCAAGTGTATTTTTCTCTTGCAATATACTGCCTCCTGTTGGCGGTACAGAGAACTGAATTTATATGTTTTTCTTTTTTGATGTATTAATATTATGTATATTATATTTTTTTTTGTTTGGGGGATTCTTAGTGGTTATCCGTTCTGAAACTTGAGTTTTTTTAATTATTATTTTTATTATTATGTTATATATATATATATTATTTGCTATGATGTGATACCATATGGTGGTTAATGAGGCCTTATCTAATGATTTAGTTATTTGAAATAATAATAATAATGATAATAATAATAATAATAATAATAATAATAATGGACCAGTTGTTATCGATTTTCTGGGTGTTTGTAATTGCATAATGTTTGTAATAAAACGGTTTAACTGACAAGAAGTTGTTACTTCATTTTAATAGTAATTAATTTGGATATGTGTGCATTAGCTACATGTGAGTTTTACTGTTTAATTAATAGTTGCAACACTCGGATGACTTCTCGCACTGATTTAAAGACAAATAGTTTATTGGTCAGCAAAAAAATTCCTTGGATGGAGCAGCACACAAGAGAGGTCAACCTGGCAGTCAAGAGGGAGTAAGAGAGGATGGAGAGGTGGGTGGAGACGTGGAGGAGAAGGGGTGGAGTTTCACATGGGGAGAATGGAAACATTTTTCCTGGCTGATGACTAACAATGCTATACAAATAAATAGACACAACAGTTACTGACATCGATCGATATAAATACAGGGAATATAAGGTCACATAAAGAGGTAGCTATTTTAGCCTAGCTTGGGGGTATCATCGTGTTATGAAGATGCATAGCGTGTTACAATACAAAATTTGTTACCTTCTGTTACTTAAGCTAAAGTCGGCTTCAAAAGCGTTGTCGCTTTGCAAATTAGTTATGACATAAGGCACTTTGTTTGTGTTTATGTTGCATTGTATGTATGAACATGGCAAGTTCTTGCTCCAGGGTGTTTGTGTCCAGTCAGTCATTGTAGAAGAAATTTGGCTTCTTCTGAAACTGCTTTAATGCTCTTCTTTTTTCGTAATTATGTCCCCCAGAAGTACCCATGGGTAGTGAATCCAAATAATTCCATTGATTCATCCAGTGCAGTCAATATTCTGCAAAATTCACTCCTAATATTGTACAACACCGTTTTTGCGTGAATTAGTCCCCTATAGGAGTCTATGTAATCTGTCCAGTGTAACTCGTCAGATTCATTTCCAGAGTTCGGCTGTGGCTCCGCACTTGGCCGCGAGTATATGGATATCCCTTATTCAGGGGCTGCTTTTCATGGTTCGCACTTGGCCTCTTCGTTCCGCTGAATGGTGAAGCACAAATTGACAGTCCAGATGGCCCTGTGCTTGTAGCAATTTGAGGAAGGCCCTTTCCAGGTTCAACCTGACAGTGCACCCATGCACAGAGCGAGAAACGTACATGGTTTGTCAAGATTTACAGCCCTCACCTCAACCCAATCAAAACATTAGGATCGACTGGAATACCAACTTCAAGCCAGCCTTGATCGCCCAACATCGCTCTCCAAGCTCACTAATTTCTTTCCGGCTGGGATGGGAGCAACTCTTTTGTTGTTCTAATATCTAGTGGAAAGCCCTCCCAGATGAGTGAAGACTGTTAAAGCATCAAAGGCGGACTGGGTCTTTATTAAAGCCAAAGACTCTGGAATGGGATAGTGGATAGTGGATAGTAGTAGTGCACCGGTGTCAACATACTTTAGACTTTCCAGAATGGGCTGCTATCTCTGATGATGCAATAACCAATCAGTGTGATTGTGTGCATGTGCAGTCATGTTGCCTGTATTTGGCTGGTTAGTGTGCACACACTGTGCAGAACCTGCGCCACCCCACCCGCCTTTGAGCCTCTGTCATTCTTTACAGGTGTGAATAAGCACGGTGTTCTTGCACTGCTGGCAGCGGACTGAGCAGCACCAGGAGAACTTGCAGGAGCAGCGCTGTACCACCTCGGCCCGACCTGCCCGGAACCCGGGCCCGCAGCACACCAGCTCACACCCGTCCGGTGCCAGTCGGGAGGTACCTGGTGTGAGAGAGGGACACATGGCATGAGCTTGTTGGTGTGACCAGTTCAAACAGTGATCACATGTAGTTTAACATGGCCAGAACTACAACCCCAATTCCGAAATAGTTGGGACGAAGTGTAAATTGTGAATAAAATCAAAATGCAGTGACTTTTGGATCACGAGTCAATATGTTATTTACAATAGAACATAGATAACATTTCAAATGTTGAAATTGAGACATTTTACATTTTTATCCACAAAATGAGCTCATTTCAAATTTTCTGGCTGCAACATGTCTCAAAAAAGTTGGGACACAGGCAAAAAAAGGGCTGAAAAAGCAATTAATATATAAGAGAATCAGCTGAAAGAACATTTAGCAAGTAATTAAGTTAACTGGCATCAGGTGTGTAACATGATTGGCTATAAAAGGGACGTCTTAGAGAGGCTGAGTCAGAAGCAAAGATGGCCAGAGGCTCTCCAACCTGTGAAGGCTTGCAAAGAAAAGTTGTGGAATACTTTAAAAACAATGTTCCTCAACGTCAAATTGCAAAGGCTTTGAAGGTCTCATCATCAACAGTACATAACATCATCAAAAGATACAGAGAAACTGGAAAAATCTCTGTGTGTTAGGGACAAGGCCGAAGACCTTTACTGGATGCCCAGTGATCTTCGGGCCCTCAGACGCCACTGCATCACTCACCGGCATGATTCTGTCATTGACATTACTAAATGGGCCCAGGAATACTTCAAGAAACCACTGTCAGTAAACGCAGTCCGCCGTGCCATCCACAGATGCCACCTAAAACTCTATCATGCAAAAAGGAAGCCATTGTTGAGCATGATCCAGAAGCGCCGCCGTGTTCTGTGGGCCAAGGCTCATTTAAAATGGACTGTAGCAAAGTGGCAAAGTGTCCTGTGGTCAGACGAGTCCAAATTTGACATTCTTGTTGGAAATCATGGGCGTTGTGTCCTCCGGGCTAAAAAGGAGAAAGACCACCCCTCCTGTTATCAGCATTCAGTTCAAAAGCCAGCATCTTTAATGGTATGGGGATGCATTAATGCATATGGTGTGGGACACTTGCATGTTTTAAAAAGCGCCATGAATGCTGAAGGGTATATAAAGGTTTTAGAGCAACATATGCTCCCCTCCAGATGACATCTATTCCAGGGAAGGCCTTGTGTATTTCAGCAGGACAATGCAAAACCACATACTGCAGCTATTACAACAGCATGGCTTCGTAGTTGAAGAGTCCGTGTGCTGAACTGGCCTGTCTGCAGTCCTGATCTTTCACCGATTGAGAACATTTGGTGCATAATTAAACGAAAAGTCCGTCAAAGGAGACCCAAAACTCTCCAGCAGCTGGAAGCCTGTATTAAACAGGAGTGGGATCAAATTCCAATGGCTAAACTCAAGAAAATCGTCTCCTCATTGCCCAGACGCCTCCACTCTGCGTTAAAAAGAAGAGGGGCTGCTACACCATGGTAAACAGGCCCCTGTCCCTACTTTTTTGAGACCTGTGTAGCAGCCTTCAAATTTGAAATGAGCTCATTTTGTAGATAAAGCTGTAAAATTTCTCAGTTTCAACATTTGCTATATTATCTCTGTTTTATTGTGAATAAAATACTGGCTGGTGTGATTTGAAAGTCATTGCGTTTTGATTTTATTCACAATTTACACTTTGTCCCAACTATTTGGGAATTGGGGTTGTACTATCTCAACCATCTAAACTGGCTGGCTGAGCCATGGATTTAGAGTTGGCTGGTGGGTTCTTATAGTCTTGATTAGTCAGTGATGTCCAGCAAGAAGATACCGGACATATAATCACAATGACGACCAAGTTCTAAACGGCACAAAGGACATGATTGGGCACCACTGCAATGTGCATTTCGAGTCACCGTGTGTGGGGCCCTCGCAGTACTTTGGTAGCAGTGGAGTATGTTCACTGGTTGTTGCATCAACCAATTATCCATCTTCTCAACAGCTGTTAAATACACCAAACTTGATTTTTTTCTAAATGGGACCTCAGTAAGTCTGGTGAACCATGTATTATGGTCACTTCTCAATGAAGAGAAGTTGGTGTGAAATCTATCAGCCCATGGTGCACCCTTCCAGCTCTTAGAGACCAAAAACTATTTTACTGCTACTGATACTTTTCCATGAGGTGGAATCTTCATTGATTTTTTTCATCATATAAATGAAAATATGGAATTTCCAGTGGCTTGAAATCAGCTATAGTGTTCACTTCACACCTGGGCCTTTGAGAGAAAAGAAGAAGAAGGCTCTCACCATTACATCGACGACCAGCGGTGCCCGGGATCCCATTGTCAGGGTCAATGCGGCAGAAATCTGGAGAGGGGGCGAGGTACACCAGGTCCCGGGCGGCGGGGGGCTTTACCTGTGGGTCCCGGGGTAGCAGGGCCGTCCTGGAGCCCACTCGAGAGAGACGCACCTGGGAGAGGGGACATAGTCAGGAGCAGCACCTCACAAACACCCTTACTCTTTTTATGAAGGCACATCCTCCCCCTTCAACTACAAACAGCAATTTCATACACAATCCACCGTCCTACTCAACCTCAGTGCATGGAGCTGACAGACCAGTGCAGCAGCACTGTGTCCAGTCACTCCAGCTTACACATCTACACTGTCACACATTCAATATTTAAATAAATTCACTTATGAGGAGATAGTGTGTTTTTGAACACTACTCCAAAACCCTATTCACTGTCCTATCCCTCCCTTTTCCTGTAGCTGCCCAGTACTTACACAGGGTGTAAATTGGAAATGAAAATATTAATGTGGCTCTGTTATAAATAAAAATTCAGATGTTCAAGCAGTTCATGGAGCTTTCAAAGAGAGCTGGGTGACTTCACCTGGCTAAGTAAGGACTAGCCCTGGGTTCTTTAAGCATTGCTGGGCATGTCATATCTGTCTCTCCTGTGTGCTGTGGCCTTCCGTCACCCACCTCAGTGGCGCCATCGAAGCGCTCCTTCAGCACTGCCCCCACACGGCGGAACGGCGGCATCACCTTCCAGCAGGTCCTGAGCTCACAGGAGCCCGACACCCCATGGCATTTACACTCCACCTGCATGTTATGGAGGATGGCCTGGGCATAGCGGAGAAGAGGACGTGAGATGGGAGGAGATCCAATGGAGAGGATGAACGACAGAGAGGAGAAACCAGAGAAGGGGTGATGTGATGGGGTTACTAACAAGCCATGCAAGTTATTTTTCAGTTGCCACTGTAGAATCTGCATGCGGGTGCAATCATTTGTAAATTGTTGAGCTTTTCAGTGTTTTCACACTTTTCACATTTGAAAAGAATTTTGTCTCCTGCACCTTCCTGCCGGCCTCGTTGTTGTGGATGTTCATGAGTGGTCGTGCAAGCGACAGCCCCTTGGCACGCTCCGGTTCGTCCACAAATGTTTGGGAAAAGGCCACCCCGTAGGATAGGTTGTCTGAGCAGCCAGACCACTGGAAACCTGAAAAAAGATGAGTTTACTCTGCATAGTACTCTTAAACTGACACACACACACACACACACACAAACACTCTCACACACATACAAATGACAGTCTGGTATATCAGCATGCAAGTGAGAGCTGCACAAAACAGTGTTCTGTTTTGACCATTACGCCAGTCAGAAGCCACTTTCGAAAGTATTTGAGCTGTTGGGAGTGTGTTGGTTTGCAGCAGGTCCAAACAGACAGGTAAACAGAAGGATCTGCGTCCATTGGACTGGGAGATTGAGAGGAGACAATCCCGATGGCCCCTATTATTCGGTTTATTTCGTGCTGTTTTTATGTTTTACCACGATTTTCTCCACTGTTCACTGTTGACTCACTCATACGCACCGAGTGCAACTTCGCTGAAACTGTGAAAGCATGGAACAATTTAGTACTCTTGAGAAAATATGCTGGTTTCAATTGTGGCATTCATTAGGTAATTCTGATGGCTCTACTCCAGTTATTCAAAAATTATTATGACAACTTGTACTTGCAGTTTAGCATAATGGGTCACAAACAGAACTAGCAGCCCCAAGATCCCATGTACGATTCGCAGCTGGGGGATTAGCCATTTTGAATACAAACCGGACAATTAATCTGAATGGCTATAATCAAATATCCAAGTATATAAATTACCATCATCATTCAGGATAAGAATGCTCTATTTGCCTTCACCAAGAAATACAATGAAGAAAATATACATTATTGAAATAAAAGTATAATGGCAATACTATTTTAAGCTCAGTATAAGTAAGAAGTAAATGTCTGCAATTTTTTGAGCAAAAAAAAGCAAAAATTTTATGAAGGAGAGTGGTGCCTGGAGATCCTGCAGTGTGGAGGACAGTGGGGCCTGGAGTTCCTGCGGAGTGATAGACTGTGGGGCCTGCAGTCCCTGCAGTGTGATGGACAGTGAGGCCTGGAGTTCCTGCAGTGTGACCAAAAGTGAGGCCTGGGGATCCTGCAGTGTGATGGCCAGTGCGGCCCGGACTTGCTGCTGTGTGACAGACGGGAAAGCCCAGAATTCCTGCGGTGTGATGGACAGTGAGGCCTTGATTTCCTGCAGTGTGATGGACAGTGAGGCCTAGAGTTCCTGCAGTGTGACAGACAGTGAGGCCGGGGGTTCCTCCAGTGTGAAGGGCAGCAAGGCCTGGAATTCCTGCAGTGTGACGGACAATGAGACCCAAAGTTCTTGCATTGTAACAGACAGTGAGGCCGGCGGTCTATGCAGTATGACAGACAGTAAGGCCTTGATTTCTTGCAGTGTGAAGGACAGCGAGAGCCGGAGCTCCTGCAGCATGATGGACAGTGTAATGATGTGTTCCTGCGTGTGATGGACTGTGAAGGCTGATGTTCCTGCAGTGTGACAGACAGCGAGACCCAGAGTTCTTGTATTATGACAGACAGTGAGGCCTGCTGTTCCTGCAGTGTGACAGACAATCAGGCCCAGAGTTTCTGCAGCGTGATGGACAGTGAAGCCCAGTGTTCCTGCAGTGTGATATACAGTGAGGCCCAGGGTTTGTGCAGTGTGACGGGGAGTGAGGCCTGGAGTTCCTGTAGTGTGAAGCACAGTGAGGCCCAAAGTTTTTGCAATGTGATATATAGTGAGGCCCGGAGTTCCTGCAGTGTGATATACAGTGAGTCCTGGAGTTCCTATATTGTGAAGGAGACTGAGGTCTGGAGTTCTTGCAGTGTGATGGACAGCGAGGCCCGGAGTTCCTGCAGTGTGATGGACAGTGCGATAATGTGTTCCAGCAGTGTGTTAGACAGTGAGGCCTAAACTTCCTGCAGTGTGACGGACAATGAGGGCTGAAGTTCCTGCAGTGTGAAGGACAGTTAGGCCTGGAGTTCCCACAGCTTTACGGACAGTGAGGCTCACAGTTAGTGCAGCGCGATGGAGAGTGTGATAATGAGTTCCTGCAGTGTGATGGAAAGTTAGACCCAGAGTTTGTGCAGTGTGAAAGACAGCGAGGCCAGGAGTTCCTGCAGTGTGACAGGCAGTGAGGCCTGGAGTTCCTGAAGTGTGACGGAGAGTAAGGCCCGCATTTCCTGCAGTGCGAAGGACAGCGAAGCCAGGAGTTCCTGCAGTGTCATGGACAGTGAGGCCCATAGTTCCTGCAGTGTGACCAGCAGTAAGGCCTGGAGTTCCTGAAGTGTGAGAAAGAGTAAGGCCCGAAGTTCCTGCAGTGTGATGGCCAGTGAGGCCTAGAGTTCCTGCAGTGTGAAGGGCAGCGAGACCCAAAGTTCCTGCATTGCGACAGATAGTGAGGCCCGCAGTTCCTGCAATGTGATGGACAGTGAGGCCCGTAGTCCCCGCAGTGTGAAGGACAGTGAGGCCCAGAGTTCCTGCAAAGTGATTGACAGTGTGATGATATGTTCCTGCAGTGTGATGGACAGCGAGCCCTTGAGTTCCTGCACTGTGACAGACA
This sequence comes from Gymnothorax javanicus, assembly GCA_029692085.1. Classification (NCBI taxonomy): domain Eukaryota; kingdom Metazoa; phylum Chordata; class Actinopteri; order Anguilliformes; family Muraenidae; genus Gymnothorax; species Gymnothorax javanicus. The sequence continues at coordinate 45,554,467 of CM056193.1, forward strand.
GTGATACCCAGAGTTCTTGCATTATAAAAGGCAGGGAGGGCTGCAGTTCCTGCTGTGTGACAAACAATGAGGCCTGGAGTTCCTCTAGTTTGAAGGACAGTGAGGCCTGGAGCTCCTGCAGTGTGATGGACAGTGCGATGATGTATTCCTGGAATGTGATGGACAGTGAGGCCTAGAGTTCCTATAGTGTGAAGAATAGTGAGGCCCGGAGTTCCTGCAGTGTGATGGACAGTTAGGCCTGGAGTTCCCACAGCTTTACGGACAGTGAGGCCTGCAGTTACTGCAGCGTGATGGAGAGCGTGATAATGAGTTCCTGCAATGTGATGGATAGTTAGACCCAGAGTTCCTGCAGTGTGAAAGACAACAAGGCCAGGAGTTCCTGCAGTGTGACGGTCAGTGAAACCTGGAGTTCCTGCAGTGTGACAGGCAGTGAGGCCTGGAGGTCCTGAAGTGTGACGGAGAGTAAGGCCCGCAGTTCCTGCAGTGTGAAGGACAGCGAAGCCAGGAGTTCCTGCAGTGTCATGAACAGTGAGGCCCAGAGTTCCTCCAGTGTGACCAGCGTAAGGCCTGAAGTTCCTAAAGCGTGACAAAGAGTAAGGCCCGAAGCTCCTGCAGCATGATGGCCAGTGAGGCCTAGAGTTCCTGCAGTGTGAAGGACAGTGAGACCCAAAGTTCCTGCATTGTGACAAACAGTGAGGCCCGCAGTTCCTGCAATGTAATGGACAGTGAGGCCCATAGTCCCCGCAGTGTGAAGGACAGTGAGGCCCAGAGTTCCTGCAAAGTGATTGACAGTGTGATGATGTGTTCCTGCAGTGTGATGGTCAGTGAACCCTTGAGTTCCTGCACTGTGACAGACAGTGATATCCCGAGTTCTTGCATTGTAAAAGGCAGGAAGGGCTGCAGTTCCTGCTGTGTGACAAACAATGAGGCCTGGAGTTCCTCTAGTCTGAAGGACAGTGAGGCCCGGAGCTCCTGCAGTGTGATGGACGGTGCGATGATGTGTTCCTGCAGTGTGATGGACAGTGAGGCCTAGAGTTCCTACAGTGTGATGGACAGTGCTATGATGTGTTCCTGCAGTGTGATGGACAGTGAGGCCTAGAGTTCCTGCAGTGTGACGGACAGTGGAGGCTGAAGTTCCTGCAGTGTGACAGATGGTGAGACCTGGAGTTCTTGCATTCTGAAGGACAGCGAGGCCCGGAGTTTCTGCAGTGTGATATATAGTGTGATGCTGAGTTCCAGCAGCGTGTAAGATTGAGATGCAGACTTCCTGCACTGTGACAGGCAGTTGCGATGGACAGTGACTTACCCTCAGGACTGACGCCTCTGACCTTTCTGTCACAACCACACCGCTCAAGCTCCCCACGGCTGCATCCTCTCGTCACGGCGACAGCCAGGGCAGCCGAGGACAGAGCGTGCACAAAAGCAGCCTCGCGTGTACCTGTTTGATAAATCAACCGCTGCATGTCATGCAACATCTCAATCAGGGGTAAGAGGACAGTGCCTCAGTGAAAATTCACTCAAACTTTATTCCTTTCAAGAGCAATAAAATTTCCAAAAAAAACAAAATTTCCCAGTATCTTAATAGTGCATCAGCATTGACCAACCAGATGCTCTCTTCCATGTTTCACATCGAATTCCTCAGTTCAATTCTTCCCACCACTGAATCTTAAGAAACAGTTATATTCCTTTGATATAAATATTAGTTGAAAGGCTTGACCAAGGACCATATGGCCTATAATTATGTTCCATAACTTTGTCCCCACTTTTTTATATAGGTTCATATAGAACAGTATTGCACTGGAAACTCTTTCATGTATGTAATATGTAAGACAGAAGGACTAGGCACTCACCATCTGGGTTGCCTACAGAATCTCTGATGTAAGAGAATCAATGTCAATTCAAAAATTGTGTCCATAAAAGCAATTTTCAGAAATTTACAGTCAAAACGTATGCTCTCTTGATATCATGATCCCTGTTTCACTGAGATTCCCCTAGAATTGGTCAAAATCAATTCCTATGCTCTCGTGATTGCATCATTAGAGATTCAGGTCTGAGATTAATGTGCTGTTTTGTCACAACGTCACTCACCCTGCGTCATGACCCTCCCAAATATATTGACTCCACGGGGGGTTGTGGAACAGTTCCATCGCCGATTACGGAACTGATGCTGACACTGATTTCATTTGGGAAGAAGAGAAGATGCAAGAGTGTTGTGTAGATCATAACCATTTTTAATAATTATGAGAAAGCAATTATGATTTCTAATCATTTAAAGGATAATGGGTATTGACTAACATCAATGTTATTGTCACAAGGCAACAACAAGCAGGCACTTAAGTAACTATATCCAGGATTTTAATGTGCATGATGCCTTCATTGGTCCCGTGATGGAGATCAGTGGGGATTAATTAGACATGAAATAGGATGATTATTTTTTGACAAATGAAGTAAGGTGTAACAGACAAGTCTTACAAAAACAAAACTATTTAAAAACCATGTAGCATGATAAACTTGTAAAAACCTGCATTTGATTAGAGATCCTACCAAAACAGCCTTTTGTTGTGCAGCAGTAATTTTCCATAAGGAGTTATTCCGTTGACACAGGCACAGTAAGTGGCATGCAGGGTTAGTAGTGTGGCCGACTTGCAGTGATGTAATGTGATGTCACTGGAGCCGCGGTGCTTAGAATGAGTGATCACTGATCGCCATCCTCTCACCTCTTCTATGACCATTTCGGCTGCTCTGCGCACAGACTCCATCACCTCACCCCTGGCCCTACACACCCCCACCTGCCCCACTGACAGCCCCCGGAGCCGCCCGCACGAGGCAGCCCCGGACAGGGGGCGTGAGCGCGGCAACCTCGCCAGGGACCTGCGGGCACAGGGAGATGCGTCACGTCGCTGCACCATGCGGCACAATGCGCTCCATTGTGTCCACACACAGAGTCCTGACAGAACAGCCTGACTTACAGCCAGTTGGTTGCCATGGTAGGGTGGGTTTCCCATAGCAACAGCAGGAGGAGGAGTTGTCCCGTGAGATTCACAGTAGAGACAGTTGGCATCAGACTGTCTGTCTGTCTGTCTGTCTCTGTGTGCTCAGGTCTTTGTGTAAGGCAGGCTTCCTTCCTGCCGTTCAGCAGTTCTGCGTGTCACTTGCTGTGTTTATCCTTCTGTCTGTCTGTGTGAGTGTGTCTCTGTTTGTCCCTTGGGGAAGATCCCCTCATATCTGTTGATACAGAAAAGGCAATTATTTCATTATCACTGATTAGAACAGTCGACATCAATGACATTTTTTTGCTTGAAGAACACATTTGATGATTCCTGCAGCTTCTAATTCATCGGTGCCTTTATCAACATACAATACACTTGTCAAATATGGCAATGTATGTTTCTGTTGTAAATTATTTTCAACAGTCTTTACATTGCTGGAAAATATAATTTAATATAATCAGACAGTTTTAAAGTACACAGAGTTGGTATTACTTTGTGCTTTTTCCCCATGTACTTACAGTACATATTATATTTTACAGTAAATGATCAATTTCACATTTTACAGATTGTTCAGACCAAGAGCATGACGAAATAATTATTGGAAGAAATCATGTTTTCACTGACTGAATACGTCAATTCCATTATATAACATCAAAAAAATGCGGTTCATTTTTTAAATATTTGGACATAAATGTAATGTAGTATCTTCCGAGGACCCATAAAATACTCATACTTTACTGGCTTAGTGGATTACAAACCAGGACCCGCCTCATATACTCGCATGACCCATTTTCAGTCCCCACCAATAGATTAAGTAACACTGCCTATCAGAGTAATACCGCTTGTCCAATGATTAATAATGCCCTTGTCAGAGGAGGAATTCCATGTTTTGGAAATCTGCACTAATAAACAGCAGGTGGTGCTGTTTAATTCGCTTTGTTGCAAAGCAGGACAAAATTCATTCATACTGATTCTTCCCCACGAGGGTTGTAAGGGAACAGGAGCCTAACACTGCTGGCTAAGGACAAAAAGTAAGGCCATACCCTAGGTAGCACACATGGCCTACGCACTAATTATGCATGCACTCGTACCTATGGGCAATTCAGTCTCTAAGTAGCCATGCTTACATATCTCTGGACTATGGGAAAAAACCTACACCACACACGAACTCCACACGGAAAGGCCGCAGGCCAGATTTAAACCCACAACTTCTTTGCTATGAGGCGGTAGTTCAACCCACTGCACCACCCCAGAAATTCAATTAGTTGTATTACCACATCAGTAGTAATGGTAGTAGTAATAATAATAATAATAATAATAATAATAGTAATAATAATAATAAATCATGCCCTTACCATTAGTTTCATTGTCGAAACTTGTCCATGTACGTGGCTGCACAAAAAAAATTTGTTCAGGAATCTATTTCTTTTTATATTCAGCAAATTTTAAAAAGTCTTATTTAATTTAGCTTGTGGTAGAAAAATTGACTACGCTTATAGTCACTTATTCTTCAGAGAATTTATGAGTCGCAGCTAGTGAAAGAAAAAAAGATAGAAATGTATACAGTTTTTCATATCACTAAAACCTAAGGAATAAGAGACCTGCAAGGAGATTGCAAAGTAGTAATTGAATGTTAACTGCTTCAGCAATATTACTGTTCCTGTTAACCCTTTCTTTTATCCCTCTTATTCACTCTCATGGCCTTCAGACCTCTATTTATCGAGATAGTGAATAATTACGTTATATGGCTATTCCCAAAATCTTAACTTCAATCTGCAACCTGTTGCACCTTGAAATAATTACAATGATATATTTTGTTTTTTAATCCTTCAAAGTCCAGCTGATGAATATTCAGAAAGCATTGTTAGTTCCTCCTGGTAGAGCTCCCGTTTGCGTCCTTAAAAACAGAGTGGGTTAGGTCAGTCCAGTTGGGATAGGGAGGAAGAGTGAGGATGGCCTCCGAGAAAGAAGGGTTATAAAGGAGAGAGGGTGGGAAGAAAAGAGTGATATAGGGTGACAAGAAAGGGAGGAGAGAGTAGAGGTTACATGACAGTACATTATCACAGACAGTGAAAAATGGCTCTGGCAGTCAAGGTTAGCACAAGTCATGGAGTGATGCAGAGTAGCGCAATATTACAAGTAATGTATGTTTGCATCCAAGTGCATACATTCGCAGGTATATATCTTGAGGATTTCAGATTAAAGCGCAATGAAATGCTTCTTGGAACTTGGAAGCAGAACATCCTTGGGCTGCAAGGTCATGCGCTAATCATTCAAAGATCCTGATAGTGAAGACAAACACCAATCATAGGCATTCAGAGTAAAGACATGAAACAATAGGTGTCTGATGGGATGCCCCAATAAACACTGTGTCACAAACTCGTGTTCATGTCCGTTACCTAATGTTTAATTTTCCCAAACTTTGTTGCTCTTTTTACGAGTTCCCCCCCTTCCTCCATCACCCTCACTCCCTCTCTCTCTTTCTCTACTCCTTAGTATTGTCTTAGAAGAAGGGGTGACATTTGGACAAGGAGGAGAAAACACACTGCCGACAAATATTGAAACGGAGGCAAATAAATCACCACGATGGCAAACTGGTGAAAAAGAGGTGGTGAGGTTGCTGGATGGGGAAAGATGCTATGGAGAATGAAACCAATAGAGAGATTGGTCTCTAAATCTCCAGCATACCTTACAATGAAAATAGGTTAAAGGAAGGGAAAAGGGTTTGCTTTTGGGAATGAGCGGAATATAGTCGTGCATTACCAGAGAAACAGCTGAGAAAAGTTGAGATGGGGTAATTTTTGAGATCTCCGGATTTAGTAAGACCATTGCAGACACCATGATAAGCTATCACTGCCTGCGTACATGAGCGTCTCTCCATTCCAGTGAGTCTAAAGCTGCTTTCACAGCGGATGCGAAACGAATTTTTCGCAGGACAGATTACATTCAAAGTCAATGCAAAGACGCGAATACACGCGAAACGCCTGTATTCGCGTCTTTGCATTGACTTTGACTGTAATCTGTCGTGCCAAAAATTCGTTTCGCGTCCGGTGTAAAAGCGGCTTCACTCCCTTATTTCATTCTTCTCTTCATCCTTCAGCTCAATTTTTGCGTATCTGGATACTTTCTCTCTTCTTATTCACCTGCTATGTCCTAACATCTATGCGATAAAAATAATGAGCAAAATTCCTATCTTCCCGCATGATTAATACAAGTGGAGCATCCATTATCTCCCTTGGGCATGCTAGAACTCCACTCCTCTGCCAGTACCGTCTTCATAAACCATCCAAGTATTAACTCTTTGTAATTGTGGCCCCATAAATTTTAATATAACATGCCCCATTAGGATCTATAAATATTCACACTTTTGTAGATTGAACAACTTTGATGTGGTGAAATGTTGCGTATTTATTTTTTAATGTTTCATGCTGTTTGTGTGTTTTCAAAACCATCTTAATACCATTCTAGCAAAAAGCAACACATTGATTAAAATACATAAAAATTAAAAATATCTTTGATATATCAGTCATTACGCTTGGCAATAGTAGCCAACATTAATCTTATTCTTACAACCCTTTTACGAAATCAGAAATACATTTGAAGAGTAGGAATGCAAAACCCATTGTTTTTTTTTTTTTTTTTTACTCAGCATAATATGTTGAGAGTAAAAAAAAAAAAAAAACTCAATTTAAAACAAAAGAGGTTGAGTGGACTTTGTGGGTTTTGCATTCCAACTCCTCATTTATTTTTGATGTACCCCAGGTCAGAACCACTGTACTGCATTGATGCTTCTTACATTCTGACTAGTTCAAAGTGGGTTCCTACTGAGCATGAATCCAAAGGTTCTACATGAGAGGATAAACGATGTCAAGGATGTAAGCTAACAAAGGCATTTATCTGCCCCATCACCCTTCATTTGCTTATAGATATCCCTATTATGCCATTAAAGTAGCATATAGCATACAGATAATGTGACAGGAAATGCATTTTTGTTTCTCTGTTGCCTAATGGCTGAACTACCAAACTGATCCCACCCTCCACCTCTCTTCCCCATGGTTAGGAGTGCTCCACTTTTTGTGTCTCCTGTCTGCTGTGTATTTACGGCCGGGCTACTCAAAACTAGGCTCTCCCAGGCCTGTGCCAAGTTGTGTTGGGTCCCCTGGTATGATATCATCCTGGCAGATGGGTTCAGGGTCCCTGAGATCTGGCTCTCCTTTGGAGAACCATAACTCTGCCATTGTTTGGAGCTGGTGCCAGGGACCGGAAAGGTTGGGGAGCCCCCTTTTCCTTTGTCTTTTTTTAAAACTCTGCAAACGTGGTGTTATTTCTCTGTTTCCAGTCCCTGTCAGTGACGTCTTCTCCTGTATCCCCCGGCAACCACATGGCAATGTACACGCAGTGATCCATCCGGCGCCTCTGTTATACTCGCCCTTCCGTCCCTTCACCCCAATCTCGTAAATAATGCCCCTTCCACCTCTTTCTCTGCGTGTCTCCCTCTTTCACTCAGGGTATGGAATATATTTTACTAACTTCTCCTCATGGGTGGTTCAGTAAGCATGGTCGGGTGGCCAGTCAGTTTGTGAAACCTGGTGTTGGCATAAATTTGCTCTTTCTCAATCTGAATTATTGTTTTTATCAAGGCTTGTCACTTATAGCCCAGCAAAAAATTTATTCTGAACTGGTCCATACCTTTAAATTATAACCTTTAACCGAAATTTTTTGGAATTGTATATAAAAAAAAAACTCACATAAAGCAAAGATTTCGAAATACACTGTAACTTCCGTTTCATTCCGACAGTTTAAATATATATATTTTTTTTTATCTGTTCAACTTCATTTTGTTTGGAAATGTACATCCAATCCTGCCAATCAGGCCAGCAAAGCATTACAAAAACAAATTTGGAATAGGTGCCATTTCGGGGTAGTAATGCAGAAAAAATTTGAATAATGATGTTATTTTACCAAGTTGATGTCAGCAGGTGAATGTAATCATGATTTGGTGGAAAAGCCTCAACCTTAAGGGCAAAGATATGCTGAAGGTCACCAATTTGCCCACAAATGCATGAGAAAATCATTGAAGGGTTTAAAAACAATATTCCTCAAAGAAAGTTAGGAAGAAATTTGGGTATTTCACCTTCCAAGGTGCATAACACAATCAACAGATTCAAGAAATCTCGAGAAATTTCTGCGCGTAAAAATCAAGACCCAAGTCTAAGCTGAATACCAGTGATCTCCCAACACTCAGGCAGCACTGTATCAAGAACTGTTATTTATCGCTAAGTGATGTAAACACTTAGGCTGGGGATTACTTTGGCAAACCGCTGTAAAGCAACTGAGTCGGACAACCAGAAAAATGGTGAGATTAACCTGTTAACTGTCACTGGGCCCTAATTAGGGCCCTACGGAATGTGAAAAAATGCAGGTGACAGTTAAGAGGCTAAACAACACAGACATGGGACATGACAGAAAAGTTTACTGAGATTTTGGAGCGACATATGTTGCCTTCAAGATGACATCTTTTATAGCCACCCGTGCATATTTCAGCAAGACAATGCAAAACTGCATTCTGCGGGCATCACCAAGGCATGGCTGTGTAAGAATAGGGTGTGGGCATTGGACTGGCCTACCTGCAGCCTCAAAATGCCCCCAGAAGAGAAAATGTTACACAATTTGAAACACTAAATACAACCACAGAGACTTCAAAATGCTGCACGACAAAAAACAAAATTACACCTGAAACACTTGATCACTTTGAGTCTTCAGGTCCCTAATGCTCATTTTAGTGTTGTGAGAAGGAAAAGAAACATTACAAAGTTGTGAATACTATACTGTCCCAACTTTTTTGAAATATGTGCAATAATCCAAGTAGAAATGTATGCTAAAAAAAAAAAAAATCAGTACAATGTATGTGTAGAGACTAGAAACATCGAAGAATGACCAGTTGTATTGTTTTCAACATAATATAGGTCAAAGATCATTGACAAATCATTGCTTTTAGTTTTAAACTCAACGTACCATCCTAACTTTTTTCAGATTTGGAGTTATAAATGGGGAATTGGGGATATACAATCCAAATTCCAAAAAAACATGGCACATGTGGAAAATGCAAATAAAATCAAAAATACTAAATTTGAAATGTCCACTCTGTATTTACTATATTGGAAACAGAAGAACATATTATTTGATGCTCTAACATATGAATTTAACTTGACTGGGTATATCCCCAAAATGATAATATTCTTTCCGTGGGCAAAATTCATAGTTTTGTTGAGGTGTGGTACTACAGGATAGTATAGGGCCTAGAAAATAAACAGCGGAAGTATTCAGGGCTCCTGTAATGTTCACAACAAATCGTGTCTGACTCCCATAAATTTTTTGACTTTTTTTTTTTTTTTTTTTTTAAGAAAAGTGAAGTATGGCATGAAGGTGGTGCACAGGAACAGTCATAGTGCCACAACAACAAAAGGAGTGCTCTTTTATTTACCGAGATGTTCATTGCAAAGTTGATCAGATTCCAATTAGAAGAGTTTTGCTTACTGTATTTTATTTGAAAATGTAGTTTCAACAAATGGTAGCACTACTGTAAAAGTAATCGAGCCATTAAAAATCAATATGGTTCCTCCATTATACGACGGGAACTATTATAATAAATTTGATTACATTCCCATCAAAACTGTGCAGGTTATTGCATTTTTAAAAAAGGAAATTTTGGCCTGTGGCGGTGCTACAGCAAAGATCATGGGCTGACCAACATCTGTACATGGCCTCCTCCCTGCACCAGAAACAATCACAAGAAGTGTAACATGCTTTCCATCAAAACTGATTAAGTTAAAGCATTTGCAATATAAAGTTTGACCTAGTGGTGACGCTACAGGAAAGGTTTTAGGGTCACACAAAATGATGTGGTTAACCCTCAATACACAAGGAATGAACACAAAATTTTTTGAGTCATTCCAGTGAAAACTGTGAGTTGTTCTGTTAACACAAAGAATCTGCCACAGCGACGGTGGGGACAGCAGCCAAGATGAATCCATAATATCCCCAAAAACTCTGTTTTGGGGATGTAATTTTCAGGGATATTAATGGCTTCTCATTGTACAACCCCAAATCCGAAATAGTTAGGACGAAGTGTAAATTGTGAATAAATCAAAATGCATTGACTTTCAGATCACGAGCCAATATGTTATTTACAATAGAACATAGATAACATTTCAAACGTTGAAACTGAGACATTTTACATTTTTATCCACAAAATGAGCTTATTTCAAATTTTTCTGGCGGCAACAGGTCTCAAAAAAGTTGGGACACAGGCAAAAAAGGGCTGAAAAAGCAATTAATATATGAGAATAAGCTGAAAGAACATTTAGCAAGTAATTACATTAACTGGCATCAGGTGTGTAACATGATTGGCTATAAAAGGTATGTCTCAGAGAGGCTGAGTCTCTCAGAAGCAAAGATGGCCAGAGGCTCTCCAACCTGTGAAGGCTTGCATAAAAAAATTGTGGAAAACTTTAAAAACAATGTTCCTCAACGTAAAATTGCAAAGGCTTTGATGGTCTCATCATCGACAGTGCATAACATCATCAAAAGATTCTGAGAAACTGGAAAAATCTCAGTGCGTAAGGGACAAGGCTGAAGACCTTTACTGGATGCTCGCGATCTTCAGGCCCTCAGACGCCACTGCATCGCTCACCGGCACGATTCTGTCATTGACATTACTGAATGGGCCCAGGAATACTTCAAGAAACCACTGTCTGTAAACACAGCCTGCCGTGCCATCCACAGACGCCACCTTAAACTCTATCATGCAAAAAAGGAAGCCATTGTTGAGCATGATCCAGAAGCGCTGCCGTGTTCTGTGGGCCAAGGCTCATTTAAAATGGACTGTAGCAAAGTGGCAAAGTGTCCTGTGGTCAGACGAGTCCAAATTTACATTCTTGTTGGAAATCATGGGCGTTGTGTCCTCCGGGCTAAAGAGGAGAAAGACCACCCCTCCTGTTATCAGCATTCAGTTCAAAAGGCAGCATCTCTGATGGTATGGGGATGCATTAGTGCATATGGTGTGGGACACTTGCATGTTTTAAAAAGCACCATGAATGCTGAAAGGTATATAAAGGTTTTAGAGCAACATATGCTCCCCTCCAGATGACATCTATTCCAGGGAAGGCCTTGTGTATTTCAGCAGGACAATGCAAAACCACATACTGCAGCTATTACAACAGCATGGCTTTGTAGTAGAAGACTCCATGTGCTGAACTGGCCTGCCTGCAGTCCTGATCTCTCACCGATTGAGAACATTTGGCGCATAATTAAACGAAAAGTCCGTCAAAGGAGACCCAAAACTTTCCAGCAGCTGGAAGCCTGTATTGAACAAGAGTGGGATCAAATTCCGATGGCTAAACTGAAGAAACTTGTCTCCTCAATGCCCAGACGCCTCCACTCTGTGTTAAAAAGAAGAGGGGATGCTACACCATGGTAAACAGGCCCCTGTCCCAAGTTTTTTGAGACCTGTAGCAGCCATCAAATTTGAAATGACCTCATTTTATGGACAAAATTGTAAAATTTCTCAGTTTCAACATTTGCTGTTATCTCTGTTTTATTGTGAATAAAATACTGGCTGGTGTGATTTGAAAGTCATTGCGTTTTGATTTTATTCACAATTTACACTTTGTCCCAACTATTTCAGAATTGGGGTTGTATTAGAGGATACAGTGGCTTTGCCTGGGATGCTGTTGCTGCCATGCAGCTCCATCAGGTTTGTTACAACTGCAATTACAAACTTACAATCCCAAAATTTTAACAAGTTGGTAATCTTCTTAGTTGCACCGCTGGTCATATTCATAAGGATAATTTACCCTTTTAAGCCATATTATGACAGAAATAGCTATGCATGCCCTGAAGTTTCATATTCAGATTGTACAATATTGCAGATGGTTTTATTCCATAAAAAGAGGAGAAATTGTCACTCATTAAATTAAATAATCAATTGGCTTCGAATTGGTGAGAGTGTGGACGCACAGAGGGCTCCAAAATTACTGGTACCCCTGACTGGAACTACACAAAAGGTACAAAAAAATCTAAAAAATTTAATTATAGAGCAACAAAATATATCAAGGTATGGCGGCACGGTGATGCAGTGCTTCACACTGTGGCCTCACAGCAAGAAAGCTGTGGGTTTGAACCCAACCTGGGGTCTTTCTGTGTGGAGTTTGCCTGTTCTCCCTGTGTTTGTGTGGGTTTCCGTCAGGTTCTCTGGTTTCCTCCCACAGTCCAAAGACATGCATGTCAGGCTAATTGGAGACGCTAAATTGCCCATAGTTATGAGTGTGTGAGTGAATGATGTGTGCGCCTTGCGATGGATTGCCGAGCTGTCCAGGGTGGGTCCCTGCCTTTTGCCCAGAGTCAGCTGGGAGAGGCTCCAGCTTGCCAGCAACCGTAGTGAGGAAGAAGCGGTATATAGAAAGGATGGATGGATGAAATATCATTTCTGTTTTTGTTTGGGCCATTGCAGCACGTTTAACCCTGTCAGCCACCGTACATGTGCACTGACACACCCCCATGCTATAACAGATGCAGGCTTTTGGACCTGACACTGATAACAACTTGGATTGTTCTCGTTGTCTTAGGTCTGGAGAATATGGTGACCTTTTAATTGGAAAACTATTTGAAACATTGAGTCCTCGGACCACAAAACACATTTACACTATTCAGCAGTACATCTCAGATGATATCGAGCGAAGAGAAGTCGGTGGCAATTTTGATCAGTATTGATGTATGCTTCTGCCTTGGTTAGTAAAGTTTTAACTTGCATCTCTAAATGCATTGGCGAAGTGTGTAAACGAAAAACGGTTTACCAAAGTACCTCTGCGCCCAGGTAATGATATCCAATGGTCACATGTTGGTTATTAAAGGTGCTTTCACACTAGGTACAATTGTTCCATACCGTGCCACAGTACGATTGTCCACCCTCCCCTCTCCCCCCGCTGGTTAGCTTTCACCTTAGCAATGTCATTTGGTACCCGAGTACGGTTGCTTTTGTCAAACTTCCATTGCAGCGGGTGGCAGTATGAAGCTAGGTAGTTTTTAAATAGAGAAATATTCACAAAGAAGAAGAAGCTATGGAAATTTTCTTTTTCCACCATTTGAGCTGCCAGACTTTTGCACGGTGTTCCACAGTGCAGCCTCGTTTTCTTTAGTTTATCATGGCACAGTCCTATTGTTCTGTGATGACCTTGCAAATGTAAATACTCGCGAACAGAGAATAGAGATCCTTTTGCTGCCATGTTTGTTAGAACAAAAGATCCAAATAGTTAAGACGTCACGTAAAAGTCAACTTCCGAGCTCAAGTATGGTTGCTTTCACACTTGGTACGAATGAACCAAACCCAAGACAACCTCTTCCGAGCAGATTCGCATTCTGTGCCTAAGCATATACGGAATGATCAGGTTTTTCCATCAATGAATTTTTATCTTCCCTGATGGCACGTGTCATGGTTTCGCTCCCGCCGGATACAAATGTCAATCCGGCGGGAGCTAGGACCATGGGCCTAAAAAAAAAGAGGGATAAAAGACCCAAATGCCAGGCTGGATATCAAAAGAACTTTTAATAAATAAAACAAAACACTAAAGTTAAAAATGGGGAGCAACAAAACATAATCCCTTGGAACACAAGCAGTAAAAATGCAGTCACAAGCAGCATTAGCAATTATCATCCTTTTATACGAAACTAATCACCTCCACCCTAACGAGCAACAGATGCGGCTCATTAGGGTGGAGGTGAGAGCAAGCCACAGGGGAGGGACTGCAGGGAAACCCTTACAGCACGGGCATATTCCAAGATGGCAATGCCAGGATTCATCAGGCTCAAATTGTGAAAGAGTGGTTCAGGGAACATGAGCCATCATTTTCACACAAGGATTGGCCACCAAAGAGTCGTGACCTTAACCTCATTAAGAATCTTTCAGATGTGCTGGAAAAGAGTCTTACGCAGTGGTCCAACTCTCCCATCATTAATAAAAGATCTTGGCAAAACACTAATACAACTTTGGACTACATAATTTCATACACATTGCAAAAGCTTATTGAAATGACACTGTGGCGAATACATGCTGTAATGAAAGCTAAAGGTGGTATAACAAAATTATAAGAGTGTGTGACTTTTTTTTTTATTGCCGGCCAGTGTATATTATTATTGTTATCTAACCAGGGGAAGTTACATTGAGTATGGGCTTCTCTTTTTCAAGGATGCCCTGAGAGAAATGCCAGATGGAACAGTTGCAAGCACAGAGGCATAGAGAAAAACAGCAGTAAAGTGCCTGGAGCACTTTTGGGGTAAAGGGCCTTGTACATGGGCCCAAAGGCAGAAATATTCCCAACTTCATCTTTCCAGATCAAGTCAGATTCCTAAGCCCCCCTGAGAGTTTGAATGAGTTTGAAGTTTGAGAGTTTGTCACCTGTTAAGCAGCCTACTTCTAGGCTATATTGCAACCCCAAGGGTGAATTGATTTTTTTTTTTTTTTTTGCATTTTCAGGCTTATAATTTGATTTTTTTTTTAAATTATATTTATCAAGTGTTTTGTGATCCTTTCAAACTAACAAAGCGTGACAAAGAGTGTCTTTATATGTTTGCGATTGGTAATGTCTGCATGAGTCTTGATAGTGTGTACTGAGTCCTGTTGGATGGCCAGATGACCTCATTCTGAGATGGTTGCTCCTGGTAACTGTACACGTCTATTTTTGTATTATGGGATGGAATTTTGACTCCTCCTGTCCTCTCCCCTTCTCTGGACGTGTGCTGTTTCATTAAAAAGGATCTAATCCTACAGCTTGCACAAGCATTCAAACCAGCCATCGGACACAACCATATTCAGAACCCTGTATATCAAAAATACATACACAATCACAATAGCTCTCTTACGCTTACAACAGTAATTAATTATTGGCATTTTGACAGTTGCGATAAATATTGAAGCATGTTGGCCAATGTTGCACAGTGAACGGGAGTCGAAGATTGTCATCAATTTGCCACACATTGTAAGACAAAGATAGCAGCTATGTGCACTTGTACCAGGTGCTTAATAAGATATGTATCACAACCTTCGAATCCCCAGTTGAACAGGCTCCTGTTTAAACTTTACCATTTTCCTTTTCTTAGACTATGTTGGTATGTGGTACACCAGGCCTGGTGCAAAGTTACTGTCAGTATTGTGCAAAGCACAACATATGAGTGTGATGAGGTACAGTGCCTTTAGTTACTTGAAATGGACCTATCTGTTTTCGTATTTTATTATATGATGTTTTAGGCTGTCATGCCCACTGTGCACACACTTAGACAGTGCAGTGGGAGGGTGAATTAGCACTCAGATTATTACGGGATGGTAGGTTGGGGGGGGCGAGGTTGCTTTGATTATTATGGGATGTGTGTTGTTAGGCGGGAGAGAAGGTGGAGGGATGGGGGAGGGGGGTGAGAAGAAAAAAAAAACAGCTGAGTATTATGGTCTGGTTTGAGTGTTTGTTGCCATGGCACCTGTGCATGTGCCTGAGTATATTATGGGATGGCCATCCTTGCTGAGAGACAGAGAGAGTGGCGCAAGAAAATACCTTGAGTGGACACTGTAGCGCAGTAATATGGTGATGTGAGATGGCTGGATTTTGAAAAAGGGGTGGAAGTGTATAATATAACTGATCAGAACAATCAGGAAATACTTTTGAGAGCAAAATACTGGTTAAGCATGAAAATGTTTACAGCCAACAAGGTACTTTGTGTTTTTGGGAAATTAATTCATCAAAAAAGGAAAAGATTAGTTTATTTAACAATCTTATTGCAGTGCCTGCCAAAGTTCAAAATAAATACTGCACAACTGCATGTCCTCTAATGTATGAACTATGGATTTCAGATGTAGGATATTTTCAGCACCAAACTTGGTATGAAACAGAAGTCTGTATGTGTGAACCTATCTGTGAGAGTGTCTGTTGCTATCAGCATCTATCAGAGTAGATCTCTGTGTTTGTCTATGTTGGACTTTCCGTTTTAAACTGTCATGCCTTTTACCAAATTGCACCGTGGCTTTAGAGTCCTCCGCTGTACAAATGAATATCGTCCTTCTGCCCAGAGTGCCCTTTGTGCCCCAGTTAATTGATTACAAAATATAGTTGTCACTGCTGTTGTTATTTTAATGCAGTTATTTTGGGAGAACATATTGTGTACAACATGGTTGTTGTAAACCAGTTTTTCTAGGTGGGTGTGCCCTTGTTTCACGGGGCACCCCTGTCCTTCAGAGGGGTGCCTTATGATCCTGTTTGTATGTGTGTGTACGTGTGATCATGCGTGTGTGTGTGTGTGTGTGTGTGTGCGCGCATGTGAGTGTATGTCAAGGATTGCCTGAGGTTATCTCAGATAATCTGTCTTTGTGGTGCACTGGTAAGTTTAGGAACATGTCTTCAGTTGTTTCGGTAGCTTCTTTATGACTATTTAATTGCTTTGTTTTTCTGTCTTTATCATTGTGGGTCAATACTTGTTTATCCATGCATAAGTAGTCCATACTTTTGTATGTGCCTGTCTGTCCCTTTCCAAAAACACAAGAGCCCCCTTTGTCCAGTCGAGTGAAATTATGGGATGTCAGGAAATAGAAAGTATTATGGTATGCCTTTTGCCTTCCATAGTAACCAAATTCCCCCCCGCCTTAAAACCTAGCTGATCTTATTCACAACACTAGGACTAGTACTATGGGCTGTAGTTTCCTCTCACATGGAGAGAGTATTATGGGATGTTTAGACACTGCATGTTGGGGTGTTTCCATAACAGCCACCCCCTTCCACCTTCTGATTGGTGATTATGGGATGTGGCCTCCCCCACCTCTCCAATCTCCATGGCGACTGAGCTGGCCAGAGAAAGAAGGTGAGAGAGTATGCTCCATTTCCGCTACTCTTTGCTCAAGCGTCCAGGCCCACCAATCGAGAGTGAACGGCCTAGGAGACACTGAGAACGGGACAAAAAACAAAATGGGGGAGACAAAGTAGGGCAATGGATGCCAAAATGAACATTCGCTGAGTCAGAAATATTAGGAGATGGCTGATATGCTACAAGAGACAACTATTCTGCCAACAAATGGCATGAACATTGGTTGTAGGGCTGAGACATGAGATGAAAGTTGTCAGAGATGCAGAACTTGTTTTGGAAAAGCTTTTGGAGTTAACCCAGTTTGAAAATTTAGAGTAAAGAATGAGCTTACATCATTGGTTCCTACATAAGCTATAAATGACACTGATTCTAAAATATTTTATGCTGGAAACAAAACACAGAGCTGACATTAATATACCTGGTTAGTATGAGATGGCAGCATAGAATATGGTAAAATATGAGTCTGGCCTGTGTTTTCAAGATTGTGTCCCACTGACATTGTACCTGTGAGAATGGAAGTTCAGCTGATTTTTTTCAGCAAAACAATTCAACTGCATAGTAGATTCTACAGGTAAGATAACTTCCACCTGATATGTATGTCCACATATGTGTGCCTGCTTCGTGCTTGAGAAATAAGTTTTAATATGGGATTCATGTTATGTTTGGTATGGCCAAGTCCACCTACCTTGCTTCCTCATTTTTTGGAGAGGCTAATCATCTTTTTATAATGCTGGTAACAGTGATAATGGGCTTGACAGTGTTCACGAATCAGGCTGCCTCACAGATGCATGTTTTTGACTTAACCCTACCCTTCCCCTTTATCGAACAAGATCCTAGTCTCAACCATGGTTGTTAAAATTGTGAAGGCCTTGAAGTATTTGTAATTTTTTCAATACTACAGCATGACCCTTGCAGTCGGTGGGTCAAGCTGCTTGTGTCTGTACTGTGTGTTCAAAGCATTCTCAGCAATGCATGGTGTGTGCTTGAATTTTCCAATGGCCTTTGCTTTGACCCTATGTTGTGTATACAGTGTAGAATGGTATACAGGCTTGTATGAGGATTTGTCACTCTAGAACTTGAACATGTCCATGGGCAAAGAAAGTACAATGCAATATATGTCACAATCAACCTCAGCTCAGATTGCGCATTGTGGTATAGTGTGCATATCTGTTCTGGGAATGCATGGCATGTATATGTGAACAGGATGAGGACAAAAATTATGAAAAATATGAGCACAAGCACATGTCCTGTATATGGTGTATGAGCAAGGCAAGCAGTGGAATATTATGGTCTGTCACAAGTGCCATGGAGTTCCCCTGGAGACCATGTGACTTCATTTTTTTTCTTTTTGAAGTTGTGCTTATTATGGGATGTCAGTGACTGCTTATGATTATTATGGGATGGTGAACAGGACGGGGGAACTGTCGCCATGGTAATGGCGGTTGCTAGGGGGCCGGAAATAGGGAAGGGAGTGTGGGGGGGTGATTATTATGGTCTGGACGTTGCGAGGTAACTATGCAGAGTAGTGTGTGTATTATAGGGGGGGCGGTGGTTGGAATTATTATGGGATGCCTGCCCCCTGATCTCTTTGTGTATGTGAGGATGTTAACCAGCTAGCTAGCTGGCTGGCGAAAAAGGAAACGACGAAGACCCGCGAGTTTGATAGCGATATTTGAATTATCATTATACACTTATCCGAATTCAACATTTTGTCTTAAACTCACTGAAAATATAAACACAAATTTATTATCAGGAGATTTCTAACGAAGACGAACAGTTTCGACCTGGGACCTTGGCGTACGTCATTATTTGTCATTACGAGGTAGAGTTTCAACAGTGAAATTTTACGAGTTGTGAGTAGGTTGTGTTTTAGTGTTTTTAGAACTGTATTTAATTTATGAGCTGGGACGGAAAGTGTGTCGTGTCATTGGGTGACAAGCTGGATGGCTAATGCGGTTAACACGCGCGGTCGGTCAATTCACTACGTCCCTAAGTTGAATTCGTAGCGAGATACCAGGGTAGCTATAACGTTAAATTGCCTTTAGCTAGCTATGCTATGATGTAACGTTAGCTATGTAACTGGTAGCTAAATGGCTTGGCAGTTCGTAAGCTAGCTCGCAAACCAAAGTGAAAACGTAATTAATAGTCATGAGAGCTTTGGTTAGACAGCCTGCAATAAGCATTAATTATGCTTTTGGTTAGAATATATATACAGCTAATTACACTTAAAGACCAATACACTGATCACATTCAAGACTCTCTTTTGCTATAATGTTCATCAAGTTGGCTACAGAGCATAGAAACCATATTATTTTATTAAGTTAACGAAAAGTTATGGGCGAAATAAATACATTTTCCCTTTTTTTCTCCTTACAGCTAATCTCCTCTTCAATTTGTAAATTTACCTCCTCTCTGACATGAACTCACTGAGTGTGAGACTAGATCACTATTATTGGAAAATATAGCTGGCTAGATAGCAAACGTTTAATTCATTTCATAACTTAAGCAAGCCAGCTAGCTGGCTACTTGTAAGTAGCTAAATCTAGGAAACATGTCCGGGAGCGAGGATGACAGGGACGATTTCGGACATTTGGAGGACCAATCGCTGGTGCAAGGTAAGCGGTTACTGCCAATAATCCATTTTGGGCAGCTAGCAGGTTATTTACCTTAGTTTGCGAACTAGCTATCTATACTGTTGGATTATGATGTTTGCTGTATTCTTAGATTAATCAAGCTCATGTTGGACCATGGAGTCATGAAAACTATAGACGGACATCTGCTCCTCTCTTAAGCCAAATTACAGCAGTGTATGATGTCTGTTTGGGCAGTAATTTTATGCAAAATGCTGGTTTATTTTAATTGGAAGTATAATCTTCAATATTCGCAGTAACGTGGGAATATCAGTAGTGGAACTTTCAGCACAGGGGTTGTCGTTAATCGCGGGCGACAACACTCGGCGAGTGGCTAACGCAGCTAGCTATCGTCAGCTAAGATAGTTAGTGAGTGCTGTCGCTGGCAAATGTAGATTATTTTTTTTAAAACACCAACCGAACGTAACTGATCATTTGATTAAAGTTACATTTTGGTATAGCCAAGTCGTTATCTGACGTATGTTTGGGATCAGTGGCTAAGTTTAATCGGCGTTTTAGACTCACATCACATCGAAGGGGTTTGCCATCTAACCAACTGTCAAGGCGTTTTCACACCGGACGCGAAACGATTTTTTTCGCACGACAGATTACATTCAAAGTCAATGCAAAGGCGCGAATACGCGCGTTTCGCGTGTATTCGCGTCTTTGCATCGACTTTGAATGTACTCTGTCGTGCCACAAATTCGTTTCGCGTCCGGTGTGAAAGCAGCTAAATGCTTGTTATTTGGTTCATTACACGGTTGCCAAGTGGTCCAACGATGGCCTACCAAGCAGTGCTAGCTATACGATGTTTGCCATCAACTTTTCACCGGTGTCCTAACTGGCTAGTCGTCGCTTGGCTGGGCTCAGTAGCTAGCTCATACCTTTATCATTTAGCTAGCTATCCTATTGCAGTTATAGTCAATCATATCGCATGAAAAATGCACGATGTTTATGGTTTGCTTGCTGGCTGATTTGTTGACGAGATGTGCGTGCAAGCTCATTTGCGGCAAACCATAATCTGGCTAATGGGAAACGACCTTATGTACGAAATGCCGGCTAAGGACCCAGAGAACACCGGCGTCTTCCCTCTGCTGAGGCCTGTTTATATTTTCACGTTTCAAACATGGATGCCGGCGCTAGTTGTGTCGTGGTTAAACTGAACGTGAAGCGCAACCCCTTTATCATTGGAAGTGTTACCTTAGTGTGTGTATTTTTATTCCAATGTAAAAAGCTTACTGTAGCCAGTTAAGAAAGTTTCCAAACGTTAATAGTAACATTTTATTCTGAGGGAAGAAATGGCCAGGGTTTAGATCCTCAAATTATCAAAGGGTCATTCCATGTCAAATCAACCAAGAATTTTCCTTGACCCCTCAGATTTTTTTTATTTTTTATTTTTCAAATTTGGGGAAACGATTGAGACCCGGTTGGAACGGTTGGAACTGGAAAAATTTTTTGCTCTAAGCCTCTTAATTAGGGAGATACGTGCTAACGAACTTTGAGCTAATTAGCGATACCTCGCGACTTTATGCACCCATATGTCCGAAAGTATAGCACCTAGAGAGCTGATTCTGATGTCACTTTGAAGCTTTTTTCAAGCCCTATAAGCCCACCCTATAAGCTGTCTCTTGAGGCCTACTACATTTTTTTTTCACAAATTATAAAATTCAAACATGCTCCCCAAAAAATAATATCTTTCAGTTTTCCTGCCATTCATGTCAGAGGTACTTTATGATGTAAAGAAGCTTTCCTGTAAATTTGGTGATGGGCACTCTGTTTCTGAGAAATGAGCAATTATATATGACATGTCCATTCGAAAATGCGCTATTCATAATGAAAAACACACATTACATTTTTTTTTTTTTTTTTTTTTTTACAGTCAAACCAGACTGCTTATTTTCAAGGGGAAGATCACGAGGCCTCAGGGGAGGGCCATGTAATATGAGGAGGGGGAAGTAGGAAGATTTTAAATAAATTTCCCAGCTTCTGTTTCTTTGAAAAAAATAATACTCTGGCTCCCATATACCCTGGTTGGTCAGAGCAGCCATGGCACCCTGAAAAACAGCAAACACCAATAAATATTCCTGTTCTGTCTAAAAAAAAAAAAAAAGCTGAGTATGTGCAACAAAATATTCTGGCTCAACCAAATCTTCCTCCCCCTCATCAACATTAAATGGTGGGCCCCTTAGTAGAATTCCCATGGGAATTTTGAAGTGATACAACGTTTCTTACTCAAAAGTCTCCCTGAGAATTCCTGTGGGAACTTGTGCTGCCCTTCCTTTCTCAGCAGAAAATTCCTGGTAGTGGTTGTTACCCCTCAGCCCCGAATAATTCGGGCTGTGGAGTATTGTCATCACGCGTGGCGTCCGTCTGTCTGTCCGTCCACAATTGTATTCCGCACATTAAGTCAAAAACGCCACTGCCGATCAACTCCATTTTTGGTGTGGGTGTTGGGGGTGGGTAGCTACACAAGCCTATTGATTTTCGTTGCGCTCCGATTTCTAATATGGCTGCCACGGCTGCCATCTTAAATTTGCATTCCGCGCATTAAGTCCAAAACGCCATTGCCGATCAATGCCATTTTTGGTGTGGGTGTTGGTAGTGGGTAGCTACAGAAGCCTATCGATTTTCATTGTGCTTTGATGTCTCATATGGCTGCCACGGCTGCCAGCTTGAATTTGCATTCCGCGCATTAAGTCAAAAACGCCATTGCCGATCAGCGCCATTTTTGGTGTGGGTGTTGGGAGTGGGTAGCTACACAAGCCGATCGATTTTCGTTGCGCTCCGATATCTAATGTGGCTGCCACAGCTGCCATCTTGAATTTGCATTCCACCCATTAAGTCCAAAAGGCCATTTTTGGTGTGGGTGTTGGGAGTGGGTAGCTACAGAAGCCTATCGATTTTTGTTGCGCTCCGATATCAAATATGGCAGCCATGGCTGCCATCTTGAATTTGCATCCACGGCTGAGGGGTAACGCCCGCTTTGCGGGGCTATTTTCTTAGTTCTGTCAAAGTATTTTGCACTGCCACTTCTGAATTCACTTCAAGAAGATGTCGAAGTCTAAGTCACTCTTTCTCTTAAGGCAAACATCCTGCTGTGACCCCTTTGGGGTCCATGAAAAGAGAAAGACGTCAGGGGCAATTCCATGAAAAGAGGGACATGATGAGCAAAAATTAAATCTCTGTTTAGCATCCAGCAAAGGGCCTCAATCTATTCACAAAACCCATAACTTTAAGAAACATATATATTTATGGCTGAACCAATATTTTTCAGCAAGAGTTTTGCATCCAAACAGTTGGTGAGAATTTTACCCCGAAATCGGCCCAAAGTCCGGTAATAAGGACCTTTGAAATTACCAGTAACTAAATGGGTATAACAATTCATATCATTCACTTTGTTATACCAAGAGCATCAATTTAAAGTAGAGGGGAGCTTGAACCCTCATATGGAAGTTTGATGGCCGGAAGGTAGGGGTGACTTCATCATCCCAGTCAATGTAACGTCCGTCACGGAAATTCTGAATTATTTTTATTGGAAGAAACTGAGATGGAATATTGACTTAACCTTTTCAATTCTCTTAACTCTAGCCAAGGCAAAGTCAATAATGGACAAAGTCTGCCTGAAAATTTGGCACATAAGATTTGGCAGGGGATCAAAATCCGTAACGTCCATCATATGTAACGTCCATCACAGTAAAAGGGGTCCTGTAACGTCCGTCACGCCCCAAGAGGGTGGAGGAATGTTCAAATTATCTAGGTAATAAAAGGAACAGAGAGAATTTTTACCATGGATGTTTTTGAATTGGGGCTCAAATGTGTACAACCCCAATTCCGAAATAGTTGGGACGAAGTGTTAATTGTGAATAAATTCAAAATGCAATGATTTTCAGATCACATGAGCCAATATATTATTTACAATAGAACATAGATAGCATTTCAAATGTTGAAACTGAGACATTTTACATTTTTATCCACAAAATGAGCTTATTTCAAATTTTCTGGTTGCAACAGGTCTCAAAAAAGTTGGGACACAGGCAGAAAAGGGCTGAAAAAGCAATTAATATATATGAGAATCAGCTGAAAGAACATTTAGCAAGTAATTAAGTTAACTGGCATCAGGTGTGTAACATGATTGGCTATAAAAGGGATGTCTTAAAGAGGCTGAGTCTCTCAGAATTAAAGATGGCCAGAGGCTCTCCAACCTGTGAAGGCTTGCGTAAAAAAATTGTAGAATACTTTAAAAACAATGTCCCTCAACGTCAAATTGCAAAGGCTTTGAAGGTCTCATCATCGACAGTGCATAACATCATCAAAATGTTCAGAGAAACTGGAAAAATCTCTGTGCGTAAGGGAAAAGGCGGAAGACCTTTACTGGATACCCGTGATCTTCGGGCCCTCAGACGCCACTGCATCACTCACTGGCAAGACTTTGTCATTGACATTACTAAATGGGCCTAGGAATACTTCAAGAAACCACTATCTGTAAACACAGTCTGCCGTGCCATCCACAGATGCCACCTAAAACTCTATCATGCAAAAAGGAAGCCAGTGTTGAGCATGATCCAGGAGCGCCGCCATGTTCTGTGGGCCAAGGCTCACTTAAAATGGACTGTAGCAAAATGACAAAGTGTCCTGTGGTCAGACGAGTCCAAATTTGACATTCTTGTTGGAAATCATGGGCGTTGTGTCCTCTAGGCTAAAGAGGAGAAAGACCACCCCTCTTGTTATCAGCGTTCAGTTCAAACGCCAGCATCTTTGATGGTATGGGGATGAATTAGTGCATATGGTGTGGGACACTTGCATGTTTTAAAAAGCACCGTGAATGCTTAGAGCAACATATGCTCCCCTCCAGATGACATCTATTCCAGGGAAGACCTTGAGTATTTCAGAAGGACGATGCAAAACCACATACTGCAGCTATTACAACAGCATGGCTTCGTAGCAGAAGAGTCCGTGTGCTGAACTGGCCTGCCTGCAGTCCTGATCTTTCACCAATTGAGAACATTTGGCGCATAATTAAACGAAAAGTCCATCAAAGGAGACCCAAAACTCTCCAGCAGCTGGAAGCCTGTATTAAACAAGAGTGGAATCAAATTCCAATGGCTTAACTCAAGAAACTTGTCTCCTCAATGCCCAGATGGCCTATGTCCGTGAATTTAGGAAAAGAATCTAGCTGAAAAAAGGATGTTAACCATGATCTTAGAGACATTGAACATCGAGTCGGGTCAAATTGACCCAGAACATAATAGAAGGGTAAATTCGAATTTCTACTCTTGTTTAATAAATTTGATAGCTCGTTCTCATAAATATGAGATTATATTTATCCCATAAATGTCAGCATCGTAATATTTAGAAAATGGAAAAATAGCGTTTGGCTTCTAGTTTACAGTTTATTCAAGTCAATGGGATGAATAATTCCCTAGCTAGCATGCTAATGCTTTTCACAATTAAATTTAGTAATGTCAATGACAGAATCATGCCGGTGAGTGATGCAGTGGCGTCTGAGGCCCTGAAGATCACGGGCATCCAGTCTTTGGCCAAAGACCATGGTCTTTGGCCTTTTCCCTTACCACAGAGATTTTTCCAATTTCTGTGAATGTTTTGATGTTATGCACTGTCGATGATGAGACCTTCAAAGCCTTTGCAATTTGACGTTGAGGAACATTGTTTTTAAAGTATTCCAGAATTTTTCTTACGCAAGCCTTCACAGGTTGGAGAGCCTCTGGCCATCTTTTCTTCTGAGAGACTCAGCCTCTCTAAGACATCCCTTTTACAGCCAATCATGTTACACACCTGATGCCAGTTAACTTAATTACTTGCTAAATGTTCTTTCAGCTGATTCTCTTATATATTAATAGCTTTTTCAGTCCTTTTTTGCCATAAAATGAACCAGATAATTTGAAATAAGCTCATTTTATGGACAAAAATGTAATATCTCAGTTTCAACATTTGAAATGTTATCTATGTTCTATTGTAAATAACATATTGGCTCATGTAATCTGAAAGTCATTGCATTTTGATTTTATTCACAATTTACACTTCGTCCCACCTATTTCGGAATTGGGGTTGTATTACATTCATGCATTAATGTGGTTATTTCATCATTCCACCGGACAATATTGACTTTTTTCAGCAGAAACATTCGTTTTACTTCAGTGGACAAAATGTAACATTTTTGTAACATAACTGCCTGCTAAGAGACTCTCATTTCGAGCTGTATTATAATTTGTGTATTAGGTGGCCTAGTTCTCGTACAATTCTGGGATAAACATTCATGTGTAGCATTGTTGAAACAGAGAATTTTGAAATAAACATGGCTGAATTTTTTCCATGTCTTTTTCATGTAACGTCCGTCACGTTCATAATTTTGGTTGATGTGAAACACACAAACGTCACTGGATGGCTTATCTTCCCCCATCAAACAGCCTCAGGCCTAAGCTAGTAATATACATAAGGTTAGGTTCCTTGGGGTAAAAGTTAAGCTGTGAGGGTTGTTGAAATGGCTAAAAATTCCTTCTGATGTAACGTCCGTCACAATGGAATTGCCCTCAGGTTTAAGAGATGTAAATGAAAAGGCTATTGCAGACCACCTAAGTCTCAAACTAAAACTTGGGCAGAAGATTTGCACACAATGTCGGAAGAAACTTGCGAAAAAACTACCAGATTTGGAAGAGCCTGAAGTACTAGTACCTGTGGCTTTCTCTAGTAGCAGTAGTGAAGACAATGATGCCAAAGATGATGCTTCCATCCCTGCCTGTTCCAGGGATTTGGAATTTTATTCTCCTGAGAGTGACCTGAGGATACTGAATACTTCTTTGGAACTGCTTGGAGAATCACCAATTCAGAAAAAAGGACTAGATGCAGATAAATACATGAAATAGAAGACAAAAAAAAATTGAAACTGTCTGGAAAAAGTTGGAAAGTACCATGGAATGGTCTGTGACCAAACTCCAGGATGCAGCAGAAGAGATGATTCAACAGCTTAAAGAAAAATTTCAATCAACGTTGAAGAAAAGTGAAAAAGCACAGGTGCTGACTGTTCTCCCAAAAAGCTGGACAGTTCGTGAAGTCCAAGAGGAATTTGGTGCATCAAATTTCATGGCAAGGAAAGCTAAGGCATTGGTCAAGGAACAGGGGATTCTAGCAATGCCCAATCCCAAGGGAGGTAAACCAATTTCAAATGATTTTTGTTGGCGCTTAAGCTAAATCACATGGTTGGAATTGCTTAATCATTCTCATTTTAGGATTATTTCAGGTCTTACATTCTTCTCATAGATATGTCCATACTGATAACATTAAACTATCGTGTTTCTTCTGTTGTACTAATGGCATATTATTCTCTTGGTCAGTTGAGAAATCGGTAGGCCCTCCTCTTGCTGGCACACTGGTATCTGATAGCAAGATTATTGTTGCATGGCCTTGAGTAAACAGGGCATCGAGATGGACTCAAACAGTTTGGTATTTGTATGCATCTGAGCATGATCGAGGGTAGCACTGTTGGTGGATGCAATAATGAATTTCACACAGTGCAAATATAATTGCTCATTCTCAGAAGCAGTTAGAGTGACCATCACCAAATTTACAGGAAAGCTTCTTTACATCTTAAAGTACCTCTGACATCAATTACAGGAAAATTGAAAGATGTGATTTTTTGGGGTGCATCTTTGAATTTTATAATTTGTGATAACTTTTTTTTTAGTAGGCCTCAAGAGACAGCTTGTAGAGTGGGCTTATAGGGCTTGAAAAAAACCTTCAAAATGACAGCAGAATCAGCTCTCTTGGTGCTACATTTTCAGAGATATGGGTGTATAAAGTCGTGAGGTATCGTTAATTAGCTCAAAATTCGTTAGCACGTATCTTCCTAATTAAGAGGCTTGGAGCAAAAATTTTTGCAGTTCTGACCATTACTCCTGGGTCCCAATCATTCTCCCAAATTTGGAAAAAATCTGAGAGGTCCAGGGAAATTCTTTGTTGATTTGACATGGAATGACCCCAAACCAGACAAAGTTAATATCTCGTTGATACCCTGTTTGGTGTGTGTAGAAAATTCATTGTTCATCTAACGTTAACCTGTTTAATCCCAGTTTTTCTTTGCAATGTAAGTGCATGCATGTTATTCCTTAGACCTCCCTTACACATAAACTGTGTGTATTTTTTGACTTCATTATGGTTAAGTTCAAATTTGAATAGCTGCTAGAAGTAAAAGAAGAAAAAAAAAAATTGGTCACAAATGTGACCAGTGGGATCAAACGGGTTAATAAGCAAGATCTGTTTCTCCGTGATAAATTCTGTTTGCTCTTCAGCAGATGAAGATGAGCCGGAGGGTTTGTCCGATGGGGATGCCCCTAAAGTGAAGAAGAAGAAGAAATCAAAGAAGAGTCGCGAGAGCAAAAGCAGCAAGAGACCAAGACCCCGTAGAGAGGTGTCTGATAGTCTGCCCGTGGTGATCTAATCATTGCATCGATTATATACAGCCTACAGCTGCTTTCACACCGGACACGAAACGAAACGCGTGTATTCGCGTCTTTGCATTGACGATGAATGTAATCTGTCGTGCGAAAAATTCGTTTCGCATCCAGTGTGAAAGCGGCATACTACTGACTTTACTTCTGCGCATTCCGCAGACTCGCCATCAGGGCGGCAATGTGAGATTGAATGGATGGCTGCAATAAGAGTAATTTCATTTTAAAAATGTTAAATTTCTCTGAATTCAATAACCCATAATTCCATTACCAGTTTTAGTATCTTATCATCAGTTTGTGAATTATTGATTGAAATCATAAAAGGCGTGGTAAAATGGCTCTTGATTTAGTTCGAGCGTTTCAAAGTATACATTTAATGTAAGAAAGTGCTTAGTTAGCCTTTTTAACCAGCTTTAGATGCAACTTTTTCACAAACGGCTTCTATGTGTGTTTTAGTAAACATTGAAAACGTATGCAAATCCGTGTTGTTCCATATTCATCATAAGCTCTGCAAATCTTGGACTAGATATTCACATTTCATGTGTTGTGAATTATCAAATGCTTCAGAGCATATTTATGCAATGAACAATAATACTATCTAATTATAAATTAGCCAGTCTGTTTGACGAGTGATCTCAAATTGAAAATTAAGCAATTTATAGGTCGTGAATAATGGTGCATTATAAGGTGAGAAAGCTACCTACCCTAACCTGCTTCTGACGGCATGTCTGTTACACTCTGAACAACATTATTTAGCCTAGTGTTCAGCATTTGTTTGCATGCTGTGAGCCTGGGATTTCCACTTCCTCCTTATTCTACTCTTTGGGTATTGTAGGACTTGGCTGCGAGTTCTCCTGAGGAAGTTCCCGGCACAGAGGGGATAGAGGGAGATGAAGAGGATGGAGGGGTTCCCGGGTCAGACAGTGAGGGCAGCGACTATATGCCGGGAAGGAAGAAGAAGAAGCGAGCGAGCACGACAAAGGAGAAGAAAAGGGCGGGAACAAATGGAGAGAAAGAGAAGGCTGCTGGAGGGTCCTCCAGTGGGAAGAGCAAGAAGAAAGACGCAGAGCAGGAGGAAGAGGAAGAGGAGGATGATGACGGCCAGGTAAGAGTATGGCAGGGAACGAGTGGGCAGTCATAGGGCTCTCGTGCCCATCTTACCCTCGTGCTTCCATTCATTCAATGTAAGCTTGGCAAGCAGCCATTTCTAAAGGCACTTAATGTGAAGGAATGCAAGGAAGTATTGTCGGTGGGTAAAAGGACTTGGGAAAGGTCATTCTGCATGTCCTAGCATGTCCCTCCTCTCCGTAGGAACCTAAGACATCTTCCCAGCTGCTGGTTGACTGGGGGATGGAGGATATTGACCACACCTTCACTCAGGAGGACTACAGCACGCTGACTAACTACAAGGCCTTCAGCCAGTTTGTCAGGTACATTGCATTAGTTATGTAGTTCAGTGGTCTTCAACATTGTTCATGGGGACCCACAGTGTACGCTGGTTTTTGTTCCAACCGTAATAGTAATCGCAGGATTTTAACAAGCTGTTAATGTCTTAATTTGGTGTTTTTCTTGTTGAGAGTTGTTAATTACTCTCTTTAGTCAAACGTTACATAGAAACATCCATACTTGCTATGAAGAATAAAATACTCCGTAAGATAGTGTGTTTTTTTTTTCTATGCTGCAAGAAATTTCAAGTAATAACATTTAAAACAGACCGAATTAGACTGTGAGGAAATCGGTAAACCCCAAATTAGGCTGCTGGACACAACTGCTTTAAGTTCTTTCAAAAAAAGTTCAGGTGAACTTAATTAGATTAACATAACACAAAACTGGTTTGACTCTATACCATTTGCTTGTTGAATAAATTTGGCTTGATGTGCCAATTAGTTTTCACCCATTAGGAGCCAACTACATCTTTAATTTGATTGGTTACATTGTTTTTTCTCATTTTATGCTGTTATTTCCAATACATTACAATGTGGGTATGGTATTTTTTATTCTCCATGGCAAACATAGATATCTCTGTTAAGTTAAGTTAAGTTAAGAGGGAAAATAATTGCTCGAAACATTAAATAGACTTAAGACAAATTAACAGCTTGTTAAAATCCTGCAATTACAATTGTGTTAGGAACAAAAACCAGCGTACTCTGTGGGTCCCCAGGAATGACGTTAAAGACCACTGATGTAGTTGATGTATTTAAATTTGTCCGATGCACACTAACATTGATTAGACTATGCTGGGGCCAATCCCCCTTGATATGCGGCATAACTGCTGCATGGATCATAATGGGGCCACACCGGACCAGGACCCCCCCTCCTTTAAATTCCTCTTGTCTTAACAGTATAGTGCCATTTTTCGATGTCCTCTGCCTACACTCCCCTCTCCTTGGGCTCCGTCTTGTTCTCACCCTCCTCTCTCCTTCATGTGGCAGGCCCCTCATCGCTGCGAAGAACCCCAAGATCGCCGTGTCGAAGATGATGATGGTGCTGGGGGCAAAGTGGCGTGAGTTCAGCACCAACAACCCGATGCGCGGCTCGGCCAGCGCTAACGCCGCTCTGGCTGCTGCTAACGTGGCTGCGACGGTGGAGAACATGGTGACCAGCGGAGGGGAGGGGGGGGCCGGCACAGGGGCGGCCGGCTCCGCCTCATCAGCAGCCACGGCTCCCATCGTGGTGCCCGAGCCCCCGCAGCCCCCCCCACCTCCTCTGCGGAAGGCGAAGACGAAGGAGGGTAAAGGTGAGGGCTTCATGTTAGCTTTATTATGTCTCCCCCATGAGGGAGGGGAGACACATTGCTTTTGTACGGTTTCCCGTCCGCGTCTGCGTCGGCGTTCCCACTGTTTCCGGGCTGTAACTTGGAATCCGTTCAAGATACTTACATCAAACCTCGCA
Organism: Gymnothorax javanicus; assembly: GCA_029692085.1. Lineage (NCBI taxonomy): Eukaryota > Metazoa > Chordata > Actinopteri > Anguilliformes > Muraenidae > Gymnothorax > Gymnothorax javanicus. The sequence goes on from CM056193.1 coordinate 45,585,340, forward strand.
CACTCTTTAAATATTGTATGTAGGTCCGTCTTTTACCATTTTTGCTGAAATTAGGGTGGTTGGCGGGGGGGGGGGGACAGCTGTTTTTGCACACTAAAAACACACTCTAGTTTATTCAAATTGTCTTCTCCATTTTTAATTTCCCATTTCATCTCACCCTTTTCTGCCTTTTAGGCCCGAACGCTCGCAGGAAGCCAAAACCCCCTCCGAAGCCTCAGGAGAAGAAGGTGAAAACCAAGAAAGTGGCCCCTCTGAAGATAAAGCTGGGTGGCTTCAACAGCAAGAGGAAACGTTCCTCTGTACGGACTTGGTTCTTTTTGTATTTCTTGCCCTTTTCACCAGTTTTGAAGCGGGGCATGAAGGAACATGCTCATTTGCCTTTATTGCTTCTTTCAGAGTGAGGAGGACGATGTGGATGTGGACAGTGATTTTGATGACGGGAGCCTGAACAATTTTTCAGTGTCGGACGGGTCCAACAGCCGCAGCAGCCGCTCGAAGAAGAAGGCCAAGTCCTCCAAGAAGAAGAAGAAAGGTGGGCTTGTGGTCTGAGTGCTGCGGTGTGCTGTGTTTTACAGGCAGGTGTGTATGTGCTTTTTTGCGTGGAAAATGAGGTAGAAAATTCTAATTCAGAAAGTTTCTCAGTATTTTTTCTCAATCACCTGGTTTTGCTAATTGGGGAAATTCTTCAACCATGTTGTGGTGCTCTTGTGAAGTGAGGTGGAGTTTATGGGTCGGAGAAACATGGCAGGACTTTTACTTTTTGACCCTCTGATTTCATTCTTACATAAGAGTGGCTCTTTCCCAAAGTGCTTCCTGGTCATGAGCTCCTCACTACAGAGTCTCATTCCGCTTGAAGTCTCCCTCCCAGCTGTCAAAGGCACTTCTGGTCAAAGGGCTGGGGGTAAATAAGCTACTGAACTTCTGTACGCTCTTGCTGATAGAGGTGTTGCGTTGTTTATGACCTCTCCTCCATCGTCCTGGGAGGTAGAGTGAGATTGGAGGGTGGGCATCGATGCGGAGTTCAGTGGTGTAGTCTGCTCCCACTCCGCATTAAATTGTTATGGTACAGGCTTCAACATGATGGTCTCTCCATATGAATGTGCTAATGGAGAGCTAGCGAGTCTGGTGAGGGTGTTGTGCAGGGGTATTCTGCCTTATCCAGATGGGGCTGGTGTCAGTGCAGGCTTTCATTCTAACTAAGAAGCCACTCACCTGATTTTACAAATCAGCCCCCAGAGTCTTTGCCAAAGACCTTGATTGGTAGAATCAGGTGTGTAACTCACTGGTAAGAACGAAGACCTACACTGACTTCGGCTCTTTCTGGAGAGGTTGAATGCCCCTGGCGTGGCAGGCGATTTGTGACTGAGCATTGGGGTTGACGTTAGTGTGCACTCTTGAGCTGTGTGAATTAATATACTGACATGTCCTCTTGTGTTGTGCGGGAACTCAGTTGAGGAAGATGCCGACGGGTATGAAACGGATCACCAGGACTACTGTGAGGTCTGCCAGCAGGGCGGCGAGATCATTCTGTGCGACACCTGTCCTCGGGCCTATCACATGGTGTGTCTGGACCCCGACATGGAAAAAGCTCCCGAGGGCAAGTGGAGCTGCCCCCACTGTGTGAGTCAGAACCCCCCCAAACACACGCACACACACACACACATACACACATACTCACACAAACTCTCTCTCTCTCACACATATACACACACACACACGCACACAAACTCATGCAAACTCGCACACACACACACACGCACACACACATTTTTTTGTAATCGGGGTCGATGGTCCATTTCTTCTGCCAAGTGAGGCTCCTGGAACCTTGGGGTCAGGATCTAGTTCAAGGTTTCCAAGATCTGTAATACTGCAGTTGTTCATTCTTTCCCTGTAACCGAGCTCGATTCAGACCTTGGGCACTCCAGTAATTGAGTCTTTAGCCAGTCAGTGACTTGAATCAATAACTTCACTATCTGGAGGTTTTTTCAGGCCTTGGGCCTGCGTTCACCCCTCTGTCTCACAGCTCTTTATTTCTTTCGCTCTCTTATTCCTTTCATGGCTGTTTCTGTTCTACTCTCTCTCTCTCTCTCCTCCCCCACCCTCTTCTCTGTGCAGGAGAAGGAAGGAGTGCAGTGGGAGGCGCGGGAGGATGCGTCAGAAGGAGAGGAGGATAACGAAGGCGATGGGCGGCGGGACGGGGCAGAGACGGAGGAGGAAGACCATCATATGGAGTTCTGCAGGGTGTGCAAGGATGGAGGCGAACTGCTCTGCTGTGACTCCTGCCCCTCCTCCTACCACATCCACTGCCTCAACCCGCCCCTCCCCGAGATCCCCAACGGAGAGTGGATATGCCCTCGATGCACCGTGAGTGGGGGTGCAGAGAGGGAGAGGGAGAGGGAGAGGGAGAGCGAGAGAGAGAGAAAGAAAGAGAGAGTGAGAGAAAGAGAGAGAGAGAGAAAGAAAGAGAGAAAGAGAGAGAGAGAGAGAGAGATGGAAGGTTGAGCTTTGGAGACTGGCCTACAGGCTCTGCTAAGTTTTGTCCTGATTTTGTACTTCATGAATCACTTGGGGCAGTCGATCAATCAATTAACTCACTTCAAGGAGGAGACCTCACCTCGGCAAAGTATATTTCAGTAGAAAGTAGAATTCTTGCATTCTTTTAATTTGGTAACAATTCAGTGCGATGCATTTTAAAACCAGCAAGTCTTAAAATTGGCTTCAATATCAGGGGGCAGACATTTTTACTTGAGGAACCTAATTTTATCCAATCAAACGCCAGTTCACTTGACTGCGCCATGGTGCTTGTGACATCAGTTAGACTCACATGGAGGCGTTTAATTGGATAAAATTAGATTCCCCAAGTAATAATGTCTGCCCCGTGATATTGAAGCCAATGTGAAGACTTGCTGGTATTGAAATGCGTTGCACTGGGTTATTGCCAAATTATAATTTACAAAATTATGCGTTTTAGGCACTTTAAGAATTCTACTTTCTGCTGAAAATATACTTTGCCGAGGTGAGGTCTCCTTCTTTCAGCTGGTTAGTTACGTCTGACTTCAGCTGATATTTTGGGTTTCTAGGACAAGGGCTACATGCCCCTGGTTTGAGAACCTTGAAGAGAAGGAGCTCTAGTGTTGAAATGGTTTGGTTAGCAGGGATCCAGTACATTTCCTTGCTGCTGTTGATAACTATAGGTGACAGTCATTCACACACACACACTGCCATCTTTCAGTGCCACGCTATGAAGGGTAAAGTTCAGAAGATTTTGGCCTGGCGGTGGGGAGAGCCTCCGCCCCCTACCCCGGTGCCCCGCCCTCCTGATCTTCCCAGAGATGCCCCTGACCCCGTCCCACTGGCCGGTCGCCCGGAGAGAGAGTTCTTCGTCAAGTGGAGCAACATGTCCTACTGGCACTGTTCCTGGGTCACCGAGCTGCAGGTGAGTACTCCTGGGCAGGATGTGCTCACGCATGGGCAAAGTCAGTTCCGTAAGTATTTGGACCATGAAAGAATTTTAGTGTTCTGTAATGGTAATTGGTTGTTTTTGTCCCCCGCCGCTGGGGTAACGAGCGGAGCGGGGGACATAGTATTCAGCTCCGTCCGTCTGTCCGTCCGTCCGTCACGTCCCGTTTATGGTGAATGCAATATCTCAAGAACGCTTTGAGCGATTTCATTCATCTTTGGCTTCAATGTGTATTAGTGTGATACGCCGACCCCAGTCGATTTCCGTGACCTGGCGGGGGACAGCAGGGCTCGACAAGTTTTGAAAAATTCACTGTCCCTATAGGGCCAGTGACTGGTCATTTCCACTGGCCCGAACCAACTTTTCACTGGCCCGAATTTTTGATGACCCTTTTCTGTGGATTTTTACCCGCAGCAAGGAAATCTTTTTGTTTTTCATTAAAGAAAACACTTTTTTTGTAGATTTTACACAAATTGCCTTGACAAACATTCATAGCTTATTGTTCATAAATTAAACACATTAAAACATTCATATTGTCACAATCGCTCATTTTACAGAATTGAGTTAAGCAGATGGGTGATAAGCAGAGCTCCACTCTCGGTCACACATAAGCACCACGAATACGATGTTTTATAACCACTGAGGACCATGCCGAGACCGCTCCTAAGGCAATGTCCCATTACTGTTCACATAGCATGGATAAAAACACAACTTCTTGTCTCACTGGAGGATAACGGTACCAATGATTTAAAAGTGAAATCTTCACGCGTTGTTACTAAATTATGTGTAGTTGGCAGAAAAATTCATTCACGGATTTAACAGAGCCCCGTTTCTGGGTGTAGGCTTTCACCTGTCAAAAGCGACCCATTCTCAGTAAGCGCAGATCTCCCAGAACATTACGACCACCGTAATTTTTGCGTCTTTTGGCCACTGGTGTAACTTGAAGTTCAAGTTACACCAGTGGATTTCTTACAGCATCAAGGTATATATTAACGTTTACATAGGTCTGGCGGGAACATTCTCCTTTAAATTCGAGATAGAAGAAACGGCGAACCGCACGAGAAACCACCATTAGCCTGGACTTACGATAGGTAAATTAGTGTGCTTCGCAAAAGTGCCGTACATGAAAATAAAAATGTATGAATTCCAAAGTAACCATCGAAGCAATAATGAACAAAATCTTTGACCTCTACAAAGAAGTATCTTCGACTTCGTTTAGCATTTTACTGCGTTTTACAAAACCACTGAAGAGCACTTATTTCATCTTACATCTCCACAGCAGAGCTCAATACTGAGGAGAATTCTGCGAATTTGGAGGAAGTTACCTCGCCAAAATGTTAAAGATCAAACAGCATTAATATAAAAATTCTACTGAACTAAAGAAAACTCCCCAAAACAATATCTGCATAGATAAGAGGAAAAGAATAATGTGCAAACAGAAGTTGATTTTTGGTGAAATGTAACATTGCATGTTCACGCGGGTTACACTAAACATACCTAAAACAAAACCTGAATGATAAGGACGTTGAATGTTTTTTTCTCTCTGAATTTTTTACTGAGCTTCGAGATTGCTAGTTAGGGCTGTGATGATGGGTCGGATATACCGAACTGAATATGAGTACGCTTGGCGATGGCCCGATCGGGCAAGCACAGGACGAGGTTCGCTGGCCTGATCGGCACTTCCACAGGTCTGGGGCCATCGGGCCAATGTACTTGCCGAGCCCTGGGACATGGCCACATTTAGTGGCAACACCTGGGCTACTTTGGCTTTTCGCTACTACACTTTGGCTACTGCACACGGTACTTTCGCTACTGTGTCCTAGTCCATTCACTGCTATAATCAAACAAAGTGTTTGTTGCCGATTTGATCTTTGTTGATTATCCATATTGAGTCAGAACCTGAAAAAATGTTTTCCGCTATAATGCGAATGGTTTTTATGAAGTTTTACTATTGATTCATAAGTAATATTTACGCAAACAGGCTTAGACATAGTAGCGAAAGTGCAGTGTGCAGAAGCGAGAAGCCAAAGCAGTGAACCGCCATTAGCCGCTGTAATTAGCACACAGTGCCCATCATACAGATGTAGATACTGTGAAATTGAAGCGCACACTCTCAGCTTTATTTTGAGTGTGTATCAAGTGAACCATGTAGGGATCATAGCTCTTCAACGACACTGTGTCAGTAGCCATTGACTCATGGGCTGCTCTGCGCTAGCCTGACTATTGGTGCTCTATGGTGTGGCTGTACAGCCGGTCTCTTGACTCTTTCAGCATGGTGTGAGAATGTTTTTAACAGAATATTCAACTGAGGGTGTGATTTTTCTTATGTCTCCTGAAACACCTGACGCTTTTATTTTGTTCACAAAGTTTCTTTTTACTACCCTCATCGAAGTACGAACAGCTGTGATGATTAGCAGTTTGTGCGGAGTGTTGACTCTCCTCTGTCTGTTTAGGGTTGTATGCAGTTGCCTCGTGGTTCTCACTGGTGTTTGTTCTCCCGTGTCCAGCTGGAGCTGCACTGTCAGGTGATGTTCAGGAACTACCAGCGGAAGAACGACATGGACGAGCCCCCTCCTCTGGACTTCAACGCCGATGTGGATTCGGAACAGAGCGTGAAGCGGAAGAATAAGGACCCGCTGTACGCTAAGATGGAGGAGCGATACTACCGCTTCGGCATCAAGATGGAGTGGCTGCTGGTCCATCGGATCCTGAATCACAGGTAATCTAAGGTGGAAGCAAGTCTCCCACTCATGACTGTCACGTAGCCTGCTCTGAGGCACTGACCGCTGAAGAACACTGCTTTATTAACGCCAGGAATTAAAGGAATACCAATGCACTCCCTGCACTGACCTATATAAGTCCTCCTTCTGTATGTTTCTGCGTGGGTCCAGGAAAGGAAAACATTAACTTTATCTTTTTCACTGCGTCCTTCCCTGTCAGCGTTCTTCCGAAACTGGGCTTTGCTTTGAAGTTCCCGAGCTTGAGCTGTGACCCGAGAGCTCTGAAGATCAGTACCTGTAATCTCCAGAGTAGTAAAACCCGTAGTACTGAAGTTCATAGTCAGAAGCAATAATTATGTTTACATGGACTTGAGTATCCCGGGTTTGGTCGGGTTTTTAAGTATCACGTTTTTGTGGTTGTGCATGTGAACATCATATCCTGGTTTCAGAAACCGCAATAAGCCCTTATTATGATTTTGGGAAACCCAATTTTGCTATCTGGAGTACTCCGAAAGAAAACAGGATGCTGCGGTTTCTGACGGCTGCTGATTACCTGTGCGAGCGCGGCCTCAGATGAGTGATGAATCAGCAGAACGAACATCATGGCGACAGCGCGAGTTGTCTTGCTATGAAGAAACGCAGCCATTGTGGCTTGTTTGTCCACCGTATGGTGACAGAACATGTGCATAAATTTTATTTACTGTGCTTCTGTGAACGCCTAACTGGTACGCAACCACACAATATTCCGCACAACTGCCCAGTTCGTAGTATGGTTACTCTCATAGGCAGCGGAACTGGTGCTCGGACTGTTATTTCTTCTGGTCTCATGAGCAGTGCAACTACACTGAGCAGCTGGTTGAAGGATTCCCTATTCATCCGAAAGTTTCCCCTCCACTCGGAATCTGTGAACTCCATTATGACCACCCTATCCCAGCAGTCATGGCTGTGTATCCTCACCCACTGCTCTCTTGTTCTGCACGGTGGCAGTGACAGGCGGACCCCAGTCAGAGCTGAGGACGTGCAATATTTGCTGTCGCTCTTTTTTCCCGTTGGTGGATAAACCATATCTGCAACCTGATGCTGGCATTTAATAGCACTAAGTTCACAATTAGCCCGAGTCGTCTCATTTTCCTCAGATAACAAAATTGCCGCGCTTTGTGTTGTAAAAAAATAAACATCACAGGCACCTGTGCAAATAAGATGGCGTAATCAGAAACGGGGGATACTAGTATTTATCATGTACACAGGGATATGAATAACCAGGTTTCTCTCTGTGCATGTAAATGCCGTATCTGGAATATGACCAAAACCTGGATAAGGCTCATAACCGGGATACTCAAGTCTATGTGAACGTACTCAGGGTTTCACTGGCGTATTATCGCTGTTATCTTATTCACTGCAGCACAGGTGTGAGACATTGGTAACTAAGATGTAAAGATGGTAATTTAGGGCTCCTGGGCTGAGTTTTCCCTGTGGAGCTTGTTAAGAGTGAATTTATTCTCCTGCAGTGTGGACAAGAAGGGCAATGTTCACTATTTTATCAAGTGGAGGGACCTGCAGTATGACCAGGCAACATGGGAGAGCGAGGACATGGAGCTTCAGGAGTACGACCTGTACAAGCAGCTCTACTGGAACCACAGGTACATATACTGCCACACGTGTGTGCGTGCATGCGTGCCTGCGCGTGTGTTTTGGCTCGGCCAGTCGCTGTCCCTTTCAAATGAGATTTTATCCGAAAATACACATAGGAGTCATAGGCTACCTGACATAGCGCGGCTTGAGTTTTCGTCCAGTAATTAGGGTGTAATTACAGGAGCAGATGCTCACATCAGAGCTGGTTCCCTCCTTTGTCTGAGCACAGGAGGAGAATATGCCTCTGGCACACATGCAGAGTTTATGTGTCTGTTGGAGATCTGAGATCAAATGAATACCGCAAAGCCCCTCAAAAAAAATGAAAACATAAACAGACATTTTGTATTATAGCCATGAATTTATATCTAAAATCTTAGTTTTATTTTATCTCAGTAACACTAAAGTATCACAAATTAAGTTGGGATGCAATAGAAATGAAAAATTTTGGCCAATACCAAAAATTAAAGAAACACTAGGCGGAATAGAGAATGTTGGTATTTTTTTCATTTATTTGTCAATCTCTGCCGTTGAATAAATTGAAACAAATGTTTTTGATTTATACTTTTCAATTACAAAATGAAAAGTTGGTGGAAAAAACTGTCGGGACCACAACAGAGGAGATTGTAGCAGTGTACTTAGTGATCCTGGATCTGTAATGCTGATCCCCAAGATCAATTTAGGACGTGCACAGATTGAGTGTAATGTAGGCCAAAGGAGCCGTTGCATTTGCAGACCGTAGAGACTGGAGTTTGTGGGTGTGGGTCTCTGTCCTTGTATGAACAAGTGATGTACTGTACACCTGTGGTCTTCTACATTTACTTACTAGGCACAAGTACTGGACCAATTTGAGCCTTTTCTTTTCAGTCAACCAGAGTAAGAGGTGGTATGGAATAAGGGATGTGTAGACTTTGATCAACTGGTAAATGTGTGAATGATACAAAATTAAAAGTTTAAACAACCGGGGGGGCTATTATGTAGCCTATAGTCTATACACCACTCTACTCCCTGAGACAGCCTATTCCAACGTTCGACAAGAAGTAATAACCCACAGGCCGATACACCCAATCTAAAAGATGAAGTTATCCCATCGAGGGGAAAAAAATCTTTTGATCAAAAATGAACATCCCAGTCAACCACTGATCCAACTCAGAAAATAGGCCGTTGACCGTGCATTACATGGACATAAATGTTATAACACCAAAGAAAAAGATCTCATCTCCCAGTTCAGGTGTTAGGCTGCAGTAGGCAGTAAAGTTTCACTGTTTCATTTCTCCGGAGAAAGCGTGTTCACTCATTATACTGCTGAGAAGTGCTGTCTGGAAAATTCGGGATTACTCTTGACCTGTTTCCAGTTAAGAATTGCAGAATTACTTCACTGAATAAAAATACCAATTTGTTGCCAATAATGATTAATACATAATAACGACAAGGTGGTGACAAGGCTGCAGTCTGAGATTGTACAGGTGGAAATTCCTAGATATGTATGCTCATTATACAGGAATAAGTCCTGCAAAAAATTTTTGGCCTTTTCACTCCTTCAGCCAAATACCAATTGTGTTTTTTTTTTATTTTATTTTATTTTTTTATTTTTTGTCAAATATTTTCTGTAACCGATATGCCACTGGGATGAGTAAATTTCACTGCAATCAAAAATTAACTTGAAACAGGCTAACATTATCTACTTAAGATCAAAAATAAGAATGAAACATTTGTTGAGCAGTGTTTTGGCCGGGTCATATTCTGAGGCGAATACCTGCTGTAGCCACTTGGCTGGTGTGAGGTCGTTGTGTGACACGTTTCTCTCTCACAGGGAGCTCGTGATGGGAGACGAGGGCCGGCCAGGGAAGAAGCTGAAGAAGTTGGGAAAAATTAAGAAGCTGGACAGGCCCCCCGCCAACCCTGTAGTGGATGTAAGGGCGCCCCCTGTCTTCAGCTCCCAGACTGTTAAAGGTCCCTTATTGTGTCACTAGGCGCACAGCCAATTATAGTTTTTACAAGCCATTTCAAAATCTTTCCCCTCTTGACATCACATGGGGAAGTTATCAACCGGAGGCAAGAAGAACTGATCACCCTCAGCCAAGCAGTCAAGAAGATTTCATTATTCTGGATGGTCACTCCCCCTTGTGATGTCAGGAAGGGGAGACTTTGAACTGGCTCATGGTGGCTAATTGGCTGTGCACCTGGTGGCATAATAGGGGACCTTTAATGTTTTGTTCATCCTTAATGTGCCGTGTGTGTGTGCGTGCTGTCGCAGTCCACACTGCGCAGGTCTGCCTGTGTCTGGTCTGTGTGACTCAAGCCCTTGCTGCAATGGTAACTGTCTCGTCTCTCCCCCTCCCTCCAGCCCACGATAAAGTACGACCGACAGCCGGATTACTTGGACAGCACAGGGGGTACGCTGCACCCCTATCAGCTGGAGGGGCTCAACTGGCTGCGCTTCTCCTGGGCACAGGGCACTGACACCATCCTGGCCGATGAGATGGGCCTGGGCAAAACTGTGCAGACGGCGGTCTTTCTCTACTCCCTTTACAAAGAGGTGCGTGTGTGTGTGTGTGTGTGTGTGTGTGTGTGTGTGTGTGTGTAAGTGGCCACGTATTTGTGTGTGTGTGTGTGTCTGTCCTTACTAAGAGGTTTGTGTGTGTAGATAAAGGACGAGACTGGAGCACTCGAATCACTTGCAACAATTTATTTAGGCGCCGAGACTAACGTTTCGACGCAGTTCGAGTGCTCCAGTCTCGTCCTTTATCTGTATATATTGTCCCTTCTGAGAGCACCGACCTCCGCTGAATTGAGGGGCTGAAGCGCAAGGGCTTCCTTCATCAGGTTTGTGTGTGTGTTTGGCTGCGTTTGTCTGTAAACAACTGTGTGAGTGTCTGTTCTCATATAGAGGCTGTGTGAGGTGGCTCCATCTTGTTGAGTTGTGTAAGTGTGTCTGTTTTTATTTAGATACATGCGGGCGAGTATTTCTCTTTGCTAAGCAGCAGTTTGTTTCCTGTGGAACATGTGTAGTTGGTATAACTGTGCTTTCACTCAGGCATCAGGCAGTCTTTCTTTTATTTGCGCACACATCGCTTCTCTCTTACCCCTTTTCCACCAAAAAGTACCTGGTGCTAGTGCCATGCTGGTGCTAGTGCCAGTGTTTAGTTGGTTCAACCCACGCACCTCCTAAGAACCTGTTTGCTTTTCCATCGCCAAGGAGCCAAATCAGAGCCACGCGATTACGTCACTGTAATTTAAGACTGACAGATCAGGAGAAAATAAACCTCGTTCGAGACCTGCGTCTCTCTCAGCAGCGCTCACGTAACATATGGCAATACAGAAATACAGTATGGACTGCGGGAAACCACGAATAAAAAATTAAAACTGAAATAATGCTTGTGTTCTATGCTCAGTAATACTATTATTGTCACTTAGGTTTTATCGTTTTTAGTGGGAGAAAGGAATACAGCCTGATTGCTATGATCTTGAACTGAGTTAAGATAGATAGTTATTGAAAATAGATGTGTAACGGATTTTGCGTTTTTTGTCCGTGCTGTTAATCCCGAAACCTTAAGCAGCAACAGGGTGTAATAATAGGAACACGCTATCCATCGTTTCTCTTCCCAAGGATGCCTAGAAGAAATAAATGAGCAACCGTCGTATTTCATTCCAAGTTCATAAGTTTGAATGATCTAATGTAGTCTCATTTTGAAATTCCATTCAAGTTCACTAATGGTAAGAATTCATGAATGCCCTAGCTAGCCAGCTAACTCATATTCGTCATGTTTAATGTAGACGTAAGTGGAGCATAAAACATGCCTGAAGCAGCAAAGTAAAATGCAATATTAACGCATCATGCAGATATAGGACAGATGCTTGTATATTTCAATATTTACTGCGGGCAGAACGCTCAAAATACTGCCGCGACCGCGCTGGTCTTGTTGGCCGCTAAAAAACTCCGCCCCACGAATCGGTGCTAGCTCTGGACCAGCAATGAGTTGGTGCTTACTCTAGCACCAGTTTTGAGAGGCAGGAGCTGGTGCTTAGGCTGTGGAAAACCAAAGAACCGGTGCTAAGTCAGGCTCTGGCTCCGAACCAGCACTGGAACCAGCTCGGTGGAAAAGGGGTATCAGAAGAGTATTTATTTGTACACCAGTTACTTGTTGTCTCCTTGTCCTGTCTGTCCGTCCCTGGCAGAGGGTGTCAAAGGACGGGTTGACATGTAGGACGCACAGTAAGACTGTCCATCAAAGGGGACGTTTCCTAAGGTGGGACTCGGTCCTAAAGGCAGGACAGGACACAGATGAGTGTTATGATCTCTGTAGCCTTCTTTTGAGGGGACCCCGCTTGTGATATATCATGTGTAATTTCTGCAGGGCCACTCCAAAGGCCCATTCCTGGTCAGCGCCCCCCTGTCCACCATCATTAACTGGGAGAGGGAGTTCGAGCTGTGGGCGCCCGACATGTACGTCGTGACCTACGTCGGGGACAAGGACAGCCGGGCTGTCATCCGCGAAAACGAGTTCTCCTACGAGAGCAACGCCATCCGAGGCGGGAAGAAGGCCTCCAAGATGAGGGTGGGGAGAGACTGGCGGAAAAGGGCCGGGGTGTTGGGCTTTAGGCCGTCTAATTAACGTCACGTCACATACAGTGCTTCTACCCCTCATACAGTGTATCACTTTGACTGGACATTCTAAAATGTATAGTTAGAGCGATCCTTGCCGAACATTGTAATGCTGTTGTAATAATCAGACGCGGTACTTTAAAGCAGTAGTTTGGCAACGTGGAATTTTGAGAAAATTATTCTAAAAAATGTAGCAAACTTCTATTCAGGTAAGAAGTACATATTGGTACGAGCATAGACTTTCATGTGTCTGACTAGCATTGCATTAAATATCATAAGGAAGCGACACGGTGAAATATTTTCATTAATACTTGAGTAGCTCTATGTGACTGTGACCACTATGACATGCTGTTTGTCACTTTGGGGGAAAGGGTGTCCCATACTGAGACATATAATAAAACTGCTTTGCTTTTGCTGCTTGGTGTTGCCCTCTGCTGGGTGTCGGTGCCAGTGTCTAATCCAGCCCTCTGCACCCCTTCTGTAGAAAGAGGCTCCAGTGAAGTTCCACGTCCTGCTGACCTCCTACGAGCTGGTCACCATCGACATGGCCATCCTGGGCTCCATCCAGTGGGCCTGCCTGGTGGTGGACGAGGCCCACAGGCTGAAGAATAACCAGTCCAAGGTGAGGGCGAGCGTCGCTGCTGCTGCTATCTCTGTCCTGTCTCTCTCTCTCTCTCTCTCTCTCTCTGCCTCTTTCTCAAGGTCTTTCTCTTGCTCTTCAGTTTTTCAGGGTGCTGAACAGTTACCCGCTCCAGCACAAGCTGCTGCTGACCGGAACACCCCTGCAGAACAACCTGGAGGAGCTCTTCCACCTGCTCAACTTCCTCACCCCGGAGAGATTCAAGTGAGCAAGTGTGTGTGTGTTTGTGTGTGCATGTATGTGCATGAATGCGTGTGTGTTTGTGTATGTGAGTGCGCGTGTTTGTGTGTGTGTGTGTGTGTGTGTGGGGGAGGTGTGCATGTTAGTGTGTGTGTGCCTGTGTGTGTGTGTGGGAGTGTTGATGTAGCTTTGTGGTGTGTGTGCGTGCGTGCGTGCGTGCGTGTGCGCACGCTTGTTTGTGCGTGTGTGTTGAGTTAATACATGCGAGTTCGTGTTTGTGTGTCTGCACGTTGGTTTACATGTGAATGCATGCATGAGAGTTTGTGTGCGTGTGTGTGCGCGCGCATCTTGGTGCATTCATAGTGAGAGTTTATGTGTGAGTGTGTCTGTGCTCATTCATGAGTGAGTGTGTATGCTTCAGAGAGAGAGCGAGGTTGTGTGGTTTGTGCCACCCCAGTGGGTCGTATTTGAGCCGGTTTGTGCTCACGTCCTGATAACACCCTGCTGCCCTTCTCCTCGCTCAGTAACCTGGAGGGCTTCCTGGAGGAGTTCGCCGACATTGCCAAAGAGGACCAGATCAAGAAGCTGCACGACATGCTGGGGCCGCACATGCTCAGGAGGCTGAAGGCCGACGTCTTCAAGAACATGCCGTCCAAGACGGAGCTGATTGTGCGAGTGGAGCTGAGTCCCATGCAGAAGTGAGTGTGTGAGAGAGAGTGTGTGTGCGGCGAGGTCAGATGAGATGAGGGGAGCTGGGAATGACACCACAGCTGTCCTCTTGCATTTGGTCACTCAGCCCCTCCTGAAGTTGCGCAATCCTCACTGCCAGATGAAGGAAGCAGACTGTTGAAAGGATGTGTTGCGGACTTGCGGTTCCGCTTTTCTCATGTAGAAATCCTCATTTTCATTCCAGGAAGTACTACAAATATATCCTGACTCGCAACTTTGAGGCCCTGAACACTCGGGGAGGAGGCAACCAGGTGTCTCTGCTGAACGTGGTGATGGACCTCAAGAAGTGCTGCAACCACCCGTACCTCTTCCCTGCTGCTGCTATGGTACGACCCTATCCACTGGCCCACATTGGATGGAGGGCTGATCCATTCGGTTTACAGGGGTGTTTGGTGGGGTTCTGTGCTAGCAATTAGATAAATATCCCAAAATATATGCTTTTAATTTAGTAATATTCCCCTCCCTTCTCAGACAGATTGCCTGAGGAAATTAGCTTTTCTGCTGCGGGGAAGCCTTTAATGTTAATAGCTTTCCACAAACTCGGGCCAATTGTAAACTGTACAATTGTAAATGACGGAAAAGGCAAAATGGCCTTCAGTGAGCTTTGTAGCGCATATGTTGGTTCCTTTGACGTCATGAAGCTGTTAACGTGCTAGATCCACTCATGCATGAATCCAGGGAAACGCAAGGCGGCTCACAGGTCTGTGGTTTCGCTCGCTCGTTGCAGGAGGCTCCAAAGATGCCGAACGGGATGTACGACGGCAGCACTCTGACGAAGGCCTCCGGGAAGCTGATGCTGCTGTATAAGATGCTGAAGAAGCTGAAGGATGGAGGACACAGAGTGCTGATCTTCTCTCAGGTGAGTCCTGAGGAGGCTGGCTACTCCCCTGCTCACGGTTTACTCGCTCTCATGTTGTTCTGCCTCCATAACTATTGCTTTTTACTCACTCTACCCTGTCTGCACCTGTCTCTTAGGCACCTACCGTCACTCTAGTTGGGTTAAATCACTCTACCCTGTCTGCACCTGTCTCTTAGGCACCTACCGTCACTCTAGTTGGGTTAAATCACTCTACCCTGTCTGCACCTGTCTCTTAGGCACCTACCGTCACTCTAGTTGGGTTAAATCACTCTACCCTGTCTGCACCTGTCTCTTAGGCGCCTACCGTCACTCTAGTTGGGTTAAATCACTCTACCCTGTCTGCACCTGTCTCTTAGGGGCCTACCGTCACTCTAGTTGGGTTTAATCACTCTACCCTGTCTGCACCTGTCTCTTAGGGGCCTACTGTCACTCTTGTTGGGTTTAATCACTCTACCCTGTCTGCACTGTTCAACTAAGGCAACCACTCACAGTTCTCTCGCTCCACTCTATCAGCACTGCTCAATTATGTGGCTACTACCACTCTACTCGAGGTTTACTCCAGTGGTCTCCAACCTTGTTCCTGGAGAGCTACCATCTTGAAGATTTTCACACCAACCAAAGCAAAGCACTTCTCACTGCCCAGTGAGAGACTTTGATATGCTGCTAGTTAGCCAGTTGAGCTAAGCTGATTTGGGGATGAGGTAAAAACCTACTGGATGGTTGCACTCCAGGAGTAGGGTTGGAAACCACTGGTTTACTCCATTTACCCTGTCGGCACTGTTCAGTGAGATGGCTGCTACCTCTCTACTCATGGTTTACTCACTCTACCCTGTCGGCACAGTTTAATGTGGCAGCTACTACTGTTCTACTCGCTGCTTACTTCCTCTGCCCTGTCAGCTCAGTCCAATGATGCTGCTAACCAGTGCTCTACTGTCTGTACTCTCTCTCTTTGCCTTACTCTATCCTCTGCACATGACGGGTGGCCTGTGTTCTGAGTTCAGAACTTAAGGCTTAAGGCTAACTCTTGCACACCTGAATTGAGAAAGCTGGAGCCTCAGACGTTAGGACCAGCATGCATTTCTCCCGAGGGCATTCAGCTGCCCTCCTGCATGTCTCAGCAGGACAGTAGTTCTCACTGGCCTTGTCTGCCTATTCCCCCAGATGACCAAGATGCTGGATCTGATGGAGGACTTCCTGGAGAACGAGGGCTACAAGTACGAGAGGATCGACGGGAGCGTCACCGGCAGCATGAGGCAGGAGGCCATCGACCGCTTCAACGGTGAGGCTTGCTCACACTCTCTCTGCGTGCGTGCGTGCGTGCGAGCGTGGGTGTGTGGGTGGGTGCCTGCTTGTGTGGGTGGGTGGGGTATATCTGATCGAATGGCCCGGTTCTACCTCTCCACCAGCCAGGTAACTGTCATTTTTAACCCCTTCTCTTCCTCCTCCAGCGCCCGGAGCGGCCCAGTTTGTCTTCCTGCTCTCCACCAGGGCGGGGGGTCTGGGAATCAATCTGGCCACCGCCGACACCGTCATCATATATGACTCTGATTGGAACCCGCACAATGATATCCAGGTAGGACAGGAACAGGCCAGCCCTCCCTGGGCCTTTCCAGTTAGTCTGCCTTAACAAAGGAATGGAAAATATTGGTTTGCCTCAAGCTACTTTTTGCCTGACAAGCAAAATATCCTTCCCACAGTCTTCAAAAGAGATAAACTGTCACGTCCCATTGGCATTGCCATATCTTATTTTGGAAAAAAAGAAATATAAATATAAATAAATGACACTTGTAAGGTTGACTAAATTTTGTGTTTGTCGTATAATTTTGTGCCCCGTTGTCGATTCTCTGCCCTTTCTGCCCTCCTTCCCACTCAGGCCTTCAGCAGAGCTCACCGTATCGGTCAGAACAGGAAGGTGATGATCTATCGCTTCGTCACCAAGGGAACAGTGGAGGAGAGAATCACTCAGGTCAGCCATTAGTGCTCATTACAAACTGCAGCTAATCTGACTGCTGCTCATCTAACTGCACCTCATCTCTACCCCGTGTGATGTAACTGCACATGGTGTTTTACCAGCTGCCAGCCAAGCCAGTAATGCTGAACTATGCCAATGGTTGTGGATGAGAGTGATGACACTGAGCGGTCTGGTTTACTGAACTTTTGTAGTTTATTCAGTCACCAAATGTCCCAGAAAATGGTGAACCTGAAGCGATGCGATAGTGATACTGTGTGGTGTTGGTGATGTGAATGTGTTTATTCTCCACTACAGGTAGCAAAGAAGAAGATGATGCTGACGCACTTAGTGGTGCGGCCCGGCCTGGGCTCTAAGACGGGCTCGATGTCCAAGCAGGAGCTGGACAACATTCTCAAGTTCGGCACTGAGGAGCTCTTCAAGGACGAGAATGGCGAGGGTGAGCCCTCTTCGGCTTTAAAATGCTGCCTGCCCCTTCTCCTGTCCCCGTTTCCCCTCATGACCCTCTCTCCTCGGCCGTCCCACAGGAGAGAACAAGGAGGAGGACAGCAGCGTGATCCATTACGACGACCAGGCCATCGAGCGGCTGCTGGACCGCAACCAGGACGCCACTGAGGACACGGCCGAGATCCAGAGCATGAATGAGTACCTCAGCTCCTTCAAGGTGGCCCAGTACGTGGTGAAGGAGGATGTGGAGGAGGTGAGTGAGTGTGCTGGTGTGTGTATGTGTGTGTGTGTGTGTCTATGTGTGTGTTCCATGTTTACCAACCCTTGTGGGAACCAAATGTCCCCACAAAACATGGAGTTCCAGATTTCTTTGTACTTGTGGGGACATTTTCAGGTCCCCACAAAAAATTGAGCTGTTTTAGGGTTAGGGGGTGAAGGTTAGGGTCAGGTTAAGGTTAGGTATGCTCTGTTGAGTTAAGGTCAGGCAAAGGGGTTAGGGAATGAATGGAAATGTATTGAATGTCCCCACTAAACATGAAAACAAACAGTTGTGTGTGTGTGTGTGTGTGTGTGTGAGAGAGAGAGGGAGAACTAGGGAACACACTCATCCTCTGCTGACGTATCTCCATTGCTATCTTAACTCTCTTATTTCATTCTCCTTCCCGCCATCTCCATCATGTGCCTCACTCCCCTCTCTCATCCTCCTCCCCACCTCCTCCCTCACCCTGCCGTGCCTCACTCCCCTCTCTCATCCTCCTCCCCACCTCCTCCCTCACCCCTGCCGTGCCTCACTCCCCTCTCTCATCCTCCTCCCCCACCTCCTCCCTCACCCCTGCTGTGCCTCACTCCCCTCTCTCATCCTCCCCCCACCTCCTCCCCTCACCCCTGCCGGTGCCTCACTCCCCTCTCTCATCCTCCTCCCCCCTCCTCCCTCCCCCCCCCCCCGGTGCCTCACTCCCCTCTCTCATCCTCCTCCCCACCTCCTCCCTCACCCTGCCGTCCCCCCCCTCCCTCCCCTCTCTCATCCTCCTCCCCCACCTCCCTCCCCTCACCCCCACCCTGTGCCTCCTCCCCCTCTCTCATCCTCCTCCCCCACCTCCTCCCTCCCCCACCCCGGGTGCCTCCTCCCCCTCTCCCATCCTCCTCCCCCCCTGCCGGTGCCTCCCCCCCCTCTCCCTCCCCCCCCACCTCCTCCCCCTCACCCCTCTGTGCCCCCCCCTCCTCTCTCCTCCTCCTCCCCACCTCCTCCCCTCACCCCGGTGCCTCCTCCCCCCTCTCTCCTCCTCCTCCCCACCTCCTCCCTCACCCTGCTGTGCCTCACTCCCCTCTCTCATCCTCCTCCCCACCTCCTCCCTCACCCCTGCGGTGCCTCACTCCCCTCTCTCATCCTCCTCCCCACCTCCTCCCTCACCCTGCGGTGCCTCACTCCCCTCTCTCATCCTCCTCCCCACCTCCTCCCTCACCCTGCCGGTGCCCTGCTCAGGAGGAGGAGGTGCTCTCATCCTCCTCCCCACCTCCTCCCTCAAGCAGGAGGAGGAGGAGGTGGACGGGAGATGATTACTGGGAGGAAGCTGTTGATTACTGGGCAGCTGTTGAGGCACCACTACGAGCAGCAGCAGGAGGATCTGGCTCGTAACCTGGGCAAGGGCAAGCGCATCCGCAAGCAGGTCAACTACAACGACGGCTCGCAGGAGGACCGAGGTAGTAGACGGGGTACAGAACGCCATGCACAATACTACTAACTTTGCATGTGGCTGTCTGTAGGTATGAGCCCTTCACCGTGCTGTGCGCTGTCTGTGTGTTTCACAATGGGGTGGGGTGAATAATTGTCATCTGCGTGTGTGTGTGTGTGTGTGTGTGTGTGTGTGTGTTTGTGTATTTGTCTGGCTGATGGACTCTGGGGCCTCTTGTTTCTTTCAGTTGGCGCAAAAGTATTATTATACCCCCGACGATGAAATGTCGGGGGTATATAGTTATATACCAAGAATTCTGTCCGTCATTCTGTGCGAAGACATTATTTGTCCAATCGATATCTCGAATATTATTCATTGGATTCTTTTCAATTTTGGCACACATATTCTCCACCACAGGGAGAGGAGCAGTGCAAAGTGTCGGCCATCTGGGATGATTTTTCACAAAAATATCGCCGTTTTCCTGTTTTTGGACTTAGAAATTTTCAAGTGGGTTCAATGTCAATTTGTCCGATCGATATCGCAAATATTATACATTGGATTCTTTTCAAATTTGGCACACATATTCTCTACCACAGGGAGAGGAGCAGTGCAAAGTGTCGGCCATCTGGGATGTTCTTTCACAAAAATATCGCCGCTTTCCTGTTTTTGGACTTAGAAATTTTTACGTGGGTTCAATGTCAATTTTCCGATCGATATCGCAAATATTATTCATTGGATTCTTTTCAAATTTGCCACACATAGTTTCTAACATATGGAGAGGTGCAGTGCTAAGTGTCATAGATGTGTTGTTATTTTTGTCAAAATTGATTTTCGGAATGTGGTAATTTCTATAATCACCAATGGAAAAAGCATGAATAGGGGCGTCTGGGGTATTAGTAAGCTCTGCTTACTTTTTCACTTGTTAGAAATGTTTTAGTACGCAATACGTTTTCCTTGCTAAATGCTTCAGGGGGCACATTAGGCTGAGAGAGTGGATGAATGATCTTAGAATAGATTAACTGAATGGCTGATATATCTATGAAGTGATGCCCCTTGTCAGTCCTGCAGAGCAACCTGGGTGCTAGACTAACTCTGCCCCCTGTGCAGTAGCATGCTAAAACCTGCCTGAGCCTGGCATATTTCAGACAGTGCTGCAGTATGAGTGCATTATATGTGTGCATGCCCGTCTGTGCTTCTGGGCCGGTGCATTTTAATCATCGAACTGTGCTCCTGTTTTCCCCTTCCATACTGCTGCAGTCATTACTGGTCCTATTGTCACATGCCTGGGGGTTGTGTCTGCATCTTGTGCAGTGATTATTTCTGAATGACTCCTTATTCTCTTCTGTCTTTTGTCTACTAACCTCTTCTCTTTCTCAATAGATTGGCAAGACGACCAATCCGACAACCAATCAGATTACTCAGTCGCTTCTGAGGAGGGAGACGAGGACTTTGACGAGCGATTGGAAGGTATTGAATGAACGGGATCCAATGATGCTGAATTTCGAGCGTACAAAACTGTACCGAGGTTAATGGTGGCAACCTTTGTTCCATGTTGAACAGCGAATGCACGCCGACCAAACCGGAAAGGACCAAGGAACGACAAGGATAAACCGCTGCCCCCCCTGCTGGCCAGAGTGGGAGGGAACATCGAGGTCAGTGCAGTCAGATAATATCTTGGTATGAGTGCATGCGTAAGGGTGTCTGTAGTTTGTTTATTACTGTATTCCATCGCTCTCAGGTGCTGGGCTTTAACGCTCGACAGAGGAAGGCCTTCCTGAACGCGGTGATGCGGTATGGCATGCCCCCGCAGGACGCGTTCACCACACAGTGGCTCGTCCGGGATCTGAGAGGGAAGTCGGAGAAGGACTTTAAGTAAGTCTATCTCTGGGCCCTGTCTCTGTTCTTTTTTAAAAACGCCGCACTCCCACTTCCTTTTTGACTAGATCCTGAATGCCTGAAATATCTTGCTCCTTTAAATGTATCTACAATGTTTCATCTTGGATTTTTTTCAGCATCGGGGGTAAAAAAATTTTTTTTTGGGTAACCTGGGTGGTGTGCATATGAGAATATCGATCAGCAATTTTAAAAGTATAACAAAAATGACACTTGTTTGCAAAATAAGCTTTTATTTGTACATTTATTTTGAATATATAGTATATGCTATTTTGTATATATTTGTACATATATTTATTGACGTATTTGTACATATTTATTCTAACATGTTTATTTTTGCACTGCTACGGGGCACCGCTACTAAATGTATATAGCGGAAACTATGTATCTATGAAGTCGCTCCGATGCTGCCTCAAGCCCTAGCATTAATGTGTTAACTTAAGGCAAACAGCTGTGAATATTCAAGCTCACGACTCTTAAGGCCAATAGCAAGTACAGAAACTCTTAACATGCTATTAAATGGACTATTTACTGTTAGAAAGACACTGAGGATATAGAAGTTGAGAAATCCCCATTTCTGTGCTCATTCTAACTGCATATCGGCACAAGTGGATTCTGAGCTCTTGGTCTTTGGCCATTTGTGGTACATGTGCCAGGATCCTGGTTGCCACACTGACCCTCCTCTCTCCTGCTCTGTCAGGGCCTACGTTTCTCTCTTCATGCGCCACCTCTGTGAGCCAGGTGCCGACGGCGCCGAATCCTTCGCGGACGGCGTCCCACGCGAGGGGCTGTCTCGGCAGCATGTCCTCACTCGCATCGGTGTGATGTCTCTCATCCGCAAGAAGGTAAGCAGCCTGCCCTCGTACTGCAGTTTGATTTCAACCTTCACCCTGCTTGGAGATATCACTGAGGTTGTGTGTGTGTGTGGAACAGGTTCAGGAGTTCGAGCACGTGAACGGACACTGGTCCTTGCCTTGGATGATGGAGCTGGAGGAGAAGAAGGCGGCAGCCGCGCGGCCGGACTCCCCCGGGAATCCCAAAACCCCGTCCACTGGGACCCCGGCGGACACACAGCCCAACACCCCAGCCCCAGGTAACCCCACGCCCGCCCTTTAAATGACCTCCGCTAATGCTAGCAAGTGCACAAGGCCTCCCCCCCCCCATTAACCTGGAGCCATACAGCTAACAAACCTCCAACATGTTCCCTCTGTCTGTCTGTGCTCCTGAAAACAGCCCCCAAAACACCGTCCACTGGCACACCAGCAGACACGCAGCCCAACACACCTGTCCAAGGTACCGAGCGCTACGCATTTTCCTGATTAGCTGCTGGCTTTGCTGTGGTCCTCTACACTTGGACTGTCAGTGCATAAATCGTGCTGTCCTCCTTAACTCTCTCTGCAGAGGACCCAGTCAAGACTGAAGACCCCGCGAAGGAGAAGGAGGAGAAGAGCGACGGAGAGGCTGTGAAAGAGGCCAAGGAGCCCAGCAAAGCGGAGGAGTCTGAGGTATAGTCTGAGTGCAGCGATTTCTCCATCCTGCACTGAGCGGTTTCTGCTGGGTTCAGACTTGCCGATGCAGATGTCCTCTCCAGGTAACCCTTCGCTTTTCGCCCTCCCAGGTCATTGAGATCCCTGACGACTCGGAAAAGCCCACCTCCCCTGAGAAGAAACCCAGTGAGGCGACTGCCTCCACACCTGAGCCGGAGAAGGAAGCAGGTAGCGGAGAGGTGGAAAGGGAGAAGGAGAAAGAAGGGGAGGGCGAGGGGAAGTCCGTCGAGACGCCGGCAGCAGAGGGTAGGAGCTCTCCCACAGAGTCTAAATCAGAGGGGCCAGAGGTGAAAACTAAAGCGGATGACGCTGAGACTAAAGGTGAGACTCAGTTGTACGGGTCCAGGTCAGTCAGCAGTGGACACACACCTCTGTTATATAGGCAGGATAAGAGAGCTGGAGGATCTTGCGCGAGTAGTTGTGTCAGATGAAAGTAATGAAACGAGTTTCATAACTTTCATATGAGATGACCAGGTGTTTAAGATTCTTTTGTCTCATAACTGAATGGTGTAATTTAATGGAAAACAGATGTAATTTCCGTTAGCATCCTAATGGTAATTCCCATTATATGTTAGCAGCAAGCTAACTCCATCACTCTGCTACTCAGTCAGGGAGTTACAGACATTGGCGTTTGAACCAGCAACGGTTTCCAAATTCACAGTCAACTGAGCAGCTTGCGAACATCAGCTTGCTAGCTAACCAACAAATGTTACATTATGGATATGGAAAAATACTGCGTGCACGTTAGCTAGCTAGCTAGCTACATAATGTTAGCTGCATGACAAAATGCAGAACAAAATTTTTTTCCCCCCACATTTTCAGCCATTGAAATTTTTGCAAAAGTGAAATGTAAATGGGGTAATATCAAAATGATGTCATGAGCTGACATGTTGGAAAAGTACTACAGTTATGAGATGAAATCTGATTATTCACAGTTACACTCTTCCCCCCTCCCCCCCCACGCCCCTTTTCTCTCTGCTCCTCACTGTTGCTCTGCGTGTTCAGCTGAAGAGAAGGAGGAGAAAGCAGAGAGGATGGACACCACACCTTCTGTGGAAGAAAAGAAAGGTATATTTCAATTCATATTGTCTTATGAGTGCGTCTGTAATTGTGTACAATTTTGTGTGTGATACATATGTTTGTAAATATGTTTATCTGAGATCCTGGATAGATATGCTTTCAAGATGTTGGTCCTTGCTCAACCCAACCATGGTAGCAGGATGTCTAGTCAATCAAAAAGATTGTTTTGGACCCTTTGTAGGGGTTATCTGGAGGGAAAACGTTATTAAACATGGTAACCTATTTTCTTTGCTGGAATTCTTACTAGATGACATTATCAAGACACAACTTAAGCTTACAAAAAAAAAGGAAAATGACTGTAGTCTTTAAGAGAATCCTCAAGCATGGTAAAAATCTGTCCTTGTGAAGATTGCTGAACATATATGCTCTCCCTCACTCCAGACCAGAAGGAGGAGAAAGATGGGGGGAAGACGGAGGAGGCTGCCAAACTGCAGAACGGAGAGAATGCCAAAGAGGGATCAGCCGTGGTGGCGGGCGAGAAGAAAAAAGTCACCAAACAGAGATTCATGTTCAACATAGCGGACGGAGGCTTCACTGGTGAGGTTTCATTTCAGATGAAACTTTGGTATGAGGGCTCTTTCAACTGGGCTCCCCCGCCCCCCGCTTAAACCGTTGGATAACGGTGCAGATCTGATCACTGGTTTGGCTTTGCATTCTCGTTCCGTATTGGAAGCTATGTGACGCAGCATCAAATTCACTGCATTTAACGGGTGTGAAACTGGCATGATTTTCACACCTTCGCTGCTGATGACAAAGTGAAATTCCGCACACTTAGTTCCCACACACCCCCTCAACACCAGCATCCTCTCTTCATTTATAACAATGTGGCTGTCGGCAAGCAAGTTCTGGTGTATATCTTGTAACGTGGTGAATGGGCTGTGAAGATAGAAGCATTTTATCTCTAATTAAATTACATAGATGCACTTATAGGAATTGATTGAAGTTCTTTTCACTCGCAAGGGAGCATAAGGTCCAGGCAAGTGTCCGATTTACTGCTGCAAATGCACATTTGAGGTTTGAATATTGTAGAAGAGGAGTATAAACTAATGGAGTACTATTAGGAGCTACAGCTGGTGACTTCTGTAGTCAGTCTTGGGCTCCATTTTGACTCCATTTTGTTCCATTTCCCACTGTGCTTCCCAGAGCTGCATTCCCTATGGCAGAACGAGGAGAGGGCCGCGACTGTTACCAAAAAGACCTTTGAGATTTGGCACCGTCGCCACGACTACTGGCTGCTGGCCGGCATCATCCAGTATCCTCTGTTCCTGACAAAGCCTCACTGCTCATTGCCAGCGGTGGGCCGACTGTCTCTCTGCAGCCTTTCGTAATGCAGAAATCAACAACCCCTGGCCTCAGTCTTAGTCTAAATATTCTGTTTTAGTGGGTCTCCATTTGTCAAGTGTGTTATTATGGGATCCTTAGGTGAATATTTTGTTACTTATAAATTGGAGATTTTACCTCATGAACAGAGAATAAAGGTAAACAATAAATTGAAAGAAGCAAAGAAGTGGAATTTACAATTTGGCCGTACAGCCGATAATTTTGGCTAAGTGAATTCATAAAACGCACCTTCAAGGGGTTATCTGGGGTTAAATGAAAAATGACACCTGGAAACAACTCAGAATTAATCTAAAGAGGTATGTGTAATAACCACCAAAAAAAGATACAAGTTGGCATTTTTCTGTTTATGCGGTTGCCATGGTAACCGAGCAAGCTCAGTAAATATGCAGGAAACTTCTGGCACCAATTCCTCTTTAACTCTATGATAGAATTCAGTTTTTCTTTCATCATTTAAAAGCCATTGCTTATCCAAATGCAATGACATAGCCATTCTTTGCCCAATTTATCAGTTTTGTGATTTTGGGGCATTTTACTCAAATTTTGAAATTATTTTGCGCAGAATCTGACAAATACTTAAAATATTCAAAATATGTAACAGATAGGGAAATTTTGCCTATGTCATTGCATTTCTAATGAAATAAAGTACCTGCAGCCCAAATTTCATTGATTTTCAATGATAAATAAAAAAGTTAAGGCTGCCAAAAACATGAGAAACGTAAAAAAGTAATACCTTAGGAAATCAATGGAAAATGCATTAGACCGCATTGAGAAGTTGAGTTCAGTTTTTAATCCTTGTAGCGGTTAGTGATTATTAAAGGTGGCTTATTATAGAATATATTTATTCAAAAAAAAAATTTTGGAAAAATAATCAAATTTTGCCCATTTAACCCCAGATCACCCCTTAACACGATTACACAAACCAGTCAAGGTTTGGCATGCAGCTGATAACTTAAACTTGGTAAATTTACTAAGGGCACCTTAAACGTGATTACACAGAAGATACCTCAACTGCAAATCAGTGAAGGTCATCATAAAGATGTGAGGGAGATCCCAATCAGGAGTACTAAATATGAATGGGGAATGGGCAGTGTAATTGTCATTGATTCCTTGACCACGGCGACTCATAGGCACGGCTATGCGCGCTGGCAGGACATTCAGAACGACGTGAAGTATGCCATCCTGAACGAACCCTTCAAGGGGGAGATGAGCAGGGGAAACTTCCTGGAGATCAAGAACAAGTTCCTCGCCAGGAGGTTTAAGGTGTGGTGACGTTTTTGGGATTCCTCTCGTATGGGTGTGGAGCAAACTCCTGTGTTTCTCTGTGTGACTCGACCTCTCGCTGAACGTGTTTGTGTTCAACACGCAGCTACTGGAGCAGGCGCTGGTGATCGAGGAGCAGTTGAGGCGAGCTGCTTACCTCAACATGTCCGAGGACCCCTCCCATCCCTCCATGGCGCTCAACACGCGCTTCAGCGAGGTGGAGTGCTTGGCCGAGTCCCACCAGCACCTCAGCAAGGAGTCCATGTCTGGGAACAAACCGGCTAACGCTGTCCTGCACAAAGGTAACCTTCACTCTCTTCCTCTCCGCAGCATTGTTTTTGCAAGTATATCAGCACCTTCTCATCCAACAGCTCATTCTAAAGTCATGGAATTGGTTTGAAGTCGCTTCTCCCTGTTGCTGTTGTAGCAGCCTGCAGTCTTCTGGGTAGGCTTTCTTGTAAATGTTTGAACGTTGCTGCTGGTGTTTGTTTCCATTCTAGGCAAAGAAGCTTTGAGTATGTTGATGTCAGTGCTTTGTCCAGGCCATTCAAGTTCTTGCTCACTGATTTCACCAAACCATGTCTGGACATTGCTCTGTGCCTTGGAGTTCTGTGAGGGTGAAACAGGAAAAATACTGGAAGCACAGAATGGCCTCGGACAATCATTGCAATGCCATGGCATCATAATTTTTATATAGTAGAACTGAGACCTCGCTAGCCCCAGAAAAACTGCCTCTGACCTGGGGTAGTCCACAATCTTTTAGCCATGTAAAGTATTTTTCTCGCAAGTGATGTGTGGCAGATCCTGCTAAAAGGCTACGTAACACTCAGTGCTTATGTGGTGGGAAAATGGCTGAATTGTAGGGCTGAATAACCTTCTCTGGTCATTATGTGTTTTGTAATAGTGCTCAAACAGCTGGAGGAGCTACTCAGCGACATGAAGGCTGACGTCACTCGTCTCCCGGCAACCATCGCACGGATACCGCCCGTGGCGGTGCGGCTGCAGATGTCGGAGAGGAACATCTTGAGCCGCCTGGCCAGCCGGGGCTCAGACACTCAGACGCAGCCGGTACCTTGCTGAACCGCCCGGCCAGCACATGTGCACACCCTGCTATCACAGGCAGGCATTCACTGACCAGCCCAGATGGCACAGGCTAGTACACACCGGTACACCTGGCTAGCAAACACAGATGCCTCTAAGAAACACAAGGTACTATATACTGACATATCTGGGGCTCACACAGGCTACATCATTTAGACAGACATGGTGGATACCGGCTAGTACATACACTCACACTCACTCCTGGTAAGCACAGGCCAATTCATATAGACACCTGGTGAACAAGGACTATTATGCAGACGCACCTGACTTACTCTGACTACTGCATGGTGCTACTTGGTCTCAGTACAGGCTAGAGCACACGGATACACCTGGCTAAAACACACAGACTCTGCTTAGCAACTTGCCAATATGTCTGGAAAGCGGGTATTCTGACACCCAGTCATACCTGTGTCGTCCAGCCGCAAGCTGTGCTAGTGAATGTTTCTAGTGCTGATGGGCTGCTTTTTTCACTGGTGTGACTTGCTGTTGCACCATAAATGCAGTACAATAAAAGATGGTATATTACTAATTCTTTATCCTGTCACTTGCAGGTTACTCAACAGTAGCCTATCTTTGGCTACACCAACCTCCTTCCCCACCCTATCCCTGATCCCTCCATCTCGACATTCCTGATTGGCTCTCGGATGATGACGTCACACCCATGCTTCTTGAAGCAGTGCCCCTCCTTCTGTAAGGACATGCAGCAGTTCTGTAGGCTGATCCCCGGAGGCAGTGGATAGCAATTGTTTCCTTTTTGATGGTTGTTTCTTTACCTCTAATATAATTATTGCTACAATATTATTATTGTCATTTCTTTTTTGGGACCTAAAATAAAATGTTAACAATGTGTGGGGCTCGTCTGGTCTTCTCATTGGAGTGAGTGTTTGACCGGGATACGCATGATTGTGTGTGCAAAAGTGTAAAAAGCCTTCTGTTGGACCGTTCTCCAAGAAGAATTCTGCTTGTTTTCTAGGTTCTTGCTTTGAAAATCAGTAAAATAAGCCCTTTGTGCCTGCATGGTTAGGTGTTGTAGCTCCCATTGAGATGATAGAAATAATTTTATCATTATTGTTATTGTTTTTAATATTCACTCTCATTTGATGTAATCTTTTCTATGAGGTTACTTGGCGTTGCAAAAAAAAAAAAAAAATTCTGGGCTGCTGTGTCCTTTTTAGCATCAAGCGCTGAGCACACTCTGCAGGGTGGTAAAATGGGAAATGGTATTTTCTGTCTTGCACATCCGTCACTTCCTGATTCAAGACTCAACTGAATCAAGTCCTGCTGTGATGTGTTAGTTGTTTGAATCCCAGCTGTCAAAAGCACCTGGTAAAAGCCTGCCGGAAATGTCATGTACAGTTGAACACATTACATATCATAAAGGATACAGCTGTGTGGTCTTAATTGCCCAAGTCAAATAAGTAAAGGGATGGGGATAGGAGGAATGATGATGTCCGGAGCTTGAAGCATTAAGAAAATTAGCTTTTTTTTTTCTGCCGAGAGAAAAGCAGTTGGATGACGATTTTAGAGCAAATAGTTAGCGCGGGCATGCAAAACTGGCAG
The DNA here is from genome assembly GCA_029692085.1 of Gymnothorax javanicus. Taxonomy (NCBI): domain Eukaryota; kingdom Metazoa; phylum Chordata; class Actinopteri; order Anguilliformes; family Muraenidae; genus Gymnothorax; species Gymnothorax javanicus. Next base: position 45,614,034 of record CM056193.1, read on the forward strand.
ATGCTGAGTTCTTCCAGCAGACAGACGGGCAATTGCGGTAATTGACGAAAATTACAGGGTGGGAGAAGACTGCACGGCAATTTCGCCTCGCAGATAACTTATCAGCACACACGCTGCAAAATACGCTACTGTAGTGAAGTTTTCAATTACTTGCAGGACAGTATAATGCATCTATCCGTAGCTCTTTTCGGGATATGATTCAATGTGAAGACGTTATATCTCAACATAATCAGCAAAACCGTGTTGTGTAGAAACCTAAACTATCGTCAACAGGTCAAGAGGAAGGAGCGAGGCAACATTAATGGCCTGCGGGTGAGAAAATTATTTGCTCGTTTGCTCGCAAGTTTTTCCACTCTTTACAAACTAACTAGATCTGGCTGGCTTCTTGCGTTCACTGTCAGCGCTATTTTTAAAATTGCGCTATTTTTCGCCTTGCCAGCGAAATGATTTGCTATTTAAATCTGGCTACAATGGGATCTAATTTGAATGGGCATCTTTCCCGTTGAACTTCAAAAGTACTGAGTGGCAGTGTGTCTGAGGCTGGTGAATATTAGCCATGCTTTTTGTGGGAGGAGGTATTTGCATATAACGTCAGTTTTCAGAGATAGTATGCACATCCCCTTTTTTCCACTGGGAATAGTATTTACATTAAATACTTGGTAGAGGAGGCAATAGTTCTTCCTCAGATCAGACATTGGCGCCAAGTCTAGCGAAGTTAAAGCACTACATTTCTCCCTGCTATTTACGCGCCTTCCAGTAACAGCAGAGCAAACTGGGATTCGTGGTTATATACACCATGTTGCCAAAAGTATGTGGACAGCACTGAAATCTCATTGAAAAAACATTTTAATGAATTTGGAATCAACTGGTGAGTGTGGGCTGATGGGACAGACTTTCTTCCGTCATTTGACAATTTTTCCAAACTGTCATGCACAACGATTTAAAAACTTTTGCCCCTTCTGTATGTACACCTCCCCGCCCGCCCCCCGTAAGAGAGGAGGTTAGGGGAAGCCAGGGCACAGTGAATAAGGGCTATTTTTGGATAATTGACGAAAGAAAGCACTGGTATGACATCATTTTTTTGTGTTTGGAGAATACCCATCCATGAAAGTTTAGTTAATTCGTTTGGATTATCTACTGACAGAAAAACAAGGTAAAGTATGTTTTTATGCATGTAAAGTAAATTTCCATGGCTTCTGATTGTGTGCCATATCTTATATATCATTTGGAAGTAATAAATCCATTACGATGCAGCATTTAGAGCACATATTTCTCACAATACTGAATGGGTGTTCTCCTGAAAACAAAGCAACATGTGACCTTGGGAGACAGTTTTAGGTAATGAAAGCACATGGGGCACAGTGAATCGGGACACAGTGAATCATTGGTAAGGTGATTCACTGTACCTCAGTAGGATTCTTTTACACATGGGCCCAGATTCTGTTTGAATAAAGAATACCATGGGAATTGGCAGATATTTGATGTTCAGTACAACTATAGTCCGTTCTGGGACCGTGCAGAATGTGGCCAAGGAAATCATGAGGTCCACTGGAAATCGTAGGTGTTGTTGGCCTGACTCCCCCTTAAAGGACTGAAGAATCGGCAGTACAAACATGACTTACGAATTAGGTATTGGCATTAACTTTTGAAATTAAGTATTTTGGACTCTATGTCCTGTTGTAAATCGTTCATAAATGTCTTCATTGATGATTGAGTGATTAGAAAGTATCTTTCAGCCTAAGTGCGCATTCATGAAGTCCACTTTTGACTTTTGAATTTAAGGGTTTTAGACTCAGTGTCCTGTTGTGAATCATTGACTGATTAGAAAGGATCTGTCATTCGGCCTAAATGGCATTTGTTTACTTAAAAGGTTAAATAAATGTTGAATAAAGCAAATTTAGTGGTGTTCTCTTCACGTTAGTGGAGTGATTCACTGTGCCCTGAAAGCCAATTCACTCTACCCCAGTACTGGGGCACAGTGAATCACTCAAAATCTGTTTTTCTTAACCCTCTCATCAGAGTTAATCGAGAGTTAGCAAAGATCTGCTGCCTTGTTTGATGCAAAACACCACCCTCTTTCAGATGTAGGATGATATGGAATTATTATCACTCCCAGGACAGAAAAAAATCAACAAAACAACTTTTCTGATTCAATGTGCCCCGGCTTCCCCTATACGAAGTACCACAGTCTTAATGGTAAAATGGTTTTGATTTGCAGTACCCGGGGATAGACTTTGAATATTTGACATATTTGGCCATACTGACCAATTAATTTCAAACTAAATAAACATTTAGAATGTCAAAATATCAGTTTTCTATGCATGTCAGTGTGCTGTCCACACTGTTATGATTGTGTAGAGTTTTTGAATGTCGAAAGTTGAATTTTATGGTGGGTAAATGGGGATCAGGTTTTAAAAAAGTTACTTGGCGTTTATTTCTAAAAAATGTGACAGTTTTCCCCCTTTCCTTTTTTTTCTCTGAACTTGTGTTAAATCAACCTTTTTTTGGCTGCATCGCAGTTTTGGGGGTTGGAAGACAAGGTAAATAAGGAAGTAGAGTATTGAGCTGAACTATGTTTATGGAATTGAGGCAGTATGCGCACTTGCAATTGCCCACCAAGTCGTGGGATAGCAGTGGAAGCGCAGGCTTGTGGAAATGAGGATAAAGAAGCTACTTGCTCTTTGAAGCGAAGCTTGGAGCTGCATGTCCACATGCAGTTGAGGTCGGTTTGCATATTCCAGCGATGGAACTTGACACCTAAGCACAGAGAGGTTTACTGTCACTGCATAAACAAAATTATTCAGCATCATGTGTCCTTCCTCCTTATTACCCACGCAGGTGCCGTGTTTTCTCTTCCTCTCTGGGGAAGTACTACTGTTTATTGAATTGTGCTGTATGTTATGCTGTTGGCTATACACTCTTTCAATATTACTAGAATTGTATTCATCAAATGTGGTTTGAAAACCAGGGAACTGAGACATTTCTAGAAAGGGGTTTCCCTTTTGAATTTGTGAGAAAAAGGAGAGCAAATAAGAGTTGGGGGCCTGGATCTTAGAGAATGATGAATGTTTTTTTTTTTTTCCCCAACATGCATTTTAAAAGCAGTTTTTTGGGGGGGGGCTGCCTTATCAGCCATTTTGTTTCCTTTGTTCCTTTCTTGCTGTCACTGTTTTGTGAAAGAAGCCACAAAAAGGAAGGAAGGAGTGTGTGTGCATGAGAGAGAGGGAGAGCAAGAGAGCGAGATAGAATGAGCCACTGAGAGAGGGAGGGAGGGACTGAGTACAGGAGGATGACCTATAAAGATTGACAGAGAGTGTCACTTGTTTTCAGGAGCTGAACACAAGTAAGACTTTGGGCATTTTGCTATGCTTATTACAGGAGCAAGATGAGTAATGCTAGTTTGACAGAGAGTGTAGGTGAAAGGATTGAATGCAGCGATGGAGTGTCGAGAACAAAACATAAATGTAGAATTATTGGAAAGATGCATGGCTGTGAAGGTCTAAGAGTAGATGGCGAGGAATCTGTGTGGCAGATTCAGAATGATGGTACTGCACAGTGAGCAAAGAAGTGTAAGGAAGCCATAAATGATGAGGAAGAAGAGAGCTAAAGGAGAAAATTAATGGTAGAAATAGCATAAAGTAGCAGTGATATCAAAAACAATGTTAAGTGTACATGGGCTGTGGGTATGTTATTGTGACGATAGAATAATGTGCACAGTTTTTTAGTAGAATGTTGCGTTATTGAGAAGTTACAGTTGTATATATTTTCATTCACCACAATCTGCATTTTTGTTTTTCGTCGTCAAGAACAAGTGAAGGGGAAAGATGGTTCGGTGAGTGAAGATGTTAAATGTTTGACACCATGTCTGATAAATATGCTTGTTTTTTGTGGAATATGTGATTCATTCTGCCTTTTTTTAACCATTGTCTAAATTAAACTTCTTTTGTTTCTTCTTCCATTTTTTTATGTCCGATTTCCTTTCATTTCAAAATGGTTTTAGACGCTTGTGAAACCTTGCTCACCATAACTGAAGCCGTTCATTTCCTCTATTTCTTCATAGGTCTCTAGTGCCACAATTTTAGTGGGAGTTGTAGTCCTTTGAGTCTAATGTACTTTCAGCCTCACTTCCAGCTGTAATGACAAAGAATCGGAGTTGAAAAATGGATTTGCTTTCGAGAATTGTCATATGTCATAATGTTGCTCATCGTGAAATAAGCAAAATGTCTAAAAATAAAGTTTTAGCCTAACATACCAATAAAAAGGAATTATTTTTCATGCCCCAGAAGACTTTTAAATGCAGTGCCTGTACTTACACTTTAGCAGGTCAAACATTTTTTAATGTGTCACTGAAAATGCATCTGTTGAGTCACATGATGGGTTGGACTGAGCGACAATCTGATGGTACTCCTAACTGTGTCATTTTTGACATTTGACGTTTTGGGTTTAATTAACAGTTTCCCCTCCAAGTTTTGCTTAAGAAGTTGATGTAAAATTCTTGTAGTTGCAAACAAGTGAGTGAAACAGATCTGGGTCAAGTTTAAAGAAGCCACAAATGTATACATTTCAGATCCTGGGTAGTCAAGCTTTCAAAATACAGGTTACTAGCCAAATCTGTCAGTGAAAAAATAAATTCTTTTTTGACCCTTCTGAAATGGGTCTCCAGTGGCAAGGGGTAGTGGATGAAAGACACTTTCAATATAAGGAAGCATGTTGGTGTGAATATTTCAGCTCTCATAAGCCATAATAGCTCAGAAGAGTGGATTCAGCATATTATGTGGTCCATGTGGCAGCTATCGCAGTCTCAGTGCAACATAATTTAACATGGTTGGGTGAGGTCCATTTGGATACGGTTAGTGGCTAACAAACAGAAAATCTCATGTGGCCACCGAGATGAGTACAGAGGGCCTTGTGTAGAACCTGGGTCCACTGGTGACCTCTCAGGTTGTGTTGGTCTGTCCGAGTCTCAGTCCAAGTGTTCTGTGCTCTGCTGCAGGTGGTTCCACAGAGATCTGTCGGGCATAGATGCAGAGGCCCTGCTGAAGGCCCGGGGGGTACATGGCAGTTTCCTCGCCCGGCCCAGCAAGAAGAACCAGGGGGATTTTTCCCTCTCCGTTAGGTCAGACACTCAACACAATCAATTATCAGTGCGCACCCCATTTCCATTTCTTCTCAGTTAATCTCTGTTATTTGTTATCCCAAAGTAAATTTGCCACATGAATTTCATGCAAAGCGAGTATTATCTGCAAAAGCTTACAGTACATTATAGAATTTCATATTCTATTTTAAATTTATATCAGTTTAATTTGTACAGATGAATATGAAGAGAAAGCAAATTACTTATGTTTTCAGAGCAGGAACACAACTGATTATATTGAGCCGTTGCTGGTACAAAAAAAGAATGAATGATTCTGTAATGCATATCCGACCCCCTCTTTCTACCCATCCTCTTAGTTTTCTTTTTATAATTAAACATTTTGGTCCTTTGTGTGCAACCACAAGTTGGTCATGTTTGTTCAACCAACTTTACAATCCTATGGCAGAATGTTAGTCCCCTCTGTCTATTGGCTGATGCAGTTATTTTAAAATTTCTTTTCATTTCCTTACGTCTTCTATCTCTAATAGTTATGTGTACATACTTTGAACTGGACAGGCGCCAGAGTGTGCATTACAGGAGAAAGTGCAGGGGAAAGGCGCTGTTGTTCACAAATTTAGCTGCTGTGCCACTGCATATTTAGTGCAGTGTGTAAGTATTTGGACAGGATCTATTTATTAAAAAATAGCCGCAATTCCTTAAATTACCAAATTAAACCTAATTCCTCATATTAAAACCTAGAAGGTGTCCTGTTGCCTCATGTGTTGTTTCATTCCAGTTAATTAGAATGCAGGACCCCCCCCACAAAAAAAAAAAAAAAAAAAAAAAAAAAATTGTGCAAACTTTCCAGATCCTTTCGGACTGTACAGTGTGCTACATGAATTCAGTGACAGGTCTCAGCTTACCTCTGATGGCCAGTTTGTGTCTCATAGAGTGGGGGACATGGTGACCCACATCCGCATACAGAACACAGGAGACTACTATGACCTGTATGGAGGGGAGAAATTCGCCACGCTGTCGGAGCTGGTGGAGTACTATACCGTCGAGCATGGCACACTGCAGGACAGGGATGGCACCCTCATCGAACTGAAGTACCCACTCAACAGCTCCGACCCCACCACTGAGAGGTGATGTAAAATGACCTGTTTTGTGTGGGTGTTTGTGTATTCGTGCCAGCTTTAGTTACACCAAGAACAAGACTTGTCGGTCAACAGAATTTTCAGCTTTTGCTTCATGCAAATGCCCGCACTCCGGGCTTGCGTACTAGACCTTCTTGAACTTTGGCGCTATGTGCTGTGACGTTGACTGAACTGCTCTGCGTCATTCTTTGACGTCTATGAGAGTGCAGGGCTGCTAGTAATTTACTGAGAAATTTCGAGAGGGCTTGAATGCATGCATATCAAAAGCCTGTTGTGGAACATTGTATTTCATAACACCGTGTTCAGTCCATGATTTAAGAAAAACGGGCAACCCTGGTTAAGTAAAATGTCATGTATGAACTGCTCTTTCTTGGCAAATGCACCTCACTTTATTTCATTTTATTTATGTTGTTCGTTTAAATGATGATATGTCACTTGCAGAAAAGCATGGATATTGTAAAAGAAATTTTCTACAACCCCAATTCCGAAATAGTTGGGACAAAGTGTAAATTGTGAATAATATCAAAATGTAACAACTTTCAAATCACACCAGCCAGTATTTTATTCACAATAGAACAGAGATAACATGGCAAATGTTGAAACTGAGAAATTTTACAATTTTATCCACAAAATGAGCTCATTTCAAATTTGATGGCTGCTACAGGTCTCAAAAAGGTTGGGTCAGGGGCATATTTACCATGGTGTAGCATCCTTTCTTCTTTTTAACACAGAGTGGAGGCGTCTGGGCATTGAGGAGACAAGTTTCTTGAGTTTAGCCAATGGAATTTGATCCCACTCTTGTTTAATACTGGCTTCCAGCTGCTGGAGAGTTTTGGGTCTCCTTTGACGGACTTATCGTTTAATTATGTGCCAAATGTTCTCAATCAGTGAAAGATCAGGACTGCAGGCAGGCCGGTTTAGCACACGGACTCTTCTACTACGAAGCCATGCTGTTGTAATAGCTGCAGTATGTGGTTTTGCATTGTCCTGCTGAAATACACAAGGCTTTCCCTGGATTGATGTCGTCTGGAGGGGAGCATATGTTGCTCTAAAACCTTTATATACCTTTTTTGAGCATTCATGGTGCTTTTTAAAACATGCAAGTGGCCCACACCATATGCACTAATGCATCCCCATACCATCAGAGATGCTGGCTTTTGAACTGAATGCTGATAACAGGAGGGGTGGTCTTTCTCCTCTTTAGCCCGGAGGACACAACGCCCATGATTTCCAACAAGAATGTCAAATTTGGACTCGTCTGACCACAGGACACTTTGCCACTTTGCTACAGTCCATTTTAAATGAGCCTTGACCCACAGAACACAGCGGCACTTCTGGATCATGCTCAACAATGGCTTCCTTTTTGCATGATAGAGTTTTAGGTGGAATCTGTGGATGGCACGGCAGACTGTGTTTACAGACAGGGGTTTCTTGAAGTATTCCTGGGCCCATTTAGTAATGTCAATGACAGAATCATGCCAGTGAGTGATGCAGTGGTGTCTGAGGGCCCGAAGATCACGGGCATCCAGTAAAGGTCTTCGGCCTTGTCCCTTACGCACAGAGAATGTTCCAGTTTCTCTGAACATTTTGATGATGTTATGCACTGTCGATGATGAGACCTTCAAAGCCTTTGCAATTTGACGTTGAGGAACATTGTTTTTAAAGTATTCCAAATTTTTTTTTACGCAAGCCTTCACAGGTTGGAGAGCCTCTGGCCATCTTTACTTCTGAGAGACTCAGCCTCTCTAAGACATCCCTTTTATAGCCAATCATGTTACACACCTGATGCCAGTTAACTTAATTACTTGCTAAATGTTCTTTCAGCTGATTCTCTTATATATTAATTGCTTTTTTCAGCCCCTTTTTTTGCCTGTGTCCCAACTTTTTTTGAGACCTGTTGCAGCCAGAAAATTTGAAATGAGCTCATTTTGAGGATAAAAATGTAAAATGTCTCAGTTTCAACATTTGAAATGTTATCTATGTTCTATTGTAAATAACATATTGGCTCGTGATCTGAAAGTCATTGCATTTTGATTTTATTCACAATTTACACTTTGTCCGAACTATTTCGGAATTGGGGTTGTACATCTTACGCATAGCTTTCAAAAGATTCTTGTTTGACAAGTCATGTTCTTTCATCAATAAATTTGGAATATATTTGTAATACTTTGAAATAATACAGCAGTATGCTGTTCTTTTTTTAAGTGAGATGGTGGAACAGTGAATCATTTTATTTACTTCATGTATTAAGATTTGCAATGAAAAGATAAATATGACAGAAATGGTATTTACATGCATGTATGATTTGCCTTTTTCTAGACACGTGTCAGTGTTGAGTTGCCCCATTTTCAGCAGTACGGCAGATAAATTTCCAAAATTGGGTCGCATAGCCTTAACGTGTAATAACCACATTATTAATAATCAATTGCTTGAATTACTTCATCACCGAATGTTGTCTTTGAAAATGCTTTTTCAGGCCTTTATTGAAGCTGCTTTCCATTGATTATGGTTTTAGAGATTTCTGTCTTTATTCGTCTCTTCAGCAGTTGATTGGATTTAGGTCAGGTCATTGACTTGGTCAGTCTGAAACTTTCCACAGTTAACGGGTGATGAGTGTTTCGGTTGCATAAACAGCGTTTTTGCAATCATTGCCTTGCTGTAAGTAATTTTTTTGCATGTAGCCAGACAAAGTATTTCTGTATCCATCTGAATTCATCCCACTGCTCTTGTCTTCTATCACATTATCAATAAGACAGCCTGTTCCAGAGGCAGTCATACATGTCAAAGACATGATGCTTCAGCTTCAGGTTATTTGGTCTCATCGTTCATAAAAACATTACTCCCGAACCCTTCTGGTTCATCTCTGTACTTCAGCATAGCCTTTCATTTCTGGCAGTTTGCATAAGGTTTTCTGAGCACGGTGCTCATAATATTATTAACTTTTCCCTCTGCTTGATGGCTGCTGGCGATGTGGGCTTTCTCCTCTGCTGTCAGACGTTGCCCGTCATAAACTTCAGATGCCGTATTTGGTTGATCGGTACTGAGTCCATCAGTGCTTTATTTCCTTTTCTAGAGTTCAAAAATATCGTTCTTCATGTTTCCAGATTTAGGACAGCTCATCTTCAATGATTCTTCTGTTCTCTCAGCTATCTAGCTGTTTTGCGGCACGACAAGTTCTCTGGTGTGTTCCACTGACTGCCATTGCAGTTCTTCAGATGAAACAAAGGTCAAAACCAAGACTAGATTCTCCTTGGACTTTTGTACTTGAGAAGGACATGCAGATGCCAGTCACATGGTAAAACATACAGTACCAGTCAAAAGTTTAGACACACTTTTAAACAGTCAGAAGTTAAAAGAGAATAATTTATTTGTTTGAATAGTGTCCAACATTTTAGAATTCTCAAAGAAGCCATATTTCGCATAGCAGGCAGACAAACAAGCTCTTTCCTTTTTCCAACAGCCAAATTAAAGACAAGCTGTTTTGGAACTTATTGGGCAAAAAAGTCGATGAAAAGCAAACCACAAGTGCAGCACGTGTTTGGCAGCTTAGACAGCCGCTCAGCAGCAAACTCATTATAGCCATATAACTGCTCTAGTAAAAAAAAAAAAAAATGTGAGTATGCTCTGTAAATATGACAGAAAATGCTGGTTAGTTTGATGGATTTAAGAATTAGATCTTTTTTTCAGCTAAATAAACGGTACCTCTTTCTTTATTTAACATGGCTTGTAAGAAAAATGTGGGTATGTCCAAACTTTTGACTGGTACTGTACATGCTGGTGAATGCCAGAATATGATAAAATAAAAGCTGATTGCCTGAACCTTTGTCCCATATTAATCTTTTTCTCAATTTCAATTTTTTTTTCTAAGGATACTTTTGGATATAACTATGAAATGTGCCTAAAGTTATTAAGCAGCAAACTGTGAATCTCAATGCCCAGGTGGATGTCATTAGAAATGGCATCATAATGCTAATGTTTCAATGCTTTTATGCTAATGTTTGAAGTCTGTGAAGGAACTGAAAATGCATAGGCTAAAACATGAAATCTCATAGTCTATCAATTTTAAAGAATGAGATATTGCTGAATGCTAAGATAATTTCAAATTATAGCTGAAGAGCCAGCTAAATGAGGCCATTTCTCATATTTTATTCAACTGCCACTTTGTGTTTTCACTGACAATACAGGAACCCTGTCACAACAGATAAAAGACTCCTAAAAACAGAGTACAATGATCGCATTTTATATGACATATAAGCTACAGTCAAATGCCTGTATTATACATATATTTCCTGAAGGATGCATTGGTATTTTAATACTTTATAGCGTTTTTGTTAAGGGTTACGTTACACAGGAAAATTGCCTCGTGTCCATCTGTTAGCCTAATTGTAGTTTGTAATGGGCTGCTTTCTGAGGTAAATGTATGGGCAGACATGAATAATGCACTTCTCTGGTATGTCTGGAGCAAAGCTGCCTTAACTGAGAAGGTACCCTCCTCTCACCTGGCTGTCAGTCTAATGTAAGAAATTTAAATGACTGCGGTGCGCGACTGCAGTATAGGCATTATTGCATGTTTGGAAGTGACAGCAGACCAAGATTACATGGCTAGTCTCAATATCCCATTGGATGGAGTGATGGATTCTGAGGATAACATCCACTCTGTTAGCATGTGAAAACAGATATGGTCAGGTTGCACTATAGAACTAAAAATACTAATATTATATCTGTGTGTGATGGTGAAAATTTTACAAAGCCACTGCTATGTGATGGGTTATATAGTGAGGTCTGTTCGTAATGCGCAGTGACGCACTCTAAAGGGCTTTATTTCCTACAAAGTTCATTTGATATGGACTTGAGTATTCACTATTTACTAGTATTGTCTGCAGTTTAAATTGATCCTGTGTTTAGTACTCTGTGAATTATTTTGTGATTACAGTCCTTTAAAGTTGTGTCAATGTCCAAATACTTCCAGACCATATTGCATCAAATTCAAAGGAGCAACCGTAAATAACCAAGAGCCAGCAGTCACAACAAGAGCGTAGGTTAGGCTTCAGCATCGGTAGGGACATCTTTTAAACACTGTAGCTACATTTTTCACCTTTCCAATAACATGTACCCAGCTGTGCGCACATTCTCACACACAAGCACACACACGTGCATGCACGCGCACACACACACACACACTCGGATCAAAGTTGTGAACGTGGAACTTGACCTGTCTCTTTGTCTCTTGTCTACTGTTACATGGCTGCAGTGTATTATACAGTTGGCAGAAAAAAATAATCCATACAGTGCATATATACTGTCAGCCTCACATACACTTAAAGCCTTAAAACTGAAGCATGTACTTCCGCTATTTACTAATATTATAAATCTATTTGTAATGCTTCATTCAGACACGGCTAAAGGGACCGCTGAACTTACTGGTGTTAATATATAACCCCTTATCTCTTCGCTTCTAAATGGCACTCGTGCTTAAAATATTTTGGCTGGTGTCTCTTTGTGTTGACTGGTTTGCGGCAACCCAAATAAGGTTTCTCATTTCAACGTGCCAGAAAAGAAGAGAATAGTTGAATCTATTGGGCAGCATTTCAACCGTTAGTGGTCAGATATTTCCTCAAGTCAATGCCCTTTTACAAGTTGCTTCCCCAACCTTTCCCTACATTCTGCTTTGACAGCTCACATAGATAATGAGAGGAGTCTGGCAATGAGTTGCTGTGTAAACGTAAGACCTCAGCTGCAGTCCTCCCGTGGTCTCACCTGCCTCACTTTCTTTTTCTGGTCTGCTGCTACTTGGCTGTAGTGTATCCTGCAGTCAATAAAATGATGCAAAATGGAGACAAAGTAAAAACCAAACATAAATATTTTCTATCATGTATATCGGATCATCAGGAGTAGCAGATAACATGATTTTCACATATCAATAAAACCAAGGTATGGACTTTCATGGTTATTTTGAATCCGTAAAATCACTAAACCACTGAACGACCTCACCTCAGTGTGTCAGTCCCTTCTGTCTCTCCTGCTGTTGTACTATTTCTATCCCTGGTCCCAGCAGTCTCCTGATAAAATTGTGCAGAGATGGTATTAAAAAAAAAAAAGAAGTCGATGTAAAAGTTCAGATTTTGTCATTTTACCTGTTCCATTCAGGGAAACTTACGCTTCCCGCCCAAAAAATGTCGCCATTTGGATTTAAGTAAGCAAATACTCGAGCCTTTGATTGAATCATTATTGCAGTGGTGAATGTGTTTCAGCTGACAATAATTCTTTTAATCCTGACAAAGGGTATAAGTTTCATCTAAGAGTTGGGAGGAGATACGTAATGCGAGTGTGCACAGAAAAATTTAGAAAATTTTTTGTAGTAATTTGAATGCAAATATTGCCTTCTTTGTCAAAGGAGATTACTGTGTGTTTCTCTGATGTTTTCTATGGTGCTCGGTGAGATGCCTCTGTAATTTTCATTGATAGATGCCATATTCATAAACTTGATGAAGTCCAACATCCAGCCAAGTTCCCACATAACTACTAGCTATGTACTCACATCCAGTTGCCGACTGCATTAACGAAATGGTCGGGCAGGAAACAATAAATCGGTGGCATGTAGCCCATAGAAAGTCATTGTGCTTGGCATGATGAGACAAAAGTAGTCCTCAACTTTTGGCTATTTTACCCTTTCCTCATCTTACTTTTTCTCCTATTTGTGTACTTTTTCTTTGACTGCATTTTCAGTGATGTTAAGATGCTGAGAAATGCTGCTATGGCCAGTCAAAACAGCCTACTTGGCCTTTTGATTGGTCATAATTTTCCCATAAATCTCGATAAAAAGAAAGCAGGATATTTTCCATCACATTAAGAGAAAGCATAAAGCCTTACCACCAATTACAATAAAAAAAATTCAATTATCTAATGTAGGGCAAATGGAGGCCCGCCATATTTACATGATTATCAAACATTGACAGGTTAGCATGTAAAGAATGTCACGTCCCACGACTGAGATTTGTTTGGCTTTTCTGTCATTTATATAATAAAAAAAACACTCTTCCCCAGACTTAGTTAAGTACAATGCCACATGAATTTATTCACCCCTGCTTGATTATAGTTGTCTATCTTTCTCTTCACTTAGACAAATGCACCAATCATTTCGCCTCAGCCTAAGATGTAATTTGATCACGATTACCCAGCACATGTGGGCGTGGGTGCAACTACACCCTCGGTGTTTCCACCATTCGTGGGCAAGTTTTTCAATATCAGCTAATGTTTGAAATTTTTCACCTTCCACAACCTTCACTGACCAGAGTAAATCACCTCTGTGCACTCATGAAACCTGCTCAGTTCTGCTAGAGTGGATGGTGTAACTAATTGCCTGGATATAGTTACGTTAGCAAACTACCCAATTCGCACTCTTACCTATTCTGTGCACTGTACTGTTTTCATGAGACAACGTTAGTTGCATGACTACAGCCGAGATAAACACTTTAGGTTAAACCATTAACTGTCTATGAATTGGACAAAGCCACCAACCGCGGATGCACTAACATAACATTAGACTGGGGCACTTTACATTAGAATGCCGCATTTCTTCCTTTTACCCAATTAATCGACAGTTGGTCGGGATATTCTTGCCATGTTTCCTTTCCACATTTACACCTATGATCGTGTCTGATTTACTGCGTAACTTCTCATTTCTTACACAAACATTTCAGAAGACATCTCATAGTCGTCAAAAAGATGTTACTGTGTTCCAAGAGGGGCAAATAATTGGCCAACATCAAGCAAAGAAAACTGCTAAGCAGAATGCTGAAATCACTAGAATTGGGTAATCAATTGTCCTCAAATTTATAAAAATCTGGAGGGATGGTTGTGCACTGTCAACTTCACGGAAGAAACAGGTTGGAGAAAAATTGTGACTGATCCTGATCAGGGATCACTAAAATGTTCAGTGAAGTCCCATCTCAAAAAAAAAAAAAAAAAAAAAAATCAACAGTAGAACTCATGGCTGTGTTTAATTATGAAGGTAAGAGCATTTCCGCATGTACAATGCTACAAGAATTTGGAGGATTAGGGCTTAACAGCTGCTTGGCCACGAGAAAGCCACCCTCATGAGGCTTATTTGAAAAAAAAACAAGTTCAATTTTCAAGGGAGCATAAAGATTGGACTGTGGAGTGAAAAATGTCCTGTGATCTAATGAGTCCAGATTTGCCCTATTCCTGGGTGATGGGCACATCAGAATAAGAAAGGAAGCCCATGAAGTGATGCACACATCATGCATTGTGCTCACTGTGCAAGCCTCTGGAGGCGGGGTTATGATCTGGGGTTGCTTCAGTTGGTCAGATCAAGGCTCTGCTCCGTTTTGCAGCAAAAAATTAATTCGGCAGACCACCTGAATATTCTGAATGACTAGTGACCCATCAATCCGCTTTATAGTTTCTGATGACAAAGGCATATTCCAAGATGACAATGCCAAGATTCATTGGACTTAAAGCTGCTGTAACTGATCTGGTCATTTTAGCTGGCTTCCTGCCCCTCGCCTAAGTCAGCAGTCTCCGCCCCCCATCCCCAAGCCACACACGGACACGCATCGGTTTCCGACAGAGGCAGAGATTTAGAGCAGCGACCCAATTACAATATCAGTAAAATATAAAAAATGCTCTCAGTGATTGTCGTGTGAAAGCTACACTGAAAACATGGACCAACGACACATTACGTCCCTACAGAAACTTCGGTATGAATATGGTGAGGAGATCGTTGTTACAGAAAAAAATCACAATCGTCTATACAAAAACACTTTTCTGCTAGCCCTTTGAAAGCATGATTTATTTTTTTCTCATATAAATACATGCCATTATCCAGTTATACAACAGCCTCCCTTTGTCAGAACAAATACCAGTTGCTACCAAGTTTTGCTGCTATACAGCTAATCAAGCTGTAGTCGGCCACAAACGACGACAGTATATTTATAAACTAACATTAGCGGGATTACAAACCGCCAACAGGACTACTCGAGACTAATAAAACTGCATAACTACGACAGAATGAAACGTAGCTTACCTGTTCAGTAGCCGCAATGCTAGTTGCGCAACGCTTTTTAGATCCTTAGATTCCTTGTTTTCTCAACCTCCTGAAAACGGCACCGATATATACACGGCTCTTGGCCGTTTTTTCTTCCTTGACTATCTATTCCTCTTCCGAATCTTTTGTACGCCGTCTCTCGTCGTGCAGGGGTTGGAAGCTGGCTTGTGGCGATCGGCTATCTCTACAGTAAAGTAGCGATCTGCTATTATTGCCACGGGAGGAGAATTCCTATCTTTGCTGGTGTGGCAGGCCGAAGGAGGGCCCGGGCGGGGAATTGAACCCCAGACTCCCGGGTAAGAGTCATGCGCGCTGACCACATCGCCAAAGAGCCAGGCTCGTTAGCGAGGTAGCCAGGGCGTGTACCTCTTAGGAGACATTTCTAGTGACAGGACCCTTCAACTGTCACACTGGCATAGACACGCCCCTCCACCCCCAACTCACGTTCATTCACTTTCTTCTTAAAGTGCTCTTCTTCTCCAGTGCTGTCGATCATGCACATACAGATACTGTAGACCATTGACCCCTGAGGTCACCAAATCCGATGGGTCACAGATTTTGGTGAAACGGCGCGCGTTCACAAGCAGAGAGAACTGCCTCTTTATGCGTTCTTTCACCTCATTGGATAGAGGCAGTGGGTGACTCCAGAATTTTACTGCTTTACTGCAGAGGACAGTGACTGAGAGACCTGTGTTATGGACCAGAAACTCTATATCAATTATCTCTGTCGGAATACAGAGCTATTTAGCACTTGTTTTTAAAAAATCACTTACAGCAGCTTTAAATTGAGTCTTAAAAAGTGGTTCATCGAGCATGTGGAATCATTTTCACAAATGAATTGGCCACCTCAGAGTCTGGACCTAAACTAATTATAAGTCTTTGGGATGTGCTGCAGAAGTCTTCATGGGGTCGTTTGACTCACCCATTGCGAATACAATATCTTGGCCAAAAATGTGTACAAATCTGGTTGGAAATAAAAGTTGTAACATTGTATAACATTGTCGAGACATTACCACGACTAATGTGAGTCCGTGATCAAAGCTAAAGTAGGCCCAAAAAATATTATAGTCCAAGACTCTTTTCGGATGGGCAGTGTATTTTGTCTTTCTTGATTGCAATTGTGTCTTACAACTGTGCAGCCTAATACAAAGTTTAGATTGTAAGTTGCGTGTCTAGTCATCAAATGCACTTTTACGACTTGCTCTCAATTTTTGAACTACAGTCAGATGGGTACCAGTTATCTGTTGCTTCTTCAGCACAATTTTCAACATTACCTACAAGTTGAATAAAGGCGATAAAGGTCCTTGAGGTCCACTTTGTTCCAATTTTTGCGGGGGCATTTTGATGATCGCTTGATTCGTTCACAAAAAATGTTAGCTAGCTCGCTAGCAAAGACCTAGCTACATTGCGCCGAGCTCACTATAGCAACATTTCAGTGTAGTTGAAACTAGCTAGCTAAAGTAGCTAGCTAGGTTTCCAAAACATGGCTCTGACACTCAAATTGAACTATCTCTAGTTGTAATCTTGTTCTGATGTTAAGATTGCTCATTCCTTAAAAATATGAATCCGATCGATACCTTTCATTTAATAGTCCAACAAGCAGTCTGGCACTGTCTCACCGCCTGCAGGAAAAACTTTACCAGTACAAGCTAATGTTGGTGCTGACAGGAGTTGATTTTTATAACTGACCTAGGATCGGAGGAGGTCCCATCTCATGCAGCCACGACAAAATGAGTGTTTGGAAGAAGATCTGATCTAGGCTCTGCACAAAAACAGGACTGTTAACATGAGTTTTAGCTAATGGACCTTCAGTGAGCTCCAGACCAGGCCAATCAAATGGTCTTTTTTAATGCAGAACTTGAATGACTTTCAGAGTTAACCCCCTGCAAAGCTTTTATATGGCACATATTAAGTTTCACCAAATCGCTGAAAATATTGGTTGGTACAATTTCACTGTCTCTCACACTGGTAGATACGTGTCACTGCCATCCCTAGTAAACCGGCACCAAAGAGTCACAGTAATCAAATTTCAGACTGGGGGTGTGAGAATCGGGCCTGAATAAAATTAATTAAAATAAGGTTCTACATTTTTAGCAAAATTTAAGCTGCACCCTTTCATTTCTGCCACATTTCTCTCCCCCCATCCAAATCCCTCCCCCTTTCTCTTTTAGTTTTTCTGACTTCCCTTTATGGCTGCGGTTGGAAACTTTAATTTTGACACATCAGAAAAAAATGACCAGTCTGTCCTTCCTATGTGCTAATCCCTCCCCTTGTCTTTCACTGCAGTCTTCCACATTGTTCAGTTACTGCTTTCCCCCTTTCTGTTTTTCTCAAGTCCAGTAAGTAATAGTAATGCCAGTCAGTTATTTACTCCAATTCAGGTCATTAGTGGTGAGTTTAACATTTGTTGTTAAGGGTGTGGTGGGCGAGTGTGGTGGCTGTGGCGTAGTGGCGAGGACAGTGGACTCTCTGGGCATTGGTGGGGAAGCCTTGTAATAGAAAAAAAATAAAGCTTCTTGAATGGGCTAAGTCAGATGCAGCCATTGTCAGTCTTTGTATGCTATTAAAGAGCAGTGAACATCCCCTAAATATTTAACAATGTTCTACAGGCAGAAATATTCGGCATACTTGGCTTTTTGAATTAACATATCATTAAAGTTGCACAATTTCCAGAATTTGTTTGTAGCCAATTGTGTTGTAGATTCAGTGATTCAAATGGACTTAATTTGTGCCTTGTTGTTGGTGCATATTTTCTTATCGATCATGCAAATCAATAACTTTAATCTGGACACTTTAAAAAAAAAAATGGACAGGAAAGCAAAAGAAAAACAAAACAGGAAAGTATAAAGAATTCTGTGCACACAAATGGCTTGTGACTTTGCCGGAAAAAAATGGGAAGTGTCAAACATAAAGCGGATTGAGGTATCTGGCTTTTAAATTGCCCTCCATTTCCTACAATTTCATGTGTCATCAGAGGTATGTTTAATCACAATGTTTGAAAATCTAAATCAAATTCCACATTTAATGAAAATAATTAATAATGCGTGAATACATTAATCGGTCTATAAATTACGAAAATAAGTTTAATAGCAAGAAATTGGCCTTAACAATAAACGGTAACCCAGAAACCATCAGGCAGGAAACGAAAAAAGAAAAGAGATTATGGGAGGTGTTCTAAAAATATGCTTGTCTCGAGTCTCGAAATCTTGACATCAGAATTTTCCGACCACAACACAGGAAGTTCAGATGAAGAAATAGAGAACTGAGCCTAAATTTAAACAACACTTCTCTGTATGGACATGCATATAACTACTCACTCACAGTGTATACAGGCTACAACCATTTTCACACATGTGCATTTTAGCTTGTGTAGAAAGTTGCATAAGCTTCCAGAGATAAGACTCTCCTAAAAGTTCACGCTAAGGTAACGTAAAATGACTCCTTTTGGTCATCCAAAAACTTGTATGGCAACATGCAACTTTGTGTTTGACATGTTTACCAATGTGGATGCAACCTAGACGATTGTAACATTTATGCTAGTTTGACAATAGTTAAAAAATTTGAGATAAATGGATACAACGTAATGTACGTTGAATCGAATGCCCTTATATAGGGCGTAGGCCAATCATGTAAATGCTGAGTAATCCTGCTTTGGC
This sequence comes from Gymnothorax javanicus, assembly GCA_029692085.1. Lineage (NCBI taxonomy): Eukaryota > Metazoa > Chordata > Actinopteri > Anguilliformes > Muraenidae > Gymnothorax > Gymnothorax javanicus. Next base: position 45,632,988 of record CM056193.1, read on the forward strand.
TGGATGCATTCTTCTTGCCCATAAAAACAATGTACTACCAGCCGTTAAAACACGCAGCACAACTGTTTTATGCAATGACTCATCATATATCCCATTCTGTTGCAATAGTAGTCACAGAGAATCTTGCATACATGGTGATGAGAACCCTCCAAGTGGTGCGGTGCATTTTTAATGTGATTTTTAATGTGATACACTGCTTTCAACCCGCAGCAGTTTGTTTTCTTATTCATAGTTGCGCATGAATTTTATCATTGCAGCAGAGCTGGCACTGACCAGTATGGTGCCCTGGTCAAGATTTTGACTCTAGAATTGATTCTAAAAACATTTGGTGACAGTTGACAAGCAGAACACAGATACTATTTGCCTGCATAAAAATTACATACATATAGTTCAAGGTTTTTTGAGTAATGACTTGAAAACCAAAAATTTTAACAATTGCCCCCGGCCTCCTCTCCACTTTGCAGTCATCCTCAAAACGTGTTCAATGAGCACTTCTCTCTCATGAGCCATGCTGTGCGTTATACAATTAAGATTCATCAATAATGAAAATGCAAAGGCTTACAACTATTAGTTATGAAAGGGGGTGGACAATACATTTTATTTGACCATCACGAGCAGGGCCAATGCTTGCTAATTAGATATCAATACAATGCGTATTTCTCAAAATGGTTATCATTAAAAATAAGTGCATGTCTCAAAATCATGTCGTGGGTTGTTCCACAAATACTGGAATAGTCTTTCCAACTTTCGCTAATGAATTTTCGTGGGAGTATCTGACATTAACTCAGTTAATATGTCTTAAATGGCAATCAGCACTATTCTCCAATACAAGCTTGTAACATTAACACTGTTCCAGTGGTAATTACTGTGCAGTAGATAAACTATGCATTCATCAAACATTAATGTCTTTTTTAAAATTTTCCTCCTCTTCTCTTCTTGTATGTCTTCCCTGGGCATCAGAGGGCTGACCTGATATAATTGAATTAAGCTCCTGATGTCAATCATATCAGGTTTCACGCCCAGTGTCGTTCATAGCACCGATGACTCACCCATCCCCCACGATCAGATAAGTCCATGAGTGGGGGTGATGCCCCGGGTGAAACTGTGGGCAGCCCAGAAAAAAAAAGAGGATCCGTTTTATTTGATAGGCTAAGGGCTATGCTATGCAGTCACATTATGTGTTTTTCTAGCATTTTGAAATAATTGTATTAAAATAGCATTTGTAAGAAACTAGGACAAGGTAAGAATTTTTTTCCCCCTCAACTGGAGAGCCACAATAACTGAACGGCACCCCCAGCAGTTGCCTATACTGCCTATGCCACAGGCTGGCTTTGGATTGAAGGACTGAATTTTGAGAAGCCCTTGCACTAGTAAATAAAATATTTACAGATGACAAATTAAAAGAAAAAAAAAACCTGAATAAATATGTGGCTAAGCATAACAAATGCAGATACTTCTGTTCAGTTGCATGGTTTGGGTCGATTGGTCCCCGTAAAGGTGGGAGGGTCACTGCTAATCAATATAGAATTATTCAGTGCCATCACCAATATTTCCTATGAGGATGCACTCCTGGTATGATGGCAGTGGTCTCTTCCAGGGTGACGATGGCCCAAGCCTCACAGGGCACAAGGCGTCACTTAATGGTTCTATGAGTATGAAAATTATCCTGAGCATACACTGCCACCATCACAGTCTGCAGATCTGAAATCAACTGAACTTATATGGGAGAGTTCGGAACAACATCTCTCCATTGCCACATTAAAGCACCAAATGAGGGAATATTTAGGGGAAAGATGCTTCATCCCTCCAGCAAATTTTTACACTTGTAGACTCTATGCCAACACGTGTGAAGCTACCAGCTTCTGACATCTTAAGGAGGCCCAACAACATTTCTAAGATTGTTTATGTTGATTTCTCCATTAATTTGTCTCCCTTCAGTATGTTCTGCCCCTATGCTGTACGTTTTGTCTCTGTCTAACATTGGTGCCTTCTTTTGAACGTTTTTTTCCTCACCACAGTTTGAGGATTTTTCTTCCATCTGGGATTAATATGATAATATGCTATTTTAGATACTTAGGCTGGGCACCTGACCTCCAGCTACGCTGTATGATGTCTTCATGATGGTTCTTCCGTAAATTGCGTGATACGAATAAAACTAAGCAGTGTTGAATCTAGGGGCCTCCTCCGACTCGGCTCTCTTAGAGTGTTCACAACACTATCTTCAGTTTGAGATTACTTGGACATTTTTATCTTTGAAATAAAAGAAAGCTTTCATACTCCTCTTAGCTTTAGATTGATCAAACAAGACTAGGTGCAACCTATTATATGGCTGGGCCGCCGAGTGCTGTATGAGAATGTGCGCCTAAGAAAAGGGTGCCAAATGAGGCAAAGCTCATTCAGTTATATGAAGTGCAAGTTTAGTAATGAGCTGGAGTGATAAATTATTTACAAAGTGGGTGAGGAGAGTGAGAGTGTGAAAGTGTGTTTACATAAAGCAATATTTGATATTGGTGATGGTTGAATATGGTTAACTATATGACAAAAAAATTGAAATGCAATTAATTTTAATGAATTGATTACCTATTGAAAGCTCTCGAGAAGGCCTTGTAGTTGACACCAAGGTCATGAGAATTGGCCGAGAAATAGGAAAGTTTTGAAATTTTATATTGCCCCCAAATAGCTAATTGTTTGGTATTTATTTCAGTCGCTGCGGATAAAGGAAAAAAAAAAAGTGTGTTGCGAAGTGAGCAATTTAGGTCAGTTTTACCTCAAATATGGTAGACAGTCAAAGAAATGACATAAGCAATGTTCAAGAAAATGCAGTAAAATACAAGAATTCAGGAAAGAAAGCATGAACGATTTTCATAAGCGAAAGTTACAACCTGACTTAGTATTGCACTTTGTCGCATAGCTAATATGATAACAAAGGTGTATAAAGTACTGGGAATAAAAGTTACGAAAAAGTAAAAGTACCATTACTGAAAGTTACTTTGGTAAAAGTTGAAGTCACCCATAAGAAAATGATTTGAGTAAAAGTCTTAAAGTAGCTCACATTAAATGTACTTAAGTACCAAAAGTATCTTGTGAAAAAATATAATTAAGTATCAAAAGTGCTAGTAGACAGTATTTTTAATAGCACGCATAAAAAGAAGCAAAGCAATCAGGCATGGTTCTCTCCTTGTGCTCTTTAATCAATTTTCAGATGAATGAAAGATACAGTATTTAAGAAACAAACTGGCAGTCTCTCCTTTATGTATTTCTTCTTCTTCTTTGAGTTTACTGGTGGATTAAAAAAACCACAATAATTGACTTTAATTAATTGAATTAGATGGTATCAATACCATGTTGAATTTTTGCTTCAGAAAACTGATTTTTCTTAACTTCTAATTGGGATACCATTGGCTCACTGTAGCTGAAGTGGTTGCTACAGAGGACAATTTTTTTTTTCTGTAGCATAAAATTTTTATTATTATGATTTTTTTAACTGCTATGGGCAAGTATATTGCGCAGTTTGCACATCAGGCTTAGCGGAGGAGTTAAATTAAGGCAAGTCCTGAAAAACAGGGATTGGAGTGAACTCGTCCATATTCTAACCCCTTGTCTCCACCGGGCGCGTTTCTGAAACGTTTTTTACTCGCGCGTGTGACGCGGCAGATACGCTCTCGTTATTATCTTTGCAGCTGTCTCCACCGGCTCCGTCAGGCGTGCGCTTCAGCTACGCTTCACGCGCGCAAACGCGACCTGAAGTGTTTTTTTACGCTTCAAGTCTATTTTTTCGACATTACACGCGTAAAATGGAGGGTGACTCGGCTTCTCCTTTGCTGCTCGACGCTTCTCGTTTGAAATACGCGCGTGAGCAAGACGGAGTAGGTGGAGACACTCGCTTCAGTGACGCATGAACGCTGTCGTCTCGCGAGCGCGTCGCTCACATGACGCGCCCGGTGGAGACTAGGGGTAAGAGCTCGGCTTGCTTGTGAATATTCAATAACTGATCCGGGTGTGCCATCTAGTAGTAACTGCATGCATAAATTTGGAGCTCCGTGTCCGTTGGCAAACACATCTGCACAAAGCGGCTAAGATACCCTGCCGAGCACCGTTGTTCTTCTCGAACACGCCAAATCCAGATAATCCTTAAATGATGAATTACATTCATATTTTAATGTGTAACGAGTAACGAAGTGGCCAGTGTCAAAGTTACGAAGTGAAAGCATACTTTTTAATCTTTTAAAATGTGGCAGAGTAAAAGTAAAAGTCCTGGTTTTTTAAAAAAAAAAGAACTCAAGTAAAGTACAAATAGGCCTACTCAAAAAAAAAAACTACTTCAGTATTGTAACGAAGTACATGTATACCTCTGTATGATAATATGTATGATCCCAAATCCCTTCATTGTACCCGTTTTCTCTCGTATCGCTAGCGAGATTCAATAGGAAGATTAAGGAAATGATTCTGGTACCGGCTGCGAAATTCAATAGGAAGATGGAGGAATGTAACACATCGTACCAATCTAACGTAATAGAATCGGTTGGAATGTGTTTTTAATTTCCCTATTCAACCTTGCAACCGATACTGTCCTCCATGCTTGTTAACTGTCGTACCGGTTGCGAGATTAAATAGGGAAATTAAAAACACATTCCGACCATTGTTATGATTCTTTCACGCTAGATTGGTACGATGAGTTACATTCCTCCATCTCTAATGGAAGCTCACAACCGGTGCCAAAGAAAATGCATGGAGGACTTAAACAAACCGAACCAATCTAGAGAATCTAGAGTGAAAGAAGATAATGGTCGGTTTGTGCTCGTAATCAAAAATCGAATGGAACTTTTTAAAAGACCGGGATACTAGCTAGGGCGAGCGCAGCATATGCATCCGCTATATTAAGATTTATATTGAAACCATCAGACTGTCGGACACGGAGTTATATTAAAACCCTGTCCGACTTTCGGACACATAGACACTGCTTCGAAGTGTCTCCGTGTCCGACAGTCGGATGGTTTTCAAGAACTCATAATTCACTTTTTAACTTTTTTCAAGCCATGGACCTCATGCAAGAGAATAAAACTGGGTAGCTACCGTATTTTGAGCAACAATGATTTCGGACACGTAGACACTGCAAACAAACAAACACCATAGCCTACTGTAACTTAAGTCATGATGAAATGCCCACGTAAGAGAATAAAACTGGGTAGCTAACTTAATTTGAGCAACACCGATTTCGGACACGTAGATGCTGCAAACAGACACGTACTGATACTGAACTCATGATGAAACGCCCGAGCAAGAGAATAAAATTGGGTGCTTAACTTAATTTTCGAGCAACATCGCGGACCCGCAAAAGCCATGTAAGAGAATAAAACTGGGTAGCTAGCTTAATTTTAGCAACACCGATTTCGGACACGTAGATGCTGCAAACAGACACTGTAACTTCCCACCAAACAAGAATAGGTCCAAACGACGTCTTTTTGAGGTCTTCCAAAACGTCTAAATGACGCCCCCTGAGGAGCCAGAATGAAAGTTTTTATGACGTCTTTTTACGACATCTTCTGGATGTCCCGTATGAACGTGCACCAAACCTCTGCACAAGGTTAAAAATTAGTTCAAATGAGGTCGTTCTGGGCATCTTTTCAACGTCAACTGCACACTTATTTTAGAGATACTTTACGGAAAAAAAAAAATACAGTTTATGTCTCCTTTCTCGCGATGCCTCCCTATCTCTCCGACTGATAGCTTTTAGATGTTGCTCTTGAGCAATTGTTATGACAATCAAAGAGCTTTCTTATGGTAGTGAGGGGATTCGGTGTTCCGAACTGGTAATCACTGAACTACACTCGCTACTGACTGCGCCACGAAGATAGGTGACGGGCACTGCGCAGTTAAGATGTGTTTCCCAACGACTACTCTCCATGGGTCATTAAACGAAGTCATAACAACTTGTATCCATAATATGAAAAATAATGTACTGGACTTATAGTAATATAGTGTTGGGAAAATAAAACAACTAAGAAAATTATTAACATGAAATTTTGTTTTAATGTTATCATAGTCGTCTGTTTTTTGTTTGTTTGTTTAAAGTGGCGACTCGCCCCGCCGCGGGATTAATTGGGGGAAAGAGATTGGCTATCTGCGGTGCCGACAAGAGAAGCAGTTCTGCTACTGGCACCGCGGCGGGGCGGATAAGAGAAGCACTTCCGCTATTTTCCCCACAACTGGGCCAATAAGAATTTCATTTTATTATCCGCCCCAGTCTTTGAACTTGCTGTAGCAATCGAGTTTCACAAGGTTTTTAAGGTTTATCATTAACAAATAAACAAGGAAGCGGCTATTCGTCCCGTAGCGCTGCGGCGCCAAAGTTCAAAGTTTGTTTAATGACCCGTGGAAAGTAGTGGTCGGGAAACACATCTTAACTACGCCTTGGTTTTAACTTGACTTCCTAGCGCAGTTAGTAGTGAGGGTAGCTTAGTGATTCATAGTTCAGAGGATCGAATCTCCTCATTACCGCATAAAGGAGCTTGGCTTGTCATAACAATTGTTTAAATGCAACATCTAAGAGCTATTAAAGCAGTCGGAGAGATAGGGAGGCATCGCAAAGGAGGTGGAAGGAGAAGACAGAAATTATATACATATATTTTTTACATCAAGTATCTCTAAAATAAGTGTGCAGTTGACGTTGAAAAGACGCCCAGAACGACCTCATTTGAACTAATTTTTAACCTTATGCAGAGGTCTGGTGGACGTTAATACGGGACGTCCAGAAGATGTCGTAAAAAGACGTCATAAAAACTTTCATTCTGGCTCCTCAGGGGACGTCATTTAGACGTTTTGGAAGACCTCAAAAAGACGTCATTTGGACGTATTCTTGCTTGATGGGTTAACTCAGGATGAAATACCCATGCAAGAGAATAAAAGTTGGTGCTTAACTGAATTTTCGAGCAACATCGCAGACCGCAAAAGCCCTAAACAAACAAACACTACTGTGACTTAACTCATAAAATGCTCCCGTTTTTAAATGGGTGAACTTTTTTCAAGCCATGAATTCCGAATGGTCTGACTTCACCTAGGCATACATTCGTAAGTCAGCAAAGTGAAAATTTCAAAGACCTTCTAGAGACAAATCCAAAATCCACCAACGGCAAAGAACTTCGGTCAAATCCAAAATCCAGCAACAGCGAAGTAGGTGCTCCGTTTCAAATCCGAAATCCACCAACAGCAGAGTATTCCGTTCCTGCTGCAAAGCGGCAATGCCGCAGTCTGAGACCCATGTAGCCAATTTATAATGCACAGACCAGTAGTCGGCCAACCAATTGTTGAAGTTCTTCCCCGCCGGCCGACCAATCGCTGAACTTCTTCCCCGCCGGCTAGCCAATCGTCGGCCAACCAATCGTTTAAGGTCTTCCCCGCCGGCCGACCAATCGCTGAACTTCTTCCCCGTCGGCCAGCCAATCGTTGAACTTGATCACTCACTCACTCAGTCACTCAGCGACATTCGCGTTTGTAGGGGCCTGGCCGCTGCTCGGCCCAGCCCAAAAAATAAAAGAAAAAATACAACCTTGCTCTATTACTGTTTGAAGTAACTTTTTTTTTTTAAGTTTACACTTTGCTTATGACTGCAAAGCTCCATTTTTAACAGTCATTGCTTTAGCCCCTAAGTGCAGAAGCCAAATCTGGCTATTTATGTGCTACCATATTTCAGGCTTTATAATTCAAGATTGCAGCTTCGCAGAGAGGAAGGGAATGACTCAACTGAGTCAGAAAATTTGGAGCATTTAGTATTACAGTGTATTTCAGTTTATTTTCATGATTTTGGTAGAGAGGGGTTAAATCTCTTTAACCTGTATTGAATTAAAAAAAATGTAAAGGCAAACTTAGTGAGGTTTACACTCACTAACCTAATTGTTTTTTGAAAATAATGGCTATTTTCAAACATACAGTATGCAATGTTTGCAATACAGTCCAATGAAACTGATACACTGATTCATGTTTACCACTGTGTAACATCATGTCTTAGTTTTGCTTCATAACTGGGCTACAGGCAGGCCAATCTTGTACCTGCTCTCTGTGACCACAAAGCCATGCTGTTGCAGTACGTGCAGAGTGTGGCTTGGCATACCATTCTGGATCCATTATTTACAAAAACAATTCGAACGATGAACTCGTAATACCAAAGCTCACCTTTCTACTTTGCATCAAAGTCAGATCAGCTCAAGCCCAGAGAACTCGATGGGGCTTATGGATGGTGTTGATATATGGTTTCTTTTTGCATAATAGTCTTAAATGATGCCACAACAAACTCTGTTCACTGGCCGGGGTCTCCTGAATTATTTACACGCCCATGTGGTTATGTCCATTAAAGAAGCACCATGTTTTCAATGCAGTGTAGTATATCCAATTTTAGTGTATGGCCTCATCTATTATGCACTGAGACTTCTTGCACTCTACAATGCAGTGAAAAGTACTTTCCCCTTCCCGATTCCCTCTATTTTTGCTTGTCACAAATAAATGTTCAGATCATATGAACAAATTTCAATATAAGACAATGAGAGTAAGCACAAAATGCAGCTTTTAATCATTGCATTTACTAAAAGCAAAGAATAATTCAAAACCTCTATCAGCCATGTTGAAAAAAAAATTTCCCCCTTAAACATGACCACCCTTGGCGGTAACAACTGCAATCAGATGTTTGTGATAACTGGCATGGAGTCTTTTACATCACTTTGGAAGAGCATGTCGCTTAAGGTCATGCAACAGCATCTCAATTAGATATAAGTCAGGACAATTCCTAAACCTTCATTTTGAGCCATTCAGGGGTGGACTTGCTTGTGTGCTTTGGATCATTGTCTTGCTGCAAAACCCAACTGCGCATGAGCTTTAGGTCATGAAATAATGGCTGGATATTCTCCCTTAGGATTTTCTAGTTGCCCAGCACCTTTCATTTATTAGTTTATTTGTCAGGGACCATGTACAGAAACATTGAACACAAAGTAGAGATGCTCTGTACCAGATTATAGCGTTCTCGCTAATTTCCATCAGCAGTCCCTGTGGCAGGCAGAAAACATTAAATAAAATAAAAACAAGAAACATCACACCGTCCCTCCTGCCGGCGCAAGTGGCAAGGAGGGAGGAGAGAAGGCGTGAGTGGGTTTAACACAGCCGAGTCAAATCCTCACCAATCAAATGAGCTCCTCTCCTCACCTTTAAAAGCGCTGTGGGCGAGGCGCAGTGCAAATTTTGTTCGACATGGATGAAGTAGGACACAGCAGCAACACCAGACGGCCAAACTTCAGCCAGGAGGAAACTGATATTCTGGTCCGGGAGGTTCAAGCTCGCAGTGGCCGAATATATGGTCACGCGAACAGACCTCCACGGGCTGATGATGCAAAAGCGGCCGCGGAATTCTAAACCTTCCTAGAACCGCGGCTGCCGCTTTTTTCACAGCAGTGCAAATGTGAGGCCATTTCATAATATTGTGCGATTATAAAGAGGGAATCAACAATATATTGTTTTTGAACGAATGAAACAAAAAAATTGCCAATAAATACATGTGAATTTATTACATACAATAATTAATTGAGCTGACAAACACGTTATATGAGAAAACAGCAACTTGAGTCAACATTTGCCCAATTGCATAGCCCTACTGCAACCAGAACAAATCTGACAAGGGGTGCACTTGACAGCTGTGTAAGCCTATAGACTACCTTTAGTAGGCTAATAGTACACCACAATAATTGTAATAATAATAATGTTTAGATAAATGTAGCCCAGATCAGGCTGTGTTTCTAAAGCCACGTTCACACTGGACGCGAAACAAATTTTCCGCACGATAGATTACATTCAAAGTCAATGCAAAGTCTTTGCATTGACTTCGAATGTAATCTGTTGTGCGAAAAATTTGTTTCGCATCCGGTGTGAAAGCAGCTGAAGGACACATACACACATAGCCTACACACGCACTCACGCGCCCACATGCACACACATCTCTCTCTCATTCACTCTCTCTCGTACGTTGCAGACAGGGGTATTTGCCGTCAAAGCCACTGCCGCAAAAAAAGCGGCTAAGGCGCTCAAAGTGATTTCATATCAATACTCACTTACGTTTGATAACAGAAGTTCAAAACTTTGATATAACTTAGAAAACACATATTAGAAAAAGTCATGGACGGATGGACTCATATCTTTTATTGACATGAAATGCCATGCATTACTAACATCAGTGCCGCATAAAAAGCGGCAGCCGCGGTTCTAGTGTTAAGGACAGAGCTGTGTAGCCAGGTGGTCTCTCCTCTCCCATGCGCGCTGCTGCTCTCCCTGCTGATACGGCACATGCAGTTCGGCCTCTCTATGTCTCCTGCTTGAGGTCAAAGTGACATCCATGGCGTATAGCTATGTTGTGCAGCACGCAACATGCCACAGAGAATGCACTGACACTCTGAGGGCTGTCAGGTGGAGTTTTTATTACACGTGCCAACCGCCTTTGATCTGACATCAGGACAATCGATATAGATACTATAATTTATGTGCTGATTCAGATAGTTACATTAAATAGTGGTTGCTATAATTATTTATTGCATTGAAACTTTTCCAAAATTTTTTATTGTCCCCCTTAGAGGGTTTCATTATGTCTAGGAAAAAGTTTGCTTTTGCTTTACAGAGCAGCAAGGTAGCTTTATTTCTTAAGCTTTTAAAAATCAGTCGGTCTGTACTTAAACCAGATTTAAAAATTTTTTTAAGAGCCAAGTCCCTCTTCTTCATGAGGTTCCAGAGTATATCATCCAACCAGGGTAGATTATGTTTTACCTTACGTTTGCATAATGTTATTCTTGTATATTTTTAGGAAATTTGTTTGATTGTTGATATTATATTTTCGAAAGCCTGTCCACAATTTGTAACAGAATTTATTTCATTCCATTTCACGTGTTGTAGCTCAGTTTCAAATGATTCTATATTTTCCTTTGGTATGCATGAAATATATTTTCCCCAATCAATAAACTTTCGATTTTTGTATCGTAATTTAGATAATTTGCGTACTACTAAAATAAGGTTGTGATCAGACATGCCAGTGATTAAAATGTATGTTTTTGTTATGCGATCTGGTTTGTTTGTAAAAATCAAATCAAGAAGAGTTTGAGATGAGCGAGTTATTCTGGTTGGGCTACTGATCATCTGATCCATGTGAAACTTGTTGGTAATGTCCTTTAATTTCTGTCTGCGTGTTTTATAGAGCCAAGTTAAATTAAAATCGCCCAAAAGGAGTAGCTCTTTGCTGCCAAACTGTTTCAGTACATTTGATAGACAATTAAAACATGTATCCATAGAAGATGGAGGTCAATAGACCACAATCAAAGAAAAAGACATTTCTGGTGATAGTACAACTTTAACTCCAACACATTCCAGAGTGTTTTCTGGAATGTCAATTTGTATTCACTGATAACATTCTTTGACATAAATCATGGCCCCTCCTCCCCTACCATCTTTCCTGTCTCGTCTATAGATATTGTACCCAGGTACATTAAAAATAGCTAAAGGAGTTGTTGGGGTTAACCAGGTTTCAGAGAGGCATAAATGATCAAGATTAGAATTGGACAATAGTTGTTGTATTTGTTCCATTTTAGAGACAATACTCCTAATATTAAGATGACCTCCAAAGAAGCCTTTTGGCTTCATAGTCAGATGTCACAGCACCTTTGCATGATTTACTGTTTGAAACATTTTAGTGGCTTGTTGTTTTTCATTCACCTGAAGCAGAACCACAGCCCCAGACCATTACACTACTACCACCTTGTTTGACTGTTGGTATGATGTTCATGATGATTGTGGAATGCTGCGTTAACCTTACACTAGCCAAAAAGTTCCACTTCTGACTCATCCGTCCACAGATTATTATCCCAAAAGTCTCGGGGGTCATCGAGATGTTCTTGGCAAATGTGAAATGAGCCTTTGTATATTCTTTTTCATTATCAGAGGTCTTTTTCCTTGTATGGACTGGACCTTTGTATGGACATCAGTATGGACTGATGGAGAAAATTACAATATTTTTTGCAATAGCACATTGAGAGACGTTCTCAAAATGTTACACTATTTTTCCACACTGTTTGGCAAAGTGGCAAACCATTTTGTCAGGGAACACCTTGCTTTTATTGACACCTTATTTCATATCCAGTCATAATTGAATCATCCATTCTCTTGTTTACCTGTGGAATGCTCCAAACTAGTGTTTCCCGAAGACTCCACAACGTTTCCGGTCTTCCCCTTCCCAGTTGTTTTGGAATGTGTTGTTGACATTAGATTTGGAATTCATGAATATTTACAAAAGTCAATACAGTTGATGCACTGAAACTTTCAGAATTTTTCTTAGTCCTGTTTTCAACTAAATGTGGGTAAAAGAGAATTTACAAATGACTTCTCTGTTTGTTTCAGTCTGTGTACCGTCTCAAGTCTTGTGGAATTGAGATTGTAAATGCAACATATATTTTAGTGAGGTGCAACATTTTCTAGCTCTCTAAGACTTCAGAAATTCAATTTTGGATTAAAAATGGCTGAAAAGAAACTGGTTTCCATAGTGATTGTCAGCTGATTGTTGTTATCTCATGCATGACGTTGATATGAAACTGATGAGTTTTCACTGAAGTATGCACTACTGTCTTGAAACATGAGGGCAAAGTGGGTCTAGCAGGACAGAAAGAAAAGCAAAAAAAACAATGGAGAATATGCACAAGTACATTAGGGTCTAGTTTGAGAAATTATTGCCTCAGGTCCTCAGCTGGTAGCTTCATTGAAAGATGCCAACTAAACAGTTTCATCTGTGGCAGTTGAGATGATTCCAGAATGGCCTCCTAGGCAGAGTCAAGATGCCAATGAGACCCATAAGGCCAGAATTTTTGATTAGTTTATTCACTGCTGCCCTTCTGTTTGGTCAGTGCTGAATAAAGCTACCTGCTGAGGACCTGCAGGGCCTATTTTTCTCTGAGTTCAGACTCTGATACAGTCGGGTGACAAATTAATGGAAAAGTCAACATAAATGGTCTTAGGTTTTAGGCCTCCACAAGCTGCCAGATCAGTTTAGTACACCTTAGCATAGAGTGACTGAGTGTAGAACCTTTCTGGAGAGATGGGATATCTTTCTTCGAGGAGGTACTCCATCATTTGGTGGAAAACCATTCAGTGACCCCATGTACCCAGCGGGGCTTCGGCAGTTTTCATCCTAGAAAAGACTACTCCCATCATTGCAGAATGCTTCATCATTGGATGTAAAGGCGATCACCCAAATAACTCCTCATTGATTTGCAGTGACCCTTTCACCTTTAGGGGGAAGATTGGGCCCAAACCATCTGAAGTCATTATGTTTGTCCACACATTTATTCTGTTTTTTAAATTTAATTAGTCACGAATCTGTACTTTTCCTCGATAGTTGTTTATCAAGGTTTTCCGCTTTTCTTTCCATCCTGGTTAGACCTACTTTGCTCTGTCTGTTTCTGTTGTAACTTATATAAATGTTTTCCTTTAAAAGAGATTTGTTTTCCTGAAAAAAAAAATTGAACCTGGCTGCTTTTGAAAATAAGCTAATGCCATTTAGTGAGAGATTTGAACGGAAAATTTCAGCTTCACTGTGGTGTATGTTGACTGTTTTCCATCTTTTGGCAGGTGGTATCATGGTCACTTGTCGGGAGTGAATGCTGAGAAGTTGCTGGGTGAACGGAATGAGCCTGGAACTTTCCTGGTGAGGGAGAGCCTCTCGAAGCCGGGGGACTTTGTGCTCTCTGTCCTGACGGAGGAGCCAAACAAGGGACCTGGCAACTGCAAAAGGAGAGTTTCTCACATCAAAATAATGTGCCAGGTGAGTGAAAGAACGAGTGAACGCATGAGTGAATGAGTTAAAAGGGGTGGAACATGAGCGCAGAAAGACTCTCTTCTAAGGGCCATGGAAGTGCGGCAGCTGCAAAGCTACTTTGCATATGATGAATGATTTTTCCTCATTTCAAGTCAAGGTTCATCTGTGTTTGTTTGGTTATTTGGAGTGATTTTTTTAGCTGTTGCTTTGTGTCTGAGTGTCGTATTTACCTTCCGCAGCCAAGGTTGACATTGAGGGCTGCATCTGTTTGTGGTCCCCAACCTCTGGCCTTAATGACTGAATCTGTTTAAACATTCATTCAAACTGACTTTGTGTCTATGGGCTCTAAATTTGTTGACTAGGCGCAGGCACGGCGCAGGTGCGGCAAATCAGGGGAGCGCCGCGCCAACGGGGTGTATCCAGGCGTACTTTGCAATTTCGTGCCCGGCGCAGCCCGTTGCAAGTACTCTTCTGTCCCGCCTCTGTCCCTCCTGTCGGCACAAATGGCAAAGAGGGAGGAGAGAAGGCGTGAGTGGGTTTAACACAGCCAAGTCAAATCTTCACCACTCAAATGAGCTCCTCTCCTCACCTTTAAAAGCGCCGTGGGCGAGGCGCAGTGCAAATTTCGTTCGACATGGATGAAGTAGGAAACAGCAGCAACACCAGACGGCCAAACTTCAGCCAGGAGGAAACTGATGTTCTGGTCTGAGAGGTTCAAGCTCTCGCAGTGGCAGAATATATGGTCACGCGAACAGACCTCCACCGGCTGATGATGCAAAAGCGGCCACGGAATTCTAAACCTCCCTAGAACCGCGGCTGCCGCTTTTTTCACGGCAGTGCAAATGTGAGGCCATTTCATAATATTGTGCGATTATAAAGAGGGAATCAACAATATATTGTTTTTGAAAAATTAAATAAAAAATTGCCAATAAATACATGTGAATTTATTACGTACAATAATTAATTATGCTGACATACACGTTATATGAGAAAACAACAACTTGAGTCAACATTTGCCCAATTGTGTAGCCCTACTGCAACCAGAATGAATCCGACAAGGGGAGCACTTGACAGCTGTGTAAGCCTTTAGACTACCTTTAGTAGGCTAATAGTACACAACAATAAAAGTAATAATAATAATAATAATAATAATAATAATAATGTTTAGATAAGTGTTGCCCAGATCTGGCTGTGTTTCTAAAGCCGTGATATGTTCGGACCTTGAAACTTAATTTTTCATACGATGGATTACATTCAAAGTCAATGCAAAAGCGGGGAAATACGCGAAGCGTGTATTCACGTCTTTTGCATTGACTTTGAATGTGATTGTTTGCGAAAAATTTGTTTGAAGGACACATACCCACATATCCTACACATGCACTGAGCGCCCACATGCACACACTCTCTCTCTCTCTCTCTCTCTCTCTCTCTCTCTCTCTCTCTCTCTCTCTCTCTCTCTCTCATACATTGAAGACAGGGGGGTATTTGCGGTCGGTCAAAGCCAAAAAAAAAAAAAACTCTGGCGCTCAAAGTAATTGATATAACATAGAAAACACATATTTAGAAAAAGTCATGGACGGATGGAGTCATATCTTTTATTGACATGAAATACCATGCATTACTAACATCAGTGCCACATAAAAAGCGGCAGCCGTGGTTCTAGTGTTAAGGACAGAGCTGTGCAGCCAGGTGGTCTCTCCTCTCCCGTGCGTGCTGCTGCTCTCTCTGCTGATACGGCACATGCAGTTCAGCCTCTCTCTGTCTCAAGTCCTGTAATGTCTCCTGCATGAGGTCAAAGTGACATCCATGGCGTACAGCTATGTTTTGTAGCACTCAACATGCCACAGAGAATGCACTGACACTCTGAGGGCTGTCAGGTCGAGTTTCCATTACGCGTGCCAACCACCTTTGATCTGACATCAGGACAATCGATATAGATACTATAATTTATGTGCTGATTCAGATAGTTACATTAAATAGTGGTTGCTGTAATTATTTATTGCATTGAAATGTGCCTGACATTCTGGAAACCTGCCTGTGAGGTTTCGGTGGCGTGTCGCACTGTCGCCCGGTCAGCCAAATTACCACTGCACAGAAAGTAAACCAGGTTGGAGCTGGTGGCGCTCTCTGCGCACTTTCGGCGGAGCCTTTGCCCACTTAAATTGTCACTGCGTCATGATGAATATGTGACACCTCCCCTACTGCGCTGCCACACCCATCTCGGCGCACGTCGGTCTACCAAATTGCCAAAGTGGCTGCGCACGGTGTTGCACCGGACGAAATTACCACTGCGCGGGCTGCACCGGACGAAATTACCACTGCGCAAGCTGCGCCATGCTGCACCACCCTGCGCTGCGCCAAGAAATTAGAGCCCAATGAATCTTGATAAGCATATCCTGGACAGCTGAAGGCTATCATCTTTTGTGCCTGTATGAATCTTTTTATTTGTCTAATCTATAAGTGAATTGGTGTTGGTGTTCATGGCCAATTAGATCATTTAGCCAAGGTCACTGGTTAAACAAACGCTTTGCAAATGCTGGCCCCCTAGGACTAGAAATTTCCACCTGTTGTACAGCCAGTTGAAACGATATTGGCAGTTTGATATACACATTTTCAATTATAATTAATTTCAGCTGTTATTTCCAGCAACGAGTTGATATCTCCAGGTTAATCTGAGCTGTGACTTGAGCTGTGTGAGCTGGACCAAATATGCCCTTAAAACTAGAAATTTAGCTGTGCTGAACTTGGACGCTCCTAGTTCAGCAACATGACAAAATATTATTAGTTTACTGACTTATTTTCCCATCTCTTGCAAATGAAAGAAATACCATAAAGGTAATGCGGTCACACTTTAGATGAAGTGTTGCTCACTGAGGCTTTGTACAGCATGTATAATGCCTTCATAAATGAGACAATGGGCTCTAAATTCGTAGACCAGGCGCAGGCGCGGCGAATGGGGGGAGCGCCGCGTCAACGGGGTGTGTCCAGGCTTATGTTGCAATTTCGTGCCCGGTGCAGCCTGGCGCAGTTACTCCTCTGTCCCGCCTCGGACCCTCCTGCCGGCGCAAGTGGCGAAGAGGGAGGAGAGAAGGCGTGTTTGGGTATAACACAGCTGAGTCAAATCTTCACCAATCAAATGAGCTCCTCTCCTCACCTTTAATGTGTTGGAATATAGAAGCCTCTGTCCTATATCTGCATGATGCGTTTATGTTGCATTTTATTTTGCTGCTTCAGGCATGTTTTCTGCACCGCTTCCGTCTATATTAAGCATTTCGAATATGAGGTAGTTGGCTAGGTAGGGCATTCGCGAATTATTACCATTAGCGAACTTGAATGGAGTTTCAAAACGAAACTACGTCAGATCGTTCAAACTTATGAAGTTGGAATGAAATACGACGGTTGCTCATTTATTTCTTCTGCCTGCATCTTTGGGAAGAGAAACGATGGATAGCGTGTTCCTATTATTACACCCTGTTGCTGCTTAAAATTTTGGGATTAACATGCGTGGACAAAAATGCAAGATACGTTACACATTTATTTTAAATATGTGATCTTAACTCAATACGAGATCATAGCAATCAGGCTGTATTCCTTTCCCCCACTAAAAACGATAAAACCTAAGTGACAGTAATAGTATTAAGCGCTTGCACACTGGACTGAAAGCGAATTTTTTTCATACGACAGATTACATTCAAAGTCAATGCAAAGACGCGAATACACGCGTGTATTCGCGTCTTTGCATTGACTTTGGCCGCGTATCCCAGTTAAGAGCGTTCTTAAGGAGTTAAGAGGGCTCCAAAGAAGAGTTCAGCTAAGAGGGAGCCTTGAGATAAGAGTGTTTCCCAGATGCGCTCTTAGTGCCCTTCTTAGCAAGTGTCTTTGTGCCCTTCTTAACTGCCTTATTAACTGGAGCTCAATTGATCAATCGTAACAGAGTGTTCCACATACTTAGTGCACACAAATTAAGTTTTGATGTAGCAAGTGGTGTATAATGTTAAAAATGAACGTGCGTAATGCCACTGCGCACGCAGCAGAATGTCTGAAAACAAACGGACGCAAATAAAGACCAATAACACAGATAAGAACTTAGGAAAATAAGAATGAAAACATAAAATAAAATCATTACATTACATGTGTGAAATCATGCGGTTAAACCTTATTCAACTTGATTTGAGACATGCAGCTCAAGTTGCTTTATATATAGAGCGTACAACAAGTGGTCAAGTAGAAGACTGGAAATATTAGGGAAAAATTAGGGAAATACGGTAAAATATTTCAACACATGGAACCACAGAGGAGAGATGTAAGTTTTCCCTCATTTTAAATGCTTAATGGGTAGTAGGGGTGCATGAAAGAAGAGGGGGAGATAAAATAAGGACGAACCGTACGCACTGCATTAATATCTCCTTGCTTAGTGTCACATTGATTTGCCTGGCGGCTGTATCTGCAGTGTTTTCGTAAGCTAAGAAGGGTGTTAAGAGCGCTCCAGACCCTTCTTTCAAATTCTTCTTGACAAAAGATCATCTTAGGCTAAGAAGGAATCTGGGAAACACGTTTGCTTATTACTGGAGCCTTAAGAAGGATCTAAAGAAGCTCTTAGCGCTAAGGTCTTCTTAAATGAATCTGGGAAACGTGGCCTTTGAATGTAATCAGTCGTGCGAAAAATTCGTTTCGCGTTCAGTGTGCAAGCGGCTTTACTGAGCATAGAACGCAAGCATTATATATATATATATATATATATATATATATATATATATATATATATACGCACTGCCTGATGCCGAGGCAGTTTGTGGTTGGCTGAGAAAGATGTGAAGTCGTTAGTTTGCATCACAGATTCAGCTGCGTTGATTAAGCCAGGTCCAGCTTCCATTACGCGTGCCAACCGCCTTTGATCTGACATCAGGACAATCGATATAGATACTATAATTTATGTGCTGATTCTGATAGTTACATTAAATAGCGGTTGCTGTAATTATTTATTGCATTGAAATATGCCTGACATTCTGGAAACCTGCCTGTGAGGTTTCGGTGACGTGTGCGCACTGTGCGCCGGTCAGCCAAATTACCACTGCACAGAAAGTAAACCAGGTTGGAGCTGGCGAGCTTTCTGGGCAACTTCAGCGGAGACTTTTGCTCTGAAATTGTCACTGCGTCTCGATGAATATGTGACACCTCCCCCTACTACGCCGCCACACCCATCTCGGCGCACGTCCGTCTACCAAATTGCCAAAGTGGCTGCGCACGGAAATTACCACTGCGCGGGCTGCACCGGACGAAATTACCACACGCTGCTCCACGAAATTAGAGCCCATAATGTCTTCATTAATCATACATAAGCAAATGTCATGCTTTGTAAAGGGTGAAATAACACATCCTAATTTAGCATGTCATGCCAGATGTGATGTAACTGGCAGTGTCACTTAGCTAGTGACTAAATTCAATGAAGGGTGACATTGTCAGCTAAGTGACATTGTCATTGTCACATCTAGCATCACATGCTGAATAAGGATGTGTTATTTCACCCTTTACAGAGCATGATATTTGCTTATGTATGATTTATGAAGAAATTATGTGCCATTTATGAAGGCATTATACATTCTGTATAAAGCCTTTATGAGCAAAATTCACTTCATCTTAAGTGTGATCAGTAACGCTTTTCCGTATTTTGTCCTCAAATTACATATTCTCATATTAGTTCTTAAAATAACATGCTTCATAGATTTAGTAAATTTATAAATGTACATGTTAGATGCAGTTAAAAAAGCATGCATCAAACATAACATTCCCGCTAGCTGAATCACATGTATACAGATAACAACTTTGCTGAAGTCTGAAGTGCATTTTGAAAATTGCATGAGAAATACATTCAGAGCTCTGTCAGGCAACAGTTATCTCCAACTAGTCTTGTTTCACTAAATATACTGGCACTGGTTTACTTTCAGAGGGAAATTATTGACAGGTTGTTTTGTTATTAAATACCTGTTTTGGATGGAATTACACGCTTTTAAAACCAACTTTTTTTGGACTGTGACTCAAGAATGCTGTAAATACAGGAAAAGCTGAAAGAATAAAATATGAAGACGAGTCTGATTCTCTACTCTGAAACATGCTCCCTGTACTGAACAAACGGGTGATTTTTTTATTATGAGCATTTTATGATTGTGTAGCACATGAAGTGTGTGGGAACTTTTATTTTGATAATGGGGATTCGCGAAATTCAGGGGGAAGGAGAAGACAATAAGTTCCTGTGGAGCTTTCTAGTTTGATTTCAGAGAGGGAGAACTGAAGTGAGTTGAATGAGCTGGTCTGAGCATCTTGCTAAGAGAGATTTGCAGCCCGTAGGAATGTGTGGACTTTGAAGTGGAAATTAATGAACTTCCAAGCGTGTTCTGCATCAAAACTCCGTGTCAGGTCTGCGTTGAATGTACCCACGTTAATAACTATTACAATTGCTTTAGAGAAAGAACCACTTGAGAACTTTTTAGCGCTATTGCTGCTAAAATAGCCCTGTCATGACATTACAGTGCAGTGACTAGGCAGACACTAATATCCAGGGGAATGCACAAGTAATAGAGAGGATTAGTGCTTCGCCAGTGACTCGCCACAAAAGCTGACTCGGCCGCATTACAGCACCAAGCCTCAGCTACACCTTTATTACTTTGGGTCCATGTTGGCTCTTTGGAGTAACATTTGTCTTTGGTCTTCTCAGCAATGAGCTTGGAGACCAAAGCCACCGCACCCATTATCAGTGAGAAATTAGTCTCTTTTCTGATCCTTACTAATTAATGTGGGGAATCATAACCTTTTAAGCTGCACGTTAAAGGAATGCGCACGTTAGCACCTAGGACACAGTTAATGAGTGGAGGAAAAAAACGGGTCAAGAAAACATGAAGTAACATGTTTTACTTTTTGACAATACATTTTACGCAACAAAATAAAATTTTATAGTGATTGTGAGACAGAAAAATAAATTTAATTATGAATGTGACTATTTTACTTGCTAAAAATCAGGTGGATGTTGAAAGTAACACCCAAAAGAAATAGCTGCTGGTTTTGAAAACTGTTTCCTGTTTAACCAACTGAATTACTTGATCTAGCTGCCTGCTTTAGTAAAATGTAGACATGATACATGCGTCAACAAATAAACATGTAATGGAACAGTTTTGGTTGAGAGCATTCATTCTTGCTGTGTAGAAAGTGATTGTGCTAGAGGGTTATATTTTCTCCACAAACATGCATGTTTTTAAGTTTAGTTATATCGGTCTTACCTCATTTTCAACCAAGGGATTCACAGATGCTACTGATAGCATCCTAGAAACATTCACAGATCAGTCTGTGGTCTGTTAGGCTCGGAATGAAAATTCAGCACATCAGGTTTGGACTGGAGAGCACAAGCGTCAATTTAAATGTTTTAGAGAGGTGTCTGTTGAGTGAGCGATCATTTTAGGGATGAAATCGCTATCATTTGACTTTATTGATCACTAGGATAGGGAAAGGTGGGGTACTGCTGGCTGCAGCCACTGAAACTGTGTACAAATTTGCTTATCTTGGTCAAACCCAACACCAAGCTGTGTGCAACTAGGTACAGATGTGGTCCACTGTGCTCTATAGAGGCCTGACTAATTTCTGGCTAAGCTGTTACTTCGGAGAAGATCCGAGTTCAGAAGTTTTGTGGTCATGCAGCGCACATGTAGTTTGACATGCCCTCTTCCTGTTGATCAAAATGCACCATGAATGAGGCATGGTGCAAGTGTGTTTGTAGCCACAGTAAATATCACAATTTATTTTACCTTTCTGGGCTAACCATGACTATTTGCAGTGTTCAATGTAATATTTGTGCACCAGCAATAACTGCAGACAGCATTTCTTCCTCATGAAACCGTTCTCTTACGCTTAAATGGTTACTTTGCTTTACAGCTAATCGTTAGTTACCTCCGCCAATGAAGCTGGGGTGGAGGTTATGTTTTCGCCCCTGTTTGTTTGTTTGTCTGCCTGTCTGTCTGTCTGTCTGTTTGTGAACAACATAACTCAAAAAGTAATACATGGATTTCTCTGAAATATTGTTGGTGCATTGCTATTACATCAAGGATGGACCCTATTGATTTTCACCTCGATCAGTGAAACAATATGGCCGCCACGACAGCCATCTTGAAATCGTGTGACACGCGATCACTGAATTTTGCTCCCACTCACGAAGATTTGGATTGTGCTGCCTTGGCGGAGGTTTGCGCTCTACGAGTGCCTCTAGTTTTCGATTTGAAATTATATCATTTACGTCTTCATTATACACAGTGCCAGTGAATGTGTCCCTACAGTATTGAAAACATTCACAACGCCGATGCGATCTGAATTCCTATTTGATCCACCCCCTAGAACAATAATGCGTATGTGTCTGTGTATTTTCAGAATGACAAATACACTGTGGGTGGATCAGAGATATTTGACACGCTCACTGACCTGGTGGAGCATTTTAAACGAAAGGGCATTGAGGAACTGTCTGGCACATGGGTTTACCTCAAACAGGTGAGTCAGTACACGCTCTGGTCCCAAGACCTCATGTTGAACAGGATTGACCTTTTATTATCAGTTGGATCAAAACCCACAGCACCAGTAAAGCAAGCGCTTTTTGCATTATCTCATATTGTACAAGGACGTTTGGCTTTTTTTGTCACCCTGCACATTTTTGTTGAATCATTTTCCTTCATTTATTTTTGCAACATGTCTGTGCACCTGAATTACTCTTCACAAGACTGTGAAGAACCCCAAATACTCTTTAAATGCAAATAATTTGACTCATATAGCCACACTGTTTTTCATTGGTATTTTGTACCCTTAATACTGGCACTCGTTTCCCTGATATTTTCAGGACTTGAAGATATTGATCATTAATTTCTGCTCCACTCATTCTCGTCAGTCCTATCTTCTATCGCCCCCATCTGGGAATATTCTTTCATTGTCTTTGTCAGCCATACTTCTCGACCAGAGTGAACGCAGCTGACATCGAAAGCAGAGTGAAGATACTGGGCCAGGCTTTGGACGGCGAGGACGGAGGAGGAAGTGAGAAAAAGACTAAGGCTGGCTTCTGGGAAGAGTTTGATGTAAGTTGGATGGAGGAAGAGAAAGGAATGCACAGATTCATGCAAGGGCTGGAGCTGTTGTTTGAGTTTTGTTTTGAAACTGCATTTGGAGAATACAGACTGAGCATTGTGCCTCTAGATCTGGATTATTTAAGATCAAGACATTTTAATATTTCAATTTTTTTAAAAATGAAATTCAAGGTTGGGTTACATGCACCACTGCATAATTTCAAACTTCATCATGACATTTCTTTTACTGGATGAAATACTTTGAAACAACATCATTTCAAACTAGATCTTTGTATTTGTTATGCAGATAATAGGTGTGGTGGACAACACATTCACCGATTGAAAGTGAAATCGGTTTAACAGTAAGATGAAAAATAAATAAATCCAGTTAATTTTCTGTACAATCCACCCACGTGCTGGTTTGTGGGTATTTGGACTGTCAAAATGAATGTGAGGACTATAATCACTAGACTGCTCACTTCATGTGGATGTTAACTGAAATTACACATAACATGAAATTAAAGTGCATACCGTCACGTCTAATTTGAGGGTATGCCTGTCCACGTGGACTGAACCTTGTAGAAATTGTGTCACTGCCCACATATTTAGTGTGCTCTCTAGAGATGATTGTATAGAGTAAGATCAACATACTACAGATAGATTCTTCATTGCCCTCATATGTATGCTGCACATGTACTCAAAGTAACATCTCCACATATTGTGCACATCATGAATAAATTTAACAAACATCCTCATAGACCTTCAAAAGGTGAGACTTGTATGCTTATATGCATAAAAGATACGCAAGAGAAAATCAGTGTTGGAGATGGTTTGGTGTTGATAGTTATTGCTAACTAAATGAGAGGTAAATTATACATTGTACTACTTTGCCATAAAATGTAGTGCTCTGATTAAATTGTCATCAACTAATGAATTCTCAGATTTCCCTCAAGTCAAAATAAGGCATGAAAATACAACTCTGTTGTAATTTAAGTGTAATTATCAGTTGTTTCCACTGCATCTAAATCCATATGACTTACCTCATTGGAAAATTAGAAAACAATGTA
Organism: Gymnothorax javanicus; assembly: GCA_029692085.1. NCBI lineage: Eukaryota > Metazoa > Chordata > Actinopteri > Anguilliformes > Muraenidae > Gymnothorax > Gymnothorax javanicus. The sequence goes on from CM056193.1 coordinate 45,656,969, forward strand.
AAAAATGGTCTAACAGCATTATTTGCTGAAATACTGGATGCTACATTGGTGTTCCATAGAAATGACAAGTAAAACTGCAGATTTTGTGATTAGTTGTTCATTTGCTCCCTGCTAGTTTTTTTTTAATAGAAAAGTGCAGAAATTCATGTTTTTAGTGCTTCTTAAAAGTGCATTCAGCACATCTAAAGATCGAATAGATTTGCCAGCATGAAAACGAATGTTGTGTTTTGATATTTATTGGCTTGAAGATGTCTACTCAAATGGTTTGAAGATTCGGTTGGTTTGCCACATCTATAATAAGAATTATATTATTATTATTATTATAACTGCGGGTCACTCAGCCAAGACATCAACATTTTTCGAACTGCATGACCACAATGCAGATATACTTATCATAGATGAATAAAACCGGCAAGTGTATGAATACAGTAACATCTTTCACCAGCTAAAACAAGCATTGCTTGCTTTGTGATTCCCAGTCTTTGCTTTGGATCAGCATAAACAATGTTAATATCCCATTTAATACAATAGGACCAAATTAGAATTGTTTTGTTTTTTATTTTTACAACTGCTGCTATAAAAGGCTACCATAACGAAATGCTTTAATAACAAACGGTTACAACATGCCCAATACAAGTTCTAATGCTATTGTTTTCTGTCTAAGGCATTCTACAGTTTATTGAAATGTTATCTACTTTGCTGACCTGAGCCAATGCTCTTGCCTTATGAAGTTCAGATCTGTCTACCTAGGCTTCAAAGTGCCCGAGTTTGGTTTGATAGCTACAGTTTATTAGTTAGGTTACTTTGGCTTAGCAGTTTTGCATTGATACAAGTGTGCAGATACTCTTTTTTCACTATCTTTGCCAACCAGTAAAGTTGGGCGGAGGTTGCATATTCATCTATGAATATTTGTTAATCTGGTTGTTTGTCCTGACAATATCTCTCAAATCAATCTCCCAATCAATTTAAATTATAGTTTGCGTTGGTGTGAGCCATGGCCCGTGGAACAATAAATAATTAGATTTTAGCATTTATCTGGATCGCCTTCAGAATCCAGTTAATTTGTTGAGCATTCTTCTCATTGTGGAATTGTAAGATTGGAGTAAATGCCATACTTCTAAAAATCTTCTTGTTAGTAGATTAGTGATGTTAGTAAAGTTCCAAATGCATTGGTTGAGGTTTTTGTTTTCTGAATGCTTTCTAGTTAATTATTCCAGCCATGACAGTGTTGGCTGGTATTGCATTTACTTTGCGAGTGTGTGTGTGCGTGTGTGTGTGTGTGTTTGTGTGACCGAGAGAGAGAGAGAAAATGTAGTCCTGGAGAAACCTATTATGCAGGAACTGCCACAGAAGCAGTTTTTGATACTTTGCCTGCTGTGAATGTCCAAGCAAGGGCACAAGAAGTGGGGTGGGGGGGTAGTAAAAGCAGCTGATGTGATCCCATTGCAAGATTTTCTTGTTTTTCATCCTGCACATTCACATAATAAATATCGTTTTTCAAACTTCCCTCCGTATTGGTGTCAGGCACATTTCTATGAAATGAATCTCTCTCTTAGCCTTAGGCTACTTCTCTGTTCTGGCCAGACTGTCCCCACCCAATAAAATTCACCAGTGTTATAGTAATTCGCGGTGTTAGCATGAAGAAAGCTTTAGCTATTTCTGCTCTGGTGGGGGAAGCAGAGAGCCATTTAAACATCTACGCTCAGGACATTATCCATTTTGGCTGTTGTGTAACTTACATATGAAATTCACAGAAAATTCCTGAATGCATCTGTAAGAATTTTGAACTCAAATTAGTACACGGTAATTGATATCTATAAAAAAAAACAAGACGTATCTGCAATGCAGTCATGCCTTTCTGTGTCACTTTATTAAGTTTTTTTTGCACATGAAAGATTGTCTATCTGTAACAATTACTTTATTAAGCGTGCTGCGAGTGGTATAATTTGAATCTCATTAAAGAGATAATACTGTTTGCAATAAGTGTAATTACTATGCTGCAGGCATGGTAAAAATCTGAAAAGTAAACAATTTGAAATTGGATGCAGTCTTCTCTTCTCTTACCTTGATAACTGGAAAAGGCTGAATATGTCATGATGTTTCTTATGAGAAATGGATATGCAGTTGTTTTGAAAGATCAAATGAGGTCGTTTGTCCATGAAGTACCAGACACAGGTGATAATATGACATTTAGGATTTTACAAGGTCATGTTGACTATTAGCTGACTTGTCTAATTTACAGTGTTTTACAAAAAATTAAGGAATGTTTTGTCTGAGGTCTAACCTCCCAACTACACAAGGCAGCCATTTTATTGTCTTTGTAGAATGTGAGACGGGCCATTCCTCAAGGCAGATTTGCAATCCACTAGCAATGATTTGAAAGGTAGTTAATGGAAGTGAACAGTAACTTGTTCTTCTGGTCCATCTTGTGGTTGACTTATTTACTGCAGATATACACTGTCATCTAGAATTGAGAATTCTCAAATCTCTCTCTCGCTCTCTCAATCTCACACTCTGTCCCTTCTTGTTGCTCCCTCTTCTGTTCTATCTGCCCCCCCCTTCTCTCTCCAGCACCTTCAAAAACAAGAGGCAAAGGTGAAAAAAAGCCGGGAGGAAGGAATGAGGCCAGAAAACAAGAGCAAAAATCGATACAAGAACATCCTTCCCTGTAAGCAGTCTCATAGTGTTTTCAGCATTTATTCTATGTGCTTCTGTCATTGAAGAAACATAAGTGTCACTGAAGCGTAAAGATGGCTCAAGCGGGCTGTTTTGTTTTCAAGCCAAACTGTGCTTTTAATGTTTGACTGGTCCACGCATTTAGACATTTGTGCGTTAGTCTCTGTGGAATGTGTTGCTGGCCTGAATGGCAGGAATTGATTTGTATTTACAAATAGAATTAAATTAACCAGGCAAAATATTTTATATCGTTGCTTCTTGCTGCCTGCGATGAAATACAAGTGAAAGTAAATTCAGAAATCACTGCTTTCTGTTTTTATGCGCATCTTCCATGCTGCAGCAACTTTTTTGGAGTTGGGGTTGTATTGTGCTTTTATTTTAGAAGGATCTAGTCTTGGTACAGTCAGCCAATTAGCTAAGAGAGCCAGGAAAATTAGTGAAATTTTAAGGCAGTACACAGACTGTCCTGTCAGATTTTCTGTGGTGCATGTGTTCGTTACGGTTTCAGAACACGTTCTCAAACTCAGTTGTAAATGTACAGAATGAAACGGGGGGCAAACTTTCACCAGTCTTTAGTTCATTAATATCACATATCACTCTCTCCAACCACCACTCATCCATCTCACACTCCTTTTTTTCTCACCACTTTCTCCTTTTCCCCTTCTCCACACCCTGTCCTACTCCCCCGCCAACCCTCATCCCCACCTGCCCAGTTGATGAAACAAGGGTGATACTGCAGTCTGGTGACCCGTCGGTTATCGGCTCTGACTACATCAATGCCAACTACGTCAAAGTCAGTGCTCTCCACATTCTCTCAACCCATAATTCATCAAGCATATTCTTTATGTTAGGAGAGATCACCTGTTACTACATTGCCATTCAAGAGCTTTTAGAAATATTTGTTATTATTGTTTCTTTACTCCCAGATATTCAGCAACACGTACATTTATGTTTACATATAATGTGCATTTGCCATGTCAATCAACTTCTCCCACCTCCCTTTCTTTGTAGAATAAATTAAAGGAGCCTGGGGATCAGAAGGTCTACATTGCCACTCAAGGTTGCCTTGCTACAACTGTGAAAGATTTCTGGCAGATGGTGTGGCAGGAACAGACAAGAGTTATTGTTATGACTACTCGGGAGGTGGAGAAGGGCCGGGTTTGTATCACAGTAAAAGATTCAGAGAATACCATTGTTAATGTGTTATTGCTTAGTTTACTTCATCAGCATGCTAAATACACTGCCCGTCCAAAAAACAAGTCACCATTTGGATTTAAATAAGCAAATACTCAAGAGCCTATGATTGAATCATTATTGCAGTGATGAATATGTTTCAGCTGGCAATAATCCTTTTAATCCTGACCGATTCAGTGCATATCTTCTAATTTCTTAAAAAAAAAACCATATTGAAAGACACATCTCATGGTCGTTGAGAGGAAGCATCAAGGAAAGAAAATGGCTAAGGAAATTGCCGAAATCACTGCAATTGGGTCACGTACTGTCCAGCAATTTCTTAAAACCTGGAAGGATAGTGGTGAACTGTCAACTTCGTGGAAGAAATGTATTTAAGAAAAATCAACACTGATCCTGATTGGAGATTACTAAAATGCTCAATGAAGTCACATCTTTAAAAAATCAACAGTGGAACTCATGGCTGTGTTTAATTATGAAGGCAAGAGCATTTCCACATGTACAGTGCATCAAGAACTTGGAGGATTGGGACTAAATGGCTGTGTGGCTACAAGAAAGCCACTTGTTAGTGAGGCTTATTGGGGGGGAGATGACAACTTCAGTTTGCAAGAGAGCATAAAGATTGGACTGAGGAGCAATGGAAAAAGGTCATGGGATCCAATGAGTCTAGATTTACCCTATTCCGGTGTGATGGGCACATCAGGGTAAGAAAGGAAGCCCATGAAGCGATCCACCTGTCATACTTAGTGCCCACTGTGCAAGCCTCTGGAGGCGGGGTTATGATCTGGGATGGCTTCAATTGGTCAGATCGGGGCTCAGCACAGTTCTGCAGCAGCAAAATGAATTCAGCTGACTACCAGAATGAACTCAATGACCAGTTACCCATCAATGGACTTTTGATACCTGATGGAACAGGCATATTCCAAGATGACAATGACGATATTCATCGGGCTCAAATTGCAGAAGAGTGGTTCAGCGAGCATGAGGAATCCTTTTCCCACATGAATTGGGCACCTCAGAGTCTGGACCTTAACCAATTAAAAGTCTTTGGGATGTGCTGGGGAAGTCATAACATAGTGGTTCGACTCACCCATCGTCGGTACAATATCTCGGCCAATGCAAATCTGATTGGAAATAAATGTTGTTACTTTGTATAAGATTGTACTGACAATACCACAACGAATGCAACGTGATCAAAGCTAAATAATGCCCAACAAAATATAATAATGTACCCCTTCTCTTTTTGAAGGGGTTTTTCATATCCTAATTCTAATTTCAGTGATTTAATCAAAACCCTGGGGGTGATATAGGGCAATAATTACATTGTAACCTCTTTTTCACCTCCCTCCTGCAGAATAAATGTGTACCATATTGGCCCGACGTTGAGGGGTCCAAGGAATTCGGTAGATATGTGGTCCGCTGCAGTTCAGAAAAGGACGCTGCAGACTACAAAGTTCGGATTCTGGAAGTCACGTCTCTTGACCAGGTAGCCATTACTCATGACTATTTCAGATCTGTCAGTGTAATAATGTTGCCGAGAATTTGTTGTAGTATTTTTACATAATTTTCTTTGCCTGCCTTCATCACCAGTTTCAGTAATATTGCCCGAACAAGCACCTGATGCTTATAGCGAGATAACATAACATAACATAACATGAGTGGCGAGAACAGGCCGTTCAGCCCAACTAGGCTCGCTAGTTTCTTTTAACTATTGTGAATATATCACTTCAGATACTCAATGTCTCAATGGTATCTAGCTTTAAGTCAAGCCTGCTCTTGAAAATTGCCAAGGTTTCTGCCTCAACAATATGGTCAGGCAAGCTGTTCCACATCGAAATTACTCTTTGGATGAAAAAATATTTCCTAATATCAGTGCTAAATTTACCCTTGGTCAACTTCCATTCCAATATTTCCATTTCCACTTGGCCGAAGGAATCCTACATAATTCACTTTGTTAATCCCTTTAACATATTTTTAGACCTCAATAAGATCACCCCTGAGTCTCCTTTTCCTAAGACTAAAGAGATTAAGGATCTTCAGCCTGTTCTCATGGCTTTCATCTTTTATACCCGGAATCAGCTTAGTTGCTCTTCTCTGAACTTTTTCTAGACCCTCTATATCTTTCTTAAAATATGGTCCCCAGAACTGTACGCAATACTCCAGATGTGGTCTGACAAATGTGTTGTACAAGAGAAGTATCACCTCCTTGGATTTGTACTCAATACTTTTGGCAATGTATCCCAGCATCCGATCGGCACAATGACTAGAACCTGTGAGGGTTTGGTCAACAATCACTCCCAGATCTTTTTCATGTGGAGCACATTCCAGTTTTAAACCTCCCATGAAGTAATCCTGTCTAATGTTTTTATTACCTACATGTACAACTTTACATTTTGCTAAATTAAATTTCATTTGCCACATTTCTGCCCAACTCTGGATTCTATCCAAATCCTCCTGAATCACTTTAGTAGAGTCTAAACTATTTGCCAAACCTCCCAATTTAGTATCATCCGCAAATTTAACTAGTTTGCTCTCAATATTCCTATCAAGGTCATTAATGTAGATGAGGAACAGCAGGGGTCCCAACACTGATCCCTGAGGGACGCCACTTCCCACCATTCCTAGCTGAGATGAGATTCCACTGACCACCACTCTTTGTGTTCTGTCCTGTAACCAGTTTTGAATCCACTCCAGGATACCTCCTGTAACTCCAATGGAGCTCATTTTAAAAATTAGTCTCTTATGCGGTACTTTATCAAATGCTTTCTGAAAATCCAAGTATATGATGTCATAAGCCCTGCTCTGATCATAAGTCTTGGTGGCCTCTTCAAAAAATTCCAGGAGGTTTGTCAGGCATGACCTTCCCTTACGGAAACCATGTTGGCTATCCCTCAAAATATTATTACGTTCAAGGAATAATTCCAGCTCATCTTTTATGATAGATTCCAGTATTTTGCATGCAATGCAAGTTAAACTGACTGGCCTGTAATTTCCTGGCTCAGTACGGTCCCCTTCCTTATATATTGGTATTATATTGCCCTGCTTCCAATCATTTGGTATTTCTCCAGTTTCTAAAGACCATCTGAAGATAGCGGAGAGCGGTTTAAAGATGATCTCACTACCTTCCCTGAGCACTCTAGGATATAAGCCATCAGGACCTGCCGCCTTTAGTTTATGCAACTTGTCTAATACTTCATTATCCCTAACCTCAATTTCCACAAAATAATCTTGAGCATTGGACATGCCCTCTGGCCGAATAAAAACCCGCTCTGAGGTAAAATTCTCAACAAAAAAACTGTTTAAGGTATCCGCAATATCCTTGTTATCATATAGCAGCGATCCATATTTATTCTTTATGCACTTAACCTCCTCTTTGACTTTTCTTTTTCTGCTACAGTACTGAAAGAAGCGCTTAGGATTAGTTTTTGCCCCTTCTGCAATTTGACTTTCATACAGTCTTATCAGGCATAAATTTAGATTATGTTGTTCTAAAATGTTACTCATGAAGTTTATTGCTTTTTCACTTGCTTTCAATATTGCTTTCAGTCGGACTTGCCTCGTGAGATTTGGCACTACCAGTACCTCAGCTGGCCTGATCATGGTGTACCGCAGGATGCTGGAGGTGTGTTGAGCTTCCTAACTCAGGTCAACAACAAACAGTTGGAGTTCCTGAATGCTGGGCCTATGATTGTGCACTGCAGGTGACTGAACTTCATGTTCTAATTCTCAGATTCACTCAAGGCATACGTTAATTGGGAAAATGGCTAACTTTAATATATGTGTCATTCTCTCTTTGGTAACCCCCTTTAGTGCTGGAATTGGCCGCACTGGTACCATAGTGGTCATTGACATGCTGGTAGAGACAATTGATGTTAAAGGTGGGTTCCATGGCAGCGCTGTTAATAAGAATGCATACAACAAATGGAGAAAGATCTGAAATCTAAAACATGAACAATATGCAAAATTGTGATAATTCAAAATAAAATCAAGCCAACACACTGAAAGCTCATTAAATATGAATGCAGAAGTTAAGAAAGCATAAAATAACATAAAGATGATAAATATGTATTCTGTATAAGCACCTTCAGAACATCCATGCTATTAATGTCTGAATCTGTACAGCTTGTTGACTGTCTTCCGGCAGTGAAATATAAATACTTGATTGTCCAGAGGATGATATTTGTTGTGGTGCTTGCAGGCCTGGACTGTGACATTGACATCCAGAAGAGCATTCAGATGGTGAGGGAGCAGCGATCTGGCATGGTACAAACAGAGGCCCAGTACAAATTCATTTACCTAGCTGTGTCTCAGTACATCGAAGCCACCAAGACTAAGATGGCAGCCATTGGGGTGAGTGGATGAAGGTGGAATGTAAACGATACAAGTCGCAGAAATGCGTTTAGAAGCATGTGTGGCTCACTGGTGGCTTTAATATTTTAGCTGTGTCCTTGCCAAGGTGGTCACAGATAATTATACAAAGGCTGATACAGAGAAACAGCACACGAAAAGCATTCTTACTGAAGCATAAAATGCCTTTTTTTAAATTCTGAATGACTGAAGTAATCAAAACAATGTGCTTGTTCCTTTCTCGCCCATTTAGAACGCTGAGACGGAATATGGAAACTTGTCCCTTCCGACCAAGCCAAAAGCCAGTCGGAAAGTTTCTAAGTACGAGTTCATATTTTTATCTTCTGTCCAGCCCTGCAAACTGTTTGTTGACAGGTCGAAGTTCCCTCAGTCACTGGGTTGTGAGGATTACTGTTCAATCTCTTATAGGAAAGAGGGTTCACTTAGCCTTGTGTAAGTCTCTGAAACAGGCCCTAGCCCACAGCCTCAATAACAATAGCAGTCCCCCCTCGTATGGTTTTAAATCAAATTCTATTGCAGCTTTCCTTCTACCCTGCACTGGTTACCTAGATACTGGAATTATTCCTGATTTAAACACATTTAACTCTGTCCACTCACTTGAAAAGAAGAGAAACTTGTCTCAGTGAAACATCATTGAGAGCCTGAGACATTCATCTTTGCTGAGAGAAAAGTAAAATTCAAACCAAGGCGTTACTCTTGGCTTATAAGAATCTTAAATAAAAGTGACATGTCTAAGTCTACCTCGCTTTTTCTTCCAGAATGTGCCAACGCACTTACAGGAAACATTTGACTGCATTCCTTTTCTCTTCTCTGGAATTCTGGTTTAAATGTTTGAGTAAATGTAATGGAACATGGAATATAATGCTTGTCATTTCTGTATCTGTCTGTAAAAATGCTGTTTGAAAGAGATAATGCCTGATGAGATGTTGATTATGAGACATTAATGGATGATGTGGAGGCCAGAACTGTCTGGTCTTCACGTTATCCATTAATTCCTGATAATGGACACCTTGAAGGACATTATCCCGCTTATATGGTTTACTTGCCAAAGATAAAAATAAGACCTTTAATTTATATTTTCATCCGTTTTGCAATCAAAATATTAAGTTCTTCTCAAGCCATTACTCTGTTTCCCTTGGAACAGGAGGTAAACTAGCATTGATTTAGAATGGGGAGCAGAAGGTTTGACCGGAACTTCTAAGTAGATGTGCATATTACAGGAATATTGGACGCCCTGTAGCCAATCAGAATCAATTATTCACCCAGACCATAGTTGGGGAAAAAAAAAAGAATGTTATTGGCCTACAGTTATGATTGTTTGAAACATGAAAAAATGTCATTGCTAGGATCTCTGAAGAAAGGCATTTTAAGTCTTCACTCTTTCTTTCAGGAATAGAGAAGATGTATATGAGAATCTGGCAGCAAAGGGCAAGAAAGATGTCAAGAAGCAAAAATCGGAGGAGAAGAAGAGTGGCTCTGTGCGAAAGAGATAATTCTGAAAAAATATCACTGCGCCTTTATATTACTACCATGAACAGTGTGTTGCTGTCTTTTTTCTTATTTGATGAGGTTTATATTTTTTTTATGTAATGATTTCAGTTTGTATTTAAAACTTTATTTTTGGCATCCTTCTCAAATGACTAATGTACATGGAATGGGACAGGGGCGAAATGAACGTAATAAATTATATACATGCAGGGGTACTCCGCCATCACAGAAGAAAATAAAATTTAAAAAAAGAAAAACGAGTATGTGGTTCTGCTTCATTGTTTTCCTGCGTAGGTTTGCTGTGTGAACTAGCTCGTTTTCTTTGATCTGAAAGCCTAGATGTAGCTGAACCGAACATTTCCAGAATCATACGGAATTATTATTATTATTATTATTATTATTACTTTTCTGTCACAGTCTTTGCTGGTATTCTTTTTTGTGCATCAGCCGAGTGCAAACTATGCACCCAGGGCATCAGTCACTTAAGTCATTCATTCTGTTCATACATTAAGCACCTTCCTGAGGATCGTGCAGTTCCCAGTATGCTGATCTTTTATTATTATTATTATTATTATTATTATTATTATTATTATTATCTTTTCCTCTCATATATACGTTCGTCGATTGCTTATCTCATTCTTCTGAGCGAATGTGTTCCCCGTTCAATGTTATGGCTTTTTCACGCATCGGCGTGTGCCGCTGACCTTTATTGACCCAAGGGAGTGAGAGGAACGCAAACAGATGAAAAAAATGCTTACTCCTCCCCCTCCCTCGTGTGATTATGCAGAAAAGGGTGTTCTCACGAAAAAACATGAGTGAGGGGGATTAGATGGTATCGAAACGCAAAAGGGACATCCTTCCCCACACGAAGTTATAAAGGACTGGGAGATTTTGGCATCTTTCTGGTGGGTGGAGTTCGAACTTTTTTCTCGTTGGAGGAAGGTGCAGTGATACGGTTTTTAAACCTTTAAGCGGAGCAAGAAGGAAGGTGTCGAGAGTGAATGAGCCGGGGTTCGTTCGCATTGTTTATTTTTATTCCTCTCCTTGAGCTCAACTCTGAAAGTTATAAATCTGGACAGCGTCCAGAAACAGTTGAAGCTGTTGCGAAACGCTGAGTGATTTTCAGCGAAGCGAGTCGGATATAAGGCGAAAAAGAAGGATACAGGATAACAAAAGGAAATTGTTATGATTCGTTGAGGGGTGAACTGGCTTACTCTTGTACGCTTTAAAGGTGGTTGGGAGCTTCACCTGTGAATACAGAAACGACAAATATCGACATAAAGGTTGCTGAAAGTGAGATGGCGCTTAATCTTACAGGATTCTACCAGATGGTTTCTCATGAGAACATGGACGCTTATCTCCAGGCGTTAGGTAGGCTCATCATTGCGATTGTGCTCTGAATTTTGGCTGTTTTTTGAATGTAAAGATAATCTAATTAACTAATACGACTATCTTATGCTGAGTTAAATAATTCTGCTCGGGTAGCAGTATTCATTCTATTTGTTATCTGTCATTATATTTGCAGTGTCTCGCAGACCTGAATGTTATGTCTAGTAAGACTAGGTGTATTTACATTACACAACCTTTAACCATTACTGGCTAGTGGTTTGTTGCCGCTTTATGTGAAATATATTGAATAAGTTATGCATTCCTGTCTATAGCAAATGTCGTGGCTTAAGTCCATACATTGTTAACACTGGTTAAATGTTGTCCTCATTCAGATATAAATATTGCTCTGAGAAAGATTGTTTGCCTTCTCCGGCCAAACAAAGAAATTACCCATGACCCTGCAACTGGTCATATGAAGATCCGCACCCTCACCACCTTTCGGAACTTCGATATGGACTTCTACCTAGGACAGCCATTCACTGAGGATTTGGGTCCAGTTGATGGGCGAGTGTGTGAGGTTTGTCTGTCCGTCCTCCTACAAATATTTGTTTAGCCAACTTATTGTGAATGTATTTATATGTAGTTCATATCAAGTATACCACAGCCGTCTGTAAGTCTAGACAAAATGGTGTAAACTGATCTCTGCATTCATGATGGCACAATTCTACTTGCTTGTAACACAAAAAGGACAAGTTTACCCCTCAGCTGCGGGGGTAATCTGACACACAGTGCCTCCTTGTTGCTCAACTGCAGACGACAGTGGACTGGGAAGGGGACAAGCTGGTGTGTGTGCAGAAGGGTGAGAAAGAGGGCAGAGGATGGACTCATTGGGTGGATGGAGACCTGTTGCATTTGGTGAGTTGGGGGGGGATTTCTTAATTTTAAGAAGTCCTGCAATGGGTTTCACCCACCCTTAAATTCAGCCCTCTGATTTCCTGGCTGAGAAATTATGCTAGCAGTTAATGTACGAGTAAAGCAGATTGGGGGAAAAATATATTGGAAAGGACATTCATTTACGACACCTAGATTATTCTGCTCCCTCTGGGATCGATCTATCTACATGTGGGAATGGAGAATGGTGCTGGATGGCAACTACACCGCTCAGGAAGGCATAAAGTGTCGGCGCAGATTAAAATGGTGGAAAGTATATAATGTATATAATGATGGAAAAAGGGATTTGGTTGGTAGTTTGAGAGCAAAATGTTGCGGCGGGCATCGGGGAATGTATCAAAAGACTTAAGCAGCTGATGGGAAAACTGAGTTGAAGAAACAATGTGTGTGTGTGTGTGTGTGTGTGTGTGTGTGTGTGTATAGACTGAGGTGGAAGTGCCCAGGGAAGGGTACGGAGAGTGAGAGGTAGGATTAGAGTGATGCTGAAAGAGGGCAGTCGGAGGGATAATGCGATTGGGGTTTGGTTGGGGGTGGGAGAGAAAGAGATGAGTGTTGGCAACACAGAATCTCTTTCAAAGTGTGTGGACCACATGCAGGTCCCTTCTTTTGTGAGATTCTTTATCTGTCTGATCTCTCTTGTTTACTCTCTCCCTTCTCCTTCTGTCCGTCCCGCAGGAGATGAGAGTGCAGGGGGTGGTTGCCCGGCAAGTCTTCAAGAAAGTCAAATAAAGGACTGAAGGATAATATGAACTAAAATTTAGTATAACATTTTTGTTGGATATTTAGCTGAATGGTGCATTGACAATTTATCATGGGATTAGGAAGCTCATTTAGGGCACACCATTATAGGATTTCCTTTTGCAACTCCTTTTGCAACTCACTGAAAAAATAAACCACAGGACAGATAAAGTCTACAATATTGGTGGCAAGCTTGAATATTAACCCCCAACATTGAGTGTAATTTCAGCATTGTACTGTACCACTTAACAAATGTATATTGACCAAAAATGCATTATAGCAGGTTTTCTGCTGTGCAGTATGCATTTCACTCTGCCATTTTGAAATATTCTACACCTTTTTTATTTTATGCTAGTATTTTAATTCTTGATATGGCTAAATCTTTCACGAAAACAGTGCTTTTTTTTTGTAACTGAACTCTGCCATGCTGTTGTGTATTGGACCATCAGTGAAAAACTTGACTGTACTGTGCTAACACTGTACTGTAGTGTTCAACTATTTCAGAGATCATGACGAGCTGAGATTGTAGATACATGGGACTTATGTTTTACCAGTTTACTTCTGGACTGAATCTTGATTAATTGTAATCACATTCATTTCCAGTGGCATTGCAGAAGTGTGTGAGTTTGTGCAGTCATTGCAATGATCATATTCTTCTCCATGGTGATAAAGTGAGGTTTACATGACTGCGTTACTTAGCAAATTACTATTGTGGCCTCTGGACGAAGGTGGGAGGAATCTATGGATTCATGGTAGTCTTCTCCACCACCACCGCGTCCATGGAGATCTTCCTATGGACGCTCTACAAAATACAAATTTTGACCGATTCCTTTGATATTCGGTGTGGGCATAGGTTATGGTTAGGTCAGGACAGCTATCAGTTTTGGTTGTCGTGGCAACAGAATAGGCTGCAAAAAGCACAATTTCATGTTGAAAATGTGCCCATTTCACTGTATGGCTTGTACACACTCTACAGGTCACAGTTTACAAGATTTCTCAAGTGGGCATTTGGCAGTTACACCTCTGCGGTTGCCGACAACCGAACTGTCTAGTTTTTTACTGTGTTTTAATTACTGCAAGGAGGATAAAACGCCTTTTGATGGTCAGTGATCAATTCATACCATGTACTACCTAGCCTATTAATTAGGTTATTAAGCCTTCGCCACACACAGGGGGCGGGAGACATACCCTCCGTCACAAAGATCTTGTCTGTGCTATATCCACTGAAGGAGTAGAGGGATCTTCACCAAATCAGACATGTTAACTTCCCACAGACGGTAGTTGAACTGATGGGGTTTTCGAGGTCATCAGGTAAAAGGTCAAGGTCTTATAAGGTCAGTTGTATGCTCAGGGCCAAAGATCAACTTTTTGGGTACATGAAGCCATGGCAGCGGGAGGCATAGTAATCAACACTTTGAGTTGTATCTTATTTGGTAATCACTGTGTGTATGTGTATGTCCCCTTTAAGCACCTCAAATTGCAAGCAAGCAAATAATACCTCCTACTATCGGTATATGGTTTTGTGTTGCTGAGTAATACATGTCAGGTTTTAGCTTCAAAATGTCAGTAACGGCTTGTCATGCGCTACACTGTTTAGCCACAGCATTAAAACCACTTGTTAAATATTGTGCAGGTCCCCCACCAACTGCCAAAACAGCTTCATCTTACAGACATCCACTTGAATTCCCCGACCCAGGCTTTCCAAACAGAACGTTTCTCAGAAAATCACACTCCACCAGCTAGGTCTTCTTCCCACAAGGCATCCCAGTGCCATCTCTTCCCCTGGTAAATGGTGCACATGTACTGGATGATGTACTTGATGTAAAAGAAAGCAGGACTCACTAGACCAGGTGACTGTTTTCAGTTGCTCCAAAGTATAGCTTAGTTGCTTAATACCAGTTGACAGGTTTTGAGGGCCATGGCGGGGTATTAATGGGCACTCTGACTGGTTTTCAGTTACAAAGTACTGCACACAGCAGGATGTGATGCACAGTGTGACATTTTCCTCATGTAAGTATCATTAAAATTCTCTGCAACTTGTGCCACAGTTGCCCTTCTGTCGATTAACACCAGACAAGGACAGCATTTTTACCCTATTGCAGGGGTGGCCAACCCTGGTCCTGTTTTGGGATAATCAATATTATTTGCTTCGTGTCTGTTTTAATGTTTTAACTTATAGGTGTATACCTTCTGTGGCTTCCTCTTATTTTTTAACCATTTTCTCAATTGTTGACTCGCTAAATCTGGAATTATGAACACTGTTAGCAAAACTGAGTTTATCCATAAAACGATCAACAAACTTTTCTGAATTATTGGCAAATCTCCCTTGTTTTAGCATACATTGTGGTCTTGTTTTATATAAAAAAACGGCATAATTTTGCTAATGAGATTAAGATTTAATAAAAAATATACTAACTTCACATTGAAAACACTATCGACAGAACTTCAGTGATCAATTTATACATTTAAATCGAGAACAGTTTAACACTATTTAATTGCATTCTGTAGCAGGTACAGGTAATGGCAGAAGAAGGGCTGAGAGTCATCATCTTGGACAAGATTTGCGGGATATTTCTCACCATGCAGTCTCCCATGGTGCTGCTCTGCACAAGCTGAGCAGAGTTCTGCCAAATCATAGCTTCTTTGCGATGCCATACAATTTCAACATGAGAGCAACAATTTGTTACTTTAAAAAAAATATATATTTTTTTTAATTCATGCATATTTCTATTCACTTTCAAATGGAGCTGGACAAACCTTTACCAAGATTATTATCGTTCCCAGAATGATTTGTGGGGACCATTTCAGCCATGATGTTTTTCCAGAAGAATTTGCCCATACGGACAATTTCCTGAACTTTGAATCATAGGTTAATAAAGAGCTGTATACTAAAGATTAACATGAAGTTTATTTAGCATAAACAATAACAGATAAAACTGAATGTGGTGGGATTTTGGCAGGATGTCTACACAGTCAGTCTAGGACAGGGGTTGACCTAAGGACACATTTTTTGCATGGCCTTGCATTTATTTCGCATTCCTTGGGCAGTTTACTTGCGGAGAACTGCTGGGCATCCAATTATGTTCCAGCGTTTACATTTTCTAACGGACCTTTATTACAGCCATGATCTGATTTGGCAACGCACCCACAACTGTGTTAAAGATTTTGAGCTGTCACAGGCAATAACCTATTACCACTGTGGTGAAATGATTCATATTTTTCTGACGCTCATTATGTGTAAATGGTATTGGCTGTAACACCGGTGTGAGTACTAGTGTACCCATTATCCCTTAAATTCTCATTGTATTAATTTTGAGCAGTATATCTCTAAGGCAATCTTGTGGGACCTTTGTGTGTTGATTTTCTTTCCAAATGCTATCACAATATCAGTAGTTTAACCAGTTGATCATTTTTCTTAATTGGCTGCAATTGGAAGGCTTATTGGCTTTCTAAATCACATTATGTGAGAAATAGATATACATACTCTTAAGAATAAAAGATTCACATTCCCTGTGTGGTCTATTGGAAATTAATGCATAAGAGGTTGGGGAGAAATTTAACTGATTAAACTGAAGAATAAATAGGTTTTTGATTGATGAAATTTTGGACACTATCACTAAAAATAACCATTTAAGAGATCTCAAAGAATTCAAAGACAAATTCAAATGTGTTTTAGGTTCAAGAAAAAATTTTTGAAAAAATTTTGCGCGTTTTGCAATGTAATTAGGAGCTTATTGATTCCCTTCTGTCTTGAATATTGTCGCCTCTAAATGCTATTACAAGCTATGCAATTACTTGCAGTAACAAAATAAAATCAATATCAACATTGGCCTTTCACTCTCCATGGCATACATAGTTGTTTCTATCAAAGCAGGTTTAAGAGGCCAAATTACATCTTATAACATTAAATTCATCCATTAAAGAAAAAATATACTGCTTTTTTAAGAAGCCTGTATTACCATTGTGTTTGAGCTGAATAACAGCATGCGCTGACGTCCCCAGGGCAATGTATTAGAACCGCTGACTTTGCAGTACCTCTTATGAGGAACAACATATACTGTTACTTGCATTTTCATCATCTCCCTTAAAGTTTCCTTTACAGAAACATTTCAGGAGAGGTAATTTGTTCAAGGATTCCACAGGAAAATTGGACAGAATTTCCAGTCCTGGTCTTAAAACATGTAAATGTTTCAATTCATTCCAGGATTCAATTCATCCAGGCGTGGAAGTGGGGTTAGCCTATGGATTTCGTAGAACCGTGTCTATGTTACATTGTCATTAGACTGAGAGGGAGTAAGTCTGTTCCGAGCCGAGTGGTCCATCAGACCTGGTGTTTAACCCTGGTTTCTGTAGCATAGGGAATGGCTACTCCCCCTGGATGGGATGCTAGTCCATCGCAGGTTACTCCCCAGCTCTTAGTCAGGTTTCCCTGACAATTTGTTGGTACCAAGTTGTACACCTCGGTGGAGCGAGGTGTTTTGCCCAAGTACGCACTGCGAAG
This sequence comes from Gymnothorax javanicus, assembly GCA_029692085.1. Lineage (NCBI taxonomy): Eukaryota > Metazoa > Chordata > Actinopteri > Anguilliformes > Muraenidae > Gymnothorax > Gymnothorax javanicus. Next base: position 45,674,211 of record CM056193.1, read on the forward strand.
GCTGTGGCAAGGACTTCAACTCAGGACCTTTTGGTCCCAAGTCAAGCACACATAACCACTGCGCTACGGCGTCTCCAAGCAGTGTCATTCAGTTTCACATATTTTCAAAGCAATATCAATTCATGGCATTTTAATGAGTCAAACATGTTACTTAAAGGACAATAGTAATGCATGGATACCAAAAAACCCAAATGCCAGAGTCCACAAGGGCCTACTCAGAGCTGGCTGTTGTGTGGAAAGTATGCCAAAATCCTTTGTTGTCTAAATTGCTCTTTAGTTTGGTATAAAACAAGCTATAGTTTAATTTCTTCTTTAATTTCTTCTCATTTTCTACATTGGGACTGTTTTAATGAATTGTTCATAGAGTATCTATGCGAGGAAGCGGTTTGTACAGGATGCTGTGGTGGGGCCAGAAACTGCCAAGTGAGCGTCGTGGAAACTGTCAGCATTCATTTTGAATTAGAGCAGTTTCATTTCTAACCACTGTGTGTCAGTGCAACACATGGCCTCATTTGCCTGCCGGTGTCTCACGTGGTTACCAGCAGGAGGAGTCAGAGTTTGAAGCAGAAGATAACAACGGCTTTCAGTGAATGCTGGAGTAATATACTCAACAAATAAAGTTAAGAAACGCTGCACTTTAACCCGAGAATATGAAATGTACAATCTGAACAAAAATCCATGCGTTTATGTCATTGGTGTTAGTCCACAATTGCATCAAAACATTTGATCAGAGGACTTCATTAGCCCAAAACTACACAGGGAAGATGAGAATCACATCAAATTCTAACTATTAAATAAAAACTTCTAATAATGTCAAAGGTCATTTCAAAATCTTGTATGAAAATAATGTTCCCACCACAGCTTGACAGCGTCGTGGTAAGCTCAGAACAAGAGAAAACTTTTTTTTTTTAAAGATTATTTTTTTGGGAATTTTTCCTTTATTTGATAGTTATACAGTGTAGAGAGACAGGAAAGTTGGGGAGAAGAATGGGGGATGACATGCAGCAAATGACCCAAGCCGGATTCGAACCCAGGTCGCTGCGGGAAGGACACAGTCTTTACGGTACGCGCACTTAGGCCAATGAGCCACCAGGGCGCCCCACAAGAGAAAACTTGAGGCACTCCGAGAGTGCAAATCTCCACCAAGGCAGCACAGTTTTCTTGCTGAGTTAACACGGCTCATAAGACACTCATGGTTCATCTGCAACATAGGATTTCCAGATGGTTGCTGTGGTGGCCATATTGTTTGACCGATCACGGTCAAAATCAATAGGGTCCATCCCTGATGTGATAACGACCCACCCACAAAATTTCAGAGATATCTGTTCATTACTTTTTGAGTTATCTTGTTCACAAACAAACAGAGAAACGGCACCAATCAAATAACCTCCTGCCACACTTCGTTGGCGGAGGAAATAATAGTGAAAAGATTCAGTGGTCCTGAACTTTTTTTTGTAGAATGTAGATCTTAATGGTGCTTTAGTTTTTTTTTTTTTTTTTTTTTTTTTTTTGTGGATGTGCGTATTTGTGCAGCCATAGTGACTGAAATTGAATTGCAGGCTGAGCTGGGGAGTACATTAATTTTATGGTCTGTCAGCATTTTATTTCACAGGAAATAAATACTAAAAACTGAAAAAAAAGTTAAATAAAAAAATCAGAATTAAAAGGCGTTCATTAAATTTATCACCATGCGAATGATCATGTTCCAGACCATTCATCCTCTTGAGGCTGTGATTGACAGGGAGAAAGGGGGATATCTTTTCTCTCATCTGTTTTGGCAGCTGATCGGTAGAAGTGGTCCAGTGATATGACTGTTGGCACCCCTGGTCCATCGCACTCAAGGTCCTCAGTCTTCAAGGGATGATGAACTTCGACTTGACAGGCAGAGGTCATCACTGAGAATGTGATGAAGATAATGATTTCAGTTGCCTTTCAGTGTTGTCTAATAACAGTTATCCCTTCATTTTCTATTATCTCTTACTCCTGGTCACAGTTGCTGGAGGAATGAACGGCAGCTCATGTCTGTCTCAGTAGATACTGAGCAAAAGACAGGAGTGTCACCAATCCATGCCCTCGCCCAAAAGTTATTTACCATTTACTGGCATATTTATATTCAAATTAATCTAATCTTTATTCCGCTTGAAAGACACCTGACTGCCAGTGAGAATCCCACACAGATGCAGGGAAACCATGCAAACCTCAGACAGACTCGCACCAGGATTCAATCTCAGTACCTTTTTTTTTTTTTTTTTTTTTTTTTTTTTGCTGCAGGGCAACGGTGCTGCTCATTGCATACTCACAAAACATGGTTTTCCCCTCAGTGCAGCAAACTGCCACTATGGGCAATGCATTGTAAATTGTGGTCACTCCCTTTGTCAAACACCGACTTACACACTCACTCACTCATAGGCATTTAGTAGGGACATATAGTGGGAGGAATACCCACTGCACACCACAGGTCTGCTCGGTTTCATGCCTGTTTATGCATGCATTTACATTCCTCCAGAAGAGGGTGACATTGATTCCGATCACTTTGATGTTCCTTAAGAAAAATTACAATGCAGATGGCAAAGCTTTGATTCCTGAATAATACTAAGAAGTTTTTAATTGTAATACTGAAAGGCGTGTTTACCTGCTGAATGGAAATCAGAGTCACATTGTTTCCCGCTACTGTACAGTGCATGGCTTTCTCCATTGCACGGTTGATTATGCATTGCTGGGATAAGGTTTGGGAGATTCAAGACGACATCATTGGCTTGCAGTTCCTGAGTGGACACTAGCAGATAAAAGGGGGATTGAAAGAACACTTTTTAACGGCTCTAAATAACTTCACTACGCAGGCCGAACACACAGATATATTTGCTTTGGGTAATCACTGAAGTCTACATTTTGAAAGCTAAATAGGCTCTTTATTCGCAAGGCTTATTCAGTACACTGTCATCTGAGAGGGGAGATTCACAGCAAGGTGAGTCAGATGAGACATTGTCCAAAAATACATCTCCATACAATTTTTTTTATTTCCCCTTAAATAATAAATTTAATTTAGGACTAAGCTCAATCTTTGCCTCCAAGTGACTACATACAAAGCAATGTCAGAAGGTCAGGCCAACATCAGAAAGAGTGGCCACTCTCAGTGACTATGCATTTTTGGTTTGAGAGTAATCTCTGTGTGGAACAGTTTCACTGACCATATTGTTGAGGCAGAAACCTTGGGAATTTCAGGAGCAGGCTTGATATAGCACTAGATACCATTTAGTCATTGAGTATCTGAAGTGGTAGATTCACTACAGTAGTATAGTGAGCCTAGCTGGGCTGAATGGCCTGCTCTCGCCACTCATGTTCTGTTCTGTTTTGTTCTGTTCTATTCTGTATGTGGCAGTACTATCCATTATACACCTTGCTGCTCAATACACATTCTATACTGCATGCATCTTTCATTATTGTATTTTATTATATGAAATTGTTTTTGTTTATGTTTTGCAGGTTTGAGCGGCTGCACTTGCTTATCTTTTAACACTATGTATATCTCCTCACAGTTTGGCATGAGTACTGTCCTCTCCCAATATGAATATTTGAAGATTACATAATAGGTTTTAACCACCATTGGAGGCCATACACCACTGCAATTGTTTGAGAAATGTACCTTTCTTCTTTGATTTGCGTTTCACCCTCTGGCAGAAATATCCGAAGCCAATGAGGAGAACTGTCAGAATGAACCCCACCCACAGGCATGCAGGTAAGACCCAATAGCACCCTGGAAGATAAAGTGTGTTATTACACATGCACTGTCTGTATAAACCACTGTCATGTCCCAATCGCAGGAAAATTGAGATTCAAAATGATACAGGATAAAAATAATTTGAAAAAAAAAAAAACATTAAAAAAATTTAAAACTATTTCATCAAGGAGTTGATGATTGACAAGAAACAACTGGCGACTAATACGCACATACAGGTGACAATGACCATTTGGTTCAGGGACTATTCAGGCAAAGTACTATATGCATGAATTCCAATAGAATTACAAAAGGCGGTGTCACATCGTCCATCAGAGGGTGAGCAGAAGACATACGCACAGTGATGGCAATGACCATTTGCCTGCTTGCCCCCCATTGGTGCATTTTATTACGGGAGAGGGGTCATAAGTTTGTGTCTGAACAAAAAGTGCATTGTAATTGCCCTGCCTCTTTTTAACCTGATATGTTTCAAACTTCCACATATTACATTGGGGTAAATACCTGCTTCAGTATTTTTTGGATTGACACCAAATACAACTAACTTTAATTATAAAAAGGAATTGGAAACAAAGCTTTGTAATGACCAAACCACCAGGTTGAGACCAGACTGATTCATGACTGTGAGACAGGGTTGATTGGCATGCCTCTGTAATGACAACCATTTGACTTCCTTCCGCAAAGCATACAGCCAGCAGTGTGCAGTGATGATTATACACTTAACAAAATGAAAATTAATCAGAAACGAAGTACTATACAAGTGTTTATTTCATGCAATATTGGATCATATAGATGACAATCAAAAAACAGACAACAATATAGAGTAAAAACAAAAATAATAATGTATTTTTGAGAGATAAAGTCAATATCTAGTGTGCCCACCCTTTGCTTTGATTACAGTATTTAATCTTTCAGGCAAAGTTTTCACATATATTTTTTATTTCCGCTAAACCATTTCATATGGTTTGAAGTTAATTCCAAAGAGACTCTTTCGATGTTAAAACAGATTTGGGTCTGGACTTCGAGCAGACCAAGTCATAACTTTTACGTCACCAGATGTTTCTTTCTGACTGAAATAATTATTGCATAATTTAGAAGTGTGTTTAGGGTCATTATATCGTCAGAAATAAAATCCCCGGTCAATCAGTCTCTTTCCAGATGGCAATGCATGCCTCACAAGGGTGCTGATACTTCTTTTGATGATTCCATCGATTTTTATGAGATCACTGGCTCCTTTCGAGCAGACTGAATCCCAAACCATTATATTACCACCTCCATGTTTTACTGAAGGCGTTAAACTGTCATTTTTGAAATGTTCTCCAGCTCTAAGGCGCACATAAATTCTGCATTTGGGCGAGAAAACTTCGAATTTTGATTCATCGGGCCAAAGGACTTGTTCTCAGTCCACTGGTCTCCAATCCTTGAATTTCTTGGCAAACTCAAGTCTTTTTTTAATGTTTCCAGCTTTAGGCAGCAACACGACCAATCAGACCACTATCACACAGGCGTCTGGAAATAGAAGATCTCATTACTTGCATCTCTTCAATACTGGCACTATTGATATCATCACCTAGTTGTCGTGCAGTCAACCACCAGTTTCTTTCTGCTTATATACACATAATGAACATCAGAGGCACTTAACATTCTGTTTTCCATCTCTATTGTCCCGAGTTTCAGCGAGCCGGTCTCTTTGAAACACTTGATAGCGTTTCTCAAAGTGCCATGGCAGCATTTAATGTCTTCAGCATCATGTAAGGCCGCCATGCGGCTACGCGCAATCTCAAAGAACTCCTTCCATGGTGTCATGGTGTTTTACACTGTAACACTGCTCTAAGTTCTTGTCACCTTACATACTAGAACAACTAACCATCAAAGGGAATTTTGCAGGATAATATTGCCTCAAACCAGTTAAAAAAAAATTAGCCTCAGTAATCATGGACAGAGCCCTCAAACATGCATTCATTCTTTGCAAGAGTCAAAAAAACAAATGGGACACTTTTCAGTTTTTATTAAAAAAAGATGTTTTCAGTGTTTTTTATTATCCATATTTCTCCTCAATGTACTTGTGGTAATGATTTTTTTTTTTTGTTCTCATTGCCTTCAATAATACAAACCCCAATTCCAATGAAGTTGGGACATTGTGTGAAATGTGAATAAAAAATAATTTCAATTGTTTGCAAATCCTTTTTGACCTATATTCACTTGAGTACACTACAAAGACAAGATTTTTAATGTTCAAAATGATAAACTTTTTTATTTTGTTGGAAATATTCACTCATTTTGAATTTGATGCCAGCAACATGTTTCAAAAAAGCTGGGATCCCTGAAAGGTTCAGTCGGTCACAAGCAAGGATGGGGTGAGGTTCACCACTTTGTGAACAACTGCGTGTGTAAATAGTCTAACAGTTTAAGAACAACTGCGTGAGTAAATAGTCTAACAGTTTAAGAACAACGTTTCTCAACATGCAATTGCAAGGAATTTAGGGATTTCATCATCTACAATCCATAATATCATCAAAAGATTCAGAGAATCCGGAGAAATCGCTACACATAAGTGGCAAGGCCGAAAACTAACATTGAATTCCCCTGACCGTCGGTCCCTCAGGCAGCGCTGCATTAACTCATTCCCTACAGCAAGCAGCTGCCAATGGCGCAGTGAATTCTACCATTCCCTACGGTAAGCTGGTGCCAGTGGCGTGGATGACGTCATTCGGAGTTCGGTTGAAAACATGCATAATGAGTATACATGAGTATCGCGTCAATCTGAACAATCTAACAGCAGTAATAGCGACCTCGACCATTCACAGTCTAATGAAAACACAAAATCAGTTGACGATCGCGGTGATGGGCCACCTGTACTTCAACCACAGGAGGGGAGGGGCCGTGGCCGAGCCAGGACAGGTCATGGTCAAGCACCTAGTCAAGGAGCTGCTCAGCGTCACGTAACAGGCAATCAAAAATGACAATTGGAATGATGTTACAAATATCCAAAATGACGCTGCTAGTTTGACATTTTCATTTGAACCTGCTAAAAATCTTTATTTTAAAAATACAGATGTTTAACTAAATGTGTGTTTATATTGTGTAATTTTCGGGAAAAGTATTCCGTACAAACGCAACAATTTTATACAAAAGTATTCCGTAGGGAATGAGTTAAAAACTGACTTCATTCTGCAAATGATATTACCATGTGGGCTCAGGAACACTTTGGAAAACCATTGTCCATTAACACAGTTCACCGCTACATCTACAAGCGCAAGTTGAAATTCTACCATGCAAAGTGAAAACCATATATCAACAGCACGCAGAAACGCCGCCGGCTTCTCTTGGCCCGAGCTCATCTGAGATGGACTGACGCAAAGTGGAAAAGTGTGCTGTGGTCTGACGAGTCCACATTTCAAATTGTTTTTGGAAATCATGGACGTCGTGTCCTTTGGGCTAAAGAGGAAAAAGACCATCCAGATTGTTACCAGCGCAAAGTTCAAAAGCCAGCATCTGTGATGGTATGGGGATGTGTTAGTGCCCATGGCATGGGTGACTTGCACATCTGTGAAGGCACCATTAATGCTGAAAGGTACATACAGGTTTTGGAGCAACATATACTGCCATCCAAGCAAAGTCTTTTTCAGGGATGTCCCTGCTTATTTCAGCAAGATGATGCCAAGCCACATTCTGCTCGTGTTACAACAGCGTAGCTTCGTAGTAAAAAAGTGCGGGTAATAGACTGGCCTACCTGCAGTCCAGACCTGTCTCCCATTGAAAATGTGTGGCGCATTATGAAGCGCAAAATACGACGGAGATCCCGGACTGTTGAGCAACTGAAGTACATCTAGCAAGAATGGAAAAGAATTCCACCAACAAAGCTTCTACAATTAGTGTCCTCAGTTCCAAAAGGCTTATTGAGTGTTGTTAAAAGGAAAGGTGATTTAACACAGTGGTAAACATGCCCCTGTCCCAGCTTTTATGGAACGTGTTGCAGGCATCAAATTCAAAATTAGTGAATATTTCCAAAAAACAATAAAGTTTATCAGTTTGAACATTAAATATCTTGTCTTAGTAGTATACTCAATTGAATATCGGTCGAAAAGGATTTGCAAATCATTGTATTCTGTTTTTATTCAGGTTTTACACAACATCCTAACTTCATTGGAATTGGGGCTTGTATCTTTTAATACATTTTCACCAAAAAAAAATGTAGAGAAGTAATATATTAGGACCCCCTTTCGACAAAGGTGGTAGTGTATAATCATCACTGCACAGTACTGTATAACAAGGTTTATTTGTTTCACTGTCACCCAGTTAGGAAAGCCCACACAGTACTACTTGGTATTTAACTTCAAGACCACCTCCACTCCACTGATATTATTACAGACCTAAACGTTGGAGTTCTACTTTATAAAGGACCATTTTGCTTGACAGAGTACTAGATCAGGGGTGGCCAACCCTGGTCCTGGAGAGCACCAATGTGCTGTTTTTTGGTGTTACTCAGCACTTGATTGATGAATTAAAGCAGTGGATTCCACGCTTAACTTATCTCACCTGGTGTCAAAGGTATACATTTGGAGGAGAGAAGCAAAGGCCCCGTTTACATTTGGTTTTAACATGCATTTTGGGTCATCGGATCACAAAATCGATAGCACTAAATACAAGTGTAAACTGGCTGCAAGACGCCTTGTGATCTGATCACTCAGAGGTGGTCTGGGACGCATCTGATCACATTTGTTTGGTAAACACTTATCCGTTCTGATGCGTCCCTGATGAGGACGTTACCAGAAAAACATCATCAATGCAGGCCGCAGGCTTGCAGCTATTGTAGCATCGGAGAAAACGAGTTCTTTTTGATGAAGGTTCCTCTTCTGTGGGGTCCTGTGAGCTCTTGCAAGTTGCAAATGCACCTGTCTGGGTAATTTAAATAACTGAAATAATCTAAAATGTAAACTATTGGCAGAAACATGTTAGCTTGCCCAAAAAGCAATGTTAAACAAAGGTCAAAATCTTGGCTTTGTCTAGCGGGAATGTCTGCTATTGCTGTTAAATGACATATTAACTGCACATGGGTCTTAGCAGAAGCAATGTAGTGAGCAACAAAATCCAATCACAAGTGGTCAGCTTAACACCAAGTGTAAACAGCAATGTGTCTCACCTGACCACTTGTGATCTGATCACCCAAAACGCATGTTAAAACCAAGTGCAAATGCGCCTCAAGTCAGCACACCCTGTGGCTCTCCAGGACTGGGGATGGCCACCCCAGCACTAGCTGACAGTGAGGCACTCTTGTTCAACAGTGTTTGTATTTTGATTAACATACCTCCATGATTATAAAATTATAACTGAGGATGCTGTGAAGCATGTAAGCTCCTGATGCATTAGACAAATTGAGCCCCCTAGTGCTATAGTGGTCTATTTCAATTTTATTGATTTTTGAGTTGGGCACAGATATTGCTACTTAAATGTGAAATTTATTTATTGCATAGATTATCTCAAAACTATGAAAAACAGAGTTAGACCACTTTTGTTCTCAGGGGTTCAATTAGAGTTCACGCCCCATTGAATTAAGCTGTGTGCTGAGCCAGTGTATTAACTCTCTTGCACTCAGTTCGCAGTCTGCAACACTTACTGAGCTCCCCTGCCACACAGTGAGTATTTGAGTAATTTGTTCCCAGGGTTCTCGTCTGCATTCCAAGGTCCTCACATCTGAGAGCAAAAATATAAATGTCGTAAAATATGAGAATGTAAAACCGGACAAAAGTTTATTTCTGTGGATAAGGGTAGTGCCTTAATTTTTGGACTGATATCAGTCTTTATGTCTGTGCGCTTAATGGCTTTTTGTATGTACAAGTCATTGCCCAATTCACAGTTTATCTCGCACCCAGCTTGTATGGCATTGGCTGTTTGTGTGTGTGTGTGTGTGTGTGTGTGTGTGTGTGTGTGTGTGCATATAGAGATAGGTCCATAAATATTTGGAAATTGACAACTTTATTGTTATTTTAGCCATCTATTGTACAACGTAAATTCTTGGTCTTGAAATTAAGTAATGAATATGAGCTGAAAGAGCAGTTGTTAAACTTCATTTTGAGGGTACACACATCAAGACTGGGTGAGCAGTGTAAGAATTACAGCACACTTTTAAGAGCCCCCAGCACCTCTTTCAAGGGACCAAAAATAATTGGACAACTGTCTGCTCAGCTTTTCCAAGGCCAGGTGTGTTTTAGTCCCAAGTAATTTAATTTAACGGCGAACGCATGAAAGGTGTACAATTTATTTTATTTAATGCACACTTGGAATCTGTTGACTGTCAGTATGAAATTATGACATCAAAAGTACCGTTACGGCTGGTGAAGCAAGCCATTAGTAGGCTGAAAAAACAAACGCACCACAGAAAGAGCAAAACCATTAAGTGTTGACAACTGAACTATTTGGTATATTCCGAAAACGAAATAACCACTTTAATAGTTTTGTTACCCTGGTTTTTTGGTATTTTTAGGGGGATAAATAAAGCCCTTATTTTTTGCATTCTACCTTTGACTTCCTGCATTTTTGCCACATCCCTCACACAGGGGTATCAGTACCAAAGTGAACAATCAAGAGGGGACTTTGCTACAGTAAATGCAAAGGGTTAAGCACAAGATTTAAACCATTAGTCAGGAAATTTGCCACAAACATCTGTAAAAAAGGCTGTAGAGTTCTGAAGCAATATCTCATGGACTGATGAGACAAAGATCCACTTGTACTAGAATGATTGAAAGAATATGAAGAAGGGAAAGGACTAGTCCAGATCCGAAGCGTACCATCTCATATATGAAGAGTGGTCATATTTGGACATGTATGGCTGCCAACTGAGCTGGTTCCTGTGGTTTTATTGGTGATATGATTGTTGACAAAGCTTCAGGATGAGTTCTGAATCGAATAGGGCTGTATTATATGTGTAGATACAGCCAAATGCTTCAGAGGAATATTTGGACAACACGAGAGTGCAGATAGACGATGATTTGGAAGCAAATGCAAATGCAAAATGCAAAGCAACCCAAGACTTTTTTAAGACGAAGAAGTGGAATGTTCTACAAAGCACAAGTAAATCATATGACCCGCATTCAATTGAGCTTGCATTTCACTTGCTGAAGGCAAAACTGAATGCACCACGGCCCAACAACTGGGCTGGAACCGAAGGCCTGGCAGTGCATTGCCTAGGAAGAAACCGAGCATCTGGTGATGACGATGGTTTCCAGACTGTGGGAAGTTATTTACTACAAAGTGTATTATAAATGACAGTTTAATTACCTCTGCCAAGGGGGTAATGTTTTTGCTTCCGTTTGTTTATTTTTTTTTTACCTCTGCCAAGGAGGTTATGTTTTTGCTTCCATTTGTTTTTACATCCGCTAAGGGGGTTATGTTTTTGCTTCCGTTTGTTACCCCACCTGCAAACGAAGTGCGGTAGGGGTTCTGTATTTGTCTCCGTTTATTTATTTATTTATCTCTGTGTCCGTTTGTCCATGGACAGCCTACAGGCCACAGTTTTGGTCAAATCGTTTTCATATTTCACAGAGGGGTTGGTAATGGTCCAAGTGAGAAGTCACTAGTTCTTGGTGCAGATCCGGATCAAACTGTGGATTCTGGATCACTTTGAAAATTTCGTGAACATTGGGAGATAGGGCAAATTTGAACATTTTCTTTAATAACTCCATCAAAAACGTAAAGAATCACTTGAACATCAATACACTATAACCCTCCAGGGAGGGCAACAACCATGAGTAGTTTGATTTGGATCCGGATCTCATAGATAAAAAACCTCTAAAATATCGGCCATATTTGAAGGTCGTGGGCGCGGGCGGGGTATGTGGCCTCCGGACACACCCTCTAGTTTATTTATGTATTTATTTGTTTGTCTGTCTGTTAGCGGGATATCTCAAAAACAGTTGCATAAATTTTAACCAAACTTTGCAGGATCGTAAAGTAGCACAAGAGGAAGAAGTGATTAAATTTTGGCATATCTAGGCCAAAGTACAGCTGAGGTATAGGCCAAATTCAAATCCAGCTATGCTGGCGGAGGTTTGGGCTCTCGTGAAACCAGCTCTAGTTGATAATTATGTTAGTTTGCCCAATTATCTTTGAGCCCCTAAAACTGCAAGGGCTGTGCAGAAAATGGGTGGTATTCAAACAACTTTCATACAATATTTTTTGACAAAACCTTTGAATTGAAGTTAAAGTGAGCACTTCAAGCACATCTTGATCATTTCTTTTCAAACCCATTGTGCTGGCATACAAGAGTAAAAGTATGGAAATTGTGACATTGTCCTAATATCTATGGACCTAACTGTATATATAGTGATAAATATGATATTTTTTGCAATTTGATTTAAATCTTTTGAAGGCAGGCCAAATGAATAGAAGAGATTGATGTGAGATGCGGCCAAGGATTTTAGGACCCAGGAGGGCATACCGTTGGACCACACCACTACAGCCTAGTGCATCTCTGCACATTTATAATACCTGTTCTTTAAGGTTTCTTGAAAAAGAGCCCTATGAGTCCAGGCCTTTGGAATCATTGGAACCTACTGACCAATGCTGTCTTTCGAAATACTTGCCTGGTGTGATTGAGGCAGGGGGTCACGGAGTCGCTCACGTTGTTGTATTGTCCTTCTGGACATTTTTGGCAGATTGTGTCCGTTTGCCCATTCGCTGTGATTGGAGAGACTTACCATTAGTAACAGTTCTTTTCTGTAACTATCTCAATTTATTTACAGAATTCTGAAATGTATGCTGTAGATTTTCAATACCTGTGGTTATGTAGATAAACATGAGAAGTAAAATAACAGTTTATGACAATCTAGTAGTGCAGATTGCAGTGTCTACAGAGCTGATAACATTGCTACAATCAAATACTTGCACACATAACGTGGAATGTACAACACACAGCTGGCATTTTCCTCCAAGCAGCTTGTGCTCAGTGCCATTTTGAAGCCCAGTTCTTTAACCAACATGCTAAACATCTGCCTCAGGACAGCAGTTATCAACAGGCAGAGCCAATTTCATTACGGGGTGTAGTGCAAATATATTTAGGGACATGCTGTAATAACATATAATTGATATCAGTCAAGATAAAACAGAATTGCATAAACCTGTACATAGAAAGTGAATGACTCAGAATGGTAGCAACTGCATGTGACAACAGGAGATAAGTTTTAGCTAATTGGCCATTAGCCTAACATGACTTAATAACAAGGTCTAAGCGGATAGTGACACTTACATGGAGTGGTGACCCCAAAGCCAGCGGGACATGCAGACACAGAGCGGCAGTGGCCACAGCTGGAGTCTGTACAGTAGTAGCCTTTCTCACATTTGCATTGTCTATCTTGGTCTGCCTTGCACTCCCCCACAAGCATCAAGCGACTGTCTGGGGGTGGTGGGGGTGCAGGAGGTGGGTTAGAACACAATCACAAGCCTAACAGATGTATCCCTTATGAAAAATTACTATAGTTATGCCAAAATACTATAGTATTACTAAGAAATGACTGTAGGATATTTTCACAAGGGCTAACAGAGAGAGTAGGGGAGGAGACTTACTAGAATGGCACGGTCTACAAGGTCGACACTTGGTGAGGAAGTTTGTGTCATCTAGAAAGTAACCATGTGGACAAGTTTGGCAGACAGTCGATTTGGAGCCTTGACATGGCGATTGGACATAGTGCCCTATGGGAGAGAAAAAGATAACCAGAGAAATAAAGACAGAGGCAGAGGATGTGAAGGGCGTACAACAGGATACGCTCACAAGAAATGGTATCAGATTAACTTGGTAAACAGAAACTTATTGAAAGATAATTTATCTGCCACCAGTAGAAGAAAAGTAGAGGAAGACAGAAGACAAGCATTCTGTAGTGACCATAAGATGCATTCTATACAGATTTCATAAATCTTTTGTCAAAATTTACAAGCATTTACTCTGGAAAAGAAGAACAACTCCAGACAAAGGGGTAGTCTCACCTTTAGGGCAACCTTTACAGCACCTGCCCTCATGAGGAAATTCACCAATATCACATTTTGGTTCCATGGTCATTCTGCTTTGAATGCCAGAAAGTATCTTCCCCCTTCTTTTACTTATCTTCCACTCCTCTAATCTCTTCCTATCTTACGGTCTCACACTTTCTCTCCCTGTTTGATAAGAAAACTCTACTCTATCGAAGTTCTGTCGTTTTGTACTTTCGGGTCCCAGTGTTCTCCGTCTGCTGCGCTATGGGCTGACTGTTTTTTCTGTTAATGTGAATGCGAGTATGAATGTGGATGTGTTGTGCGTAATAAATGCAGATTTCCTGTTCCGCCTGTCTCTCAGCCCCATTTCACCCACTTATTTCCCCCACTGTCTTCCTCTGCAGTGGAAACCCCCAGCCCCCTCTTATCTGCTCTCATTCTTTTTCAGTTCCTTCCTGTTCTCTTGTCGTCATCTGAATCTTGCAATTAAAATTGTGAGACGCGAGCATATGACCTGCTCTTATGGCCGACCCACTTGTATTGCTCAAAACGCATACTTCGTGGTAAAGTAGGAGCTAATTTTATGCAATGCAATGTTTTTCTGTTGCTGCGGGAAAATCTTAATCACACAGAATGGTAGAATGGCAGAGCTTCCTCTAACTGAGATACACCCTTTCCTCTCTGGGGATTTTTATCCCCCTGTCTTTGTTCTTTATTGAGAGAGCTTTAACTCCCACCTGAGCACTGTAAGAAGGTGTTGAACAGACCTAACCACACAGTGACTGTATTATTCATCTCTCTTACCACATGTGCTTTCAGTGTCCCTCCTCCCTTGGCGGGCACTAGCACCACTATCTGAGAGAAAAACAAACACAAGCCGATCGATTTTGGAAAGCAACTTCTGCGTGTTTAAATAAGGAGAGAAAAATAGAGAGCAAGAGGGATAATAAGATCAGTGGCTGCAACTGATTTTCAAAGGGCCTCACCATGATCAGGTACGCTTACTCGTCCTCTGAAATAGTATCAGTTTGGGAAGACTATGTGCTGAACTCATTTGAAACTATAACCGTTAACTACTTTCAATAATTAGTTAATTAGTTAGTTAGCTTGTTTCATAAAACTACAGTCTGACACTCAAACTTTGCCTCACACTGTTTTAATCACATTTTTTGTGTCCTAATATTGTCTGTTGAAGCCTATCTGTGAAAAATGTGTTGTTGATAACCATCCTTCTCTCAGACTCCTTGTCTTCTTTTTGCCCCTGTCAACCTCTCTGCCCCTTTTGGGGTGGGTGGAGTCCCCAGGTTACCCCAGAGGATACCCAAATGAGGCCAAGCTGGAGTGGAAGAGGTGTGCACCTCCTGGTCACGCCCTTTTTCTCACATTCATACACCTGGACTTGGAGGACAGTGATGAATGCTCCAGCGATGAAGTGAAGGTTGGTCAGTGGAAGAGGTTTTCTGTGAATAGTATCTGAAAAAGAACCTGGGCGGGTAATCCTTGAGAAATGAAAAATATTATTCTTTGAAAAATTATATTGTAGGATACATGGAATAATCCATTTTAATATTCACTTCCGCTCAAAAAACGGAATCATTTTTCATTTAATTAGTTCTTACTATTTGAATCAATGCACATGACTGTACAGTAGTAAATTATATGACCCTAACGCGAAAATGTATTTAAAGATGTTTGTTTTAGTATTTCAAGTATCTGGTGGCGAAAATAATAAAAAACACAAGTATCTTTCAAAATAAATTCTCATCAAACCATTTCCTGTGAGATTAATCATGGCTTAGCTAATTTCAGGCATTCGGGATATTAATTTCATTATGGTATTATCCTCAATGGCTTTCCATGCGGACTGCAAGATTTCCCTTGAGTGAATTGTTGGCAGATTTTATGCACTTAACAATCCAGGTGATCCCACAAGGGCTTGATAAGATTTAAGCCTGCCATTTTTGTAATTTTATTTTTTAGAAAGTCCCTGCCCAGTTTGGATTTTTGTTTTAGTCTTGCTATAACACAAAATTTCCTCAACAACCTCAAATCAGAAAATGTTGGGATGATATGATACATTTCATTTTAAACTGAAAGCAATGATTTTAACATTACCTTGACCTGTATTATGTTGAAAACAATGGCAAAGCATATAATTGGATGAAATTTAATACATGAATTTTATTTTATCGATTTCCAAAACAAACACTTATTTCAATGTTGATGCTTGCAACATATTTAAAAAAAAATTCTAACTGTTACGTATTGACCACTTTGTAATGTTTCTATTTCTTTTCACATCACTTAATAAATGTTAGAGGATTGAAGATGCCAAATAATTGAATATTTCAGGTATTATCTTCTCCCTTTCTTCTTGAAAACAAGAAGAGTGTGACAGTATGGGGTCTTCGTTCTTGCATTTTTGTTTTCTAAGTGAACCACATGTTCTCTATTGAGGACTAGTTGGCAGTGCGGGCCGCCCAGGTCAGTATCGACACACTCTTCTTAAGCAACCATGCCTTTATAATACTCACAAAATGTGGTTCTGCATTTGTGCATTAATGTTGCTTTCACTGAAGTGCAAGTTACCCTTGCCAAGGGTACTGACACAACCTTCATACCATGACAGAGCATGGGTTTCACTCTTGTTGCTAGTAACAGTCTGCATTGTCCCTCTCTTCTTCAGTGGAGACCACATTGCAATCATTTCTAACAAAATAGAGCTGAAACATTGAATCGCCTGACCACAATACATGTTTCCATTTTATGATGGTTCGTTGCAGACACCCAAGCCCAGAGAAGATGATGGCATTTGTGGCCTCAGGACGGCACATGCCTTCCTTTCTGGACAATAAATTTAGCACTTATTGATATATGACTCATTTTGGTGCAGCGCTGTCTGAGTGATCAGAGATCACAAGTATTCAGTGCCCAGAAATTCTTCCAGATTCCTTTAATCTTTTAATTACACCATGCGCCGTAAATTGTGAAATCTCAAAAATCCCTTCTATCTTTCTTTGAGGAACATTGATTTTAACCCTTTCAATAATTTTCTCACACGCTTTGGGCTGATTAAAATTGGACTTGAGGGAAGTGCTAAAACAACAGTGCTGCATTAGAAGAAGAAATATCTCTCAAATGCCTCAAAGGCAATGTTTTGTTTTTATGGTTTTAATCTGACAAAGTGCCTGGTGGATGGCACCGTTGCCTTTTTACTAGCTGGATATGGGTTTTACTCCAGTCTAAGCCTTCATTTGCGGAGTTTACATGTTCTCCCCATGTTGATGTGAGTTACTCTTGGTAGTCCAGTGTCCTTCCACCAGCCAAGGACATGCAGGTTATGTTAACTCTAAATTGCCTGTAGGTATGACTGTGTCTGTGTAAGGTGTGTGACCACTACGCGGTGAGACTGTCGGATCTTCCTGGGCATATTTCTGCCTCTTGCCCATTAGATGCTGGCATAGACTTCAGCCCCACCATGACCTTATCTGGGAAAAAGCTGATTACATTATTAATGGATGGTTTTAGTCTGAGGTTAAATCTTTGACTGAGGATTCTGCAACTGCTGACTCCTGGATTGTTTTCACCCATGCATTCGTCACATCTGTTTTTTTAAAAACAGTCAGCAAATTAGAAATTCTGATTACTGGTCTTTCCTTTCTTGAATATTTGCTTAGTGTCAGAGAATAGGGGAGACTGGGGTCTGATGAGCCATGGGGATCAATGAGCCATATCACTATTTTGCAATCAGTCAATGACAGAGCTGCTTAAAATAGGAAAAATATTTGACCACTGACTGATGAGTCATGGGGATAAATGAGCCATATCACTATTTTGCCTATTTTAAACACCTTTGGCATCGATTGATCGCAAAATAATGATATGGCTCATTGGTCCCCATGGCTCATCGGACCCCAGTCTCCCCTACTTACTGTATGTGAATCAAGTTGTCCTAGGTGTTATCATTTTTTCTGCCTCTAACTTACCATATTTGAGGAAGCAGCTGTATTTGATAATGATGGAAGATATATTAGTTACCCACCTCAGGCTCCCACTCTGTTTTCCTTCCTACTCCCGGTCTCAGATTTCTAGCGATGAAGGGACGCTGGCCTCTCTGTGTGGCCGCAAGTCTTACGAGGTGCTACAATCCTCCATCAATCCCTCACTTCAGTCTTCTGTCTCAGGCTGTCTCATGCTATCCTTCCGCTCAGACTTCTCCAACACTGAGAGACACAGTGGCTTCAGAGCCTTCTACTCTGTGCAAGGTGAGGAGTGTAGTCGGTGCACACATGCAGGGAAGGGAAGTGCAGAGAAGTAGTTTGATCCATAATCACAGTTTCTCTGGGAGCTCAGTGCAGAATTCTGTTCTTCCAGCTTTGAAACTCTGTTTAAATCCACTGCTTCCTTATTTTGTTACCTTTCACTAATCCATTGCCTGAAAGTCCAGCACAAGCAGGCTGGCTGTGAATTCATACATTATCAGAGCAGCCGTAGTTGTTTGCTGGTCACATTAAAGGAGCTGTGTCACAATTACTGCACATGCTCAGAACTTTTGAAAACTAACTAGAATTCAAACGAAGTGAATCTGCTCCACTGCAAGTAAAAAATCTTATTCCATCATTGCTAATCGTTTTGCATAGTATTTATATATTCTAGTTACTCAGGCATTATGCTTTTTATATTAAGGAGTTTTTTTGTGGAAATTTGAGGATTCAAAGTGCTATTTTAGCACTTTAGCCAAAGGCTATGAAGAATGTAAGCTGGCTTGCCAGTTGAAAATAAACATCACAGAAGAGGAGATATTCTTCTCTATGTTCATTGGTTGTTGGCAATCAGCTTACATTCTTCATATCCTTTGGCTAAAACACATTGAATCCTCAAATATTCTCGGAGAACTCCTTAATATAAAATGCATAATGCATAAAGCATAATAAAAGCATACTATGCAAAACGAAGACAGATTAACAACTATGGAATCAGATTTCGACTTGAGCGGATTCACTTCATTTGACTTCTTGTTTGGCCGAAAAGTTTTCGAAGTTCTGAGCGTGTGCAGTAATCGCAAAACAGCTCCCTCAGTGCCTTCCCTGTGTTCTCAGATGTGGATGAGTGTGAAGATCCTGACAATGCCTGTAATCAGTTCTGCGGAAACTACATCGGGGGGTATCGCTGCGCTTGCTGGCAGGGCTACTACATGGAGAAAGATGAGCACACCTGCAGAGGTACGCCTGAGAGAGAAAGAGAGAGAGAGAGAGAGAGAGAGGGAGCAGAGGAGATGAAGTGTAATGCACTGCATGCTCACACCGCATGGTGTCATCAGAATAAACTCTATAAATTTGTCCTTTATGCAATTATTTAATGATAATTTTGTCTTGGTTATTTATAGCCATTGTTTCGGCAGCATGGCATTATCTTGCACCGATAAAGGAGCTTGTAGTTGAAGCATGAAATAAAGAGAATTATCACTCTGCCTCCTCTCTCGTTGTGGTAGTAAACTGCTCGGAGGACCTCTCGGGCTTAGTTCTGGGAAAGGTGTCCAGTCCGGGTCGACCCGGTCCATACCCTGGCTATGCTCTCTGTTCTCACACACTGGCGGTGGAGGACGAACTGCAGGTGGTCCTGGAGTTCTCTGAGGAGTTTGACATTGAGGAAAGGGAGGGAAGCCAGTGCGTTGACTCAGTGACGGTTTGTGGTTCCATTCTCTCGCCATCACTAAGCTTCATCAGAAAGATAGGCGTGGCAATCTGAGCTGCTATGATGCCATCTATATGAATGTCTGATAGTGAGCAGTTATTGCAGCAACCATATTTTAGCCTCTGTGTGAGTTACATTGCTTCTACATCGACTCAGCAATGTGTTCATACCAGAGGTGTGAGATTCAGGCTCAAAAAATAAAAGCCCTCTGAAGTATTTTGTGTCACCTTGATTTGCGTAGTCTTAAAATTATTCGGTAAGGAAATGTATCAGATCATGGAACACCGTTCGGAATTCATGCGTCGAGGAAGCACAGAGTAGGACTTAGTTTCTGACTGGACTTCACACATTTGTATAATCCAGTCAAAAGTCTGCACCCAACAATCTGTGTTGACAAGCCTGTGCTTTTCTTTTTCTTCCAATCAGATAAAAACCCCCTCACGTGAGTTTGGACCCTTCTGTGGGAGAGTTCCTCCCCGATCCCCCCTCCGCACCGGATCTCACCAGGTTGAGATCCTCTTTAGTTCTGATGAAACAGGCTCCAACACTGGCTTTGCCCTCAGTTTCAAAACTGCAGGTAACTGCCCATTAGTTGAGTTTACGGTGGTTTTGCTACTTTGGCTTTTCGCTACTGTACTTTTGCTTCTGCACGCTGTACTTCCGCTACCATGTCCAAGTCTGTTAGCTACTATAGATAAATTCAAGTTAAGAACATAAATACTACTGAAGAATCAGCAGTAAAACTTCATAAAAACTATTTGCATTACAGCTAAGAATATTTTTTCGGGTTCTGACTCAATAGGGACAATCAAACAAAGATGGAGTCAGCAAGAAACACTCGTGTGCATGAGTCTGTTCACATATCCAACTTATGGCTTCACTCATAACGAATCCTGGGAAAAGAGTTTACTTAGAGAATGTCCCATAGCTTTATTACTTTTGATAAGCTGATGTGTTACTATCGATTTACTTCAAAGAAATACTCAGCGATCTTCAATCTGATCTTTGATTATAATGGCAAATGGACTGGGACATAGTAGCGAAAGTACAGTAGCGAAAAGCCAAAGTAGCAAAACAACCAGTTACCATTGGTTCACGGCAAGTCAAAGAAACTGCATGTGACATCTGTAACTAAAATATCTGTTGGCATGGTATCAAGCACTGCCGTAAGTATGGACAGTCAATGGTAATTAAACTAAGGTAACAGTCATTAAATGACAGGTGTGCACTGTAACTTATTAAAAATGATGAGCGTCAAAACAAAGTGCCCTGATCACTGACTGCTGATTATTGATTTCAGCAAAGACATGTCAGAATGAAGTAACTTCACACTCAAGCATCAGCCCACAGATGTCCGAATATGTCAAAGGTGAAACAGTCACAGTGAGCTGTGACCGTGGGTACTTCCCTGTATCTGTGAGTATTGATCAGCAACGAGAGCACTATCTGACCCGAAGACAGCTTATGCTATCTCCTGTGAAACCTATGAACAACCTTGAACACCACAGTTGCCTGGGCTGTGTTTTTGGACACAATATATTCCATAGAGCAAGTAACAAGCAGCACAGTGATGTGATAAAGTTTTTGCCTCACAGCAAGAAGCTTAGGCTATGGGCTTTAATCTGGGGCCTTTCCTTGTGGAGTTGGCATGGTCTCCCTGTGTCTGTGTGCTTCTCCTTTGAGTACTCTGGTTTCCTCCTGCAGTCCAAAGGCAAGCATGCCTAGATAAGTGGAAACTGTACATTGTCCATAGGTAAGAATATGCGGGTTTGAGAATGGGTGGTTTGACTGAATACCAGCTAAGCTTGGCACCTTCTTGCTCTACATACTTCATACTTAAACCCTTTCAGAAAATAAAAAAAAACCCTGCTGCTGAAGCCTGCTTTCTATGAAGGCTTATCCCTGTGGGTTTTTTTTTTTTTTTTTTTGTAGGATTACAAGTCTGTTTGTCTGAGCACCGGAGTCTGGAGCCCGGTCATCCCATGTGAACGTAAGTCAAACTCCTACTCATGATAGTATTGATAAAGAGTCAGGAATTTCAGGCCTGATTATGCCAACTAGCATTCTTTTATTATGCATCCTGACTAAATGGAATGAAGCAAATGTAATTGAGCTTTTTATTGCATTTTTATGTATTTTAATATTATATTGCTTAAATATTTTATTATTTGGCTTTGCCAAACGTTTCTTTTCTCACAATTTCAAGGTTACGTTGTTGAACTCCATTGCTTTCAAAGACAGCCATCCTGTCTCAAATTTCCAATCAAATTTTATTTATGTAGCATATTTCATGGAGAACTGTCACAATGCACTTCACTGAGAACCCCCCCACAAAAGCAAGCCTGTGGCACCTGTGGCAAACAAAAACTCCTTGTTTTGAAGAAACCTTAGCAGGGACTGGTCTGAATGCTGGCCCTGGCCGGGTCAGAATGTAGGCTCATATGAACAGCATGGTCAGCCAGTGGCCAAGTTAACCAAACCAACGTTTTGCTGCAGCTCAAATGTAGTCCTGCTGCACAGGTGAGACGGAGCTGCAGAGGAGGAGAGGGCACATTAGGGATCGCAGGTGTGGATGGTGATATAGAGGAGGACAGACAGCAGCACTGGGGAGCTATAGAGAAAGCCTCTGCAGATCTATAGCCGGAGTGCCGCCAGCAATATGGAGAAGGACAATGAGAAGGCCATCAGGAAAATGGATAAGGGTGTAATGAAAAGAAAAGACAGCGTTATAAAAATAGCCCCTGCCAGGATTACTTCTCCCAGATCATCGGAGAACCTGCTGGAATTTGTGAACTGCTCCCTGACAAACAGAAGTGGTCCAAAGTCTCCTGCAAATCAACAACTGGAAGTAACTTTTAGAAATTTTAATCATCCCGCTGCCAATGGACAAGCATGGTGCTCAGGAACAGTGCCGAATTCACAAAGCACAAGAAAATGCCTCCTCTTTGCTGGGGTGCTAATTCTGTCAGCCTCTTTGAATTATTTTTTTAGGGGTTGAAAGAAATGAAATTAAATGTAGTGATTGTTTTATCAGAATTAAATTGTATTGTTAAGACCATTTTAATCACATTCGATAGCTCTGCCACTGCTGTTCAGGTACTCTGCAATGCCAGTACTCCGAAAATCTGTCTGTTACTGGCCGTCAGTGTTAAGCACGTAATGCTAAATGAAGTATGGAGGTAATGGGCAGCAATAATCAAATATGGCTCACAAATCCAAATTCAGCAGTTTTCTTTTTATCTTGGGTGATTAATGATTAGTGTTTTTCATTGGCATGACTGTTTTCATGCCTGTCTTCCAAGTAACTTGAGGATGAAAAGATCCTGTCAATAGAGCCTAAGTGTCAGTATATATTAGTGGTCAGTCTTGTAGCAAATCTTGGCTTGATTAATCATTTCCAAGCTTCATCACGGCCAAGCTATCCCCAGTAATGGCAATACAACTTCATTATCATGCCTTCTTGGATGTTAATTGTTTTCGCCTGCAAAAATTTGATTTTTTTTGTCATTATAATTAAGTGACATTATATTCATGAATGTAGATATTTTTAACATTTTATTTACAAATTTATATTTTTTTATGACCCAAGGAAAAAAAAATATGAATCATTAGACTCTATTATAAATGGCACTGCGCACCATAAGTGGCGCACACTTGGACGCTGCTCCCTAACTGGAAGTTGTCGTTGCGCGTGTGAAACAAATAGAAGAACAACAATATGGCGAACTTTGGATCCTGTGGCCCGATACTTGGCAAAAGAAATTAGTGAGCAGGACAAAAGAAGAACAAAATCACATGACATAAAGGCAGGAATTTTATTTGTATCACATTGTGGAATCACTAGTCATTTTGATGTTGTCTTGTTTGGTGTAAAACTGGCAATATACTGTCCAGCACTGGTGATAATTTGATCTCAGGAGGGTTTCCCCAAGCCAAGGCTATGCAGGGCAGTCAGAATTCCGGCTGGAGCGCTTGAGAATCGTTGCAACCGAAGTGAGCGTTCGAGCTTCTGATTCCAACTACTACAGTCTTGTGCAAATTAATTGGATAAAGGTGCTTGTCAATTGAATGAGCTGAATGGATGCAAATAACTGTGCCAAGTGATGGACATTTTACATAACCACCTCAAAGATTACTGCATGGTACATTTTAGCCACGTTTCATTAATTTCCTTGACTTATATGATGCAACTGTTGTGATTGCATCATGAACACAGAATTGTAACTGTGTTGGACTGGCCTGATTGTTCGCCTGACCTCAATCCCATTGAGAATCTCTGGTCCATCATCAAGTCAAGGCTGCATCAAAAGGACTGCACCAAAAGCCAAAGTCATCGATGCATTTGTCCAGGTGTGGCATCACGACAAAGAAATCGAGGCAACCTGCAAAAACCTGGTCAGCTCCATGCCAAAACGGGTGGAAAAGCTTATCAAGAACCGTGGGGGACACATCTTGTAATGAGTGCTGAATGTAGATGCCATTAAAGTAAGAAAAAGCCTGAAAACCTTTGTTGTTTGGTTTTTCCCTCTCCACCTGCTTTATCCAATTAATTTGCACAATAATGTAGTATTTATGTACTGCATATGGGCGTGAATCATCTATCATCTCTTCCATCCTCATTCTCTACCCTTCAGCTGTTGACTGTGGCTCCATTGACATTCCTGAGGATGGGATTGTGCATCTGGTGGACCCGGACCATAGCACTGTGTACAAAACTGAGGTCCACTTCCAGTGTGAATCTAAATACTATACACTGCAACCAAACGGTGAGTTGGAGATTTACAAAGTAACTGCAAGACCATTAGCTTCAAAAAGGACGAGGAAGTTAGATGCACCAATGCATACCCTGTATAGACTGCTGAATAGCTCTGAGTTGTCACTAATTTTATTTTCAGTTGAGTTTTGCTGTTTACCACTGATACCTGACATTACACTAACTGGAAAAAAAATTAAAAAGCGTAATGTCAGGTGTCATTGATATTTATAGATACCAAGGCAATGTACAGTAAATATTAATATCAACAATGCGTTGTCTTGATATCTGTGCATAACAATATGCACTAAGCTCCATATGATGTCATACATAACATTTCAGCACTAATTGTTTACCCACGTCTGTTTAGTTGTTGCACGTACTCCTGAACAAGATCTTCTCTCTGCCTCTCTCACTCTGTCTATTTTTCCATTTTAGAGCCCTATATCTGTGGTGCTATGGGTGATTGGAAGTCTAAAAGTGGTCAAACTGCGCTGCCAAAATGTGTACCAGGTGCTGTATAATGTAAAATTGCTATAACTTATAATTAGGCGCATGTAGAAGATACTACATATGGAGTCATGCATGTATAAAGACTGTTAGCTTTCAGTGGTACTGGCAGTTTTGCAGAGAATTGTCCTTTTGCCTGAGCTGTATGAATTTAAATGGAATTCTCATGTCCCCTCCCCCTCTCTTAGTATGTGGAAAGACAGAGGAGCAGACTGTGTCCTACTCCAGAATTTTTGGGGGTACTCCCGCAAAACAGGGGGAAATTCCCTGGCATTTGTGGCTCTATTCTCTGGCTGGGAGTGCGGCTCTTATCGACGACCGGTGGGCCCTCACAGCTGCTCATGTTGTAGAAAACCATGCTGGACGTCGTATTGGCATTTATGGCGGCCTGGTCGTTCGTCTAGGGGCTTATTTAATCGAAACAGGAAAAAAGAAAATTGAGGATGCTATCCAGGACAGCCCAGGATTGGTAGTCATGGAAGCCGATAAGATCATATTCCATCCTGACTACAAACAAGGCATAAGTAAGGATGACCGTTTGAACTTCGATAATGACATTGCTCTGATCAAACTGACGTCTAGGGCAAAACTTGGCCCCGCCCTTCTTCCCGTCTGCCTCCCAGATAAGAAGCTACGCTCGATGGAGGGTACTGCTGGCACAGTCTCGGGATGGGGCCGAACTGAAGGCAATGATTGGTTGAGGAACAAGTTCTTACTTCATGCTGGCATCAGTGGTTACTCCCATACTAGCTGTTCCGAGGTTCCAATGAATTCGAACCAGAAGAAAATGAGTTATACAGACAACATGTTCTGTGCTGGAGAGAAGGGGAAAGACAGCTGCCAAGGTGACAGCGGTGGGCCCTTTGTTGTGCCCCCTCTTGGCTCAGAAAACGCCACGTACCGCCTGTATGGCATAGTGTCCTGGGGCCCAGAATGTAAGGACCGGGGGTACTACACCAAAGTGGAAAACTATGTAGACTGGATCAAGAACACAATCAGCACTGAGGATGGTGAGCTGTGAAGTGCAGTCGCCCTCACCAGAGCAATTTTTAATGTTCAGTCATTGTCTTTGATTGTGCTTTATGACTTTATGATTCCACCATATCAAGCCAAAATGTATCAACAGAAATGGAAACCTGTGAGAAATGCCTGGTGTGAGCAGGTCATGGTTACTAAGTGGGTGCTGGATGTACTGGGGGGGGGGGCATAATTTGTATGAAGATTGAACTAAGGGTCGTGCTGAGTCATTCAAGCTGATTTAGTACTCATTGAATGGAGATAATAATTGAATAGAGACTTCTGAACTGTCCAGGACACGGAAATCATTTTAGGTTTGCACTGAAGTGACTGAACTACTTTTCCAATGATCTCATTAGAATGGAGTAAAACAAAATTTGTGTTTTCATGGGTGATTAAATTACTGTGTTGTAACTGACAATTTTTTATTAAATTTGATCTTCTAAACCTTATCAATTAAAGATGAAATAATGATACTTCATTCGTAATGTGGTTTGTTAAAATACTGTGATTTTGCAATGCAGTAAAATGGTGTGTATATGGAAGGTAAATGTTGAAGTTGATGTTGAAAAACAGAGATGAAGAGAGAAAAGAGAGCAGCTGATGGAGAGCATAGAAACACTTGTACATATTGACATACATAACTGACTATGCTCAATAAACACAAATCTACTGAAAAATGTTCTAGATGCCAACAGATCGGGAGAAGGACAGGAAATATGCATACAGTCCTGACTCCCATAAGCAGAATTCTTGACTTAGTGTACACTGACACAAGCACAAGAACAATGAGAATACAGAGGTCATCTCACCTTTAGGGAAAGCTGCATAGAGTGGAGTTTGTCCCTCAGTGAACAAACAAATGAAATTGGTAAATACTTATTACTGGAAGGGGCATACCCAGTGCCCCCCCACCTCCCTTCCCGGTTGGGTCACTCTTTCTCTGTTCTGTTGGTTTCCACCGCAGTCTGCCAAATTTTGGGCTTTTGAAGCCAAATTAAATAGCGTTGTTTTTGTAAAATGACTTTTAGACTTTCATTATCACAGACCCCATCTACGCTTCATCTAAACTGTTGGATGTTTAGTCCAACTGTCCACATCATCAGTAGCATTTGCAATATGCAATAGACATTGCTAATCATTTCTTCAAACTTCAGTCTGCTCAAGTGGAAATGAAAATGAACTGGATCTATCCGATAGTCTGGTGAGTTAACTTTCATGGACATTTAAGACACGATTAGAAATGTTGCTTGTGTATAGTCAGTGCATATACTGCCAAAGTAGTGCTTACATTTAGATAAAATGAATTCACTTGGTGAAAGTCTACAGACCTCTCTCTCTCTCTCTCTCTCTCGCTCTCTGCTGTGTTCAAAATGTATGCACTATTGTGTGTGACTGCCCCCACCCACACCAATCATTCTTCCAGGATTAGTGCTGCCTGCCAAAACAATGTTGTCCTAAAGCCTGACTGCTGCCTAAACTAAAAAACACAGATAAATTATGAATGAACTCATTTAGTTGTTTTGATCTGAATGCACCTGTTTTGACAAGGGGACAATCTAACACTTTTCGTCATTTCTTTAATTTCAAAAAATATTTCCATGTATTTGAAGAGATGTTTTTCATCCACAAACAATACACTTTGCTATAATTATAGACAATCAAGATCAGTATCATTATAAGGTTTTCTTGATGATTGCAGTTAAAAGTAGCTGTGGTCGTCACAACTTGGCCCTGCGAGGGGGTAAGTTGTTACAACCCCAGCACGTGCAATGACAGTGTGCAAAATGTGGAATAACGAACCAGTCAGAGATTTATTTTAGTACGAACCAGATGGTAGGTAAATCAAACTTTTCTTGTCATTTACATCTGTGTAGAAATGTGTATATATTTTGTCTAACATGATATAATATTGTATGTGCTGAGGTATATCAGAAATCATGGATATGATTTAGCGCTTCCCATTAACACAAAGTCACATATTCAGGCCAGGTTAAATATGTGATATACAGGGAATGTACAAACTTTCCACAACATTTGATGAAAGTTGTGACTAAAGCATTCATAAGAGACAGGGGCTCGTTGAAACACAACAACACAATGTGACCTGCTCTGTGCTAATTCTATGCCTGCAATGCTTACAGTTTCTTTGTACCTATGCCATGGGATGAAGTTATACAATCTTAGAACTCACATAATATGAATGTAAACAAAGTTTTTTTTTAGCCAGAGAAATTTCCAGTCTCTCCCACATCTGGCCAAAAAAAAAAAATGCTTAAAATATTTTTTTTTTTTCCAGATTGAAGTCTAAACCATCCAGTGAAATGCACATTCAGTGCTTGTTATTATTGTCACTGAAAGCACAATAATCTTGATTCATGGGCACACTTTTGTTTGGATAGTTTGAGCTGCACTTGGTATACAGCACTTTGCTTTCAGCGCAGCACAATACTGTTTCAATGCAATGTGTCAAAATCATACCTCTCCACTAAAAAGTTTGGGTGCGTATCGTTTCTGAGTGTCGTGGTTTAATATGCACTGCAAGATCAAATCTTTCTCTGTTCTTCAGGCTGCTTTTTATACGTGAGTCTTGGGGTGTAGCGATCCCCAGGGAGCCCTCTGAAGATGTGCTGCACGGGGTGCTTCAGTCACCCCTGTACCCTCAACCATACCCTGGCTCCCTGTCGGAGGAATGGCACCTGACTGTACCAGAAGGCTACAGAGTCAAGCTCAGTTTTATCGACATGGATGTTGAGTCATCACAGAATTGCTACTATGATTCTGTCACGGTCAGTGGGAAAGCATCAGGAAAGCGACTGCTCACTGAACCATAGAAAAGTTCTGAAATTTTTTGCGCATTTGAGTCTTATATTTATTTTTTCGAATCTTATTTCTGTTACTTTTTTTGGTGTGAAAGGGAAATAGATTGCCAATGAAGTGCAACACGTTGACTCATTTTAAGGTTCACCAATGGCAGAAAGTAGCTTCAAACAAACAATTAGTTCAGGCAAGCTTTTTTTTTTTTTTTTGCATTGAGTGTCCCTGATCTTGGGGCAGGTAAGCGTCTTCTCCTCTGTGACTTTCTCTCAATAGGTGATGTACAATAAAAAAGTGCTGGGAAAGTTCTGTGGTTCAAAGAATTCCATTGATGGTCACCACCCTGGCAACGAACCCATCCTGTCTCCGGGCAACCACCTCAATGTCATCTTTCAGACCGATGAGTCAAATGCTGGGCCCCACCAGAACACTGGCTTCTCTGCTTTCTATCAAGCAATAGGTATACTATGTTATCATGTTTTGCTGGTTTTGTTGAATGTCCTCCCAGCAATCCAGCAGTCTATATCAATTTCAGTGCAGTTTTTTGAATTGATTGATCGTTGTCTTGAGTCTATCCCCGCCTCCTGTGCATTCCTCACTGCCTTCCCTCACCTGTCACTCGCTGTGTCAGTGTATTTAAGTTCCTGGTATTTGTCTCTTCTTAGCTGGATTGTCATCCAATGTTTTGTGCTTAGTGTAGTAACTCTCCAGATCTGAGTTCTCCTCATTGTACCTTTGACCAGTTTTTAGGAATAACCTCCCCGCCTTTTCAGTTTTTTGCCTTTTCCTTTTTTGTACCTACTGTGGCTACATTAATGAAGTGCCTTTAAGGCTTGTTTTTCTCTGGACCTGTGTCTGGTTCCTTCTTCAAAGTTCCTTACACTATGTTGTGAGTGGCAGGAGGGATGTGCACAGGGAAATATGGGCCATCTGTGAACTTGCAGTGTGTGTTGCGTGCAGATGTGGATGAGTGTGCCCTGCCCGAACCGAGCGATGGCTCTGGGCCCCTGTGCTCTCAGATCTGCCACAATACTCTTGGCTCTTACCTGTGCTCCTGTCATCATGGCTACGAGCTCAGACCTGACCAGCGCACCTGTGACTGTGAGTACTGCGTCTGGAACGGTGATGCAGGAATGCAGAGAGAGATACTGAGGTCATGAGAATGGGGCACGGCATAAAGAGGGAAAGGATGCTGAGGTCAGGGAAAAGATCTGTCTTGTTCCACTGTGTTTGTAAAGAATTGTGCTGATGTCATGCTCTACCACAGGAACATGCATATATTGTGCTGCATTGTGATTGAAGAATGTAGTCTGCCAAATGATAGGCAACTTCAACTTCATTTCATAAATAAATGAATCAAAACAGAATAATACTCACTTGTGCTATTTTTAATCCTGTATCTTCATGGATAATTCGATTCTAATTATTGTGATGTAGAAACTCCACCCAGACTGCTTCTCAAATATGAATAACAAGCTAGTGATTAGTCAGCAGTTGGAATCAGACTGTGCAAATAAGGTAACTCTCAGTGAGGAATGCAATTACCATTGGTAACTAGCCTTCATGTCGACCCAGTTGACAATTTCCTCAATTGCCTACCATATTAACTCAATGCAAAGGTTTTTTTTTTTTTCAACAAGCAGTTAAATTTAATGTGGAGGTTAAAGATGGATTTGATAACCCTGAGTGCAGCTCAGCTCACTCTTTGTCTCCTTCAGTGCATTGTGGAGGGGGCCTTTACTCTGAGGCTGAGGGCGTTATGTCCAGTCCAGGATACCCCCAGCCCTCCCCCCATGGCCTGTCCTGTCAATACCACATCTCAGTGGAGCCTGGATTATTTGTGACTCTCAATTTCACCGGACTCTTCCACATAGAGACTATGGAAGGTGATAACCAGAAATGTCCCTTCCACTGGCTACAGGTAATGCACTGTATTGCTCTCTCTCTTTCTCTCTCTCTCTCTCTCTCTCTCTCTCTTCTCTCTCTCTCTCTCTCTCTCTCTGTGCAAGTTTTGAACAGCAGTGAAAACTCCAGGGGTGAAAAAGAACTTAAATGTGTTTCTTCAATTTGTGAACTCAGTCAGTTGATTCAACAAATTAGTTCTTCCTCTTGGCTGGAGAGTTGTACAAAGTTGAAAATCCTACTAATATAATTGATTGCAGCTCTCTCTGTCTCTTAGCCTGTCTGTCTGTCTGTCTGTATGTCTGTCTGTCTGAGGTTGCAAGGAACATCATTGCACCAATCACCGTCAAACTTTGCCAAAACACTGATCAGGGGTCTGGAATAAGATTGGTCGCATCGTAAATAAATAAATAAAAATAATAAAATGAATTGCTGCTGGTTTCAAACTCTTCGGACTCTTAGTCAAGTTAATTGGAGCAAAATAGCAGAGAATAACTGCTTTCTGAACCAGTTGCTGAGCAGTACTGGGAAGCCGCGGTGCTCTCTTCATGAGCTCCTTGTTGTGTCCCTCCTTAGGTGACAGTCCCAGGGAAAGACCCTAAGAAGCTGTGTGGAAAGAAGAGCCCAGGAGTCATTCACACTGAAACACACAACGTTGAGCTGGAGTACCACACTGACCAACAGGGGCTCAGCTTTGGCTGGCAGATGCAGTACAGCACACAAAGTGAGGGGAAGAGGGAGGGATGGAGCAAGGGAGAGGAGAGACAAATACGTAAAGAAAGAGAATGAAAAACATGCGGAAGAGCTGCTTAGAAATAAAAGGGATGAAGGAAGTGAGTTAAGTTAGGGAGGAAGACTGTAGGTGTGTACTGATGAGGGCAGCTGCATTCTTAAAATGTGGAAAAAACATGGTGAAAGGAAGAAGTTTCGGCCAGCCATGTCAAAAGACTCAAGCGGTCTTTGTCATTATATAGCCCATGGCTAATGTTCACAAATTTAACAGATGTGTAAAATCAAAGAAATTATTATATAAAAAGTGCACTCAGAGAGTGCATGCCTCCACCAAGGCATTTGGAACATTACTTCCATCTAGTGGATTTTAAGGTGTATGGCATTTATCATTCCAATCTTCCATTCACGCAATGGTGAAGAATCCTTTAAAAAATTCTTGGATCTGAAATTTGATCCAAATCTCTCCCAAATTAAATCACCTCCAGGATTAACCCTGGCACACCTCTGGTAAAAATCTCATTAAAAAACTTTTTCCATAATGTTGCTAACAAACAAATGTATGCTCAAAACGAAGGTGAAACATAACCTCCTTGGCGAAGGTAATAACACAACTATATTAATCCCAAAGAAAAACAACCAGTAAATGAGGCAGCACAAGATAAAATTGCAGCCTTTGACATAGTGGATATGTCTGCCAACAACAAGGAACCATGAAGTGTGACATCTAGTTTCGCCACACAGTGGCGGGCGGTGGACAGAAAACTGGCGGGGGGGAACATCCCTTAAACCGGGTGAGATAAGTGACCCGATTTCAATCAATTGTTCTTGGTCTACATGTTAGTTTCCCTTATAATGAAATGTTTTGGCGAGTGAATAATAAATTCTATAAAATGTTTAACTCACATGCCTTAATAGGCAACTCTTCACGAAAAAACCTCTGTGGATTTTCCGCGTTAAATTTTGTCACATCACAAACAAGTCGTCAAACCTGTGCGTAACGATTGTTTAATTGAAGAAGATTGAAATGCGCTCTTTTTTGCGTTCAGCTGGTGCATTTGATTTCTCATCTTAACGAACACAATTAGCTACACCTGAGAGGGAAGAGTTCAAGTGTCTTTTACCAGGGAAATTGACTGAAAACAGATCAAGACTAATAAGCCGTTTAAAGACATGTTTATCGCCCTCCTTGTTCTCTGTCCACCGCCCGCCATTGACGCCACGTGTAGTAACCCCGCCTGATCAGTGAGTCGTGTGTGAGATGGTTCGGTGAGTGTAGATGCTCTTTGCAGGAGCTGAAAAAAGTGATCTGCATCATATTGTCCTCCTCCCTCATTAGCAGGTGTGAAATGTGAATTAAACCAAGCACTGAGATTACCAGCATAGATCCTTTTTTACAGTAACTATAAGCCTCATTGGTTGCTGACTAGGACCAAGGAACAAGAGAGAATGCGTGATTGATTAATGTGCCAAATGAGTGACATAAAGCCGCAAGTTTACACGTAGATGAATTTGATGATGGCCTTAGTCGAAAAGGCCAAATTAAAATATAGAAGTTGTGCAAACTAGTATGAGAAAGAATTAAAAATCCTCACTGTTTGCTTATTTTTGTGTATCTCTCATTATTTTCACAAATTACCTTTTCTTTTATTAGGGGTGCAATGTAAATCTCCTGATGCTATTGCGAATGGTAAAGTTACCCCCAGCCTTCCCCGGTATCTCTACAGGGACTACATCTCTGTGCGGTGTGATACAGGCTACAAGTTAATGATGGTGAGTAAGGTGAAAACTGTCAGCCTGTAACAGTAGTATACTGTTGCTGCGGGGCTTTCAGCCAACCAGAACAATGCACAGCTGGGGTTTGTTGGCCTGTAGGAATTTAACAGTGGTGGAGGCTGTCAGCATGATTTTAGCAATTCATTTTGTTCTGGGGTTACTGGGAGTGTG
Organism: Gymnothorax javanicus; assembly: GCA_029692085.1. Classification (NCBI taxonomy): domain Eukaryota; kingdom Metazoa; phylum Chordata; class Actinopteri; order Anguilliformes; family Muraenidae; genus Gymnothorax; species Gymnothorax javanicus. The sequence continues at coordinate 45,707,276 of CM056193.1, forward strand.
TTGTCAGTCATTTAGAAAATTGCAAATGGACAAATCCACATTTCCCTTTTTTCTCATCACAGGGAGGTGAAGAGATTCAGAGTTACTTCTCTGTGTGTCAGAGTAATGGCCAATGGCACATTCCTCTTCCTGAGTGCCACAGTGAGTTCCATCTCCCATGCAGTGAGAAATATTGCAATGCACTTTGTATTGTAGGTACACTTTATTGTAGCTCCCGGAAAAAGTCAGGCGGCTACTATGGATTCATGCTTGTTGCTGCTGCCGCCATCGCCGCCGCCAGCGCGTCCGCGTCAGTAGACACTTCCTTGTGGACACTGTACAGGCTGTAATTTTTGACCGATTAATTTCGTATTTGGACACGTGTTATACTTAAGTTATGACACCCATCGATTTTGGTTGCCATGGCAATGGCACTGGCCGAATAATGTGCAACTTTGTGCTGAAACAGAGATTTCCTTGTGGATGCAGTACAGGCTGCAGAAGTAGGCTTTCCGGGGCTATGCCCATGCATTCACGGGCGACCAAACTGTGTATTTATATTTGCAGCAACTGGCAACATTGACCCAAAGATATCCATGTAGTTATTCTGAGAATATCTAATACAATGCTCTCGCTCTCTCTCTCTCTCGCTTTCTGTCACTGTCTATCTGCAGTGATTGACTGTGGGGACCCACCTCCCTTGTTGAATGGAAGGGTATCACTTCTATCTGATTCTAAGATTAAGTACCTTTCTGTCATTGAATATGGCTGTAATGAGCCATTTTACACCTTGGCAAATGGGGCAACAGGTAAGTCATGGGTTTGTTTGTTTTGTTCTTACATAGTAATATTGCTAGAAAAATATGCTTTTTGCATGTCCCCCTTATTGAATTGTCTTCAATAACAGTAAATATAACATTCAAAATATAATATTTGGTTTGAAGTTTGGTTAAAAGTTCCGCACTTCTCATTTTCCTGGTCCCCTCAGTAAAATATACATGCAAAGAAGACAGGAAGTGGAAGGACCATCAAAACACTGACATCTTCCCCAAGTGTTCTCCAGGTAATCAGCTCAGCCAATAATCATGTAATAACTGTTAAGTGCCTAAGAAAATGTAACTGTCTAACTGTAGTGTGGATAGTCCAGAACAAAACTAAGATTTGAGATTAAGCAAATGCTTGTTTACTACATAGTTTTTCCAGCATTTTTCACTCACAGCTGCCCTTACATTGACAATTAAGGTTCCATAGACATTAAACTTTCGGTATGTCTATAGGGAGTTCCCGATAACATAGGTTAATGAACAGGGCCACTCCCAATGCGCCTTCCTATTCATTCTTACGCCTATATATACCTCCTACATTCCCACAATCCCCGCTCGTCTCATTTCTACGTCCCTCCCACGCTTCCCCTCTCCAAGAAGGAAGCAAGAAACAGCCACCACCTGGGACCCCGGGGGGCTTGGGAGCCACACGGACTCCAACAAGAGATGCGAGCCCCACCCTGAGTCTCACCTCCCGGGGGGCACCCAACGTCCGCACAATCACAGACCAAGTCCAACACCACACCCGCCCCAATCTCCTATCTGCAATCCCACCCAATACTCTCCTCTACTTTGGGAGTGGTCCAGAATTCATTAATAATATATTAATGAATAGATAAATTTCAGCTGGTTGCGATGTGTTATGCGTCCAAGAAGTAGCTTGCCTGGACCATTATGAGCCAATAAGGAGGTTTATTCAAAACAGAGCCATTGTTTTAAATGATATGTTGTAATACATGGCCCATGAAAACTTGGAATCCCTGGGCTGTCTCATATATTATTTCTCATCTTATGTGTTTTTCCTTTGTTTTTTCATAGGAAACAATTTTCTCTCATTCAATTAGTACAACTGCAGTACATTTACAGGTCCTTAATCTCAGGTGAAGCTTTAACATTTGAGTCCTCTGTATACTGCAAGGTTGGAGTTGGTTCCATCCTATTGCCATTCTGTGACTTTACATTCAGTTAATTAATTGAAATAAGTTAATTATTTCATTTGGTGTTTTATCAACAATTGAATTGATCTTCCTGAGCTGATATTGAACAGACCCTGACTTCACAGCATAATTACTAAAAATCCCAAATACTCTGTCAGATTTTAGTACAATTGAAAATACTTTCCTCCCCATGACAATTTTTTTTCTCTAAAAACAACATTTATGGTCTGAAAATGCACAAAATATGTAATTGTATTTCACCCCCCCCAACTCAGTTTGTGGCCGCCCCATTAGCAGCAGCACGAAGTTCCAAAGGGTGCTGGGCGGTATTGATGCAGAGGAGGGAGCTTTCCCTTGGCAGGTTTTCTTAAGAACAGCAGGAAGGGGTGGAGCTGCTGTGATTGGGGATCAGTGGCTCCTCACTGCAGCCCACAACCTGGTGGAACGTAAAACCAAAAGGATCGAAAATGTGGAGAACATCAAGGTGAGTGTAGGGTGGAAAAAGAAAAAAAAACTCAAAATCAGTACTGCCACTTCAAATTTGATCATCAAAAAGTATTTAAAGTGATATCACTAGAGTACTTATTAGGTGCACTCATGTAGTGCTGGGTAGGACCCCCTTTGGCCTGGAAAATACTCAGAACTAGAGGACAGAGAGCACATACCTCTGCCAGCAGGTTTAGATCCACTCGTGCCCCATTTCCACTACGTGGTACCGGCTCTACTCTACTCTACTGTACTCTATACAACTCTACTGTACTCTACTCGCCTTTTTTGCTTTTCAGTTATGAAAAAGTACCTGGTTCTTGATACCTGATACCACCTTTTCTGGTTACTGCTCCCCAGGGGTTCCAAAAAAATGCTGTACTAGGGGGTATTAAAATGTGACATGACAATACTGCAAGTCACTGATTGGTCAGAGAGAATCATCACTGCGTCATTGTTCTCTTGCGTCGCCTTTGAGCAACCAGCATTGTCTCGTTGTCTGAGCTCTGATGTCAGATTTCCAGGGCCAATTATAATAATGATCAAGTGGCAATTGAAGAAAAGGCTTTTCTCCCCCATGCGATCTAACAGCGACAAAATAATAGTCTACGTTCAGTACAGAAAAAATAATTATAATAACGTCTATGCGCTGGCACTCAGCGACGGTAATTTTTTTCCAGCGGCAGCAGTATTTCAGAATTCTTCAGCGAATTTCAGTGACAAGTACGTGGTATTGTCCGTTTACTTTTTCCCATCGGACAGCTGTCTATTTTTTACAGCACGATGCAGTTACCATGCTGCAAAAACAGGTGTACATACTTGTCACTGAAATTACCTTCACTTGCTGAAGAATTCTGAAATGCTGCTCTCGCTGGAAAAAAATTACCATTGCTGAGTGCCAATGCATAGACCTAATTATAATTAAATTATTTTTTTCTGTACTGACTGTAGCCCATTATTTTGTTGCTGTTATATCGCTTGGGGAAGAGAAACCATGTCTTCAATTGCCACTTGATTATTACTATAATTGGAAAACGTGTTAATAAAGGAAAACGATTTAGAACTAGCTGGGACTAGTTGTTGTCATAAAGGGATGTATCTTTGCCCCCGAATTTTCAGTTCTGGCGGCAGCCCTGAGGATTTCTCAAACTCTTTGGTATTTTTCAACGGTGTTTTGTCTTGCTGCCTCCAGCCTCTTCTGAATCAAAATTTGTCTCCTTGTTGTGCAAAACAGCCGCATACCGAGAATCAAGAACAACACTCCGTCGATTTCCTTCATTGTTTCTCTCTGTGCCTTTGTGTGTTGCGTTGAGGATAACGTCGTGGCAGTTTTGTGCTGCGTCGCTATGATGACCAGCTATCCCGAGGCAGTACTATCCTCTCTTGGAAAATGACCCCCTAGAAAAGTACCCAGTACCAAGGCGGGTGGAGGAGAGTAGAGCTGGTACCACGTAGTGGAAATGAGGCATAACATGTATTATCTGCTGCAGAATCCCGCTCTGTATTCGGATTGGTCTGGATATTTAATCACCTCTTTCCATTTACACAATCCAGCTTTGCATGAAAATTCATGGTAATCTGTTGAACTGTTTTTGAGTAATCCTGCTGACAAACACACACACAGACACACAAACACACACACATACGCGCAAGAGATCACACTATTTCTCGGCAGAGGTAATTATGAGCAACATGAACTCAAAAGGGTGCTGGAAGCATTCCTTAGGACATTCCTTAGGATGATGCATGCTTCTTGTAAACCATTCCTGCTTAAAGTGAAACTACCCTGTGCCCACATTGTGATACACATCGCTTAGTTACAGTGCGGTGAAAAAGTATTTGTCCCCTTCCTTATTTTTCTATTTTTGCATATTTTTCATACTAGAATGTTTCAGATCATCCAACTAATTTTGATATTAGGATGAAGATAGCCTGTGTAAACACAAAATGCTGTTTTTAAATGATGATTTCGTTTATGGAAAGAAGAATGGCTATCAAACTCTACCTGGCCCTATGTGAAAAAGTCATTACCCTATTAGTTATTAAATCAACCAAATAAAAAAATTTAATGGAAAATTTGGTTAAATTTCACTTGACACACCCAAGCATGATTACTGTTGGCCCAACTAAATTCAAATTTCACTTAAATAGAACTGTCTGGCAAGGTGAAGTAGGCAAAAAGCAGCACATGATGCCGCAATCAAAAGAAATTTAAAGAATAGATGAGAAACAAAGTATTTGACATCTATCAGTATAGAAAAGGCTACAAAGCCATTTGGAAGACCCTGGGACTTAAATGAACTATGGTGAGAGCCATTATCTACAGCTGGAGAAAACTGAGAACAGTGTTTCACCTTCCCAGGAGTGGCAGGCCAGCCAAAATTATGCCAAGAGCGAATGGACAACTCATCCAGAAGGTCACAAAAGTATCCAGCCTAATAACAAAAGAACTGCATATCTCACTTACCTCTGTTAAGGTCAGTGTTCATGATTCCACAATAAGAAAGAAACTGGGCAAAAATGGCATCCATGAGAGAGCTGCAAGACAAAATCCATTGTGACCAAGAAGAACACAAAGGCTCATCTCACATTTGCAAAAAAAATGTTGACGAACCCCAAGACTTATGGGATAATATTCTGCAGACTAGACTGATGAGTCAAAATTGGAACTTCAGGAAGATATTGGTCCAGTTACATCTAGTGTAAAGTTAACACTGTGTTCCACAATAAGAACATCTTATCAACAGTTTTGGGTTGCTTCAGAGCCTGGACAACTTGCCATAATTAATGGAAGAATGAATGATGCCATCTAGCACAAAATCCAGAGGGCGAATGCCCAGCCATCAGTTTGAGACCTAAAGCTCAAGCACAATTGGGTTATGCAGCAGGACAATGATCCAATGCAGACATGCAAGTCCACTTCAAAAAAAAAGGAAACAAAAGAAACAAAATAAAGGTTTTGGAATGGCCCAGTCAAAGTTTTGAATTGACGCCTGTTGAGATGCTGTGATATGACCATAAACAGGCAGCCATCACAAACATGTGTTTTCATTTGTTGCTGCCAGGGGATGCACAATGAGTAATTAGGTTAAGGGGGGAGGGGGGTTGTTTTTTTATGTCAATGAATCAGTTTTGAATTACTCTACATTTAATAATGTAATGATCATTTAAAAGCTGCATTTTGTGTTTGCTATACTAAAATTAGTTGGATGATCTGAAACATTTAAGTGTGAAGAACACGCAAAAAAAAAGAAAAAACATAGAAGAAATTGGGAAGGGAGCAAAGCTTTTCCATAGCACTGTATAAGCTTAGAACAAATAAAATAAACGTCCCACACTCACATTCCAGTTATTTCTCTGTAGCCAAAAAAACTAAGAAAAGCAATGAATGTAGATAGTTTTACTCCAGTATGTGAAGATGCATGGTCAATGTTGCAAAGAAGGCAGGACAATAATGAGCTTTAAAGCCTAAACTAAATGCTGTAGCAATAGATACTGGGTAAGACGAGATGGCAACAGTTAGAGGCCTGTGGTCCTGGTTGAGCGTTCTCCTATATCTTGAAAATGGCTCAGAAAGTTTAGGAAACTCAAGGCAATTTTTTCTAATGTATTAGCTGGTTTACCTTAGCTTTACTGCAGCCCATTTTCCCATGTCTGACTGGTTCTAAATATGCTGTTCTGCTACGTCAATATTAAATGGTGTTAATTTCTCTTCATTGATAAATGTGTCAGTGGATGAACTTGGCTCTGAAAGAGGCCTCCGAAGGTAGAGATAGCCTTGGTTCCCTGAAAATCTTAATGCGGCCCTAGCCGCGAGGAGTGTCAGGGTAAGAGCTTCGATGCAAACTATCATTGTGTTTATTTGTTAGTATTGCAATTTTCAGTTTACACAAGAGTTGTCAGACAGCAATGGGCATAGCTTGTGGAGGTATTTTAGGCAGACAACTTGTTCGCCCACATTCCCACAGACATTCCCATCCATGCATATCAGACACTGCTCCACCCCTCCAGTAGGTGAGCTATTTAAGCTGCTCCTCTGCTCAGTCTCTGTGACAGAGATGCCTCTGCTTGCTTCTACGCTGCATCGTTCTCTGCTGCTACATCACTCTTGCTTGCTGCTTGATGAAATCCCAACCCCATCTCAGCATACACATGTAGGCTACGAATTTCCCTTTGGGGGGGGCATCTAGACACTCCCTCTCTCTTCTATGTTAGCTCAGTAGGCTGCAGGGTATGCCAGGATCAGAGCCTACATACCACAGTTTGTATAGTTTTTGACAAAGCCCTCAAAGTGAAACTGAAATTCTGCACTTCAAGCTCAATTTGATCATTTCTTTTCCAGTCAATTGCGGTGGCATACAAGGCTAAAACAATGACAATTACGTCACTGTTCAAATATCAGTGCTCCTAACTGTATATCACTTTCTCAAGGCACATGTAGGAAGCAATAAAGTGGATGAACTCCTTAAAACTCCTCAGCTCAGGATTGCCTCAGTGCATCCTCATCCTAAGTATGATGCTTCCACGGGCACCAACTACAACCATGATATTGCCCTCATCAAGCTTCAAGATCCGCTGACATTTAACAAATTTGTTATGCCCATATGCCTTCCCCCAGCTGGGGCGAAGTATGAAACTGGCGTATTAGGGTAAGAATTTTTCATGTAAATTTTTTACCTAAGTGTTTCAGAATACATTATTTCACTGCAATGCTACTAAAGCATTTACAAAAAAAGGAACAAAAAAGACTCTCAACTTCTACTGTAGTAAATAGTGGTGATGCCCTGTCTTTCTTAAACAAGTGCTCACGACTGTATTTGAATATGTAGGTACAAGCCCCACTTCCAATGAAGTTGGGCGTTGTATGAAATGTGAATGAAAACAGAATACAATTATTTGCGTATCTTTTTCAACCTATATTCAATTGACTACACTACAAAGACAAGATATTTAATGTTCAAACTGATAAACTTTGTTTTGTTTTTTTTTGGAAATATTCACTCACTTTGAATTTGATGCCTGCAACACGTTCCAAAAAAGCTGGAACAGGGGCAACAAAAGACTGGGAAAGTTGAGGAATGCTCAAAAAACACCTGTTTGGAACATTCCACACGTGAACAGGTTAATTGGAAACAGGTGAGTGTCGTGATTAGGTATAAAAGGAGCATCCCCGAAAGGCTCAGTCATTCACAGGCAAGGATGGGGCGAGGTTCACCACTTTGTGAACAACTGCTTAAACAAATAGTCCAACAATTTAAGAATGTTTCTCAACGTGCAATTGCAAGTATTTAGGGATTTCATTATCTACAGTCCACAATATCCTCAAAAGATTCAGAGAATCCGAAGAAATCTCTACACGTAAGCGGCAAAGCCGAAAACCAAAATTGAATGCCCATGACCTTCGGTCCCTCAGGCGGCACTGTATTAAAACCCGACATCATTCTGTAAAGGATATTACCATGTGGGCTCGGGAACACTTCGGAAAACCATTGTCAGTGAACACAGTTTGTCGCTACATCTACAAGTGCAAGTTATAGCTCTACCATGCAAAGAAAAAGCCATATAAAATCACCCAGAAACTCCATCGGCTTCTCTGAGCCCGAGTTCATCTGAGATGGACTGACACAAAGTGGAGAAGTGTGCTGTGGTCTGACTAGTCCACATTTCAAATTGTTTTTGGAAATCATGGACGTCGTGTCCTCCGGGCTAAAGAGGAAAAGGACCATTCAGATTGTTATCAGTGCAAAGTTCAAAAGCCAGCATCTGTGATGGTATGGGGATGTGTTAGTGCCCATGGCATGGGTAACTTAAAAATCTACTAAGGCACCATTAATGCTGAAAGGTACATACAGGTTTTGGAGCAACAGATGCTGCCATCCAAGCGACGTCTTTTTCAGGCACGTCCCTGTTTATTTCAGTACGACAACGCCAAGCCACATTCTGCATGTGTTACAACAGCGTGGCTTCGGAGTAAAAGAGTGTGGGTAATAGACTGGCCTGCCTGCAGTTCAGACCTGTCTCCCATTGCAAATGTGTGGCGCATTATGAAGCGCAAAATACGACAACGGAGACCCTGAACTGTCGAGCAACTGAAGTCGTACATCAAGCAAGAATGGGAAAGAATTCCACCTGCAAAGCTTCTCCAATTACTGTCCTCAGTTCCCAAACGCTTATTGAGTGTTGTTAAAAGGAAAGCTGATTTAACACAGTGGTAAACATGCCCCTGTCCCAGCTTTTTTGGAACCTGTTGCAGGCATCAAATTCAAAATGAGTGAATGTTTCCAAAAAAAAAAACAATAAAGTTTATCAGTTTGAACATTAAATATCTTGCCTTTGTAGTGTACTCAATTGAATATAGTCGAAAAGGATTTGCAAATCATTGTATTCTGTTTTTATTCATGTTTTACACAACATCCCACCTTCATTGGAATTGGGGTTCGTATTAATACCTTCCAAGTTATCTAAAAAAGTTATGGACTCAGCTTGGGTAAAAATTTTAATGGATTAAGGAACTGTTCATATATTACAGAATTAAAATTCTGGACGATGCGGTGATTTAATTCATGTGAATTGAGAATCATATGTTAACCTGCATTTGGCAAAATTCCTCTCCAGACTTGTCTCAGGTTTCGGGACGACGGAGAAGAGAACAGTTAGTGACAATCTAAAGTTCATTGAGCTCCCTCTAGTGGATCAAAGCGTGTGCAACAAATCTATTGAGGGACAGCGTCACGAACATGAAGTCTCCAGTCTGACAGGCAACATGTTTTGCGCTGGATTCACTGAAGGGAGTAAAGACACCTGCCAAGGGGACAGTGGTGGAGCTTTTGTCTTGAAGGAGAGTAATGAGTACTGGGCTGCTGGCATCGTTAGCTGGGGTATCAACTGTGGGATTCAGGGCAATTATGGGGTTTATACCCGTGTTCAGAATTATGTTGAATGGATAAAGAAAACAATGAGCGAAAATTAAGAATTTAAATTGTCAAGACTTTCTACTGTGAACCATTGGTTACGTTGCTGATTAGACAAGTAACTGTTTCATAAGAATAATGGCACAATTTTAAATGTCACAATAATAAGTCACTTTTGGAATGTAATTTAGTACGTCACATTATGTTTGAAACGTCAGTAAATATTGTAATTATTCCTTTAATGTCAAGTTGCAGCACAATACATCTAAATTAAGACAATTTAATGTTGTATGCAATACTTCTCGAAGACTGAACTTGTCTTGTTGATTAGAGAAACATGCCAACATTCTGCTGTCAAATCTGAATAGTATGGTGATTACAAAATCTAATTAATGATGTTTTCTGACAGAAAATGGTCTGTTACAAAGACTGTGCATTCTCATTCATAGCTAAGTAAGCAATAAAAAGGCAATGGATATAGATGTGTGTGTGTGTGTGTGTGTGTGTGTGTGTGTGTGTGTGTGTCTGAGACAGGCCAAAGATACTTGCGTGGCTGCACCAACAACTGGATGAAATTACATTGTCAGACAGACCTTGATGACAATATGGGGTAACAACGCAATGTACCCTACATTTTATATTAAAAACAATTGCTCAAATCCAGCAATTGCATTCATCCTGCAGAAGATATCTCCCTGGAATAGGCTTTTAAAACATTTTACGATTTAAAACATTTACAATGCCTCCGACTGACAACACCGTTGATAAATATGAACAAAAGTGAATATGAATTTATCTTTATCATTCATTTTCTTGATATTTAATTCAAAATATTAAAAAGATGAACTTTAGCCAAAAGTAATGATTGAAAGAAAAACTATAATCATCACGATGATGAAACAAATGTTTTTCTCAAAAAATTTGCGCCACAATTATTGTTTTATCTTCATTAATACTGCATGCAGCCTCCCTTTGGCAAGATAACAGCACTGAGTTTTCTTCCATAGTGTGAAATGAAATTGGAAAAGACATGGCAGGGGATCTGAGATTCCTCCTGGCAGAACATCTTCTGATACTTAAAATTCCTAGGCCAACATCTACGGGCTGTCATCTTCAGCTAGTCACAGAGGTTTTCTATTGAGTTTAGGCCAGGAAACTGAGATGGTCATAGCAAAACCTTGATACGGTAGTTGTTGGACCACTTTTGCTTTCATTTTAATCAGCCTTTGGGTCATAGTCCAATCGCAGCCCAGTTTAAACTGTCTGGCAGAGGCAGTCAAGTTTTTACTTATTGTCTGTTGATACTTGATGGAATAACTGCTCCACACCATCCACCACCATTAATCACAGTGGGGACGGAGTTCTTCACAAAATGGCCATGTTTGTTTTGAAGTCAAATACTCCTCTGGTGTTTGTTACCTGCTCTATTTTGGCCTCATCTGACCATAGGACCTGGTGCCATTGGAATTTCCAGTATTGATTGATAAAAAATTTGGTACATGAGTTAGTATTTTGATGACAAGTGAGGCTTTTGTCTGGCAACCCTCTGAGACATCTTATACTTGTGCAGATGGCACCTGATCAAAGTTTTGGCAATTTTTTGACTCCAAAACAAAATTAATGTCAGCAATTCTCAAACTGTGATCAATGGAGTTTCCATTATCCTTTTCATTGCGAGTGCATTTATAAAAGGCACATACACACTTCCAGACAGATTTTCATCCTTGCCATATGCCTTTAACTTCTTTATCGTTGCTCTGATAGTCAAAATGAGCATTTTCGACTTTTTAGCAAAATTTCTATTTATTTATTTACTTACTTATTTTTGCCCCATAACTTTCGATCGAATATCATCATTTTGCCTCAATTATGGTGATGGATTGCTGAGAGAAACTGGCTTGTGTGTCACATCATGTACCAGAAGTCATAGGAGACTATTTACATTTTCCTCATCACTATGGTGAACTTAAAAAGCAAGATATAAACGGGAATATTTTTTCAGTTAGACTTTCATAGTAACATTTTTGCTGTTTTTGGGAAAAGATTTATTGTAGGATAAGATTTTTTTCCGTCATAAATTTTCTGAAATTGATGGTTGAATTTTCATTAATATTGGAAATTAAAGACTGGGAAGATTTGGGTGCCAATAATAGCGAGGGGCACTGTATTACGCCGACCCAAAATTCCGCAGTCATTCAATATTCCCTCAGATTCCAGTTAAGCTGCCAGGGAAAGGTCAGAAAGGTCTCCTGACAGCAGCTTGGCGAAAGTGGGCGGAAGTTCACTACCTGCATGCAAAGCTTTTCCTAGCAACTTATTTCCTCAGCAGCCTCTCTACTGTGATTGGTGGATCAGTTTATTTCACTTTCGTTTCGGTTTTGCGCGTATGTACCGGACGAGGTAAATAAACATTTAAATTCGCATTTTAATTCATGATGATGCCGCTGAAATAGATTAGGTTTTCTTCAAAAACCTAAGAACGGGAGACATCTTTCTAATTTGTCTTCGGTGCATTGCATCCCAATGAAGCAACTCGCGCCACTTAAAACTGAAAGTGGCTTTGTAGCTTAGTCCAAATACAAAGATGCCGCTTCCGTGAAAGCTTAAAAATATATAAATAATAATACCGAAAAAATATCGCTCCCACATGAGTATTTTTCGACTACAGCAGTTTTTCCGTTTCAAAATTGTACCCGCGGTAATTTGTGTTTCTGAATAAAACGATACCGTCTAAAAAGAGAGTGCGAAGACCAAGAAATGAAAGTCAGCCCATGAGAGCTGAGAATATATGAGAAATTTAACCATGGTTTTCAGTGGTGCACTCCTGGTTCTGAGTTATTTTACGGCCTCAGCTGTGTCTGGTAAGACTCGCATTATTTGCTTATGTATTTATTGCATTATTGTATTTGCTTTTATATAGACTACAGTGCCTTAATGGGAACAATGGAATGGAATGTGTCAATGACCAGAGACTCACTACTGACTACTCTTTTATTTGTGATTCAGTGCAAATTGCAACGCCTGAACGATAGTTACAGTTGAAGTTTACAAACACCTTAACAGCAGTATAATAAGTCCCCTCACGGAGTCCTACTGGTGGTGGGTGTGGCTGATGACCTCAGATGACGCTGACGATCAAGTGCACACCAGGGTTCTCCACAGCAGTGTTTCCCAACCCTGTTCCTGGAGTACCCCTGCCCTGCAAATTTCAGATGTCTCCTTGATTTAACACACCTGATTCAGCTGATCAGCTCATTAGTGGAGTACCTAATGACCTGATCTGGGTGTGTTAAATAAAGGAGACATCTGAAATATGCAGGGCAGGGGTACTCCAGGAACAGGGTTGGGAAACACTGCTCCACAGGATGAAACCTGTGCCAAGGGGTTGTGTGTGTGTGTGTGTGTGTGTGTGTGTGTGTGTCGGGGGGGCTATTGTGGCCTATGTTTTTTTGCCCTGTAACCCTTTCTAATCAGGAAATTTTCCCATAACTTTCCTTCATTTCTTTAACTAATTTCTTTCTTTCTTGAAGTGCCCCTGAAATATCTCCATATTTACTTAGCCACATGAAGAAGCAAGACTAGACCAAGGTCACTGCAGTAATTCTATTCTAAAGGAGAAAAAATTATCTAAACCAATCACATCAATCACACTAATATGTGCACATCTGCAGCATTTTGCAAAAATAGCAAGACACGACTAGGTCAAAGAAATTTAAAAATACTTAAAGGAAAAAGAATTTGACCTCATTTGCACCTTCAAAAATGATTGAATTTTTGAAGTTCTCTTGTCTGCCAGTCCTTGGTGTTGACTCAGCCTCTGGAAACTGCACAGACCTGTGTGCAATATACGAGCCAGCAATGACTTGAGGTATGCAAAAGCCTGAATGTGAAGTAAGAGCCTTAGCTAGCAATAGCTATGTTGGTATGGACAGACACTTATGTTGAGCAGGCCAAAAGTTATCAGATGCATGAGATCTGAGGAGTCATGGCTGATGATGGGTAGCAACATTTTAAATTACCATTATCTTTAGCCGACTGACGTCTAAAACCCTATGCCCAAGGAGGAACTTTGCTAATGGATTGGCTTGATAAATCTACTGTTAAGCTACTGTTGTTGAAGATGAATGAAGGTAATAACTCAGAGGTAGATCAGACTAAAATGGAATTGGTGGGATTTTGGAATGGGTTGTTTGACTTCAATCCCAATTCCGAAATAGTTGGGACGACGTGTGAATTGTGAATAAAATCTAAATGCAATGACTTTCAGATCACATGAGCCAATATGTTATTGACAATAGAACATAGATAACATTTCAAATATTGAAACGGAGACATTTTACATTTATATTCAATTCAATTCAATTCAATTTATTTATATAGCGCTTTTCGCGGAGACTGTCACAAAGACGCTTTACAGTGAGAGATTAAATAAATGAAACGGCAGTGCCCAGCCTATTCCCCAACCCCACTATAGCAAATGAGGCAAAAAAACTCCCAGTAGGGAGAAAAATCCTCAAACAGTGGTGAGAAAAAACTCCCCAGTGGGAAGAAATCTCAGGAGGAACCTGGCTATAGTGGGGAAACCCATCCTCCGCAGACTAGCTAATTAATAACAAAATAAAGTTAAATAGAATAAAATGGAAAAAGAGTTCCATTTGAGTCCATCTGAACAGTGGCATCGGTAGCTCCAGGAAGTGGCAAGTCGAGGATGGTGCAGAACTAGATCAGGACCGGATCAGGACAGCAGGACAGCAGCAGCCAGCGTTCATTGTGAGGGAGAGGGCTTGGACGGTCCAGGACTCAGGGTAGTGGACGGAAAGATCGTCGGAAAGAGACACAGAAAAAAGGGGGGTGAGGCACCAGATAAAACTACTGCATGTTAATAAAAAAACCGTCCTGTGTCATGTGCCAAATGAGAAATTATTAGCAGACTGGTCAGGAAACAGTTAACACCCCTCCATCCACCTCCTGCAGCACAGAGGCCCTACACTTACACCAGGCTATAAGATCACTTTTGATTTTCTAAACACTTGTACCATATGGACCTCCCCGGTGACTAAGGCTGTAGCAAGCCCCACTTTTTATCCACAAAATGAGCTTATTTCAAATTTTCTGGCTGCAACAGGTCTCAAAAAAGTTGGGACACAGGCAAAACAGGGCTGAAAAAGCAATTAATATATAAGAGAATCAGCTGAAAGAACATTTAGCAAGTAATTAAGTTAACTGGCATCAGGTGTGTAACAAGATTGGCTATAAAAGGGATGACTTTGAGAGGCTGAGTCTCTCAGAAGTAAAGATGGCCAGAGGCTCTCCAACCTGTGAAGGCTTGCGTAAAAAAAATTGTGGAATACTTTAAAAACAATGTCCTGTGGTCAACGAGTCCAAATTTGACATTCTTGTTGGAAATCATGGGCGTCGTGTCCTCCGGGCAAAAGAGGAGAAAGACCACCCCTCCTGTTATCAGCGTTCAGTTCAAAAGCCAGCATCTCTGATGGTATGGGGATGCATTAATGCATATGGTGTGGGACACTTGCATGTTTTAAAAAGCACCATGAATGCTGAAAGGTATATACAGGTTTTAGAGCAACATATGCTCCCCTCCAGAAGACATCTATTTCAGGGAAGTCCTTGTGTATTTCAGCAGGACAATGCAAAACCACATATTGCAGCTATTACAACAGCATGGCTTCGTAGTAGAAGAGTCCGTGTGCTGAACTGGCCTGCCTGCAGTCCTGATCTTTCACCAATTGAGAACATTTGGTGCATAATTGAACAAAAAGTCCATCAAAGGAGACCCAAAACTTTCCAGCCGCTGGAAGCCTGTATAAAACAAGAGTAGGATCAAATTCCAAAGGCTAAACTCAAGAAACTTGTCTCCTCGATGCCCAGATGCCTCCACTCTGTGTTAAAAAGAAGAGGGGTTGCTACACCATGGTAAACAGGCCCCTGCCCTAACTTTTTTGAGACCTGTAGTAGCCGTCAAATTTGAAATGAGCTCATTTTGTGGATAAAATTGTAAAATTTCTCAGTTTCAACCTTTGCTATGTTATCTCTGTTCTATTGTGAATAAAATACTGGCTGTTGTGAATAGAAAGTCATTGCGTTTTTATTCACAATTTACACTTTGTCCCAACTATTTCAGAATTGGGGTTGTAAAAGGACTCTCTTAATTTTGAGCAAATATCTGCTGGAGAGGATTCACAGGTTTTGACTTTTGTGACTTTGTTACCATGATGGTTTCTCTCATACAAACCAACCTACCCTTTGATCTTGTCATGGGAGCACGAGTAAATGAAATAAAAGCATAACCAGCTTTTGGCAGTGATTTAGTGGTAGGAAACATATCACACCTGGTGGTTTTTTAATGGTGCATCTTGTACAGTTTTTATGGCCTATTGATATTGTGATGGCCATCGCTATTTTTGTCAGACCCTTGGCCCACCCTTTGCTAGTCGCGTGATTGGCTAGAGATAGGCAATGATCTTGTGCCTATCCAGCAATCCTAGAGGTCAGCTATGAATGAATGAGCCATAGCAAACAATGGAAAGTATGACTTAAATCAAAGGTTTGGTTTGGGCAGCAATAGCACATCAGTGACCTAAAATTTAGCAATGATTGGACCTGGCCAGAGTCGTCAAAAATCCTGGAAATGTTAAAATTAGAGAACAGGTAAAGAATAGGCATGGCAAAGCACAACCACCAGTCATATGCAATTGCTGACCAAAGCCAGTCAAGGCTTCATGGATCTTTGACTTCAATTATGGCAACAGCATTGAGATGTTCATAAAAGCATAGACAGAGGATGATTAACAGCCCAGTTGTGGAAGATAAGCTGTTGATTGACCTAACTGCACCTGGAGATTACTGTATATGTTGTTAAAAAAATTACCTGAATAATATTCAAGGTTATTTTCTTAGCTAAAATCATACTACAAGCAACACACAATCTTACTGGATTGTACGGGACCCTTTGATGTGGTGAATTTATGCATATTAATTAAGTATAATGCAACAAGGCTGAAGTGCCGCTTGTAAACTCAGGATCCGTTCAGAGAATGTAGCTAGCTGGTAAAGGCTATGCCTAAATTTTTCCTACCCAGCCAGCATAATTTCACATCCACAGTAGCCAGCTAGGTAGCTACAGAGCTACATAAAAAACATCATCAATGCCATGGTTTTCATGTAGCTCTGCAGCTAACTAGCTGGCTACTATGGACATGAAATGAAAGTATATGCAAGTAGCATTATTGCAGTACACGTCAACTGAGCCAGAAACACAAAACAAACATCGCTAGCAGAACTATTGGTGAAATTGAGCCTTTATCAGGCTTTGACTGAACTGCTAATAATTTTATGAATGTGTTAGCTAGCTTGATCAGCAATCAAACTGATAGAAGTAATGCGCAGTCCCCCTGGATTGTTTAGGACGGTGCAATGCAGTGCGTTTTTGCATATTAATTTAGTATGATGCAACTTCATAGATTCAATGACATTTTAATCAGCTTGTCTGCTATACTATAGCGGTTAATTTGCAAAGTTAGAAGGTTATGGCTAGTACCATTCTTGAGATATTGAGTATGAAATGATCGTGACTCACTCACTCACTCACTCACTCACTCACTTCCATTATGGCCATATTGGCCCACTATTGCAGGGTATACTATTTAAGGTTAGAGGCTTCTGAACGCTTTCTTATGGAAAACCTTGCAGACTTTTGACTGCAGGGAAAGCTGACTTAGATGAGGGCGTATTACTTTGGAGGGGGATCTGCAATGGGTGTTAGACTGGCTTCTGGGCAAGGACTCTAGAATACGTAGAAAATAGAACAGAATGAAGAATCAGCAATGACAGCAAGCTGGGTAGGGAATGAGGCCATTGGCTGGTGAACCAATGACTTTTTAAAGACCCCCAAAACACAAAGGGAGTGCAGCATCTGAGAGCAATTGCTTAGCAATTTAAAAAGATGACCTAAATCATATGATTCTGGGTGACCCCGGAAAAAAAGCCTGAGGAACCACTTGCATCACAATTTAAAGAAGAAAAAGGAAAGGGCTGTTTTTTTACTTCCTTTGATGCTGTATGTCTGTCTGTCTGTCTGTTTTTTTTTTTTTTTTAACTAGGTTTCTCATTTCACCCAGGAACTCGAGAGGAGAGTCCGGAACAATCATTTTTTGATTGAGATGGGAGATTCAAAAATAATTGATCAGGCGTTTCAGTTTGTGTATTGAAATGGCAATGCAGGCAACAGAAATTCAATGAGAAGGGGACAACTCAAATTCAGTTTAAAAATACCAAGCAAAAACCTTAAAAACCTAATAAATGAAAGGACTGCTCCTACAGCCAAATGTGAGACACACTGCGAAATTTGGTTTGGGTTCCTTCTAGTTACTGAAAAGATGCCATTTGCAAAGAATGTATTGGGACGATTCAGAAAGCATCTGAAAGGCATGTTTGGAAGCGGTTCTCATTATTGTCCGCATCAAAGCATTGTCGATGGTTGAGTAAATGAAAAGAGTTTACATTTGTTAACAGCTCAGATCGAGCTTTGTTGAGAAACTTTGCGCTTAACTGTAAATGTGGAGAGAAATGCAGGTGGGGTAAATGCACATATTCCTTGAAACAATTTCACTTGGGCTAGTTGTGAAGATTAGCACCTTGCTGCCGCAGTTGAAAGTTTTTAAAAAATTTTTAATGAGAAGGTTGCATTGCTATGGAAATGTTGGTATTGATAAAGTTAAAGCTGAGCAGTGACAATTAGTTGACTGGGTTTTAACTATGCGTTGTGAAAGCAGAACTAGAAGAGCAGAGCTGAGAACATATTAACACTTGGCTTGAGAGGCTGATCATAAATTGTTTGTTCATTTGCTGCAGGGATGAAGCTTGCGCAAGCTCAAGACAAATTTATTTTTTGCAAAACACTTTGATAGCACCATCAACGGCTATGAGAGCTCCCGACCTACAGCTGGTGTGATACATGGAGCTTTTTACATCCCCAAAATTCCTGAACCTAATAATCCTTTATGAGCAGCAATTTTAGGGCTACATCAAATTGCAGATGAAATGTAAGCAGATTCAAATGGGTCACCATTTGAGGAATTTTGTTTGCTGGGAGCAAACTCAAATCGCAAGGATTAGAACTTTCCAGTAATTTTGTTTGTGTTCATAAATTCTCCAAATGCCTTGCTACATACCAGTAAAAAAATCATGCTAATTTCACTCCACTGGTAGTTTATTTCTTTTATGTATTAGAGATTTATTTAAGCAGAGGCCTGACCGAGAAAAAAGTCTCCTTTTCAGCATTACAATTAAATTATCTTGTTACAAAAAAATAAAATGGTAATACAAAAAAATAGAAATTGCCATCATAAAATTAAAATAACAATTACTCAAAGCAGCAATAATTCTCTTAATAAAATAATTTGATTAATGTTTTAAAATGTCCATAAGGAACTAGTTCATTTAGTGTCAGCTCACTTTGCTGCTGATTCCAGGTGTGAGAAACATTACAATAAAAAAGTCTCACCCAGTTCTGTTCTAACACAAGAAAACATCTAGCTATAATAAGTCCTGTGACCATGTCCCATGGTAACTGACTCACCTTATAAGTAGAATACCTAAATAAGGCAGGATTTAGAATATAACACATTCATAAACAGATTAGAAACAATGGTAGTCTTGTCTAGATTTCAGTGGCCCCCACCCACTTGTGCGGAAGTGGATGCAGAAGTCAAGACCAGTGATAAATCTAATAGCGGAGGGATACACCAAATCTTAAGGTTTTAAAACAGAAGTAAATGCATTTCTATAAATTACATCACTGATATCAAGCATGGGGAGTATTATTGAATGCAGAACCTTCTTCTTACTTTCAATATTGAAACAAGCCCAATTTCTGAGTAAAAAGCCTATGTGACTTCTTATCTTTTTAGTCAAATTTTCAGTATGCATATGGAAAGTCAGCTGGTCATCCGGCCAAATGCCCAAGGATTTATAATTGGGTACACACTCAATTTGGGCACCGCACAGGGTACAAGTATGAAGGTCATGGAGGTCCATTTTTTTGAGATTTTGAGAATATCATTTACTTGGTTTTGTCCTCATTTAAGACGAACTTCAACTCAATAAGGGATCTTTGAATAGAATCAAAATCATGCTGAAGATTAGATACAGCCTGCTGAACCGAAGAAGCGGTTGAGTAAATGACAGTATCGTCAGCATAAAAATGCAATTTGCAATGATCTAAAGATAAGCTAATATTATTAATATATTGTAGATTGGGAATGACAAAGGGCCAAGCATTGAACCTTGTGGAACTCCTCTGCTGATTTTAGCACTCCGGGACCGAATGCCTACTACTGAGAGACCTATCATCAAGATAGTTTTTAAACCTGTCACAGGCAGATTTATTAAAGCCAATGTCTGATCCTTTCAAAAAAAGGACAAGATGAACAGTATCAAATGCCTTAGAAAGGTCAATGAAGAGGGCTGCGCAATGTGGTCTGTAATCTAACAGTGCCATTAATAACTTAACAAGTAGCAGTAACAGTGCTGTGCCCAGACCTTAAAACAGATTGGTAAGTATTTAACAAGCAATTTTCTGTTAAAAAGAATCTTAACTGAGAATAAACTATGGACTCCAGAGTCTTAGCCTGGCAAGACAACCTGGATATTGAATGTTAATCAGTTAAATTGCTGGTGTCTCCCTCTTTCAATAAATGGAGGACATTAGCAGTCTTCCATACTTTTGGTAACAATATTACTGGTCATGATTGCTATATTAAATATATGAACCAGCGGTTTGCTTCCATACTTGAGATTACTCCTTGGGTACCAGATGTTCGCCATTTAAAGAAGTAAAGAAATACTGTAATTGCTTAATGGATATACCATTAGCTCAGCTTCTGTTTTATTTCTAACAACATGGTAGTTTTTATTGATGCATATTGTTAAGTTTGTATAAGCTAATGAGATGTTCTGTTAAATTATGTAGATTTATTTGAATGCAAATTTTGCCGAGCCAAAATAGGCTCATCTCATCTCGCTCACTCGCTCTCCTGGGAGCATTTCTGGCACATTTCATTAGGTTTTCCTCCTTCACACCTTGCCCAAGCAGGGTTTGTGGGGCAAGATGTGGTGCTTTCCTGTTCCCTGGTGGAGGAGGGTGGAGGTTTTGGAGCTATGGGAGCCAGTGGTGGCCACTTCTCCCGCACTCCAGCTACGGTGGTTCTGAGGGACCTGATGGTGTCTCCTGACCTCTCACCTGAGACTGTGACTCCATATAGCCCCCCTGAGACCCCTGATCCAAATGACATCATAATTGAGGCCAAAGGTCAGTGTCATTCTGAATATACAATTGCAGAGACAACCAAGCTCAATTATATGAGTGAACGAAAATTTGTTTGGTTTTCGTAGCCTTATAATTTTGCGTTTATATATACATATAGCAAGGGCCTTGCTTTAGAGACGTCGCCATCTTGCACCGCCATGTTGGTACGGCAGCCCAACTGGACAATCCAGCCAGCTAGAGAACGCGTTTCGCGTGTATAAATCCCAGTCACGGAAGACGACCATTTCCGCAAAAGTGTTTTGGTCCTTGGAGGCCACCGTCTTTTTGCCGATGGGAGGGGTGAGCATGAGTGAGTGAGTGAGCGCTGCAGTCTAGAATCTGAACGCTGGATGTCACTGTTTCGCCCCCATTTTACACACTGGTCCTTTAAAGAAAAGTGGAAATCAAAATAATTTTTTTCTTCAGTTCTGTGAAAAACTGAAAAAGTAAAAATGATATACTCCACAAAAACAACACGATGGAAGAACTTTTTTTTCCTGAAGATTGTTTCTTTTCACTTCCTGGATAACATTTTTATATAAAAATAATTTTATCGGACACCAGTGGGTGTGGTATTGATTGAATATATTTGTCAGTTATTCATTCTTGTACAATAAGAGTCCTTTTTTGTGTGTTGAAATTCATTGCAGTTCATAATACACATACACATCCTCAATTAAACTGCCTCTCCTCCCTCCAATAATTCCTCCAAAAGAATGATTTACTCAGATATACATCATATTGCAGAAGTTACAGCTTAAATTATGCATTTTCTTTTATGGAGTGCCATCCTGTTTTTACATTATCACAGCAGAACAGTAACAGAACAGCAGTTTGTTTGAAACTGGAAAAGAAACCTTTGGTAGTCAACATTTTTTGGAAGTATATACAGTGCTGTGAAAAAGTATTTGCCCCCTTCCTGATTTCTTATTTTTTGCATATTTGTCACACTTAAATGTTTCAGATCATCAAACAAATTTTAATATTAGACAAAGATAACCAGAGTAAACACAAAATGCAGTTTTTAAATGATGATTTCATTTATTGAGGGAAAAAGCTATCCAAACCTACCTGGCCCTATGTGAAAAAGTAATTGTCCCCTAAACCAAATAACTGGTTGCACCACCCTCGGCGACAACGACTGCAATCAAGCATTTGCAATAACTGGCAATGAGTCTTTCACATCTCTGTAGAGGCATTTTGGCCCACTCTTCCATGCAGAATTGTTTTAATTCGCCATTGGGGGGTTTTCGAGCACGAACGACCTGTTTAAGGTCATGCCACAGCATCTCAATCGGATTTAAGTCCAGACTTTGACTAGACCACTCCAAAACTTTCATTTTGTTTTTTTTAAGCCATTCAGAGGTGGACTTGCTGGTGTGTTTCAGATCATTGTCGTGCTGCATAAGTTAAGTGCGCTTGAGCTTGAGGTCACAAACTGATGGTCCGACATTCTCCTTCAGGATTTTCTGGTAGAGAGCAGAATTCATGGCTCCATCAATTAGGCAAGCCGTCCAGGTCCTGAAGCAGCAAAGCAGCCCCAGACCATCACAGTACCACCATCATGTTTGAATGTTGGTATGATGTTCTTTTTATGTTAGTTTTACGCCAGATGTAACGGGACGCACACCTTCCAAAAAGTTCAACTTTTGTCTCATCAGTCCACAGAATATTTTCCCAAAAGTCTTGGGGATCATCAAGATGTTTTTTTGGCAAATGTGATACGAGCTTTTGTGTTCTTTTCGGTCAGCAATGGTTTTCACCTCAGAACTCTTCCATGGATGCCATTTTTGCCCTGTCTCTTTCTTATTGTTGAATCATGAACACTGACTGTAACTGAGGCACGCAAGGCCTGCAGTTCATTATATGTTGTTCTGGGTTCTTTTGTGACCTCCTGGATGAGTCGTTGATGCGGTCTTGGAGTAATTTTGGTTGGCCGGCCACTCCTGTGAAGGTTCATAACTGTTCCAAGATTTCTCCATTTGTGGATAATGGCTCTCACTGTGGTTTGCTGGAGTCCCAAAGCCTTAGAAAAGTCTTTGTGACCCTTTCCAGACTGATAGATGTCAATTAATTTGTTTCTCATTTGTTCTTGAATTTCTTTAGATCGCAGCATGATTTTTTGCTTTTTGAGATCTTTTAGCCTACTTCACTTTGTCAGACAGGTTCTATTCAAGTGATTTCTTGATTCAACAGGTCTAGCAGTAATCAGGCCTGGGTGTGGCTAGTGAAATTGAACTTTTTAACATAGGGCCAGGTAGGTTTGGATAGCTTTTTTTCCCTTAATAAATGAAATCATCAATTAAAACCTGCATTTTGTATTCGGATACTCTGGTTATCTTTGTCTAGTACTAAATTTTTTTTTGATGATCTGAAGCATTTAAGTGTGACAAATATGCAAAAAAAAAAGAAATCAGGAAGGGGGGAAATACTTTTTCACAGGACTGTAGCAAACAATATTAAAATGTAGCTTGTCTTTCCATGCCAAGTAGAGTAGGAATTTCCCTCTGATTGATAACCAGTGAGATCGCTTGTATTTGTTAATATCCAATCGGTACCAAATTGAGGAAGAGAAGTCCCGCCTTCTCACGCAGCCAAAGAGGCAATGTATTATCATTTGATTTATGTTAGGCAAAGCGCATGGGACCACGAAATTGAAAAGGCAAAGCCAGGCACAGCAGTCTCTCATGAAGATGAAAAAGAAAAGTGGTGAACTGTGCTAGCATTTTAATTAAGAGACAGATATCGCGTTTGCTTCTTGAAAAAGAAAAGGCATTTCTGAGAATGTATTTGCATTACAAGATTTGGGTTTTCCTTTTCATTTCGTTAGCGATATGGTGGAGCACTTCTTGCACATGAGAACATGGACTTGAAAAAGAAAACGCAAAGTGGATGATTACGTTATCATTTTCATGATGATACAAGTAATGCGCTTGCTTCTCGGAAAAAAAATGCAGTTCCAAGAATGAATTTGCATTGTAAGATTTGCATTTACGTTTTCGTCTCCGTTTTGTTATTGATATTGCTGGGCACTTTTTGAAGACGACAACCCAAATTAGGAATGTATTTTATTGATAGAAATTGCATACATGGACTTGAAAATGAAATCGCAAAGTGGAGGTTCACATTTTGATTTTCATTATGATACAAATAATGCGCTTGCATCTTGAAAATGAAAACGCATTTCTGAGAATGCGTTTTCATTTTAATATTGTTTGCTATATGCTTCCATAACATTTCCCCCCCCTCTCCGACCAGTGACATCACCCGAAATTCCAGATGCAGATTCACTCCTCCATGCTGACTGCAATGAGCAGGAGGTGACCTGTGAAATCAGCCGCTACTTCCCCCGTGGAACTGAAGCGGGTGAAGATGTTGCGCATTTCATTGGCTCTGTGGTTCTGGAAGGGGGTGGAATAAGTCTCACTCTGGTTCTGCAGACACTGCCCCCTATGGGTGAGGGGGAGGAAATTGCAGCATCTCCTCTCCTTCAAAGCAAGCTACAACTTCCTCTCACGCAATCTGGAACCCTTCTGACTGAGGGTGAGTGAATATTAATATTTCATCACAGATGAGTATTTATGTCATATTGTACAATATTTGTATTGAGTTTATTGTTTGCCATACATTTAGCAGTTAGACCCATTTGTTGGAATGACTGTGTATTAACTACCTGCCCATCCTCTCTCTGGCAGTGGTATTTCTGGTGTTTTCTCGCTCGCAGTCCGTCATTGCTCCTATAGGAGGCAACGCACTCTTAGACTGTGGCTTCAAACAGCAAGAGCCCTTTCCAGTGCATAAACTGTGGCTTGAGTGGCGTCTGCAGCACAGAGGAAGTGGGCAGAGAGTGCTAGAGATACAGGCTGTGGAGCCAGAGCAGCAACCAATAGGTAAGAGCAAGAGACAGAAAAGAGCCAATCACGACTTTAACAATATAGTGTTATTTTGTGGTGTCATTGCTTAGGTGTGACATTGAAGCCCCTATGCATTATATCCTCTGTTATGGCCTGACTAACAGAACTAATCCTTAATTTTTCCAGTTTTGACCACATCTGTGGTGACTGATGGACACACCAGTTCCTTTTCATACCAAGTCCCAGAGTTGCATTGAAATTTAGGCTTCATTCCCCAAATAAAGTGATTGGCTTTGCTTTGAGTTGTAGCACAACACACATCAAGTGTTTCATTTTCTTAGAACATAATCAAAAAGGTTCGCATTTTGAAAGAAAATGAGGAAGTTGTGCATTTTGGAGGAAATTATTTGATCTGACATGGATGTTAACCAAAATAATATATCAAAACTAAATTTTAGCACAAAGTCAGCAGTTAATAAATTGTTCTTCCATGTGGGACACCACCCAACAAAAATTTGGTTGTTTCTACAACAATCGCAGCAAGAAAATGTATAAATGATGACATTTTTGTTGTGAAAAAATTAAGTAATGTGGCTTTCAGTTGCTCAGTTTTTCAGATTTAATGATAATACCAGTACCTTAAAACATACTGCGAAAATCCTTAGTGCATGGCTGCCAAATTTTCTGGGACAGTTGATGCAGTTCATCAAAAGGTATTCAGGCACATCTGAAGAGATATAAAAACTGCTGTCATCTGTATCAAGAGAAAACAAGTCCTGCCATAGAATTGCAAACTTTTTCATCAGTTTCATCTACACAGAAATGTAGTGTATTGAGAGGGTTTTCCCTGTCTTCTGTATATACAGTAGCTACTGCACACTCAGCTGAGCACTACTAGCACTTGGGTTGTTTTGGTTTATCCCCTCTGTGCAGATATAGATGCCGGAATCCGTAAATTCTGAAATTGAATTCCAAAACAATTCTGAATTTGAATTTCCAAATATCTTGCTTCACTGGAATAATTTTCCAAATTCTCTGTGACACAAATACTGCGTTATAAAGCCTTAAATAGGCTCGTGTATAACCGGAAAAAAATTGGCAATATTTGTATTCTACGCGAAGGGGTTAAATAAGTGAAGGCAAATTTGTTGGTGAGCATTATATAATGCTCTGCTTTTTGTATTTTTCAGTCCACGTGGAGAGAAATGGCTCGAGCATAGACCCGGCTCAGGTAATAGGGGAAGGAAACGTGTCCTTGAGTCTGACGAAGGTGATGGTCCCCGATGAAGGCACGTACATCTGCATTGTGAGTGCTGGGCAGTACCAGGCCCAGCAGGTCATACAGCTTCACCTGACCCGTGAGTATTGGAGGCGCAAAGGCTCAGAACCAGATGCCTTCAGCAGATGAATAGCTGAATCCTGCAAATGCTTGGCTTGTTTTTCCTCAATGTTTCGGCAGGACTCCCTTGAAACAGTTAATTCAATCCAAGAGCACTTAAAATGATGCATTATGCTTTTGCCCATCCCTTATATTAAGACTTCATATTCTATGCAGGTACTGCCATGCAAAGGTGCAAAGTGTTTATCTTGGGCATGATACTAAGGAAATAATTACATATTTAGCATATTTATTATAAGTTTCTCAATCACGTACAAATGTACACAGCATATAAACAAGTTACAAAGTTGTCTCTCCAGTTTAAATTTTTGCTTATATTTGATTATTGATTTTATATTAATGCAAATTTTAAATTTATTAGGAATTCCATGTCTCTCTCTCTCCTCCTCTGTATCACTTTTTACATATCTCCCAGAGCCCCCTCAAGTGTCTCTTTCACATGACACACTGCGATTTGAGAATGGCCTGCCCAAGAAAGTGAGCTGTCATAGTGAACGCTATTATCCACTGGACGTAGAGGTGTGTATCTCCGATTTAGTCAAAAACAGTAGGACTGTTTCAACTTTTTTAGAATAAAATTCGACTCCTTGAATGGCAAAGTTGTCACTGACCATCTCATGCGGGACTAGTTCTGAGCAGACTTGCAATGTCCGTGCAACAGGGATATTTTCCTTTGAAAAATGAAATTTGGGAACACACGATACACAAAAGCAAACATGATCATTTCTAGGTGTAGCAGTGGTTTTGTGACATTTGTTTCTAGCTTGAAGCACTATTACTCTCTCTCTTGCTATGGGTTAGTGTTTGTGCTGTGTCATTGTGGTTATTAACTCATGCCGATTCACTCCCTCCTGTCCTGTGGTTCTCAGGTAGAGTGGATATACCTCCTTCCTTCAGACGAAGAACCCATCTCCCTTACGAAGAATTCATCACTCACAAGTCACCGGCAATTCCATGACAGAACCCTCTCCCTGTCCTCGCATGTGACCCTTCACCCTTCCGCTCTGCCACCTGGAACAGTCGTCAGCTGCCTGGTCTCGCATCGCTCCTTAGCCACACCTCTGACTGCTAGTCTTACCGTGTTAGCACCTGAGCCAGGTATGTACCAGGTAACACGGTCATATCTGTATGTATCAGTTCAGGGGCCTGAGCTTCACCCTGGCGTGATTAAATAATATTTCAAAGTCAAGATGGAATCAAACTCACTATGCTTCGTACATAATGCGATCAAAACAGTGTCATTTCTTTTTTATCCCCATGGCATATAATGCGGGGGTATGTAGTCATCAGTGTGGTCATCTGTCCATCCGTTCGTCTATCCATCGGTGGACATTTCGTTTTGGAGCAGAACTCAAATACAGTTCAGTATTTTTTAACGGAACTTACTGTGTGTATTAATCAGGTCCTGGACTGGTGCCTTTTTATATTGTGGGATTTCTGAGATTACACTGGGGGGGCTGGGGGATATGTCATCTTCTGATGACTCTTGTTTATGTTTCAGAGCATGTTACTTGGGAGTTTTTAACTGCAACAGACAATACCTTGTGGGCAAACAGACAATATAGCAGCTGAAAAGTAAATTTGAAAATAAATGAAAAAATAGGCCAAATCATAATACATTATCCATTCAGCAAGCTTGCAGTCTTTTCTTGGTCAACATAACATAGAAATATGAGTAATAAGAGTAGTTAGAATTTTAATAAATTAATACAGAATGATTTTGTTCTGTTCCACAGAGGAGAGGTCTTACTTGATGTTTGTGGGTCTCTTGGTTGCTACTCTCTTGTCTTTTTACGTCTTGCTGAAATAGACAAGAATCTCAAGTAAGTCTGCTCATATCTTTATCCATTTGATACTGTGTCTGTATTCTCTGGGTCCACAGTCTTGAATCTATTGTAGTCATGCACACTCATATAAACTCTAACATATTCTCATATACAAGCAATTTTTTATTCCTTGCTGTTTGCTTTTGAGTAATATTTTCTTTAGTAATATTTCTTGTTAATTTTTGTTCGTTTAGATCGCTGAAGAGAGCTCAACCCAGAACATGAGATGAAGACGTGAGAAATGAGCAGAAGAAATGATGTACAATTTTTTTCTTGTTTGGGTCTTTTCATTGGTGAACAGAAGCTGTCATACGGGGTTTATATTTAAAAATAAAGGAAGAAACCTTCAATCATTGTGCTCTGTGATTTCCATCCTTGAAGACAATGTTTTTTATGCATGTGGATATTAAAATATTTGCTTACATATATATTTAAAGAAATTACCCACAGCAGATGTAAGGCAAATTGTTCACTGGTTTTCGTTCAAACCACATTTGCAATTTCAGAATTTGCAATAACTGTTCATTTTACTCAAATTTATCTTTTTTATGGACATTATGCCAACATAGGTTTTCAATGCCACAAAAAATCTCTTTTTTATATTGTGCTTATTGTACTATAGGCAAATAATTACATAAAAAGAGGTCATAAACAAATGCAGTTAACTGGCCAAGTTGATGACATAAAGGGGACCTATTATGAAAAACTCACATTTTCATTTCTTGTGCACATACATTTCAGTATCTGGAATACTTACCAACCCACTCATTTCGAAGTTAAACAACTCAGTCATTTTTTTGTGGGCTGCCTTTTTCATAAAACATGGTGTTCAGCATTGCATTCAGATTTGGTTCCCCTTCCAACGTAACATGCATTTGAATCGTTCCATCCCTCCTCTGAATTATTATTTATAGCGATATCCCAGTTTCATTTGAAAAGCCCATAACTGGGGCACCCCAGAGGCACATTGGTCTAAGCGTGCACACCATTAAGGCTGCGTCCTTCCTGCGGCGACCCGGGATCGATTCCAGCTCGGGTCATTTGCCGCATGTCTTCCCCCATTCTTCTCCCAAACTTTCCTGTCACTCTCCATTGTAGAACTATCAAATAAAGGAGAAAATTCCACCAAAAAAATCTTAAAAAAAAAATAAAAGCCCATAACTAGCTTTATGGGTGCAATCAACCTTTTTCTGACTGCTTTATACTACTAACCTGGATCAGAACAATGCAGGACTGGCAGCAAAATATATATTAAAAGAGACCTATATAGAGAATCTTTAATGAGTGGGTGTGTCACATGAAAATTATGAAATGAGTTGAGTAAATTTTGTGTTTGTTGCTCGCTAAAGCTTGCAACAAATGCAAAATTTACTCAACAAGTTGCATAACTTTCATATGAAACGACCAATAAGATTCTGTTTGTCATATAACTGAATTGCGTAATTTAATAGAACACAAACATAATTTCTGTTAGCGCTTTAATGCTAATTGTAGTTATATTAGCACTGAGCTACCTCCAGCACTATAATACTCTGTCAGTCACTGAGTCACAGACATTCGCGTTTGAACTACCCATGATTTTTAAATTCACGGTCAACTGAGTTAGCTTGCTAGCTACCAAACTAATGTTACATAATGGTTATGGAAAAGTACAGTGTGCACGCTAGCTAGCTAAGTAATTTTAACTTAGTTATGAGACTGGCACTTTGCTAGCTCGATTCAATGCTAAACCATTCCGATTTGACCATCGTTATACTTGATATTCAGTTTGGATAAATATTAAGAGCATGATATTACACAGAGCAATTTTTTTTTCCCCCCACGCTCTCAGCCAAAGAAAGTTTCACAAAAGTGATATTACTCTAGGGTAATATCAAAAATATGTCATGAGCTGGGCTATGGGAAAAGTACTGCAGTTATGTGATAAAATGCTTTATTCTATAAATGATTAAAAATCAGTGTGATACAAACCATGAGATACAGGTTTGGTATCACACACACATGTAATACAGCTTTCTCGCGTCGCGATTGGTCAGATTCTGTTTATGTAATGCCATTGGGTCCAAAACATCTACTTTGGCATCCGCATTAAGACATCAAATTTCTGTGTCTTAAGATGTCATAATACACCCTGTTAACACGCCATTTTTAAACATCTCAAGACATTTGTACGTCTCAAGACAACAAAAAATGCCCTGTCAACACACTCATTTTGAGCATCTTAAGACGTTTAAAATTGGGTGCCACTAGTTCACCACTTCCTTGGGGGAAACCATACATACAATTATTGAGAGAAAGTGATTCCCCATTCTGCTTTCCTTGCATGAATCGAGTTTAAGAAATAATATTGATTCTGTTAGGCCTAAGGAATAACATTGATTTACCATTATATTGACATTTTTTAGTCATTAAACTGTTGCTTACTGAGAAAAAATGTAGCTTGTATACAATGTCATACTTGTGATATTCATTTAATGTGGTGTATTCTCCTAAAT
The DNA here is from genome assembly GCA_029692085.1 of Gymnothorax javanicus. Lineage (NCBI taxonomy): Eukaryota > Metazoa > Chordata > Actinopteri > Anguilliformes > Muraenidae > Gymnothorax > Gymnothorax javanicus. The sequence continues at coordinate 45,737,533 of CM056193.1, forward strand.
TCCCACTAGTAATAGACCAAAAATGGCACCTGTTTCCTCACTCGTGGGTCAACGTGCCAATAGCTTCCGGCCCGCTTCAAGGAAGTTTACAGATGCAGCAAGATATTCTGATATGAACTGACAAACAGAGGCTTCAAGCTTTGGCTGATAGATTTCAGCAGTTGGTTAATCGTTCACCATCGCTGCAGTTACAGTAGCTTCTAGTTGACAGTTTATTTGAGTCCATGGCATGAATAATTTGTTAGCTGGCATGCTAACAATTTTGATCTTTTAAGTAATAAGTTACACACATAACTGATGTTGTAGATGCTTGAATTTATTAACTTAATGGTCAATTTAATGGCAAACAGTGTTAGTATTCTAGCTAGCGAATTATTCATCCCATTCACTTGGATAGACTGCCAACCAGAAACTAACCTTAACATACTTTTTCCATTTTCCAAAGAATACAATGCTAACATTCATGGCATAAATAGGATCTCAAATTTGAGAGCCTCAGAGATCAAATTTATGCAACGAGAGTAGTAATATTCATTTATTCTGAGCCTTCAGCAAAGAATAAATGAAAATTACTTCTCGAAAAAAAATGCTTACTTCTTCATGCTCACTCGCCCTATACTTCCAATATATGTATATTGGAAATTTACTCTTTGAAACTTCATACATTAAGTACTACTTGCCCACAGATGATGTATTTTTCATTGCATGCACTGCTATTTCTGATAGAATTTTATATAGGAGTTCAAGTAATCCCCCAGTATAAGCTCCAAGTTTCGAAAAATATTGCCACAGGCACTGTAGCTCACCTGGACATTGAAATTTGACAATGGCAGCCATATTTGAAATCAAACTGGAATTATTTATTGGCAGCAAGCTGTAACCAAAGTTTCACCTTCACAGACTCAGTATGTTCTGTGGAGAAAATGTTTACAGATGCTGACAATGACTAATGCACAAACAGGCCATTACATTAGCCTGTTGAACCATATGAGCTAAAGTAGCAATTTATTAAAACTCTGCCATTGCCATTAGAATGAAAACCAGCATACACAGAGACTGGATTTGAGAATCTCTGATATAAGGGACTGCCAGTAATGCCAGGTAACTCCCACACATGTTGATGATGTCTTTATTGGCATAGGCCAAAGTGGTAGGCAAATAGGCATGCGTTTAAATGACAATCAAATGATTCCGTAGCAGTTCTCGAAGTTTATCACTTTGAATTACCCTTGAGTCATAGCATTCTTATTTTCATCCATAAATACGAACATATTACATTTTTCAGGTTTTTACAGATTATATCTAAACAGACTTTGAGAAAAATCTCAACTTTCATCAATAACTTACAAATAAAAGAAGAGAACAAGATTCAGCATTTTGTCAAAATTTAAATTCTATGGTGCTTTTTGTGTCTTTAATACAAGAGTTTCTTCATATGAAATAATCCATATTTTAATCTTGAGCATGTGGCTAACTTATGACAATGTAGGACTTCTGTCTCACACCATTTCCAACAAACGAGAACTTATTTCAATCCAATACAGTCTTCTTCATACAGCAGCAATGGGGAAAATTTTACTAAAAAGCAATGATCGGTCATAATGAAGCACACTGTACACTGATGAGAATACATGGGAATACAGGGGCACCATTTGCCATGCAAGGCATGAGAGGCATAAACAGTGAGTTTGACTGTATGTGATATGCCCTTGGATATGAGCTAATGTCCTCTAACACTTGAACCAGAGTGGTTGCTTGGCAGCTGACAGCACAATTTTCACATAGAGCTGTGTGAGCGGAACGGAAAAGCTTGATGCTGCCATGTCTTACACTCATTAAGTGACAAATCTGTTTTTTTACATTATTTTGACACGTATCACACTACTGTCTGGACATCAGTCGTAGTGTCTGTCAAAATTTTGCAATATGCCTGATGGCACAAGAGCGTCTGCATGTCAAATCTGCCACGTCTTCATTTTACTTGCAACTTTTCCTGCATTTCCTAGTTCATCCATTTTTCCAACTGGTGGTGTAAGTGTAGAGACATAAAATAATATGCTTTGAATCTAGACTCCCTCATATCTCCTTCTGTCTCTCTGTCTTCCTCTTTCAGTGAGGCAGAAAGAGAGCGATGGAGGAAGAGATTAAACCCTGATATAAAAAAGCAAAATGAACAGATTTTGAGAAAAGCTAATTGCTACAGTGATTTAGTTCACAGGTACACAAACACAATAAAATTATTCTTATTAACACTATCGTGATCATGAGATTGTTCTATCATTAGTAGTAATAACAGTAATAGAGGCAGTAGGAGGAGACTTGGCAGAACACTAGGTACATCAATATCGATTTAAAAATGCAGAAAGCTTCCAAAAGGTAAAATGAACAAGCTTTGGCGTAATTAGGATTTAGAAAATGTGATCCATATCACCTGCTATATTTCTCATCGCACCTTCTCTTTACCCTCTCATATTCCTCCTCATTTCCTAACTTCCTCTCGTGACCTCCAGTCCCTACTAAACACCAGTCGTCTGTCAGCTAGACCTGTCCATATTGCATGAGTCACAGACAAGGAGAGCGCAAGAGAGAAGCAGCAAGTGAGAAAGAGGGAAGAGAGCCAAGTGATATGGACATCTACACACTACCATCACATCTTAAGTGCAAGATGGTTGAATGGAAGACTTCAGTGTGGAGAGAGAGTGGGGGCAAAGGAGAGAAAGGGAGGGAGGGGGGAAAGAGTAGTTTAAAAGTGTTATTTCCCACCCCCCACTCTCTCGATGTCACTGTGGAGACTGGGTCCTTGCACACAAGGGGCAGTTCAAGTGAAGAAGTACACTGGAAGCAGAGAGAGAATCAGAGAAAAACCATTAAAAACACGCACCGAAAGAGGTTACAGATTTCATATTTGTTCCTTTTTTTTGGATTTCCTTATTTTCCCATCCTGAACACAGTCCACCACAGACACCTGCTCCCATTGACTCCGGAGGACGATGCCATCCTCATGGATTCCTTCGACTCATGCGACAACTAACCCTCACTTCTTTTAAACTACTTTTAAACTGTCAACTGTGTCAGAGGATCACATAGTCAGAGTACAGTTTAACTCCTACAACCATACAGTCGTTGCCCTGTCCATGCAAACCTCTGGCATGGCTGAGATTCGAGCACCTGACTACATGGCTCCCAGACTAACTTCTTAGCTGTGAGCCACTCGAAGACCCGTATGACCCATAACAGGCTGTTCAGCAGTAGGAGTTCATACTGCTTATGTGGTCTGGCTTGGCTAGTTAAATTCAAAATTTAGTGCCAAACATTAGGCATATTTAACTGTCTGCAGAGGACACTAGAAAAATGATACATGTAACAACTTGCTTGTCAAGGCAAGTCTCAAAATGTAGGCAACTTACACCTAATTAAGCAATTCAGAGGAAAATTAATGCTGTTTAGTACTAAAAATGTACAGTATGTACAACCCCATTCCAGAAACATTTATTGTTGTGAGGAAAATGTGAGAAAAAAGAAAAGCATTGATTTGTAAATTGCTCAACTTGAGAATACATATTCATTCTAAATTTTATGCCTGCAACATATTCCAGCAGGGACAGTATAAGACTCAGTAAGTCTTGGAATGCTAAAAAAAAAAAAAAGGGTGCACAGGTGTCGAGCAAGAGACGCTATCATGCTTGGACATACAAGGAGCATCCACAAAACAGGCCCGGTTAAGAACTAGCAACAAGTAGTTGAGGCTCAACAATTTGTGACAGACTCTGTGACTGAATAATCACACGGTTTAAATTAAACAAAAACTAGAAAAGTGCTCTCTGCAGAATGCAGATCTTACTGAAGTGTATACTTTGTCCCTAGCAGAAACAAGATTCCAAACCAAAGCAGCTGTTGATCATTTGCGGCCCCTGCTGGCCACTTAAAAGGAGCATGGAGTCAGCAGCTAACGGCAGTATAAAGCAGAGCAGTCAAGAAAATAGGTTTTTCAAAAAAATCTGATTCACTGTTTTCAGTCTTATACGTTTACAAAATAATTTGGTCAATTGGTCCAGTAGTATGCAAGATTAGTTGCAGACAAATACACACAGACACATGGGGTCATGCGTGCGTGCGCGCTCACACACACACACGCACACACACACACACACACACACACACACCTTTTAAATTGTTTATGGTAATAATGGAAGTTTTGTTCTCCAGGCTAAAGAAGAAAAGGATCATTCTGGTCATTACCAACATAAGTTTCAAAATCTGACGCCTGTCATTGTATCGGAATGTGTTAGTGCCTAAGGCACGGCTAAATTGAAAATTTGTGTAGGTACCATTGATGATGAATTACATTCATGCATTTTAGAGCAACATATGTTGTCTTGTATATGACATCATTTCAGGGACTTCTGGCAAGACACATTCCACAAGTGTTACAACAGTGTGGCATCCTAATCTGAGAGTGTGACTGCCAAATTGGCCAACGTGCAGTCCAGACCTATCTCCTGTTAAAAATATGCAATACCTAAAAAAGCCAAAAATAAACCTAAAATATGACAATGAAGACCCCGGAGGTCTGAGCAGATGAAGACGTATATCAAGGAAGAATGTGGGGAAAAAAAATCCTTCAAAACTGGAAACAATGGTGTACTCAATTCCCTAAATTATTATTTGCAGGACTGTAAATGGAATGTTCAAGTAACATAGTGGTGAACACACCATTGTCCCAACACTTCTGGAATGAGCTGCAGCAAAAAAAAAAAAAAAATTGGAATGAGAATAAATTTCCCAAAAACAGTAGACAGTGGAAATCATAAATTTTGCAGTTATCAACTTATTGCAAGTCAAGGATGATTTACAAAATGCTGTTATTTGCCTTTTCTATGTCATCCCAACTTTTCTGGAAATGGGATAATACACTTGCATTCTCTGGGGTACTTGTTCTCCATTTCAAAATGTTCCTAACAAATGTTGCAAACACTAGTATTTTTTTTTTTTGAACCGCTTTTAGCTTTGATCAAGGCATGCATTTGTCGTGTCATTGTTTTGAAAATCTCATGCAATGTGGAAACATTTATCTGACCAGAAGGGCATTAATCTTTGCCCAAGATCTTATATTGAAGACAGGGGAGTCAAGCACTCAGTAGCGCCCTCTCCAGCACATCCCAAAGACATTCAATTTGTTATAGTCAGGACACGGTGGTGGCCAATTCTTGCGTGAAAATGATTCCTCATGCTTGCTGAGCCACTCTTTCATAATTTAAGCCCAATGAATCTTGGCACTGTAATCCAGGAATATGCTGTTAAAGTCACGAATTAAAAAATCCATTGATGGAATAACTTGGTCATTCAGTGCATTCAGGTAGTCTGCTGACTTCATTTTATTCCTGCATGATGTTGCTGGGCCTAAACCTGACCAACTGAGGCAACGCCAGACTGCCAGATCATAACACTGTCTCCAGAGGTTTGTGCATTAGGCATTATGCACGATGGGTGTATTGCTTAATGGGCTTCCTTTTTTTACCCTGATGTGCCCATCACTCTGTAATGGGGTAAATTTGAATTAGTCAGACCACAAAAATTTTTTCCATTGCTCCAATGTCCAATCTTCATGCTCTCTAGCAAACTAAAGTTGATTTTACCCCAACTGGCCTCACTAACAAGCGGCGTTCTTGTCGCCATACAGCTGTTTAGTCCTGCAAGTTCTTGTCACATTGTGCATGTGGAAATGCACTTACTGTCATAATTAAACATAGCCATGAGTTCAACAATCGTTTTTTACGATGAGTTTCCACCAAGTGTTTAAGTGATCTCCAGGTATGATCGTTTATGATGTTTTTCCGTCCCATTTCATCCATGAAGCTGATGGTTCACCACTATCCCTCTAGGTTTGAATAATGCGATGCACAGTTCTTAACCCAATTCCAGTGATTCCAGCAATCTCCTTAGTTGTTTTCTATTCTTGATGCAGGCCAATAATTTGCCCTTGTTGAAATACAGTAACAACTCTTCTATGAACATGGGACAGGACTTCTGACGTGGTTGTTGAAAAAGTGAGAAGCTGCACACTACATCAGTCCAGGTCAAAAGAATTGTTGCCAGCTGGAACATATTAATCACTGCAATAATAATTCAATCATAGGCTGGTAAGTATCTGTTTATTTTAATCTAAAAGGTGACTTTTTTTCGCCGGGCAGTGCATTTTCATCTTGTCAGGCAAAAATCCATAGTCACCCTTGTCTCAGCCTACCAAAGTTCATTGCAAATTCATCCTTTTTTGTGCCAATGAGATTCCGATGCCATTCTAGATGGGAAATTGCACTGCATAGCTTTGAAGACCTATTTATGACAAAATGTTACAGTAGCATGCAATGATGATTATACACCACCACTTTTGTCTAAAAGGGGTCCTAATATATTACTTCTAAATAATTTTTTGGTGAAAATGTATTGGAAAAATACTATTGTCGGCAGTGAGAACCTTCTTTGAACCGATAAATCAAAATTCGAAATTTTCTCTCCCAAACACACAACTTATGTGCCCCATAGAGTTGAAGAACATTTCAAACCCCTTCAGAACATGTTTAACCCCTTCAGTAAAACATGGAGGTGGTAATACTATGGTTTGGGGTCCAGTCTGCTCGAAAGGAGGTGATGATTTCATAAAAGTCCTTGGAATCATGGATCAAAAGCAGTATCACAGCATCCTTGTGAGTCACACATTGCCATCTGGAAAAAGACTGGCGATTTTATTTTCAACAAGATAATGACCCTAAACACACTTCTAAGTTGTGCAAGTATCATCTCAGTCGAAAAGAAACATCTGGTGACATAAACGTCATAACTTTGCCTGCTCAAAATCCAGACCTTAATCTGATTGAGCAAATCTGTTGTAACATCGAAAGAATCCCTTTGGAATGAACTTCAAACCATATGGAATGGTTTAGCGAGTAAGGAAATTTTTAAAAATGTGAAAACTATGCCTAAAAGATTAAATCGAGGTCTGACTGCAATAAATATTTATGTCCAGATGTTATATATTGGACATAACTGTTTATTGCAGTCAGTCCTCGAAATACTGTTGTCAAAGCAAAGGACGGCCACGCTACATTTTGACTTTTTCTCTCAAAAAGACGTCATTATTTTTGTTTTTACTAAACATTGTTATCTGTTTACCTATTTTCATCCATATGATCCAATATTACATAATTACTTGACTGGTACTTGGTTTCTGATTTATCTTCATTTTGTTAAGTGTACAATCATCACTGCACACTACTGTATATCTAAGGCACAGTTTACAATAATCAAAATGAATCATGCTGTATCATGGTTGATTACCTCAAGAAACATAATTGAAAACATAAGAGCTCAAGTGCAAGTGGATTTTTTGTTCGTGGCCAAGCATACAAGGATTCTGCCATTGCTGGAACTCCTAGATTCAGTTAGTGAGGGGCTATGGGAGAGGCAAACATGATCAAGGCTGAACACCTCCCAGCAGACAGGGACCATAGCCTGCCACACTGCCATTCTACTTCAGTTGATGTTCGACAGCTTACACCACCAAATACTTCATTGCATCCTTTGTACATTCATTACATAATGGCAGCACCAACAGAAAGCACAGCCTAAAATTTGAGCTCTCTCTTCAGCAATGACAGGAATATGAAAACTTCCATAGAATAAATATGGGTTTCACTGAACACCTTTTAAATATGTCATATGTCCATTAGGCTTGGCCAATGAATTCACTTGTAGTTATAATGTGATACAACGACAGAATTCAAGGTTTAATATTAATGCATTACACCACACAATCTCGGTTTTTTTCAGGTAATTAAGTACATACCGAAGATGGAAAGAAAAAAAACTTCGTCACAACAAAGTAAAACAACTCAGAATACTCACAGAAAATGATTCCAACCACAATGACACCAATGATTCCCATCATTATCATCATCTGAAAGTATGGACAATGCAGGTTTCACTAATCACTTTTGTAAAGCAGTAATTTTTACAGGCATTTCATGATAATCTTGTTTATCATGGGATTTGTCTAGTCTCGCACTCATTGTTACGTTACCAGGCAATGTCCTTCGACAGTGAACTAACCGCAAACTAACAATTATCATATTTAAAGACAGTTCCAACAGTAATGATCTTGAATTTTACAACGACATAAAGACTGTGCACAGCCAGTAGAAAACTATGAAAACAATGGTGCAGTGACACTGTTTTATCAAAGCTAAGAACTTCTCAGCCAACTGAGTAACAGTGCAACAGAATGCAGATGCCATTAAAAATTATGCACAATGTAGAAAGGAAGTGACTGAGATGGGAAAAGAAATAGTAAAGGCAGCCTGAAGGAACACACCAGTGGAGACCAGCTGGAGCCCTATCAAGGTTCACAGCAGGACGTCGGCATTGGTACATGCCAAGATGCAATGATGTAATTTCCCCCTTGTACACTGCCCAGATGAAATTGGTTATGGCAGCATTCCAACCATTTAAGTCTGAATGCATTTTGGCTCATAAATTCACAGGAGCAATAAAGGGGAGAATTGGAGAACAAATGGACTGAAGGTGAAATTATAAACAAAAACCGAACTAACTAGGAACTAGGAAAATCTCACAGGGATGTGAGAGACTGATAAATTGGGTCAACAGACAATGTCACTGGTCAAGGAAAAAAAAAACATATAGTGACCAGTGGGAAAGCCCAATTTATAGCACAGGACCACAGAGGTGACTTATTTTGTAAAGGCATGTATGTGTCTGTGATTGCGTGTCATCCAATTCAGGCAGCACATTAGTGCTATGTCTGATAATCATACATTGAGACCCCAGGCGCAGCCCTACTTGGATACTACCACCAATGGGCAAACTAATGAGAGAGATTAAAGTGGCTGAGGCCACCGACAGGCCTGAACGCACCTTGCAGTTTTTCCACCAGTATTTATTCTTCAGTTTGGCAGCACAGCTCTCAAACTGGGAGGCTCCAGCCTGCAGGGCATCAGCCCGGTCATCCAGCTCTGAAAGCTTTTGGTCCCGCTCCAGCACCTTGTCCACATTCACACGCATTATGTCCACTACCTGGGAGAGAAGCACAGGCCCCAATCTTCAGGCTGAGAGAGTAAGACCCTACTGTTTGCAACACACACAAACACATACATATGAATGCACAGGCCGTATACTGTATATGAAAATACATTGTCTCCCACTTGCCTCTCACGCCCAGTTAAATGTTTTTGCACACCCCGATATTTTCTGTAGTTGATGCCATTTTTGGTCACACTTGCGATGAAGTGTTGCTCACAAAGGCTTTATACAGCATGTATAATGCCTTCATAAATGAGACATAAGGTCTTCATAAATAATACGTAAGCAAATGTCATGCTCTGTAAAGGGTGAAAAACACACCCTTATTCAGCATGTGATGCCAGATGTGACAATAACAATGTCACTTAGCTGACAATGTCACCCTTTATATTATTTAGCCACTAGCTAAGTGACATTGTCAGTTATATGACATCTGGCATCACATGCTGAATAGGGAAGTGTTATTTCACGCTTTACAAAGCATGACATTTGCTTATGTTTGATTTATTAAGACATTGTGCCTCATTTATGAAGGCATTATACATACTGTATAAAGCCTTTATGAGCAACACTTCATCTAAAGTGTGACCCATTTTTTAATATTTTGTTCTTGTGTAACAGTGTCATATTGGTTGTCTAACAGAAAGGTAGGAAAACTGAAGCCCAATGAATAAACCATGCACAAACCCCAATTCCAATGAAGTTGGGACGTTGTGTAAAACGTGAATAAAAACAGAATACAATGATTTGCAAATCCTTTTAGACCTATATTCAATTGAGTACAATACAAAGACAAGTTATTTAATGTTAAAACTGATAAACTTTTTTTATTTATTTATTTTTTTTAATATTCACTCATTTTGAATTTGATGCCTGCAACACGTTCCAAAAAAGCTGGAACAGGGGCAACAAAAGACTGGGAGAGTTGAGGAATGCTCAAAAAACACCTGTTTGGAACATTCCACAGGTGAACAGGTTAATTGGAAACAGGTGAGTGTCATGATTAGGTATAAAAGGAGCATCCCCGAAAGGCTCAGTCATTCACAAGCAAGGATGGGGCGAGGTTCACCACTTTGTGAACAACTGTGCGAGAAAACAGTCCAACAGTTTAAGAACAATGTTTTTCAACATGCAATTGCAAGAAATTTAGGGATTTCATCACCTACAGTCCATAATCTCATCAAAAGGTTCAGAGAATCTGGAGAAATCTCCACACGTAAACGGTAAGGCTGAAAAGAAACAATGAATACCCTTGACCATCAGTCCCTCAGGCGAAACTGCATTAAAAACTGACATCATTCTGTAAAGGATATTACCACGTGGGCTCAGGAGTACTTCAGAAAACCATTGTCAGTTAACACAGTTTGTTGCTACGTCTACAAGTGCAAGTTAAAACTCTACAATGTAATACGAAAGCCATATATCAACGACACCCAGAAATGCCGCCAGCTTCTCCAAGCTCATCTGAGATAGACTAATGCAAAGTAGAGAAGTGTGTTGTGGTTTGACAATTCCACATTTCAAATTGTTTTTGGACATCATGGACGTCGTGTCCTCTGGGCGAAAGAGGAAAAGGACCATTCAGATTATTATCAGTGCAAAGTTAAAAAGCCAGCATCTGTGATGGTATGGAGATGTGTTGGTGCCCATGGCATGGGTAACTTGCACATCTGTGAAGGCACCATTAATGCTGAAAGGTACATACAGGTTTTGGAGCAACATATGCTGCCATCCAAGCGACGTCTTTTTCAGAGACGTCCCTGCTTATTTCAGCAAGACAATGCCAAGCCACATTCTGCACGTGTTACAACAGCAAGGCTTTGTAGTAAAAGAGTGTGGGTAATAGACTGGCCTGCCTGCAGTCCAGACCTGTCTCCCATTGAACTGTATTGAAAAGGATGAAATAGCTGGGAGAGTAGAGGGGATAGGGGAAAAAAAAAGTGAATCAGCAAGCATGACTTGCAAATCATTGTATTCTGTTTTCATTCACGTTTTACACAATGTCCCAACTTCATTGGAATTGGGGTTTGTATATAACAAAACAACTTAAGAAAAACCAGGATCAGTCATTTTGTCAATATTTCAGCAGATCAGTAACAATGGTCTAATCCAGTGCTTCTCAAACCTGCTCCTGGAGTACCACCTGTCCTGCATGTTTTAGATCTCTCCCTGCTCCAGAACAGGTGACTCAAATGATCTACTCACTATCAAGCAGCTTCAGGGGGTTGATAGCGAGCTGATCATTTCAATCACCTGTGCTGGATTCCTTGTGGATTTTTCTTGTAAATGTATTATTTGTAATAAACAAGTATTGGGTTCCAGTGATTTCTTTGTAGAAAACATACATGAAAGATAGACTTAACAAGATCTTTGGGTGAGCAAAAACTTTTGACTGGTAGTTTAGGCTGAGCAAAGCATTATTACACAACAACATTTAAAAGAGGGGATAAGTAATACCCTGCCCCTTGTTAGAGTAACGTATGCTTTTTGTCCCCATTCTGTCCATACTGCTCTCCTTTCAGCACTTCCCCTCCTTGCAAAGTATCCCATCTCTCTGCTGCTACGCATCTCACCTCTTCTACTTGTGCCTGTGTCTGTTGCAATCTGCGGTTGCTGGTGAGGTTGGGAGGAGCGGCTGGGGGTCCACCTCCTGGGGCCCCCCCTTCTCCTCCAGGAGCTCCTGGGGCGCCAGGGGCCCCTGCTGGCGTAGCAGCAGCATCAGGAGCTGGGGCAGACCTGCAAAAGGAGAGCACATGCTCCTGTATATGGAAGGTGGCTGAACAGCCCAGATGACACCGATAACCAGGCCAGAGAAAGAGTAAGAATGAGAGAGCATTAATTTAGCGTACTGACTCAGCAAGGTAGTGGACAGTTCACACAAAATGTGAACTGTGAACTGTTGGTACTCAATGATGCATGGATTTATTAATAATAACAGATGCTAAATTGAATGATCGACTTTATGGTCTAATAAGAGGATGTACGCAACTAACTGTACCATAATTACGCATTACAATAACATATGATACATATCCAGAAAAAATTGCTACTCAGCATGAGTGCATGACAGCCTACCCGACCAAAAGAGAAAGAAGAAAAAAACTCAGAGTAAATTCAAAACAATACCTATCTAACCTCAGACCTTATAGCCACAATGTATTGTTTTATAGACAGCGGACAGTAATAATATATATATTAGGACATGCATTTATGTGACGTTGCAGAAATTAATAATTTATAAATAACGGAAAAAGCATTCCAGAAAATAAATTAATAATGATACAACTTGAATACAGCATACTTACATTGCGTTTTCAGCTGCTTAGAAGACTGACACCGAGAGAGAGAGAGAGAGAGAGAGAGAGATCCAAAAAGGTGATTACAAAAAAAAAAAAAAAAAACTAGGAGAACTTCAGAGAAATACGCAGATAGTATGAACGCGCAGATTAATTATTTGACTCGATGAACTGGCTAAATAGCAGTTGTAGTTATATCCAGAGTGCCTGAGAGTTGGCGATACAATTTCTAAAACGTCGTATTCCCTTTGCAAGTCATCGCGGTAAGTGCCGCAATACCGAAGCCCGCATCTGGCTATAATTCACCCTCGAATAAAGGAAACTAGATTGCCAAAGTGAAAGATTCATATATAGACAAACATTTTTGGAGAAAACAAATCTCCTAAATCCAGAGAGCAAATATGAACACCAAAAAACGCATTCTCAAAAAAACTTCACTGTATAAAATGCAAATGAAGAAATAGCAAACCAGAATCACGAAAACTGGATTGAAGTCAGCGGTACCTAGAACAAAAACAGCGATCAACCAAACCTACGATTTTTCGATATTCTTTCACCGAAGATCGTAAACATCTGCATTCAATGGTCTTCAGAAGATACCTTAAAGGTTGACTAATTTTATAAATTCCCCATTTCCCCCTATTCCAGCCACCGCGGTTTGTAGGTGAGTGCGAGTCGAATTTTAGGTGACTGCGGTTGTTTTTTTTTTTTGGTTCGCCTATCTCCCTTGGAACTACACTGCAATAATGCGTCGCTCCCTCTTGCATACAGTGTAGTTGGACTTTCAATGACGGTGCGGTACCTCTTTCTCTCCTCCCTCACTCCCACCTCTCTCCACACTTTGCGGTACTGCAGATCTCCCTCTCTCTCTCCCTCTCATTGGGCGATGGGACGACACTGCGGTACGCTGGACGGAATGTTGAGTCTGCTTTTTTTCTTCACTCTTAGACTACCCGTCTTCGCTTCCGTCATGTACCAACTGTTTATGGCCGTGCGCCTGGCACCTCCGCTCCTAATTCAAACTCAGACTTGGCGCATTATATTCCCCTGAATGCACTCACATTTTCTGTCTTTTATCTCAGCGAACACAATACACGTAATTCAAAGAAAATGGGGAAATCGGGAACATGTAAGAAAGCCCCTGATAGAATGTACAAGGTTTGAGTACACATCCATAACTGCCTGGAAAAAAGGTGACGGTAAAAAATTAGACCATTTTGAGGTAGAATTGGCTCGTGTACGCCAGGACAGGTATTAATTACATTAACAATAAAAAAAAATTAGAATTGTGGGTCTAGATCATCCATCCTAACCCTTCCTATAAAACAAGCTTTATTTTACAACCTGAATCAAGCTGGCGTCTCATCATGAAATAAAATTAGAATAAAATATTCCCATACTGTAATTACCATTTCACTCCACATAACCCAAACTATACACGATCGTCAGTCAAGCCACCCCAGACCAATTCCTTCATGCCTTTCAAGATATCAACAATACCTTTGGTGGGTTTACATCTAAATTTTCAGCTAAAAATAAGCCCAACCGAAGTCCAATTCAGACACGTGTTTGGTTTGTTTTCAAACATGAAATTGCTTGCCACATCTTCAAATAGTCGAATGCTTAATCTCCATTATTGATCGTTAATTTTATACATAACATACTTTCCAACTACCTTTTCAACACTACCCAGCATCCTTTTGATACTGAATAATGTGCACGACTATTTTTGATCATCAAAAGAAACAAACATCATTGGTATATATTTGCAATACTGTGAAAACCTACTAAATTGAGAACACAAGACACACTTTTATAAATTCAGTTTATTCATACTTTCCTCACATTACAACAAAGGAAAAAAAAAACACATGCCAAGCATAGCAGGCACCAAAACATCAATTTAGTAGTAAAGTCAAAGTTGATGACGTCTCCCAACTTTTATTAGGCCAACTATTACAGAGGCCAGCAATACACAACAGTCTGAGATTGATAAATTGACAAGGGTTACAGGGTGTTGGACAGCAATCATCTGCGTTTTCCATATCTGTTGAAGCGCCTGTAAAGGAATCTGATCCTCTTCTCAAGGTTGTGCCGATCAGCCATCATCATTCTGTCCCCCACCATCCTCTTCTTCCGTATGAGGCGCTGCAGCTCATTGCCACTAAAGCCCTTCAGCCACACCGGAGCAATAATCAAGTCTCGAGGATGGGCTTTGAAGTCACCTACGTCAAATAAAAAAAATAATGACATATTGTGACAGCCTGTAAGAAGAGACATCAGTAAAATTATGTTTACTGTAACTAGTGCAGTGCCCGTTCAAAACGTGTCTGTTCCGGATGGGCCGACTGCTTGGCCTCCGGTACAGCAGCTTGCAGCTGCCTCAAGAACCGCCCAGTCAAAACAACTGGGTCATTCCATATGAAATCACCAGACCTCCCAGCTCCAAGGTCTCAGAACTTCTCTGTTCTTCGACATTTTGGAGACTGTTGTGGCAGAAGAAAACTGTAGTCGGTTTTAGCTCAATGTCTCACTCCAGTTTGTTTTTATAGGGGTTTAAAAAAGGGGGCGTGTCTCTGTCAACTCCCTATGACCCGTTTGAAAGCATTTTCAACTACCTCTGCATCAAAAGATAAGTAAGATATCAACTTCATTTCTTCAGGACATCTTTACTTCATCTCAGATACTTGCTACAAGTTACTTTAACTCACATTAACCCTTTGTCGGCCGTGCTATCGACAACCAAAAAGTGAAATTTGAATGAAGCATACTGAAAAATTAGCCTGCTTGCCGGTGGATTTTCTCATACTTCTCAAAGACTGTTAGAATTTGAAGTTGATTTCGGCTGAACTGAAGGGCTCTCTAAAAGTGAAGAGAGAAAAAATGCCACACATACATTTTGAGTAAAATTAACCCCTTTCTGGCCAGTCATGTGGGTGTGGTCCTTTTTGACCCCAAAGCAGCCCTTCACGGAAAAATAAGGGCGTACTTTTGCAAAAAAAAACTACTTTCAGTGTATGTCTATTATGTACAGTATATGTACACAAAATGCACAGTGATGAACTATGAACTGTGAAATCTTCCACCTAGGTCTGCATGCTTTTTGAAAATTTATCCACTGTCATCTCCATGTCTCTTTACTACTTTGAAATATACTGCAACTACAACATAAATTTGTACAACATGCAATGACTTTAACCCTCTCTCATACAAATATTGCATGATGATGAATATCGGGAACAGTGCACATCCAAGAACATCAAGACGCTGTACAAGAACACCTGATGACAAGGGACACCAGACAGACTGGGGAGACATGAAAGCCATTTAAAAGTGACAGTTGAATGCCCACATAAGGAAAATGGCCACGGAAATTCTGACAGTATAATAAGCTTTGTTAATGCTGGCTGATGAGACTCCAATGAAAAATGGAATTTCTAACCTTAATATAAAAGAAAAAGCATGCGTTTGGTTTGGAGAGGTTACAGGTGACCTTTTAAGTCCATTCATACCAACACTATTGCAAAATTCAACAAGAAAATCATTAATATTCAACTTCATGTTCCAAAAGTTGATTTGTGTTAGAACTATGATTTTATGATATGACAGTGCAAAATTTTGAGGGATTGGAGAGCGTGGAGAGCCACTTATGGTTTATGGTTCATTAACAGTAGATAATTCTGAATATCACACTCAGATGATGCACACCTTTGGTCAAGGAGTTTATGCTCCCAGACTGCATTGTTGTGACTTCCAACTACTTTTCAACTCGTTTTTTTTTTTGATAATTTCAATGCTCAATTATCACAAAGATTTTTTTTGTATTTGCGGCCCTGATTCTGAACTAAAATTATGAAAATAGACTAAAAAATTATGTACAACCCCAATTCCGAAAAAGTTGGGGCGAAGTGAAAATTGTGAATAAAATCAAAATGCAATGACTTCCGGATCACATGAGCCAATGCGTTATTTACAATAGAACATAAATAACATTTCAAATGTTGTAACTGAGGCATTTTACATTTTATCCACAAAATGAAATTATTTAAAATTTTCTGGCTGCAATAGGTCTCAAAAAACTTGGGACACAGGCAAAAAAGGGCTGAAAAAGCAATTAATATATAAGAGAATCAGCTGAAAGAACATTTAGCAAGTAATTAAGTTAACTGGCATCAGGTGTGTTACAAGATTGGCTATAAAAGGGATGTCTTAGAGAGGCAGAAGTAAAGATGGCCAGAGGGTCTCTGACCTGTGAAGGCTTGCGTAAAAAAAATTGTTGAATACTTTAACCCTTTCATTACCATTGTCGCATTTCTGCGACAGCGCCGATCCTGCATCACTTACCATTGTCGCTATTTTGCGCCTAGAGAAAGTCCCTCACAAAAACTGTCAAAGCTCCGCAACAAAACACCCCTTTGGATGAGTCTGGTATCGCACAACACGTAAGTGATGTCATCAGGCTTCCCGTAGTTCCCAATCCTCCGGTTATGCACAGTCCCTCGCTGACTTCACCGCCACTGCAGGCAGTGCGTGCTGCAGCACGTGTATCTCTGTTCGTACAGAAATCCCATAGAGGAGAAATCGTCTTGTCTTGACAAACCGAAATACGGTTTTTATCCTCATTTTCTGTTTTTACTTTTGGAAAAACTAAGCAAAGATATGTGTCAATGGAAAGGTAAATGTATTTTGTTTTCTGTTCATAAAATATTCAATTTCTGGCGTTTTTAGTTCGAAAAAGGGGGTGAAAATCCACATGCAATATCATGCTGTGATAGCACGAAAATTTACAGTAAGCAAGGGTTGTCTTACTCCCAGTAAGCGGTAGTGAAAGGGTTAAAAACAATGTTCCTCAACGTCGAATTGCAAAGGCTTTGAAGGTCTCATCATTGACAGTGCATAACATTATCAAAAGATTCAGAGAAACTGGAAAAATCTCTGTGCGTAAGGGACAAGGCCGAAGACCTTTACTGGATGCCTGTGATCTTCGGGCCCTCAGACGCCACTGCATCACTCACCGGCATGATTCTGTCATTGACATTACTAAATGGGCCCAGGAATACTTCAAGAAACCACTGTCTGTAAACACAGTCCACTGTGCCATCCTCAAATGCCATCTAAAAGTCTATCATGCAAAGAGGAAGCCATTGTTGAGCATGATCCAGAAGAGCTGCCGCGTTCTGTGGGTCAAGGCTCATTTAAAATGGACTGTAGCAAAGTGGCAAAGTGTCCTGTGGTCAGACGAGTCCAAATTTGACATTCTTGTTGGAAATCATGGGCGTCGTGTCCTCCAGGCTAAAGAGGAGAAAGATCACCCCTCCTGTTATCAATGTTCAGTTCAAAAGCCAGCATCTCTGATGGTATGGGGATGCATTAGTGCATATGGTGTGGGACACTTGCATGTTTTAAAAAGCATCATGAATACTGAAAGGTATATAAAGGTTTTAGAGCAACATATGCTCCCCTCAAGACGACATCTATTCCAGGGAAGGCCTTGTGTATTTCAGCAGGACAATGCAAAACCACATACTGCAGCTATTACAACAGCATGGCTTTGTAGTAGAAGAGTCCGTTTGCTGAACTGCCTGCCTGTAGTCCTGATCTCTCACCGATTGAGAACATTTGGCGCATAATTAAACGAAAAGTCCGTCAAAGGAGACCAAAAACTCTCCAGCAGCTGGAAGCCCGTATTAAACAAGAGTGGGATCAAATTCCAATGGCTAAACTCAAGAAACTTGTCTCCTCAATGCCCAGACGCCTCCACTTTATGTTAAAAAGAAGAGAGGATGCTACACCATGGTAAACAGGCCCCTGTCCCAACTTTTTTGAGACCTGTAGCAGCCATCAAATTTGAAATAAGGTCATTTTGTGGATAAAATTGTAAAATTTCTCAGTTTCAACATTTGCTATGTTATCTCTGTTCTACTGTGAATACAATACTCGCTGGTGTAATTTGAAAGTCATTGCATTTTGATTATATTCATAATTTACACTTTTTCCTAACTATTTCAGAATTGGGGTTGTAATTCTACAAATGCTACTAGTACTAAATACTACTCATTTCAGCCATTTCCCCCTCTCTGTGAGGCTGGATGGAGTGGTTGCAAGTTAATCTGGTTGCGCTGTTGCCCACATAAAATGTCACAACTCTAAGGTCTGAAGATGCATTGTGATGATTTTAGATGAGAGATGCATTTATACAGTGGCCCTGGCAAAATGAAAGTGCAACAGATGCAGAGTTGAATCCCACCAGTTTTTTTTTAATAACAATTAAGAGGCTGTGTACACTGTAGATGTGCCGGTTTTTCAGGGTGTCTTTTTAAAATTATGTGCTCATGTTAAATTGTGCCAGACCACCTGAGTCTTTTTACCTCAGGTCTCCTCCACTGTGTTTAAACACTGAGCACTCATGTTTTTAAGACGAAGCTCTAAGTTAAAATCTTTGGGATGCGCAGCTCAATGTCGGTTTCAAAGCAGGTCACTCAAGAGAAACTTTACAATCACTCAAGAGAAAGGGCCAGACTTGCATTTCTGTTGATTCATTTTTAAAAATGGTATACTTTCCGTGAACATCTCACAATATTAAACATTAACAGCAGATCTATCACTTATTGTCATAGCAACATTTCAATGCTTCACCCATTCCCCTCGTTTTCAAAAGACATGTCAGTATTGTTGCATCTTACATTTTTCACATGCAAGCATATCTTCTGTGTGCACGGCCCCAGATGGTACATGCGCACTGACGCGTTTATTTACGCAAGGAGTCCTGTCACTTTCCTGCACTGGACACTTGATAGACATGCCACTTGGCTATATTAAGATAAATGATTGACAGTTGATTCTGGGCTCTGTTTCAAGCTCTGGAGGGATAGTAGCGGTGGCTGCACCTAAGTGGACAAACTTTTTCACTCGTGGACTATTGGCTCGAGATTTCAAACTGGACCAACATGGCAGCTCGAGTGAAAACATTCTCTGATAATACGAAAATAGTTCACCGAAATGCATTTCTAATAACATTCACTATAGGAATAAAGGTAAGCAGTCGCTGAATCTGTATTCATTGTAGATCAACAACGGATGATTAGGTAGTTGCCCGGAGTTCCAGAAGCGGCGAGTCGCGCCGAACGCCCCTGATTTGCAAAAAGAATCATAGACAGAATTTTTTTGCAAATTCACAGCCATCAACAAGAGGCCCCGTCTCCTGAAAAGCAAAGACACGACCTGAATGCATTGCACTACTTCTTACATAGAAAATTAATTGGAAACGAGGAAATGATGGATCCTATGATGCGTACCATGAGACATTGGCTGTGTCTCAAGTCTCTTAAATTGCATCCTCGTTCCCCTCACTTATGTCCTATCCTTGCTTCTTAGTCCCTCCCCCTGAGGATGCATGGAGGAAACAGGAGAGAGGACAGATGAAACGAGGACATATGTTTTGAGCGACATGAGATGTCCTTTCCTCAGTTGCGTTACATGAAGAGATGCTCGTTTCGGATGGCGGCCTCGGCTGGTTCTGTGCGAATATGATCCGCGGGAATTGGCATGCATGTGAATGGTGAATTAATCGCAAAATGTAATCATCAAAGTGTGAAATACAGTTGAATTGCCACATGCAAAATACCACGAAAAATGCCATAGGGTCGCCTAAATTTTAACTGTGGCATTTTTTTAAAATTGTGAATTAAATTTTTTCATAAAATACCGAAGTTCTCCAGTTATTGACTCCCCCTAAAATTATGCTGCATTGTGCACAATCCTATTGATAGTATATAGCCTAGATAAATTAATATTTTAAAATCGGGCATTCGGGTTACTTATACCGCCATCAGAAGAAGGAAAAAAAAAACCAACCTCCCCCTATATAAAATCCATTTATTTTCGTAAGCATCCACGAATCTCAGTTTCTTATCCCCTGTAAGCCCTTATAAATAACTTATCGTTATCGAGATCACAATGGAAACAAAATAAAACCCCTGCCGGGTGCCCAAAGAGCAAGAAAGCAGTATGTGGAAAACGCACCATCAATGTCCTGAATCTCTGTTGAGGGACACGTATAATCACTTATTCACAGTGACAAAGGAGGGGCAACATTAAAATGCCAATTTGGCCCATAGGCAAATACACTAAGGATCAAAAAAATGAATTATGTATAAATCCCCAAATTCCTGTCAAGCTACCCAAATACACATACTGTCAAACACTTCCATGTTTTCGCACGATTGTTTCCTTATTTTGCCTTAACTTGTGCTTTAAGTGATGAGCTTAAGTGATTTTGTGTAAAATGTGACTAAATATGCCTATTCAAATGTAAATCTATACATGAAGGACCATGACAATCGGACCAATTTTTTTTCAAAATGCACTTATTAG
Organism: Gymnothorax javanicus; assembly: GCA_029692085.1. Lineage (NCBI taxonomy): Eukaryota > Metazoa > Chordata > Actinopteri > Anguilliformes > Muraenidae > Gymnothorax > Gymnothorax javanicus. Next base: position 45,758,295 of record CM056193.1, read on the forward strand.
CAACTGTCGCTACATAGAGAAAATGGTTCTGATCAGAGATGTCCTTCATAATTAAAATCACAACTTTATTATTCATAACAGTTGGTGAACAATATTCATTTGAGAACACAAGCCATGATAAAATAATTAACTAAGTATATACAATTGGATTAAATGGGCTGTGTCACTTGGTAGTCTCACATTTTCCATACATAATGCACCGCTGTATAAATACCGATATGAATACTTTTCACGCCATATTTAATTACATATCTAATGCGAGTAACTTGTAAGTGGATTCCAGTTGTATAAACAACCGTTTATCTCATTTTAATTCATTTCATTCAGAATTCAAATTCAAAATCCACTACTAGGAATTACATTCAGTCACGGCACAAACAATAAGCCTGGACTTGCCTGAAAGACTTACCGTTCTCGGCAGGTGATGTTGCCAACACTGGAACGTGTTTATTTCACTCCACAAACTCAAGCACTCGCGAACTGTGAACGATCTGGGCGCCTAAGTGTAACGCTTCCTTTAGCCCTCTCACAAACGTTCATTGTGTGCAGAAATAAATAAATAATTCATGAACTAACAATGCAGACATCTTCATCATTTTGGAATTTTTTTTAAAGTATAAGATCAGGTCTGCTTAGCTTTGTTCTTTTTATTTTTACTTTTTATAAGTAAATTATTTTTACTTTTAAAAAAATAAAATAAAATTCCACTATAAGTGTTCCGAGAAGGCTGCTCTCATGCATCCTCACTCAGCGGCTTGTCAGAGCTCCATCCTCCATCCTCCATCCTCTCTCAGCACAAACAAGCGCATTTAGACGAGCAGCGAGGAAAGAGACACGGAACCACATCCGGTTCAGTAGAGGATAGAGGATCGAGGACACAACAAGTAAGCGAACAGAGATGCACTCATTGATAGCACAGTTGAGAACTCCAGCCATGCAGGCAACACATCTTAGCAAAATTTACAAGCCTCCGCAAAAACGACTCGTGGGGATATGCGTTTATATTTATTCAAACAAAATCAACGAGGCATTCATGAGGAATTCTAAAATTTCTCTCCCTTATTGCAACATCGGTTGTGGCCGCTAGCAACCACTGACGCGTGCAACCGAAAATCCTCAGTTAACATGATCACAAGCAAATCCTTCACACTGGACCGCATTTTACTTACCAAGAATTCCAATGTTATCGTAGACTCCATACATGCTTCGTTTCTCGGTCCATCTGTCCGTCACTTTAGGTGCTGGAATAGCGTGCATTCTGATTCTTCTGCATACACCTACAAGATCCACACGCCAAAAAATAAATGAATAAAATAAATGCCACTGACGCTACTCATGTTGGCTGAAAAGAGCAAGTATTACCCCAGGACGTAACTAAGCGACGCGTTCGTAAGAAACGAAGAAACCGGTGTCAATGGTTACAGGGTTGGGGTGAATTCCGCTTTCTGAATTCCAATTCCACTTCAACTCCAAATCACATATTCCTATTCCAGCTGCACCCGATTTATCAATTCCATTACCAATTCCAGAATTGACCCAAACTCTGACTGGTTGACTAACGTTAGCCAAGTTACATACCTGTGGAGATATGTCTCGTCGTTTCAAGGAGTGTAGAATGACAGTAAGACACCCCCGCCCTCAGTAAGTTCCCAAATACTGACATCTTCAGCCTACGGGGGGGAGAAATCACTGTTCACCTTCCTCACGTCTTGGGTCGACCACACGACAAACGATAAAGTTAACGTACAATATCCAAGCCAACCTTCACAAAATTTATGACTCCAACATGAACTTAGATGCGTGTTCTCCTATCAAGCTAAAGTAAAGGTTTTGGAATATGCTGGTGATAGCTATATCCTTCTGCTGATGGACAATTATCAACCCAAATTCTATGAATTAGGAATAACGTTATTGTCTGGCTTCAGCCGAGACAAAGGCTAACTGCCGTTTATAGCCAACTGAGCTTACGAGCTATGTGACTTCATGCCCAAAGAATACTTGCTGTCTCCTCCGCAGGTAACCAACTAACCAGAGCTCTTGTTTATTTTTTTATTGCATACCTTTGCCGGCAGATGTTGAGAAATGCAGCTCACAAATGGGTAATCAATAACGACGAAGAGCCAATTGCAATAACCGAGATGTCATTGCCATTCACGTTTCATACACAGACACCACCATTTTGTGTGGAAGCCCAGAATGCATTTCGCAGTTCATTCTGCCGTAAAATGTCCAGGGCGGCGCAGTGTTAATAGTTGCATTTCTCGTTTATACCACTAGATGGTTGAGTCCGCATGTAAGAAGAATCTTGTCTGCTTTAGTATTTGTGTTAACTAGATATTAGTACTGGCTATTGTCAATAGTAATTGCTATTGTCATATTTTAAGCATGCCCTCAGATGCTTTTCTTGTATTTATACTGCCCTCAATGATATTTGGTATAACTTTTCACCTGATCTTTCCTCCCCTAAGCATCCCTGAGGAACTTGCTCTCAAATTTTCCTAGTTGCAAACAAGTAAGCTGAGCACATCTGGGCTTTTAATAAAATAGCCATAAAGCTTTCATAATACAGACACTTGCACAACCTTTCTGTAACGATGGTAAAGTTCAGTGAATAATAAAGAAAAAGTTTAATTTTGAAGTGGTTATTGGGGATTACTTTGTGGTTGTTGGTGTCTAACTTGGTTGTTGATACAGTACACTTAGTGGTTTATGTGATACAGTAGATTGTTGCTGTTACAAGGTGGTCATTCGCTGTTGCTGCCAATCAGGAGGAATAGTTGTGGATATACTTGTGGAACAGTTAATGTCTGTCAGTCCCTCATTAATTTGTTGAAACAGGGCACCCAACACAAATACAGCTATTTCTATAACATGGAATCTTATTATAAACCAGTTTTTGGATAATCTTAATAATTTTTTCACGTAAAATCCAAAGTTCTCAGCAAAAATGACAAATGCCACTGTACTGTTTGTATTCTTTTGGAGACCACTATATGCATTGGGATGTGTGCACACACACACAGACATGCACGTACGCACATACACACACACACACACACACACACACACACACACACACACACACGCAGACACAGTTTCAGTCTTACTCTTAAACAAAGAAAACACTGTGAATGGAATAAAATGTGACATTCACCGATATAGAAACGCATGTGTCTCTTTCAATTTCAACTTGACGTAAAATTTTTTATGGTTGGACATTAAGTGGAAAAATAGCATATTGTTTTTGTCTGTCTCAGAGGTCAACATGAGCAGCCTTTTTGTCCTTATATGGAACATACTCATGCAACAGACCTGGTGTGTGTCTGAACATGTATGTGTGTTATGCATGCGCATGCTTTGAAGTTACCTGAATGTTAATTTACAATTAAAATGTGTGCAAAGAGACATATCTCAGTATGCATTTTTCCAGCTAATAACAGAAATACCCATTTCATTTTCAAAGATATTATCAATAAATGCTTAAAATTGAGCACATGAGGGTCGATGCTAAACTGCCAGATCATGCAACAGTCTTTGCTGAAGCATGCAGACAATTTTTTGATTTTGCTGTTAATGATTCAAAGTTATATGGCACTAAGTAATAGAGGATAATTGCATAGCATTCACTTTCCCATCTTTCTAGTTGCCATCTTACAGTGAATGGAAAGCTAGAAAATCAAATATTCAATTAACATTTGTCTTTAACCTTGACTTGCAAGTGAATCCAACCAAGTTTGGCAAGTTGTACTGACTGCTGAACTCAGCTATGATTGTCCAGGACTAAAATAATTAACTCATATTTTTAAGTTATGGTCAATGATGGTGATTTAACTTTAGCTCTAGTTTAATCTGCATTTGAAATCCCAAACAAAAATGCATTTGCCATGTTCCTCAGCCCATTCCCTAATGCAGTGTTATTATTGTATGCATAATATTTTAAGTTGGTATAAGCCGATTTTGTGTGGTATCATGATAAGGTTGTATTGAAAAATGTGACTGAATCAAGGAAGCATTTTTCTTTTACTCCAAACTCCTCATTTCAAATGAAGTATGACATACATTTTATTAGAGTGAGCCATGTTTCATTAATTCCTCTTTTCTTATGTTCAGCTCAGCCAATGGTACTATATCTTTTTTTAATTCCATCAAGAATCTCCCAGTCACAGCAAATTATTCTGCGTTAAAATAATCGCTACTTGCTGTTGTTTTTGCAGACACAATACACATTGACCTGTGATGTAATTTAAAAAGTGGTAACAATTTGAAAAAAGTGGCAGCAATGCGAAAGAAAAACAGTTGAACAGATCGGAAAATGTCATTTAGAACAACTTCTGTGTACTGGCTTACACTCATCTTTCTCACGCCCATTTTTCTGTCTTCCAGTAAGATGGCAGTCTGTCAAGTTCAGGTTATTATTATGGCTGTTGGCATAAGTGACGTCAATGGATTTTTTTATTGTTTATTTTCATGAGATGTTGTATGTCTGTTCCAGTCATTCTTTTTCTTTTTTTTTTTTTCTTTTTTTTTTTTTGAAACATCATGACCCTGTTTGAGCATCAGAGGTAGAAAATCTAGGGGTCAGAGAGTAAGAGTCCTGCCATTATTTCCGTGCACCCCAGAGTGCAGCCAGGTGACTAGATTCATACCTAATGGCTGAAAAATTGCACCAATTTTCAAATCCAGGTGACTGGAACAAAATACTGGAGAAGACTTTTGCTTTCTGAGCCTGGATTTTTTTTTTTTAACTTCTGTTGAGCATGCCAATTTCATAACCCCACCCTTATTATAATATTGTCGCATTGGTTTATATAGATTTCAATGAACTGACCCACAAATATCCTGCTTGTAATGTGCCAAGACCCAAGAGCCCCAGTGCATATCGTGCTGGTCCGTCGGGGTGTGCAATGCGTAATCTCTGCCATAGCAGAGACAGTGCATGTGTGTTGTCCAACTGAATGAGTCCCATTCCTTATTTCTCAGAATTTCGGTCTAACAGGCACCAGTTAGTAAGCATAATGCTCGCAGGGCTTTGTGTGTTCCCATCTGAGTGTCAAACCCAAGACTATCTAGTGATGAGAATCTAGTGATGAGAAAGATAGTTCTCTTACAGCAACAACTCTGCAACAACAAATCTTTGGCAAGACTGCATTTGGAAAATATGACAGAATGAGAATCAGTTGTGTCTAATTACAAAAAAAAAAAAAACCTGATCATTTTTCCATTTCTGTTCAATTTGCATGGGTGCCCAGTTCACAACCAATTCCTTCCCCGAAGCACATCTGTAGGTTTTATTGTGCAATTGACCTACGACCCCCTTCTTCCACCCCCATCACCACCAGATTATTGTATACATTTGAAAGGGAAAGACCCTCTTATGAAAACATTTCATAGACCACCTCCCCCACTAACAGATCAGAGTGGGAAGGGCTGGCATTTCAAGGCTTTGTTCATTCTGATGTTTTGTATATTCATTTTGATTCTGACATTACAAAGTAGGTTCCATTGTCAAAGTGAATAGCTCAAAACAAAGACAGAGAACTATGCTTTTTCATTGTGGCATAGTCTGAAAAGATGGGTTCTCAGATAGACCCACTAATGTGAGTTAGCGAGTAAATTTGCTGCAAGGTGCAGGACACTCATACCTCAGCAATATCTAAAATGGATAAGCTGTGATAATTAAGATGCGTTCATCTCGATAATCCTTATGTGTATAGCTCTTTACAGGGGACTGCCATTTCACCATGACAGCTGAGAATAACTAGTGCTTTGAGGAGCAGATGTTGAGTGTTGAAAGAGATGGGACAGCCATTTTGAATGAGTGTTGTGGTGTGAGCGATTTGAATTAAATGTTCCAGTCTTTGGAAGCAAGCGAATGGTTTTGAAAAGTACTGTGCCATGTAGGTATATGGGCAAATTCCAGGCCGACTGGATCATCATTTATATGACATCAAATTTAATTTTAATTCAATCTTAATTATCCAAGATATCCATTTTCCATTAATGACAATGAATACTTCACTATGATACGAAGTTCATCTTTAAGTCATAAAGTAAATTCTTGGAGCATACTTTTGCTTTCAACATAGTTGCACTGTGTTGGACAGAGTTGTAAAAAAATACTGTGTTTTCAAATTCAGCTGGATAAAAAATGTTGACAAGTGCTAAATTGCTAAACTTGCAAACCAGAAAAATGGAAATACATTTGACCTAGTTAAACACTATGGTTCCTGCAATGAGTGTATATATTTGCCCATTTAAACCAAATATTGGACATGTTAATGCGCACTTATTTGACCGCAAAGCAATCAGTCGCACTGCTTATTAGCGTCCATGTGCAATTCTCAGCGACTTGAGGTTGCTGATACATTAAAAGCTTGGCATGGCTCAGTGCATTATTGTGGTTTACCAAATTACAGCTCATGCTCTGTGTTATACATTTGAATATGAGCACATTTTTCAATGGTGTGAGTGTGGGTGGGAGTGGAAGCAATGGAGGAATAACAACATCAGATGCCTACAGAGCAGAGCTCAAGGAGCACGACCAAAGGAAACTATGGCCAAACATTCAAGTCACAACCCACAATGTTTCCAGTCTCTGTCTGGGGTATCTATCTATCTATCTATCTATCTATCTATCTATCTATCTATCTATCTATGTATCCATCTACAACCCCAATTCCGAAATAGTTGGGACAAAGAGTAAATTGTGAATAAAATCAAAACGCAATGACTTTCAAATCACACCAGCCAGTATTTTATTCACAATAGAACAGAGATAACATAGCAAATGTTGAAACAGAGAAATTTTACATTTTTATGCACAAAATGAGCTCATTTCAAATTTGATGGCTGCTACAGGTCTCAAAAAAGTTGGGACAGGGGCCTGTATACCATGGTGTAGCATACCCTCTTCTTTTTAACACGGAGTGGAGGCGTCTGGGCATTGAGGAGACAAGTTTCTTGAGTTTAGCCATTGGAATTTGATCCCACTCTTGTTTAATACAGGCTTCCAGTTGCTGGAGAGTTTTGCGTCTCCTTTGACGGACTTTTCGTTTAATTATGCGCCAAATGTTCTCAATCGGTGAGAGATCAGGACTGCAGCCAGGCCAGTTCAGCACACGGACTCTTCTACTACGAAGCCATGCTGTTGTAATAGCTGCAGTATGTGGTTTTGCATTGTCCTGCTGAAATACACAAGGCCTTCCCTGGAATAGATGTCATCTGGAGGGGAGCATATGTTGCTCTAAAACCTTTATATACCTTTCAGCATTCATGGTGCTTTTTAAAACATGCAAGTGTCCCACACCATATGCACTAATGCATCCCCATACCATCAGAGATGCTGGCTTTTGAACTGAATGCTGATAACAGGAGGGGTGGTCTTTCTCCTCTTTAGCCCAGAGGACACAACGCCCATGATTTCCAACAAGAATGTCAAATTTGGACTCGTCTGACCACAGGACACTTTGCCACTTTGCTACAGTCCATTTTAAATGAGCCTTGGCCCACAGAACATGGCGGCGCTTTTGGATCATGTTCAACAATGGCTTCCTTTTTACATGATAGAGTTTTGGTGACATCTGTGGATGGCACGGCAGACTGTGTTTACTGACAGTGGTTTCTTGAAGTATTCCTGGGCCCATTTAGTAATGTCAATGCCAGAATCACGCCGGTGAGTGATGCAGTGGTGTCTGAGGGCCCGAAGATCACAGGCATCCAGTAAAGGTCTTCGGCCTTGTCCCTTACGCACAGAGATTTTTCCAGTTTCTCTGAATCTTTTGATGATGTTATGCACTGTCGATGATGAGACCTTCAAAGCCTTTGCAATTTGATGTTGAGGAACATTATTTTTAAAGTTTTCCACAATTTTTTTATGCAAGCCTTCACAGGTTGGAGAGCCTCTGGCCATCTTTACTTCTGAGAGACTCAGCCTCTCTAAGACATCCCTTTTACAGCCAATCATGTTACACACCTGATGCCAGTTAACTTAATTACTTGCTAAATGTTTTTTCAGCTGATTCTCTTATATATTAATTGCTTTTTCAGCCCTTTTTTTGCCTGTGTCCCAACTTTTTCGAGACTTGTTGCAGCCAGAAAATTTGAAATAAGCTCATTTTGTGGGTAAAAATGTAAAATGTCTCAGTTTCAACATTTGAAATGTTACCTATGTTCTAATGTAAATAACATATTGGCTCATGTGATCTGAAAGTCATTACAATTAGATTTTTTTTCACAATTTACACTTCGTCCCAACTATTTCGGAATTGGGGTTCTATCTATCTGTCTATCTATCTAACGTCATGTGCATAATTATTGGTGCCCATGAAAAGAAATGAAGAGAAAATAAACAGCACAGCTAATAATATAGTTCAAACAAATGGAAAAATGTATTATTTTATCTCAGTGCATTTACTCATAGGTTTATTTATTTGGGCTATAATCTCTTTTTGTTCAATGAAAACTATACCTAGGTGTCTAAATTATTGGCCTCCCTGGTCTACTGCTTTGTGTGAATGCAATAAACAAAGATAAAAGATTAGAGTCTTGATATGGTCAGACAGCATATAAAGCAATATTTTTATTTCATTTTTTGATTATCATTATCATTAATATCCTTGGGTTTGTCTTTCAAGTTCAGACCATATAATATCAATGGGATTTAAGTCCGGAGACTGACATGGTCATTGCAGAATCAGAATACGGGTGCTGTGTTCAATTGACCATTTTTTTTTTTATGGTGTTTGATGTATCTTAGTGGTCTTATCTTGCTAGAAAATCCATCCTTGACCAAGTCTCAGTCTCCAGGCAAAGAAAACTAATTTTTTCACCTTGTTTTGCCATTACATGGCTGAATTTATTTTTTTTTTTTTTCTCCCAGACCAGTAGTGACATAATATGCCAAAACATCAATAACCCACCGTCTTAATTGATATTGGAGATGATATATGTTTCTTATCACCCTTGTGACATACGAGCACTCTCTTCCAACGGTGGTTCCAATGATGTTTGTAAAACTCCAGGTGCTTGTTTTGTTTATTGAACTCTGTAAAGGCTACTTTCATGAAACCCTTCTAAAAAGTTTACTGCTACAAAAGTTGCATGTTATGGTAGTTTTTCAGATTGATCCCAAGGTGCAAACAATTGCTGCAATGTTTTAACCACTACCCTTGGACTCTTTATTGCATCCAAGTCTTTACTGCCCATGAAAAAACATAAATCTGCACCAGTTTCACAATTTGGAAGCCAAGTTGTTTCCAGTGCACATTTTAATATTTTATCATTATTTCCCCTGCAGTGCTGTGATATTTCTAACCATTTATGTATTATTTGGAACTGCTTAGCTCACTTCTGGAGGTCAAACGCCATTTGCCTTATACAGACTATTCCTTTGCTTTTTTCCATGGTGATTGATGGAAAAGAGATTATCCATGCATTTAGCCTCATTTTAATTCTAGTACAATAGAAGGTGATGGAGTGAAACAAGATAATTCTGTCAGTCAGAAAGTAATGTACAAAAAAAAAAATACAAATTTATCATTTGTTTGATTTTAGTGAGAGTAATTTTTAGGGATGCCAATAATATGAGACTTGTGGTCTTTGTTTAAATGGGAGCACCAAAACAATAATAAAGCAAGGAAATGAATTGAAATTATATGGTATGCACTCGTTGTGCACACATATTTGAATCAACATATGGATTAATAAATGTATCATATTGATTTTTTTTTTCTTTTCTTATTTTTCAGGCTGCCGATAAATTTGTGCAAGACTGTATCTATCAATCTGCCACTTTTACAATAGGTTTTGCCGGATGATGTCACATTTTACAGATGATCTTACATTTATTTAATTCACATTATTTGGCACCTCCTTCCAATTATTCCTGTTTTTTTCAGTGAGATAATTTACTATAAAGGTGTAACCAAATTAAGGACATTTGAGAGATTTCCCATTCATCTGAACTGTTAGCGAGAGCAGCAAGCCACTGTGAGAATAGAAGGAGGAAGAGGGTGACAGTGAGTCATTTTCTACATTAGTTCACGCCATCAAAACAACACCACCCATCTGTCTTTCTCTCTTGTTGGTTCGTATTACTGGAAGGCATGCAACCATGATTTGCTGACAGTCTTTTCTGTAAGCTAACTGGTTACTTTATTCAGCCTTATCTCACAGCCTATTTGCTTGTGCAATGGCAATTTTACTTGCATTGAATTCAGGTTTCATAGTGGGATGGAGGAAAGGTCACTGTCTGAAAGGAACTCACTTATGCAATTTTCTCCCATACAATATTTTGTAATACGTGGAGGAAAAATAGTATCTTTGTAAGTTTTAACTTTGTGAAAATATTCAACTCTGTCAATCTGTGAAAAAAATTATGGCTTTGAATTTTGATGAAGAAGGGATGAAATGGAGGGAGAAACTTGTAAAAGAAGGGGGTGTTGGGCTCCCCATTTGTGCGTCGATTTCTGTTTCCAAGTTACGTCACCAAGAAAGATATGAACCACATGAAAGTGCGCAGAGAGCTCTGGATCATGTGACTCAGAGAGGGACTACCTTCTGTAGCTGCACCCCCTCCCACAATACCACCCACAGTGGCATATATACCCAAGTAACCATCAGATGTGCACAGTGTGAGATCAAAAACTGGAAAGATAAAGAGCCATAAACAAAGAGGAACTGGGCCAGGGGCACTCAAGCAAAACTGAGAGAAAGGGGAAAAAAAAATAACAGTTTACTTCAAAAGCGGAAATTAACAATTGGGTCATGATGCTTTTGCTCACTCTCCTAGGAACTGCTTTGTCTCTGACTGGTGAGAGTCGCCTTGTCAAGTTTTTGATTTCTTAGATGGCTATGGTAATATCAAGTAACTATTATTATATAAAACTGGTTGTGGCAAGGTTATCTGCAGAGCAGCAAGTAAATGAAACAGCCAAATTCCAAGATTTTTTTTTTAACTGGCCTCAATATGGAAACTGTGTTTCTAAGAATTTTTTTGTTCGCCTTTCAAATGTTACAGAGAAATAACATATTGACACAGAAAATACTTTTTTGCCTTCGAAAAATGCAGTCAGATGTCGAATGAAGTAAAGAAAAAGTGGGAGGCAGGGTTCATGCAGCATTGAGGATAAATAATTTTTTGCTTGCATCAGTCAGTTACGGTAAGCTTCAAGTCAGTGTGATGTCTGATGCCAGTGTAATTATTAGTTGAGCATGCCAGATTTTCTTTTGCAGTGGCTCGTTGTGATGAGATTGTGGTGCAGGCTGGCTCGATGGCGGTGCTGCCCTGCTCAATAGAGTCCCTGCCTCAGGCTCAGCTCAGTGTACAGTGGGTCAAGATTTATGGCAGGTAAGGAGAACTCCATGCAGTACTGACCCTCAGTCTCATTTTACTGTTAGCAGTTCATTTCTGTCTTTTCTATCAAAGGACATGTGTACAATATCTACCCAACCGTCTCCCTTGTTGCCAGTGAGACCGACGGTCGGTCATAACTCCGGAACGGACATATTGGCTCTCAACCTTAAATACCATGACACTGTTGGGCTGTTCATTCCTATCCTTTCAAAAAGAGGGCTTGTGTTTACGGTCTGCTCTTCTAACTCTCTCGTTGCGAGACTGAATTGAGACCTTCAGTCTTATTTCTTTCTGCAGCAAACAGAACGCAGTGTGGAGGATAGAGCAAAGCGGAATGGAGTTTCGCGGGATGGAGACCATTAAGAGGTCCTGGTGCCCTCACCAAGAGTTTAGAAAGGGGAGCTTCAACCTGCACATCGAGAGAGTGAAAGCTACGGACGGAGGAGAGTACATCTGCAAAGCCATGCGCGGAACGAAGGAAGTCCGGAGACACATTCTCCGTGTGATTCAAGGTAAAATGTAAAATTAATTCAGAAGAGCGTGCTCTCCTCTCCAACGAAAACCAGTGCCCGTAGACATCACATCTAAACCGGTACTTTCAAAAGTTAACCATATTCAGGTCTTTCCAAAATGGAATTAATTCCTACCATCCGTGTACACGAGTAAGTGGGACGATCTGTACTTTAGAATGGAAATTGAACTTCTGGCCTCCTCCAGTGATTGTTTCGGTATTGATAATCGGTCAATTCTCCTCTTTCACTCTTAGTGGTTTTCACTCCTGCCATCCCACTGGAGGGAAGTCGTGTAAAAGTGGCTTGCAATGTCTCCCCCTGGACAAAGGAGGTGAATGTGAGCTGGAGCCACAATGGAAGCCCAGTCCCCCCGCAGTACCCATGGAGAACCCGGAATATAACGGAGCTGCAGATAACAAGCATGTCTCCACTAGAGATGGGGAATTGGACGTGCACAGTCAGGACTGGGAACAAGGAAGGCGAAGCAACTCACCATCTCCCAATGCGAGGTAAAATCATACTCACAAATTCCATCAGCCCTGTTTATTTAATGAATGCCATGGGTGGTACTGACTCTTCTTTGTGCATAAAATATGATTATAAGTAATATTGGGGTAGTAGGAGCATTGCAAAGACTGAATAGTTTAACAGTCATTTATAATTTCATTCTCTGGTGATGGTCTGCATTTCCCCTGCACCAAGTGCAGTCCAATCAACCAAACAATTCTGAATACAATACTGTTTACCTGTTTCCTTTCATTGTTTATTATATTGCCACTTTTTTGACAGCTGTTAAAAAGTTTTGAACATCTTTCAAACAATAGGACTGCTCTCTCCCTCCTTCATCTCTCGCCATCATTCTGTCCCTTTCTCTCAGGTATTTCCAGACCCCTTGCAGAGCTGGCAGTGGTGTACGGCGCAGTTGGTTCCCCTGTAGAACTACCCTGCGTGTACGCCGAAGGGTTGTCTCCACAGAATACTGGCTGGCAGAGGAACCCGAATGGAGCCGGATCCTTCAAACCTCTCGGTTCCTCCCTCCAGCCCCCAGCGCCGAACTCCCGCCCACAGTGGGACCGCTCGCTGCGTTTGGAGCAGGTGGAGCCGGGGGACGCTGGGATTTACCAGTGTTTCGGAGTGTTGGAGGGAAGGAAACTACATAGGCAGCTGCTACTGGTGACGGCTCAAGGTGAAGCACTTTGGCAGAACCTCCTAACACTGCCTTATTACACATTAACAATGCTATCTTAACAAAAGGAACTATGAGTTTGAGTTATTCTCTTCAGATGATTGAAAAGCTTTGTGCCTGCTAATTACTTAAATACATGTCTATCCGTGTATGTAAATGCCATTGTGTATCCGCATACCATTTTGATTGGGAGTGTCTGCCACATGTTTGAACAATCATGCATACAAAATTAAATCATGTGTGTAGTGAAATACCTGTACTGTCTCTATAGTTCGAAGCGCAGCTCCCGTGAAACTCAACAGCCCCGTGACTCTGACCTGTGACCTCAGCAATACTACGGGTGTGACACAATATGAGTGGGTGCAGATGACATATGACAGCAATGGCACTCAAACAATCACCCCAAAACATCAGACAAAGACCCTGATGATTCCAAAAATGACTGAGGGGCACGCTGGCGAATGGGCTTGTCGGTACCACGGGAAACAAGGAATTCTGGGAAATGTTACCTACCATTTACAGGTTATGAGTGAGTATTGATTTACAGCAGAATTAATTTTAGCAATCTGAGGTTACTAAAAAAATCTATATACTAAAGCTAAAATTTCTGACTTGAAATTCTGAAACACTGCTCATGAGTGGGTATTACTGCCCTGAATGAAAAATATATTTACTGGCCATTATCAAGGACAGACGCACTGATGGAAGAATATGCAATGGCAGCGATGCTGAAAAAGACGTGTATTCAGCTTTAACCTGAAATATATATATATATTTATATATATATATATATATATATATATACACAATGAAATGTTGATTTTTACCGCTGTGAGATGATAATTATTCATACTAAGGTTGCCAAATTTACCACAGGCCATTTAGAGGGAGATAAACCAGAAGAATCATCAGGCAAAGCTGCTATGGTAATCGGCCTCTCCTTCCTCATCATCATTTTGCTGTTAATTGGGCTCCAGATGTACAAAAACCATCGCAGGGTAAGTCTCGCTGCTTAATCTACTTTCTGTCTCGGTGTCAGCAAAATGCCATTCGTATCTACCACGCTGAATGAATTTGATAACTTCAGGCTTTGGCTGCACTATAATTCCTCAATGTACTCCAAATTATGGCGTATAAACTTCACTGTGTAATAATGCCTGGTCCATTTTTCTCCCTTTATAGCGAAAAATGATATTGCCATTCCCTGCCCTTGAAACCATTGTTCACTCTGCCTCCAATGCTCGGGAGAGGAACGAAAGGGACAGAGTGAGTGAGAAACAGCTATGCAAACAAACACAGATTTAATGTGAAGCAAGCCTGCAGGATCTCCGATATTTGATTAACCTGCTCATTTGCTGTACAGCTAAAACTGCATTTTATGTTGGAATGTACCTCTGCATTGCATGCAAATAGGAATATATTACTACTTGTGAATGAGTTTGTGTGTGCGTGCATTCTATGTACGTTTGTGTACCAGTGCATTTGTAGCAAAATTTGAAATGTATATACTGCATATTTTTCCTGAATTGTAAATATATATTTTTATTTCTGGGATAAGAAGATACAAATTAAAATACAATATATAGCAATAAAAAAACATGTATATCAACATCTTTTGTCTCTATTAATTTACATTCAGTTTAGCAAATATATATAGTGTACGCAAGCGAAAGCATTCAAAATATTGCACCATATTTCTACACAGATATCTTTTTGGTCAGATTACGGTCTGCATTTCAAAAATGAAATGAGTTCAATCAGATATTTCTGTAACAAATAACATTTACTGGACCATTTACATACATGAACGTAGCTTTAATATATTTACATTTAATGTACATGTAAAAAATATTTATAGAGCAAGATTAGTTTGTGCAATTACCTGCCCCATTATGACATTTTGTATTGCTAATCTCTATTTCTGCATTCCTAACAAAAATTATTGGATATGCTGTGGCTATTTCATAAAGATTTTAGAACCTTAAAATGTCCTTTCAGATGGAACATCTTTCACTCCAGTATTAGCTGGTATTCACTCAGAAGCTTTCCTCGTATCTACAGCACAATACCAAACAACCCCAAATTGAGAAACACCCTTGAGAGTTGCACACGACCCAGAAATGTTAGCATTGTAAATAATTACTTGAATTTGTGAGAAAAAAATGCAAGCCAAAAATGACTGTATTTTGCAAAATAACCCCAGATTCTCCAAAACCTCTGAAGATCATCTTGAGAATAGTTATGGTCTTTTTGGCCTGAAATTCAAAATATCCAGCTGGTGCCAGGTCCAGATAGCCCTTATACAGTGCATAAAAAGTGATCCCCAATGCCTGCATTCACTGCAATACTGCAGGCGTCTAAGTGGAAATACACTCAACATCAGAGAGTGCGTTTCCCCTCTAGACCTACTGTGTTTATTGCAGGACCGACAGTCACTGACTCACCCTGGCACTAGACCTCACTACACTCCCCATCTTCCTGTGTGCTCATATGCCGGAAGTCGCTGACAGCCAGCATTCGACTTCCCCCCTCGCCCGCCTCATTCTGGCCTCGACTCTGTCCCGGATCCAGGGTGCCCATGAAATCATCACCATCAACACACAAACCTGGCCAATCAACGCTCGCATCATCGACGAAAGCTGGGCTAGAACTGAAAGGGAGAGAGAAAAGAACGATGGGGGGGGGTTAGAGAGAAAAAGACTGATTTTGAGAAACCTTTACAAGGTTTTCATTTGGCTGTTCACAAGAAACACAACAATAAACAATTAATAAAAAATACAAAGTATTTCATCGTAAAAAAAATACCACATTGATCCCAAACACCATGTTCAATGAAAACCTGTGCAGGTATTGCATTTAACAAGTGTAAAATGTGCATGCACAATGTGGGTAAGTTGGACATTATTTCTATCCTTCAGTATCATAGTCAGGACCACCCAGGTTAAATACCAGCTCTCCTTGCGGGCTGTGTCTGAATAAATCATCAGCACCAGCACCATCTCTGCCTTGGGAGGGAGCTGCACCTTTGTCTGTATGCTTACGCAAAACTATTACATTTTTTGTGCGGAAATCATAGGTTTTTTTTCTTTTTAAAATTTGGAATTACCAATCCCACTTGAATCTGCAATGTCCAATTAAGGAAATATGTAGAGGCATGCTCGTATGCGATTCATGTTGTCATCTCGGGAGAGCGCAGACAGTTTTTGATTCTCCTCTGAAGCTCGCGCCCGTCTGCCGCCCCCTCACTCACAGGTTTAAACCGTCCATGAACAGAATGGGCAGGCAGGAAACCTAAACATTTGCCTGCTACTGACAAATGCCGGGATGGCCAGCAGGAGGCACTTGACCGACAAACTAAGCTGACAAAGCCCTTCTACAGAGGGCCAGTCCACTCCCTATTAATGCCATTTTACTGGAATTCACCTAGATGCGATTCACCTAGATGGAGCTCACAAGATAGTCCTCAATGAATGGGGCTGAATGAAGCCAAATGGGCAAAACAATTATTAACACCAGCTTTTCATCAAAAACGCTAAAATTTTATTTTACTTTCGGCAAATATATAATTGATTATATATTAAATATGAGATGAAAAAATATCTCCTTTTGTTTTTCTTACAGGGTTGGTGATTTTGCCCTTAAAATCCAGCATTCTGTGAATGTATTCTTTTATGATTGATTGCTACTGAAAGCCCTCCCTTGACGGCACCGGGTGTCTTCAGTTAACTAGCAACATTGCCTTAGTCTAACTTACTTACCCAACAACAATTATATGAACGCAATCACAAAAATGATAGTTTTGGCTTACAGGTATATTCTATCTCTTATGAATTTTCCAAATGATAAGAATAACAGATGTTAGGCGAGCAGATAAATAAAAAAAACTTGCAAATGCTTTGTGGCTTACTGCTATCAAGTGGCTGGCCAAACACGATAAAGTGGCTTGTGGTTTGTGATGTCACTAATACTCATAAAAATGTATTTCACTAAAATGGAAAACCCATAAAAAACCTAAAAGTGTAACTTAATCTATTTTCTCAACCCTTTACATTGAAAAAAATAATGAACATTTCCAGAAAAAAATGAAAAGCTATTTTCCCCATGAACATACCGTGTTTGGAGCTACAGCTTGGAGCTCCCATTCATTCTGGACTATCTCACAAGCAGCCCCTTTCAAACTAGCAGCACTGAGAACAGGAGCTCTCCTTATTTAGAAGTTCTCTGATGCTAACCTAAACTGACCGTTTCCCTCCCATATGCCTAGGCAGCCAAACACAATTATGCATTGCTTTCACAAGGCAGCTGGCCACTGTCAGCACTGGCGAACCAACTCTTCTACCAGAAGTGGCATCTTTACGCAATCAGCCAACCAAGCTGCATAGGATTCATTTTTACATTTTAAAGACACATGCACGCACATTCCTCACCTTTGCTCTCTCCTCTCACTACTCTCCTCATCCTTTTCCTTTTCATTCCCAATTTCCTGTGCAACAGTGGGGGTTTCAGGCCTTAGAAACTCCACATCTGTCTCAATGGGAGACAGAGATGGAGAGGGAGACTGGGAGGCAGATGGGGTCAAGTCCGACAATAAATTCTTAGTCGTTCCTGCTTTTTGGCCCTCCCTCTGTCGCTCCTTTGCTCGCTCTAAAACATCTGCCAGAGAGAGGGCATATGGTCTAGCGCCCTCCTCAGGTTTGGAGGACTGAGAATCGTCAGCCTCTACAGAGCTCCTGATATCTGGATTGGATGCACTCCGTTGGGACCTGAATTTAGGCCTTTTCTTGGAGCTTTGTTTGGGCTCTATAATGGGCAGTTCTGGTTCAGAGGTGGCTCCAGGCTCTGGGGAGGCCCTATGGCCAGCCCCATTCTGAAGCGCTTCACCGTTCCTTCTCAAGAACTCCAACCCTAAATAAGAGTGCGACTTGTGAGTAGGCTGTCTGGCGGTCCTGCTGGGATTTCCACTGAAGGCGAACACGTCATCCTCCAAATACAGGGAGCTTTTCCTGTACGCTTGCCGCAAGCCACTGTGCTGAGAGCCCACTGGCCTCCTCCGTGCAAGAGGAGAGTTGGTCTTGCGTCTGTAACTCCTAGACTCCCATGCAAAATCATCCCCTGAATGGACAAAGTCTGAGTGTCTCCTAGAACGTTGCTCAGATGACTGGCCCTCGAACATTTCTCTTCTCGAATTTCCATCCGGTGGAGTTTCCTCGGATGTTGACTCCGAGCCTGAACCATCAACATTTAATTCTTCGCCTATTGACGAGGCAGGGCTCGGTGCAGATTCTCGCAGTGCGATGTCTGGATTCTGCAGTTTGCCATGAAATTGAAAATGAGAGACATCCGATTGGCCTTTAATGTTCACTGAAGGTACAATTTTATGTTTATTGAGGATGGGAGAGTATGGTCGACCTTTATTGTGATTCCACGTGGCCCTTATCTCCCTAATACCCAACAAATTATCATCAAATATCATTTGGGGGCTGCTTCTGCTCTCTTTCAGCATTACCACATCCTTTTTTTCTGGTTGGCTATTCTTCCTTTTATGAAGTCCCATTGCAAAATTTCCATGTGCTGATTGGCTACTTGGGGAGTTTCTGCCCAACAGGGGACTGAAATTTCGCAGTTGGGTCTTAAGATCTTTCTCTACTTCTGTGAATGGTAATGTCCCATTTATGAATTTTATGCTTGACTGCTTCTTTGGTATTTGCTCTGAGAAGGGCGCCGGTTCGGGGTTTGACTGATCAACTTTATTAATCTGCCCAAGTTCCCCATTTCCGAGAGCCATCTCTCGCTTTCTCTTGGCCACCAGGGACTCCTGCATGAAAAAAAAAATTGAACCACTTAGAGTATGTTTTTTTGTTAGTTTGTTCCAACCATTGTTCAATAGCTGCATTGACATCAATCACGAGTGGTTATTATCGTATCAGCTATAGAATTTTTTGTTAGGAACATTCAAATGACAGTATTTGCAATCATTTTCAGCTTTTGTCTTGCTAACCTTTTCAGCAAATATGGCGGAAACCCAAGTAGAGCAGCTCTCTGGGCCTGGGGTGAACAACACATACACATTCGCAGCACAGCCCAATTCGGTCATCTCCACCAGCAGAAATGAACCTGCGAGTGGGAGGGGGAGAGGAAATGAGAACAGAGAGACATAAACCAGTAATGTATGCAAGGCAGAATTAGGCCAATACCCTTCACTAATCAAACTACAAAAAAGGCCCATAAAATTATGGACACTTTTAAAACAAATTGACAGCCACTCACATCCAGACAATGCCTTACAATTCTAAGAGCTGAGGACAGAAAACAATCCCTCCTTTCAGCTGGTCCTGAGTCCTTAGTTACACATATTAACATCTCACTGGCTCAGAATCAGTACAAAAGCTACAAAATAACCAAATTTCAACCAAACTGAAACCATATTACATCACTTATTATGAAAAACAAAATTACAAAGTAAAAATGACTTATTTTCAGGCACAAAAAGACAGTAAACTGCAGCAAACTACCTCATCACAGCCTGGGATAAAAAAGAAAATTTAGAACCAACTTGACAAGGTATAAACTCAGTGAGCATCGCCAACTCATAGAGATCAGCAGTCATCAAAAATTAACAAGAACAAAAGCAATTGCGCCAACAATGCAAAAATACTGAAATTGAAACAGAAACCCACCAGACAGAATGTGCAAAATTTAATCTGTAATGAGATCAACCAACGAATTCGAGAAAAATGTCCACCTACTCAAAAACACGCATGACGCACATATCTGCGCACACACCAGCACAAACTGCCCCCTGCACAAACAAATTATTTTCCACACATTGACCCATCATAGCTACTCTCCCAAACACACACATACCAGTGGTGGCGCCTGAACTGAGGGGGGGTCAGAACACCCCTTTATTACAACAATTACTCCTGGCTAGTTCTGAATCATTTTCTGCACTGCATTAAAAACAGGCATGATTCTGCACTGGAATTCAGTGCATGGGCGCAGAAGCACTTCCAGAATTCATTGTCTGCGAACACAGTTTGCCGTGCAATCCACAAATGCAAGCTAAAGCTGTGTCATGCAAAGAAGAAGGCATACGTGAACATGATCCAGAAACGCAAGCCTCTTCTCTGGGCCAAAGCTCATTTAAAATGGACTGAGGAAAAATAGAAAACTGTCCTGTGGTCAAATCAATCAAAATTTGACATTCTTTTTGGAAACCACAGACGCCGTGCCCGCGTGTCGTGCAGACTAAAGAGGAGAGGGACGGTCCAAATTGTTCACAGCGTACAGTTCAAAATCCTGCATCTCTGATGGTATGGGTTTACATTAGTGCCTATGGCATGGGCAGCTTCCACATCTGGAAAGGCGCAATCAATGCTGAAAAGTCTTTAGAGGTTTTACAACAACATATGTTCCAATCCAGAAAATGTTTCTTTCAGGGAAGGCCTTGCATATTTCAGCAAGATAATGTTAAACCCCAAACTGTATCCATGACAACAGCAGGGCTTCGCAGTAGAAGCATCTGGGTGCTGAACTGACCTGCCTGCAGTCCAGATCTTTCACCGACAGAAAACATTTGCCGCATCATAAAACGAAAAATCCGACAAAGAAGACCCAGGACTGTTGAGCAGCTAGAATCCTACATCTGACAACAGTAGGTGAACATTTCACTCCCAAAACTCTTGCAATTGGTCTCCTCACTTCCCAAATGTTTACAGGCTGTTGTTAAAAGAAAAGGAGATGCTACTCAATGGTAAACATGGCCCTGTCCCAACTTTTCTGAGATGTGTTAACGTAACATAACATAACATAACATGAGTGGCAAGAACAGGCTGTTCAGCCCAACTAGGCTCGCAAGTTTCTTTTTACTATTGTGAATATATCATTTCAGATACTCAATGGGCTCTAAATTCGTAGACCAGGCGCAGGCGCGGCGAACGGGGGGTGCGCCGCGCCAACGGGGTGTGTCCAGGCGTATGTTGCAATTTCGTGCCCGGCGTAACCTGGCGCAAGTACTCCTCTGTCCCCTCGGTCCCTCCTGCGGCGCAAGTGGCAAAAAAAAGGCGTGTTTGGGTATAACACAGCGGAGTCAAATCTTCACCAATCAAATGAGCTCCTCTCCTCACCTTTAATGTGTTGGAATATAGAAGCCTCTGTCCTATGTCTGCATGATGGGTTAATGTTGCATTTTACTTTGCTGCCTCAGGCATGTTTACTGCACCGCTTACGTCTATATTAAGCATTACGAATATGAGTTAGCTGGCTAGCTAGGGCGTTCGCGAATTATTACCATTAGCGAACTTGAATTTAATTTCAAAACGAAACTACGTCAGATCATTCAAACTTATGAAGTTGGAATGAAATACGATGGTTGCTCATTTATTTCTTCTGCCTGCATCATTGGGAAGAGAAACGATGGATAGCGTGTTCATATTATTACACCCTGTTGCTGCTTAAAATTTTGGGATTAACATGCATGGACAACAATGCAAGATACGTTACACATTTATTTTCAATATGTGATCTTAACTCAGTACGAGATGATAGCACTCAGGCTGTATTCCTTTCCCCCACTAAAAACGATAAAACCTAAGCGACAATAATAGTAGCCTAGTATTAAGCCGCTTGCACACTGGACGCGAAACGAATTTTTCGCACGACAGATTGCGTTGAACGCAGTGTCTACGTGTCCGAAAGTCTGACAGGGTTTTAATATATTTCCGTGTCCGACAGTCGATTATCGTTTTTAATTTCTTCAAATCTACTGAATGTTTTAGATATTAAAGGTGAATGTTTTGATAAGAGGGCTCAGTTCCTCAAGATGAGTACCCAGAATTTCAATCAATGTTTCTGTTTAAGCTCTGCTCAATAAAGTGAGTCGACATTGGCGCGGGACAATGTACAATGCCTGTCGGACATTAAATGCAAAATACTCCGTGTCTGACAGCCAAAAAAAAGAGGAAGATTAGAACAGAGTGATAACGAAATAAAGAATAAAAAGAAACATTTTAACAACAAACAGAACATCCAATGAACACTGCGATTTATTTATTTGCGGGCCATCTTTTTTGGATGCTCTGTTTGTTGGTGATATATTTTTATTCTTTATTTCGTTATAAATCTGTTCTCATACTAATAGCTACTTTTACTTTTTGCTGTCTGCCATACATGGAGTATTTTGCATTTCGCCTCGGGCAGTCTTGATCGTGCATGCGATAATTTATTCACACTGTCAATGGTCATGGAATTGATTTGCTCACTGACTACAAACACTATTTTATCTCTGGTGTGGAAATAAAGCGTGAATCTGTTCGATCCATCTGACTAATTTTCAAAAGAGAGACCGAATAAAGACTTGTATATCTTCAACGGAAGACAACACACGATTTAAAAGACCAAGAAAAGTCGATAGCTATCAATTTGCATTTTGTGAAGATCGAACACAAATATGGCCAAGTTTGCACGTCTAATAATTCCTGGAATACTCTAAAAATTAGAACTTTTATGACTTTCGGACACGGAGATATATTAAAACCCTGTCCGACTTTCGGCGTCTTTGCATTGACTTTGACTGTAATCAGTCGTGGGAAAAATTCGTTCAAGCGTCCAGTGTGCAAGCGGCTTTACTGAGCATAGAACACAAGCATTATGTATAGGCAGTTTGTGGTTGGCTGAGAAAGATGTGAAGTCGTTAGTTTGCATCACAGATTCAGCTGCGTTGATTAAGCCAGGTGGAGTTTCCATTCTGGCGTGCCAACCGCCTTTAATCTGACATCAGGACAATCGATATAGATACTATAATTTATGTCCTGATCCAGATAGTTACATTAAATAGTGGTTGCTGTAATTATTTATTGCATTGAAATATGCCTGACATTCTGGAAACCTGCCTGTGAGGTTTCGGTGGCGTGTGCGCACTGTGCGCCGGTCAGCCAAATTACCACTGCACAGAAAGTAAACCAGGTTGGAGCTGGCGAGCTTTCTGCGCAACTTCAGCGAAGACATTTTCTACGAAATTGTCACTGCGTCTTGATGAATATGTGACACCTCCCCCTACTACGCCGCCACACCCATCTCGGCGCCCGTCCGTCTACCAAATTGCCAAAGTGGCTGCGCACGGTGTTGCACCGCACGAAATTACCACTGCGCAGGCTGCACCGGACGAAATAACCACTGCGTGGGCTGCGCCACGCTACGCCACGCTGCGCCACCCTGCGCTGCGCCAAGAAATTAGAGCCCAATGACTCAATGGTATCTAGCTTTAAGTCAAGCCTGCTCTTGAAAATTCCCAAGGTTTCTGCCTCGACAATATGGTCAGACAAGCTATTCCATATCGAAATTACTCTTTGGGTGAAAAAATATTTCCTAATATCAGTGCTAAATTTACCCTTGGTCAACTTCCAATTGTGACCCAGAGTTCTATTAACAAAACTTGGCCGAAGGAGTCCAACATAATTCACTTTGTTAATCCCTTTAACATATTTAAAGACCTCAACCAGATCACCCCTAATTCTCCTTTTCCTAAGACTAAAGAGATTAAGGATCTTCAGCCTCTTCTCATAGCTTTCATCTTTTATACCTGGAATTAGCTCAGTGGCCCTTCTCTGAACTTTTTCTAGAGTCTCTATAGTTTTCTTAAAGTATGGTCCCCAAAACTGTACACAATACTCCAGATGTGGTCGGACGAATGTGTTGTACAAGAGAAGTATCACCTCCTTGGATTTGTACTCAATACTTTTGGCAATGTATCCCAGCATCCGATTGGCTTTTTGAACTGCTACGGCACAATGGCTAGAACCTTAGAGGGTTTGGTCAACAATCACTCCCAGATCTTTTTCATGTGGAGCACATTCCAGTTTTAAACCTCCCATGAAGTAATCCCGTCTAATGTTTTTATTACTTACATGTACAACTTTACATTTTGCTACATTAAATTTCATTTGCCACATTTCTGCCCAATTCTGGATTCTATCCAAATCATCCTGAATCACTTTAGTGGACTCTAAACTATTTGCCAAACCTCCAAATTTAGTATCATCTGCAAATTTAACTAATTTGCTCTCAATATTCCTATCAAGGCCATTAATGTAGATGAGGAACAGAAGGGGTCCCAACACCGATCCCTGAAGGATGCCACTCCCCACCATACCTAGCTCAGATGAGATTCCACTGACTACCATTCTTTGTGTTCTGTCCTGTAACCAGTTTTGAATCCACTCCAGAATACCTCCTGTAACTCCAATGGAGCTCACTTTAAAAATTAGTCTCTTCTGCAGTACTGCATCGAATGCTTTCTAAAAATCCAAGTATATGATGTCATAAGCCCTGCTCTGATCATAAGACTTGGTGGCCTCTTCAAAGAATTCCAGAGGGTTTGTCAGGCATGACCTTCCCTTACGGAAACCATGTTGGCTATCCCTCAAGATATTATTACGTTCAAGAAATAATTCCAGCTCGTCTTTTATGATAGATTCCAGGATTTTGCATGCTATGCAAGTTAAACTGGCTGGCCTGTAATTTCCTGGCTCAGAACTGTCCCCTTTCTTATATATTGGTATGATATTGCCCTGCTTCCAATCATTTGGTATTTCTCCAGTTTCTAAAGACCATCTGAAGATAGAGGAGAGCGGTTTAAAGGAACTATCTATTACCGCGTACTTTGGCACTTATTCCATAGTTCTGGACTTGTAAACTATGTCTGCAGCAAAAATTCCCATAAAAATACACACAGTAGTAATTTTAGACTTGCTTTCTGATGGCAGACCTTTATTTTCAGCCAGTATTTGCTGCGCCCACAATTAGGTCTAAAATCAGTGTGATTGACACATCAACCTGCTGACATCTAAAGAATGACGCGAGGTCTAGCTGCATGCTGCCGCTGTGTCTTGACCTCTTGTCTCATGTTCTAATCTTTTTCTCTTTGTCAGATCATATTATTGTTTTACTCTAGCCTGACCAGATGCCCTGCATAATCTAACGTGCTTGTGGGATGTCCGCTATTTAACTCTTATTTCAAGCCTTACTCTAAAATAAACTAAATTTCAGGGTTGTCAACTTTCACACATTTGGCGTGAGTTTAAGTGGCATATTCACGTTCCCGTGCTGTATATCAGCAATTATTCAATCTGCGCATTTGTAAGAGATTCTCAGGTGGAACTGAAGTCTTTGTGCATGGAGGTTTATCAGTTTCACATGCGTTTCGGTGGATTTTACCATTAGTAACATGGAAATCAATTATGACTCCAGACTTCTCACGCTTTTCTTTACTCAGGGGTTGAAAGCACGTTTCAAATGGTCTTATTTGATTTAGGGTCATTCCATGTCAAGTCACACACCCTCCCCAGTGACACCTCTTCAATTTGCCTGATTTTTATTCTATTAGTGCCTTATGATGTCAAATGAAATAATCCGAAGTTTGAGCTTCCTAGCTCAAACGGTTTTTGAATTATGGCCCTTCAAAGTTTGGGTGCCACGCCCACTTTTGGGGTCCGGGAATTGCACACTTAATTTGCAAGCATTTTTGGAGACCCATATTTGTTTTAAGCTAGCTACAGGCCTGTAAATTGCTATATCTATGTATTCTGGCCCTGTCTATCAGAATCTGCACTTAAAACTAGCATAGGTTTACTATTTTTAGAGATATTAACCCCTTAAAAGTGGATTTTTTAATGACGCAATAAATTTTTGGGGCACTTTGGGGGTCTATATCTCGGAAAGTTTTTGTCCTGATGGGGTTTCAACTAATTTATCATCATATTTGGGTACACTATTGTGTATTTAGAGAATTTCAGGGCACTCAGAGCCTTGATGGGGGTACAGGTGGGTCCCAAATATGGCCTCGGGACAAAATTACCCTTTGGTACTCCCTACTTCAGGCCCCGAGTTGGCCATGTGGGCACATGATGACTGGAATGAGCTTTTTACCCCATCAACAGTCACCCTTTATCAAAGTTTTGAGCCAATAAAAACGTTGATTATCAAACTCCTTCACTATCAACTAAGCCTTTGCATATGGCACTATTTTTGGATATTTTCGGAAAAATCCTAAGTCCAGAAAGTAGGTCAACTGTTGGCAGCCCTGCTAAATTGCTGGGAAATCTGTGACTGTTGTAACTTGTACAAAAAGTTGTAGAAATGATTTTAATGAAAGAACTCAAATTGACATCAAAGTGAAGCACGCAGTCTGGCAAACTCGCGAACAGCTGATCGAAGAATTAGATTTTCATACCAGAAATCTGTCATACGCTTTAAAAACCCAGTACGTATGTCGTTATAAATGGAGAACTAAACATCTGGATAATGCGTCTAGCAGTAGCTTTCGCAGACAGCAACGCGAGTGAACCACTGATCTTTAGCCCGTTTAGCGCGTCTCGTTGATTGGCCCGTTAAGAAAACCAGAGTAAGATTAAATAAAAAATATATATTGCCAATTATTTATTTATTTATTTATTTTTGCTCATAATGTAAATCATATCAGATTTGAAGTAATTAAGCACTGGGGTGACAAAAACATGTAATGAAGTGATCAAAATGATATTTTTACATTACGTTGTACACACCGCCTATGCAGCGAATTGGTCCAGAGTTATTTAGATGACGTCACACTAAAGATGCTTGCACAAAGGACGCGTAACAAATTTTTTGTATGACAGATTACATTCAAAGTCAATGCAAAGACGCGAATACACGCAAAATGCAAGCGGCTTAAGAAAGGGCGGCATTATCGATTCTGGCGATTTAAAAGGGGCATTCCCATGGCAAGTACTAAGTTAGTACTAATTGCTCCAAAATTATTTGATCTTATGGGAAATGAATGCCATGTTTTTTTTCTTGATGAAAAATTACATAAAGAGAGACTGTTTGTGAAATTTAGGCCCTCTAGACGCTTTCGTTCCTTTAAAGATGATCTCACGAATTTCCCTGAGCACTCCAGGATATAAGCCATCAGGACCCGCCACCTTATCTGCCTTTAGTTTATGCAACTTGTCTAATTCTTTATTATCCCTAACCTCAATTTCCGCTAAATAATCTTGAGCATTGGACATGCCCTCTGGCCGAATAATAACCCGCTCCGTGGTAAAATTCTCAACAAAGTAACTGTTTAAGGTATCCACAATATCCTTGTTATCATATAGTAGCGATCCATAGTTATTCTTTATGCACTTAACCTCCTCTTTGACTTTCCTTTTTCTGCGACAGTACTGAAAGAAGCGCTTAGGATTAGTTTTTGCCCCTTCTGCAATTTGCCTTTCATACAGTCTTCTAGCATGCCTTAGCTCTTTTTTGACCACAGCCCGCATTTTACAGTATTCAGCCTTAGTATTCTCATTGTTATCCTTTATGTAAATCTTATAAAGATTCCTCTTTTCCCTCAAACTCTCACGAATAGCTGTGGTCATCCACAGAGGATTCTGCTCTTTCAGCTTACTTTTGGACACTTTTGGAATGAATTTGCATTGTGAATCAAGTAAAACCCCCTTAAATCTTTCCTACATCTCATTTACAGACTCAGAGTCCAGGAGTGTCTCCCATTTTATTTCGCTTAGATATGAGCGCATCCTGTCAAAGTTTGCTCGCCTAAAATTGAAAATTTTGGTTTTCGAAGCGACCTTTGAAACATCAAAATTAACAGTAGAGTGATCACTAGTCCCTAGTGGCTCCAGTTCCTCAACATTGCTAATTCTACCAGGGTCATTACAGAGCACTAAATCTAAAATTGCCTTCTCTCTTGTAGGTTTATTAACATACTGCACCAAACAATTGTCATTTATAACATCTAGAAATTCTTCCTCCCCTTTACCCTGTCCTTTCACCATTTCCCAGTCGATACCAGGATAATTGAAGTCTCCCATAATAATAGTCCTCCCTCCTCTACAAGCTTGCCTAATCCTCTTAAAAAGCATTTCATTGACAGTACTGTCCAAAGCTGGCGGTCGATAGCATACTCCTATGTTTAAACCGGTCTCGTGTTTGCCAATGAGCCTGACCTAGACATCTTCACAGGGCAAGGAATGTTCAATTTCAGAAATTCCCTGCACATTTATGTTTTTGTTCACATAGAGTGCTACACCCCCTCCTGGCCTATTACATCTATCTTTCCTAAAGAGCTTATAACCTACTATATTATATTCATCTCCATCATCTTCACTAAGCCATGTCTATGTAATCCCAACTATGTCATAGCCCTCACTAATCATAATGGCCTCAAGTTCTAGAAATTTATTTTTTATGCCTCTTGTATTTAAATAAAAACATTTCAGGTTATTATGAATGCTCTGCCCCTTCGATTTCCCATGTGCCTGCTGCTCCAAGCACCCCACTGCGCTTTGTTGCTTTAAAAATATATCATCAATAGTGCATGTAGCGCTGTCAGCTTCCATCAGGGCAGTCTGCATTTCCCTATGTATAACAATCTCTAACCTCCCTGCCCCCCAAGTCCCTAGTTTAAATAACCCCGTGCTACCCTCAACATACGCTGACCCAGTGCAAAGGTACCCCTCCGGTTCAGGTGTAGCCCGTCCGGCTTGAACAGGTCACCCCTGTCCCAGAAGACGTTCCAGTGCCCCATAAACCTGTACCCCTCTTTCCTACACCAGGTTCGTAGCCACGTGTTAAACCTCCAGATAAAATTCTGCTTCCCTCAGCTTGCACGTGGTACCGGTAGAATCCCGGAGAAAACTGCCATCAAAACTGTGTTGCTGCCATCAAATTCGAAATGAGCTGATATTTTTCATGAAAT
This sequence comes from Gymnothorax javanicus, assembly GCA_029692085.1. Classification (NCBI taxonomy): domain Eukaryota; kingdom Metazoa; phylum Chordata; class Actinopteri; order Anguilliformes; family Muraenidae; genus Gymnothorax; species Gymnothorax javanicus. The sequence goes on from CM056193.1 coordinate 45,787,085, forward strand.
GGTAAAATGTCTCACTTTCAACATCTGATATGTTGTCCATGTTCTATTGTGAATGAAATGTGGGTTTATGAGATTTGCAAATCACTGTATTCTGTTTTTATTCACGTTTTATACAATGTCCCAACTTCATTGGAACAACTTCCTAGAACATGCCAGAAGCATGTTTTAATGTCTTAATAAAATTCTTGTCATATTTTTTAAGTGAAGTAGTGGGAAAAGGGCAATGTACTCACAGCCATCTTTCAAAGCAAAACAATGAGTTCTCTCCAGGTCCAGAGGAGGACGCACTACTTTCAGCTTCTCAGTTTTTCTCTGCATCTTGGTCACAAGAAGTACGTCTGTGAACAGCAGTACGATGACTTCCACCTGTATTACATTCAACAAATTTGTCAAAGGGTCATTCCATATAAAATCAACAAGTGCCTCCCACCTGACACCCTAGGAATCAGCTGATTTTTCTAGTACAGTGACTTTAGTTAATTTAATGAATCCTTGCCAAATTTTACTTTGATCTTGTGAATACTTTTTTGAGTTACAAACTCTAAAATTACACAGGGGTTGGTCATTTTTCCGAGCATTTTTGAGCCCTCATAACTTCATGTGCATTAAACAGAGATGTAAAATCCAGGGGTCAGAAAGTAGAAGTCCTGCCAAGTTTTTCTCCCTCCCACAGAATGAGCTGATCACTCATATTTGCTCTATCTCCTGTCCGAAGTAAATCCAGGTGATTGGAATAAAGTTCTGGGGAGGATTTTTACTTTCTGAACCCGGACTTTACACCTCTGGTATTAAAGATATGCAGCTTCATGGAATTTTCAGAGCTGAAAGGAATTTTGGAGCAAATATTGGTCAAAAATCATGATTGAGCTGGTAGCCACTGATGCAATGCGCTCATGATTTGATATACTGCTGGGGGCGGGGTATGTTAAAGAGAGCTTCAGTGCGTCATCAGGCCATGTTTTAAACCCACCCAAAAAATCTGGAAAATAAAACTAGTGAAAAAGTGTTTAACGGTCTAACGCCACAATTCAGCACTAGTTTAGTTTGCAGTC